>OX422213.1:74919337-76213087 GCA_949130495.1 Sambucus nigra
ATGTGTGTGTGCGCGCGCGCAAGCGTGTGCCCCCGCTCTTGACCAATTTATTAAAATAGTGAGAAAATTACATTTTTCAAGCAAACTCGGTGGAAATGATCTGAATTAGGGGATCATTCACTAAAAAAAAATAAAACCCGAAGTAAGTGCAATGTAAACTTGACAAATATGTGTATTTTCAACAGTTAAATTTTTTTTGTGATCATCTCACTCACTTTTAGATTGAATTTTTTTATGATTCTTTTTGTTGATGATCTCCTCACTATGGAGATCAACTCCACCCAGTTTGGTTAACATACACATTTTTTTATTATCTCAAAAAATAGTTCGCATATGAGATTCGCACTGTTAGGTTCTCACATGAACGTGAATTTAAATATCGATATAGAAATAAATTGGAGAAAAATAAATTTCTCGACCTATCAGAGTGTAACACGTGGCCTGGGTTAATTTCCTCACTTCGTGAGATTGGTCAGCAACTAAGCGTAGGAGCATTTTTCCTTAGCGACATTGTTTTGGAATTAGTTCCCCCCACCCACCCACCCACACACACACACACACACACACACACACACACACACACACACACATATATATATATATATATATATATATATATGGAGATGTTCAAAATCGAACATTTTAACGAATATTAACAAAAAAAACACCCAAAACCCATTAATTTTAACTCCTATGTTGAAATTAGTCCGCGCCAGCAGCACCAGAGACCATTTCGGCCAACACCCCCCACCCCAACCCATCTGCCAACCCACAAAACCCATCACTCATTTTCTCTCTCTTCTTCCTCCATTAACCATGCCCATCACTTTCAAAAATTAAACATCAGTTACAAAGCTCAAGGAGGATTATAATTGATATGTGCTTCAAATCTTAGGACAAATTACATGTTTTTTGGGATTTTGGCCAAGGGGCTACCATGGGCTTCATTTTTCTGGTGGATTAAGTTCGGAGATGGGGCAGTTGGAATCAGGTTCTGTATGTTCTTAACTAGAGGTTGCGGGTCGATTTTCAGCTGGTCGGAAGTCAAGTCAATTGGGATTCTGGTGAGTTTGGTTTTTAGGAGATGACCATGGGGATTTTGGGTCCGAGTATAGTAGGTTATTGGGTTACCGGTATAGGTTATGGCAGCTGTTTGATATACCTAACAACGGTTTGTAATTCGAGTGGGTGGGGGGTGTAAAAAAAATGTTAAATCAACACGTGTGTCCATTGCCGCTGGCGCAGGCTAATTACAATATAGGAATTAAAATTAACGGGTTGTTAGGTGTTTTTTTGTTAATGTTCGTTAAAATGTTCTCTTTGAACCTCTCCATATATATATATAAGGACCAAATTTTCAATTGAGTCTTAATGTAGTTTTAACTTATTCTCGGAACAAAACATGTTTGAGTCAGATAGTCTTTATTGTTTGATCCCACGAGTTTATGACGTATCGAAGATTAATTGAAGGCGTTGCGGCAAAGCTACATGGAATTAATCATGCCGAAATTTGATTGGTGCATTTTCCCATCTTCAAGGTTTAATTACATTCCGAGATCACACGGGTATGAATGCATAATGTTAATGAAACTCGGAATTCATTTTTAAAAACTAAGGATGTTATTTTATTTAACGAAAAATATTTTTAAAAGAGGTTTAAGCGTTTACACTTCGTTTTTGTCAGACAAGGACGGATGAGAATTGGATAAGAGCTGATTTTGATCAAAACTCTATTTAAATTAAAAACTCTTTTTGACGATGTCGTTCAAACGACATTGGATGTCGTTCGAACGAGATCCACTGTCGTTTGAACGATTTGGCTTCTCGTTCGAACGAGATTCTGACACCGACACAATTTAATTATAAATAAAGGTGTCCAATTCTCTTGAAGTGTGTGGATTCTGGAAAAATAATTTTACGATCCAGAAACATGTTTGCACATGTTTTTTAAGGTTTCAAAGGCTTAAACACATTGCAAAGATTCGGTATTTCATTATCAAATGTTTATGTGATACTTGTTGCACCAAGTTGAGTTTTGTTCATCTTTGAACACTTGTGATTGCTGGTTTTGTGGGGGAGAAGCGACGGATATCGTGTTCAACATTGTAGGCATATCAAGCCATATCGGTGGGCACCGAGACATCCGTGGAGTCGAGTATTGTGGATGACCATCGTGGAAGATGAAATTTCTGCGTGGGCACTATTAAAGAACGATAGAAGATCAGAAGGAGTGTCAAGACCCATGGGGATCGAGTCTGTGTGTAAGGCTAATCTGTCTTTGTAAATCCTTTGTGCATAGTAATTATCTGGCTTGGACGGTCCGATATTTTTTTCCGTTTTGGATTTTTCTTCGTACATCCGACGTTGTGAGTATCTTTACCTAACTTTACTTGCTTTAATCACTAGATGTATGTTTAGGATTGATCAAGATAAAATTTGGTTAAGTTAATTTGTTTCACAGCTTGGTTTGATAAAATTGAAAAAGTGTTTTCATAAAGTGAAAGTTGGTTTACATTCATCCTTAACTTAATTCCGCAAAAGCAAAAGTAATATTTTTGGGGACCTATAAATTGGTATCAGAGAGAGAAATACTTTTTTATTGTGTTTGATCCCTGTTGTTTGTAAAGGTGAATTTTAGAAATTATGATAGTTTTCGTACTCCTATTTTTTTATGGTACTAACTATGCTTATTGAAAAATGTATATGAAAAATGCTTTAAAATCCATTGATGAGCGTGTCTGGTTAGCTGTTGAAAAAGGTTGGTCACCACCTATCACACGAGAAGGTGAGGTCACTAGTTTGAAACCCGTTGAGTCATGGACTAAGACTGAACATAGGCTTGCACAGTAAAACTCTAAAGGTTTACACGTGATTTCCTCACATCTGAAGAGTATAATCGTATCATGACTTATGAAACTTCAAAAGAAGCTTGGGATACACTAACACTCACTCACGAGGGCACGAGCACGGTTAGGGCGTCTAAGTTGCAAAATCTCACTACACAGTTTGAGACGATTAAGATCTAAGAGAGTGAGACGTTTGATGAATTTTACACTAGGTTGTCCAATATTGTTAATTTGGAAATTAACCTAGGTGAGAAGATTCCCGATAACTGAGTGATTAAAAAATTTTTGCGATCTTTGCCAAGTAGGTTTAATGCTAAAGTGACCGTTATGAATTCCCTTGGTATGCTTGACTCGCCGAAACTAGAAGAGATCGTAGGTGACTTACAAACTTATGAACTTGATATGTTTACCTCCAACAAGTGCCTAAGAAAGAAAAGGGTATTTCTTTGAAAGCCCTGAAGGAGGAGACAAAAGTTTCGAATGACGACTCTGATTCCGACTTTGAGGATGTCGTCTTGTTGGCAAGAAAGTTTAAGAAATTTCTTCAAATTCATAAACAATCGAAAGATGCTAAAAAGTTTGAAAAATTCAAGAACAAGGGAGACTCCACCCCAACGGATAATAGTGAGAAGCCTAAGAGAGATGAGTCTGATTGGTGTTTCGAGTGTGAGGGGTATGGTCAAAAAGTTAAGAAGTATCCCAATAGACTTATGAAAGAGGGCAAGAAACCGATAACATACAATGTCACCTTAAGTGATAGTGAACCGGAAGAGGGAGAGGATTACCCCATTGAGCATAACCTTGTTGCGTTAATGGCATGTCGGGTATACGACCATGATATATCTTCCCATGAGGATACTCATGTGCATGACACTTATGAGGTTGTTAAGAGTGCTTCCCGAACGGGTGAGGGTGATGAGAGCGAGGATGAGGATATCGACGTAGGAGAGTTGCATGTTGCATTTCGAGAGTTGTTTGAGGAGACGATGAAGGTGAAAAAGGCTAACTTAAAATTGCAAGCTCAGTTGAAAGTGCGTGCCGTAGAAAATAATCATGCATTAATTGAGGATCTTAGGGAACTAAGAAGAAGCTTAGGGAGAAGCTAGAGTAAGTCGAGAAAGAGAGAGAGACCCTTAGAGGTTTGATGGAGGCTTTGAAAAAGGAGGTGCTAGAGTTTGAGGAGTCTCGACGTCTACTAGAGTCTAGGATTAAGGAGTTAGAGAAGAGTTTGAGAGACTCGTCTAGAGTTAAGTTTGACTTGGAGGTTAGAAGCGAGATGTTAGATCGGATGCTAGGCACCATCCAAATTAAGAGATATAGGGGAGGTATTGGTTTTGATGATCGTGATGTTCCCATTCCCCCCGCACGTGTGAGAAAGCCACATAAGAACGTTAGAAAAGGTCCACATGTAGGTCACTTTCTATACCATCACTACACTTGCAGGTTTTGTGGTAGGAAAGGACACCTTAGAAAGTTTTTCTTTGACCTTAGGAGTGCTCCTCGAAAGTTTAGGAAGTTGATGCCCCAATTCTCCCCACCCCATGCGTCGTTACACACATACTTGGGTTAGGAAGATGGATTTGGTAGCTTTAGGAATAAAACTTCATGGTTCTCATTTGGTTGCACTTGATTCTTCCCATGCTAAATCTAAAGGTTGAGTGTGTTACCATGTTTATCATTTTGTATTATATTTTTTATTTATTTCATCTTATTTAAAAATACAAAAAGATTTTTAGTTTTGAAAATTTTTGAGAAAAACACAAAAAGATTTTGTTTTTATTTGAGTCCAAATACTTTGAAAAAGCCAAAAGTATTTTCACTTTTTGTGTCATGAGTTAATATGTTTGATGTGGCATATTGGTGTGCTTTTACCCCCTTCCTTCTATTATCCATGTGGCGAGGACATTTGGTCATTATTATCGACGCTTAGATTGATCTTAACCATTGTGCTATGGGGTTGTTTCGAAGTTGATATGCGTTTTGATTTGACTTTGTATATATGGAATCTTTGCACACATGTACGAGTTTATATGGATGTTTGAATACTCTTACATATTTGAGTTTAGTGAGACGTTCTTATCTCAATTTTGTCTGCTATTCAGAAGTAGAATTAAGAGGAGGTGTGCAAGTAATAATCGTTACCCGTGAGCATTCTAATTTAAAATATGATGAGTGTACGGGAAATGGCTGGGAGAGTGTAAAATTGACTCGTCGTGAAAGCCATTGTTTAAAAGAGCCCCGAAAAAAATTCATAAGGCAATAAAAAGAATCATATGCCAAAATGGGGCTTTAGTTCATTCCAAAGAAAAAATTATGATATATATTTTAGGGAGTTTGGATGGATTAAAAATTTTAAACGGGATTGCACAAAGAATACTATAGTTGAAAATTCATGTCTTGACGTTATTGTTTGTAGAATCGTCAAAATTCTAGATTCATGAGCCTGATGTTTATTTAGTTCATTAAGCTCACACTTTAATTGTCACATATGGCTACAATAAAGTTTGATAATAGATTACTATTAATTAGAGCTTATTGATCGTTTTGATGTGTTGAAATAATGATTACTCTGTTTTAGTTCACGTAAATACATTCCATGTTCATGTTTAGGCATATCGATACTATGTGAACATGTTACTCAGATTTGTTTGTTTTTGAGTTTTCTTAGTTTTGCTATTGTTTCACAGTTTTGAGCCCCTTCCAGTTAGAATTTTCACATATTTTTTTCACTCGGCAACACTGTTTAATTTTATGGGGAGACTATGAAAATTTTCAGTATGTCGTTCAAATGACACACTGTCTCATTCGACCGACATCGCAGTTCGTTCGAGCGACATCCCTCGATCATTCGAACGATACCCCTGGCTGACCTGATTTTGGTTTTTTCAGGTTATTAATCTGTTTCGGTATCCTACTGTATATTGATTCATATTTTGGTACTGGGATTCTATTTATGCAGTTTCCTTAGATTGATTTGATATTTTACTGCATTGGTTCGTTTATCACACATTATTAGATTGATATATTCTTTGTGTGATTCATTGGTTGCTAGCTACTGATTTGTCATTGATTGATCATAATTATAGGGTTGTTTATGTTTATCTAGCATAATATGAGTTCATAAATTCAAATTGGTATATCACATGCTAGATTTGTTTTTCTTTTCATCGGATTGTCTATTCGAGACAAAAAGGGGGAGAGATGTCTGTGATGTAGGGTGAGTATTATGTCAGGTGTTCATATTGATATTCTATTAACTTATATCATTTGTTCCTCCATTCTTCACTAGGTATTTGTCTATTTCATGTGTGTAGGTATGCTTAAGGATATTCGATATTTCAAGTCTACATCACATTCATACATTCGAGACAGTTTCATGCTTGTCGATCTATTATTGAAGAATCTTATCCTGCACTGATGATGTATTTTTTCATTTTGAGTTTTATGGGATAGGTTTTAGGCGTCATACGGCTTGACGGCCTGGCTTAGGCATTTCATTGTTGGTTTTGTCCCGAAATAGTCAAAGGGTGAGATTTGTAAGGACCAAATTTTTAATTGAGTCTTAATGTAGTTTTGACTTATTCTCGGAACAAATCATATTTGACCCATATATAGTCTTTTATTATCTGATCCCACGAGTCTATGACGTATTGAAGATTAATTGAAGACGTTGTGGTAAAGCTACATGAAATTAATCATCCCTAAGTTTGATTAGTGCATTTTATCATCTTCAAGGTTTAATTGCATTCCGAGATCACACAGGTATGAATGCATAATGTTAATGAAACTCATAATTCATTTTATAAAATTAAGGATCTTATTTTATTTAACGAAAAATGTTTTTAAAACAGGTTTAAGTGTTTACACTTCGTTTTTCTCAGATAAGGACGGATGAGAATTAGATAAGAGTTTGTTTTATCAAAACTCTGCTTAAATTAAAAACTCTATCTGACGATGTCCTTTCAACGACATTTGATGTCGTTCAAACGATGTGGCTTCTCGTTCGAATGAGATTCTGATACCGACTCAATTTAATTATAAATAGAGGTGTTCAGTTTTCTCGAAGTGTGTGCATTCTGGAAAAATAGTTTTATGATCCAAAAACTTGTTTGCACATGTTTTCTAAGGTTTTAAAAGTTTAAACACATCCTTAGAGTTTGCAAAGATTCGAGCTTTCATTATCAAATGTTTATGTGCTCCTTGATGCAACAAGTTGAGTTTGTTCATCTTTGAACACTTGTGATTGTTGGTTTTTTGGTGAAGAAGCGACGAATATCGTGTTCAACATCGTAAACGTATCAAGCCGTATCGGTGGACAATGAGACATTCGCGGAGTCGAGTGTTATTGACGAGCATCGTGGAAGACAAAATTTCTGCATGGGTACTATTAAAGAAAGCTAGAAGATCAGAAGGAGCATCAAGCCCCTGGGGATCGAGTCTGTGTGTAAGGCTAATTTGTCTTTATAAATCCTTTGTTCATAGTGATTGTCTGGCTTGGGTCGTCCGAGGTTTTTTCCCGTTTTAGGTTTTTCCTCGTACATACGGCGTTGTGATTAGCTTTACCTAACTTTACTTGCTTTAATCACTAGATGCATGTTTAGGATTAATTAAGACAAAATTTGGTTACAACTTGGTTTGATAAAATTGAAAAAGAGTTTTCATAAAGTGAAAGTTGGTTTGCATTCATCCTTAACTTAGTTCTGCAAAAGTAGAAGTAATATTTTTGGGGACCTACAAATTGGAATGAGAGCTAGAAATACTTTTTTATTGTGTTTGATCGTTGTTGCTTCTAAGTATTAATTTTAGAAATTATGATAATTTTTGCACTCTTATTTTTTATGGTACTAACTATTCTTATTGGAAAATGCATATGAAAAATACTTTAATATCCATTAATGAGCGTGTCTGGTTAGCTATTGAAAAAGTTTGGTCACCACCTGTCACACGAGAAGGTGAGGTCACTAGTTTAAAACCCATTGATTCGTATCGAATATTGTATATTTCCGCCTGTTATCCTTATGCATTCTAGCGCTTTTACGGTCCTAAATGCCTATAATTATGCTCATTAACCAGACAACCTTGGAGTTGGATAGATACATGTTTTGCAGGGGTTATTTGTGCTTTTGTAGGTATTGGAATGCTAAAAGTGAGGTTCGGTTGCATTTCGGAGAAGTTCCGTCGCTGGACGCTACTTCAAGGGCATTTTAGTCAATTCACATTTCTTATCCGGCTCATGTTAATTCCGCGGATGCGTAGTTCATTGAGTTAGCATCGCGTGGCCGCAAACGGTGCGTCGTTTGGAGTTCGGACGAAGAAGCTAGGCTCGTTTCCGTAATGGACCTTTTCCCCCTCATCATGGACCAAATGCAGCCTGAAAACAGAGTACCGGTCGACCGCGTACAAGGGACCGGTCGACCGTGGTTTCAACTTTTGCCGTGGGAAGGAGACAATATGCTTTGGCTTAAGGGACCGGTCGACCGCGCCCCTGCGACCGGTCGACCGGTAGTGCCAGATATTTTGGGCTCTTTCCTCTTTCTTTCCTTTTTCCCTTATCTTTTTCCCACTTACTATATAAACCCATTTTTGGTTTTAATATCAGATATACACGATTTTAGGTTAGTTTAGCTTAGGGTTTGGGGTTTTTGCTTGGTTCTTCTTCATTTCTCTTTGGTTTGACACCCCATTTGGATTGTAAGTTGACTATTCATCTCCCCTACCATTTTAATATAGTTTGTATTTCTTCATTTCTTGCTTTCTAGTTAATTTACAAGCTTTCTAATTAGGTTTTCTTGCTTTATTTACACGCTTTGATTTACACGCTTTCTAGTATATATTTACCGCGTTTATTTACCGCTTTCCATTTATCGCGTTTTTAACATGCTTTCTAGGTAACTTAAATTAGGTTGTGTTTGAATTGAACTCACTCGGGTTGACGCGTTGCTTTGCTTTGGTGATGGAGTTTACGGGTCTATTTCGGGTGCGTTGTCCTAGTTATTACGCCTAGGAGATTTGACGGGGCATATCATGTATGTCCCGTGCTTACGACCTTTCGCGCGTAATTTCCGGGATATTTGTTGACGCCAAAATCTTATTAGGCTTTTATGATGATTTAGGGCGTAACAACCCTTGATTTAATTAACTGTCGAAACGAGACGCATTTGTAATAACTCGTCGACCCATGTGACCATTTTATACTAATTAACTCGGGTGAGGGATATTCGACGCAACCTATAGTTTTTACTCGCTTCCATAATCTAGTTTCAATACCATTGCCTAGAATAATCTTTTCCTTTATGCATCTTTTCTTTTAGTTTGTAATCATCTTTTACACTTTTATTTCGGATTATTAAATCACTTAAATTCTAGCACCTTGTCCATGTGGATTCTCGATACCCGACTTACCGCTCTACTTGCCCCGCAAGTGTAGTTGTAACTTAGGTTTTTGTATTGAGTTGGCGAAACAAAAACAACGACTAGCGTCTTTACACGCGCTACTTTTCACACTCGATCAAAATGGCGCCGTTGTCGGGGATGAGTTTGTTTTAGACTTTATTTGATTTAGTATTTCATAGTATTTTCTTTCTATTTGTATTATTTGCTAATATTTTGCAGGACTTCCACATTTGAGCACTTAGAAACGCTCGAATTTTTCCCGCGCGCACTTACTTCGTGGAATCCGCCACTTCGAGCCATTTTTGGGGTAAGCATGTCTTATTCCAATTCTTTCGGTAATCCTTGTCATAATTCTCAAAATTCTCGCAAACCTATGACTTTTGGTGAATACTTAGAATCCCAAAGTATAACAAATTCAAATATGACTTTGGGCGAGTATAACGAAAGTCAAAACTTAGGTTATTGGAATTTTGATGATGATGATAATGATTTTGGGCCTTTACCTCCTTATAATAGGAATTTTGAAACGAATTCGAATAGTTTTCAAAATTCCTATAATAATGAGTTTTCGTTTAAGTCCGATGGTAATTTTCAAAGTTCCCATTCTAATGCATCCGCACCTCGACCTATGACATTCGGTGAGGGCTTGCGTATGTATGAGAATGAGAAAATTGAAAATCGCTATCGGGAAGAAAATCGTTCGTGGGAACATGAGTTGGATTTATTATTTGAGTCCGACGACGATTTTGCTTCCGAGACTTTTGAAGTCGAGGAATGTTTTGAACCAAATGAGGTACTTGTACCTACTTTGGAACAAGCCATTCTAGACTTTGCCCATCTCGTAATAGATATTGAAAGTGAGGATGAAAATGACGTAATATCTATTTGCAATGAAATGATTTCTTCTTTGTCCCCCAAAGAAGAACATTTCATTGAAAATGATATTATTTCCTTCGAAACTCAAACTTCATGCGATGATGATTCATCTCATGAGTTTGAATTTCTTTCATCCCCGTTTTCATTCTCTATTACCCCACCGGAACAAGTACCCGATGATTCGGTTTCGAACTTTAATGTTTTAAACCCTATCGCCGATGAGGAGTACTTGCTCGAGTCGCCCTCCACGATCGCATCTTTGCCTTTGTGTGCGCCGCCTCCCATTCCAACTTCAAAATCATTGGGAGGATATTCGGCTTTTCTCGGTCCCCACTTGTTTTTGTCACCCGTTCAATCCAAACCCCCCATCGTCCCTCCAAAACTTTTAATTGGCGATGGTTCATTTCTTCCGCCTTACACATGCCTTCTGTTGTTAAAACGGAATCCATATTTTTCGGAGGGCATGCTTGTATGTGAGGGTACACCGGTTATCCTCCAAAGTCAAATCATTTTCACGGTGGACCCTCAGCTATTTAGACTTCTAGTGTACAGTTAGTGTGAAGTCTAAATAGTAGATTGTATATAGTTAGCTTTCTTTCTTTTTATTTTTTTTTCTTTCCTTGTTAATTTAGTCTAGTGTAATTAGTTGACTTTTTGTTATTTGTTTTTGCTATGCTCGGTACTAACTTGTTTTGTAGATTCTTTGGACTTGTTCTCATGGGGATCGCTCCACTTTGGGGTAATATCGCTCTTTTCCTCTCTTTGACTTGGTTCTTAATTAACATTGAGGACAATGTCAAGTTTTAAGTTAGGGGGTGTGGGATATTCTATCCATTTCTTATTTTAGTCCATGTTTTTGCTCACATGTTAGTTACTTAGTATGCTTTTCTTAGAAAAATTAAAATTCCAAAAAGATTTTCTTTCTTTTTTCTCCTTTTTGGGCATTTTGCCTTTGTTTCCGATGATAAATTTCAATAATTGCCCGATCCAATTGACAACCCAATGATGCATGTTCTCGATTTTAGAAGTTATTAGATTTTAGTCTCGATTATTGATATTGTGAATAACTTCATGAATTAAACTTTAATCCCGTGAGCACATGCACTTTCCTTGCTTTATTGATTTGGTTTAAGATTTTTATAACTCGGTAATTTTTTGTTGCATTGTATATACTTACACCGAGTAAGCTTTGTACCTTTCGTCGTTTGTGAGTGTTATACACTATTCTTTCCTCATTGAAAACGTTGAATTCGTTGGTAATCTCACTATTCTTTCATTTCACCGTTCATTAATTGAGTTCATACTTGAAATGTGTTACTTGATCATGATTTTCATATACTATTTTGACTCGAGAATTGCGTAAACTTTATGAAATGATCATAGGCATTCTTTGTTATATCACCCATATTAGCCTTGACCTCACCCTTATATGTTTACCCTCGTTAACCCCGTTGAGCCTAAATATAGCCTTTCGTTTCATAACCCCCTTCCCCTAACCAACTCTAAATTGGAGTTATATACCATGCATACACTTTCCATACCTTTGTTTGGAATTTTACTTGGGATTGAATGATGTTGTTATGATGTCGGTTACAATTTAGGCATATGAGAGTTTGATAAGTAAAGAAAAGAAAGTAGTGAAAAAAGTGAAGAAAAAGAGAAAGTAAAAAGCAAAAGAAAACAAAAGAGAAAATGAGAAAAAGAAGAAAAGAAAAAGAAAGAGAAGTTTGTATATGTTGTATATAGTTCAATAAGCTTTGATTACTCTCCCCGATGATATATCTAATGCCGTTTTGGAACCTGTTTTTCAATTTTGATATTGCCCGCATTTTCCCATTATCCTGAGTTTTCATTCCGAACACTTTGAATTCGTATATACATCCTTTCATTCCGTACCATAAGCCTAGCCTACATTACAACCCTATTAAAGTCCTATGTGATCTTAGGGTGCATTTAATTTAAAAGTCATAATAGTTTTGATAATCTGTGAAAATGCATTTCGCCTCTTTTAGTGTGCGGTATCCTTTCATTGAGATTATAGTTTTTCATTTTATATATAGCGTTCTTCATTTGTGACATGTGTGCGGCCTAGTTTCCATTTACATTTACTCTTTATGCCCGCATGTCCCGTGTGTTACCTCCCTGTTTCGAGTGAATTCGCTTGATGAGTGTAATGCCCGTGAGGATTGAATATATGCTTGCTTTAATGTTTATCCGGTTTATATAAGTTTTTGCCAAATCACACTTTGCATGTGCTCGCTCCCCTCCCACATTTTAAGGTTTCAATTCTATGAGGTGCATTCTATAATGTTAATGATTCGAACTTTTGTGTGAATTCATTCACTTTGCTAATAATGCGTATGGAATCTTTTTCGTTGTTGTTGGGCTTGTCGCACGTTGGTTTGGGCATATTTTGAGGAAACCATATGATGTTTGTGGGTATCATCCCTGAAAACCCTCACGAGACGACACTCGTCCACTAGGGTAACCTAGGGGTTTAATGGCTTATTGCATATGCTAAATGCAATCGTGTTCCCTACGAAAGTGGCAATTATATTTCGATGCATATATACATTTTGTACCACCCTCTGTGGTCTGGTTTTCTTTGTTTCATCACTAGGGACTAGCAATGTGTAAGTTAGGGGGTGTGATTCGTATCGAATATTGTATATTTCCGCCTGTTATCCTTATGCATTCTAGCGCTTTTACGGTCCTAAATGCCTATATTTATGCTCATTAACCAGACAACCTTGGAGTTGGATAGATACATGTTTTGCAGGGGTTATTTGTGCTTTTGTAGGTATTGGAACGCTAAAAGTGAGGATCCGTTGCATTTCGGAGAAGTTTCGTCGATGGACGCTACTTCAAGGGCTTTTTAGTCAATTCACATTTCTTATCCGGCTCATGTTAATTCCGCGAATGCGTAGTTCATTGAGTTAGCATCGCGTGGCCGCAAACGGTGCGTCGTTTGGAGTTCGGACGAAGAAGCTAGGCTCGTTTCCGTAATGGAACTTTTCCCCCTCATCATGGACCAAATGCAGCCTGAAAACAGAGTACCGGTCGACCGCGTACAAGGGACCGGTCGACCGCGATTTCAACTTTTGCCGTAGGAAGGAGACAGTATGCTTTGGCTTAAGGGACCGGTCGACCGCGCCCCTGCGACCGGTCGACCGGTAGACCGGTAGTGCCAGATATTTTGGGCTCTTTCCTCTTTCTTTCCTTTTTCCCTTACTTTTTCCCACTTACTATATAAACCCATTTTTGGTTTTAATATCACATATACACGATTTTAGGTTAGTTTAGCTTAGGGTTTGAGGGTTTTGGAGAGTTCTCCTTCATTTATACTTGGTTTGACACCCCATTTGTTGTGTAAGTTGACTATTCATCATCCTCTTCCATTAATATAGTTGTATTTCCTTTTCTTGCTTTATTTCCATTGATGTCATTCCATTTCTTGCCTAGATAATTAGTTGTAGTTATTTATTTCTTGCTTTAATTAGTTAATTAGTTGTTTAAAGTAGTTTAATACATGTATTGTCCGTAGATAACGGGTTGGGATTGCGTTTCCGCCATTGATGGGCGTTGAGCTCCGAAAATTAGGTTTTGTGTAAAATTGCATTTAATTGAAACCTCGCGTATTAAAGTCGGATTATTATGCGTTTAACTTTCTTTGTCACGCAACGTTAGTGTTTATAGCGGTAATCCGAATTTAAGATGCGTGTGACCATTTTCTGTTAAATGTTTAATCTCGCAACTTTGGGTTAAATTCCTTATTGTGTGATGTTTATACTTAATTGAAAATGCTCGATTAAATGTTTTCGAACCAAAATTCTAATTATTAGTTGTTTAGCCCATGGTGGGGACACGATCCCGACTCTCGTTTTATTAATTCTAGTTTAGACTTAACTTCTTAATTTTTCCCTTTTCTTTATTTCCAACCTATCACCTTTTACACTTTTATTTTAGGAGTATTAAGTCCTATAAATTCTATCAACTCGTCTCTGTGGATTTTCGATACCCGACTTACCGCTGTGCTTGCCTCGCAAGTGTAGTAGTAACTTAGGTTTTTGTATTGAGTTGGCGAAACGAAAACAACGATTAGCGTCTTTACACGCGCTACTTTTCGCGCTCGATCACCCATTGAGTGATGGACTAAGACTAAACATAGGCTTGCATAGTACAAATCTAAAGGACTGCACGTTATTTTCTCACATATCACATCTGTAGAGTATAATCGTATCATGACTAGTGAAACTTCGAAAGAAGCTTGGGATACACTAGCACTCACTCACGAAGGCACGGGCACGGTTAGGGCGTCTAAGTTGCAAAATCTCACTGCACAGTTTGAGGCGATTAAGGTGTTAGAGAGTGAGACGTTTGATGAATTTTACACTAGGTTGTCCACTATTGTTAATTCGGCATTTAACATAGGTGAGAAGATTCCCAATAACTGAGTGATTAAGAAAATCTTGCAATCTCTGCCAAGTAGGTTTGATGCCAAAGTGACCGTTATGAATTCCCTTGGTATGCTTGACTCGTCGAAACTAGAAGAGATCATAGGTGACTTACAAACCTATGAACTTGATATGTTTTCGTCTAAGCATGTGCCTAAGAAAGAAAAGGGTATTTCTTTGAAAGCCCTGCAGGAGGAGACTAAAGTTTCGAATGACGACTCCGATTCTGAATTTGAGGATGTCGTCTTGTTGGCAAGAAAGTTCAAGAAATTTATTAAAATTCATAAGCAATCGAAAGATGCTAAAAAATTTGAAAAATTCAAGAACAAGGGAGACTCCACCCCCAACGGATAATAGTGAGAAGCCTAAGAGAGATGAGTCTGATTGGTGTTTCGGGTGTGAGGGGTATGGTCACAAAGTTAAGGAGTGTCCCACTAGACTTAAGAAAGAAGGAGAGAAACTGATAACATACAACGCCACCTTAAGTGATAGTGAACCGGTAGAGGGAGAGAATTCCCCCATTGATCATAACCTTGTTACGTTTATGGCATGTTATGTGAACAACGATGATATATCTTCCCATGAGTATACTCATGTGCATGACACTTCTGAGGCTGTTAAGTGTTCTTCCCAAGAGGGTGAGGGTGATGAGAGTGAGGATGAGGAGATCGACTTAGGAGAGTTGCATATTGCATTTCGAGAGTTGTTGGAGGAGACGGTGAAGGTGAAAAAGACTAACCCAAAATTACAAGCTAAGTTGAAAGAGCGTGCCGTAGAAAATAATGATACATTAATTGAGGATCTTAGGGCATGGGACAAGAAGCTTAGGGAGAATCTAGAGTACGCTGAGAAAGAGAAAGAGACCTTTATAGGTTTCATGAAGGCTTTGAAAAAGTAGGTACTAGAGTTTGAGGAGTCTAGGTGTATACTCGAGTCTAAGATTAAGGAGTTAAAGAAGAGTTTGAGAGACTCGTCTAGAGTTAAGTTTGACTTGGAGGCTAGAAGTGAGAAGTTGGATAGGATTCTAGGCACCGTCCAAATTAAGAGATAGGGTAGGTATTGGTTTTGATGATCGTGATGTTCCCATTCCCCACGCACGTGTGAGAAAGTCGCATAAGAACGTTAGAAAAGGTCCCCATGTAGGTCACTTTCTATACCATCACTACACTTGCACGTTTTGTGGTTGTAAAGGACACCTTAGAAAGTTTTGTTTTGACCTTAGGAATGCTCCTCTAAAGTTTAGGAAGTTGATGAAAAAAGTTGCCCCGATTCGCCCCACCCCATGCGTCGTTACACACCTACTTGGGTTAGGAAGCCGGATTTGGCAGCTTTAGGAATAAAACTTCGTGGTTTTCATTTGGTTGCACTTGATTCTTCCCATGATAAATCTAAAGGTTGAGTGTGTTACCATGTTTATCATTTTGTATTATATTTTTTATTTATTACATCTTATTTGAAAAATACAAAAAGATTTTTAGTTTTAAAATTTTTTGAGAAAAACACAAAAAGAATTTGTTTTTATTTGAGTCCAAATATTTTGAAAAAGCCAAAAATATTTTCACTTTTTGTGTCATGAGTTAACATGTTTGATGTGGCATATTGGTGTGCTTGGACCCCTTTCCTTCCATTATCCATGTGGCTAGGACATTTGGTCATTATTATCGATGCTTAGATTGATCTTAACCATTGTGCTATGGGGTTGTTTCGAAGTTGATATGCATTTTGATTCGACTTTGTATAAATGCCATCTTTTCACACATGCAAGAGTTTATAGATGTTTGACTACTCTTGCATATTTGAGTTTAGTGAGACATTTTTATCTCAATTTTGTCATCTATTCGTAAGTAGACATAAGGAGGAGGTGTGCATGTAATAACCATTTACCCGTGAGCATTTTAATTTAAAATATGATGAGTGCATGGGAAAGGGTTGCGAGAGTGTAAAATTGACTCGTCGTGAAAGCCATCATTTAAAAGAGCCTCGAAAAAAATTCATAAGGCAATAAAAAGAATCATATGCCAAAATGGGCCAAATTAGTTTAGTTCATTCCAAAGAAAAAATTATGATATATATTTTAGGGAGTTTGGATGGATTAAAAATTTTAAACGGGTTTGTATAAAGAATCCTATAGTTAAAAATTCGTGTCATGACATTATTGTTTGTAGAATCGTCAAAATTCTAGATTCATATGCATGATGTTTATTTAGTTCATTAAGCTCACACTTTAATTGTCACATATGGCTGTAATAAAGTTTGATGATGGATTAATATTAATTAGAGCTTCTTGATCGTTTTGATGTGTTAAGATAATGATTCCTTTGTTTTAGTTCCCGTAAATACATTCCATGTTCATGTTTAGGCACATCGATACTATGTTGGCATGTTACTCATATTTGCTTATTTGTTAGTTTTCTTGGTTTTGCTATTATTTCACAATTTTGAGCCCCTTCCAGTTAGAATTTTCACATGTGTTTTTCACTAGGCAACACTATTTAGTTTTCTGTGGAGACTATGAAAAATTTGAGTATGTCGTTCAAACGACACACTGCCTCGTTTGAGCGATGTCACAGTTCATTCGAGCGACATCCCTAGCTCATTCGAACGATGTCCCTGATTGACCTGATTTTGGCTTTATCAGGTTTTACGCTGTTTCATTACCCTACTGCATATTGATTCATATTTTGGTACAAGGATTCTATTCATGTATTTTCCGTAGATTGATTTGATATTTTATTTCATTGGTTCGTTTATCACACATGCTTAGATTGATATATTCTTTGTGTGATTCATTGGTTGCTAGCTACTGATTTGACATTGATTGATCATAATTAGATGGTTGTTTATGTTTATCTAGTATAATATGAGTTCTTAAATTCAAATTGGTATATCACATGCTAGATTTTTTTTTCTTTTCACTAGATTGTCTATTTGAGACAAAGAGGGGGAGAGATATCTGTTATGTAGGGGGGGTATTATGTCATGTTTACATATTGATATTCTATTAATTTATCATTTGTTCCTACATACTTCAATATATACTATGTATTTGTCTGTTTCATGTGTGTAGGTATGCTTAAGGATATTCGAGATTTCAAGTCTACATCACATTCAGACATTCGAGAGAGTTTCATGCTTGTCGGTCCATTATTGAGGAATCTTATCCTGCACTGTTGATGTATTTTTTCATTTTGGATTTACGGGATGGGTTTTAGGCGTCATATGGCTTGACGGCCCAACTTAGGCATTTCACTGTTGGTTTTGTCCCAAAATAGTCAAAGGGGGAGCTTTAAAAGGACCAAATTTTCAATTGAGTCTTAATGTAATTTTGACTTATTCTCAGAACAAAACATATTTGAGTCATAGATAGTATTTTATTGTCTGATCCCACGAGTCTATGACATATTGAAGATTAATTGAAGGCGTTACGGCAAAGCTACATGGAATTAATCATGCCAAAGTTTGATTGGTGCATTTTCTCGTCTTCAAGGTTTGATTGCATTCCGATATCACACAGGTATGAATGCATAGTGTTAATGAAACTCGGAATTCATTTTATAAAATTAAGGATGTTATTTTACTTAACGAAAAATATTTTTAAAAGAGGTTTAAGGATTTACACTTCGTTTTTGTCAGATACGGACGATTGCGAATTAAATAAGAGTTGGTTTTATCAATAATCTGTTTAAATTAAAAACTTTATCTGACGACATCGTTCAAATGACATCTGATATCGTTCGAACGATGTGGCTTCTCGTTCGAACTAGATTCTTACACCGACTCAATTTACTTATAAATAGAGGTGTCTAATTTTCTCGAAGTGTGTGCATTCTGGAAAAATAGTTTTACGATCCAAAACTGTTTGCGCATGTTTTCTAAGGTTTCAAAAGCTTAAACACATCCTTAGAGTTTACAAAGATCCGAGCTTTAATGATCAAATGTTTATGTGCTCCTTGATGCACCAAGTTGAGTTTATTAATCTTTGAACACTTGTTATTACTGGTTTTGCGGTGGAGAAGTGATGAATATCGTGTTCAACATCGTAGACTTATCAAGTCATATCGTGGACACCGAGACATTCGTGGAGTCGAGTGTTGTGAACGAGAATCATGGAAGATGAAATTTCTGCGTGGGCACTATTGAAGAACAGTAGAAGATCAGAAGGAGCGTCAAGACCCGTGGTGATCAAGTTTATATGTAAGGCTAATATGTCTTTGTAAACGCTTTGTTCATAGTGATTGTCTGGCTTAGGCCGTCTGAGGTTTTTTCCTGTTTTGGGTTTTTCCTCCTATATCCGGTGTTGTGAGTATCTTTACCTAACTTTACTTTCTTTAATCACTAGATGCATGTTTAGGATTAATCAAGATCAAAACCTGGTTAAGTTAATTTGTTTCACAACTTGGTTTGATAAAATTGAAAAAGAGTTTTCATAAAGTGAAAGTTGGTTTGCATTCATTCTTAACTTAATTCGGCAAAACCAAAAGTAATATTTTTTGGGACCTTCAAATTGGTATCAGAGCTAGAAATGCTTTTTTGTTGTGTTTAATCCCCGTTGCTTATAAGGATGAATTTTAGAAATTATGATAGTTTTCGTACTCCTATTTTTTATGGTACTAACTACGCTTATTGGAAAATGCATATGAAAAATGTTTTAAAATCCATAGATTTGCGTGTTTGGTTAGCTGTTGAAAAAGGTTGGTCACCACCTGTCACACGAGAAGGTGAGGTCACTAGTTTGAAACTCGTTGAGTCATGTACTATGACAGAACATAGTCTTGCACATTATAACTCTAAAGGTCTTCACGTGATTTCCTCACATATCACATCAGAAGAGTATAATCGTATCATGACTTGTGAAACTTCGAAAGAAACTTGGGATACACTAACACTCACTCACAAGGGCACGAGCACAGTTAGGGTATTTAAGTTGCAAAATCTCACTTCACAGTTTGAGACGATTAAAATGTTAAAGAGTGAGACTTTTGATGAATTTTACACTAGATTGTCCACTATTATTAATTCAGCATTTAACTTAGGTGAGAAGATTCTCGATAACCGAGTGATTCTCGATAACCGAGTGATTTAGAAAATCTTGCGATAGTTGCCAAGTAGGTTTGATGCTAAAGTGACCATTATGAATTCCCTTGGTATGCTTGACTCATCGAAACTAGAAGAGATCGTAGGTGACTTTCAAACCTATGAACTTGATATGTTTACCTCCAAGCAAGTGCCTAATAAAGAAAAGGGTATTGCATTGAAAGCCCTGAAGGAGGAGACTAAAGTTTCGAATGCCGATTTTGATTTCGACTTTGAGGATGTCGTCTTATTGGCAAGAAAGTACAAAAAATTTCTTCAAATTCATAAGGAATCGAAAGATGCTAAAAAGTTTGAAAAATTCAAGAACAAGGGAGACTCCACCCTAACGGATATTAGTGAGAAGCCTAAGAGAGATGAGTCTGATAGGTGTTTCGAGTGTGAGGGGTATGGTCACAAAGTTAAGGAGTATCCCACTAGACTTAAGAAAGAGGGAAAGAAACTGATAACATACAACGCCACCTTAAGTGATAGTGAACCGAAAGAAGGAGAGGATTCCCCCATTAAGCATAACTTTATTGCGTTTATGGCATGTCATGTGAACGACGAAGATATATCTTCCCATGAGGATACTCATTTGCATGACACTTCTGAGGCTGTTAATAGTGCTTCCTGAGAGGGTGAGGGTGATGAGAGCGAGGATGAGGAGATCGACGTAGGAGAGTTGCATGTTGCATTTCGAGAGTTGTTTAAGGAGACGGTCAAGGTAAAAAAGGCTAACTCAAAATTGCAAGGTAAGTTGAAAAAGCGTGCCGTAGAAAATAATGATGCGTTAATTAAGGATCTTAGGGCACGAGATAAGAAGGTTTGGGAAAAAATAGAGTACGTCGAGAAAGAGAGAGAGACCCTTAGAGGTTTGATGGAGGCTTTGAAAAAGGAGGTGCTAGAGTTTGAGGAGTCTAGGCGTTTACTCAAGTCTTGGATTAAGGAGTTAGATAAGAGTTTGAGAGATTTTTCTAGAGTTAAGTTTGACTTGAAGGCTAGAAGTGAGTAGTTGGATACGATTCTAGGCACCGTCAAAATTAAGAGAGATATCGGAGGTATTGGTTTTGATGATCGTGTTGTTCCCATTCCCCCCGCACGTGTGAGAAAGTCACATAGGAACGTTAGAAAAGTTCCACATGTGGGTCACTTTCCATACCATCGCTACACTTTCACGTTTTGTGGTAGGAAAGTACACCATAGAAAGTTTTGATGTGACCTTAGGAATTCTCCTCGAAAGTTTAGGAAGTTTATGAAAAACGTTGCCCCGATTCCCCCCACCCCCTTGTGTCGTTACACACCTACTTGGGTTAGGACGTCGGATTTGGTAGCTGTAGGAATAAAACTTCGTGGTTCTCATTTGGTTTCACTTGATTCTTCCCATGCTCAATCTAAAGGTTGAGTGTGTTACCCTGTTTATCATTTTATATTATATTTTTCATTTATTGCATCTTATTTGAAAAATACATAACGATTTTTGGTTTGGAAATTTTTTGAGAAAAACTTACAAAGATTTTGTTTTTATTTGAGTCCAAATATTTTGGAAAATCCAAAAAGATTTTCACTTTTTGTGTAATGAGTTAACATATTTGATGTGTCATATTGGTGTGCTTGGACCCCCTTCCTTCCATTATCTGTATGACTAGGACATTTGGTCATTATTATCGACGCTTAGATTGATGTTAACCATTGTGCTATGGGGTTGTTTCAAAGTTGATATGCGCTTTGATTCGACTTTGTATATATGTCATCTTTGCACACATGCACGAGTTTATATGGTTGTTTGACTACTCTTGCATATTTGAGTTTAGTGAGACATTTTTATCTCAATTTTGTCATTTATTCGTACGTAGACATAAGGAGGAGGTGTGCATGTAATAACCATTACCCATGAGCATTTTAATTTAAAATATGATGAGTGTACGAAAAAGGGATGCGAGAGTGTAAAATTGACTCGTCGTGAAAGACACCGTTTAAAAGAGCCTAGAAAAAAATTCATAAGGCAATAAAAATAATTATATGCTAAAATGGGACAAATTAGTTTAGTTCATTCCAAAGAAAAAATTATGATATATATTTTAGGGAGTTTGGATGGATTAAAATTTTTAAATGGACTTCCACAAAGAATCCTATAGTTGAAAATTCTTGTCATGACGTTATTGTTTGTAGAATCATCAAAATACCAGATTCATGTGCATGATTTATGTTTAGTTCATTAAGCTCACACTTTAATTATCACATATGGCTATAATAAAGTTTGATGATAGATTACTATTAATTAGAGCTTCTTGATCATTTCTATGTGTTGAAATAATGATTCCTTTGTTTTAGTTCACGTAAATACATTCCATATTCATTTTTAGGCACATCGATACTATGTTAACATGTTACTCATATTTACTTGTTTTTAAGTTTTCTTAGTTTTGCTACTGTTTAGCAGTTTTGAGCCCCTTCTAGTTAGAATTTTCACATATTTTTGTCACTGGGAAACACTGTTTAATTTTCTGGGGAGACTGTGAAAAATTTGAGTATGTCATTCAAACAACACACTGTCTCATTCGAGCGATGTCGTAGTTTGTTCGAGCGACGTCTCTGGCTCATTCGAACGACGGCCCTGACTGACCTGATTTTCGCTTTTTCAGGTTATTAGTCTGTTTCGGTTCCTTACTGCATATTGATTTATATTTTGGTACTGGAATTCTATTTATGCAGTTTCCTTAGATTGATTTGATGTTTTGCTGCATTGGTTCGTTTATCACACATGCTTAGATTGATATATTCTTTTTGTGATTCATGGGTTGCTAGCTACTGATTTGACATTGATTGATCATAATTATCTTGTTGTTTATGTTTATCTAGCATAATATGAGTTCATAAATTGAAATTGGTATATCATATGCTAGATTTGTTTTTCTTTTCACCGGATTCTCTATTCGAGATAAAATGTGGAGAGATGTCTATGATGCAGGGGGAGTATTATGTCATGTTTACATATTGATATTCTATTAATTTATCATTTGTTCCTACATACTTCACTTGGTATTTTTCTATTTCATGTGTGTGGGTATGCTTAAGGATATTCAAGACTTCAAGTCTACATCACATTTAGACATAAGAGAGAGTTTCATGCTTGCCGGTCCATTATTGAAGAATCTTATCCTGCACTGATGATGTATTTTTTCATTTTGGGTTTTATGGGACGGGTTTTAAGCATCATACGGCTTGACGGCCCGGCTTAGGTATTTCACTGTTGGTTTTGTCCTGGAATAGTCAAAGGGGGAGATTTGTAAGGACCAAATTTTCAATTGAGTCTTAATGTAATTTTGACTTATTCTTGGAACAAAACATGTTTGAGTCATATATAGTCTTTTATTCTCTGATCCCATGAGTTTATGACGTATTGAGGATAAATTGAAGATGTTGCGGCAAAGCTACATGGAATTAATCATGCCGAAGTTTGATTGGTGCATTTTCTCGTCTTCAAGTTTTAATTGCATTTCGAGATCAAACAGGTATGAATGCATAATGTTAATGAAACTTCAAATTCATTTTATAAAATTAAGGATGTTATTTTATTTAACGAAAATTGTTTTTGAAAGAAGTTTAAGTGTTTACACTTCGTTTTTGTCAGATAAGGATGGATGGGAATTAGATAAGAGCTGGTTTTAATCAAAACTCTGTTTAAATTAAAAACTTTATCTGACGACGTCCTTCAAACGACATTTGATGTTGTTCGAATGATGTGGCTTCTCGTTCGAACGAGATTCTGACACCGACTCAATTTAATTATAAATAAAGGTGTCCTGTTTTCTCGAAGTGTGTGAATTCTAGAAAAATAATTTTACGATCCAAAAACAAGGTTTCAAAAGCTTAAACACATCCTTAGAGTTTGCAAAGATTCGAGCTTTCCTTATCAAATATGCGTGTGATCCTTGATGCACCATGTTGAGTTTTGTTTATCTTTGAACACTTGTGATTACTGGTTGTGCGGTGGAGAAGTGACGGATATCGTGTTCAATATCATAGACGTCTCAAGCGGTATCGGTGGACGCCGAGACATTCGTGGAGTCGAGTGTTATGGACGAGCATCGTGGAAGACGTAATTTATGCATGGGTACTATTGAAGAACGGTAGAAGATCAAAAGGAGCGTCAAGACTCATGGGGATCGAGTTGGTTTGTAAGGATAATTTGTCTTTGTAAATCCTTTGTTCATAGTGATTGTCTGGCTTGGGTCGTCCGAGGTTTTTTTTCGTTTTGGGTTTTCCCTCGTACATTCGGCGTTGTGATTATCTTTACCTGACTTTACTTGCTTTAATCACTAGATGCATGTTTAGGATTAATCGAGATAAAATCTGGTTAAGTTAATTTGTTTCACTACTTGGTTTGATAAAATTGAAAAAGAGTTTTCATAAAGTGAAAGTTGTGTTGCATTCATCCTTAACTTAATTCCGTAAAAGCGAAAGTAATATTTTTGGGGACCTACAATATACTTAATTCCGTAAAAGCGAAAGTAATATTTTTGGGGACCTACAATATATATACATATATATATATACACACACACACACAGAGAGAGAGAGAGAGAGAGAGAGAGAGGTTCTCTGGTGAAATTAAAAACAAAACTTTTTGATGAACCTAATAAAACATTAAGAAATAACCCAATTAATTGTAATTACTATATATTAATTGGTTCGCGCTAGCGGCTAGGGACACGCATGTGACACGCTTGTATTTTAATATACACATACACCCCCCACCCCCACCCCCACCCCCCGCTGATTTCCGCCTTTAAACTCAAATCATCCGTGCAGGTAATCTACTGAACATCTACTAATGCAGGTAATCAACCAGGTATTGTTCCAGCGAGAATATTCATCTTTCCAAACCCGTAGGGTAGGTTCTGGTGAGATTATTCACAGATAAATTGACTATGTTCAAATCCAAATCTCAAATTGATTGAGGGATTGAATCGGCCAACATATTTCTGTCCACATATGCTTAACTTAAATTCCTTAACAAATTAGTAGGGATGTTACCAATTAATTGATGGGAGATAGGAAGACAACAGGTGTGTGGCCGGAGGTTTTGATCTTGGTAGCGGGTCAGACCGGATTAAGGGTCATGGGTTTTGGAATTAGATGAACAAGTGGGTAGGTGGGTTGAGATGGCGGGTATTGGTGGAAGATGGGGTGGGGTGGGATGGGGTGGGGAGGGGGAGGGATGTATATTTAAAAAAACATGTGTGTGTCACACACGTGTCCATTGCCGCTGGTGCAGACCAATTATAGTATAGGAATTACAATTAATTGACTTATTTTTTAATGTTTGAATAGGTACATTAAAAAATTCGGGTTTTAGGTTCACCAGAGAACCTCTCTCTCTCTCTCTTATATATATATATATAGAGGGGAGGGTATTTTACTGTTCCAAAATATTAAAGGTTGAGATTGATTGTCTTACTACGATCTAAGGGTGTCATGTTATGCCATGTCATAATGGGAGTGTTATGACATGACAAATGAGGGAAAACACGTGTGAACCCATGAAAAACTAACACTAACCTAATTCTATCCATATCACTCATCCCCGCTCCTCCCCACAACACGAACTCGTACACTATCCACGCTGCTACCCAGTTCCATGTTACCGCCATTCGCTCCACTTTGTTGCCCAGCTCCACGCTGCTGCCCAGCTCCAAGTCACACAGAGGTCTGTTTCAATCTTGGATCTATTTGGTTAGGTTTCAGAACGGGGCTCTTAGATCTATTAGGTTATTAGATTTCACAAACATCACGCACAGATCCGTTTCAATGAACATCTCTCTCGCCTGCTCCACGTTATGGTTTGTTTCAACAAACATATATCACTTTATGTATGTGATCGTGTTAGAAATCGAGCATCCGTGTAAATACGCTAGTTTTTGTTGTCGGCTTCCAACCACAATACAAAAAAAAATCTAAACTTTAACTACACTCTTGCGGTGTATAGTGGCTAGTTGGGGTACCGAATCCTCAGGGAACTAGGACGAGTGAAAGAGAGGACAAAGGTAAGACTGTTAACCCTAACTTGACTCTAAAAAGAAATAAAAAGATGATGATTGAGAGAAAAAGGATAAAGGGAAAAATAAAGAAGTTAACTAAAATTAAAATTAAGGTAGGGACACAATCCCTCAACCCTAGTGTATTGATTGTATAAAAATAATCATAAATTTAAGTGGTTAATTAGACCCAGAATTTAGTACCCCCAAGCATTACGTATATGAGGTTCAAGCCCGCACCATACTTAATCATAGGACGAGTAAATCGGTATTGCGATAGTTACACTCGAATTGCATTCTGAAGCATCCCGGTTACCCGAAAGAAAACGAGATCCAGAGATCTACAATTGTCGCGTTTCTACGCAATACGGTCGTAATAAACCATTAAATTTAGAGGATTAATTTTATATACATGCAACTACCACATCTGGTTGGGTTCATGCATCCCAACCTTTAAAAACGTAGTCTAACATGGTAAAATTAATAAAAACTACGTTATGTACGTTGCATGAACTCATAATTGCTTGGAAAGAGAGATAAGATATGAGAAATAATAATAAAAGTGCTTGAAATAAAAGTTACCACGATTGAAGAACAAGAACATACAAGAAGAAATCAAAGATTGAAGAAAAACTGGAAAAGCTCTTGAATCAATGGTGTAAAGTATGTAAATTCTTCTCCTAGATGTTCCTACTTGTTATGGAGCTTTTACATCAATGAAATCTTAATAAAAAGAATCCTAATGACTAAATATATAGGCTAGAGGTCGTTTAGAAGAGTTCCCAAAACATAAAACTCTTTTGGCTAAAAGATAAGTACAAAATAAAAATCCCGTTTCTAAAAATTTGTAAAGCGTGACTAATTTTGTAACGGATCTGGAGCGTGACTAATGACCGGATCGGTTCTTTTAATTTCTGACCGGATCGGTTTGGGTGTGACAACTTTTTTCTTGAATTTCTTTCTCAACTTCAAATGAGCATAATTTCTTCACCGTAGCTCGGATTGAGGTGCAATTTTTTCCAGTGTTCTTGTAATTGATAGCTCTTCAACTTTCCAATTGGCCCCACCTCCAAAATAAGGCTGAAAATTTACGAAAATGCCCGTCAACTCCTCAATTCTTGGTTTCTTTCACTATTTTGAGTTCTCTTTTTCATCTTTCTTGCATGAAATACCTGTAAAACACATAAGAGATGCATAAAATACGAAATACTTGACAAAAAGGATCAGTAGCATAAATATGAGACAAATCCATGCTATTTACATCGCACGGGATATAAAAAATACCGAAATTAGGGGGATAAATGTGAATAATTTATGCCTAATCAAACCCCCCTAACTTAGAACTTTGCGTGTCCCGAGCAATGTAAAAGAATGAGAGTATGATTTAAAGACCCTTCAAAAACTTTTATTGGGATATAATACCTCTTTCGCGGGCAAGCGATTGCATTTAGCGTATGCAACAAGCCTTTAAACCCCTAGGTTACCCTAGTAGGACGAGTGGTGTCTCGTCAGGGTTTGCAGTGAATATACCAACAAAATTCGTTATTGACTCAAAGAAATATCAAAATACTTAAAAATTGTAAAATTTAAACTCTCCAAAAACAGTCACCTTAAAGTCATATTTACAAGTCTCAAGTCATAGTGTGTGTGTGTGCGAAGCCAAAATCGAACCGCTAACTTCCACCGATTGATCATTACGTTACTTTCCAAAAATTCGCTTTGATTTCAAAATCTCACTGAATGCACTCACAAACGAATCACTAGGAATTATGGTTATTCTCTCGCTATGCGTGATTAAAAGAGTAAATATAATGGACGCAAAGTCACGCACACAAATTGAAAGACGAAATGGGTGAAAAGATCTCTTCATCGGAGTACGGTCATAGGGAAATAGGAAACATCATCTCTTTTTCACGCCCTGTAATATCTTTTATTATCTTTTTGTGTTTTAACTCTCCACGCGGCAACCGATTTCGCAATTTGGACTCGGTTAGGACTTTTTTGGGTTTTAAGGTGTAATGGGTACAAGGAAATGGTTGGAAAATTCGGAATTGCAAATTTTTCTTATGATGTCCCTTAGTGCTTTTCCGGACTATTGCTCATTTTCTCTTATTTTTCTATTTTTTTCACACTTTTCTTTTCTTGCTATTTTTGTTGAGCATTTCTATTCTTTTCTTGCCCCCTTTTATGCACTTTCCGGACTTAATTTATGGAATTATCAACTTTCACAATTCTGGGCTATTTGGGTTTTTTGGGTTATCAAATGAAAAGGATAAATTTTATTCAGCTCAATTGGGTTATCAAAGGGATAATTTTTAACATCTTTTTATGGCTAATATTTTTGGGTAACAAATGATGGCCTACTTCATTGTCCAAATGTGAGTTGCTTTACCATATGCATCTTGACATTAATTTAGTTTAGAGATAATTTAGTGCACGTTATTCAAGATAAGATCTCACACATTTCCCATAACCGATCAAAATAATAAAATAAAGATCATCAATGACTTATTAAAACGCTGAAAAGAACATTGAGTTAATCATAAACTCGAATTGATTTAAAAACTCGAAAAAAATCGATAGGCTTGAAACCTCACCGGGTTGATTAATCGCCACACTTATTTGTTAAGTCGTCAATTTTTTTTCAATTTTCATCTATGGTCAAATTTGCCATTGTGCATTGGATTTTTACAACTTGAGACAGAAAAAATGTGACATTTTTGAAGCTTTTAAATTCTAATTTTTTATTTATTTTGAAGAAAAATATTTTTGGCTTTTTCAAACTTTTTCAATTTTTTTCAAAATTTTTGAAATTTTCTAAAAAAACACTTTGAAAGAACATATGATCGAATCAATGAATCTAAACAATAAACAGGAAGAATATCCAACACCCCCTAATGTAAATGTTACGTTGTCCTCAATCCGAATCAAGAACACAACATAAAGAGAGGAAAATAAAGATATTACCCAAAATGGAGCGATTCTCGAAAGTACGAGTCCATTGAATCTACAAAACATGTTAGAACCAAGCATAGCAAAAAGAATAACAAAAACTCTAAACTATTTACTCTAAACTATAAAAAAAAGGAAAAAAAAATTATGTACAACCTACGATTTGAACTTCTAAGAAGTTATACGGAAGAAGTCAAAAAATTTGAGGGTCCACCCAAAATACAATTTGACTTTGAGGGGCAATCAGTGTACCCTCATTTTCATGCATTCATTACGAAAAATGAGAATTTCGTTTTAACAACGGAAGGCATGTGTGAGATGGAAAAAATGAACCATCACTAATTAAAAAATTTAACGGGATGATGGGTGGTTTGGATGCTAGGTGGGACAAGTACAATTGAGATCCAAGAAAAATATAATCACCTCCCAAATATTTTTCAAGTAGTATGGGGAGCGGGGCACACAAAAAGGAAGAGTCCATATTAGAAAACAATTCTAGCAAAGTGTATTTGTGTGTAAAAGGTGTAAACGTTTCACAATTTTCAACCGACTCATAGGAATCTAGCGGTACTTCTAATGGTTCAATAACGGTGAACGGGAATGGTGATGAGATAAACTCAATCTCAAGTGATTCATCATCACTTGGAGATTGAATTTCAAGGGGAAAAGACTCACTTTCAGTGAGATGTTCTTCAAAATTTTGAGGTGACACACAAGTCTCAACCTCCTCTTTGTTTTTTCAATCATAACGCATCTCATCGCAAAGTGCGAGAATTTCCTTAATAAAACCAATATCGATATTCATCTTGATTTGGGTGGAAACAAGATTGATTATTTGTTTGATTATAAAAAACATTCTTTCTTCCCAAGTAGGATTCCTTTTCTCTATAACCTCGGGAGAAAATTCGTCATTGGATTCGAATAATGGATCCAAATCTTGCTCCCCAAAACAATTTTTTTTCTCGATATTTGTTTTCAAGCCCTTCGTACTCAATACATAGATAGACCTCACCAATGGTAATAGGTCAAGGACGAGGTTTTTAAAAATAAAAATCTCGAAAATGATTTTCTTCCTGATATATATTCTCAAGCCTTTCATTCTCAAGAATTCGAAGGCCCTCACCAATGGTAATAGCTCGAGGCAGGAATTCTTGAAAATAAAAAGTTTGAGAACTATTCCCATATAAACCATTATAATTACCGAAATCACTATGAAAAGACATGATTACCAAATGATTTGTAAATGGACAATCCACATAAGGAGGTGTGCGGTTGAGGATTCAACGTTTCTTGGCGCTCAATAGTGCAACCCTGCAAACAGTTTAAAACAAAAAAAAGAAGAAAAATATCTTATGCAATAGTAAATAAATTATATTCTATAACAAAACACTCCCCGACAACGGCGCTATTTTGATCATGTTGAAAATCGAGCGTCTGTGTAAATACGCTAGTCGTTGTTATCGGCTTCCAACCACAATAGAAAAAAAACAAAACTTTAACTACACTCTTGCGGAGTATAGTGGCTAGTCAGGGTATCGAATCCTCAGGGAACTAGGACGAGTGAAAGTGATGACAAAGGTAAGACTGTTAACCCTAACTTGACTCTAAAAAGAAATAAAAAGTTGATGATTGAGTGAAAAAGGATAAAGGGAAAAATAAAGAAGTTAACTAAAATTAATTTAAAAATTAAGGTAGGGACACAATCCCTCAACCCTAGTGTATTGATGGCATAAAACTAATCGTAAATTTAAGTGGTTATTATACCCAGAATTTAGTACTCCCAAGCATTACGTCTATAAGGTTCATGCCCGCACTATACTTAATCAGAGGACGAGTAAATCGGTATTGCGATAGTTACACTTGAATTGCATTCTGAAGCATCCCAGTTACCCAAAAGCAAACAAGATCCAAAGATCTACAATTGTCGCGTTTCTACGCAATACGGTCGTAATAAACCCTTAAATTTAGAGGATTAATTTTATACACATGCAACTTCCACATCAGGTTGGGTTCATGCATCCCAACCTTTAAAACCCTAGCCTAACATGGTGAAATTAATGAAAACTACATTATCTACGTTGCATGAACTTATAATTTCTTGGAAAGAGAGATAAAATATGAGAAATAATAATAAAAGTGCAAGAAATAAAAGTTACCACGATTGAAGAACAAGAACATGCAAGAAGAAATCAAAGATTGAAGATAAACTGGAAAAGCTCTTGAATTAATGGTGCAAAGTATGTAAATTCTTCTCCTAGATGTTCCTACTTGTTATGGAGCTTTTACATCAATGAAATCTTAATAAAAAGACTCCTAATGACTAATTATATAGGCTAGAGGTCGTTTAGAAGAGTCCCCAAAACATAAAACTCTTTTGGCTAAAAGGTAAGCACAAAATAAAAATCCCGTATCTGAAAATTTGTCACACTTAGAAAGCATGACTAATTTTGTAACGGATCTGGAGCGTGACTAATGATCGAATCTGTTCTTTTAATTTCTGACCGGATCGGTTTGGGTCTGACAGCTTTTTTTTTGGATTTCTTTCTCAACTTCAAATGAGCGTAACTTCTTCACCGTAGCTCGGATTGAGATGCAGTCTTTTTCAGTGTTCTTGTAATTGAAAGCTCTTCAACTTTCCAGTTGGACCCACCTCCGAACTAGGGCTGAAAAATTACGAAAATGCCCTTCAACGCCTCGATTCTTAGTTTCTTTCACTATTTTGAGTTCTCTTTTCCATCTTTCTTGCATGAAATACATGTAAAACACATAAGAGATACAAAAAATACAAAATACTTTCCAAAAAGGGTTAGTAGCATAAATATGAGACAAATCCATGCTATTTACATCGCACGGGATCATAAAAATACCGAAATTAAGGGGATAAATGTGTAGAATTTATGCCTAATCAGTATGTGTTATCAATTTTTTGAAACCTAAAAGATTTTAACTCTTTCATATGTGTATTTTCCTTCAATCAACCTTATTAATAACCATTGTTTGCTTCAATAAACTTTTAAGTTCCAATATTTGGATTCTTTTCTACAACTATTTTTTGGTGGTTCATTAATGATTAATTTTTTTATTTACATTATTTCTACAAGAATTTCATTTTAGTTCAAATCTGAAGGTTGTTTATATTGCAGCTGACGGTAATGAAAATGGTACGCCTCTTAGATGTTTGACAAAATTTCCTAATGGGTGCTTTAAAGTTCCAATATTTGTCTTCTTTGTTGCAGTTGTGTTTTGGTGGTTCATTAATGATTTACTTTTTTATTTACATTATTTTATAGGAATTTCATAGATCTTGGAAAATTTTAGGTTCAAATATGGAGGTTGTTTATATCGCAACTAGTAGTAATGAAAATTGTACGCCTCATAGGTGTTTGAAAAAATTTCTAAATGTGTGTTTTACCTTTTCTTAATAATTTATTTGATTAGATTATTGGTGATGGATAGATGTACAACCTATCATATGGAAATACTAATGAACCAATTTAGTTCTTAATTCAAAGCCCCTAATGATATTAATGGTTGTAAAAGGGTGCATAACAATATTTAACTAGAATTAATGTTGTTGTCCATTCCCGCTAAAAATGTCCAACTCATTTTTCACAAATCAAGATAGGATTCTTAGTAATTGTTTTCTTCCCCTCTTGTTAATTTAATAGTTGCATCCTAAAATGGTGAACTTCTGTTATGTTTGTTATTTCATTTTTTGACCTTTCATTAAAGACGGACAAATGAGTTCTTTGCCGCTCTAGGTAGATTATAGAATGACAAATTTAGGTACTAATCTAATTTATTGCTGCCTCAAAATGCATAGTGCAGGTCTAACCTAATTTTTTTAATTATTTTGAACATTAAATTATACTATTATTACTTAGTTAATGTATAATGTGTTGGGTGTACTTGGGTTTTGTGTTATTCAATTCTCTGATTTGTTTTGGTAGTTTTCTTTTCCAATTATCATATTTTCATGTAGTAGTTAATTTGGTGTTGATTGAAGATGAAAAATACTTACATGTTGTTCGAGTTCTATATTTTTATGTAGGTTTAAGGATGAAATAAAAGTTTGTGAAGAAGCTATGCGTCGACGACCCTTGTTGTACAAACTAGGGAATTGTTCCCCGTAATTGTATTGTTTTTTAGTGTAATTTCCAAAACTTAAGCTTTGATTGACAAGTCTTCATGAAGTTTTGATGTGTCGGTTAATTCATTATTTATATATTTCTAATATTTTTTTTTCTAAATGATCAATAGGTTCTCACTAACGACGAAGTAGTTGGTTCATACTGCTATTACTGTTTTTTCCCAGAATAGGCTTCCATAAATTATTATCTAGATGGTAAGTTGGGTGAAAAAATTATTGGTGGTAGTGGCATTAGTATCTGCATTATATTTAGGTGAAATTTTAGAACCAATATTCTTTAATAGTTATTGGTGGTAGTGGCATTAGTATTTTACATTTTTTTACATATGAATATTAATATGCATGTTGGATGTTGATTCCGGTGAGCATTGTGGCTATGCACATCTTCTCAAACGTGCCAAAGCTTTTAACAAGTGATTGGAATGTATATCCCCCATTTAGTACCTTTTGAATTCTCAAGTTGCAAATTATTTAGCTTGCAATTTTTTAAAGTATCTGTTGATACCAAAGATTATCCTGCTACGTGAACCATTCATATATGAACACGTGTTATCCACCTAGGCATTAATCCAAGTCAGCAAGGGCGAGTCACCGACCAAATGAAGGAATGTCGACGAACAGGTTAAAGAAGCCCGACCAACACCAGGAAGACCGACCAACAATGACAGTAAATCGCCAATAGTTGTATACATTATTAACGTTGTATAGATGTAAATGCCTATGTTATAAAGGCATTCCATACTTTAATATTTCGGCTCTTGTACACCCTCAAGGGGTTATAAATACATTTTGAACCCTACATCTAAGGGACATGAAAAATGAGACAATAAACAATTGAACAAGCCCAAGGCAATACACAATAATGGACGTAGACTTTTCTTTCAGCCGAACCAATTTAAAAATTCTTTTTATCTTTTATTCATATTAATCTGTGATTAATTAATTATATCCCTCTAGTTTTTTGCATCAACATATTAGCGTCGTCTGTGGAAATCGTATTTTTAATCGTTCTCATTCATTCAAACATTTAAATGGCTGATTTTTCTGAATCAAGTCTTTGGAACGATGGCATTCCACATGTCCCTTCTTCCCCACCAATAACGAATGAATTAACTAGAATTCTGGCCAGTCTTGTAAGAGGCCAAGAGGCTGTGCAGACTCTATCAGGCAACTTACGCAAATTCTTCAAGCAGGAGAACCTGCTCTATCTGCCCGTGAAAACATGCCACCACCACCACCAAGAGGTAGCAGGCGAAGTCAGTCAAGAAATATAGGGGATACTTCCTACCGTCCAGGGTTAAATTCATTACTCAAGGGCTCAAACTCCTTCAATACATAGTCCTACTCTCCAGAGAGGCTAAGTGCTTTAGAAAGGCTAATTCATTCTTATCCCTTCAATATTTTGGGACTCAGGGGGAACATAAATGTTCCTAGGGCAATGTTGGGAAACACTCAATGACCATCTGATCGAAGGGAAGGCTCTGCCTAGTCTAAATCAGACGCCTGACGTACTGCTCGGACCGAGAAATAATCCTAAGAAAAGAGTTCAGCGAACAATAGAATAGTAACGCATGGGTCTGATGCTAGTAACAACGCTTGGAAAGGTTTTATCTTAAGATTGGAGGACAGGCTAGGAGAGACGACTAAGGCAAAAAACCCACTACAAAGAAGATTTGTAAAAGGATCTCCCTTCGTACATTTAGGATTTCCCCACACCAGCTAAGTTCAAAGCTCTGGTAGTTACATCCAAATACGATGGGAAAACTGATCTAGTCGTTTATATAGAGTAATACTAAGCAGCCACCAATATTTATATAGTTCCCGATGAAATGAGGTGTAGAGCATTCTTTGGAACAATTACTGGATCTTCTCAAATATAGTACAATAGCCTCCCTCGGAGACAGATTTCCAGCTTTAACTAGTTGGCCGAGATATTTGTTAGCAACTTTTGTTTTGGAGCCAAGCCTGTAAAAAGGTTAGCACATTTTCTCAGTGTACAACAGAAGGAAGGAGAGAGCACCAGGGATTACATCACTCGTTTCAATAGCGAGAAATTGGAGGTTATGGTTTATGAAGAGAAAACTGCTATAACATCCCTTATAAGTGGATTGCTCCCCCGAGAAGCTCTATTATACACTTGCTAAGGATCCCCTAAAGACCATGGAAGAATTGATGGCCAAAGCAGCCAAAATCATAAATGTCGAGGAAGCAATGGCAGCCAAGTAGAGCTCGGGAGTAAAAATTGAAGGAAAAAATGACAAGAAGGATCACAAAGATTCCAAGGAGCACAAGGAGTGAAAATAAAAAAGGAATTATAGAAAGGATCAATAAGTATAACAGATACACTCCACTAACCATGGGCATTCATTATGTCTTGGAGGAGATTAAACACAGTAAAGATGTGCGTTGGCCTGATAAGTTGAGAAGTTCCCCCACCAAGAGGGATAAAACTAAGTATTGTGAGTTCCATAGAGACCATGGTCATATGATGGATATTTGCATTGCCCTTCAAAATGAGATTAGAACTTTCTTCCGAAGAGAAAAATTGAATCAGTTTATTGATCGACAGAATAACGAAGGAGCTCGTCACAGATCAAAATCTCATTGCAGACCTAGAGAGGAGAAGAAAAGAGCTTATGAAGATGACCAGGATGATGATCCCGACTTACCCAGAAGGCCCCGATAATTGGAACGCGAGGTATTCACACTCAGTTGTGGTTATTTTGATTGCCAAATGATTACATATGGAGATGTAGGGGGAGGAGATCATACAACAAAATGAAAAGATTACCTTAATGAGGCTCAAGCTTGCTCGTACATACATAGGATTAATCCTTCCGAGGAAGACAGACTAAGGAACCGAGGAAGACAGACTAAGGAAGGTTAAAAAAGATAAGCTGGTGATAGGATTTCCTAAAAATGACCTATCAAGAGTATTGTACCCTCATGATGACCCTGTGGTAATTAAAATAATAAAGGAAGATATCATTGTCTCTAGAGTGTTAGTAGATAATGGAAGCTCGACAAATATCATGTTTTATCCTTGTTTCAATAGCTTGAACTTTAAGCTCAGCCAGTTAGAGCCCTATCATCGACCGCTAATAGGTTTTATAGGTGAGAAAGTCTTCCCTTTGGGAACCATTAAGATAGAAGTGATGATTGGCACATGGCCATCCAGTCGAATAGAGAAAATCCGTTTCTTTGTAATAGATAAAAACATCTATTCAACTTACAATATAATTTTGATCGGAGTTGGGCTAAAGAAGTTTAAGGGAGTGCCCTCTACTATTCATCAATGCTTAAAATTCCTAACCAACTTTAGCGTAAGAGTTGTGAAGGGTGATCAAAAAGTAGCTCGAGAATGCTACTGCTCATCTGTCGAATAGGAAGATCTGAAATAAATAAAGAGGAAAACCACCACTTACCAAGTGGATACCTTTGAACCTGATGAAGAATCTGAGGTTGAAACCTTAGATCCAAGGGAGGAAACAGAGCTGGTAAAGGACCAGATTGTAGAAGCAACATAAAGCATTGTGTTAGATGACGACAAACCAGAGCGCACCACTCAAATTGGAACAACGCTAGATCCTGTTCTTAAACAGGAACTAATGAGCTTCCTTAGACGGAGAAAACATGTGTTTGCTTGGAGTCATGTAAATATGCCTAGGATAGATCCCAATTTCCTTTACCATGTGCTCAACGTTAATAAATAAATCAAGCCGATAAATCAAAGGTGAAGATTATTCAACCCCGAGAAGAACCAAGCCATACAGGAGGATGTTAAAAAGCTTCAAAACGCAACCTTCATTGACAAGGTGAAATATCCAGATTGCTTAGCCAATATAGTTATGGTTAAGAAGAAAAATACCAAGTGGAGGATGTGTGTAGACTTCACAGATCTTAACAAAGCATGACCAAAGTATCACTTTCCTTTGCCGCGAATAGATCAGCTTGTGGATGCTACCTCATGACATGAGTTACTTAGTTTTATGCGTGCGTATTCTGGTTATAACTAGATTAAAATGAAGCCTGAAGATAAGTAAAGTACTTCTTTCATTACTCCCCGAGGAACTTACTATTTTAATGTTATGCCTTTTGGTTTAAAAAAATACAGGTGCTACGTATCAAAGGCTGGTGAAAAAGGTCTTTGAGGAGAAAATAGGTAAAAATATGGAAGTATACATAGATGGTATTCTTCCCAAGAGAAAAAAAACGTCCGACCATATTACCGACCTCAGTCAGACTTTTGATCAACTTGAGAAGCACCAGATGAGATTAAATCGACCAAATACATTTTTTGAGTACAAGAAGGGATTTCCTCGGGTATATAGTAAATCAGAGGAGAATTGAAGAAAATCCAGACAAGATTAAGGGATTACTTGAGATGCAGTTCCCAACTTGCAAGAAGGATGTGCAAAGGCTAACTAGGCGAGTGGCAGCTCTAAATAGATTTGTGTCCCGAGCTATAGACATGTGCTTACCATTTTTCAAAGTACTCAGAAATAATATCGAATGGAACGACAAGTGAAAACAAGATTTTCTGGAGTTGAAAGAGTACTTAGTTTCACCTCCCCTACTTTTTCGACCAATTATGGGAGAAAAATGTACCTGTACTTAGCTGTTTTTGAATTAGCCGTAAGCTCTGTTTTATCAGAGAGGAGAATGGAGTTGAAAGAGTACTTAGTTTCACCTCCCCTACTTTTTCGACCAATTATGGGAGAAAAATGTACCTGTACTTAGCTGTTTTTGAATTAGCCGTAAGCTCTGCTTTTATCAGAGAGGAGAATGGAGTTTAAATGCCTGTTTACTACACTAATAAAGCTTTTCGAGGAGTAAAAATCAGGTACCCTCGCTTAGAAAAGTTAGCACTGATGTTGATTGAAGCATATAGACGCATGAAGACTTATTTTCAAGCCCATACGATAGTAGTGTACACCAATATGCCACTAAGGCAAGCTTTGCACAAGCCAGAAAATTCTAGCAGATTAATGTATTGGGCAGTGGAATTAGGGGAGTATGATATCATTTATGAACCAAGGTCTTCTCTAAAAGGCCAAGCAATAGCAGATTTCATAGCTGAATTCACTTACCCCGAGGTTTCCGAGTAACAAAATCAGTAGGCCGAGAAAAGATCCAGAGAAAATAAAGTGAAAGAAGTTATTTACAGTTAAGCTCGCGAAGAACCTTTACCAGAAGAAGTTGTTGCCAACCTAATAGATTCTGCCTCCCAAACATAGGAGATGTCTAAAAAGTGTGAGTAAGCAAGGAGAAAAATATTCCACTCTAGGATTTTGCAAACTAAGCGTTTGATGACGATCTCCCAATATGGAACTTATACGTTGATGGGTCATCTTGTGCAACAGGTAGTGGAGCAGGTATAATACTTAACACTTATGATAATACTGATATTGAATATGCCTTGCGATATCAATTCCAAGCCTCAAATAATGAAGCATAATATGAAGCTCTCATTGTGGGCTTAAGTTTAGCTCAATCACTGAATGCTGAGCAAGTTATGGCATATAGTGATTCGCAGTTGGTAGTAAATCAAATATTGAGCTTGTATGGAGCTAAAGGTGAACTGACAACCAGATACCTCTCCAAAGCAATGGAAAAATTACCAGTTGTTTGGATGAATAAAATCCCAAGGGTGGAAAATACTCGAGCAGATGCTCTTGCTCAACTAGCTTCACCTATTAGAGTTGAACTCCGATGAACTATTCCTATTGAGATTTTATCCAATAGGAGTATAGATGAAGATTTGATGATCAATTTTATCGCTGTAAACATGGGGCCATCTTGGATGGATCCCATCAGAGCATATATTGAAGAAGGAACTTTGCCAGCAGATATAGTTGAAGATAAAAAGTTGAAGTATAAAGATGCCAGTTATGTACTAGATAAAGGAATTTTGTACAGTAGAGGATTGACAGTTAATTTACAGTGCTGCGTTCATCTATCAGAGGTTTCAGACCTAATTCAAGAAGTACATGAAGGATCTTCCGGAGCTCACATAGCAGGAAGAACACTTCTGTGAATTAGTGCGCAAGGATACTACTAGCTAACGATGTGAGCAGATTGTGAAGCTTTTTCTAAAACGTTTGACAAGTGCCAAAGGTATTCCATCATTCGTAAGACTCCACAGGCTGTTCTCACCCTAATTACTTCACCTTGGCCATCTTCCATGTCGGGTATAGACTTGGTCGGGCCATTGTCGACCACTCGAGGAAGATTTAAGTACTTAATTATTGGAGTGGACTACTTTACAAAATAGGTTGAGGCAGAACCATTGATAGACATGCCTTAAGAGAAGGTATACCAATTCATTTGGAAGAACATCATTTGCAGATATGGGTTGTCTTATGCCTTTATCACTGACCATGGAACGCAGTTTGACAACGATGAATTCACAGCTTATTGTGCTTAGTCCAACATCCAAAAACTACATTCTGCTCGAGGTCACCCTCAGAGTAATGGGCAAACTAAAGTCACAAATAGAACTCTGTTAAATGGGTTGAAGAAAAGGCTTGATGATGCAAAGGAAAACTGGATCAATGAGCTACACTTTGTTTTATGGGCGTGCCGAACAACCCTGAGGACTATAACTGGAGAATCCCCATACATGTTAGCATTTGAGACTGAAGCAGTCATACCTGCTGAGTTGGGTCTTCCACCCCATAGAGTTTAAGATTTTAACACTCGTGTAAGTGATCTAATGCGAAGATTGGATTTGGATATGCTGGAAGAAGTGCGAGAAGATGATGCTCTAAGAAATGCAGCATACCAGCAGTGAACAACTCAGTTTTATAATAAACGGATGAAGCCGACCAACTTAAATGAGGGAGATTATGTACTGAAGAAGGTTGTCTAAAAAAATAATAAACTTGATGCTAATTGGCATGGACCCTATCGTATTTTAACAATCATCTGACCTGAAACTTACCGGATTGAGACTTTGGAGGGGGAAAAGTTCAAGAATTCGTGGAATGCTGAGCATATTAAAAAATATTACCAGTCATGTAGTCAATTGTACTCAGTTCAATATCAATTTTTAGTATCAATAAAATGATCTTTCCTCCAATTTCTATTTTTCAATTTTCTTGGGGAATACTAGTACTATGCACTACCTATATACTTGATCTTGAATAAAGTTTGAAAGGTGCTAGAAAAACTTCAAAATGTTGCTCGGTACAAGAGTGTTCTCCAAAAAATAGGCGAACGGTTGGTCGGCATAAGCAATAAGTTGCTCGTCCCAAGCAAAACTTGATCGGTAGCATACCAAATAGGATATTATGACCTCAAGATGGTCAACAAGTAGAAGGATAAAACAAGATCTTTATAGTAGTGGGCAAAGTACAAAAAGAGCGTATGTGTGCATAGGTATGTGCGTGTGATAATGATAGTGATGACGGTCGTATGTGTGCATAGGTATGTGCGTAGCCCATAGACTTAGAACTATATTCGCCTCTAATATCTGTGATTTGTGATGATGGTTCGGGTGAGATACTGAACTAATGGTCCCTTATACAGTGCGTGATTTACCGCAATTTGATAGCAGAGTATGCATGCATCGCAGGTCTAGGTCTAGGGGTATTGCATTGCGTGTGTGTATATATATATATATATATATATATATATATATATATATATATATAATTAGAATAATAAACACATATACTTGTGTTTTATTCTACTATATGTGCTTGGTAGGTGATGTATCGGGACATGATAACATAGTATACATGCTCCGCAGCTTAGCCTAGGGGTGTCGTATTAGTATATATGTAATAATGTAATAAATATACTCTTATGACTTGTTCTATGATGTGTAATTAGTAGATGAGAAAGATAGTGACATCTAAAATAACGCTATTGGGTGGATGATTAATCATATAATGAGAAATTCATAATTGGCTAATTGGGATAAAGAATCCAGTGACGTATTGCGGCATAATGAGTTAGTAAGTACAAAGAGACTAAATACGAATAAGTTAGGTGGGGTAGCTTAACTAGGAAAGGTTAGCAGTCAAACGTTAGGTGTGCACATTAGAATATGGGTGAGTATACCTCAAGAGAGTGCAACACTAACTTGAATATGAAGAGTGTACATACATATTTAATTACTGCAATTTAACTACTTGCTAAATATTTTCAAAATGTTTTACTTGGGCTCTGACCCATGTCAAAATCTTTTTCAAAACCGTTTAGATGTCCAGCCACAAATATGCCAGTTGAATATTCTATCTTGGGATGCGAAGCTGCAACTTATGTGGAAGTTGTAGGACTTTTTATAGATGCATTTTTCCCTTATCTGTAGTGTAGGATCTTTACTCCATTAGTCATTTGGGCATGTCGCCCTTACTTTTAGTATTCAATTATTTGTTTGATCATTGTGTATTCCAGTTATTGTTTCAGTTTACTATTGTATTTTATTGTTGAACCGATAGTTGATTCGGTTACTTGTATTTATATTATTCATCGGTGTTGGATTTATTTATTAGTTTGGGACTGATGGTTTAATTCTTATTTACCTCCGCATGTTTTTCATTAATGAAAGATAAAATTTTGTACCAGTCTAATTAAATTATTAGGTGGTTAGTAACTTAAAAAAAATCGACAGTGATGCTGAGAATGAGCCATATGAGACAAACATTTTATTTTGATCATGGGCTGGCCACCCGGTATTTTAATAGGCGAGGTGTCACATATATATGACCTATCAACGAGTTGTGTCGAGTCGTGTACGGGGCGGGTTAACTGGTCAAAACATCCTTAACTCGTACACGACCCGTTAAGACTAACGAGTCTAATGATAATACCCAAATTCGATCCATTAATAATAATGGGTACACGACCAGAACTGTTAGTACTCACTAATATTAATGAATCTGTTTGGATCTAAACGAGTAACAGGTTGGGTGACCCTATAGTACCCGTTAGTCTTCATTAGTTTAAAAATAATGAATTTTAATGGTTACTCTTATTGGGTATAGGTTTGGTGGCCCTACACTTAGTCTTAAAGGATTTAGAAATAATGGATTTTAATGGTTATTCTTATTGGGTGACCCTATAGTACCCGTTAGTGTTAACGGGTTGAAACAAGTGAAAATGGGTACAAGTAAATTTCAAAATCCAAACCATTAGTGTTAATGGGTCTACCATATTAACCCATTAATGACCCAAACACAATAAAGAAAAACCTATTAACTTATAATTTCATGTCGGGTTATGTCGTGTTAACGGATTATCGTGTTTTTTTGATAGGTATATATATATATATAGATAGATAGATAGATAGATAGAGAGAGAGAGAGTCAAGCATCACTACATACATTGTCTAGCATAACCAAATAACTTCAGGAATAAAATTTTGGTCCACTAGATAAAAAAATAATTATCTAATAAATAAAACAACTAGAAATAAAATTAAACTAGTTCGATGAAATTAAACTCCAGATGTAAGTCCACTAATCTCCAAAATTGTGTATCTATTTAGAAACCTATCTTAAAAGGTTAGTCAACAACAATGGGTCAGGGCCCAACATAAGAGTACCAATTACTCTTCCCGAATAGGATCCATGAATCCAGTCATAAGAATTATAAGAGATAAATATTATAATAAAATGTTTAAATAACGAAATAATATAATAACGATGCAAGTAATGTAAAGGTGTGGTAAAAAATCCACCGAAGGGGGGGGGGGGGGTGGTGCTAAACAATCATGATGAGAGTATAAAAATAAATGAGAGAGACAAAAATTTACTGTGACACCCCGCCTATGTAGGTGATCAGTCCTTTATTAAATTAAAATAGGTTTCTCATTTGGTTCATTCTTAGCATCACTGTCGAAAAACTTATTAATTACTAATCACATATTAGTTAATTAAGGCGATGTCAAAATTTTAATCTTTATTTACATGAAAGAATATAATAATTATAAACCACATTCACCATTTAAATAAAACCAACAAAATGTAATATCAATGTATCTGAATAAATGAAAGTAACTGGAATAAAAACTCTAGTCTGAAATCTCAAATATGGTAATCCAAAATAAAACCAAGTCTCAACACTGGAGATGAATGAAATACAATATCTCTAAAATAAATAATGTATAGAGTGGGCAACATGCCCTGACTGAAATATCTGCACGAGGAAGATATATCGATAGGAGTGAAAGTGCCTAATATCGAGGACCTACAACTTCCACCGCAGCTGCAGCACATCAAATCACATGGAACTCCTAAGTTTGGCATCCCTGTGGCTGGACACCTAAAATAATTTGCACAAAGAAAATAGATTTTGAAGAAACGAGTTAGAGGCAGAGAAAAAATAGTTTAAAACATTTTAGCAAGTATTTAAAATTCTTAAAAGCATATATTATATACATGTTAGTTCACGACTTTCACTTGAGAAGTCTCACCTTTCAAATAGTGTGCAAGCCTAACGTACTTCTAGACAATTCTGGTTACCACTACTATGCCTAACTAGTTTGAATACGTTAGTTAGCCTTTTAAACTATTACTCATAGTGTCCACACATATTTCTCACATAATACGTTATCTAATATTTCCATATCTTTTAACTCAAGTAAGAATTTCCCAATTAACAGTTAAGTGTTCACATACTTAAATTACTTTAGATTTCCTTATCTATCTTATCTACTAAGTCCATGTAGTAAAATAAATCACAAGTATATATATTCATCACCTTATTATATGTATACTAATACGAAAATCCTAGGCTCAGTTGTGGTGCATGCATGCTCTGCTATCAAGTCCCGCTACATCTCGTATCAAATAAGGACAATCAGTTCATGATCACCCTTAAACCATAAAATACAGTTCACACACAAATGGAGGCGAATGTAGTTCTAGGCCTTTGGGTTCCGCACATACCTACGCACCCAACTGACTGTGCACACCATTATTCATACAAATTGTGATCAAACCAAAGTTCTATGTTCTGAGGTACCAATCTAAAATCCTCCTAATGGCTCATCAGGATAAGACTGTCCCCTTTTTGAAACCTCACGTGATAGCAAGAGTCATAAGTATGTTATACACATAAGAAATCATACAATAGGTTTTTTTACACAATTTATCTATTTATATCCTTAGTATATGTATACATGCAACCTATCATACATGCCCCATACGTAGTATATCTATATCCCTTGAATATTCTACGTATTAATTAATTTTAACTATACTTCTCACCGTACACCGTGAGTATCCCTCGCTACTCGAAATATTCTAACTAATCATCAAACTATTTAGTAGGTCAATTGTCCCTCTACCACTAGTCCGGTCTTAGGTTCACTCGTAACCTTCGCATTCATTAAAATATTGGTAATAATATTTAATCATTAAATAATTATTGTAGTTAGCGCACATTCTACATAACTCAATTAAATTCTCATGAGGTCAAATTACATCTGAATCTACCCTAAACTCCCAAAACTCACTTCTCTCCAATTGGGAACAAATTATCAACGCAATTCCCTAACAAAATTTAACCAAAAGGGACGACAATGTGAGTAACAGACGTCCGAACCGGTCCGGTGGTTACAGCGAAATGGTCTGCTAGGCCTGAGTTCATTTCCTTCCCTTTGCAGCCACGAATTTCAACCATTTTCTTAACTAATTTCTCATGGATCTTTACCAAATTAAAAACCAAGGTTTCCAAACATCATGTAGACATATAGGGGTGATTTCCAACATAAAAATAATGTCAAACATCCAGAACACTACCCAAGAACCGGTTAGTTTATGATTATCATCAAGAACCCTAGTTTTATGTTCTTCCATATTCACACACCTAAAAGTATAGATTTTTCCCATCCATTATAGTATGATTTGTCCTCTAATTATTTCAGAATTTCATCTACATGCAGTTCGTAATCAAGACTTAATTTAATTCTCCAATTTTAACATCAATTTCATAGATACATGGTTATTTCTTCAAATTTACTCTAACATGGATAACATATGAACATAATTTAGCAAGATAAACACTTGAATCTTTTGGTAGGTCATATACGTTGAATAAGAAGGGTATGGTCGTGGTCCTCTCTCCCCGATCTACGCGATGGTGGTAATAATGGTGCAAGAGGATGACTTTTGGCCTTAAAACTCCCAGGAACTCTCTACTTCTCCCCCATATGATCTCTCTTTGTTTTGATGACTGTAAACCCTAAAGTCCCTTACGTGATAGCAGATATAACCTTTCAATTTTTGTCTGTCTCCCTTCCCTAAAATTTTAAAACCCCAAAATACCCCTTCTGGGTGTCAAGTTGGCCTGAAAGTGCCCCGGGATCCAAACTAAACCCCCAAATAGACTTTTTTGACTATTTCAACCCTTCCGGACAAACTGGAGAACTCAAAATGACCATATGAAATATTAAAAATGAAATTACATTTTATTTCCAAATTTAGTCCCGGCACGACTGACACGTGCGTCCCGACTGCATTTATCGTAATTGTAATATTTCTCACTCACGCCAGATCTTAATGTTTTCTCGTCATTATTATTACTCATTCACTAAGTAATATTCAATATAAATAAATATTAACCTTTATCTCACCAATTAATATTTATCATCCTGGATTAATTATTCCAATTTCATTTAATCAATCTCAATTTAATCCACAATTAATCCAGATATAAAAATCATAAAATACAGGGTGTTACATACTTCCCACCCAATAACGAAATTTCATTCCAAAATTCGAAAAAGGAAAGTATACCTAGTAAGAATAACTCTGGATATTTGTCGTGCATCTCATCTTCGCGCTCCCAAATAGACTCGTCGGCATTAATATGCCTCATAATATCACCTCAGATTCATGCACACAAGTACGTTTAATTGTGTTCAAAATTTACTCGTAATAATCTTTTCTTATTTCCACTATACAAACACCAATGGTACCATTTCAATCGAAGGTCTGCTCACTACAACCCGCGATTAGAAATAAGTTCATTCAAGCCCTTACATACTGATATATTCCCTTATACTTGAGGTCTCAATTATATATTGACACATAAAATAATCATGAATTCGATAATAATGTCTCAAAAGACGAGCTTATACTCCACTAGCTCTATCGTCTCTATGATAGAAAAGATTTCGCTTCTATAGGTACCAATTTCCCTTATTGTCGTACCAAGCCATCACTCCTCATGGGGTACACCCTCAGCAATCCCTGACTACTCATGTCAGGCCTCAAAGATTTGGTTCACACCAATCTTCTCTCACTACATTTCTGAACTATACAAAAATGATGTGGATTGACTCAATCCTTGTCAGATTGACTCAATCCTTATCAGGTCCAAGAAACTTGTTATTTCCCCATTCGTCACTATCCCAAGGGTGGGAAAAAAAATTCTTCCTGTGGAGCCTCAGAAATCCCTTTGCAATTAATATACTACTACGAGTCTTCACATGCAACTCTACTAGTTGCCGTTAATATCTCGAATTACTCCAAAAATCGAAAACATCCATTCTCCCATTTTGCCACATTCTATGCCATCATTCTCGATTATTCATCGGCCTATGGTAGACACACCTAGTTCAGGACTTAACTCCGCCACCATTTTATCCTGATACTCCCTATTCCAGGAGGACCCAAAGGTCTCGTTCTGATTCAAAATAGTATTGAGCGGTACCTTGTGCCAATTCATTCATTATCTTTAATAACATGTTGGGCACACTTCCTGTTAATATAACACACCCCAAACTAATAACTATTATTTTGTTCTTGGATAATTCACTTCACAACCTAAAGAAAATCCCGACTACTCCACGATTTTAATAATCCAATAATGATCAATCTACATATCCATTCCGTCCCTGGAATTATCAATTTATCAGAACATTCAGGTTGGTAGTATCGGAACAATCATTTTATTTTATGAGTGGCACACTTGGAGACTACTTCATTATGTCGCACTCAACACGAAATCAACACGCTCAACATCTCACGTGACGTGAACATCTTACTTCCCTTATCCTGAGATATACCAAAATTAGGGCCCGTACGTTTTCTCTAAAATAGCGCATTTCCTAGGCCTTTTTTCTTCTATTAAAATCTTAGCAACCTATTTATGCGCGAACCACTCTACGCATTCGACTAGGTGAGACTCCATCTGTTCCCAGGTTATTTTGAATCACCTTCCAATTCACCTCGATTATGGGAGTTTTCCTCGTGGCATGCACACAGTCAGGCCATCTCCTTTCTCGAACGAAGTTCAGTTTCTCTTACATTTCCACTTTTTTTTTTTAGACTATCCCACTGACACATTTACAACATCTTTCTAAGTCTTCTTATCACATACGATGCCGAAATTTCAATTAATCAGTGGGAACATACACCCCATATCCCGTGCACAACTGTACAATCATCCATAACGTTCCACACGTAACATACTTATCTCAAGTCTAGTCCTTCATTCTCAATGTGGCCATACTGTATGGATAATATTAGTCACCCTACTAAAATGATTTAATTTCCCTTGAGACTGCCCTACCCATCATTAGTGGTGCAAAAATTTCCCCCTAATGCTCCCCACACAGCATTACTCGACTGTACAGGTCTTACATCATATAATAGCTCTCCGTTCATGCTTTCATCCACATACAACTTTAATAACTAAATTGTTAACTCATTCCTAAGTGTCCAACACATCTCTCAACTCCTGAAATCCGTTGGGATTCATGCGTGGCATGTCTCGCAAGCGAAATCCAAATAAGAAATTCCCTATACACTACTACCTAGCATTGTTGATCATCGACATCCGTAGGTACTATACACATGTTCAGAACATCCAAAACCCTATCCCCAGATGTACCAGTCTAACCTTCCACTCCCACATCACTGAAGAAGTTATACAACATGATGCTCTCACTATAACTAGTTATTCTATACCAGGTCGATAACAGGCTAAATTTCTCCGCTCAACAGTTAACTTAATACCCCTGAATCATATCAGTACAGTCCCTACACATTGGGATCAATTATAATGAGATAACTATAATCTCTGAAGTCTTCTCCTTGATATAATATAAAATCAAGCTCAACCTTCTTCCAGGTGACACATCACTAACAACATATCCTGCCCTAGAATAGCGAACATGATAGCTTTGCTGTAATAGCCCACCATCGCTCAATAGTCGCTAACCAAACTATACCCAGGATAACGCTATACACGAATATAATCTCTCGAAATGAGTTAAACCATAAAATATATTCTCTCAATTTCCCCAACTGCTTCCTGTAGCTGGAACAAAAAAGAGCCCTGCAAAGCAATGGTAAATATATACACACAATAGTAATACTAATTATACACCCACTAAACTCGTCTCAAGCGCGAATCTAGTGCTAACAAAATACTATGACTAACTCATGTCACACAAAATATACTCCATTTACCCTTGGAAAAGATTCACACTTTTAATTGCCAATTGTACTGGTGGTCCAAATGCTTACTTGACATCACACTCTCATCCAAATTGATCCAGAACTTTTACAACTATTGACCTTACTGGGCATCCCGCTCCTGTCCCCTAATTCGCTGTGGACAAGGTCGATACATGTGCCCCTAATCTTTATACATAGTACACCTCTTGGTGTCATTCCCCTATCTCTGGCCCCACTAGCCATATCAGAATTGTCTTTCTCTCAAACTTGGTAGTCTTGGCCCCGATTACTACTCCCGTTATTCCTTTGATGTTTCTAGTCCTGTGGAACACCCCGTTGTCCCTAGTATCCCTAGTTGAATTCATCATCACTCTGTAGGAATTACCATTGATCTACATAATTTAAATGGGCCCCCTGCTAGGTACCCTTTTGTGGTGCATCACTATCACTAATTTCCTCTAGTCTTGACCTTCTCTGTCTATGCTCCGCAGCTCTCTCTTGGCTCCCTTTTTAGGGAAGCGTTGATATAAGCATTGTAAAAGTACATCATTGACGTGTTATGCATAAGTCATCCAATATTGATTTCCTGTAAGAACTGACAACTCATAATCATGAGTCCATTATCACACTTAAAAATCTTCCTATCCACTACCTACCTCTCCGGGTACGATGTTCACTTAAATAAATAAATTTATCATCATAATCAACCTCTGTTCATCCCTCCTATGAAAAATTCCGATACTTTCTTTGCATCTCTATTTGAACAGCATATGAAGGAACTTCTGGTTAAACCATTCCCAAATTTTCTCGATTAATTCCTTATCTACTTCCTTATATGTGGTGACTATCTCCTACCATGGCAGTTCTGCTCCTACGAGCAAAAATTTAAACCAAAATTTAGATCATGAGTGACACTACACTCCACCATACTCCATGTCCTTTGGAATTTCTTCTTCCGTTGTCTCATCATACTCACTCTCTTACCCAAATCCTCTGACTTCCCCCTTTACTAAATACACTGGGTGAGTTTAAGTTTATACCACTATGATATAAGACGGTGCTTGGATAAACTACTGTGACCTAGTGATTATCCTATCGTCATCTGCCTAAACAATAATCATAGTGACTCTTATCATGGAAACTGTTCCCATAATACTTTATGGCTTCTACTGATCCTCTCCTCCTGCAGTCCTTCTAACGACCCTCGTTGTTCGCCCTATATTTTCGGTGTACAAAACTCAACCGAACTCGCATATGATTCATATCAATTATACTTAATAGGAGGAGAATGTAAACGTGCGTACGAAAAGGAATACAACAATCCTATAATAGGGCTATATATCAAAGAATGATACGCTAAAATGAAATATGGCAGCACAGATCCTAAGGACACTAGAACCTAATGCTCTGATACCATTTGCGACACCCCGCCTAATTAAATACTGGGTAATCATTACTTTATTAAATTAAAACAGGTTTCTCATTTGGTTCTTTCTTAGCATCACTATCAAAAAATTTATTGATTACTAATCACCTATTAGTTAATTAAGCCGAAGTTAAAATTTTAATCTTTATTAACATGCAAGAATATAAGAATTCTAAACCACATTTACCATTTAAATAAAACCAATATAATGGAATATCAAAGTAACTGGATAAATGAAAGTAATGGGAATAAACACTCCAGTCTGAAATCTCAAATACGGTAATCCAAAAAAACCAAGTCCCAACACTGAAGATGAATGAAATACAATATCTCTGAAATAAATAATGTCAAGAGTGGGAAACATGCCCTGACTGAAATATCAGCATAAGGAAGATAGATGGATAGGAGTGGAAGCATCGAATATCGAGGACCTGTAACTTCCACCGCAGCTGCAGCATATCAAATCAATGGAACTCCTAAGTCTGGCATCCCTAGGACTGGACACCTAAAATAATTTGCACAAAGAAAATAGAATTGGAAGAAACGAGTCAGATCCAGAGCAAAAACAATTTAAAACATTTTAGAAAGTATTTAAAATGCTTAAAAGAAGATATTATATGCATGTTAGTTCACAGCTCTCGCTTGAGAAGTCTCACCTCTCAACTGGTGTGCATACCTAATGTACTTCTAGACAATTCTGGTTACCACTACTACGTCTAACTAGTTTGAATACATTAGCCTTTTAAACTATTACTCATGGTGTCCACCGGTGTTTCTTACATAATACATTATCTAATATTTCCATATCTTTTAACTCAAGTAAGAATTTCCCAATTAACAATTAAGTGTTCACATACTTAAGTTACTTTAGATTTTCTTATCTATCTTATCTACTAAGTCCACAGAGTAGAATAAATCACAAGTGTGTGTGTGTATATATATATATATATATATATATATATGTATGTATATATTCATCTACCTATTATTTATATACTAATACAGCACCCCTAGGCTCAGCTGCGGTGCATGCATGCTCTGCTATCAAGTCCCGGTACATTTCATAATAAATAAGGACAATCAGTTTGGGATCTCCCTCAAACCATAAAATATAATTCACACATAAATGCAGGCAAACATAGTTCTAGGCCTTTAGGCTATGCACATACCTACGCACCCAAATGACTGTGCACACCATTGCTCACACAAATTGTGATCAAACCAAAGTTCTTGCGGAGGTATAAAACCGATATATAAACTGAATCCTAAACTAGCTATACAAAAGATAGGAATCGATTATATCAAAATACCGCAACATTCCACTACTGCCATAGCTCCACGAATACACTGGATGGATAACATCAATGGTGTCCTTGCGGAGGAACACCTAGAATAATACAATATATATATATAGAAGGAGAAAATATAAACGGGTCAGAGGCCGAGGTGTGAAAACATTTTATACCAAGTGCATTAAAATGCATAATAATTATAAATGCATTGTAACATGATTAAAGTGGAGTCGTACTCTCCATAATGTTCAATTCACTTCTCAACTAAAGCGCGCAATTAAATGTATGCACATGATCTCCAATTAATTTCCCAAATCTATCTGGGGGAAAAGTAATCTAACTTACTCCCAATTTATACTCATTTAAAATCCAACTAAATTATTTCTCAACTTCTACTATTTCCAATCTCAAATCTTCATCAACTTACTAAACATATAAACTATACAAAAACATTCTCTTTTACTCGAATTTCTCATATTCTAGTTATTGACATAAATATATATATAAATATATATACGACTTATTAGCATCTAAGTGATAAGGACTAAACTTATCCTAATTCTCAATACTGAACTGCGGTTTGTGCGTGGGACGTCTCGCAAGAAAAATCCAAACAAGGAACCCCCCGATACACTACTCCTGGCAGTATCGATTATCAAGATTCATTATTCCCTCAATGCATGACGCGTATAATCCAAATTCTTATTTAATGTAATTAATTAATTATTCTCAATTCTTAACAGTGCACGAAGTTTCGTGCTTGGGACGTCTTGCGAATGAAATCCAAATAAGGAACCCCCCGATACACTACTCCTTGGCAATGCTGGTCGTTGAGGTCCATTAAACCCTCGATACCCAAAGTAATCTATATACTCATATAATTATGTACTCTTCATTTTCACTTTATATATTCGTCACACTTTAGTCTGGATTTAATCTCCCAGAATGAGATTCAATCAATCTTTGTATATCTATTTACCCTAGAGACAAATATATGATATCACATAATCATATAGAATTAATATACTATTCACACAAGTATAATAATAACCATCCCATCGAGCTATAACTCGAGGATGCAGGTTCTCAACGCTATCATCTACTAGGGAATTACTCACATATCATCCTGGGTACCAACGGTCGGAATCTCACACCACCTTGGAAAAAACCAAAGCACAACGTACGGAAAGCGATCATAGTTCCTCCACGGAAATGAGATGAAACATACCCACTGCGTCTCACCCGTAATAAAAACAATCACACAATAATAATGGATGCTATGACCTGGGGACTATACGCGCTCTGCTCCTCAAGCCAGGGGCCTCACCCACATCGCGCAATTTCCCATGATAGCAAGGAGGGGGTATGCTTCACTTATATATATATATATATAAACACAAGATATACATACATCATCGCATTATATAAATGTATACCATCACACAAGGTATATATATCACCCTATTTACATACTCATAGTACACTCTTAGGCGTAAGTGAAATAATATCATTATTAGTATATATTACTCTCGATATACTATTCGTCAACAACTCACATAACTTCCCCACTTAGCATACACTATACTATTTCTCTCTTGAAGTTCACAACTCACTTATATTTATGAATCGTCTCTCAATTCTATTTACGTTAAGGATATTGTCTATATCCGTATGCAAATCGATCAGCATTATTATTCTCAATTCATAATATGGTTCAATCAATCATATGAACCTTTAAATTTATCCCATTTCAGATTTTATTCAAAAATCTATTATCACTAAGCGCATCCTAACTCTCTCTTATAAATCCATAATTATCTCCACATATAATTCTCAATGATGGTGGGCTTCCCCACTTTACCGACACAATACCTTCCAATTGGTATTCTCTCGAATTAAATCAATGTGACTCCAATAATTTATCATAAGGGAAACTCCCTAAAAGTCTCCAAAACACACTTCTCATAACTCCTATAAAGGTTCCCAATCGATAAACTCAAGCGAAACCGGACGAAACTCACTCCTAAAAAACCTCTCAAAATAACCTCATTTTCGAATTGATTCTGCCATTCCAAATCTATTCGGCCTCAACAGCGAATCAATTCGGCCCTAAAGACCTGTAAGCCTGCTTCCTATCGAATCGATTCGGAAGGGGCGAATCGATTCGGTTTGGTAAGCAAGCTACAAATGAGTTATTTTCTCCAAAAACCCAAAATCCCCCAAAATCATTTTAATCATCTTCTATCCGTTTTTCATCAACCCAAACATATATATAACATCAAAATTCATCAAATAACACACCTCATCTAATTTATAACCTCAAATCCATTTTATACACAATAAATCAAGGATTTTACTCAAAATCTAGGTTTTAGCATATTATCCCAAAATTCACAATTTCTATCCACAAATCATGAAATAAATGATACACAATAACTATTTATCTAGTTTAATCACTTGCCTCAAATTCGTAGAGTCTGATTCGTCCTCTAAATCGTGGATTGGCCGGAAAAACCCACTTTTCTCTCTTTCTCCTCTTCTTTTCTTCTTCTTTCTTTTTCTCTCTTTCTCTCTAAGGATAATTGTTTCTCCCATAGGATTTTTAAGCCTTATCTCCAAAAATACACAACTTTAAATGATAATACACACTTTAAATGACTCGGTCACTTTAATTCGAGCCATACGAAATTAAAATATTTCGGCACCCAAATAATCCCCAAGTACAGTCATTTCGACTATCTCGGCCCTTCCGGAAACAACCGCACCTTCAGAATTGTTATTCGAATCACTTTCTAACTTCTTCAAATTTTGACCTCAATTCCAACTAAATTATTCTCTAATGAAAATAATATTTATTTCTCCCAAAATAAATAAATTATTTCCCCAAAAATCTCTAGGTAATACAGGCTTCCCCACTTACAAGAATTTCGCCCTCGAAATTATGCTAAGTCTAATACTCCAAAGCTCAACTAGTTTCTACTACACTTAACCTCGCTAACACTATAACCAATCCTCCCATTTCCCACGACGAATTATTTTAAATGTTATAAAACAAATTATAACTACTAGGGCGCCCATACACCCTTAATTCGAGCTCTACTCGTATAAACAACATTAGTCTTCTCTTGCCTCAAATAGTACCATGACTCTAATTATATATAAATTATACTAACATATTAATAATATAACAATTTTAAGAGGTCCAAAGATTTAACTCCTCTCAATTCCTGACATTCTCTACTTTCATGCAGGGGAGGTCTCGCAAGCGAAATCCAAACAAGGAACCCTCCAAATACACTAATATGTAGCGATGTCGGGGATTGAGAGTTTTTAGATCGGGACTAAAGTTTAAAAATATTTTTGTGTAAATCATTTTGATATTGCCCAAATACCTATAAAAAAGTTTTATTTTGAAAACAGTTTATTTTAAAAACGGTTTATATCTTTCGACATTTAAATAAAATACCTTATGCTCATGGCACAAGGTTTTAAGAAATCTCATACTCATAATAATATATAGTTCTCAAAATTAACGTAATTATGAGCTAGAATCTCTCACTCAACAACAATCCACTAACTTCTAAATCACCTCAGTTATAATTATCTCTTATCTCATAACAAAATATGACCATACTCTAGGCTCTTCCATAACTGGAATATAACAAATATATAAGTCTAGCACGACTATAAAAAAAATAAGTAGCTTTATCATTACTACTCAACACATTTTAACAATAATTTTTACATTCACAGCAAAGTTATAGCTTTCTATTAGCACATTACAAGATAATCTATTCTCTCAAAAGGTAATAACATAAGAGCCTCACTTGCACAAAATTCCCTTCTGGGTCATTCCATACATAATAGGGTTATAACACTAACCACTCATTTCAATCTCACATACGATACTCCCAAAGTCTCATATAGCATAATCCTATTCACACAGGAAAATAACTTACATCATACCTCTCTAGTCCGATTTCATCTACTCATCATTGGGTTCCCACACAAAGTCCCCTGGCCTAAAATGACCTCGAATCTACTGTAAAGGTTTCACCTCTAAAACTTACTCAAAACCTGGTACTTTACCTCTTTTAGGACAATCTCTCTTTCTATGGACTAATTCTTTACAAAAGAAACATCTACCCGCAAATCCTCTCTTCCTATCTTGAGTTGTGACCCTAAAAAATACTACCTATCCCCTCTGGCATTACTAGCATTCTCTCTAGACTTACTAGATGAACCTGAATCTCCAAAGTTCTTACCCTGTTGCGAACGAAGATGTTATTCATGACACTATAATAGTGTCGCATTAACTACCTCGACAAAAGTCACTAACGCTGGGTTCCCTAACAAATGCTATCGAATATGCCCATCTAAACCTCCCACAAACCTTGCTATATGCTTCTCCTCCGTATTTACCTCCTCAGGGACTAAATTCTCCAATTGGATAAATTCTTCTTCATACTCGACCACCGTTCTATTACCTTGAAACACATCCATCAATTTCCTCCTCATTTACTTCTGAATTGCGGAAGGAAAATACCTTCGATCAAAAAGTTCCCAAAAATATGTTATGGGTAATGTATCTCTCTATTCAGATGTGGTAACAGACTCCCACCAATGGAGAGCTGCACCCTTCAACTTAGAGGTGGGGAGAAATTTCTTATGAACTTCACTACACTCAACCATACGGAGGTGCCTCCGTATGCTATTCTTCCATCGACTTGAAGCCATTGCATTAACTTCCCCTGAAAACTATGGAGGGTGTCCCTTACTAAAATCTTCCCGTACTCTTTCCCATAAAGACGGTACTGGATGGGATTGGGATGCTTGAACTGTAGGTTGATGCGCCATCGCGGAAATGGCAGCAGTTACTGCTTGTGCCACAATACTGACAACTTCATCTATAGTCATAGTCCTTTGAGGTATTTGGGGTTCCACACTCTCAGCCCCTTTATTCTCCTTGTCTGAATGACCTCTCTTCGATGGCATCTGAAACAAGAACAATTGTATCAGAATGCCTTTCAATTGTTTTCTCATCACAGAAGAAAATATGGACGTATGAACATAATAGTCCTAATAATAGGGCTCTACATCAAGAACGCTTACGGAAGATCGCAGTAAACCTACACAGATCCTAAAGACACTATAATCTGATGCTCTTATACCACATGTGACACCCCGCTGGGAATAATAACGGGTGGCCATCCCTATACTAAAATAATCAGTAATCTCAAGTGGATCATTCTCAGCATCTACTGACGATTCTAAAATAAACACGACTAACTACCCATTACTACAAAAAAGGGTACCAAAATTTAAAACATTTATTCAACACTTACTAAAACCAATCATGCAACAACTAACCAATGACATAACAACTATATATGATAAGAGACACACCCATGTTCAAATAATATAAAGGAGACAAATAAAAGAGTACAACAAAATGTACTAAATAAAATACCCGAATATGCTGTCGGGTCACAGACAATACAATAGTCTGAGAAATAAAATATAAATGTGTTACACTACAACACTTGGGTATAAACCCGATACACAAACTGAATCATAATCTAGATATATAAAAGATAGGAATCGATTATATCAAAATACCACAATAATCCTCTACTGCCACAGCTCCACGAATACACTGGATGGATAATATCAATGGCGTCCTTACGGAGGAACACCTAGAATAATACAATATATATACATAGCAGGAGAAAATATAAACGGGTCAGAGCCCGAGGTGTGAAAACATTTTATAGCAAGTTCATTAAAATGCATTATAACATGATTAAAGTGGAGTTGCACTCTCCATAGAGTTCAACTCACCTCTCAACTAAAGCTGTAAGGACATTTTTCTCATGTTCAACATGTTACATTTGTGTATGTCGTACGCCGCTACATTTGGCGCGTCACCTTACGATCTCACATGACGGCCTCTATCCGAATTTTGAGAATCAAGCATGCATTATCTCCACTAATGTGTCCCTCATCTGCATCAACGACTTCAAGTTCCTTGATTCTAGGCTCGTAATGCAAGTGGAACGCAAGAGAAGTCAAATCAGTGAAATAAGGCATGATAGGGATGTTCAAGGGAAAATTGGTAATTTTACAGTCACCGTCTGGAGGACCGGTCAACTGGAAAGTTGAAGAGCTTGCCGCAACAAAGATACTGGAAGAAACGTCACCTCAATTCGAGCTACGGTGAACAAGTTATGGCCCGTTGAAAATGGAGATATGTTCATTGAAAAGTCTGGAAATTTTTCTAAGTGTATTAAAGACTTTTTTCCATCACACTTTCCCAAACCCTGACCCAAACCGGTTCGGGGGGGCGAACCGGTTCGCAGGGGTACCCGAACCGGTTCAGTGTACCTGTACGCTGGATAGAATTTCAGCAGTTTAAAATCGTGGGACTCTTCATATTTTTTCCTATAAATAACAACTTCGGGGGAGTTGTTTTGCAAGACTTTAGGAGACGAATTTGAGAGTCCAAATACATATAGTCTTCATATTTTTTGAGTCCCAAGACTCATGTTTTGATTCACACATCCTTGCCAAATATTTGTGAATCCTTTTGCAACCCAAGAACATAACTTTGGTTTGTTCAACCCTTGTGGAGGAGACCGTTCTTCTTCTTCTTCATTGCAGCCCTACTGGAAAGGGATAATTCCAGCCGCGACTACAGAATCCGATAACCGAGGGTAATTCTTAGTCAACTTGTATTTTCATTGTAATCCGATTGTAAGCCGTTTTCTTACAAATTATAGTGAAAATAAATGGTTTTGCCCCTGTGGGGGATTTTTCCTTAAATTTATTTGTTTTATCCTGCATGCTATATTTTATTTGATAAATCATCTAGATGCATGTCTTAGGGTTTTAACTAAAATTTGGGATTAATTAAAATTTGTTTTTATTTGAGAAGTCGCAATATTTCCGCTGTAGCTGCTCTCTCAAATTGGTATCAGAGCGGGTTACGCTAATTTATCGCGTGATCCTGATTTTTTTTCAAGGGTTTACTTTCTGATACAATTTGTCTACTCACGTTTTCAAATTGGTATCAGAGCGGGTTGCGCTAATTTATCGCGTGATCCTGATTTTTTTTCAAGGGTTTACTTTCTCATACAATTTGTCTACTCACGTTTTCAAATTGGTATCAGAGCGGGTTACGTTAATTTATCGCGTGATCCTGATTTTTCAAGGATTTACTTTCTGATACAATTTGTCTACTCACGTTTTCAAATTGGTATCAGAGCCTGTTGCACTAAGTTATTGTGTTTTGATTCTAATTTTGCACAAAAATGGATTTTGATGGTTTTGATGATCTTCGATGTCAAATTTTTGAAAAAATTTGGAAAATTCACACAAACTCTTGTTTTATATCTTCTGTTGAAAACGAATCTGAGAGGTTTCCTTGTTGTGAAGGTGTTGGTCACACGTTACATGAGTGTACCACAAATTTAAAGATGAAATTGAATAAACCGATTTCTCATGTTTCTACCCTTAGTGATTGTGATTCGAAAGAAGAAGTGTTTTATGCTTCTAGGAGAGAGTTTCCCATCCATGTGATTAGTGATGATAGTGAAGGTGATGGGAGTGTGGATGAAAGTGAGGAGGAAAGTGTTGATGAGCATGATTTGCAAACTGCTTTCAATGAACTTTATGCTGAAACTTTGAAAACAAAGAAAGAAAATTTGAAATTGAAAGCTCAGTTGAAAGAGTGTGCCTTAAAAAATAATGATTTTTTTGTTGAAGAACTTAGGGCTCATGTGAAAATTTTGAAAGAGAAGCTTGAGTACGTCGAGGGTGAGAGAGATAGTCTTAGAGGATTGATGGAGACTATGAAAAAGGAGCTTTTAGAGTTTGAGGATTCTAAACGAGTACTTGAATCTAGTATAGGTGAACTTGAGGAGAAATTGAAAGATTCAAGTAAAGTGAAATTTGATTTGGAGTCTAGGTCTGAAAAACTTGATAAGATTTTAGGCATAGTCGAGATCAAAACGGATAGGGGTGGGATTGGTCTTGAAAAATATGTTGCACCCATTCCCACACGTGTGAGAGAGCCTCCTAGGTTTGTTAAGAAAGAGGCACCTAAAGTTGTTAGGAAATCACCCCTTAAGAACATTGTGAGAGAACCTTCTAGGATCATTAGGAGAGACCCACCTAGGCAAATTCGGAAAGAGCAACCGATAAATTTGAGGAGAGGGCCACCTTTAGGTAACACACACCGCCCGATTTACACTTGCACACATTGCGGTAGGCAAGGTCATCTTAGGCGATTTTGTTACAAGCTTTTAAATGGATCTAGGAAGGTTAATGAGAGAATAAATTCGATTCCCAAAACCCCCACACTTTGTTACACATCGATTTGGGTTAGAAAATCGGATTTAGAGGCTTATGGTTTATTTGTCCACGATTCCCGTTTGCTTGCACGTGATTCACCCCATGTGAAATCTTTTGGTTGATTGTGGTTGCATGTTTGTCATACACTAGTTGTGGTTTCATGATATATTTTTTACTAGTGTGATGACTTGTACTTTTTGTATAAATTCTTGTTTTTGAATTTTTTTTGAAAAATACAAAAAGATTTTATTTTGATAAATTTTTGAGAAAATCCAAAAAGATTTTTGTATTGCACCGTTTATGGATGAAAACTTTGGATGACCAAGTCACAACATCATTCCATTTTTTTCATGTGACTATTTGATAGTGTTTTGAGATAATAGGTCAATTCATCCTTGTGCTTTATAATGTTTGGAGTCATTAAGATGTAATTAAGTGTTACTTCCTACATGTTTGACTCATGTTTCCTTTATTGCACACATGCACGGATTTGTTTGATTATTGTGCTTGTCTTATCACATGTTGGTTGGGTTTTTTCATCTCAATCCTCTCTTTAAAACAAACCAAGCGCGATAATTTTTTATAAGGAAATTGTGCATATAAAAACCGTGTTGTGAGTTTGTGTGCTTTGTTTGAATAACGGGGAGGGGCTGCGAAAGGTAATTATCTATCCTTTGAGCAAAAGCCACCGTTAAAAAGGACCTAAAAAATTATGGAATTTTATTATCCGAGGTCCAAAGAGGTTAAAAGAGCCCGAAAAAATTGAAAGGCAATAAAAAGATATTCATGCCAAAAAGGGGCCATTTAGGTTTTTGCACCAATTCTCCAATGTTTGAGAATTTAGATTACCTCTAAAAGAATATATATATGAGGGAGTTTGGTTGGAGAATTAAAACGGGCTTGCACGTCCTTGAAATTTTTGAAAATGCGCTATATAGTTTTGGACGTTATTGGTGTGAAAATCATTTGACTTTGATTTGTTGATTTGCATAAAACGATGTCATCTAAATTCAACAAACGTTTAGACTTAAGGATACCTTTGATGTTCATTCGTTAGGAGTACACGTATGCATCGTGCACATATGATTGATTGAGTTGATTTACCTATCGAATGTGTTCACATCCATTCATTCCATTTCCATGACTTGGTTGTTTGAGTATAAATCCATGGTGTGATTTTTGTTTCATATTTGTTCATATTGGTATCTTATTTTTGTATGAAAAATTTGAAAAATTCAAAAATAGTTTGAGAATATTTGTTTGAGCATCTCCTTGAAAGAGCACGATTACCATATTATTTGATGCACTATTTTGTATACCGTGACACCCCGATTTTTCTTATTTGATTCATTCTTCTCATCTGTCTATTTGGGGACATCATAAAAAAGGAGGAGAAAGAATTATCATATTATGGGGGAGTTTGAATTTTGGGGGAGTTTTTGAGATGTTGCTTATGTTTTTATCATACATTGATATCCATGTTATCTCATTTCAAACTCGATATGTCACGTGGTATTTGCTTTGTCTCATGTGTGTAGGTACTACATTGATGATCTTTGAATTGCACACCCTGATGAGAAAAGATCTGTGATTCCTGAAGAATTGAAGAACAAACGATGAAGACTATTCATTTGTACCTTTTCCAGTTTTGGGTTCATGGGAGGGTAGATTTGTATAGGCAATTTCATATTTGATAATTTGGATTTTTTATGTATGTACCGGCATAGACATAGGGGGAGATTTGTAAGGACATTTTTCTCATGTCCAACATGTTACATTTGTGTATGTCGTACGCCGCTACATTTGGCACGTCACCTCACGATCTCACATGACGGCCTCTATCCAAATTCCGGGAATCAAGCATGCATTATCTCCACTAATGTGTCCCTCATCTGCATCAACGACTTCACGTTCCTTGATTTTAGGCTCGTAATGCAAGTGGAACGCAAGAGAAGTCAAATCAGTGAAATAACGCATGATAGGGATGTTCAAGGGCAAATTGGTAATTTTACAGCCACCGTCCGGAGTACCGATCAACTGGAAAGTTGAAGAGCTTGCCTCAACAAAGATACTGGAAGAAACGACACCTCAATCCGAGCTACGGTGGACAAGTTATGGCCCGTTGAAAATGGAGATATGTTCATTGAAAAGTCTGGAAATTTTTCTAAGTGTTTTAAAGCCTTTTTTCCAGCACACTTTCCTGAATCCAGACCCAAACCGGTTCGGGGGGGCGAACCGATTCGCAAGGGTACCCGAACCGGTTCGGTGTACCTGTACGCTGGATAGAATTTCAGCAGTTTAAAATCGTGGGACTCTTCATATTTTTTCCTATAAATACCAACTTCGGGGGAGTTGTTTTGCAAGACTTTAGGAGACAAATTTGAGAGTCCAAATACATCTAGTCTTCATATTTTTTGAGTCCCAAGACTCATGTTTTGATTCACACATCCTTGCCAAATATTTGTGAATCCTTTTGCAACCCAAGAACACAACTTTGGTTTGTTCAACCCTTGTGGAGGAGACCGTTCTTCTTCTTCATTGCAGCCCTACTAGAAAGTAGGGGTGGGCACGGTCCGGTCCAGTCCGGGTTTTGCCTATTTTTTGGACCGGACCGAATATTCGGTCCTCAATTTTTTTAGATCGAAACCGGACCGATTAATTCGGTTAACCTACTAATTCGGTCCAGGCTTTTTTCGGTCCGGTCCGGGGTAAAATTCGGTCCTGACCCTATTTTATATATATGTGCATTTTATGAATTTTTTAATCTATTTTTCACACAAATATATATACAAAAAAATAATACTCGAAACTCCAAGTGATATTTACATGGGTTTTTTAACCCAAATAAAACAATGTCTATACATATATAAAATATTCCAAATTAAATTCATAAGTTATATACATTAATTCAAAAACTATACATAAAAAACACAATAACATTATTTTTATTATATATATATATTGGAATCGGTCCGGTCCGGTCCAAATCGGTCTTTTATTATAGTGGACCGCGGACCGGACCGATTTAATCGGTTTTTAGGTTTTGTGAACCGATTTTCGGACCGATTTCAAAATAGCCTTAATTTTCGGTTCAGTCCGATTCGGTCCAATCGGTCCATTCGGGTCGGTGTTTTTTTTGTCCACCCCTACTAGAAAGGGATAATTCCAGCCGCGACTACAGAATCCGATACCCGAGGGTAATTCTTAGTCAACTTGTATTTTCATTGTAATCCGATTGTAAGCCGTTTTCTTACAAATTATAGTGAAAATAAATGGTTTTGCCCCTGTGGGGGATTTTTCCTTAAATTTATTTGTTTTATCCTGCATGCTATATTTTATTTGATAAATCATCTAGATGCATGTCTTAGGGTTTTAACTAAAATTTGGGATTAATTAAAATTTGTTTTTATTTGAGAAGTCGCAATATTTCCGCTGTAGCTGCTCTCTCAAAAGCACGCAACTAAACGTATGCACATGATCTCCAATTAATTTTCCAAATCTATCTAGGTGAAAAGTAATCTAACTTACTCCCAACTTATACTCATTTTCATTCCATCTAAATTATTTCTCAACTTCTACTATTTTCAATCTCAAATCTCCATCAACTTATTAAACATATAAACTATACAAAAATATTATCTTTTACACGAATTTCTCATATTCTAGTTATTAACATAAGTATATATATAAATATATATATATATGAGTTATTAGCATATAAGTTATAAGGACTAAACTTCTCATAATTCTCAATGCTGCACTGCGGTTCGTGTGTGGGACGTCTCGCAAGCGAAATCCAAACAAGGAACCCCCCGATACAGAACTCCTGGCAGTATTTATTATCAAGATTCATTATGCCCTCAATGCATGACGCGTATAACCCGAATTCTTATTTAATGTAATTAATTAATTATTCTCAATTCTCAACAGTGCACGACGTTTCATGTGTGGGAAGTCTCGCGAACGAAATCCAAATAAGGAACCCCCCGATACACTACTCCTTGGCAATGCTGGTCATTGAGGTCCATTAGACCCTCGATACCCAAAGTAATCTATATACTCATATAATTATATACTCTTCATTTTCACTTTATATATTCGTCACACTTTAGTTCAGATTTAATATCCCGGAACGAGATTCAATCAATCTTTGTATATCTCTTTACTCTACAGACAAATATATGATATCACATAATTATATAGAATTAATATACTATTCACACAAGTATAATAATAACCATCCCAGCGAGCTATAACTCGAGGATGTAGGTTCTCAATGCTATCATCTACTAGGGAATTACTCACATATCATCCTGGGTACCAATGGTCAGAATCTCACACCGCCTTGGCAAAAACCATAACACAACGTACGAAAAGCGGTCATAGTTCCTCCCCGAAAATGAGATGAAACATACCCACCACGTCTCACCCCTAATAAAAAAAATCACACAATAATAATGGACGCTATGACCTGGGGACTATACGCACCCTGCTCCTCAAGCCAGGGGCCTCACCCACATCGCGCAACTTCCCATGATAGCAAGGAGGGGGTATGCTTCACTTATATATATATCACACACACAAGATATACATACATCATCGCATCATGTAAATGTATACCATCACACAAGGTAAATATATCACCCTATTTACATGCTCATAGTACGCTCTTAGGCGTAAGTGAAATAATATCATTATTAGTATATATTACTCTCGATATACTATTCATCAACAACTCACATAACTTCACCACTTAGCATACACTATACTATTTCTCTCTTGAAGTTCATACCTCACTTCTATTTATGAATCGTCTCTCAATTCTATATGCGTTAAGGATATTCTCTATATCCGTATGCACATCGATCATCATTATTATTCTCAATCCATAATATGGTTCAATCAATCATATGAACCTTTAAAGTTATCCTATTTGGGATTTTATTCTAAAATCCATTATCACTAAGAACATCCTAACTCTCTCTTATAAATCCATAATTATCTCCACACAGAATTCTCAATGATGGTGGGCTTCCCCACTTTACTGACACAATACCCTCCAATCGGTATCCTCTCGAATTCAATCAATATGACTCCAATAATTTCTCATAAGTGAAACTCCCTAAAAGCCTCCAAAACACACTTCTCATAACTCCTATAGAGGTTCCCAATCAATAAACTCAAGCGAAATCGGACGAAACTCACTCCAGAAAAACCTCTCAAAACAGCCTCATTTCCGAATCGATTCGGCCTCAACAGCGAATCTATTCGGCCCTAAAGACCTGTAAGTCTGCTTCCTACCTTATTGATTCAGAAGGGGCGAATCGATTCGGTTTGGTCAGCAAGCTACGAATGGGTTATTTTCTCCAAAAACCAAAAATTTCAAAAATCATTTTAATAATCTTCTAACCCTTTTTCATCAATCCAAACATATATATAACATCAAAAATCATCAAATAACACACCTCAACTAATTTATAACCTCCAATCCATTTTATACACAATAAATCAAGGATTTTACGCAAAATCTAGGTTTTAGCATATTATCCCAAAATTCACAATTTCTATCCCCAAATCATGAAATAAATGATACACAACAATTATTTAGCAAGTTTAATCACTTGCCTTAAATTCATAGAGTCTGATTTGTCCTCGAAATCGCGGATTGGCCGGAAAAACCCACTTTTCTCTCTTTCTCCTCTTCTTTTCTTCTTCTTTCTTTTTCTCTCTTTCTCTTTAAGGAGAATTGTTTCTCTCGTGGGCTTTTTAAGCCTTATCTCCCAAAATACATAACTTTAAATGATAATACACACTTTAAATGACTCGGTCACTTTAATTCGAGCCAAATGAAATTAAAATATTTCGGCACCCAAATAATCCCCAAGTACAGTCATTTCGACTATCTCGGCCCTTCCGGAAACAATCGCACCTTCAGAAGTGTTATTCGAATCACTTTCTAACTTCTTCAAATTTTGACCTCAATGCCAAATAAATTATTCTCCAATTAAAATAATATTTATTTCTCCCAAAATAAATAAATTATTTCCTCAAAAATGTCGAGGTATTACTAATCACTCTCGAACCAAATAATTACAAGTCACACATAGTTGGAGGTGTACACAGTTCCAAGCCTATGAGATATGCACATACCTACGCACCCATATGACCATCAACTCTACCGTTTTCATAGATAGCCCATACCTAGGTTTTATGTTATAAGGTACCAGTCAATATCCCCCTAATGGGCACATCAGAATAAGATTGTCTACAACACGAAATCTCCCGTGATAGCATGTAGCGTAGGTATGTCATACACATGAATATCATACAATAGGTATACACACAACCTATTTATTTGTATCATCAGTATATGTATACTCCCGACCTATATTATACATCCCATACTTAGTATATATACCACCCGAGCATTCCACTTATTATTAATCATCATTTATACTTATCATCATACATTCCTGAGTATCTATCACCACTCGAAGTGTGCAGATTATTCTTTAACATTTTTTTAGTAGGTAACTCACTCCTATCCCACTGGTCTAAATACCTTCGTCGTGACTCATTCTTATTCCCTGAATTCACTTACATTACAATTTATACATATAAATCTTAACCTTAATTCGTCTCACTTATAACTAAATCCTAATACTACCATTAGCATACTGTTACCCACATATCACTCACAATGTTTTATAGGTATCTGAAGAGTCCTCAAATTCATCAATTTTTTATCGGTATAGCCCTGGTCCTGCCAATCGACAGGTGCATTTAGGCACACTGCCGATAGGCAAGGTCTGAGACCTGCCGTTTGGCTGTCTCTTTCAAGCACCTTCAAAAAATTGGTCGTAGAGCGCAAACCATTGATCTGAATTGCACACGAGGCAAACCGTTAGAAAGGTAATTTAGAGACCTTCGAACATCCTTTGGACCGCTCCTGAGTTTAAGAGTTGACTTTGGGTCAAATGTGGCTCTGAAGCACTCATCGGACCTTTGGACGGGGAAACTTCGGACGCAAACGAATCGTTCATCCGTATGGTAAGTCAGAATCGTGCACGGGGTGGACCATTTCAAAGGTTAGGATATGTACATTGAAATTCTAAAGAGTTTGACCCAATTTGGGGAGTTGACTTTGGTCAGCCGGGCCTTGGAAGCATTCGATGACCTCTCAAAATAAAATGGATCGTTTATCCGTACCGTAAGTCAGAATCGCATAGGAGCGGATCATTGGAAAGAGGTTTCAGTGACCTTTGAAGATCCATTCAGTCTTAATTGAGCTAAAGAGTTGACTTTGGTCAAACAGAGCCTGGGAGTGCCCAGTGGTCTCCTGATCGGGTTTCGAGGGAAAATAGGTTGTTCGTCGACATGGTAAGTACGAATAGTGAACGGGATGGACTCTTAAAAATGGGATTCAGTGCCCTTCGAAGATTCATTCAATCTCAGTTAAGCCTAAGAATTTGAATTTTTGGTCAAACGGAGTCTGGGAGTGTCCAATGACCTCTAGGTCAGTACCCGGGGTATGACTTGGGTTTTCAATGATGGAGGGAGGTGCCAGGGACCTAATGAGAGGTTAGGGGGTGTATTAGAATGGGGTGTCTATAGAGCCGCTCGATGAGTGAGTTTGGAACAAACGATAGCCAACTAGACACCACATGATTCCTTTAAAAGAGGATGATCGATTCTGCGGATCGAAGCCAATTCTGAGGGCTTAAAGGAACATGATGGGGATTGTCTTAAAGGAAGTGATGACCAAAGCAATGATGGGGGTGACCAATATTACGGGTCAAAGCCAATTCTGCGAGCTTAAGGTGAGATGACCAATTCTGCGAGTTGAAGCCAATTATGCGGGCTTTAGGTGAGATGACCAATTCTGCGGGTTGAAGCCAATTCTACGGGCTTAAATTGAGATGACCAATTCTGGGGGTGGAAGCCAATCCTACGGGCTTAAGGTGAGATGACGAATTCTGCGAGTCGAAGCCAATTCTGCTGGCCTATGGTGACAATCAAAGATCGAGGTCAATTCTGACCTAAGAGAGGTGACGACCGAGGATCAAGGTTAATTCTAACCGAACTAAGGCGATGATCCAAGACAGAGGTTAATTCTGACATAAAGAGAGGTGACGACCGAAGATCGAGGTTAATTCTAACCTAAAGAGAGGTGACGACCGAGGACCGAGATCAATTCTGACCTCACTAAGGTGACAATCCAAGACTGAGGTCAATTCTGACCTAAGAGAGGTGACGATCGAGGGCCGAGGTAAATTATAACCTAACTAAGGTGACAATCCAAGACCTAGGTCAATTCTGACCAAAAGATAGGTGACGACCGAGGGCCGAGGTCAATTATGACCTAACTAAGGTGATGATCCAAGATCGAGGTTAATTCTGACCTAAAAGAGGTGACGACCGAGGACCGAAGTCAATTCTGACCTAAAAGAGGTGTGTATTTCCTTTGGGAAAATCAGGGATTTTTTTGGGGATAAAGATTGGATTTTGGGTTCCGCTGGGGAATAGCGAATGAGCTGGTGAAAATTTAGAGCGTTCTTTGGAGACATTGATGGGGAGAATGATTCTCTGGAATTCCGTCGAGGAAGTTATCTTGAGATTTTATTTTGAGCCGGGGAACCGATTGCTTGGGAAATCCTTGTGTCTTTTGGAGACTTTGTGGAGGAAAGGAAAATTTGATGCTTAAACTCCACTGGGGAAGTGATTAGGTGGTCAAGGTATTGGACGTATTACTCGAGGAGGTTTTGAGACCTTTGGGGTACAGTAGGCAATCCTGGGAGAAGATTCACTTGGATTTTGAGAGTTTTGTTGGGGAAATAGAGGTTTCGCTTGAGGGAGTGCGATGTTCTAAATCTTTCCTGGGGTTTTTAGGAATTTTGTGAGGATTTTTCAGGGCATGTTGATATTTTTAGGGAATTTTTGTACGAAATTTTAAGGAAGGTGCCGATCGACCTGGTGTAGAGGGTGCCATTCGGCAGTGGCACAGAATTTTTGGGCTACCTCGAGAAGATAAAGGGGAAGTGTCGATCGGTAGGTGGGGGGTTAGTGTCGATCGACATGACCCTTGGCATCCTATATAAAGGGGGCCAATTCCCTTCATTTTTCACAGCTTTTTGCCTTCTCTCTTTCTGTGATTTTCTTTTGCGAATCGTTCTAGCATTCCATCATCTGAAAAATGTCCTCTTTTGTGAGCACTGCTCTACACAGGGAGTGGTTGACTGTTGATGACTGGGAGAATGTGGAATGGAGGGCCAGGGCACCTCTTTCTTTGGGGAGCGAGAACTCCTTTGATGCATTCGAGCCAGTTGTGGATGAGCGGACCCTCCCGCGGGAGCCATCACATCATCTATATTCGAGGGTGGTGAACCCTGGCGGTTATGTAAGTAAAAATGACCTTTGGCATTCCTTTTTTGTGTTTTCCTCTTTTCTTGGATTTTGACAAGGTTTTTCTCTTTTGGCAGTCTGATGTTTCTTTGAAGAACATGCATTCCCACTGGTCGACGGGGCTTAAGGATGTTTGGGAGGATCTTCCACCTATGGTTTAGTGGGTGGTATCATCAGCGGGTTTTGGGAGGTTGGCATCTACGTTGGATGAGACGCCTCATTCGACAGCAGTCTTGTGCGCTCTGGGGGACAGATGGTGGGATACTACCCACACCTTCCATTTTGGATTCGGGGAGATAACTGTGACTCCTACAGATATGCAATAACTGCTGGGGTTGAATTGTGATGGAGAGAAGATAGAGGTGGATCTCTCCCTACGGGTGAGACCTGAGGCGGTGCGGGCGACACTCGGTGACTTGGGGAGGATAGTATCTGGGGATTCCATTCAGCTATCCCTGTTATAGGATGTTTTGTTCGGTAGGGTGGTTAACGTGGACGACGAGCTGCAGGTGAGGTAAATGGCCCGGTTGTTTATCTTGCTAGTGATGGGGGCTTTATGGTGGCGTTAAGCGGTGATGTCTACCACAACTGTGGCGCACTTGATGCGTTCGAGCCGGTTGTGGATGAGCGGACAGCTGTGCGTTCACCACAACTTTGGGGAGCGAGAACTCCTTTGATGCGTTCTTGACATACTTGAGGGTGTTTTCTAACATCCCTTTCTATGATTGAGGGAGCTTGAATTTGGTGAACCTCTATTTTTCTATGGATGCATTCAGTCGGTGCTGGCGGCAGACTTTTACTGGAGCCATATATCTTCTTGAGGTATTCTTTAATTTGCGCATTTTCCTTTCATGCATTCGCACGTTCCTTATGCGTCTTATTTTTTTATTGCAAGTTCGTGTCTTTGACATACGTGGTTCTATGAGGTGATTGGCTGTAATACCCAGCTGATCACTCTGAAGGATGAGAGTGTTGGGGACTTCTGTCAATTGTATCGATGGAACAAGGCCAATCGGCAGTCGAGGGGATCTCTTTGTCTGGAGGCGGTGCATCAGGTCTTAAATGGCCTGACTAGTGATAGGGTAAGATTTTTCCTTCCTTATTTATGTTCTTTGTACGCTCTGATTTTGTATTGGCTTATATTTGCTTGGGATTTTTAGGTGACCTTTTACCCTTGGGGGATTGCTATTCAGGAGACGGGGTTGAATGGGGTAAACGCACAGCTGCAGTACTTTCTTCCGCATGAGTTTTGCCACTCTTGGTATCTCGGGGAGAGGGTGGTTCGACGGATCGCTGAGGAAGAGGTGGTGCTACCACCTTCGCGGCCTCCTATGTCTATGAGACGTGAGCGACTACTGCCAGAGGATGCGAGGATCGCAGCAATGATCGACGAGTCCTACCTATCGATGGGGTCCTCCCACAGCGGTGATGGTCCGTCGATATCTGCGGCGGTAGAGACTTCTGAGGTTCCCTTCGTGCGGTTGCATACCCCTTTGTACAACATTCAGCGGGCTGATGGAGGGATGGTGCATGTGTTTCATCGTCCCCATGTGATGGATTCGGAGGAGTTGGGATGGATAGAGAAGGTCCTTCATCCTGTGGTATACATTTTTATTCCTCTCTTTCTTTCTTTTTGATTTCTTTTCTGCTTTGATACCAATTATGTATTTTTTCTTGCAGCAAGTTCGGGTGTCGACCGCTTGGCTGAGGGATATCTGAGACTAGATATCTTCGACGACTACCCATATTCGGGATGCGGTCCCTATTCCTTCTTGCTTAGTGTCGTCTGCTTCATCTGGGGAAGTGACTGGCTCGGGTAGTGGTGGTTTGTCGTCTCATTGCAGGGGTGAAGTTTAGGTTAGAGGGAGAGAGAGAGAGAGAGAAAGTGTGAGTTCGCGTTGTGTCTCGTTGTTTTTTCTTTTCTTTATTTCCTGCAAAATTTGATGTAACACAGAAAAACATATATATGCAATGCAATGGGGTTTTTTATTATCTTTTGTTAATGATGAATGAATGCATGCACATGTGCTTTTTACTTTACTGCTGAGACCGTAAAAAGAGATATTTTTGGGATTTTAAAGGAAATTTTTTAAAGGTGAGAAATTATATAAGATGAAAAGGGGATTTTTGAAATTCTGTTGAGAACATCAATTTTTTTATCTGATTTTGACAAAAAAGGAAAATTTCCGAAAGTAGGGGGTTGCCGATCGGCAAGCCCCTTATCCTACCTATCGAAAGTTAAGTCCAGTCTCATTAATTCAAAACCTTGATTAGTACCTTCTTCATCCTTTGGCACCTTGTGGGGAAGGATTCCCTACGATTTTTACAGAGGTTATGTCTTTTGTGGGGGTTTTCGAGTATAAAAGAGGGGTAAGAGTGGAGTGTTTTCCTCACACCTTCACATTCTTACTTTCTTGTTTTGTGAGATGGTTCTCCCTAGTACTGTTGAGTTTGCCAACTACCTCAAGACTTTGGAGGCGATGTCCTCTTATAACGTCGACTACGATGCTTTCAACATGCGTCGAGTTTCTTTATGGCGTAATTGGCCCATAGAGTGGAACATGCTGATGGCGGCGATACAATTCTGGTACCCTGAAGACCATGTATTCTGCTTTAGGTTGGATGAGGTTTGTCCTACCTATGAAGAGTTTTCTGCCATGCTGGGGCTAAATCCCAGCGTTTCTTCGACTTTATCTAAATTTTCTCGTTCTCCCAGGGATTTGTTGGTCGGGCTTCTTCGTATTTCTCCTTCGGCGGCTAGGCAACTGGTTATTGGAGGAATGATCTCCCTTTCACTGGTATTATAATCCGTGCATTTATAGAAGGTTGGTGATTCTGAATACGCCAGAGCCGTTGTTCTGGGCTTGGTTTGAAAATTACTGCTGGTGACTGGTGAACTACTGGTGGACCCATAACTTGCAGCCGTTACTTCATGGATGTCATACCATCGTAATCCCACGGCAGTGATACTGGAGGAGACTTTAAATGGCCTGGATTCCTGGAGATAAGGTCGTTCTGACTTTATGAGGGGTATCCCCACGATGTTGTTCATGTGGTTGTCTAAAAGACTTCGCCTGGTGACTCCTCCAGAATATCCTTTGTCGATTGTACCCAACTTCTTTTCACGTCATTTCATCAGCATTGGCTTGGATATTGAGAGCTGGGAGAACTGGTTTGTGGAGCATGGGGATCTAAATTTATATTGGTTAGTGACCTGGTGCGGACAGTTCCAGCCTATTCTGGAATTGGGGGAATACTCGTACGTCCGGCTGGTTGGTCTCAGACAGACCTCTTTCTATTTCCCGTGGCGTCTTCTGCACCAATTTGGCTGGGAGTAGATCATGCCACCTCTAAAACTAGATTTATTTCCGATAAAAGATTTGACAAAGCGTCTGCGCATGAAGCTTGGCTCTTTGTTGGAGAGTCGACGTCCATCGACCCGTCCTTCTCAGTCTGTTGGGAGAGTTTGGCACATCCCTGGGGATTATATGAAGTGGTTGTAGAGGAGAGTGGTTAGCAAGATGTTGGTAGTGGAAACTGGACAAAGATTATTTGCCTTATTTAATACCATGGAAGGAGGTGTTGTGGTTTTTTCGAAGCTGGTTCGAGCTTATCGGTCCGTAGAGCGTCTGCGACACTCTATTCAGGCAGGGGAAGCTTAGGGACACCAGGATGTACATGATGATGATGGAGCATGATCCTCTGGTAGCTGTGGATAGGACTCTTGGACAGTTTATTTTGTACTGGGAAATAAGTTTGGGAATTTATTTGGCTTTGAAGGTAGGGGAGGGAATCATCCGTTCCTTTTCTTGTGGAATTGTACCGTAATTTCTTATTAGTGAAATAAACAAGTTTTTAATCATCCAGCTGTGCCTTTTTGATGGGTTTTGTATTTTTGAATTATCTATACCGATCGCTAAGGCATACATAATCCTTTTATTCAAGTATATGTTAGAATGAACTGTCGTTCTCGGAGATAAGAAAAGAATAGTTTTTTGTGAAAAAGAAAGGGTCGTGATCATGTAAAATGTGTGAGCTGCCTACCTACCTCTGGGGTTTTGAAAAAAAATTAATTTTCTTGAAAATGGTTTTTGTAGAGGATCAGGCCCACGTAGTTCTGGGTAGAGGGAAATGAATTTTTTTTTAGAATATAAGGGAGATGAGAAGAATCATAGCCCGTTGAGATTTTAGACTAGGGGTAGAATTTCTTGAGACGGTCCAGGTTGACTGGATGATCCATCTCTTCTCCATCTAGGTCGGTGAGTATGGAGGCACCGCCGGACAAGATCTTCTTGACAATGTATGGGCCGCTCCAATTGGGCTTGAATTTCCCTCTAGGGTTTTTATGCATTATCTTTTCGATGTCATCCCCTGCGATGCAGTGTAGATGGGTTCCATTGAAGTTTCTCTTAAATAGTGCTTTATTATAAATGATGTACTGAGCGGCCAGTCTTCAGAGGGTTTCTCGATCTTTCTTGTTGGAACCCTCGGGATACCCACCATGTTTGAGGAGGTGCTAAGTATTATAGTACCAGCAATTGGCTAGCTCGGGATCTTCTGCAGTGACGAGCTCAATGTGGTAGCAGTGGGTAGGTTTATCTTTCTTTTGAACTAGGAAGGGGGTCATTGTTATTCCTTCGGGCATGTCGACCATGGAGGCCAAGGTAGCAAGGGCATCGACTAGGTTATTCTTTGCTCGAGGTAAGGAATGGAAGGTGATATCTTGGAATTGGGAGGATAGTTCTTCTAAATGGGCATAGAAGGGTTGGAGTTTCTCGTCCTTGACTCTCCACTTTCTGAGCACTTGGAAGATGATGAGGGCGGAATACCCGTAGACATCTAGGTATTGAATACCTTTCTTGAGAGAAACTTTGAGGCCTATCGTGCATGCCTCGTATTCATTCATGTCGTTGGTGCAAGGGAAATCCAATTTGATGGCGATGGGAGTGTGGCAGTCATTTGGGGCAATCAGAAGTATCCCAATGCCATATCTCTTTTTGTCGGCAGCGCGGTCAAAGAACATTTGCCACTGGAGATTTTCCTGGGCTATGCAGAGGATGTTTTCATTTGGAAATTAGGAGATCCAGACATCAGCTTCATCCACGGGGTAATCAACGAGGTAGTTAGAGATGGATCTTCCTTTCATGACTTTTTACGTGACGTACACGATATCGAACGTGGCTAGGAGCATCAACCACCGGGCCATTCGGATGGATAAGGTGGGTTTCTCAAGTAGATATTTGATGGGGTCCATTCGGGATACAAGGTGAGAATGTAGTGCCATAACTTTTGGGTGACCCAGACAAGCGTTTCTAAAGCAATGTAGTTGACTTCGTATCTGGACAATTTACGACCGACATAATATATAACTCTTTCTTTACGAGAACCTTCAAGGTATTGGGATAGCAAAGCCCCAGCTGTAGTGTTGGTTATGGTTAGGTATATGTGCAAAGGGAGACCAGGTTGTGGTGGCATGAGTACTCGGGGTTGGGTCACCTATTGCTTGATTCGATCAAAAGCTTCTTGGCAGGCCTCCTGCCAAACCTTGGTTGAATACTTTTGGAGTAGTTTGAAAATAGGTTCGCAGATGGAGGTTCACTACCTGATGAATCGACTGATGTATTGTAATTTCCTAAGGAAACCACAAACTTCTTTCTCTGTTCGGGGAGGTGGCATCTCAAGTATGGCTTTCATCTTGGCAGGATCTGCTTCTATCCCTTTCTCACTGACCATGAATCCTAAGAGTTTTCCCTTTGTAACCCTGAAGATGCATTTCTGTGGATTGAGTCTCATCTGATATTGTCGTAGTCGTGCGAAGAACTTTCGGAGAGGGGGGACATGTTCTTCTCTAGTTTTGGATTTGATAATCATATCATCCACATAGACCTCAACTTATTTATGAATCATATCGTGCAGGATGGTTGTGGCAGCCCTCTGGTAGGTAGCCCCAACATTCTTGAAACCAAATGGCATGACATTGTAGTAAAAGGTTCCCTATGGGGTGATGAACGCAGTATTTTCTTGATGATCTAGGTGCATTTTGATTTGGTTATATTCAGCAAACCCGTCGATGACTGACTTGAGAGCATGATTGGCCGTGTTGTCCACGATTATGTCGATATTGGGTAGCGGGTAATCATCCTTTGGGGAGGCTTTGTTCAAGTCCCAGTAGTCTACACACATCCGAACTTTCTCTCCTGATTTCAGTACAGGCACTATGTTAGCTAGCCATATGGGATAGTTGATCACTCGAATGAAGCCCACATTCAGCTGTTTGACCACCTCCTCTTTTACTTTGAGCGACCATTCGGTGTGGAGATTTCTTAGCTTTTGTTTAACCGACTTGTAATTTGGAAGCGTGGGGATCTCTTGGTGAGCAATTTTAAGATCAATGTCGGGCATCTCGTCATAGGACCATGCAAAGACATCCACGAATTCCTTCAATAATTCTTCGAGTTGTGCGCTCTCATGCTTGTCAAGGGTAGCCCCGATCCTAATATTGCGTTGTTGGCTATTAGAATCGAGGTTAATAACAACAGTCTCTTCTTCATTAACTTGAACGCAGTTATGTCATTTATTATTGACCTTATTTAGATCAATTAAGAATTTTTCATTTTCAAAATCATCATCATCAAAAGTTTGATTAGAATCTAAACAAGTAGTGTAAGGCACAACAAGATACTCAAAATCTTTGTTTATTTCATTGATAGGAAAAACAACATTGAGAACTTCATGAAAGGATGACTCGATTACATTTGAGCAAGGATAGAAAATAGAAGAAAAAATAGGGTAAACATTGGGATTAGGAGGGATTTCAACAGGTAGAACTGGCGCAGCATGCCAGTTGATGAGAGGTGTATCAGTAGATTTAATCAGGTGGGATGGATCCAGTGATGTAGTTCTTGAGTGTGCCATGCAGAGTGTCAGCCCCAGTGTTTGTAAGTTGAATGAGTCCTCAGAGTCACTCTCCTCAGAATCTTCGGTATCTTTGATGAGAGGTTGTACACGATGATAGGAACTTTCGGCCCTTGGGTAGCTGTCTTGGAAAAAGATCTCCATTCTGAGTTTCATCTTTTTGTCTGTATGGTCATACCATAGTTTCGGAAAGCCTCAAAAGGGGAAGTATTCACCCTCTTTGATGAATCATCCATTCAAGGAGTCACCTGGGATGCTTTAGATGCAGTCTAGTCTCATCATTGGTCGAGACTGGCGGATTAATTTTAGCTCTTATTCTGATGGTTGATACCCCAAAACACAAGGAGGGAAAGCTTTCTTTAGTTCAATGGGCTCAAGTATCCCCTGATGTCTTTGTCCTAGCCCCAGTCCAGGCATGAAGTGCATGTTTCTGAACATCTGAATCACGTTGACGTTGTCATAAGGGTTGTATTCTGGACAAACCCTTTCTTTGAAATCGTCCCCTGTCGAGAGTAGGAGTGGCTCAGCTCGGAATCCTGATAGGAGCATATCATTTGACCCGTGTTATATATCAAGAATTGGACTACTGGTACTTGCACCCTCAGTATTATTGTCATAGCCCAAGATGGTGATGACCCGTACATCGACGAAGAACTTCAATTTCTAATGGAGTGAGGAAGACACACCCTTGATACTGTGGAGCCAAGGTCGTTCAAGTAATAGGTTAAAACCAGATGGGATGTCAATAACATGGAATTCAACGATAGGGTTTATAGGGTCAGCCCCTATTATAAGTTTTATGGATCCCATCACCTCCCGACGGGTATTATCATAGGCACGTACAACAACGGAAGTTGGAGCGAGGTCACTTTCTTTCAGTCCTAAGTATTTGAAGGTCATGTAACACCCCGCCTAATTAAATATCGGGTGGCCAGTCCCATACCAAATTAAAACAGAATATACAATTGGCTCATTCTTAGCATCACTGTCGAAAACATTTACAACTCACCCAATACTCAATTAAGCTGGTGTTAAAAACTTTCCAAATTTTAATTTCAACAAAAACCATTTTTAGTTTAAGAATAACCCTACACATTTTATACTACAACACTGATAACACAATAAATATCACAAAAGAATTTAAATGCAATTGGAATAAACATTCCCATATAATATTAATCCATTACAGTAATCCCATCAATAACAACTGTATTAAAAAGACCCGAATACAATAGTATTTGACCTCGATAGAAAATGATAACTGAAAATACTTTGGGCGACATGCCCTAACTAAGAATACTGTGAATCAAAAAGATGATAAGCGTCTAAGCAAAAATTACATAGCTCCATAGCTTGTCACAATCAACTATGATTGGCGTCCCTGTTGCTGGACACCTGATATAGAGATACAATAGAAGAGAAAATATGAAAGGAAACGGGTCAGAGCCCGAATGTGTAGATGGTTTTTAAAACAACAAGTATTTAACAAGTGCAATAAAGAATTTATTATGTACATGTTAGATCCAACTCTCACTTGAAATTCTCACCTCTCAACTAGAGTGCACACTTAACGTTTCCTATTAACCTCCTACTTAATGGTTCCTCTTTTCTAGTCTCCGTATTATAATTCCATTCCCATATCATAATCTCCGTATGTCCCATACCATACGTCACATTATTATTCATTTACATTTCTCCTTTATATGATTAGTTTCTCATTAACATGAATCATTACTCATTAATATGAATCGTTTCTCATTAACATGGGTTACGCTTTTCAATTCTATAAGCATAAACATTCATTAACTTAATTCCATTATCTTTCTCTATTCACCGTTGTTGATGTAAAAAACTAGATCGCTCTAATTTTTCAATCACAGATAAATAAATAAGACAAAGATTTTTAAAGTGGTTCGGCTAGGAATAAAGCCTACGTCCACTGTTATGTTATTGCTGAGTGTTTGTGGAATTCTTGATTACAAGTTCTCTCAAGAAATTCCGGTCCCCTTGAATGAGGATGATACAAGGTATTTATAGCCTTTAGGCTGTACATGAAAGGTCCAATACATTAAATGATATACATATGAAAGGGTAATACATTTAATGCAGCGTGTGCGTCAAGAATATAATGAATAGTTGAATAGTTGTCCGTCTGGTAATTAATGATACGGTCGAGATGCAGTTCGGACCGCCTTAGTTGCTCGTTGATCAAGAGTTCCTCGGAGTGCTTAGAGTATCTCGGGATGACGGAGTTCCTCGGGGTGTTGTAGTTCCTCGGGGTATCCTTGTTGCTCAGAGCGAACATGACTTGGTCGGGGGAAATAAACTTCCTCGTTGTTATTGTGCCATGTAGATTGACACGTGTCTTCTTATTATTGGTCCACGTCAATAGATTAAATTTGGTATCAACAGAAGCCCCCAATGCTTCATGCTTGATGGGTTACTTGAAAGGATGGAGTATTTATTCTGCAATGTTGCTCGGTGCTCGTGAAATTCTTGATCTACCTTCTTGATTTGTTCAACACAAAGTTCATTATCTCCTGGACGAAGTATGATGCAGGCTGATCGATGGTTGCTAATCTTTCTTTTGAGTAACTCCGTGTGCTATGTATCACCCCTGGGAATTTGGATGTAGCCATGCCATAGTATGCAGCTTGTAGCTTGTCATAATCTTCAAGTATGTTGATCGGTTTGCTAGCTGACCAACTGCCTCTTGTGTCGAGCAACTGAATGCTTAACTTTACGTGCTTGATTTTTCTGATTTATGATCCTCAGAATACTTTGTCGAGTAACATACTAGCTTTTGAACCCAACTCTTCAATCTGATTAGTACCAAGCAGGTGGCAGACTTCGAAACATTTTCATACAACTTCTTCTTTAATGTTGGTCGAGACAGTAGTAGTAAAGATTTGAATGCTGTAGATGCTAATTTTGACTTCTACCTCTGTTCGGGGACGAGCAAGAGGTTCTCGGGGACTAACAAGTGATTCTCAGGGATGAGCAAGAGCTTCTCGGGAATGAGCTAGTGCTTCTCGGACAGATCATCTGTGATGAATATCAGAATGTTGAAAGATCTTAACTTCATAAATTCCCCTTATATTTTAGATGATCCTGTTGCTGACGAGGAACCTGTTTCAAAGTAGAAGGAAAAGAAACCAATAGAATAGGAATCTCAATGTAATAGTTAGTATACATTTTCATTCTCAATGTATTTTGTTTTTGATTTTAATGAAAGATTTTCATTTTTGTTTGCAATCTTAATTGCTATTGTCTTGTAAAATACTTTACATCTACGCTTATGTATAAGTTAAAAAGATAACAATATTGTGTTGTTCATCGACCAACTTAGTAATAAAAAGTTACAAGTATTGGTAACGTTGCTCGATCACTTAATAATAAAGTAATGAGTATAAAAATGTTTAAAATTTTTCCAACCAACCAAGGTTGATAAATAATGTTTGTCGACCAACTACAGTTGATGGAAATTTATCTCCGACCAGCCATACTTGGTTTAATTTCAAATATTTTCATAAAATGTCCCCGACCAACTAAGGTCAATAATTTGTCCTCGTCGACCAACTACAGTTAGTGGGTTTTTATCCCCGACCAACCATACTTGGTTCAGTTTGAAATATTTTGTTCTTCGAGGAACTTTTTGTAATAATCTTACCTCCCGACCAACATAAGTTGTAATATGAGAGTATATTTTTATCTTACCAACCGTAATTGATCATGCTGGTGTACACCTCTTAACCAAAGGAGTAGTAGTTTTTGGCTCCTTAGAGCTTTTGGCTCCTTAGAGCATTTTTTGGCTCCTTAGAGCACTTTTGGCTCCTTAGAGCACTTTTTGGCTCCTTAGAGCACTTTTGGATCCTTAGAGCACTTTTTGGCTCCTTAGAGCATTTTTTGGCTCCTTAGAGCACTTTTTGGCTCCTTAGAGCTTTTTTTTGGCTCCTTAGAGCTTTTGGCTCCTTAGAGCACTTTTTGGCTCCTTCGAGCTTTTGGTCCATTAGCTCTGAGGATATCCTGGCGCTGAATGAACCTTCAAAATGTTTGACTGATGATAATAGGCAGCAAACTCCTCGTTTTTAAATTATGTTCCATGGTCTGTGATGAAGGCATGAGGGAGACCATATCGGCAGATGATGTTCTTCCCAACAAATTGGTACACCTTCCTTCTCGTATGTCATGTCAATAAGTGGCTCAGCTTCTATCCACTAAGTAAAATAATCTACTGCGATGACGAGGTATTTGAATCTTCCTCGAGTCATCGGCAATGGTCCAACCAAATCAATCCCCACATGGAAAATGGTCAAGGATAAATGATGGGTGTCAACAATGTTTGTGAAGTTCTTCGGATGGAGGAAAAGCGTTGGTACTTGTCACATTTCTTGGCATAAGCTATACAATCAGCTCTCATCGTCGGCCAGTAGTATCCCCGCGTCATCACCTTTTGCAAAAGTGTTCGACCTGCTACATGGGCTCCACAGGACCCTTCATGGATCTCTTTAATCAATTCACCTCGGAGGGATGTACACATCTTTGCAAACCTGCCATAATTCCTCGTCGAGCAGCTTTAAACTTCCATTTCTTGGCAGCGAGCTTATCTTCCGAATACCATTATACCGAGCAGCTTTAAACTTCCATTTCTTGGCAGCGGGCTTATCTTTCGAATACCATTATACCGAGCAGCTTTAAACTTCCATTTCTTTGCAGCGAGCTTATCTTCCGAATACCATTATACCGAGCAGCTTTAAACTTCCATTTCTTGGCAGCGAGCTTATCCTCCGGTAATTGTTCCTCCTCAATATATGCTCTGATGGGATCCATCCAAGATGGTCCTAAATCAAGGGTAATAATATTCATCGTCAGGTCTTCATCTATGCTCCGACTTTCTAATGCTTCAATTGGTATCGTTCTTCGCAGCTCGGTACGAGTAGCTGATGCTAATCGGGCAAAGGCGTATGCTCTCACATTCTCCATTCTTGATATTCTTACCAGTTGAACAGCAACAAACTCTGATACTAACTCCATCACCTTTGCTTGATACTTGATTTTCAATTCTCCTTTGGCTCATTATATTCCCAACATTTGGTTTACGATCAATTGAGAATCACTGAAGACAATAACCTGTTGTGCCTCCATAGTATTTGACAAATTAAGACCTTCTATCATGTCCTCATACTCATCCTCATTATTAGAAGCTTTGAATTAGAAACGTAGGGCGTATTCCCTGTCGACCTCATCTGGGCTGTTCAAAACGATCCCTGCCCCACAGCCTGTAATGAGAGATAATCCATCTACATATAGCCTCCATATAGGCAACTTGTCTTCTAATTTCTGGTTTGACAGAGTTCCTCGGTGGAATACTTTTCGCTTTCTTTCATCATGTCTTGATACTTCTGAATACACCTCTTGAATTTCGATATACCTCCTGAACTTCAATATTCCTCCTGAACTTCAATATACCTCCTGAACTTCAATATACCTCCTGAACTTCAATATTCCTCCTGAACTTCAATATTCCTCCTGAACTTCAATATACCTCCTGAACTTCAATATTCCTCCTGAGAAAGTGATTGGTCGGGGTTGAATTTGATGCTCGACTGCATGATGATATAAGAATGTGCCACCAAATGAACAAATATATCTGTAATAGAAGCCCCCCACTGTGGAATGTGAACTTTGAATGAGATCTATCGACCAATACCAACTGGAGTTGGATTTTATCTACCAACCGGAGTTGGATTTTGTCTACTAACCGGAGTTGGATTTTATCTACCAATCGGAGTTGGTGGTAATTGATAATAAATGATGAAGACTTCCTCGGAGCTGACCAACAGATTGTTGGGAATAAGATAATATAAATGCAGGAGACCTCCTCGGCGATGACCAACAGATTGTTGGGAATAAGATATAATATAAATGCAGGATACCTCCTCGGCGATGACCAACAGATTGTTGGGAATAAGATATAATATAAATGCAGGATACCTCCTCGGCGATGACCAGCAGATTGTTGGGAATAAGATATAATATAAATGCAGGATACCTCCTCGGCGATGACCAACAGATTGTTGGGAATAAGATAATATAAATGCAGGATACCTCCTCGGCGATGACCAACAGATTGTTGGGAATAAGATAATATAAATGCAGGATACCTCCTCGGCGATGACCAACAGATTGTTGGGAATAAGATATAATAAATGCTGGAGACATCCTTGGAGCTGAATAAGATATAATAAATTTTGTCCTCAACAGATTGTTGGGAATAAGATAATATAAATGTTGTAGATATCCTTGGAGCTGAATATATGATTATAAATATTTGTCGAGCTCCATGCTGAAATGAGAATAGAATATGCATCCAAATAGATATAAAGAATAATTAAAAATAATAAAATGCCTCGCCGATCAGTCGAGGTAGAATCATATAATGCCGAACAAGAATAAGATCTTTCAGAACATAAGAATATGGCCGAGAACGTTGAATATAAATAAGAATTATCCGAACGAATGTTGTAATTCTCCTTAAAGCTGAATAAGTTTCTTGTCGAGGCATAATTGCAGAATGCCGAATAAGAATAATATTTTCCAGAACATAAGAATATGGCCGAGAACTTTGTTGGGCCTGCATATAAATAAGAATTACCCCGACCAACTATCCGTTGGGGGTGAAATATAATAAATGTTATAGTTCTCTTCAAAGCTGAATATGATAATAAGTATCTCGCCGAGCTCCATGTTGAGATGAATATAGAATATGAATCCCAATGGATATATAGAATCATTTGTGCTGGAGCAGATATCTGGGCCTGAATATAAATAAGAATTACCCCGACCAACTATCCGTTGGGGGTGAAATATAATAACTGTTGTAGCTTTTCCTCGGAGCCGAATATATATAGAGAGAAGAAATTTTTCGAGCTCCATGCTGAGATAAATATAAAATATGAATCCGAACGGATATAGAATAATTTGTGCTTCAGCATTCGTCGGCATTGAATCTTGTGCCTGTAAAAATTAATAATTTGCTCTACCATATGTGTAGGCTGAATTGATTAGTCATGAGAATAATTTACTCATCCAATCAATATATGATATGTATATGCTTGAGAAATAAAAATATTAATTTCAAAATATCAGGGGTGCTTAGCATTTCTTAATACCCCAAGATTCTACTGCTGCCGACAAACAACATGGATGTTGCCGACCAACATTTAAGGATATCTCAAGTAATAGAATATATGGTTGGATGACCAGAATATCTCGAATCTTTAGATCAAAAAATAACATTCAATGTAAAATTTAAGCCTTAAGAATGTTAATTAAACGAATAAATATATAATCCACAAGATCGTGTGATTTCGACAAAGAAACCTTGTGATGCGATGAACGAGGGGCCAACATATCAAATTTGTTCCCAGAGTCTTGATATGGTCATGATTATTTTACTGATCCTCTTTTACAAGAGGTGGGTAATGATTTTTCAGGTGAGAGAAAATTATTTTTTTTATATTGATCCCTTCCTATTCCCAATTTGGAGAGATAAAAATATGGTGAATGATCGAAATTATTACCAAATTTTTATTAAAAATCAATCAATTTGACTTTATTGACATAGATGGAAGATGAACCAAATTAATTATATAGTTCATAAAAATGAATGCAAAGAGTCTCAAACTTGTGAATGCAAAGAGACTCAAACTTGAAGAGAGAGAAAATAGATCTGGGTCATGATTTCCATGAGAAGACTTTTCATTGTCTTTAACCTTTTCCCATTCTTTTATTAAAAATATGATGGGAATTTGAATAGACATCAAATATCTTACAAAATTTATTTCAAAATCAACAATGAAAATGATCAAATCTTATCATCGTCGCATATATTGGCATATGTAATCATTTAAAATATTTATTCCATGATATAAAATTAAAACTTGAGAATCAAGCAAAGAATTATGATTTATGAAATCCATTATTTTTCAGATTTCTAAATAAGGATGAATCTAACAGTTATGATTTAAAATCATGATATGCAACAATTTGCAGATAAAAATTGGACAATTAATTTATGCATATAAACATAAAAATCATGATTGAATCAAAAGATGTATGTATAATTGATTATACGTAGAGAAAATAAAACTTAGCTTTTGGTGGAGAACAACGCTTGTAACACGTTCCCACAGACGGCGCCAATCTGTTGATGTAAAAAACTAGATCGCTCTAATTTTTCAATCACAGATAAATAAATAAGACAAAGATTTTTAAAGTGGTTCGGCTAGGAATAAAGCCTACGTCCACTGTTATGTTATTGCTGAGTGTTTGTGGAATTCTTGATTACAAGTTCTCTCAAGAAATTCCGGTCCCCTTGAATGAGGATGATACAAGGTATTTATAGCCTTTAGGCTGTACATGAAAGGTCCAATACATTAAATGATATACATATGAAAGGGTAATACATTTAATGCAGCGTGTGCATCAAGAATATAATGAATAGTTGAACAGTTGTCCGTCTGGTAATTAATGATACGGCCGAGATGCAGTTCGGACCGCCTTAGTTGCTCGTTGATCAAGAGTTCCTCGGAGTGCTTAGAGTATCTCGGGATGACGGAGTTCCTCGGGGTGTTGTAGTTCCTCGGGGTATCCTTGTTGCTCGGAGCGAACATGACTTGGTCGGGGTAAATAAACTTCCTCGTTGTTATTGTGCCATGTAGATTGACACGTGTCTTCTTATTATTGGTCCACGTCAATAGATTAAATTTGGTATCAACAACCGTTATCTACAATTATCACCGTAGATAGATTTAACCACAATATATCTATTCAATCATTTAATCCATTATATATATATATATATATTCATATATAATACGGCACCCCGAGTCACAGCTGCGGTGCAATTCAATACTCTGCTATCATGTCCCATCATCGCAGGTCGCCGAATAGTGGACAAAAGGTTCGGTAAGATTCCATGAAACACAAACAACAACAAACAAATTGGAGGCGAACATAGTTCTCGTATCCATGGGTCACGCACATACTTACGTACCCACAGTCATTGGACTTATCAACTCCCCGATAAGTCTTTCATAGACCTATGTTCGCGAGCGACAAATCAAAGATCCCATGGATTCATCAGGATATGACTACCCTCACACGCAAACCTCCCACCGATAGCAAGTAAGCTAGGTATGTCATACACATAAATCATCAATCAATCAAATAGGTATTATCATAACTATAATATAATATCAATAAGTTAATTATCACTACCCTAAGATATTTCCCATACGTAGCATTATATCTCTTTTAAATTCCACGTATTAAAATATCATATCTTTACTTCATAATTTAATTATCCTCGCATCCTATAACATCTCTCCACTCCCGACGTCATTAAGGTTCATGCGCGGAGCGTCTCGCAAAGCGAAATCCAAACAAGGAACCCCTCCAATACACTACTACTTAACTTTGTCGATCGAGGAGGTCCGACAACTTCAACTATGCGATCGGGATAACCTCATACCCTCTTTCAACCAAATGTGTTCTAAACTCCCATCTCACAAGATTCAAATAGGATTTCCCTCATCTTATATTCAGTAAGAAGCCTCGCAAAGCGAAATGCAAACAAAGAACCCCTCCAATACACTACTACTTAAGTTTGTCGATCGAGGAGGTCCGACAACTTCAACTATGCGATCGGGATAACCTCATACCCTCTTTCAACCAAATGTGTTCTAAACTCCCATCTCACAAGATTCAAATAGGATTTCCCTCATCTTCTATTCAGTAAGAAGTCACTAATATCCTACTGGTCCATAACATTATTTCTCCCGAACTACTACGAGTTTAGTTCTCCTTTTAATTAAGGTTAAAACCGATAGTTTCAAATCTCTTATAAACACATATTCTTTCACTTAAGATTAAACCTCTTGTAAACTTAAGGATACCCAGGTGTTATATTCAATCACCCCTACTGGTCCTATCTTAAATCCTCATACATCCCCATTTGGAATTGAACAAATGAATCTAGCAACCGAAATTCCATTCAATATAATTTTCATCATTTAAATCACTCGAATTCAAATCAAATTAATTCAAATCTTATCAAGGGTTTACTGATATTTTCTAGGTCCCATAATATCCAAATAATAATCACCAAAGATCCAAAAAAGGTTTGGGATAAGAATCAACATTTAAAAAGAAACAAGTTTACATATTCTGGGGAGGTCGATCGATCGAAGGCAGGGGTCGATCGATCGATCCCTCAGGTCACAGCCTGGTTTTTCTGCATTTCAGCAACTACGGGTTTCACCATTTTTACTCATTCAAACCTTAATATTAACCTCCAAAATGAGTTATAATTATTACTACATGATATGCCAACATATATGAACGATTTCCAGTACTCTAAACATCTTAGTATCATCAAGGGATTGGATTAAAAAGCATGTTTATCTCCTTATTTCCAGAAAATTAACAACATATCATCTTCAAGAACACATCAATGGTTTTCATAATTTCTTCAACAGATTCATGACTACTTCGTGGATTAATATCAACCTAAAACATGAGTTTAATTCCTATATCATTTCAGTTTCCATAAATCCATTTAATACTCCATTATTTCTTCCAAACATAAATAATCTTCTCTTTTCATACTATTCTAACATGGACAATATACAAACTTAAATTGCCATCATCAAACACTTGCCTTTACTATAGGTCTGATCCTTTGGTGTAGTATATCTCAGTTGGTTGTCCCTTCTCCGGTCAAACTCCGGTGGTAATTGGTGGTGGTGAACCTTGGTTCTTGTTCTTCTCCTTCCCAAGTGGGCTTTTCCCTTCCCAAGCACTCTTACACTCTCTCTAGGAAGATGGCTTCTCTAATTTGTGAAGAGGATATGAATAACTCCCATACACTTAATCTACCAATACTTATAATAGTACCAAATCCGAAATCACTATTCATCCCCCCTAGAAAAATGACCAAAATGCCCTTTCGGGTTGTCTATTCATTGCCAAATGACCCGAGACTCAAAATTAACATCCAAATAGACTTTTCTGACTATTTCGAACCTTCCGGATGCAACTACGCAGTCGAAATGACTATAAGTTTGATAGAAAATAAATTTCCTTTTTAATTGAATAAACTAGTCCCGACACGTCCGATACCGCGTCGGACTAAAAATATAAATTATCGAATTTATATCATACAGTCATATCAATGACATCACATTCATATATTACCTAAATATCTTTAAGTAATATTCAGAATCATCCATTTTAATATCCACCGTCCGGATAAAACCCGAATGAATTTATTAATAATAAAATCTAATTAATCCATTAATTTAAAATATAACCCATTTTAAAAGTCATTTAAAATTACGGGGTATTACATACTTCCCCCCTTATAACAGAATTTCGTCTCGAAATTCAGGAATATAAGTCATACCGATAAGGTCAACTCCGAGTATAAGTCTCACATCGCAAGAAATCCAAGATGTACCGCGCATACAGTACATTAACAAAGTCCCTATCGATGTTATACGCCAAGCCTCACTATATAGTTTCAACTGAATCAAATTTAGACTTTACCTAATCTTCCCTATACCGTCCTCATGACAAAATTTGGGGAAAAAAATGATCCTCTCGTAGTGAACAATTAAATCCTGAAGTCTCAATTACTTACCTTTTACAATTATGAAAATTACTACCATTCAATCATCCAGGGCGCCCATACACCCTCTCGTACCACTTTCAATATTAAAAGTTTCGCAAAGGTTATAAACTCGTTTCCCAAAGACCTAACTTATTTCGACTCCCAATGGTTATTAGTTTCATGCGTGGGGTGTCTCGCAAGCAAAATCTAAACAAGGAACCACCCCGATACACTACTTCCTAAAGTAGTCGGTCATCGAAACTCCTAAGGTCCTTAGTCAATAATATAAAATTTTTGTTTATAAAAAAAATCAGGTTTATTGATTTAAACAAAAATTTGGTTTTTCGATTTCAAATAGAGTCTACGCATCTACTCTCTTATAGAAGACAAGATGCAGACATATACTCTCATATACAACAAGTCAATGCACGTCGATAGTCAAATCACACTCGGACATGCTCAAGGTAAGTAATCCCATGATAAAAATCAAACCCACGTGATAACATGTAATATAAAGGTGTCCCACACCCCTCAGTGAGTCTACGTAAATAACAGTGCTATAGGCTAAGTTTAGCAACCCTTTTGCCCACACAACATTTATCGTAACAAAATCAATATACGCTTCATAATCCTTAGATAGAAAACATACCCTCATTCGCGGGTGGTGGTTGTTGATTCACTGCCTGATGGACGTTATATACACGCCCGTACTGACCCTGCTGTGCGGGTGCTGCTAGAATGGGAGGTAGTGCTAGCACCGGAGCTGGAGCTGGAAGAGAAGCTGGTGGAAACACTGGTACCTGTGGCTCCTATCGAGCATGTTGTTGCTGAGGGAATTTGTCTTTCTCAGAACAATCTTTACGTTTATGGCCATACTTTCCACACACGAAACATTTTCCCGCAAACTTTCCACCACCTTGCCCCTGTTGAACCCGAACCTGCTGGCCATTACCTCCCTTCCCTTGGCCCTGATGAGCCTGTCTCTGGCCCTGATGGCCCTGTTGTCCTTTCCCAACACCTCTATCCTCAAATCGAGAATCTCCAGATCGCAAACGCTTAGCATAGTCCCCTGTCTGGGAACCCTGCTCACTCTGACACTGATGACTCTGCCCTAGCTGAGTCCCACTAGAACTGGCCCCAATAGTCTTGCCTTGCAGGCCTGACCCAAACCCCCGCTTGACACCCTGATTATGGAAGCGGCTATCTTAGGAGTGGAGCATTGCAGCATTAAGAACATCTACATACGTAAGTAGTAAAAGATTCCCCAATAAATGTTGGCTAATTTTATAGTTCAACCCATCAGTGAACATTAGGACTCTCCTCTCCTCAGTAGGTACTTCAGCTGGTACCAAATTAGTTAATCTCGTAAACTCTTCCTCATATTCCGCCACAATTTTCTCTCCCTATTTCAAATCAAGTAGATTCCTCCTCATCTCTGTCTGGATGGTGGAAGGAAAATACTTCCCATCAAACCGTATCCAACAGTCTTGGATAGTCAATGTGTCCCTCTCCTCCATAGTGGTCGTAGCTTCCCACAATTGCAAAGCTGCCCCTACTAGCTTGAATGTGGCTAGTATTTGACGTTGAACCTCAGTGCATTCGATCATTCTCAAGTACCGTTGGATATCTTTCTTCCATTGGCTAGCAGTCACAACATCTGATCCTCCCTGAAACTCAGGTGGGTGCGCTTTCTGAAAGGCATCCCTTGATCGTTCCCATGCAGTAGGAAACACTTGCCCTTGTGCGGGTGGCACAACCGGTGCCGGTGCTGGAGCCTGCTGAACAGCAGCTAAAGCTGCATTGACTGCCTGAGCAACAATTGCAACAACTTCGGTCGTAGTCATCGTACCTTTGTAGGCATAAATAGAAAAGAAATAATCCTACTCATAGGGCTCTACATCAAAGAACGCTAAGCTGAAAACACAGTATCCGTACAGATACTAAAGGACACTAGAATTTGATGCTCTGATACCACCTGTAACACCCCGCCTAATTAAATACCGGGTGACCAGTCCCATACCAAATTAAAACAGAATATACAGTTGGCTCATTCTTAGCATCACTGTCGAAAACATTTACAACTCACCCAATACTCAATTAAGCTGGTGTTAAAAACTTTCCAAATTTAAATTTCAACAAAAACCATTTTTAGTTTAAGAATAACCCTACACATTTTATACTACAACACTGATAACACAATAAATATCACAAAAGAATTTAATTGCAATTGGAATAAACATTCCCAAATAATATTAATCCATTACAGTAATCCCATCAATAACAACTGTATTAAAAAGACCCGAATATAATAGTATTTGACCTCGATAGAAAATGATAACTGAAAATCCTTTGGGTGACATGCCCTAACTAAGAATACTGTGAATCAAAAAGATGATAAGCATCTAAGCAAAACTTCCATAGCTCCATAGCTCGTCACAATCAACTATGGTTGGCGTCCCTGTTGCTGGACACCTGATATAGAGATACAATTGAAGAGAAAATATGAAAGGAAACGGGTCAGAGCCCGAATGTGTAGACGATTTTTAAAACAACAAGTATTTAACAAGTGAAATAAAGAATTTATTATGTACATGTTAGATCCAACTCTCACTTGAAATTCTCACCTCTCAACTAGAGTGTAACACTTAACGTTTCCTATTAACCTCCTAGTTAATGGTTCCTCTTTTCTAGTCTCCGTATTATAATTCCATTCCCATATCATAATCCCCGTATGTCCCATACCATATGTCACATTATTATTCATTTACATTTCTCCTTTATATGATTAGTTTCTCATTAACATGTATCATTACTCATTAATATGAATCATTTCTCATTAACATGAGTTAAGCTTTTCAATTCTATAAGCATAAACATTCATTAACTTAATTCCATTATCTTTCTCTATTCACCGTTATCTACAATTATCACCGTAGATAGATTTAACCACAATATATCTATTCAATCATTTAATCCATTATATATATATTCATATATAATACGGCACCCCGAGTCACAGTTGCGGTGCAATACATTACTCTGCTATCATGTCCCATCATCGCAGGTCGCCGAATAGTGGACAAAAGGTTCGGTAAGATTCCACGAACCACAAACAACAACAAACAAATTGGAGGCGAACATAGTTCTCATATCCATGGGTCATGCACATACCTACGTACCCACAGTCATCGGACTTATCAACTCCCCGATAAGTCTTTCATAGACCTATGTTCTCGAGCGACAAATCAAAGATCCCATGGATTCATCAGGATATGACTGCCCTCACGCACAAACCTCCCACCGATAGCAAGTAAGCTAGGTATGTCATACACAGAAATCATCAATCAATCAAATAGGTATTATCATACCTATAATATAATATCAATACGTAGCATTATATCTCTTTTAAATTCCACGTATTAAAATATCATATCTTTACTTCATAATTTAATTATCCTCGCATCCTATAACATCTCTCCACTCCCGACGTCGTTAAGGTTCATGCGCGGAGCATCTCGCAAAGCGAAATCCAAACAAGGAACCCCTCCAATACACTACTACTTAACTTTGTCGATCGAGGAGGTCCGACAACTTCAACTATGAGATCGGGATAACCTCATACCCTCTTTCAACCAAATGTGTTCTAAACTCCCATCTCACAAGATTCAAATAGGATTTCCCTCATCTTATATTCAGTAAGAAGTCTCGCAAAGCAAAATCCAAACAAGGAACCCCTCCAATACACTACTACTTAAGTTTGTCGATCGAGGAGGTCCGACAACTTCAACCATGCGATCGGGATAACCTCATACCCTCTTTCAACCAAATGTGTTCTAAACTCCCATATCACAAGATTAAAATAGGATTTCCCTCATATTTTAGTCAGTAAGAAGTCACTAATATCCTACTGGTCCATAACATTATTTCTCCCGAACTACTACGAGTTTAGTTCTCCTTTTAATTAAGGTTAAAACCGATAGTTTCAAATCTCTTATAAACACATATTCTTTCACTTAGGATTAAACCTCTTGTAAACTTAAGGATACCTAGGTGTTATATTCAATCTCCCCTACTGGTCCTATCTTAAATTCTCATACATCCCCATTTGGACTTGAACAAATGAATCTAGCAACCAAAATTCCATTCAATATAATTTTCATCATTTAAATCACTCGAATTCAAATCAAATTAATTCAAATCTTATCAAGGGTTTACTGATATTTTCTAGGTCCCATAATATCCAAATAATAATCACCAAAGATCCACAAAAGGTTTGGGATAAGAATCAACATTTAAAAAGAAACAACTTTACATATTCTGGGGAGGTCGATCGATCAAAGGCAGGGGTCGATCGATCGATCCCTCAGGTCACAGCCTGGTTTTTCTGCATTTCAGCAACTACGGGTTTCACCATTTTTACTCATTCAAACCTTCATATTAACCTCCAAAATGAGTTATAATTATTACTACATGATATGCCAACATATATGAACGATTTCCAGTACTCTAAACATCTTAGGATCATCAAGGGATTGGATTAAAAAGCATGTTATCACCTTATTTCCAGAAAATTAACAACATATCATCTTCAAGAACACATCATTGGTTTTCATAATTTCTTCAACAGATTCATGACTATTTCGTGGATTAATATCAACCTAAAACATGAGTTTAATTCCTATATCATTTCAGTTTCCAGAAATCCATTTAATACTCCATTATTTCTTCCAAACATAAATAATCTTCTCTTTTCATACTATTCTACCATGGACAATATACAAACTTAAATTGCCATATCAAACACTTGCCTTTACTGTAGGTCTGATCCTTTGGTGTAGTATGTCTCAGTTGGTTGTCCCTTCTCCGGTCAAACTCCGGTGGTGGTTGGTGGTGGTGAACCTTGGTTCTTGTTCTTCTCCTTCCCAAGTGGGCTTTTCCCTTCCCAAGCACTCTTACACTCTCTCTAGGAAGATGGCTTCTCTAATTTGTGAAGAGGAGATGAATAACTCCCATACACTTAATCTACCAATACTTATAATAGTACCAAATCCGAAATCACTATTCATCCCCCTAGAAAAATGACCAAAATGCCCTTTCGGGTTGTCTATTCATTTCCAAATGACCCGAGACTCAAAATTAACATCCAAATAGACTTTTCTGACTATTTCGAACCTTCCGGACGCAACTACGCAGTCAAAATGACTATAAGGTCGATAGAAAATAAATTTCCTTTTTAATTGAATAAACTAGTCCCGACACGTCCCATACCCCGTCGGACTAAAAATATAAATTACCGAATTTATATCATACAGTCATATCAATGACATCACATTCATATATTACCTAAATATATTTAAGTAATATTCAGAATCATCCATTTTAATATCCACCGTCCGGATAAAACCCGAATGAATTAATTAATAATAAAATCTAATTAATCCATTAATTTAAAATATAACCCATTTTAAAAGTCATTTAAAATTACGAGGTATTACAGGTTATTAATGGACAGACATTCAAGGCGGATCCATTATTGATAAGAGAAAGTGGTACGACCCTCCCCATAACTTCGACAGAGATGTTGAGTGCATGATTGTGGTTTGGCCCAATTTAAGGAATTTCTCCTTTGAAAAAGAATAACATTCGGGTAGAGGTCAAGGATCCGACTAAATTTACCGTTTTTTCTGGTGTAGTAGAGGGAGGAACTGTGGGTCCAGTGAGCAACTTGATCAAAGCATTTCTGTGCAGCTGAGAAGACATGAAAATCCCCCATAGAGTGATGTTAGCTTGAGTTTTCTTCATTTGATCGAGGATCTTGCTCTTCTCGATGGTCATTTCTAGCATAGGAAGGTTTTCAATGCCCTGCCCCTTATCATTGGCTGGTAGTGAGCTTGGGATCTGGTAGTGCCTCCCTAATCTGGTCATATGATTTACTGAAGAAGGGAAGAATATGAAACCTATTTCTTCGTCAATATTGGGTTGTTCTGCCATTTTGTTTATTTCTCCGAGGAGCTCCTCAAATGATATCATCCCACACATGTCACCTACCGGGCCAATTTTCTCGCAAACTTGTTCTTCATTCGAATCTCCGAGTTCTTCCCCCTATCCAGTGGTAACAATTACGTCTTTCCATGTAATGTCGATGCATTCAACAACTTCAATGGCTTCTTCATACAAGTATTCCCATTATGCGGGGATATGTAAGGGTGAGGGGACTAGGCTCCCTTGCAATTTTGAAGTATCAAGTAACTCGGTCACACTGCAGATGTAGTTAGTTTGCCTGAATAATTCTGTCATGATCTGGACAACATAATCTAGACTAACTTCATCGATCAGTACTACCCAATGGTCTGACTCTCGGGCCCATTTTCGTGCTTCCAAGAACAGCGTACTGAACATCTGGAAATCAATGGTCATCTATGAGGGAAATTTCATCCCGAACTCCAATAGTTGGTTTAACATTTCTAATAATTCCATACTTTCATTTTCGAAAAGGGTACGGATGGCGATGCGTGCTCTAGTAAAGAGTGACAGTGCTTGATTAGCGAGGTTAGTAGTGTGTAGGAGGAAATATGGGCAAGTTTGGAGAGGTTTATGAGAGTATATGGGTGTGATTTTAGTTGAGGGAACAAATTTTGGGTTCATTTCTAGGAATATAGCATTGGTATGATTTGGGAGTGGGTTGTGAGTAGTGTTTGTCTTAGGATTGGATGGTGGGACAATGGTACCTTGGTCAATTAGACCTTGGATTATGTTTCGGAGGTGAAACCATTGGTCCGTGGTATGACTAGTGGTTTGGTGAAAGGCGCAATGGGCATCTACTTTGAAGTTTCTCGAAAGTGGATTAGGCAATGGACGGGGATCCAAGGGTTTGATGAGGTTTCATCTTAACAGGGCTTGATAAAATTTAGAGAGGGGAGCATGGAGCTCGGTGTATTCTTTTTAGACTAGGACAGGACAACTTTATGGTTCCCATGAAGTGGTTGGTTGAGAGATATTATTGATGGTTAAGACTGCAGCACTAACAGGCTTGTTATATTTTCTGGGGGTGAACTATCCGAACACTTTCTTTGGTTCAACCTCTGGTTTAGCAAGACCTTCCTCAATTTCTACTCCTACTTCTCTGAGATCTCGAAAGTGGGGATAGTATTGTCCTCCCATGATTTCTCAAACATGGGGTAAGAAGTTATTCTTCACTATGCTGACTTGTTCTTCCTAGGAAGGCCGATTGGTCATGGTAGCTGCTTTTTCCTCCATTGGGCTATGAAGTTACTGAATGATTCCTCAGAGTTCTATATGAGCCGATCTAAATCACGGGAGGTGAGCTCAAGTTCTTCGTTACATTTGTACCGCGATATGAATTCACTGGCTACATCCTCCCAGCTACGGATTATAGACTCCTCCAGAGATAAAAACCATCGGAGGGCGCTATCCTTCAAAGTTTACTGAAACAATTGGGCCATCACTTCTTCTAAAGCCCCTAGGAGAGTTATGGAATGGTGATAACTGTGAAGATAAACAATCGGTGGTCCACTTCCTCCGAATTTCTCGATATTCGGCATCTTGAACTTCTCGGGTATCCTTTCCTTAGGATAAGGAGACATGTTGGAGTAGTCCATGTAATTTTTGGAAATTCGGACTTGGTCAAACTTCTTAGTTAACATCTTGAGATCTTATTTGACTTTGTTCAACTCTTCCTCTTTTGGATCAATGATCACAGAAAGTTAGCCCCAAGCTGGGCAAGGTTCAGCATAGGAAGCTGGGCATGCAGCATCCCATTAACAGGAGGGGAACATGGAGCGTGATGATACTCTTAGGGAACCCAAATAGGCTTGGGTGGTCCCATAACGTGAGGAAATAGGGCCTCGGGTTGTTGAGGAACGGGAACTTGGATTTGTTGCATCTCTCGGACCTCAGTCTGGAGGTTGTCAATCCTGGACACGAGCTGAGCTAGGACTGCCGTTAGATACGACTACACAACAGGTGCTTGGTCTGTGTTCTCCATGGAAAGTGGATGGATACCGGACTCGGAAGAAGTAACAGGGAAACAGATAGAACTTCAGGGTGATTTGATTGAAGATCGAAGCCAATAAGGAGCTAAGCCAAGGGCGTGCGATCGACACGAGAAGGCGTAAAATGGGATTTATTTTTGAGAAAAAGAATGAAAATATTTCTGACATTTTTTTCTTTTTGAGATTGGAAGACAAAATATTTTTGGATTTTTGATAAAGAAGGGAGAAATTTTTTTGGATTTTTGATAAAGAAAGGAGGAATGTTTTTGGGTTTTTTTGGGAGACGGTCTCGGTAAGATTATATTGATTATTATGTTCTCACTTTTATTAAATTCTCCTAAATGCAAAATGAAATGCTGGACGGGACTCGATCCTTGAATAGTTTGGTTTGTAACATATGCAAAGCTATGGCTGGACTTGTAACTAGGCTCAAGGGCATGGTCCTGTTTTAAAAATGCATGAAAATTTAGGCGGCAGGCTGACCCAGAATTGCGACAGAGTTTCGGGTTGAAATATGGAATCTTATATGTGAGTCCTAGGCTTGACACCTATATGCAGGTAGGAAGTTGGTTGGGTGAATTGAAAAGGGTTCCCCCCCCCCCTTTGGCGTGGCTTCCACGATATACGTCTTCCTTTTGAGGGCAATCGGTACGTGTAAACAAGCCATTTGATATACCTGAGTGTACACGAATTACCTCACTATATACTTCGTGGGGACGGTACGTGTGAGAGCGAATTTGATATACTCGGTGTACGTGAATGAGTTCCCTGTGATATACCTCCCGTCTTGACTTCAGTCAAGCGGTACGATGCGGGGGAACCGTTCAATATACATCGAAGGTATTTGGACAATGGAAGGTGAGAGTCATATCACTTAGGCTAACTGCACCCTGCCGGACCAGCGCCCATCACGAAGTGACCCTCTAGTTACTGGAGAAAATTTGGTCAATCACAATGCTCTTTGGTGATATTGTGTGAATCATGCATGATTCTATTATTAGTATCTTATGATGAGAATGTCTTTCTTGATTATGCCAAACACGGAGCAAAGTACAAGTACCAATGGTACACCAAGTATGGATGGGTGATGCGTGCAACATATAGATATATGTGATCCTAGGTTCACCTGGTGTGAAGTGTACATGGAGAATTTTGTTACAAGTGTGTGAATAGAAGCATAAGTATAGGGTATACATGGAAAAGGGGAACATGCAAAATGGAGGGAAATATAAATAAGCATAACATCCATGTAAATAGAGTCTAGCCCTCAAAATAAATTCCCCAGCGGAGTCGCAACTATGGCCATACCCCGATCCTCGTGGCGGGTGAGAGAGGAGGATCCTAGGTCCCGCGTGTCCCTCTCGAGAGCGCTTCGGCCGACGTCGTTGATGAGGTGAAAAATGTAGAGAGGTGGAGTCGCTAGTCTATTTTACTCAAAACAGACAAAATAATGGGGGTCATCCCGAAGGACAGCATCCAAAGACATACTGATACATTCGAAACCAAAATGATTCAAAATGGGTCAGGAGGCTAAGTTACGAAATGGGAGGTTGTTAGGCACCCATTCCGCCCTTACGGCCTCTAATGGGTTTTATGCTATTTTCCTTTATTTTCCCCATGATATGTGTGCATGTGTATATATAGTGGAGATAGGAATCATCGACTCTTATTATGGAAGAGATAAAGTGAGTCATCCGTAGGAATGTTCATAAAGATAATATTAGAAAATAGGATTTACGCGATTATCCTTGCATTGATCGTTATAATGGAATGATAACGCATGTGGAATAATACGTCACTAAGAACATATATATATATATATATATATATATATATATATATATATATATATATATATATATATATATATATGTGTGTGTGTGTGTGTGTGTGTGTGTGTGTGTGTGTGTGTAAATGTATAGAATCTAAGAGAATTGAGTTTAGAGAAAATAGAAAATGAGAGAAAAAGTAAGAATAGGAATCGAGTCTCAGGTTTTATCCCGTGACGCCTATGTAGCCTATAGAGGCATCAAAGTCCACGTAGTTCGCATGAAAAACGAGGGGTGGGGTTTATCCCATAAATCCAACCAGGGCTTGTCTTATGTGCGTGTGTAAAAAAAAGTGTTTCAGCTGTGAGAAAAGTGTAAGAAAAGTGTGAGAATTCCCGTTTGGAATTTATGAGCAAACCCTCTTTTTCTTGTTTTTTCTTGTTTTTATTTATTTGAAAATAAGAGATGTGCAATAATACTAAATAAAAGTACATTAGGATATGTGAGATGAGAGAATAAAAGTGTTAAGTAATAAAACAAGTTAATGTGAATTTATGAGAATTTAAGGAGAGAATTGAGAAAATTGGACCTTCTTGATCTTGATCTTGAATGTTGGCGAGCAGCCCTTGCACTTGGATGATGATGAATGGTAGTTAATTAGCCAAGTTTGATGAAAAGGATGATGAAAAGTGAAGGTTCGAAAGGGATTTGGATGTGGAAATAATGCTGACTTCGAGAGAGGTTTTATGGATTCGCTGAGAGTGAGGTATTTCAGATCTGGGCTCCCTTTGTAATGAGGTCAGACCCTCCTTTTTATAGGCCCGGGGCATTGTCGATCGGAATAGCCTTGGTCCTGCCAATCGGCAGGTGTGTTTAGGCACACTTTCGATAGGCAGGGTCTCGGACCTTCCGTTTGGCAGTCTCTTTCAGGCTCCTTCAGAAAATAGGTCGTAGAGCGCAAACCATTGATCCTAATTGCACACGGGGAAAATCGTTGGAAAGGTAATTCAGATACCTTCGAAAGTCCTTTGGACTGGTCCCGGGTTTGGGAGTTGACTTTGGGTCAAATGTGGCTCTGAAGCGCTCATCGGCCCTTTGGACGGGGAAACTTTGGACGTAAACGGATTGTTCGTCCGTAAGGTAAGTCAGAATCGCACATGGGGCAGACCGTTGGAAAGTTTTACTTCGACATTCCAAAGAGTTTGACCCAGTTTGGGTAGTTGACTTTGGTCAACCGGGTCCTGGAAGCATTCGATGACCTCTCGGAATAAAACGGATCGTTAGTCCGTACCGTAAGTCAAAATGGCGTGGGGGAGGATCGTTGGAAAGGGGTTTCAGTGTCCTTTGAAGATTCATTCAGTTTCAGTCAAGCTAAATAGTTTACTTTGGTCAAAAGAAGCCCGGGAGCGCCCGGTGGCCTCCTGACCAGGTTTCGGGGGAAAACGGGTCATTTGTCTGCATGGTAAGTTAGAATCGCCTAATGGACCATTGGAAAGGGGATTCAGTGCCCTTAGAAGATTCATTTAGTCTCGGTTGAGCTAAAGAGTTTGAATTTTTGGTCAAACGAAGCCTGGAAGTGTCCGATGACCTTTAGGTCAGTACCCGGGGTATGACTTGGGTTTGCAATGATGAAGGGAGGTGCTAGGGACCTAAGGAGAGGTTAGGGGGGGGGGGGTATTAGAATGTGTTGTATACACTATGGGATTCACCATTTTTAATCTCAAAACCTCCATAATTTCTGATGTTTCACAATCATTAAGATCATAAAACCCACAATTAATTGGGATTAAATCAAGATTTTTCTCTAAAATCCTAGTTCATTATTTTTCCTCAAGAACACATATAGAACACGGATTTATTCTCATTTTAATTATCAGTCGGTCATAAATTTTGTCTCAATATAATAGGGCTTCCATCTTAATCATTAATTCTACCTAGAACATGATTTCAAATCCATAAATTTGTCTTCTATATGCATAAAATCAGTCTTTTAATCACCCTATACTAACATGGATAATATCTCATTAAAACTATGGAAGATAAATACTTAGCTTTAAAAGTAGGTCTAATCCATTGTAGATGAGGGTATGGTTTCAAAATTCCTCTCCTGATCTATGCGATGGTGGTGACGGTGGTGCAAAAGTGGTGGTTCTTGGCCTTGGAACACCTTGAGCACCTCTCCTTCTCGGTACTATGGCCTATCTCTATTTTGTGTTTGGTTACCCTAATTTACTCACTATAGATGATGATATACACCTCAGAATTTCGTTGGTCCATTTTCTCCAAAAGTAAAAATGAGCAAAATACCCTCCCGAGGTGTCGATTTGGTCTAAAGCTGCTTCGGAACCCAAACTAAACCCCCGGGTAAACTTTTCTAACTATTTAGACCCTTCTGGACACTTTGGTGCACTTGATATGACCATATGGGTGAATTATTTCCAATTTACTTTTCTATTCTATAATTTTAGTCCCGACACGACTAATACGCGTGTCCCGACTACATTACTGTAATTGTCATATTTTGTACTCACGACATTTGTAAAATCTTATTATCATTAGTATTACTCATTCATTAAGTAAGATACAACATAAATAAATATTAACCCTTATGATGCTAATCAATATTTATTTCAAACCGGATTAATTTTGCATTTTAATTTAATTAATCCATACTTTAAAATCATTAAAAACACGGGGTATTAAATACTCCCCCCCCCCCCCCCCCCCCAATAATGGAATTTCGTACCAAAATTTGGAAAAATAAAAGTACACCTTCTTAGAATAACTCTGGATATTTGCCACGCATCTCGTCCTTGTGCTCCCAGGTAGACTCATTGGCACTATGATTCCCCCACTAAACACGTACAAGTGGAACTACCTTCGACCTCAATCGTCTCTCACTATGGTCTAAGATAACCACCTTTCTCTCCTCATATGAACTATCAAGTTGTAAGTAAATATCCTCCAACGCAATGTGAGTGTGATTCAAATCATCCTAGAGATACCATCTCAACGTAGAAATATGAAACCCATCTTCGATACGATGTAAGTGCTTCAGCAACCCGAGTCTATACGCCACTGGCCCAATCTGTTCGATGATAGGAAATGGTCCTACATACTTCGGCGCCAATTTCCCTTCCTTCCTAAATATCATTATACCCTTCATATGAGACACATGTGGAAGCACCTGAATGTCGACATTAAACCCTAAAAAGTATCATTTGGCATCGGTGTAGCTCTTCTGTCTGTCCTTAGCTACCTGTATCCGACTCCAAATCATCTCAATCCTAGCGAAGGTATCCTAAATCACCTATGTCTTGAGAAACTTGTTGTCCCCTCACCTATAGCTAACAAGAGGGAAAACGACAAGGTCTACCGTACAATGTCTTGAATGGTGTCATGTCAATCGTAACCTGATAGGAATTATTGTAAGCAAAATCCGCCAGTGGAAGATACTGCTCCCAACCTCCATTAAGATGATTGATACACATCCCTAACATATCATCTAACATTTTATTTATCCTCTCAGTCTACCCATCAGTCTACGGGTGATAGGTCATCCTTAATCACAACTCCATACCCATGGCGTCTTGGAAACTCTGTAAAAAATAAGACATGAAGATTTCATCCTTGTCGGACACGACATCAACTGACACCCCATGAAATCTCACTAGCTCAATTGTGTCGTTCTGCTGTTCCTGCTATATCTCTGCTAATGGTATTCTTGAGTCCAACGTCCTTCCCCTACCATCCCATCTAGTGACTAATTCTCTTTAGTCATCACATATAAAAATATTTCAAATTAAATCTACTAACTCACCTTGGTGCCTACACAACACTTTATGATTTCGTTCCCTTTTTCTCACTTATTATGAGCCTCTCTACGCAATCGACTAGGGAAAACTCCAACATCTACATGTGTAAACTCCCTTATTCAATTTCTCTTATTACACATATAGTTCCATATCTTTCTAAAGTTTGAAAAATTACGCTGTTCTCAGTACCCCTTCACTAATGGTATTCTTCAATTCGACGGTTTGTACTCTACCATTCGAACTAGTGATCAGTCCATTCGTTGAAGATATCTGCAATCATACTCAACTATTCACACCATACTTTTAAGTCTTGAGTTGGTTATGACATAACTCTCATCATATTATTCTTCTATATAGCGTAACTCCTGATTATCCCTGAAAATATACAATGTACATTACGTGTAATTTACAACACTATAATCGCCCCTTTCGGTACACTCTTTAGTTCCTAGTGACTAGCGTCGATCTCAATGTCACTATATTCTATTCGTCCCATTTTGTTTCAATTTTTAATTTTCCCATGCTTCTACGTTTATTTGATAAATTTCTACGTCTACTCATCGTGAATGATACTGAAAATCTTAACTAACTAGGGCGCCCATACACCCTATGTTCCGTGCATTTATGCACAATTCCACTAAACGTAATAGACTTGTGTTAAATTAATTATCGCATACTTGGCATGACTATACGGTAAGGTTATACTCGACCAACCTACTAACTACAACTTAATTATTATCTAGGTTGCCCCACCGATATACTCGTCGTATAAACGTTCTAAACTAGTTTTCACACCAGCATTATTCGGTTCTTTCGGGATTAAATGGTAATATAACTATCAACTGCCATTTATTATCACATATACGTACAATAGATAGGGTACCAAACTTATCTCAACCTCCAATGTTATCTAAGTTTCATGCGTGGGATGTCTCACAAAGCGAAATCCAAATAAGTAACCCCCCGATACACTACTACCTAAACTTGACGGTTGTCGAGAACCGTTAGGCCCTCAGTCCATAACATGTACCCCTAAAGTCTTGTCTGCTAACACAAGAAGTTTACTCATCCACTCTCATGTCACTAAATACGACATACAACACGACGCTCTTACTATCACAAGTTCTCTGCCCTATATAAATAACGAGCTATATCTATCAGCTCGACAAGGAACACAATGCACCTTGAATCACATCATTCAAAGTACCCACGCACTAGGATCAAATATAATTAGGCAACATTAGAAGTCTACGATACAACACAATTTAGACACACACACACACACACACACACACACACACACACACATATATATATATATATATATATACACATACATATAGGCCCCATCCTCTTTCAGGTGATGCCTCACAAAACCACACAACTCATCCTGGGATAACAAGCACGATAGTCTTATCACTCAATCTATTATCGCTCAAACCCTATGTATGCTGCGACTATACCTGTTCATAATAAGTCCTACTTTCCTAACCCGCAAGAGTATTAAATCATAATATAAGAATTATTTTAGTTCCCACACTCGTTCCCCTACAGGTGACACCGAAAAGTCCCCCTACGCAACGATAAATGTATTTATCATAAGGCTAGTACCGCCATCGCATCCATTAAACTCGAATCTTACTGGAATTGTAGGGTTAGCAATCATATGTAGTGGCGCACTCATGTCACCCAAACTAATCCCGTACTCGCAGGGATGAAACAAAGATAATTAACTCCATTTGTCATCTGCCTCGTCCGATTGTCAGGTCCATGAACGTAACTCTCGCGCCGAAATTGGCCCACGATCTGTTGTAAGGGTTGTATATTAAGGATATCATCCTGTAGTTACCCCTTGTCTCTCTTTGGGCAAACCTCCTTCATGTGGTCTCCCTTCCCACAAGTAATATGAATGCCATAGAATCTCTCTTGCTTCTAGCACTGGACCTATTGGCCTCCCTCGCCATTTCCTTAGCCCCAACGACCCTGAAAGGCGGACGTGCTGCTATTGTTGTTGAGGACTTTGTTGGTCCTTCCTCAAACTACCATTCTCATATTAGTAATATTTAGACCTAAATCTCTTAGTCCTATTATCCTGCCAGAAGTCTCGCTCTTGTCGCTGTTGTGCCGCACTAGCACTATTTCCACCAACTTTCTCAATCTGACTTATCTCACTTTCTCGTTGTGGAGACGTTCAATATAGGTGGCCCTACTCTCCACACATAAGACACTTTATATGTCATCCCCTATCTTTTATCCCCCTAACCATATTGGGGTTTCCTTATCTCGGACCTGGTAGTCTTGTCCCCAATTTGCTACCCCTCATCGTTCCCTGGGCCTCACTGGTCTTATGGAACTCGTTGTTGTTTTTGGAACCCCTAACTGAATCTATCGTCATTTGGTAGGAGTTCAATTTGACAGAATCATTAAAATGGGATCCTTACTAGTTATACCCTCATGTGGTGCTTCACTAGCATCGTTTACTCCAGTCTTTCTTTTAGGCTAGATAGTCAACACTCTTGGCTCCCTTCTCATGGAAGCGTTGATATAAGCTTGTAAGCATACGTACTTGACGACATCGACACTAGTCATCCTTGCCGGATTTCCCATCCACGTTTGTACATACTACTCACACTGAAAGTCCAATTGCATCTTTGTCTGAACAACAAATGGAATATCTAACGGTCAAACCGCATCCAAATTCCTTGTTTAATTCCACATATACTTCTTCATATGTGGTGACTGACTTTCACCACTCTATGCTGTTCCAAAGAGCTAAAAAAAATTCCCAAAATTTAATTATGGGTGTCATTGCACTCTAACCTACATAATTGTCTTTGTATTGTCTCCTTTCACACTTACTCTTTTCCCGAAATTCTTACAGATGACTCTTCGAAAGAGTTTCTCCTCCTCTCCCCGCTGGGTGAGTCTGAGTTTATACTACCGTTATCTATGATAATGTTTGGGAAATCTATGCCCCCGAGTGGTTATCATATTGTCATCTATCGGAACAATAATTATGGCAATTTCAATCGCGATCCCCGTTCCCAGAATATTACATGGCTTTCATTGTGCCTTTCCTCTTGTAGTCCTTCTAACGTCCTTCGTTGGTCATCCTATATTGTTCAGTGTATGAAGTCCAACCAAACTCGAATGAATCATATCACTAAATTTAATAAAAAACGAATGTAAGTCTCATACGTAGAGGAATACAACAATCATATAATATGGCTCTATGACAAAGAATTCTAAGCTGAAACGTGAAAAGCTGCAAATATCCTAAAGACTCTAAAACCTGATGCTCTGATACCATATGTGACACCCCGCTTAATTAAATACCGGGTTATTAGGCCTTTATTAAATTAAAAATAGAATATCCAGATTGGTTCATTCTTAGCATCACTATCAAAAAACTTTGTAATATATACTAACCACCTCGTATTTGAAAAGGTGGTGTCAAAATTTTATCTTTATTATTAACATGAAATGATTTAAAATAATTAAATATCACATTCACTAAAATAAATTAATCAACATCACAAATAATGAAATAAAGAATCAAATAAAATATGACGGGAGTAAACACCTAAGTCTGAAACTCTAATACAATAATCCATATAAAAACTAAATCCACAACTGAATAATAAAGGAAATACAAAATCTCTGGAAACAACAGCTAAAAGAAGATGGGCAACATGCCCGACTAATATAAAGTAATGGGTGCATCAGATTTGTAAGAAAATGGAGGCGTCTACTAAACTAGGACCTACAATCGACCACAATAACTATAACAGCGGAAAATGAAAATGAAATCCTAAGCCGGACCTCCTTATGGCTGGGCACCTAAAAATGGTTTTTTACAAAAAGAAATAGATTTGGAAAACGGGTCAGAGCCCGAGTAAAAACATTTAAAAATTTAGTAAATACCATATATTATATACATGTTAGGTTTACGTACCCTCACTTGAGATTATCACCTCTCAACTAATGTGCATGCCTAACGCATATTTCTAACCGTCCTACTTACATTATCCTCCCTAACTAGTTCGACTCCAACATCTTACTATACATGCTAACTCGTTATGCCCACCCATATTACCCAAATAATACATTACCGAATCCTCAACATCGATTAACCAATTATGACTATTTCATTAGTCATTTAAGTTCCGACGTTCTTAAATTATTTTAAATGTCTTTATCTTTCTCATCTACTAGGCCAACAATGTAGAATAAATCACAAGTATATACATTTATCACTCTAGTGTGTGTGTGTGTGTGTGTGTGTGTGTGTGTGTGTCTGTGTGTGTGTATATATATATATATATATATATATATATATACACACACACTAATACAACACCCTTAGGCTGAGTTGCGATGCATGCATATTCAGTTATCAAGTCCCAGTTCATCACGTACTAAATAAAGGACTACCGGTTCGTAATCACTCTCAAACCAAATAATTACAATTCACACACAGTTGGAGGCGAACACAGTTCCAAGCCAATGGATACGCACATACCTACGCACCCATATGACCGTTAACACTACCATTTTCATAAATAGCCCGTACCTGGGTTCTATGTTCTGAGGTATAAGTCAATATCCCATCAATGAGCTAATCAACATAAGATTGTCCACAACGCAAAACCTCCCATGATAGTAAGTAACGTAGGTATGTTATAAGATAACAATAATACAATAGGTATACACACAACCTATATATTTGTATCATCAGTATAGATATACTCCCGACTTATATTATACATCCCATACGTACTATATGTACCTCCTGAGTATTCCACATATTATTAATCATCATTTATAATTATCATCGTACATTCCTGAGTATCCCTTACCACTCGAAGTGTGCAAATTATTCTTTAACATTTTTCTGTAGGTAACTTACTCCTATCCTACTAGTCTAAGTCATAGATTCGCTCACCTTTACCGTGACTCATTCTTATTCCCCGAATTCACTTACATTACAATTTATACAGATTAAATCTTAACCTTAATTCGTCTCACTTATGACTGAATTCCAATACTACCATTAGACTATTGTTGACCCACATATCACTCACAATGTTTTAAAGGTATCTCAAGAGTCCTCACATTCATCAATTTCCAATTTAGGATTAAAATGGGCAAATTTCCAAAATCTGGGAGAACCTAATTGATTCGCCTCCTGGCCGAATCGATTCTCCCTTGGGCCGAATCGATTCGAACCCTATAAGTCTGTTTCTTCTTCCTTATGCAGCCTACGGGATTCACCATTTTTAATCTCAAAACCTCCATGATTCTAACCCATTCACCAAACAAGATTACCAATCATTCTACCAACACATATACATGATTTCTAACGTTTCATAATCATCAAAATCGTCTCAACCTCAATTAATTGTGATTAAATCAAAATTTTCCTCTAAAATCCTAGTTCATTATTTTTCCACAAGAACACATGTTGAACTCAGATTTTTTCTAATTTTAATTATCAGTAGGTCATCAATTTTTTCTCAATATAACCGGGGTTCAATCTAAATAATTAATTCTACCTAGAACACGATTTCAAATCCATAAATTTATCCTCTACATGAATAAAATCAGTCTTTTATTCACCTTATACTAACATGGATAATCTATCTAATTAAAACTTAGCAAGTTAAATACTTTCCTTTAATAGTAGGTTTGTTCCGTTGTAGATGATGGTATGGTTTCAAAATTCCTCTCCCGATCTATGGGATGGTGGTACAGTGGTGCAAAAGTGGTGGTTCTTGGCCTTGGAACACCTTGGGCACCTCTCCTTCTCCCTCCTATGGACTATATCTATTTGTGTGTTTGGTTACCAAAACTATTTCATTGTAGATGATGATATAGACCTCAGAATTTTGTAGGTCCTTTTTCTCCAAAAGTAAAATGACCAAAATACCATCCCGGGGTGTTGGTTGGGTCTAAAACTGCCCTGGAACCCAAATTAAACCCTCGAGTAGACTTTTATGACTATTTTGACCATTCCGGACACTTTGACGCACTCTAAATGACCATATTGATGACTTAATTCATATTTACTTTTCTATTCCGTAATTTTAGTCCCCACACGACTAATATGTGCGTTTTGAATACATTATTGTAATTGTCATATTTCACACTCACAACATTTCTAAAATCTTATTATCATTATTATTACTCATTCACTAGATACGATACAACATAAATAAATATTAACCCTTATCTCGCTAATCAATATTTATTTCAAACCGGATTAATTTCGCATTTTAATTTAATTAATCCATATTTAAAAATCATGAAAAACACGGGGAATTACAAGGATACGACTGTCCCCTTTTCGAAACCTCCCGCGAAAGCAAGTAGCGTCGGTATTTCATACACACAAGAAATCATACAATAAGTTTTTCACACAATTTACCTATTTATATCCTTATTATAGGTATACACGCAACCTATCATACATGTCATATACGTAGTATATATATATACCTCGAATATTCTATGTATTAATTAATTTCAATTATACATCTCACCGTACACCTCGAGTATCCCTCGATGTTCAAAATATTCTGACTAATCATCAAACTATTCAGTAGGTCAATAGTCCCTCTACCGGTCGTCTGTTCTTAGGTTCACTCGTAACCTTCGCATTCATTTAAATATCTGTAATAATATTTAATCATTAAATAATTACCATACTTAGCTCACATTCTATGTAACCCACTTAAATTCTCGTGAGGTCAAATTACATCTAAATCTACCCTAAAGTCCCAAAACTTAATTTCCTCCAATTGGGAACAAATTATAAACACAATTGCCTAAGAAAAGTAAAGCAAAAGGGACAACATTGTGAGTAACAAACGTCCAAATCGGTTCGGTGGTTACAGCGAACCGGTCCGCTGGACCTGAGTTAGACTCCTTCCCTTTGCATCCTCGAATCTCAACCATTTTCTTAACTAATTTCTAATGGATCTTTACCAAATTAAAAACCAAGGTTTTCAAACATCATGTAGACATATAAGGGTGATTTCCAATGTAAATATATTATCAAACATCCAGAATACTACCCAAGAACCAATTAATTTATGATTATCATCAAGAACCCTAGTTTTATGTTCTTTCATGTTCACACACCTACAAGTCCAGATTTTTCCCATCCATTAAAGTTTTATTTGTCCTCTAATTATTTCATAATTCCATCTACCTGCAATTCCTAATTAAGACTTAATTTAATTCTCCAATTTCAACATCAATTTCATAGATACATGGTTATTTATTCAAATCTACTCTAACATGGATAACATATGCACATAATTTAGCAAGATAAACATTTTCCTCTTTTAGTAGGTCTGATCCGTTGAAGAATAAGGGTATGGTTGTGGTCCTCTCTCCCCGATCTACTCAATGGTGATGATAATGGTGCAAGAGGATGACTTTTTGCCTTAAAACTCCTAGGAACTCTCTCCTTCTCCCCCTTGTGCTCTCTCTTTCTTTTGGTGACTATAAACCCTAAATTCCCTTACGTGATAGCATATATAACCTTTCAATTTTCGTGTGTCCCTCTTCCCTAAAATTTTAAAAGATCAAAATACCATTCCAGAGTGTCAATTTGGCCAAAAAGTGCCCCGAGACCCAAACTAAACCCCTGGATAGACTTTCTGACTATTTTGACCCTTTCGGACACATTGGCGCACTCAAAATGACAATATGAAATACCAAAAATGAAATTACATTTTATTTCCAAATTTAGTCTCGACACGACTAACACGCGCGTCCAGATTACATATATCGTAACTGTCGTATTTCTCACTCATGACAAATCTTAATATTTTCTCATCATTATTATTATTACTCATTTTTTTTATTATTGATGTGATACATTAATTGATCAACAGAAACATAGTAATTGATGAAACAAAGAGATCCATATGTTGAAACAGAAACAAAACATTACAAGCCCTAACTCATATCTAATATAGATTAGAAAGAAATCAAACAATGCTGAGTAGCTGAGTAGCTGAGGGAGCGGGGGTTTGGGATCGGAGTTCATGCCGACGATGATCACCAGAGGAATGAAATCGTAGTTAGTTATCACTTTGGCTTTCTTCACAGTCCAAGTGCTCCATTCCTTTAAGCTTTTCACCGTTGGGTCCTCCTATGCCGCCTTTGGCCCTTTTCCCTTTGATTTCAATGTCACCCTAGACGCCATTGATTTTTTTTCTAGATTCTTCTCTCTCTCTCTCTCTCTCTCTCTCTCTCTCTCTCTCTCAATGTATTTGATTTGTTGAATATTCAATATAAATATATATTAACCTTTATCTCGCCAATTAATATTTATCATCCTGGATTAGTTATTCCAATTTCATTTAATCAATCCCAATTTAATCCACAATTAATCCAAATATAAAAATCATAAAAATACGGAGGTATTACATTTACGTGTTTTGATCATTGTTAGCCTACGTTCACGAGGCTTCAATCGTGTTTCATTATAAACTGAAGATAAATTATATGAGAGTGTTTCTCTTGCCTTTGAGACCCTTTCACACAATGGGGGTGTCCCCTTTATATAGAGTTAGGGGTTAAAAATGGATAAGTCCTATCCTTTTAGATTTTGAGTTACAATTAAATAGTTCTTCTTGACGTAGTTGGTCTTTGTAAGAGGGTAGTTTAGATTAGATGGGGGTGTAACCCTTTTTGAGTACAGTAATGACAAGTTAACCGAGAAGACTCCTAATTAATTATAAGACACACAATCACAACCCAATGGAGATAAATTCAGTTTGAATCGACAAATCTCTCGTGTATAACTCAAAAGATAATAATGAACTCAGAAGTAACTCATTTATAAAGAGAGAGAGGTAAGCACCCTAGATACACCTTGGCAGGCAGACAAACACTCCAACCCTCAAAGATCTCTAGTTAGATATTAAAAGCTATGTAATAAATGACAATGGTAGGTGAATAAAATCTCTATTTTTGCAAACAACTTCTCTTTGATATCTCTTTTTCTCTAATAACTCTCTAACAAGAACTCCGAAAGAACATCCTCCCCTCAGGAGTGGTTAAGGCCCATAAATACCCCCATACACATCCTCCCCTAAGGAGTTCTTGATGGACTAGTCAACTCTATGTCATAAACATTAAATGCCAAGACATGCCTTTTGACTAAATGTGTCCATCCCCGAATATATCCCCTCGCGATGGGAGAGGATCCCTCTAGGTTGCGCGCGTCCCACTCAGGAGCGCTTCGACCGATGTCGGTGAATGAGGTGAAAAATATAGAGAGATAGAGTTGCCAGTCTATTTTACTTAAAATAGACAAAAGAAAAGGGAGCCATCCCGAAGGACAACATCCAAAGAGATACTGATACATACGAAACCAAAATAATTCGAAAGGGGTCCAGAGGCTAAGTTACGAAATACGATGGTGTTAGGCACCCATTCTGCCCTTACGGACTCTCATGGGTTGTTGCTATTTTCCTTTATTTCCCCGTGATATGTGTGCATGTATATACGTAGTGGAGATAGGAATCATCGACTTGTATCATGGAAGAGATAAAGCGAGTCATCCATACGAATGTTCCTAAAAGTAATATTAGAAAATAGGATTTATGCGATTATCCTAGCATCGATCATTATAAGGGAGTGATAACGCATGTGGAATAATACGCCATTAAGAACATATATATATATATATATATATATATATGTAAATTCATAGGATTTAAGAGAGTTAAGTTTGAAGAATATAGAAAAATAGGAAAAAGGTGGAAAAAGGACTCGAGTCTCGGGTTTTACCCCGAGATGCCTATGTAACCTATAGAGGCATCAAAGTTCACGTAGTTCGTATGCAAAATGAGGGTTGGGATTTATCCCATAAATCTTATCGGGGACTTCTCTTAGATGGGTGGGTGTGTAAAAAAGTGTTTTAGTTGTGAGAAAAGTGTGAGAATTCCCATTTGGAATTTATGAGCAAATCCTCCTTTTCTTATTTTTTGGGTTTTATTTATATGAAAATAAGAGATGTGCAATAATACTAGATAAAAGGTATATTAGGATATGTGAGATAAGAGAATAAAAGTACTAAGTAACAAAACAAACTAATGAGAATTTAGGCGAATTTAAGGAGAGAGTTGGAAGAGTTGGACCTTCTTGGAGATCTTGAGCTTGATCTTGGATGTTGGAAAAAAGCCTTTGCACTTGGATGATGATGGAGGGTACTTAATTCACCAAGTTTGATGAAGAAGGTGATGAAAGGTGAAGGTTGCAAAGGGATTTGGATGTGGAAATTACGCTGACTTCGAGAGGGGTTTTCTAAGCTTGCTGAGAGTAATGGATCTCTGATCTTTCTCCTTTTGGAATGAGGTTAGGACCTCCTTTTTATAGGCCCAGGGCATTGCCATTCGGTATAACCCTGGTCCTGCCAATCGACAAGTGTGTTTAGGCACACTGCCGATAAGCAGGGCTTGGAACCTGCCGTTTGGCAGTGTCTTTCAGGTTCCCTCAGAAAATCGGTCTTAGAGCGCGAACCATTGATCCGAATAGCACACGGGGTGAACCATTGGAAAGGTATTTCAGAGAACTTTGAATAAATAATATTGATTATGGATATAGGATAACAAACTTTTTTTCCCAATTTTAGTCCCTATTTTCAAATTAAAGGGACATGTGGCATGATGTGATTGGTCGACATTTCATGAATATGGTTTCACTCCAGTGGCTTTATTTCCAAAATGCATATTACAATAGGTCCTAAATTTACAAACCCCTTCCTTTAGATTGCTCCCGGGTTCGGGATTTGACTTTGGGTGAAGCGCTCGTCGGTCCTTTGGACGAGGAAACCACGCAAACGGATCGTTCGTCCGCATGGTAAGTTAGAATTGTGCATAGGGTGAACCGTTAGAAAGGTTAGGATCTGTAATTCAATATTCCAAAGAGTTTAACCTAATTTGGGGAGTTGACTTTGGTCAACCGAGTCCTGGAAGCGTTTGATGCCTTTTGGAGTAAAACGGATTGTTCGTCCGTATCGTAAGTCAGCATCACGCACAGGGTAGACCACTGGAAAGGGGTTTCAGTGGCCTTGGAAGATTCATTCATTCTTGGTCGAGATGAAGAGTTAACTTTGGTCAAACGGAGCCTGGGAGCATACGGTGACCTCCTAATCGAGTTTTAGGGGAAAATGGGTCTTTCGTTCGCATGGCAAGTTAGAATCACGCATGGGAGAGACCGTTAGAAAGGGGTTTTAGTTCCCTTCGAATATTCATTCAGTCTTGGTCGAGCTGAAGAGTTTAACTTTTGGTCAAACAGAGCCTGGGAGTGACCGATGGCCTTTAGGTCAGTACCTGGGGTATGACTTGGGTTTGCAATGATGAAGGGAGGTGCTAGGTACCTTAGGAGAGGATAGGGCGTATTAGAATGGGGTGTCTATAGAGCCCCTCAACGCATGAGTTTGGAACAAATGATATCCATTGAATAGACACCACATGATGCCTTTGAAAGAGGATGACTAGAGGGTCGAGGTCGATTCCGATGACCAAAGGATGACGATGACCGATTCTGCCGGTCGAAGCCAATTCTGAGGGCTTGAAGATAAGGGTGCCAAATTCTATAGGTCGAAGCCAATTTTGAGGGCTTAAAGATGAGGGTGATCGATTCGGCAGGTCGAAGCCAATTCTGCAAGTCGAAGACAATTCTGCGAGCTTGAAGGAACATGCTGGGGATGGTCTTAAAGGAATTGATGACTAAGGCAATGATGGGGTGACCAATTCTGTGGGTCGAAGCCAATTCTGAGGGCTTAGGTTGTGATAACCGATTCTGTGGGTCGAAGCCAATTTTGCGAGCTTAAGGATAAGATGACCAATTCTGCGGGTCGAAGCCAATACTTCGGACTTAAGGTGAGATGGCCAATTCTGTGGGTCAAAGTTAATTCTGCGGGCTTAAGGTGAGATGACCAATTGTGCGGGCTTAAGGATGAGATGACCAATTCCGCGGGCTTAAGGTGAAATGACCAATTCTGTGGGTCGAAGCCAATTCTACGGGCTTAAGGTGAAATAACCAATTCTACAGGCTTTAGGTGAGATGACCAATTCTGTGGGTCAAAGCCAATTCTGCGGGCTTAAGTTGAAATGACCAATTTTACGGGTCAAAGCCAATTTTGCGAGCATTAGGTGAGATGACCAATTCTGCGGGTCAAAGTCAATTCTATGGGCTTAAGTTGAAATGACCAATTCTGCGGGTTAAAGCCAATTATGCGGGCTTAAGGTGAAATGACCAATTCTGCGGGCTTAAGTTGAAATGACCAATTTTGCGGGTCGAAGCCAATTCTGTGAGCTTTAGTTAAAATGACCAATTATGCTGGTCGAAGCCAATTATATGGGCTTTAGGTGTGATGACCAATTCTGCGGGCTTTAGGTGAGAAGTTCTTGGGGAACTCTGCTGGGAAAATTACATCATGATTTTGATTTGAGCTGGGGAGCCAATTGCTGGGTAAATCCTTATATCTTTTGGAAACTTTACCTGGGGGGCAGCCAATCTGATGTTGGGGAAGTGATTAGGTGGTCCAGGGTTTAGATGTATTTCTTGGAGAGATTTGAGACCTTTGGGAAATTGGATATGATCCTGAAGTTTTGGATATTTTGGACGTCCTCTAGGGAGGTTGCCGGGGAAAGGTTCGCTTGTCTTTTGAGAGTTCCTCTAGGGAAATAGGGGTTCTTCTTGAGGAAGTGAAAAAATTTTCTTGGTGAAAATGCTTTAAATCCTTTATGGGATTTTTAAGAAAATTCTAAGGATTTTTTAGGGTTTTCTGGGAATTTTTGTAGGAAAATTTAAGGGAGGTGCTGGTCGGCATGGTGTGGAGGGTGCCATTCGGTAGTGGCATGAACTTTTGGGCTGCCTCGAGAAGGCAAAGGTTTAGTGCTGATTGGGGGAGAATTCTCCTAATTTTTCACAGCTTCTTGCCTTCTCTCTTTCAGTAATTTTCTTCTGCGAATCGTTCTAGCATTTTGATCTCTAAAAAATGGCCGCTTTTGTGAGCACTGTAGTACACCGGGAGTGGTTGGCTATTGACGGTTGGACGAACGTGGAGTGGAGGGCTAGAGCCCCTCTTTCTTTGGGTAGCGAGAACTATTTTGATGCATTAGAACCGATTACGAATGATCAGACCTTACTGCGGGAGCCATCGCATCATCGCTCTTCGAGGGTGGTGAACCTTGGAGGTTATGTAAGTAAAATGACTTTTGGCGTTCTCTCTCTTTTTATGGTTTTCCTTTTTTCTTGGATTCTGACAAGGTTTTTCTTTTTTGGCAGTCTGATGTTTCTCTGTCGAATATGCGTGCCCATGGGACGACGGGGATTAAGGATGTCTGGGAGCATCTTCCACCTGTAATGCGTTGGGTGGTATCCTCAGTAGGCTTTGGGAGGTTGGCGTTTGTGCTAGATGAGACGCCTCGTTCGATGGCAGTCTTGTGCGCTCTGGGGGAGAGGTGATGGAACACTACCCACACCTTTCATTTTGGCTTTGGGGAGATGACTGTGACTCCCACAGATGTGCATCAGCTACTGGGGCTCGATTGTGATGGAGAGAAGATAGAAGTGGATCGCGCTTTGCGGGTGAGGCCGGAGATGGTACGCGCGACGTTTGGTGATGTGGGGAGGATAGTGTCTGGGGACTCCATCCGTCTGTCACTACTGAAGGATATTTTATGGGGCAGAGTGATTGATGTGGAAGATGGGCTGCAGGTGTGACAGATGTCCCAGTTATTCATTTTTCTGGTGTTGGGAGGATTTCTGGTGGCGTCGAGCGGCGACGTTGACCACTTATGGTTTTTACCATACCTGAGGATGTTTTCGAACATCCCTCTCTATGATTGGGGGAGCCTGACTTTGGCGACCCTTTATTTTTCCTTGGAAGCATTCAGTCGGTGTTGCCGAAAGTCTTTCATTGGAGCTATATATCTTCTTGAGGTATCCTTTAATTTCGTGCATTTTCCTTTCATGCATTTGCATTTTCCTTACGCATCTCTTTTGATTGCGAATTTCTTATCTTTAGCAGACGTGGTTCTATGAGGTGATCAGGTGTAATAACCAGCTAATTTCTTTAAAGTACGAGACCGTTGGGGATTTTTGTCAGTTGCATGGATGGCGCAAGGCCAATCGACAGTCGAGGAGGTCTCTCTCTCTAGAGGCGGTGTGCCAGGTCTTGAATTGCCTGACCAGTGATAGGGTAAGACTTCTTTCTTCTTCAGTCTAAGACCTTTGTGTCCTCTAATTTTGTATTTGACTTATATCCGCTGGGGATTTTTCAGGTGACCTTTTACCCTTGGGGGACAACTGTTCAGGATACAGGGTTGACTGGAGTAAATGCGCAGATGAGGCATTTACTGGCTCATGAGTTTGGCCATACTTGGTATCTTGGCTAGAGGGTCATTCGAAAGATTGCTGAGGGAGAGGTGGTGATGCCACTTGCGAGGCCCCTATGTCTATGAGGCGGGAACGGCTGTTATCGGAGGATGCGAGGATCGCGGTGATGATTGGCGAGTCCTACCTTCTATACACCGATACAGCTATGACGTATGGTTATATGGACTTTGTGATGAGCTGGCTGATAGCGCCCAACATATATGATGCACTGCCCTTCCCTCCTGTGGGTTCGAGTCGGCCAGTGTGGTCCTCACACAGTGGTGGCAGTCCTTCGACATCTGTGGCGATAACGACTTCAGAAGTTCCCTTTGTGCCACTACATACTCCTTTATATAATATCCAGTGGGCTGATGGAGGGATGGTGCTTATGCTGCATTGTACTCATGTGATGGACCCAAAGGAGTTGGGCTTGACAGAGGAGGTTTTTCGCCCTGAGGTATATCTTTTCTGCTCTTTTCCTTTGGTTTATTTTGATCTTTTCTTCTTGACACTGATTCTTCCTTTTCTTGCAGCACATCCAGGTGTCCACCACTTGGTTGAGGGATATTTGGGATTGGATATCTTCGGCGACTGCCCATATTCGGGACACAATTCCTGTTCCTTCTTGCTTGGTGAAGTCTACCTCATCCGAGGTGGAGTCTGGTTCAGGTAGTGGTGGTGCGTCATCTCGTCGTCGAGGGAAGAGAGCGCGTCGTAGGGGTGGAAGCTCTTAGGAGGGAGAGGGGAAAGGGCAAGTGAGAGAGAGAGAATGTGGGTTCGGGCTGAGTCCAATTTTTTTTTGCTTTTCTTTATTTTCCTGCAAAATGATGTAACACAGAAACATATCTATGCAATACGATGAAGTTTTTTTTTATTATCTTCTGTTAATGATGAATGAATGCATGCACATGCACTTTTTACTTTGCTGCTGAGACCATAAATAGAAATATTTTTGGGATTTTGAAAGAAATTTTTATTCAAAATGAGAATTTATATAAAGACGAAAAGGGGATTTTTGAAATTCTGTTGAGAATATCAATTTATTTTGAGTTTTCTGAATTTTGACAAAAGAGGAAAAAGGAAATTTTCCAAAAGTAGGGGGTTGCCGATCGGCAAGCACCTTGTCCTGCCTATCGACAGGTCAGTCCAGTCCCATCAATTCAAATCTTTGATTGGTACGCTCTTCAGCCTTTAATACCTTGTGGGGCAGGATTTCTACAGGGGTTATATCTTTTGTGGATGGGTTTCAAGTATAAAAGAGGGGTAAGAGTGGAGTGTTTTTCTCAACCCTCACATCCTGACTTTCTTGTTCTGCGAGATGGCTCTCCCTGGTAGTGTTGAGTTTGCCAACTACCTCAAGACTTTTGAGGCGATGTGATCTTATAACGTCGACTACGATTCTTACAACATGCGTTGAGTTTCTTTATGGCGTAATTGGCCCATAGAGTGGAGCATATTGATGGTGGTGGTACAATTATGGTACCCCGAAGACCATGTATTCCGCTTTATCTTGGAAGAAGTATGTCGGACTTATGAGTAATTTTCTTCCATATTGGGGATAAATCCCAGCGTTGCTGCGGCTCTGCCTGAGTTTTCCCATTCTCCCCGGGAGTTGTTGATTGGGCTTCTTTGTATTTCGTCCTCAGCAGCCAGATCACTGGTTGCTGGAGGTATGATTTCTCTTCTAGCGGTGTTGTGGTTCGTGCATTTACAGGAGGTTGGTGATGCTAGATATACCAGAGCTATCATTCTAGGCTTGGTTTCAAAATTGCTGCTAGTGACTGGGGAGATGCTGGTGGAACCACAACTTGTAGCTATTACCTCATCGATGTCCTATCATCGCAATCCTATGGCAGTGATACTGGCGAAGGCTCTAAATGGCCAGGATGCCTGGCGAGAAGGCCGTTATGACTTTCTGAGGAGTAGCCTTGTGATGCTGTTCATGTGGTTGTCTGAAAGATTCTTCTTGTTGACTTCTCTGAAATACCCTTTGTCGGCGGTACCTAATTTCTTTTTACGTCATTTCATCAGTGTTGGCCTGGATATTGAGAGCTGGGAGAACTGGTTCATAGAGCATGGGGCTCTAAATCTATACTGGTCAGTACCTTGGTGGGGACAACTGTTCCTATTCTGGAATGAGGAGAATACCCATATGTCTGGCTGGTTGGTCTCAGACAGACCTCTTTTTATTTCCCTTGGAGTCTTCTGTGATAATTTGGTTGGGAGCAGATCATGCCACCTTGGACACTAGACTTCTTTCCGATAGAAGATTTAATAGAGCGTCTGCGCATGCGACTTGGATCTTTGTGGGAGAGTCGACGTCCATCGAACCATCCCTCTCACTCTGTTGGGAGAGTTTGGCACATCCTTGGGGATTATATCAAGTGGTTGCGGAGGAGAGTAGTTAGAAAAATGTTGGAAGTGGAGACTGGAAAAAGATGTCTTGCCTTATCTAATACCATGGAGGGAGGTGTGGTAGTTTTTCTTAGGCTAGTTCGAGCCTATCGGTCCATGGAGCTCCTGCGGCACTCCTTTCAGGCAGGGGAAGCTTGGGGACCCCAAGATGTAAATGATGTTTGGTAGTTGTGGGTAGGACTCCTGGAGAGTTTTTTTTTGTACTGGGGAATAAATTTGGGGATTTTATTTGGCTTTCTAGGAAGGTAGGGGGAAAGGAGTTATTCGATCCTATTCTTATGTAACTGTACCGTAATTTCTTATTATTGAAATAAACAAGTTTTTGATCATCTAGCTGTGCCTTTTGATGAATTCTGTATTTTGAATTATCTATACCGATCGCTAAGGCATGCATTATCCTTTTATTCAAATATATGTTAGAATGGACTGTCGTTCTCAGAGATAAGAAAATAATAGTTTTTTGTGAAAAAGAGGGGGTCATGATCATGTAAGACATATGAGCTGCCTACGTACCTCTGGGGGTTTTTGAAATTTTTTAATTTTTATAAAGGATCAGGCCCACGTAGATATGGGTAGAGGGAAATGAAGAGATTTTTTTTCTTTTTTTTTAAGAATAGAAGGGAGATGAGAAGAGTCGTAGTGCATCGAGATTTCGAACTAGGGGTAAAATTTCTTGAGATAGTCCGGGTTGACTGGATGAGCCATCTCTTCTCCATCTATGTCGGTGAGCATGGCGGCACCACAAAATAAGATCTTCTTCACAATGTATGGGCCACTTCAATTGGGCTTGAATTTCCCTCTGGGGTCCCAGATGGGATCTACTATTTCTTTGAGGGATAAATCCCCTTCTTGAACACCGCAGTCCTGGACTCTCTTATTAAATAAATGCGCTGTTAGGCGATGGTACCCTTGTATGTGATACAACACTTTTATACTCCTTTCATCCAGGAGTGACAGAAAATAGAGGCGCCTTTGATGCCAGTCTTCCTCACTGACCTTTCTTTCAAACATGGCGCGTAACGAGGATATTTCTATCTCCACGGGTAGGACTGCTTCCATGTTGTATACTAAAGAGTAAGGGGTAGCCCCAGTAGAGGTTCAGATTGAGGTTCGGTATCCCCAGAGGTCATATGGGATTCGATCGACCCAATCTCGACAACTTTCAGTCATCTTGCTGATGATGGATTTGAGGTTCTTGTTAGTGGCTTGCTGATGATGGATTTGAGATTCTTGTTAGCGGATTCGACTGCACCATTTGTTTGAGGTGGGTAGGTAGAAGAGTCGTGTCTCTCAATCCCATAATCGTTGATCACTTCTGTGACTTGTGCCTCGAAATGCAACCCGTTATCTGACACTAGCTCGTGCGGGACCCCATATCGACAGATGATGTTTTTCTTGATGAACTTGACCACTTTATTGGCGTTTAGAACTGCATATAACTCAGCTTCGACCCATTTGGTGAAGTAATAAATGGCAACTAGGATTAACTCATGTCCGTTAGAGGCCTTGGGTGTAACCTTCCCTATGATGTCGATGTCCCAGGTAGAGAACGATCAGGGAGAAATCATGTTATATAAATCTCGCAGTGGCAGGTGTTGAAGGTGGGAGAACTATTGGCATTTGAGGCATTTTCGGACATAGGTGGTGCAATCCTGGATCATGGTGGTCTAGTAGTAGTCTTGTCATATGATCTTCTTGGCAATCATGTGACCATTCATGTGGGGTCCGTATTCCCCACTGTGGATTCTTTGCATCACCTCTTTAATGTCAGCCCCTGCGATGCAGTGCAGATGGGTTCCATTGAAGTTTTTCTTAAATAGTGCTTTGTGACAAATGATGTACTGGGCGGCCAATCTTCAGAGGGTTTCCCGAACTTTATTATTAGAACCCTCGGGGTACTTACCATGCTTGAGGAGGTGCCAGATATCATAATACCAGTAGTTAGCTAGCTCGGGATCTTCTTTGGTGATGAGCTCAATGTGGTAGCAGTGAGTTAGTTTATCTTTCTTTTAGATCAAGAAGGGGGCCATTGTTATCCCTTCAGGCATGTCGAACATGGAGGCCAATGTAGTAAGGGCATCGGCTAGATTCTTCTTTACTCGAGGTAGGTAGTGGAAGGTGATGTCTTGGAATTGGGAGGCTAGTTCTTCTAAATGGGCATGGAAGGGTTGAAGTTTCTCGTCCTTGACTTTCCATTTTTTGAGCACTTGACCAATGATGAGGGTAGAATCCCCGTAGACATATAGGCGTTGGACATATTTCTTGAGAGTAATTTTGAGTCCTACCGTACATGCCTCGTATTCGGTCATGTTGTTGGTGCAGGGAAAATTCAATTTGATGGCGATGGGAGTATGGGAGTTTTTTGGGGCAATCAAAAGTATCCCAATGCCATGCCCCTTTTTGTTGGCCATGCCATCAAAGAACATTTTCCATCAAAGGTCATCTTGAGAAGCGTAGAAGATGTTTTCATTTGAGAATTCGGAGATCCAGTCATCATCCTCTTCCATGGGGTAGTCAGCGAGTTAGTCAGAGATGGACCTTCCTTTCATGGATTTCTATGCGATGTATACGATATCAAACTTGGCTAATAGCATCAACCATCGAGCCATTCGGCTGGATAAGGTGGGTTTCTCACGTAGGTACTTGATGGGGTTCATTCGGGATACAAGTTTAATGAGGAAGGCGAGCATGTACTGTCGTAATTTTTGGGCGACCCAAACAACTGTGACACATGCTTATTCCAAATCCATGTAGCTAACTTCGTATCTGGCCAATTTATGACTGGCGTAACTGATGGCTCTTTCTTTGCGGGAATGTTCAAGGTATTGGGCTAGCAAAGCCCCACCTGCAGTGTTAGTTATGGTTAGGTATAGGAGTAAGGGGAGACCAGGCTATGGTGGAATGAGTATTGGAGGTTGAGTCAGGTATTATTTGATTCAGTTGAAGGCTTCTTGGTAGGCCTCATTCCAAACTTTGGTTGAATCTTTTCGGAGGAGTTTGAAAATTGATTCACAAATGGAGGTGAGTTGGCTGATAAATCAACTGATGTATTGCAATTTTCCAAGGAAGTCTCGAACTTCTTTCTTCACTCGGGGAGGCGGCATCTGGAGTATGGCTTTTATCTTGGTAGGATCTACTTCTATCCCTTTCTCACTGACCATGAATCCCAAGAATTTTCCCTTTATAGCGTCGAAGAGACATTTCTGTGGATTGAGTCTCATCTGATATCATCGCAGTTGTTCAAAGAACTTTCGGAGAGCGGTAACATAACCTTCTCTAGTTTTGGATTTGATAATCATATTATCCACATAGACCTCAACTTATTTGTGAATTAGATCATGTTGGATGGTTGTGGCAGCCCTCTAGTAGGTAGCCCTAACATTCTTGAGACCAAATGGCATAATAGTTTAGCAAAGGCTTCCTCATGGGGTGATGAACTCAGTTTTTTCTTCATGATCTAGGTGCATTTTGATTTGGTTGTATCCGTTAAACCCTTCGATGAATGACTTGAGAGCATGACTGGCCGTGTTGTCCACGATCATGTCGATATTAGGTAGCGGGTAATCATCCTTTGGAGAGGCTTTGTTTAAGTCCCAGTAGTCTACACACATATGAACATTCCCTCCTGATTTCGACACAGGAACTATGTTGGCTAGACATGTGGGATATTCGATCACACTAATGAAACCCACGTTCATCTATTTGACCACCTCTTCTTTGACTTTGAGCGACCATTCGGTGCGTAGCTTTCTCAGCTTTTGTTTAACCGTCTTGTAATCTGGAAGAGTGGGGATCTCATGGTGAGTAATTTCAGGATCAATGTCGGGCATATCGTCATAGGACCTTGCAAAAACATCCAAGAATTCCTTCAATAATTCTTCGACTTGTGCGCGGTCATGCTCATCAAGGGTAGCACCTATCCTAATCTCGCGCAGTTGGCTATTAAGACTGAGGTTAATAATAACAGTCTCTTCTTCATTAACTTGAATTCGGTTATGTTATTTGTTATTAACCTTCTTTAGATCAGTTAAGAATTGTTCATTTGCAAAATCATCATCATTAAAAGTTTGATTAGAATCTAAACAATTAAGGTAAGGCACAACAAGATACTCAAAATATTCATTTATTTCATTGATAGGAAAAACAACATTGAGAACCTCATCAAAGGAGCTCTCGATTACATTTGATCAAGGATAGACAACATAAGAAGAAATGGGGTATACATTGGGGTTTGGTGGGATTCCAACAGGTAGAACCGGTGCAGCATGCTAGTTGAGGAGAGGTGTATCAGTAGCTTTAACCAGGTGGGATGGGTCCAGTGATGTAGTGCCTAAATGAACCATGCAGAGTGTCGGTCCCAGTGTCTGTAAGTTGAACGAGTCCTCAAATTCACTTTCCTCAGTCTCTTCGGTATCTTTTATGAGCGGTTATACATGGCGTTGGGAACTTTTGGACCATGGGTAACTGTCTTGGAAAAATATCTCCATTCTGGGTTTCATCTTTTTGTCTATATGGTTATACCATGGATTCGAAAAGTCGCAAAAGGGGAAGTCTTCGCCCTCTTTAATGAATCTTCCATTCAAGGAGTCACCTGAGATAGTCTGGATAAAATCTAGTCTTCACTTTGGTCTAGACTGGTGGATCTTTTTGAGCTCTTGTTCTGATGGTTGATACCACAAACCACAAGGGGAAAAGCCTTCTTCAGTTCAATGGGATCAAGTATCCCTTCCAATCTTTGTCCTAGCCCCAGTCCGGGCATGAAGTGCATGTTTCTGAACATCTGAATCACATTGACATTGCCATAAGGTTCGTATTCGAGATAAACCCTTTCTTTGAAATCGTCCCCTGTCGGGAGTAGGAGTGGCTCAACTCAGAATCCTAATAGGACCATATCATTTGACCCGTGTTGTACTCAAGGATTGGATTGCTGTTACTTGCACCCTAGGCATTATCGTCTCGCCCAAAATGGTTATGACTCTTCCTTCGGCGAAGAATTTTAATTGTTAATGGAGTGAGGAAGACACACCTTTGATAGTATGGAGCCAAGGTCGTCCGAGTAACAGGTTGCAATAAAATAAAATGTCAATAACTTATAATTCAACGATGGGGTTTATAGGGCCAGCCCCTACTACAAGTTTTATGGATCCCATCACCTCCTGATGGGTATTATCATAGGCACGTACATCAGCGAAAGTTAGAGCGAGGTCACTTTCCTTCAGTCCTAAGCATTTGAAGGTCCTTAATGGCCAGACATTTAAGGCAGATCCATTATCGGCAAGAGAGAGTGGAATGATTTTCCCCATAACTTTAACCAAGATGTTGAGTGCACGATTGTGGTTTAGCCCAATTCTGGGGATTTCTTCTTTACAAAAGGATAGCATTCAGGTATAGGTCAAGGATCTGACCAAATTGACCAATTCTTCTGGTTGGTAGAAGGAGGAACTATGGGTCCAGTGAGAAACTTGATTAAAGCATCTTTGTGCAGCTGGGAAGACATGAAAAGCCCCCATAGAGTGATGTTATCTTGAGTTTTCTTCAGTAGATCGAGGATATTGCTCTCCTCGAGGGTCATTTCTGGCATAGGAAGGTTTTCAACGCCCTTCCTCTTATCATTGGTTGGTAGTGAGCTTGGGATCTGGTAATGCCTCCCTGATCTGGTCATGTGATTTACTAAAGAAAGGAAGAACATGAACCTTGTTTCTTCGTCGATCTCGGGTAGTTCTGCTACCTTATTTATTTCTTCGAGGAGCTCCTTAAATGATATCATCCCACACATGTCGGCTACCGGGCCAATTTTCTTGAAAGCTTATTCTTCATTAGAATCTCCTAGTTCTTCCCCCCATCCGGTGGAAACAATTTTATCTTTCCATGTAAAGTCTCGGTCCCATTTTCGTGCTTCCAAGAACAGCGTACTGAACCTTTGGCAATCAATGATCATATCTGAGAGCAATTTCAACCCAGACTCTAGAATTTCATTTAACGCTTCTGATAATTCCACACCTCCATTTTCAGAACGGGTACGGACAGTGATGCATGCTCTGGTAAGGAGTGACAATGCCTGATCAGCGAGGCTAGTAGGGTGTAGGAGGAAATATAGGTAGGTTAGGAGAGGTTTAGGAGAGTGTATGGGTGTGATTTGAGTTGATGGATTAAATTCTAGGTTCATTTCTAGGAAGATAGCATTGGTGTGATTTGGGAGTGGGTTGTGAGTAGTGTTTGGCTTAGGATTGGCTGGTAGGTGATTAGGCACATATTCTTCACATTTATCCCCTTAATTTCGGTATTTTTATGATCCCGTGCAGTGTATTTAGCTTGTATTTGTCTCTTATTTATGCTACTAACCTTTTTTGGAAAGTATTTCGTGTTTTGTGTATTTCTCATGTGTTTTACAGGTATTTCACACAAGTTAGTGCGAAGGAGAGCTCAAAACAGTGAAAGAAACCAAGAAATGGAGAGTTGAAGGGCATTTTCGTAATTTTACAGCCTTAGTCCGGAGGTGGGGCCAGCTAGAAAGTTGAAGAGTTCTAAATTACAAGAATACTGGAAAAAACGGCACCTCAATCCGAGCTACGGTGAAGAAGTTACGATGTTTTGAAGTTGCGCGATAATGAAGAGTCTGGATGTGCGGATTTCTGTAATTAATTATGCATTTAATGCAGTGCAACTCTTGGAAAACTTGTGCCACAAGCGAAATTTGATGCCAAATTCGTGCAACTTGGTGCTATAAAAGACCAAGCCCTACCTCATTTTCAAAGGGGAGTTGCTAGAGAGAGGCTAGGTTAGGAGTAGGTTAGAAGTGCTAGATTGAATTTTAGGGTTAGATTTTGAGAGCAAATTTTCTATTCCTTCAAGAGTTTTCATGAACCCTAGTTTGTAAGAAATTCTGGATTCCAATTCCATTTTTGTTGCTGAATTCAAGTAATATCTTTCCATTCTCTATTTTTATTATTTGCAAATTATTTCCCATGTCTTGTAGATCCATAATTTTGTGTGTGAATTTATTCTTGAACCAAATCATGAGTAGCTAAATTCCCAAGGGTTGGGGTACATGAACTCAATCCAAGGCAAATTATTTATGTAGAAAATAGAGGTTAAATTAAAATATTGATTGAATCGTGAAAGCACCGCTTTATATTTATCTTTGATTTCGTATGGTGCGGGCTTGAACCTCATATACGTAATGCTTAGAATCTATAAAGACTGGATTCATTCACCGCTTTATATCTATCTTTGATTTCATATGATGCGGGCTAGATTAGGGGTGGCAATTCGGGTTAGTCGTGTCATTTTCGGGTCGTGATGATTTTGATTTTATTATATGTTTTAGGTAATCTTAAATCTATACAAGCTAATCGTGTCATATTCGGGTCATGTTCGGGTTATTACCATAAACGGGTTATCGTGTCAAAAATTGCCAGCCCTAGGCTAGATCCCTCATATATATAATGCTTAGAATGTATAAAGACCGGATCTAGTCAATAATTTTAATTTACAATTCTAGTATTCTATACGGTAATTTGTTAAGGATTGAGGGATTGTACCCTACCCTATTTTCTCCCATTTGTCAGATCTAATTTCTTTTGCACTTTTCAATTTGTTTTTCTTAAGTAATTTTTTAATTTAAATTTTCCCAATTTTTAATCATCTTTTCGTTTCTTTTACGAAATCATTTCAAGATTTAATAATTTTTCTTATTACTATTTGGCAATATCGATCCCTGTGGATACGATCCCGACTTACCGGGTTTATTACTTGAACGACAGGCTTGCACTTGAGCCTAGATTTTACGCACTTTTGAGACAAATATTAAGTTGCGTCAGTAGGGCAATGGTACCCCGGTCAATTAGACCTTGGATTAAATTTTAAAGGCGAAAGCATTGGTCGGTGGTATGACTAGCGGTTTGGTGAAAGTCACAATGGGCATCTGCTTTGAAGTTTCTCGAAAGTGGATTGGGCAATGGACGGGGATCGAAGGGTTTGATGAGGTTTCGGCTTAACAGGGCTTGATAAAATTTAGAGAGGGGAGAATGGAGCTCGGTGTATTCTTTTCGGACTAGGATAGGACAACTTTCTGGTGCACACGAAGTGGTTGGTTGAGAGGTGTTATTGATGGTTAAGACTGCAGCACTGACAGGCTTGTCATATTTTCTGGGGGTGAACTATCCGGACACTTTCTTTGGTTCAACCTCTGTTTTAGCAAGACCTTCCTCAATTTCTACTCCTACTTCTCTGAGATCTCGGGAGTGGGGATAGTATTGTCCTCCCATGGTTTCTCGGACATGGGGTAAGAAGTTCTTCTTCACTATGCTGACTTGTTCTTCCTCGGAAGGCCGATTGGTCATGGTAGATGCTTATTCCTCCATTGGGCTATGAAGTTACTGAACGATTCCCCAGAGTTCTGTCTGAGTAGCTCTAAATCACGGTAGGTGAGCTTAAGCTCTTCGTTATATTTGTACTACGATATGAATTCATAGGCTACATCCTCCCAGCTACGGATTCTAGACTCCTTAAGAGATAAAAAAACATCGAAGGGCGCTATCCTTCAACGTTTGCTGAAATAATTGGGCCATCACTTCTTCTAAAACCCCTAGAAGAGTTATGGAACGATGATAACTGCGAAGATAAACAATCGGTGGTCCACTTCCTCCGAATTTCTCGATATTCGGCATCTTGAACTTCTCGGGTATCCTTTCCTTAGGATAAGGAGACATGTGGGTGTAGTCCATGTAATTTTTGGAGATTCTGACTTGGTCGAACTTCTTAGTTAGCATCTTGATATCTTATTTGACCTTGTTTAAATCTTTCTCTTTTAGATCAACGATCATAGACAAGTTATCCCCTCGATGGGCAAGGTTTGGCATAGGAAGCTGGGCAGGCGGCGGCCCATTAACACGAGCGACACGGGGAGTGTGCTAATATTCTTTGGGAACCCAGATAGACTCTGGTGTACCTATAGCACAAGGGAATAAGGCCTCGAGCTCTTGAGGAATAGGAACCTGGTTTCGTTTCATCTCTCGGACCTCAGTCTGAAGGTTGCCAATCTTGGACACGACCTGAGCTAAAACTGCTGTCAGATCTGGCTGCACAACTGGTGCTTGATCTGTGTTCTCCATGGAAAGAGTATGGATACCGAACTCGGAAGAGGCAGAGGAGGAACGGACGGAACTTCGGGGTGACTTGACTGAAAACCGAAGTCAATAAGGAACCAGGACAAGGGAGTTCGATCGACCTAAGAGGGATTAAAATGGGATTTAATTTTTACAAAAAAAGGATGAAAATATTTTTGACATTTGTTTCTTTTTGAGATTGAAAGACAAAACATTTTTGGATTTTTGGTAAAGAAAGGAGAAATGTTTTTGGATTTTTGATAAATAAATGAGAAGTGTTTTTGGAAGACGGGTCTCAGCATGATTATTATTATTATGTTCTCACTTGAATTTAATTCTCCTAAATGCAAAAATGAAATGCCGGAAAGCCTGGAAAAGTTGGGTTTGTAACATGTGCAAAGCTATGGCTGAACTTGTAACCAAGCTCACGGGCAGAGTTTCGGGTTAAAACCCGCAAATAATATGTGTGTCCTAGGATTAACACTTATATGCGGGTATGCAACTTGGTTGGGTGAATTGGAAAGGGTTCCCCCATTTGGCGTGGTTTCCAAGATATACGTCTTTCTTTTTACGGTAATCGGTACGTGTGGACAAGTCATTTGATATATATATATATATATATATATATATATATATATATATATATATATATATATATATATATATATATACACACACACACACACACACACATAGGATTTTAGAGAGTTAAGTTTAAAGAATATAGGAAAAAAGGAAAAAGCACTCGAGTCTCGGTTTTTACCCCGAGATGCCTACGTAGCCTATAGAGGCATCAAAGTCCACATAGTTCGTATGCAAAACGAGGGGTGGGATTTATCCCATAAATCCACTCGGGGACTTCTCTTATATGTGTGTGTGTGTGTAAAAAAGTGTGAGAATTCTCGTTTGGAATTTATGAGCAAATTCCCTTTTTCTTGTTTTTTTGGGTTTTATTTATATGAAAATAAGAGATGTGAAATAATACTAGATAAAAGGTATATTGGTATATGTGAGAAAAGAGAATAAAATTACTAAGTAACAAAACAAACTAATGAGTTTTTAGGCGAATTCAAGGAGAGAGTTGAAAGAGTTGGACCTTATTGGAGATCTTGAGCTTGATCTTGGATGTTGGAGAGCAGACCTTGCACTTGGATGATGATGGAGGGTACTTAATTCACCAAGTTTGATGAAGAAGGTGATGAAAGGTTAAGGATGGAAAGGGATTTGGATGTGAAAATCACGCTGACTTCGAGAGGGGTTTTCTGAGCTTGTTGAGAGTAATGGATATCTGATCTTTCTCCTTTTGGAATGACATTAGGCCCTCCTTTTTATAGGCCAAGGGCATTACCGATCGGCATAGACCTGGTCCTTCCAATCGGCAGGTGTGTTTAGGCATACTGTCGATAGTCAGGGCTTCGAACCTGCCATTTGGCAGTGTCATTCAGGTTCCTTCGGAAAATTGATCGTAGAGCGCAAACCGTTGATCTGAATCATGCACGGGTGGAACCGTTGGAAAGGTATTTCAGAGACCTTCGAAAGTCCTTTGGACTGCTCCTGGGTTCGGGAGTTGACTTTAGGTCAAATGTGGCTTGAAAGCGCTCGTCGGTCCGTTGGACGAGGAAACTTCGGACGCATAGTAAGTCAGAATTGCGCACGGGTTGGACTGATAGAAAGGTTAAGAGATGTACATCGACATTCTAAAGAGTTTGACCTGGTTCAGGCAATTTACTTTAGTCAACCGAGGCCTGGAAGCATTCGATGACCTTTCGGAGTAAAACTGATCTTTCGTCCGTACCGTAAGTCAGAATCGCACACGAGGTGGACTGTTGGAAAGGAGTTTCAGTGCCCTTTGAAGATTCATTCAGTCTTGGTCGAGCTGAAGAGTTGACTTTGGTCAAATGGAGCTTGGGAGCATCCGGTGACCTCCTGATCGAGTTTCAAGGAAAAATGGTTCGTTCTTCCGCATGGTAAGTTAGAGTCATGCACGGGATTAACTGTTGGAAAGGGGGTTTAGTGCCCTTTGAATATTCATTCAGTCTTCGTCGAGATAAAGAGTTTGAATTTTGGTCAAACGGAGCCTGGGAGTACCCGATGGCCTTTAGGTCCGTACCTGGGGTATGACTTGGGTTTAAAATGATGAAGGGAGGTGCTAGGGACCTTATGAGAGGTTAGGGGTTATTAGAATGGGGTGTCTACACTAACCATTATACATCAAGGGGTCTGTCACCTTAGAGGTGGCTCACCAACTATCTGACAGACCCAAATACAAGAGTGGTTTACTCAAGTGAAGATTTGACATTGCTTAGATGCCTAGTGACATAACTTAAAGTAGATGTGACATTAACTAGAAGGCACAAGTAGTTCACAACTCAATGCTCGATGGGACTCAAGGTTGATCCATCCAAGATTCCACAGTCAAGGTCTTTTAGTGTTTTACCAGGTGTATCTAAGATGGTCAGGACAAGCCCTAACGGTGCCTCACTTCTCAATCCTCTGAACCAAGTCCATTTGAAGTTCTCACAGTATGAAAGCTCTCCCAGGCCCTATCAGGCCTGATCTCTCGTGAGTACCGTTTGGCCTCACACTGAATGATAATAAAATCGTTACATCATTACAATCGTTATAGCTCATAGTCAATGTAAAAAAAGGATTCAACAAGACTAAGTAAACAACAGAAATAAAGGATGAATTATATCGGCCAGTTTCTTTGCTGGAAGATCTCCCTGGGCTGCCACGCTGAACTGCCTCGCTTGAGCTGCCTCGCTGAGCTGCATCGCTTGAGCTGCCTTACTGAGCTGCATCGTTGTGCTGCATTGCTTGATATTCCTTACTGAGCTACATCACTAACTTAATCCCTTGAGTCTGTTGTATTAGATGGAGGGATTATCTCTAATCTCGAGATTATCTTCAAGCCCCCTACATTTTCCCCTTCCTGGAGAGATTTATTGTGGGAACAAGAAATGTCTGTACGAAAACTTCTCAATCCTATGGACCTTTTATTTGTTAAAAAATTCTAGCATTTCTATCTTCGTTACAACTTATGTAGTTATCATTTCTAAGAAAAAGTAAAATCCTCCCCGACGTACCTGAACCAAAATGCTATGGCCTGCCGGCGATTGGTGAAGAGACATCGCAATGTTTTCCAATCATTGAGCCTCAATCGTTGTGTCTCTTCTTCCTTAGCTATTGGCATTTTCCCGAAATGCTATGGGAACTTGTTAACTATCCGTTTAAACTCTTAGGAAGTGAAATTCTCCCCTGTCTCTGCTGTTTTGTGTTGTTTGTGCAGTATAGTTGTAATCAATTGGTATTTGCATTAGGACTACCCCTAGCAGTATGAAATCTTCCTCCTAGGCATTCCTGGCATTTGAGCTTTTGGAGTTCTTCTCAAAGTAACTGTTTGAACTATAAAATTCTGCCCGATGTACCTGAGTTACAGTTAAACTCCGTTTGGACCTGTGGCGAGGGGACATCATAGCTTTTTATTCTAAAACTTTTTTTGGAAGAAACCCTTTCTATTGCCCCATGGGTCATTTCATTAATGACGTAGTGCCATCTTGTTTTGCCAATATCACTGAGGTAGGTTGAATGTACATTTTGCCCTTCTTTCTGTGATGTGCCTTGTTTCTAACACTTAGTTTTGTATTCTCGGCTTGCTCAAGGCTTAACTTTGTCATCATCCCTCAGGACCACATTATTTACTAGGGCTACCTTTGGCTTATCTACTCACCATGGTCCTTTTTCTTCCCCTATAAGGGATGATGTATCTGTGGAAGATCGAACATCCCCTTCACGCACACCCCCAACCATAGCCCTAGTTTCTTTTGTTGAAGTAGGAGCTTCATCAAGTGTTGAGGTTCCTCTATCTGAAGTTGATCTAACTGAGGGTTTTGCGAAGGCCCATGAGGAGATGAACTTACCCGCTACGGTTCCTACCTTTGTAGATTCTTTCATATCTCCCTTTCTCTCTCCACCAGCTCTGAGGTATTTTGCCATTTTCTCTTTATTTCGTGGTGTTTGTCCTTTATCTTTACAATGTGCAATCTACTTGTGAGAAGGTTCTCATTTCCAAATGTTCAAACAATAAAGACCACTTGTTTAAAAATTTTTGTAAACTCCACCTATAATAGTGACTTAACAATGAAAACCAGTTGTTAAGATTTTCGTCAAACTCTACCAGTAATAGTGACTTAACAATGAAAAACACTTGTTAAGATTTGTCATCAAACTCCACCAGCAATGATGACTTAATAATGAAAACCACTTGTTAAGATTTTTCGTCAAACTCCACCAGCAATGGTGACTTAACAATGAAAATCACTTGTTAAGATTTTTCGTCAAACTCCACCAGTAACGGTGACTTAACAATGAAAACCACTTGTCAAGATTTTTTATTGTACTCGTTGTTTCACTTGTTTACCCTCAGGTTTCTAGGGAGTTCATTCATGATGAAGAGAGATCTCAACCAACTCCTTCGCCTATCTCCCCACTCATCTAGAACCAGCTATATCATAAGAATCGAGTCATGACGATCAAAGTTCCACGACGGGTGCTCCGACTGATAGCGAATCTGACTATGAGTTTCCTTTACCTGAACTGTATCCTTATGAGTTTTGCCTCACGGTTCTTCACCGCTCACCTCAAATACCTTCCTGCCATTGTTTGGTGATTGAGAAAATTGCTACTCACTATCGTGAAACTTTTACTGTTGATTTTCTCCGTTCAAACATTTTAGTAATGAGCTATAGGCTTCAGGGCATGGCAACTGTTATTGTTGAGCTTGTCAATACCTCAACTGAAAATGTCCCTAGGCCCCTCCTTAATCAATTCTTGGGTTATTTGAGGGAGTTGGGCAGATATGGCTTCCAATTCAACTGTCTGATCCGACACTTAAAAACTTTGAAGAGTCAGCAGTTGGAAAGTCAGAGGGAGCTGTTGTAGAAGCACTTGGAAACTTAACGGGTTAAAAAGGCAAGAGTGGCTAATTTAATACCTATACCAGAAGCTACAAATCGAGAGGTGGGGGATATATAGGAAGCTCTTCGTCTTGTCGAGTTGAAATGAGAGAAATTGCTTATCGACCATGCTCAAGTTCAAACGAGGCTGGAGGGTTCTATCAGCTCCCAGCAGGCACGCCTGGCAGCTTCTTCGGGCTTACCTGGGGACTTTTTCTCTACCCTAGACTTATGGTTCCTCTTAGGCCAATGAGTCTCTCCCCAACACTTGTGCAAATTTTATTTTCTTCTTATGTAATTCTTGGGCAGTAGTTCCCAATTTTGTAAAACACTTCCTAGTTTATGAACTAAAGAGAAGTTTATCTTGTTTTCTTATCACCTCTGTGTTATAACTACTTGCAAAAATAAATTTTTTCAATTTTCCATCGCACTCTAGTTACAACAAAAAACATAACTTCAAAAAATGTCATGTATATTCATGAAAACTATATACATCATTTTTCTAAGGTTACTCACTTATACATGATAGACTTCAACCATTTATTATTAATCTTGAATGGTTTATCTTCTTCCATCTTTTAAATTAATTAGTAACCTAAATCGTGAGCCTCCTTCACAATGAAAGGTCCCTCCCAATTTGCTGCAAACTTAGGTAGAGGAAGCCCTCTGATGTGCTTCACCGCTGCTTTCAAAATGAGGTATCCTTCAATGAACTTCCTTGGTCTCACTAAGTTATCATATGCCCTTGAGAACTGACTCATATACATTTGGAAGTGTTGCATCGCAATGTCTCTGTGCTCATCCAATGCCTCCAACTGTATGTGTCTACTCTGAAGGAGCATGTTTTTTCACAGGGCATAACGAGAGGAAAGGACTTCCAACTCTACTGGCAAGATTTCTTTGGCTCCATACACAAGAGAGAATGGTGTGTATCATGTGGTTTTTTCTTGGTTATTTGGTAGGCCGACAACACTGCTGGGATCTTGTCATCCCACGATCCTAGGAAATCTTCCATCATTTTGGCCAAAATATTAACCAATGTCTTGTTAGTCGCTTCAACTTGTCTGTTTCCCTTGGGATATGTCAACGTTGAAATATGATGGACGATGGAGTATTTATCAATGAGTATCGTTACCTCTTTATTGACGAAGGGGGTTCCATTCGAAGAGGATGACTTTCTGGATTTCAAAATGATAAATAAAATATTCTCTGATGAAGTTAGCCACCACGCACTCTGTTGCCACCAATATCCAAATATTTCCTCTTGATGAAGGATGTATCGTGGAATGGAAAGGGAGTGGTCAAAGAATATAGGTCCATCGAAGGAGCATATATCATGTTCCCATGTAGTTGGCAGGCCTTACACTTTTGTATAAACTCAGCGGAGTCCCCCATAGTTGGATAATAATACCCCAGGGTAATTAGTTGTTCATATAGCTTCGCCCCTCCGATGTGAGTTAGATCATGAACTTGTTTCAACACTTCCTCTACCTCCTCTTTCGTGATGCATCTCAATGGACTATTGAAGTATCCTCTCCGATAGAGTTGTTCATCTTGGACATACAAACCATAGGGCCCTATATTTGAGTCATATCGCATGTATTTTCTCCATAGCCATAATTTTGTCTTTGATGAAGTCAATCTAAGGTTGTCTCCAGTCTGTCTGAGTCTCGACGAAGTAAGATTTGGCCGCTTAAAAGAAGAGTTGGCACTTATCGCATCTCCGTTGTAACTCAACTGCGTGTTGTTTCATCATTTTCCAAAAGTATCCTTCCCTTTGGATTCTCCTATACAAAGGGATCTTTGTTGTTTCGTAGTGGCTTTCAAGCGTCTTCCTCAACCTTTGTTCTACCTCTTTTGGGCCAACACATCTTGACAACCATCCTCCCACATTCCTGAAGTATAGATTTCCATGATTAATGCGGTATTATGATAGCTTTTTTAGTTCCATCTTTCCTTCCCCAAATCCCAACTGTTTTCTGACCTGGCCTCTCTAATCTGAATTTCCCTCCATGGGTAGGATTGACTATACCACCGATAAGGTTGTTCTTCGTTGGATCACCATAATAGTTGTATCGGTCTTCATGATTAGCTTTTATGCAATAGTGGCATATGCGTCAGCATGTCGGTTCATCGTTCTAGGATGTCTTTATATCTTGACCTGATTGAACTGGTTAGTCATCCATTGAATGATCATTTTGTAGGGCGCTAAACTGAGGGGCTTCAAAGCATAATCCTCATTCACTTGTTGAACTACCAAGTTTGAATCACCTTTGATACATAATAAACGGATACCCCTTCAAAGGGATTCTAGTAGCCCAAGTACTAACGCCTCATACTCTTCTTCGTTGTTGGAGCAATGGAAATCCAATTTATAGGAAAGGTTAAATTCCTCCTTTCCTTTATAAAAAATTACCCCTACTCCTCCTTTCTTTTTTGTCAAAGAACTATCAAACTGCATCGTCTATTCTTCAAGGTCAGCCTCGAGAAAATTTGCCTGCAAGTTGTCCCCCGGGATGTTCTTTTGGGGTGTCTCAAATGCCCCAAATGGGAAGATTGCCAACAAGTTTGCATACGCCTAGCTTTTGATTGCGCGATGGATCACACACTTTAAGTCATATTCTGAGAGGATGAAGAACCACCTAGATGATATTCCAATCAAAATAGTTCTTACAAATAAAAACTTAATTGGATCACATCTTGTCACAATATGAATCGTGAAAGATAACATATAATGTGTAAGTTTTTGTGCTATGAAAACTAAGGTTAAACAATGCCTTTCTACACTAATATACGTTGCCTCTAGCCAATGTATGATTTTACTCAAGTAGTAGACTGACCTTTCTTACCCATCGACTTCCTGCACCAAGAGCGCTCTGGTGGACCTGGTGGAGACATAAGATAGAGGTGCAACGGTATTCCCACTCTTGGGGGGATCATCGTTTGGGGAGAGGTCAATAGCTTCTTTAGCTTGGTCAAAGACTCCTGGTGAGCTTCCTCCCATTTGAACTTCGTGCCCTTTCGTAGCAGTTCCATCAACGGGTGAGTTATTTCGGCCAATCTTGGTACAAATCTCCTAAGGAAGGGGACTTTATCGAGGAAGCTCTTGAGCTCTTTCGTCGTCTTTGGACATAGCATTTCCATGATTTCTCACTTCTTGTCGTAGTTCATCTGTACTCCCTGCCGATCCACTACGAACCCTAGACTCTTCCCCCTTGTGACCCCAAATGCACACTTAAGTGGGTTCATCTTTAGCTTGTAATTTCTGCAGCGAACAAACACCCTTCTCAAGTCATCTAAATGAGATTCTTCCTTCCTGAATTTGATGAATAAATCATCAATATAGAACTTTAGTAATTTGTGGAAGAAATCATGAAAAATGGCCATCATCGTCCTTTGATATGCCACCCCGACGTTCTTTAATCCAAACAGAATTACTTTGTATATGAAGTTGCCCAATGGGGTTCAAAATTTCATTTTTTATGCATCAGACCAATCTATTTTGATCTGGTTATACCTTACATACCTATCCATGAAGGTTTATATTTCGTGATCAACCGTTGCATCAATGAGGCTATCGATGGAGGGTAGGGGAACTCATCTTTTGGGCAAGATCTATTCAGGTCCCTAAAGTCCACTCAGATCCTTATTTGATTTTCTTTCCTACTGGAACGATGCTTGAAAGCCATAGTGGATGTTGGACTGGCTAAATAAACCCTATTGCCAGCAACCGTCGGACCTCCTCCTTGATATTTAAATCCATATCTAGCTTGTATGTTCTCGTGGCTTACTTCACCGATATGGCTGAAGGCATAACATTCAGTTTGTGGAAATAACCTCTGTGTACTTCCACTCAAAGACATCCCTGAATTCTTGAATTAACTCGATCAAGGCTTCTCTCTTTGCTGCGCCCAGATCCTTCAAAAGGAAGATGGGCCTTGCATCTTCTCCATCTTCGATCACGTTCAACTTCTCCAGCTCTTGCGCCAGGGGTTTTGAGCAATCCGTCATGTATTCTGGTTCTTCATCCTTATCCTCCATAAACTCTTATATATTTGAGTTATTGATAACCATGCACTGCCTTTGATGATCTATCAAGAAACACTCATATATCGGGTAAGCCTCTACATCAGCTTCTTCGGTTACCTGCTCACACCCTTATAAAAGGTAGATCACTATTCCATCCTCAGTGATCTTTTTCTTGCATCATCTGGCCGTTGTTATGACTGCCTTAATATTTCTTTCTCTTGAAGCATCAACCAACTTATTCCCTAAAAATTTACTCAGTACACTCTGTCATTAGGTCTCATGATCTATCAAATCCATTATGGGTATCATCCTCTCTCTAAGTTCTTCAACATATTTTTCTTCTTGGGATCATCTAAGTGAACTTCTTTTGTTACTACCTTTTCCTTTATTTCTTTGTTTCTTTATCCATTCACAGGCCCCATCATTTCCATGATAGAGGTAACTCTTGCTCCTTCCATTCTTCTCGTCAGCACCATGGAATCTTACTCCAACTCTGTGTAAAAGACTGCATCTACCAAATGAGCTTCTTTGATGGAAAATGGCTTCTTTGCGGCCCGTATGATGATCTCAGTCCCTTTAACGTTTGTCTTTGTGCATTGGTGATACGTCGAAGGGACTAGACCCTAGTTGTGGATCCACAATCTCCCTATCAGTAGGTGGAAGGAAGTGGTACTTTCAACTACATGGAACTTGATGTGTGAGGTAAGGTTTCCCATTACAAAGCCCACATTCACATACTCGATTGATGTGGATGATTGATTATCGTAAACAGAAATCATCAAGGACATGGGTATTAGTCTTTCCTCTGGAATGTTGGTTATTCGGAAGGAACTGATAGGCATGATGTTTATCGATGCACCTCCATCCATGAGTACCCTCGCAAAGTTTACCCCGTTGATACTTGTCATTGCGTACAGGGGCCTGTTGTGTGGGAATATCACGTCCCTATCAGTATCACTAAAAGTTACTTCGGATAAAAAATTTCTCATCAGTCTAGCCATGGACCCCTTCCATCTTAATGAGGGTACTGCGTTCTTCTTTGTGATATCCAAAATTTCCTGCATTATCTCCAAATGGCTTTCCTTCGGTATCCTTACTTGGTCATAGTGCCACGAGTACTTGGGCAATCGCGAAACAGTTTGGTACTCTAAGCTTGGGTCCACCTCCTCCCTTTTTAGGTTATATACCTCCTCCGTGTCCCTCCCACTTACCTCATCGTAGGAAATGACCTCATTGTCCATACCTATTATGAAATCTTCTAAGTTATCTTCAAAGTCCTCCCGTTGGAACTCAAGTTCCCTTGTCTCCCGTTCTGGCTCCTCATCATAGGCAATCACTAAGTTCGCCCCGTACAGTGGTAGGGGTTAACATTTACGTTGTTCTCTTCAGGGATCTGCAAAGTCCCTATCTTCACGTTCTTGCTGATAATCTTTCTCAACGTGAAATAGGTCTCCGTCGGAAGACCCACCTTTTGATGGTTCGAACAATATTTAGGATCCACTCTCGTTGCCATATCTGCCTCCACGGTGGGGATGCCCTTAGGTTTATACATCGTTCCTCCTTGAACCATGACATTGTAACAACTAACAGCCTCCTCACCTGTGCAGGGTAATGATGGTGGGTCTTCCATATGTAATACCCCGTATTTTTATGCTATATTAATCTGGGGATTTATTAAATTTAATGTGAATGATTATTTAATAAAAATCCGAAAATTAATTATGTTATAATTATTAACGTGACGAGAGTTAGTAATTATGGAAAACTTGTTGAATATTACTAATGAGCATAGTAATATATTATATTGGTTATATTGAATGTCATGGGTGAATTAAATGACTATTTCGGAAATTTAAGTCGGGACGTGCCCGTGTCACGTCAGGACTAATTTTGTTAAATAAAAAAAGTGAATATTTTATAAGTTGTTCGTATGGTCATTCTGAGTGCGCCAACGCGTCCGGAAGGGTCGAGATAGTCAGAAAAGTGTACCCGGGGGTTTAGTTTGGGTCTCGGGGCGTTTTTAGGCCTAATTGGTACCCCGGGAGGGCAATTTAGTCATTTCACCTTTTTGGGTAATTAAACCCACGAAATTTAGCAACCTATATCAGCCATCTAGGTTAGTCCTTTAGGGTTAGAATATCCAGAAATCAAGTGACGACCATTGGAGAAGAGAGGAGAGAGCTCCAAGGCAATTCAAGGCTAAAAAGTCACCGATTTGCACCGCCGCCACCACCAACGCGTAGATCGCGAGAAGGGGAACGCAACCACGCCGGATTCATCTGCAAACCGGACTTCTAAAAATCCCAGGCAAGTATTTAACTTGCTTATTTTCGTTAATGCAATCTTCATATTAGTTTAGGATTGATTAGAGATGAAACTATGGAAGAAAACCCAATTTTGTGTTAGGAAAATGCATGTAGTTTTGATTATATGGAAATTCTGGAACCCTTGCCATGTAGAGGAATATAACCCACGAAATTTTGATGATATATTAGAAGGAATTTCTGGTAAAAACAGATTAGAACCTTGATTAATAAAAACTCTAGGGTTCTTGATGATTAGATGGGATTTTGGGTTAATTATCCATGTTTAATGTTAGGTATACACATGCTTTACGTCATAAACATATGGTATATTGTTATAATGATAGTAGTAGGATTTTTGGGACGATTAGAATGGAAAAACATGGTTTTGGATGAAGAAATTTAGTAGAACCCGTAACTGCATTCTGCATAATTTTTTCGCAGACCTGCTTGATCGATCGATCGAGCCTAGAGCTTCGATCGATCGAAGGTTCGATCGATCGAGCCCCAAGCTTCGATCGATCGACCCCTCTTGGCAGACTCCTAATTCCATCTTTAAATGAGTTAAATTCCAATTGTCGTGATATAATTCTTGGGCATTCTTGATAAAATGATTTGGGAGACATTGAGGACCAGTAGGGTATATGAATAAATGTTGGGACCTTTAATCTTCAACGAAAATGGTATTTATGGGATATTTACTTTAGGGTTTGTAAATTTATAAATTTAAAGGGTGAGGTGCGTAAGAGAGTTACGTTGGAACCAAATAAAGACACTTACTGAATTTCAGATTTGCGAGGAGATAGTCCACGAGTGTCATGTAATAAGTGAGAAAACCCTTCGAGTTAAGGTTAGGGATGAAACCTTATACGAAATACTAATAATGTGTAAATTAAGGATAAATATCATAATTATGGGTGATGAGAGAAACCAATATTGATATAATGATAAGTAGTATATTTATGTGGTTGTGTATGCATATGTCATATACGTGTGAAAAACGTACCCGCGCTACTTGCTATCCCTGAGGTTACCGCGCTGGGACAGTCTTATCTCGATGGGACCTTTATGGGGGATATTGACTTGTACCCTAGAAGATAGATATCCTTGGTACAGGCTATCGGACCGATAGTTCAGACGGTCCTAAGAGACGTGAGGGTATGTACTGACCTCTTAGAGACTTGGAATCTATGCTTCGCCTCAATCTTGTTTTGTGTATATATGTTATTATTGTTCGAGAGTGATTCCGAACTTGTATACCCCTTAGTATGAGCAATACGGGGATTGGATATCAGAGTATGCCCGCACCATAGTTTGTAGGTTGGTTCTGTTAGGATATATATATTATACGAGTGCTTAATATATATATCCGAATTGGGGAATTTAAACTGTTGCTGTAACGTCATAAGTGAGAAAAATTCTGGACTATAAATTATGAATACTTGTTTTGAGAAAGTATAACATGTCACTGGAAAACTTTATTGATTTTATAAAGTTAAAATGGAGAACTTTGGTTACTGATTGGAACATCTTTTTTAAAATGGAATCGTGAATTGTAAATCTTACGAGTAATCTAAGATGAGATAAATCATTTAGAAAGACTAGTGCGATATATGATAAAACAAACTATTGGGAAGGTTATGTGACATCCCGACTAATTAAATACCGGGTGGATGCATTATTTAATGTGGGTGCGGCACCCAGGATCACTGCCTCATCAACCTTCACTGTCGTGGCAGTACCATAAGTTCCATCCGCAGAAGCAGCATACAAGAACCAGAAAAGGAAAGTGGAGAAGTCAGAAAGGGTCTTTGAGTCCTACACCCCATTGGCCTTCCTAGTTAAAGACATCATTGAGTCCATAAAAAATCACAAGCTGTTGAAGTGGCCAGAGAAGATTAAAGCTCCATCCCTCAAAAGGAATAAATACAAGTGGTGAAAATTCCATCTAGACCACGGCCATGACACTGAGTAGTGCTATGCTCTGAAATATGAGATTGAGAGGCTCATAAGGCAGGGGATGCTTCAGCGCTTCCTCAGGGATGCCTAAGGGACCAGCCTAGTCTGACAGGCCACATGCCCATTTTTTCATGCTTATGTTTTATATTTCATCTGTTTCTATTTTACAGTGAAACTCTTCTTATGCTGTTTTAAATTAAACTTTGTATTGTCCTTTCAAAGTCATATATATATGAATAGATATATTAAACCAAGCTCACTCTTATAGTGCCATATTTTGATTCTCATTTTCATGAAATGTAATCTTATAAAATACCATTTTGTCTTAAACAAATCTCGATTTGAGACAATATGTTATATCGGGAATGATAATATCTAAATGGGCCCACAACGCCCATCAAGATGCATGTTTGTCTGAAAGCAAGTGATAATCGAAATTGGCGAAAGCAACTATCGAGAGTAACTATTTAAATTAGTCTTCCACATCACGCATAAGGGCTTCAAGTGCCCATTCTAAGCTTTCGGGATGCGTCATTAGCCACAAGGGCTTACAATACCCATTCTTAGCTTTCGGGATGTGTCATAAGAACCAAGGGCTTCAAGCGCCCATTCTTAGCTTTCGGGATGCGTCATTAGCCCGGGGAGGTTACTCCCCTGGCAAACATCATTAACTTGGTGGGTAGAGACTAAACTTTATTCATTTGGTGATCTCAGCCGTAAAACATCATTAACTTGGTGGATATGAGACTAAACATCATTCAGTTGGTGATCTCAACCCAAAACATCATTAACTTGGTAGATAGAGACAAAACATCATTAACTTGGTGATCTCACACTAGCTTGGGGAAGCACTATAATACCTAGCTCGGGGGGCCTGATAATAACACAATCGAAGTGACTAAAGGAAAGTCATAAAGGGCAATCGAAGCAATTAAAAGAAAGACATGAAAGGAAATTGAAGCGACTAAAGGATGTTTTGTAGCTTCCATCATGATGCACGCTAAAGCTACACAAAAAGGATGACCTCACCCAATATATCAAGGGTCTGAAAGGCACCGCAACCCTATTAATGTGGCCGCAACCATTTAGGATTCCACTCATTCATTTAGAAGATGTAGTAGATAGAAAGAGTGGACATTGGATGTATTGCTAAAATACCATGGTTGGGTTGCAAACCAGTCGCGACCTTAGTATTGTGGCATCAAGACTTGGAAAAGTGCTGGAAAAATTAAGGTCAACGGTAAAATGTATAAGACCGCAGCCTATTTTGAGTAAGTACATCATTGAAGTGTTTTGTCAAGAGAATTTAAGCAAGCAATTCAAATGTAAAATCACTCAAAGCATTGGAAGAATAAGGTATACAAATGAGAAACTCTTGATTTCCAAAAGTGGTCGCAGCCTTGAGAGTATAGTGAGCAGAAAAATTCAAATATTCAAGTTATACAAACAAAGGCTGCAACTATTGCAAAATGCATAATAAAAGATAGAGAGGGGCGCATCCCTAAGATGCAACATTGTCAAATTCATCTCCATTTTCTCCCTCCGCATCCATCATGGTCTTTTCCTCAGCTGTCGCTGCTTCAGCCTCTGCCCTTAACCTGGCTCTTTCTTCTGCCGCAGCTTTGATCTCGCCATGCACTGTTGATGCTCAGCATCACCAAGGCCCCAGGAAATAACTATATCTTTAGAGTTGGGGAAGTTTTTTATGACTCTATGTCTGAGCTCTTTGTATCAGCGGAGGTAGGCTCTATTGTTGATGAGGTATAAGTCTTTGGAGCCCTTAAATGACTCCACAGTACTGTCAATCGCCAATTAAAGGACCAAAGCATGATCTTCTCCCATCTTCTTGACCATCGCGACATGGGCTTCAACATCGTTAGTAGCTTTGGCCTCCAGTTCCTCATACTTCTTCTACAGAAGTTCAAGCTTATTATTATCAAACTCCGCGACCTTGGCAGCTTTCATAGCCTGAGCTTGGGTAACCTTCAGGGACTTCACGGCCTACCTGAAGTTCTCCTCAACATCTTTCTTGACCTGTTTCGTAGCCTTAATGGTGGAATCCGCATTCATATTGCATAACTCAAGAGCTGCAGTAGAAGACTTCTTTCCTGCTTCAAAGGAAGCTGCCCTGGCATTCTCCAAGTTAGAGTAGTGAACTCTATCTCCGGCCTCTTTCATATTGTACAGGGCCTCATACTTCCTCTTATGTGAAATCATGATGTTCGTGGCCTGCAAAGAGATTTAAAGTTAGAAGTGAAAAATGAAATATGCAAATGAAGCTGAAAAGGTACTTACACTTATCCTCAACAGACTGTGGAGACCGTAATCCTCCAAGTCATCGTGGTCTTCATCTACGAGTCGATCAAGCTCTGTGGCATCTAGAACTCACTCCATCCTACTAGCATCCCTCGCAGTTGTATCCCAAGAGGATTTAGGATTGGGCTACCTAAGCTGTGGCCGCGGACGACCATTAAGTCCAACACTGGCATGGCACTGAGGTGGTGCCAGGTTGGCATTAATTGCGACAATTAGTGGAGGTGGTGGAGAATTTAAATGGATTGGACCCTCGAACGTTGACATCAGCCCTGTCGCAGCTATATTGGCCCCAATATCATCATCAAAATTACCCTCAGGCCTCTCGTGAGGGTCCAACTCCTCAACTTGGAGTTGGGGTGCGGCAGAAGTAGTTTATTCCGCAGCTTGATTTTGGGGCGCAGCAGGAGGATTTTGGTTACTTGAAAGGACTATGGTAGGGACATTGTACTTTTTTCTCTTCCTCTTCCTCTGCCTAAAAGTGTTGTTGAGGATAGTTGCATCCTCATCCATTTCTGCCAGTTGGGCAGCCAAAAGCTCCCTATCAACTTCCTCACCTGAAATAAGAAATGCATCAATAAAAATTTAAAGTTTAAAAATAATTGGTGCGGTATTAGTAAATGAAAGGATTATTACCTTTTGCGGCCATCTCTTTGGGAATATATTTGTTGGGGAAGTAGCCCGCGTCAAAGATGGAGGGAGAGGTTACAAGTGTGCTGAACTTCTTCTCCTCAGCAGGAATAGACGCGGCCTTGCCAACTCTCTTCTCTTACCGCTTACTCAGCTGCAAATTGTCAGGAACTGTAGAAAAATACAAAGGTTAGTACAAAAGCAAAGTGTGAAGAATAATATGCAACTATAAAGAGGGTACACGGCTATAATTGAAAAAGTACCAAGTTTGGAGGGACACCACCATTGCCATGGCATTCTAAAGGTTCTCTCCCTCTCTGTCTCTTCAGGGTGGATCTCCCACCCTTCTCCAAATATGTAAAAATATTTGCCCTTCCAGTTCTTTACACTGGTAGGCCTCCCAGAGTAAAGGGTCTCATCTCAGCCGCGAACTGAAAAGTAATAGTACTCCATAAATTTTACGGAGTTTTCCTTTTGGCGGTAGAAGTGGAAAAACTCCGCAGGAGTAATTTCTCTCTTGAATTTATTCTACCATAGTACAATTGCTGCAATAATGGCCCTCCAGCCATTGGTATCTAATTGGCTTGGGGCTAACCTCATTGTTTGGAAAATTCTTCTAATGGGAATAGGGACAAACAGCCGTAACCCATAAATGAGGGCGTGCAAGGGGAAGCAGACCCCATCATTATCAAGTGTCGTGCATGGACTTTGTTTCATTGCAGGTTCTGAGCACATCAAACCCTCACGGAACTCGAATGCCTTAACTACCTGATCAACCCATTCTTGGGTAATAGTGCTGCGGATTCTAAGTGAAGCAAGAGGTCTCTCAGTCCTCCCATATGTGCCAGCGGGTTCATCCCCAACATTATATGCACCCCCTACCGTGGAATTATCATCTACGTCCATTGGTTAGTTGTTAGAATTGGCCTCTTCCTCCATAACCGTAGAATCTGAATCTGAATCTAGCACCACATAGTTGGGGCAATTTCTCAGCTGGCAAGTTCCAATTGATTTCAAAGGGCGGACAAATGGAAGTTCGGTAGGAGAGGCTCCAAAGTGTGTGTTCCAAAAGCCTCTTAGAAATTTGTCTTGGTCAGAGTTCATATGGCTGCAGTGGTACCTGAAAAGTAGAGAGCCTGCAGTTAGGCGCCACAGCTAATATGGTCCTAAAAAGCCTCTAAAAAGCCGCAAAACGAATAATGATATGTAGATTAAAGAGAGTAGAAATGATGATTAGCAAAATTGGCTAAATATCCTAAGTGTTGGGTCCTAAAGCCCTAAATGTAACCGCGGCATATTGTTTTGAGGGTATGAGGCTTTATCTTCTTACGTGCCGAAGTCATTAAATTACGGGCTAAATGCCGCGGACTCTAATCTAAGAACCTAAAGTAAGGCAGCCAAATATCTACATGCCGCAGCTTATACTTTTTGCATGCCGCAGCATTATGTTTAATGCCTACAGCAGCAACATTTTCTATGCTGCAGATATCAATATTTGAAGGTTGCATTGATTTAGGAAAGGCCTAAATTACTAAAGTGATTTTATCATGCCGCGGCCACTCACTCAAATAGGTTAGTATTTAATCTGAGTAAATTCAAAGATCAAAGGCTCTAGAAGGTGAAACGTCTCTCTCAAGAACATAAAAAACAAAAGCAGAAACCTGAACGTCTATATATGGCCACAAAATTTCATCTACAAAAGCCTATTTCTATCATATGAAGACTGATTCAAAGGACAAGAGTAATTATTGCATCAGTTATTTTGCAATCGAAGTTATAGTGAGTAATCATTCGATCTATCCTAAAAGAGTTCTCAATCCATGGAGAGATTGATAGATACGAGTTTAATTCTTAGAGAAGTCACAGTTATGTTGCAAAGACATGAGTTTGTATCAATCAAGGGAGAATATGACTCATGCCGCGACCTATTATTTTAAGGGCTATCCTAGAGTGCTACAGGATGCAGACAATTCTTAAACTACTCAATATTGGAAGGTTGCAGACATTGACCCAACCCTAAAGTGCCAAGGGATTTTATTATGTTGTAGTCATGGATCCCTTATGCCGCGACTATATGCTCAAACAGGTTAGTATTTAATGTTGATAAATTTAAAGATTGAAGACCTAGAATGTGAAGGGTTTGTTCAAAAACATCAAGAATAGTTGTACAGTTCAATGGCTTATTCCTATTCTGTCTCTACGAACTAGGAATTCAAAAATCCTAAGGATCAATTATTGAAGATTAAGATACTTCATTCATTGGCTTAACGGGGATGTTAGCAGCATATATTATCAAGAAAGGGTTATTTTAGCAATTCAACTTCAAATCAGTCATCCACTATAACCCAAGCAGTCACGGATTCAGATGAGGGATAAATGTGATTGCAATAATTATTCATATAAGGGATATGAATTCGAATAGACCATCTAACAAGCAGAAATTAGAAGCAAACAACAAAAGTTGAACCACAAGAAGTTTTTGGTTGGAAAATTACCTGGAAATGGGTTGAATCCGGTTTCTCATCCTTGAACCACCTTCAACTTCCTTAAAACCACCACTCCCAACTTCTTGAGATCGCCAAAAAATGCAACTAGATGAATGCACAGAATTTCACTCTCGATTTTCACTCAAGGATTTGGGAAACGTAATGAAGTCCACGGTCGGTACAATTTATATAAAAGGACGTGGGAAGATGAAGCATCGCATTGGAAGTATCGTGGCATCTTAAGAAGACTTTACTAAGCCGCAGTCCCAATCGCAATCTCTTGGCACTACGGTTTGGGGGCTTATTGATGGTACAGATATAGTACATTATCACGAAACGTAAAAAATGGGCAAGTGCCAAAGACTTGATGTTGCATCCTATAACTTGCAGGCTGCCGCCTTATCCATATATGCCTCACATGCACAGGGTGCGGTACCTTCTTGCTAAGGGCACGACCCTACTTGATACAAGGTGCAACCCAGCTTTCTACACGGTGCGGCCCCAGTCTTATCATATTAATTGACCGCACCCCCTTTCATCCACCAGCAATACAATACCACCTATAAATAGAGGTCAACACCTTGGGATAAGGGATCGCGGATTCATTTTTCCTACATCAGTGTCAAGCTTAATACTGATTAATCTCTCTACGTCACTGAGCACGGCTTGGGGGCTACTCGCCAGCATCACATCCATCTCTCTGGTACATCGGAATCCTCATTACTATCATGTATTCACCTTTATTTTCATATGTGTAAGCCACTTTAGGCTTAATTATATTGTACGATGCAACGCATATAATGATAATGGAGCAACACAGTGGACGTAGGCCTATTTTAGAGGCTGGACCACTCTATATCTTGTCTTCTATCTCTCTTTACTTACTCTATTTGCTTATTATGCACATTGTACTTGATTTGCTGGTGTGAGAATGACAAGTGGACGATTTCTCGTATCATCACATACCTGGTGGGATACATATGGTGGAACTTTAGAAATTGAGGTGAATGATCTTGGCCAACCCATTGAAGAACCCGCATCTAGACTTGCTTCAAATTTAGGGGTTTTAACCCACAATGGCCAACTAGAACCATTGACCTACTTTGATTGGAGACAAGTAGCTGAAGAGGAGAATAACTTGATTTGGATTCATATCAAGGTATAATGTTAATAAAATGAAAATAGGGTTCCTAATTTGTATACGTGAATATATATTCTCCAGATTATTTCTCTAACGCGTTAATGTAATGTAGGAGAATATGAATTCCACGAAAGAGATGATAAAATTTATGATGCAAACCGTTGGAAGAAAGTGAAAGGAGTGTAAGGCCATAACAAAGCTCCAAGGTTATACTAAGTATAGAACTAATGTGTAAGACTTGAAAAATTGTCACCAACGAGGTGAGGAAAATCAGTGGAAAATGCTCGTTTATAACTGGGACTTCGCCCGAGGACATGTACATATTAGTAGTTGAGTTTAGTTTTGAATTATTTGTACAAACTATGTTTATCATGCGTATAAAGAATAACATGGAATGAATTAATTTATTAAAAAGATTAATATTAGGATTTACTCAAAAAAAATTATATGGTTAACTGTATCTCCATTATATTAGGCTAAAAGTGCGAAAAACAAAGCCATCCGTGCACTTTTGCAAACGCCGCAAAATCTGGCACAAAAACTCAAGCTCAAGTTAAACATGCGGTAAAAAAATTGTACTTTCTAGTTCATTGTTATTATTGTATTGTTATGTTTTGACACTTAATATATTGTACTCGTAGATAACTAAAGCAATGGGATTCAAACCAACTCGTAGGATGGTGTACAAGGAGACATGTGTAACCAAAAGGAAGGGGTCAGTTAATGAAGGAGATACTCGAGCAATTGTATGTATCTTTTATGTTGTGATTTTTTTGTATCTTATTATGTGTATACATGGGTTTTATTTATTAAATAAAATGGAGTGGTGTGTTATGTTATTAAAATGAGCTCATATTTTTTTTAGACAGGGAAGGAGAGTTACATTAGTTATAAATGAGGTTATTACCTTAGGGAATGCTTAATAAAATAAGAAAGTAAAAACAGGACAATTAAAGTCCTTCATTTCCTTTAGTTTCCACACCTTTTTCCCCACATCCCTCACCTACCTCTTTTCCCCCAAATATAGCCACATCATTACCCCCACCCTTGAAGACTCACTTCCATCCATGTTCACCCAACCAGCTGCTCCCCCTATGACTCACCTCCTAACAATAACCATTCCATGATAACTCATACTAAAGCTGCTACAATGAAACCCAAAATGTTCAATATTTGCAAATACCCATTCAAGATTTCATATACACTTCTTAACCTATGTCTGTTTCTCAGGCTTTACAATCCAATGAATGGTGCATTTCTATTCCAGACATTTACAATGCCTTATTTATAAATGGTATATGGCATCTTATTTCAAATTCGCATCATATGAATTTAATGGGTTGTAAGTGAATTTTCAAAATCGAGTGTAAAAAAGATGGTTCCATTGAAACGTCCAAAAACCTCGTTTGGTGGCAAAAAAGTTATAAGCAGCAATATGATGTTGATTACGTTGAGAGTTTAAACCTAGTTATAAAGCCTATAACTATTCGTGTTGCTCTCATAAGAAATTTTGTTTAGGTGGTGGGCACGTCGACTCGACATTCAAAATGAATTATTTAATGGGGTTCTCAAAGAAGAGGTCTACATGTCACAACACCCTGATTTTTTTTATTTAACATTTCCTTATTATGGATGTATATTAAAAATGTACTTATACAGTCTCAAACAATCTCCCTAGACTTGGTACCATAGATTGTTCCTTCGTCTTCTTGAAGTGGGTTTAGTGTCATCCAAAACTAATACATCCTTTTGTATCTTTAGATATGCTCATCTGACCATATATACTCCCATATCTATTGATGACATTATCAAAAGTGGAATGGAGTTATTTATACATGACTTAAATACTGAATTTGCTATCGAAGACTTAGGGTCTCTACATTCCTTTCTGGGTGTTAATTGCTCACAAAAACCTTAAGATTACTTTAACTTATTATTCATAAAAAATTACTCTAATGATAAATGAGGTTATGATGTTATGTATAATTATAATATTATATGGTTTTGTCTTATATGGATTCATCATAAATTTTTCTTTTTTTTTTGTAGACATATCCAATTTGATAGGGATTCTTACATATGTATGATATAATTTGAAGTTTGTATAAGAACTGGGGTTGATTTTTTCAGAAAGAGGTGGATAATCTATAATCGCAACATCAAGTGTTAGCAAAGACCGGTGTTACACGGGATGATATATTTGGACAAGTTATAGGACTTAAAAAAACATGGGCATGTGCAAGCGTTTGGACTCAATATCTCTCTGAATACGATATTTGGACCATCATATGAGAAATCCCAATCTGAGTTGAGAGATATTGAGACACGGCATCAATAAGATCTAGAGAGGATGTAATATGAGATGGAGGTTGAATATGAGAGGATACTGTGTGAGATAGAGGCAGGATATGAAAGGAAGCAAGCTAAAATAAAAGAGAAATGGAAGCTCAGATGTAAGAAAATATATTTTATATGGAATATAATATGAATAAATGGGTGGAAGCCTCATATACGGGATTTTATAGAGAAACGTATGCATTTAATGATGATTTTATGTAATCTAAGAGTGGTATTTCTTTAGGCACTAAACAGGTCAACTTTTATTAATTATTGGATATATGAATACCATTTCTTAATTTTATGCATTACATCTAATATTTTGTGTGTTCTGATTTTTAGCTTCATGTCAACGCCAATGTAGATCCAGTAGCTTCACCATAGTTGCAACAATTGACATAGTAGGTTTAATCGCAACATCGAACGCAATCCTCAATGAAGGCACCGCCATAATTCATATCATGAACTCAATTTTGTAACTATTGTAGGGTTAGTATTTTTACCTTTAAAATTCTTCATGGCACTTTTTAAAGTATGTGCATTAATATTTTCATCGTTTGATGCATATAAGATCCATTATATATGTGTCCATCCCGGCGTGCTTCCCCTTTTTCTCTTAGGAGGATTCCCTTCGGTAAGTGTGTAGGATTACGCCCTTTTATTAGGGCGCTCGACTGTCGTTAATGTTTGATATTTTTTAGGGATAGATTTGTCAGTCGATTTTTCACAAAACAGGCAAAAGAAATGTTGTTGCCTCGAGAGAACGGCATCAAAAACAATACTGATGCGTTCAAAACCAAATAGTTCAAAGGATCGGGGAATAAGTTACGAAATGGAAAGGTGGTAGGAACTCATCCCTCCCTTTCGGTCTCTCATGAGCCTGTGTTAATCTTAACCAGTTAGACTCCGTGAAGTGTGTGCTTATAGGAATAATATAGTTGAAGAATGGAATCATTCAACTCGCGTCATGGAAAAGGACAGTGAATTCATCCTTAGGAGTGCTCTAAAAAATAATACAAAATATAGTAAGAGTGTTTGACGAATCACAAGTCGTTATGGAAGAACGAATGTATATATCGGACGAAACACAAGCATGCAAGAATATGATATCCATTAAGAATATATATATATATATATATATGAAAGAAATATTATAAACATGCATAGAGGAGGACTCAAATTTTGGGATTTACTCAAGATACCTAGGTAGTCTAAGGGGAATCAAAGTCCACATAGTTCGCATATAACATGGGGTGGGGTTTAATCCATAAATCCAAACAGGAGATTTCTTTTATGTGTGTGTGTAGAGAGAGTGTGTTTTAAAAGTGAGGATGTGAGATGAGAATCCCCTTTTTAGAATTTATAGATACGCCCTCTTTTTTCATATTATTGGGGGTTTTTTATGAGAATAGAATATGTGCAGATACTACTAATAAAGATTTTTCATTAATGTATGTGATGTAATGAAACTAAATGCTAAAGTAGAAATAAAGGAACTAATACTGAAATTTAAAAAAATGGAGAATTGGACCTCTTATGAATGCTTGATGATGATCTTGAGTATATATATTCTGATATTGCAATAGGATGAAAGACGTATGAAGAGATGGGGAGAATTTACTAAACTAAGTAAGAAAGTGATGGAATCAAATGTGGGAAATGGGTTTTTTAGGAAGGGAATAACTCTGAATTCGAGAGAATGTTATCTGAATTGATGAGAGGGATGTTCAGGGGTGCTTTTCGATGTGAGATCATGGATTCTATTTGTAGGGCCAAGGGGGTACCAATCGGCATGGTTATGGATCTTCCTATCATCATAAAACCTCAGGCACACTGCCTATAGGTAGGGTCCTGAGGGTACCATTCGGCAACCTGGGATAAGTTTTTTGAAAAATGATCGTAAAATAAAATTCGTAAGTCAAAATCACGTACAGGGTTATGTGTTGGAAAGGGTATTCAGAGACCTTTAAGAATCCATTGAGAAGTTACCGAGCCCGTGAGTTGAATGAGGGGAAATGGGGCCCAGGAGCGCCCATCGGTCACTAGACAGGAAATTTATAGAGGAAAATGGATCGTTCATCTGTATCGTAAGGATGATTCAGTCATGAGGTGAACCATTGGAAAGTTTATCCATAAAGCTTCAAGATTTCATTTATCTTTGCTCGGTTCGGAGAGTTGACTGAGGCCAAACGAGGATAAAAAATGCCTGATGACCCTTCGAAGTAAAGTAGGCCATTCATCCATATCATAAGGACGATTCGTGCATGGGGTGAACTATTAGAAAGGGGATTCAGAGACCTTCAATTACTCATTGAGCTTCACTCGGGGATAAAGAGGTGACTGGAGTCAAATGGGGCCCGAGAGCGCCTAGTGGCCTCTAAATCAGTTTTTAGGGTAAAATGAACCATTCGTCTGTACTGTAAGGTTAATTTACGCATGGGGAAGATTGTTATAAAGGGGATTCAAAGCTCTTTAAACATTTATTAAGCTTTCACTCGGGTGAGAAAGTTAACTGGAGTCAAATGAGGTCTAAGTGTGCTTGGTGGCCTCTACATCGGTACTCGAAGTATGACCTAGGTTTTATGGTGAATGAGTGAGTGCTAAGTACGTAAGGAGGTGCTTAGGGGGGGCCTATTAGGGGGTGTCTACAGAGAGACTCCAATGGGTGAGCTTAGGGCGTAGTATGAAGGTCATCGTATGATAAACACCACATCAATGTTTGGGAAGAGGGTTTTAGGTCAATTTTGCAGACCTAGAGGACGAGGATGGCCAATTCTGAGGGTCGAGGCTAATTCTGAGGGCCCAAGGAGAGGAGTATGATCAATTAAATAGGTTAAAGAGGTGTTCAAATTGATTCTAATGGGATATAGTTACCAATTCAGCAGGTTGAGGTCAATTTTGAGGACCTAAAAGAATGAGGATGACCGATTCAGCGGGTCGAGGTCAATGTTGAGAAGTTAAGGTTGTACTGGGATGATTGATTCTGTGAGTCAAGGTTAATTCTGAGGACCTAAAGTTTGGATGACCAATTCTGAGGTCTGGGATCAATTTTGAGGACCTAAAGTTATGACGACCAATTTTGAGGTCCAAGGTCAATTCTGAGGACCTGAAGTTGGGATGACCAATTCTGAGGACCGAGGTCAATTCTGATGACCTAAAGTTATGGCAACCAATTCTGAGGGCCGAGGTTAATTCTGAGGACCTAAAGTTATAGAGACCAGTTCTGAAGACCAAGGACAATTCTGAGGACCTAAAGTCGTAGCGACCACTTATACCGATCGGGGTAAATTTTGTTGACCTAAGGTTGTGGCGACCAATTCTGCGAATGAAGGTTAATTATGAGGACCTACGGTTGTAACGACTAATTCTATGGGTCGAGGTCAATTATGAGGATCTAAAGTCGTGGTGACCAATTCTGCAGGCGAGGTCAATTATGAGGATCTATGGTTGTGGCGACAATTATGTAGGTCGAGGACAATTCTAAGGAGTTAAAGTTATGACGAACAATTCTAAGGGCCAAGTTCAATTTCGAGGACCTAAAGTTGGGATGACAAATTCTGAGGGTCGAGGTCAATTCTCATGACCTAAAGTTGTGGAGACCAATTCTGAGGGCCGAGGTCAATTTTGAGGATCTAAAGTTATGACGACAAATTTGAGGGCCGAGGATAATTCTGAGGACCCAAAGTTGTGGTGAACAATTCGGCGAGCTTAGGTCAATTTTTTTTATCTAAGGTTGTGGTGACCAATTTCACAGCCTGAGGTCAATTATGATGACCTAAGGTTATAATGACCAATTCTGAGGGTCGGGGTCAATTCTGGGGATCTAAGGTTATGGCGACCAATTATATGGGTCGAGGTCAATTCTGAGCACCTAAAGTTATAACGATCAATTCTGAAGGCCAAGGTCAATTCTGAGGACCTAATGTTGTGGCAACCAATATTGCAGGTCGAGCTCAATTATGAGGACCTAAAGTTGTAATGACCAATTCTGAGGGTCGAGGTCAATTTTGAGGACCTAAATTTGTGACGACCTATTCTGAGGGTCGAGGTCAAATTCTAAGGACCTAAAGTTATGAAGACCAATTATGAGGGTCGAGGTTAAATTTTTAGGACCTAAATTTGTGGTGAATAATTCGATGGGTCGAGGTTAATTATGAGGACCTAAGTTTGTGGCACAGGGAATAGCTCTCTTGGAAAAATTATCTTGGGGGTGCAGGTGCACTTATGGTTTTGGTGGGGATTGTGTTGTCTTGAAAATTTGTTGTAGGTTTGAGGTTTCGTCTGGGGAATTATGGTGGGATAGGAATAAGAATGTTAGATTAATCCAGTTCGGGATTTTGAGAGTTTATAAGGGACTTATTTCTTCAAAAAATGATTTTCTTAAGAGAAAATATGTAATACCCCGTACTTTTATCGATATTTATTTATGGGAGTAATTAAATTAAATGTGAATTAATTGAGAATTAATCCGGATATAATACTAACGAGATGTGAGTTGGTATTTGATTATAATGTGTATATATGGCAATATATGAATATTGAAAATATTAAAATTATCGCGAGATTGAAATTCGGCAATTTGGAAAATTTTGTTGGGACGCGCGTGTCAGTCGTGTCAGGAATGTAACTATTTAAATTAAAAAGTGAATTTTATTTTTATCAACCAAATGGTCATTTTGAGTGCGCCAACGAGTCCGGAAGGGTCGAAATAGTCAGAAAACACTAGCCGAGGGTTTAGTTTGGGTCCCAGGGCATTGTTAGGCTAAATCGGCAACGTAAAAGGGCATTTTGGTAATTTTGAAATTTTGGAAATTATAACCAACGAATTTTGGGAGTTAATTATCGGTTATTTAGTAACCCACTTAACCCATTACCAGCATTTGTCAAAGGAGAGGGCTACGGGAGTTATAGGAAAAGTTGGAAGAGGTTCCCAAAGAGAAAACCCCTAACCACCATCTTCAACCTTCAACCCTGGGAGAAATCTGTAGAGAGGGAAGAGGACAACCTTCAACCTTCAACATCAAATTCAAAAGAACAATTTAAGGCAAGTGGTTTAGTTACGTTAATTTCAAGCGAATGTTTCTTCCATGCTTAGAATTGAAATAATTGCATCATATTGAGTGTTTGATGAAAACCCATGAAATTGAAGATAGAAATTCATGATATGTTATAGGTATTGCATGTAGAATGTTGTTTGATGATTGCCCTATACGAAATACAACCTTTTATGATGTAAAAATGGATTTATAAAGGGAAATTGAAGACATTAAATTTTTGGGTTCATATTCATAGGGTTTGGGGTAAAATTGGGGATTTATGATAATTATATGTTGTTTAGGAAGATTGGACCCCAAAAATGTGTTAAGATACGACCTAAGAAGGTTTAGTGATGTTTAAGAACCTTAAAAATACTTTTGGGATGATCTTAGGATGAGATTGGAGAAGAGTATAATTGAGAAAAATGAAATAGAAATTTCTGGGCTCGAAACTGCCATCTCGTTTGAAACTTTGCCCAGGTCGTTCGAACGAGCTTCTAACGAGGTGACTATGCCTTCTAACGAGTTGGTAGTTCGTTCGAAGCCTTTCATTCGAACGAACTCTCGTTCGAACGAGACTTCTAACGAGTTGACAGAATGGCTTTTTGGTCTGTTTTCATTTCAATTGTTCCGTAGACTTATCTAATTGGAGTATTAACCTTCCCTTGTTGATCTGTGAGTATAATTGTGAGGATTAGGGCACGTTGAGGAGTAAAACTTAAAATCTCATAATAATATTGGATATCATTGGTTCAATCGGAAACGAGTATCAAAAATTACGATGGGGGAAGGGTCGATAACTTGAATATACCAATCGGGGACTTGAAATCGTATAACATTTACATGGCGGTATAAGAACAAGAAGTATACCTATATTAAGATTTCGAGATAACTAAGATGTGTGAATGTTTAGTATATGTGATTTTATGTGTATAACATACCTACCATACTTGCTATCATGGGAGGTTTGCGTTCGATTAGGTCCATCTAATATTTGTGTGCCTACGGGGGGGATTTAGATTGGTACCTCGAGGACATAGGTCAGAGAAGGACTTATTGAGAAGTTAATAAGTCTGCTGATTATGGAAGCGTAGGTATGTTCATGGCCCATGTGATGTTAACTATGTTCGCCTCCATTGTTTGTGATTGTTATTCATTGAGAACGATTCGTGAGAGATTCGAAATGCGTGGTCCTTATGTACGTGATGTACCGGGATTGGATAACAGAGTATGTGTGCACCGCAGCTTAGTCTTGGGGTGCTTGTACTATATATATACGATGTGAATAATATACGATTATTTGAAAAGAATTTTCATGTCTAATGGTGAGTATAATTATAGTAACGATCCGTAAAGATAAAGAGGAACAATCTCTAGTAAATTGTTTTGATAATAATTGGGAATTCGAGAATTAACGTAAAGTTATCTATTTAATTAATGATGTTGGTATTATAGCGCGAACCTTATAGAAATTTCAGAATTCATTTTGGGACTAATTAGATTTGAGATTCACAAGAATGGTTACGGGTGCATTAGGAGTGCACAAATAGTTGAGAGGTGAGTATTTCATGTGAGTGCACGTCCTAACATGTATTTTGCATTCATTGTTTTAATGTCATTAAAGCACTTACTATATTTCAAACTATTTTCCACAATCGGGCTCTGACCCGTTTGCTTTCAAATATATTTTCCTGTAAAAACCTTTTTAGGTGTACAGCCACAAGGACACTATGCATAGGAGTTCTATTCAGGTGACGTGCTGTAGCTGTTGTGGGAGTTACAGGACTTTGACAGTACACGCCTCCATTTCTGATTTTGACCCCACCAGTTTTTATCATCTGTTGGGCATGTCGTCCATTCCTTTTAGAGACATCTTAATTATTCAGTTATTTCAGATTTTGGGATGTAATTAATCTTAATGATTGCAAACTTGTTTTATTTATTCGGACTTTGGTTTGTTGTGAGGAGTTTTCCTCCAGACTCTTATTTATTGGTTGGTTATTCTATGGTTACTCTATTGAGACTTTATTGTGAATGGTTATGTTAACTTTTTATAAATTTATTTATTGCATGTTAATCAGATTTAATTTAAAATTTGACAACTCACTTTTTAAATACTAGGTGGTTAGTAATTATTAAAAATGTTTTTAACAGTGATGCTATTAACTGAACCAACTTGGCATTTTGTATTAATTTAATAAAGGAGTAGCTACCCGGTATTTAATTAGTCGGGGTGTCACAGGTGGTAACAGAGCATCAGGTTCTAGTGTCCTTAGGATCTATACGGCTTGTTATGTTTCCGATGAGCTTTCTTTGATATAAAGCCCTATATTTTAGGACTTTTGTACTCTTTTGTGTATTCTTCGCTCTTCAGTCATTTTGAGTTATTAACTGCGAACTTATAAGACTTTACTCTCATTTCAGATGCCTCTACGACGTGCGCAGCGAGTTCCCAGGGATGCACAGCCAGAACCACAACATGCACCAGTTCAGGGCACCATGAATGCCGCCGAGGTTGCAACTATTGTAGCCCAAGCGGTAAATGCCGCCCTAGCCGTTGTACAACAGGAACCACCCCAGGAGCCGGTAGCCACGCCAGTTCAGGCTCATACATTATCGTCTGCTTAGGAACGCGTTTGTGATGCTTTTCAAAAAGCACACCCTCCGGAGTTCGCAGGTAGCTCCGATGTTGTGGTATCCAGTCAGTGGAGGAAGGATATTCAGAGGCACTTAAGTATGTACGAGTGCACCGATGTTCAAAAGTAGATACTGACTACTTTCAAGCTAGTAGGCTCTGCATTGCAGTGGTGGGAGTCCATTACCACCGCAGAGGAGAGGGACACCCTCACTATACAGGAGTTCTGGGTGCGGTTCGACCGCAAGCATTTTTCGTCAGCTGTCCACACAGAGATGAGGAGGAAATTGATGAACCTCAAGCAGGAGGGAAGGACCGTAGCCGAGTATGGGACTGAGTTTACTAATCTCTTGAACATTGTTCCGAATGAAATACCGATTGAGGAGAAGAAGATTCAGAAGTTCACAGATGGATTGACTTGGAGGATCCGTCAACATTTGTTAGGGAATCTCTCGTTAGCCACTTATTCTTACGTGGTTAATGCTGCATTACTTCACTGCCAGGATCATCGCTTCCACATGTCTGAGAGTAAGAAATCAGGAGAGTCCAGCCATCAGGGCAGGACCGGGGGAAATGGTGCCAGCGGGGCACAATCTGCTCAGGGACAGTACAGGCAGGATGACCAGGCTTCCCAGCAGGGGGATCATAAGAGATTCAGATCTGGGGGTTTCAGAAGTGGACAGGAAGGTTTCAGGCAGGGCCATCAGGGTCAGAACAGCCATCAGGGTCAGAATGGTCAGCAGCAGCAGTTTCAGCAAGGCCAGCATGGCCAGGGGAAGAATGGTAACGGCCACCAGGGCTGAGGACAGCAGGGACAGCGAGGGGGAAACTTCTCGAGGAAGTTTTATGCTTGTGTCAAGACTGGCCACAAATGCCAGGATTGTCCTGATAGGGGCAGGACCCCACTACAGTAGAAGCAGGGTGCTCGACATGAGCCACAGAGACCAATGTTTACCGCCTCCCTCCCAGCACCACCACTGATGGCAGCACTACCACCCATTCCAGCGGTCCCAGTTCAGCAGGGACAGCTTCAGTATGGGAGAGTGTATCAGCTCCATCATGCCGCAGCCCCATAGGATCCACCGGCCATTGAGGGTATGTTCTCTATTCAGGGGACTATGGGGCGTATTTTATTTGACACGGGGGCCACACATTGTTTCATTTCCATGATATTTGCACGCACCATTGGGTTGTTAGGCACCGCAGAGAGCACGGTTACTTGTGTAAATTCACCGTTGAGTAGGGGTTCCGTGATTTCCCTTCTATGTAGATGTGTGGGTATAGAGATCGGGAGGTTTACATTACCCACGGATATGTTAGTGTTAGAGATGACTGAGTATGATGCCATTATTGGTATGGATTGGCTAGTTGCGTACCGAGCCATGATTGACTGTTTTAGTAGGAGTATTATTTTTTCTATTCTCGGGCAGGAGATGTTTTTAGTGGCGATGCCTCGCCCTGAGGGAGAATCGTCCACTCACTTGTACTATATAGAGGAGGATACCTCTAAGGAAGTGGTGATACCACTTGATGCGATTCCTGTTGTTAGGGAGTTTGCTGACGTATTTCAGGATATACCTAGACTACCTCCGAGTAGGGAGATAGATTTTATGATCGATTTGATGTCGGGCACTCGGCCTATTGCCCGCGCACCTTACCGTATGGATCCAGCAGAGATGATAGAGTTACGGGATCAGATTGAGCAGTTGTTGGGTCAGGGGTTTATCCGGAGGAGTACTTCTCCGTGGGGTGCCCTTGTGTTGTTCGTAAAGAAGAGGGATGGATCGTTGAGGTTGTGTGTGGATTACCGAGAGTTGAATAAGGTCACGATACGGAATAAGTATCCGTTGCCCCGAATCGATGACTTATTCGATCAACTGAGAGGAGCTTCATTCTTCTCAAAGATTGATTTGCGGTCAGGTTATCATCAGTTGCGTATCAGGGAGCAAGACGTCTCGAAGACTACTTTCTTAACGAGATATGGTTCATATGAGTTTCGGGTTATGCCTTTTGGCTTGACCAATGCTCCGGTCGTGTTTATGGACTTTATGAATAGGGTGTTCAAAGAGTTCCTAGACTAGTTCGTCATTGTCTTCATTGACGACATCCTGGTTTACTCCCAGACAGAAGAGGAGCACGCCGAGCATTTGAGACAGGTTTTGCAGACGCTACGTCAGAACGAGCTGTATGCAAAGTATGAGAAGTGTGGGTTTTGGCTGAAGGAAGTTCAGTTTTTGGGGCAAATCATTTCAGACCGAGGGATATCTGTTGATCCGGGGAAGGTATCCGCGGTGAGGGAGTGGGGACAGCCCATGACATCGACTGAGATCCGTAGTTTCTTGGGACTAGTAGGATACTATAGGAGGTTTATTCGGGGTTTCTCAAAGATAGCGGGTCCTTTGACACATCTGACTCGTAAGGATGTGCCATTCATTTGGAGCGATTCCTGTCAGTTGGCATTCGATGAGTTGAAGGACAAGTTGACCTCAGCACCTGTGTTAGCATTGCTGGGATCGGGAGTTGAGTATCTAGTCTACACCGATGCGTCCTTACAAGGACTTGGAGGTGTATTGCAGCAGGAGAGTCAGGCCATAGCTTATGCTTCCCGTAAGCTTAAGCCTCACGAGAAGAATTACCCCACCCATGACTTAGAGTTAGCGGCAGTTGTATTTGCCCTTCGGATTTGGAGACACTATCTCCTGGGGAGAAGTTTCGATTGTTCACGGACCACAAATCTTTACAGTATCTATTCACACAGAAGGAGTTGAATATGCGGCAACGGAGGTGGCTTGAGTTTGTGAAGGATTATCAGTTTGATATCCAATATCACCCGGGGAAGGCTAACGTGGTAGCAGACGCGTTGAGACGTAGGCCAGTAGATGAGGTGGTCGATGTGTGGAAGGCTAAGTGGAAGGAGTTGAGACACCAGGATACAGTGGCCCGATCATTCATGTTTGTAATGACAGTTACGCCACAGATTGTTACGAGAGTGGTAAAGGCCCAGGAAAATGACTCGTTCTGTCAGGAGAAGATAGTTCGATTACTAGTAGAGGGAGCCGAGTCCTATACCGTTGGCTCAGACGGAGGATTATGCTTCAATGGGAGACTGGTCATTCCGAAAGGGGAGGAATTATGACACGAGGTGATAGAAGAATCGCACGGTTCATGGTTCGCGGTACACCCTGGTGGGGACAAAATGTACCAAGACATGAGACGTCAGTATTGGTGGAGCGGGATGAAGAGAGATATTTCCATGTTTGTTTCTAAATGTGCCACTTGTCAGCTAGTAAAAGTGGATCATCAGAGACCGGCAGGACTTCTACAGCCATTAGAGGTCCCGATGTGGATATGTGAGAGCATCTCCATGGATCACGGGGTTACCTACGTCACAGAGGGGTCACGACTCCATTTGGGTAATTGTGGATCGGCTGACCAAAGTTGCTCATTTTCTACCCGTAAGGACAGACTACACTACGGGACAATATGCTCAGATTTTTATTGTGGAAATTATGAGACTTCACGGTGTACCCCTAAATATTGTGTCTGACCGAGACAAGATATTTGTTTCACGGTTTTGGGAGAGTTTTCAGGAGGCCATGGGCACTGAATTGTGGTTGAGTACGGCTTATCACCCGCAGACTGATGGGCAGATCGAGCGTACAAATCAGATGTTGGAGGACATGTTATGTATGTGCATCATAGATTTTAGGGGTGGATGGTATCAGTACCTTCCACTGGTGGAGTTTGCTTATAATAACTCCTACCAGTTCACCATTGGCATGGCTCTATTTGAGGCGTTGTATGGAAGACCTTATCATTCCCCAGCATGTTGGTTAGAAGTGGGGGACAACAAATTACTTGGGTCGGAGGTGATATAGGATACTTCGTCAAGGATAGAGTTGATACGGAGTTGCATTCGAGTAGCTCAAGATCGGCAGAAGAGCTATGCTGATGTGAAGAGGTTCTTCAGAGAATTCAAAGTGGGGGGCCAGGTTTTACTCAGAGTATCTCCTATGAAGGGGATTATGCGTTTTTGAAAGAAGGGGAAACTGGCACCGAGATATGTGGGGCCATTTCCTATCATCAAGCGGATTGGGCCAGTTGCGTATAGACTTGGATTACCGGAGCACTTGCATAGGATTCATGATGTGTTTCATATTTCCTCGCTAAGGAAATATCTTAGGGATGATTTGGCCCATACTCACATTGCTTTGGAGGACATTGATCTCCAGCCCGATAGTTCCTGCGAGGAGGGGCCAATTGCTATTTTAGACCGAAGCGAGCGGAAACTGAGGTTGAAGATAGTACCGTTAGTGCGTGTTCAGTGGCGGAATCATAACGCCGAGGAGTCCACATGGGAGCGCGAGGATGAAATGCGTGAACGTTATCCAGAGTTGTTTTTACCAGGTTCTTTCTAGTTCCGAATTTCGGGACGAAATTCTATTATTAGGGGGGAAGTATGTAATACCCCGTACTTTTATCGATATTTATTTATGGGAGTAATTAAATTAAATGTGAATTAATTAATAATTAATCCGGATATAATACTAACGAGATATGAGTTGGTATTTGATTATAATGTGTATATATGGCAATATATGAATATTGAAAATATTAAAATTGTCGGGAGATTGAAATACGGTAATTTGGAAAATTTTGTTAGCACGCGCGTGTCAGTCACGTCAGGAATGTAACTATTTAAATTAAAAAGTGAATTTTATTTTTATCAACCGAATGGTCGTTTTGAGTGCGCCAACGAGTCCGGAAGGGTAGAAATAGTCAGAAAACACTAGCCGGGGGTTTAGTTTGGTTCCCGGGGTATTTTTAGGCTAAACCGGCAACGTAAAAGGGCATTTTGGTAATTTTGAAATTTTGGAAATTATAACCAACGAATTTTGGGAGTTAATTATAGGTTATTTAGTAACCCACTTAACCCATTACCAGCATTTGTCAAAGGAGAGGGCTACGGGAGTTATAGGAAAAGTTGGAAGAGGTTCCCAAAGAGAAAACCCATAACCACCATCTTCAACCTTCAACCTTGGGAGAAATCTGTAGAGAGGGAAGAGGACAACCTTCAACCTTCAACATCAAATTCAGAAGAACAATTTAAGGCAATTGGTTTAGTTACGTTAATTTCAAGCGAATGTTTCTTCCATGCTTAGAATTGAAATAATTGCATCATATTGGGTGTTTGATGAAAACCCATGAAATTGAAGATAGAAATTCATGATATGTTATAGGGATTGCATGTAGAATGTTTTTGAATGATTGCCCTATACGAAATATAACTTTTTATGATGTAAAAATGGATTTATAAAGGGAAATTGAAGACACTAAATTTCTGGGTTCATATTCATAGGGTTTGGGGTAAAATTGGGGATTTATGATAATTATATGTTGTTTAGGAAGATTGGACCCCAAAAATGTGTTAAGATACGACCTAAGAAGGTTTAGTGATGTTTAAAAACCTTCAAAATACTTTTGGGATGATCTTAGGATGAGATTGGAGAAGAGTATAATTGAGAAAAACGAAGTAGAAATTTCTGGGCTCGAAACTGCCATCTCGTTAGAAGCTCTACCCAGGTCGTTCGAACGACCTTGTTCGAACGAGCTTCTAACAAGGTGACTATGCCTTCTAACGAGTTAGTAGTTCGTTCGAATCCTTTCGTTCGAACGAACTCTCGTTCGAACGAACTCCTTCGAACGAGACTTCTAACGAGTTGAGAGAATGGCTTTTTGGTCTGTTTTCATTTCAATTGTCCCGTAGACTTATCTAATTGGAGTATTAACCTTCCCTTGTTGATCTGTGAGTATAATTGTGAGGATTAGGGCACGTTTAGGGGTAAAACTTAAAACCTCATAATAATTTTGGATATCATTGGTCAAATCGGAAACGAGTATCAAAAATTACGACGGGGGAAGGGTCGATAACTTGAATATACCAATCGGGGACTTGAAATCGTATAACATTTACATGGCGGTATAAGAACAAGAAGTATACCTATATTAAGATTTTGAGATAACTAAGATGTGTGAATGCTTAGTATATGTGATTTTGTGTGTATAACATACCTACCATACTTGCTATCATGGGAGGTTTGCGTTCGATTAGGGCCATCTAATCTTTGTGTGCCTACGGGGGAGATTTAGATTGGTACCTCGAGGACATAGGTCAGAGAAGGACTTATTGAGAAGTTAATAAGTCTGTTGATCATGGGAGCGTAGGTATGTGCGTGGCCCATGTGATCTGAACAATGTTCGCCTCTATTGTTTGTGATTGTTATTCATTGAGAACGATTCTTGAGAGATTCGGACTGTGTGGTCCTTATGTACGTGATGTACCGAGATTGGATAGCAGAGTATGTATGCACCGCAGCTTAGTCTCGGGGTGCTTGTACTGTATATATACGATGTGAATAATATACGGTTATTTGAAAAGAATTTTCATGTCTAATGGTGAGTATAATTATAGTAACGATCCGTAAAGATAAAGAGGAACAATCTCTAGTAAATTGTTTTGATAATAATTGGGAATTCGAGAATTAACGTAAAGTTCTCTATTTAATTAATGATGTTGGTATTATAGAGCAAACCTTATAGAAATTTTAGAATTCATTTTGGGACTAATTAGATTTGAGATTCACTAGAATGGTTACGGGTGCGTTAGGAGTGCACAAATAGTTGAGAGGTGAGTATTTCATGTGAGTGCACGTCCTAACATGTATTTTGCATTCATTGTTTTAATGTCATTAAAGCACTTGCTATATTTCAAACTATTTTCCACAATCGGGCTCTGACCCGTTTGCTTTCAAATATATTTTCTTGTAAAAACCTTTTTAGGTGCCCAGCCACAAGGGCACCATGCATAGGAGTTCTATTCAGGTGACGTGCTGTAGCTGTTGTGGGAGTTACAGGACTTTGACAGTAGACGCCTCCATTTCTGATTTTGACCCTACCAGTTTTTATCATCTGTTGGGCATGTCGTCCATTCCTTTTAGAGACATCTTAATTATTCAGTTATTTCAGATTTTGGGATGTAATTAATCTTAGTGATTGCAAACTTGTTTTATTTATTCGGACTTTGGTTTGTTGTGAGGAGTTTTCCTCCAGACTCTTATTTATTGGTTGGTTATTCTATGGTTACTCTATTGAGACTTTATTGTGAATGGTTATGATAACTTTTTATAAATTTATTTATTGCATGTTAATCAGATTTAATTTAAAATTTGACACCTCACTTTTTAAATACTAGGTGGTTAGTAATTATTAAAAATGTTTTCGACAGTGATGCTATTAACTAAACCAACTTGGCATTTTGTATTGATTTAATAAAGGAGTAGCTACCCGGTATTTAATTAGTCGGGGTGTCACAAAATAGTGTTCTGTAATTTTTGAAAATTTTTTAGGAAATTTTTGGGTTTTGTAGCCTTTTTTGTACAAAATTTGAATAGGGATGCTGATAGGTAGGCCTAGGGAGGTGACAATCGGCATAGGTCACAAACTCATGGGCTTCTCTGGGTAGAGGAATGGTTACTGTTGATTTCTATTTTTTCATGGCTTCAGAACTTTGCTTCTGGGTGGATTACTGATTATTTGTTGGGGATATAGGTGACCTTCTATCCATGGAGTCTTCCTTCGAGGGCCAGTGGGACTATAGACATATACGCACAAATGAGGTGACCGATGGCAAATGAGTTTGGGTACATTTGGTACCTGGGAAAAAGGTTGGTGAGGCAGATCGTTGAGGAGGAGGTGGCGGTACCACCATTAACGACCCTATAAGGACACAAGTCTCCGATTGAGTCTTAATGTAGTGTTGGATCAATTACAGACAAAAACATTTGAGTCATAGGATAGTGTTCAAGTGTATACATCCAAGCCTATGATGTGTAAGTTGAATACGTAGAGGCCAAGAGTATAAAGCTTCATCATATGTCGGGTTTAGTGTGCCTGGTTTATACGTCAACAACATTAGTTACAATACTCCTAAGGTATAAATGCTCGAACAAACTTGAATCTCTTTCGAACAAGATTGCTAGGTCATTCGAGACTTCTAAGGAGGTTGCTTTTTTCGCACCGAAACCTCGTTAGTAAAGTCGTTCGAACGAAACGTTCGAATGACTTTGGCGGGAACAGTTTCGGCAGTTTTTTGCAGTTTTCTCCATGTTCCCACTACCTTTTCCCCACTACTTTTTGACAGAATTATCAAGTGCGGGAACCAACCTTTTGGAACTAACTTTTTCACATTCTAAGAGACTTTAGGGAGAGCAAATCTTCCAAGAAAAAGTTCCATATTTTGTGTTTGATTTTTAGGGATTAAATTCACCGAAACACATACACACCCAATAGTTTAGTTTATTCCAAGTTCCTTAATATATATCCTTTCTTGGAGTGTTTGGCATCGGGTTTTTATCTACACCTCAAAGAAGAGAAGTTTGGGTTTACTTCTACATGCCACAAAGAAGAAGTTCGTTTGATGTGACAAACCCGTTTGGAGAAAGGCTCCTTGTTCGGGTGGCGGTGATCGAGAAAAGTCTGATCGGTGGATTTCGAGACCGCGGTGGACCTCCGTGGTTATTCGCTAGGCAGACGTGTGTACAAGAAGGAGCGTCGAGGCATGGGCGGATTCAAGTCGAGTGTTGTAAGTCTTTTTATCTTGTACGTGTAAAATTGTACTTGGTGGATTTGAGGCTAGGGTCGTCCGAGGTTTTTTCCCGTTATGGGTTTTGCCTCCTACATCGCGGCGTAGTGGTTAGTGATTTATTTTATCTTGCTATATCACCTAGATGCATGCTTAGGGATAAAAGATAAAATATGGTTTAAATCACTACTCATTCTTAAGTTGGTGCTAAAATTAATTTGGGTAATGTTTAATTAATTTAGTTCAAGTCATTAATTTTATTGGATAAAATTTGGTTTGGCCTAATTTGCAAAAATGAATTAATTAATTGTTAGGCAAATTTCTAGGACTTGGGTTGAGTTAATATGTTTAAGTGAAAAATGTATTTCTTGTTTAATTTAATTTCACTTTGAGTTTAGTTTTATTTTAATTTAACAGAAATTAAAATTTGGTTTATGTACTTGTTTAGTTGAACCATCTTTATTCCGAATCTAAAAGGAAATTGTTTAATTAAAGATAAAGATTTTAAAATTGGGGGTCCTATCGTTTTCAGACCCTAGGTATATGAGGCGGGTGAGGGAGATGTCAGACGATGCTAGGGAGGCAGTGATGATAGGCAAGCCCTACACGCACTACAAGGATATAGTGGCGAGCTATGTTTGTTTGGAATTTGTGATGAGTTAGTTGATGCCCTCTAATATATATGATGTGGAGAATATTCCTCCACAAATCACGGCTTCGGGTAGGGGTACCAGTGTACCGATGGGATCGACCCACAATACAGGTAGTGGTACATCTATAGTGGTGGTAGATGAGGCTCCAATTATTAAGGTTACCCAACCTTCTTACAATTTTTGATTGGACAGTGGGGAGTCACTGAGTGTGTCGCACCATCCTCATGCGGTGGTGTCTAGGTTGATAGGGCTTATGGATGAGGCCCTCCGGCCTGAGGTATATTCCTTCTCTTTCTCTTTTCTGTTTTCATTTTTCTTACTTCATACTCATTGATTTGTCTTTTCTGTTGCTCTTTTTTTGTAGTATGTTCAGGTGCCGACCATGTAATGACCCCACTTTTATATGCTCATATATAGTTTTAAATATTGTATTATTTCATATGTGATATGGATAATGTCAATTTATTATTTTAGTTTAATTCTCCATTCATAAATCATAAAATATCAAATTAGTTACAAACATAAAATTTCAAAGTTTTCGGTAGGAATGTTCATATTGGAGACTAGTTTTGATCATTATAATATAACAATTGACTTGAGGTAAAAACTAAAAAGTTGTATATATATGAATTAGGTTTGTAACACACCAAACAGTGTGTTAAAGGAGGGCCGAGCAAGAAGTTATACGAAAATTACGAAATAAGGGCAAATGTGTCCATCCTTTAAGTTGTATTTTGTCTTATTACCACACCATGTGTTATATTTTGATTGGTTGGAAGGGAAGGATCATTTGGCCGACTTAAACACTTTGAAATAACCTCCTTAGTCATCAAAATGGATTAAATCAAAGTCTTATAGCATATCTTAAGCTAAATGATAAGTTTCGGGGTAGAAAATATAATTTTATGAATCTATAGGGACATGATTTTAAATAAAAAAAAGTTTCAGGGACTAAAATGAAAATATATAAAGGATCATTTTGTAAATAAAATATTTTTAAGGACCTCTAAGAAATATTAAAAATGTATGGTGTGAAATTACTAAAATGCCCTTCATGTGTAAAATGACCCTTATACCCTTAATAACTTGACACCTCGTGCATGACACCTCGTGCTTGGTTTTGACACCTCCACTGTATACGTGTCGAATTTAAAGGAAGGGACAAATAACATGTCATGGAATTAGAGAAATTTAAAACTCGTGTCATCGTTTGGTGAATTAAGACTACAAGACATCCCCGTTACACGACACGCTAACTCCGACTCACCAAAATGAACTCTTAGTCATCGAGACACGTGTCATCACCTAGATAACTTTTGGAAATTATAAATAGAAGACTCAGGATCAGTTATTACACGAAATTCATACCAAATATCAGAGAGAAATAGTGAGAGAAAATACGGGAAAGTTGAAGAAGAAGTTTCGTCTTAACAATTAATGAGGGATCTAAGACTCGATATCTGTAACTTCGAACTTCTGTTCTAAGTGAGTACTCTATGACATTCCTTGTGTCTTTTTATTATATGATATTATGCGAACTACATATATTTTGTGAAAGGATTTTATTCTCATATTCATCTGATACCGATGATTCTGTCGTTTGTTATATGTGTATATCTCTCGATATAAACATTTGATTTAAATTCTGAACTTATTGATTCGGCCTATGGAAACTCTCTTACTATGTTGGCCTTGACTATCGGGTGGAAATATTTGGGTGGTACCTTCCCAGTTGGCTTATCGCTGGTGTTCCATAAATAAGGCGTTGTTTCAGAGATCATGATTTTCTGTCTGTGTTGTTGTCGGCTGGAAACATTTGGTAGCACTATTTGTTTATTTGGGTATTAGAGTGTACATGGACATCAAAATAAAATTGAATAATTGACATATTGCTCAATTATCTGTTTTGTTCTGAACTGTTTATTCTGAAAATATTTATTGTCAAATTACTTTATATATATATATATATATATATATATATATATTATTGCAAATTCCTGTCTTTATATACATGCCTTCTGTTCTAAATTAAATAGGTATCAATTTTTTAAAAAACCCTGGAATGGCTGGAGATTGAATCTCATTCGGTTTTTAGCTGATGTTGTATAAATAACTATTTTCAGGAAATAAGTAGACTCGTGGAGAGAACATACAAGGACTATGTTGATTATTTATATTTTAGAGCTCTTTTTGTTATTATGTATATTTTATCATTTAGAGCATGTCTGGCTCTCATGTAATAAGTTTCTAAATTTTGTCTTAAGTTGAAATTCATCATTTCTTTTAATATAAATGAAGTTTCCTTTAGAAAGCTCTGATGACGTAATTCCTTTACTTTTAGTATTTTACGATTCATAACCATGTGATTGTATTTTTGTTGCACTTATTTAAGGAAACAATTTAAGTCATAATATATTCTGCCTTGGTGCATGTCAAGACACTCATTCCCTACTACTAATTTGGGTCGGGATTGTGACAGAGATGGTATCAGAGCATACGTTATGAACCCGTAGACTAGTGGTATCAAGATACTCATTCCTTACTACAATTATGTTTGGCCATGACTGTAAAAAATTACCAAGATAAGATCAACTGCGAGAACTAATGGTTCAAGTATGTAAGGACTATAAGGTGCATACAAGGCAATTGAGAGTCTGACAAAGATTGTGGAGCATTAGGTGAATAATGGAGCACCAAGAAATCTTGAACTAACTAGTTGCACCATTGTACATTTCAAGAAATTGAATCCTCCTTCTTTTAAAGGTACTCCTAACCCCCACTGAAGCAAAAAGTTGGGTGATGCAGATGGAAAAGATGCTCGATGTTCTTAAGTGTACCGATGAAAAAAGGGTTTCATTTGCAATATTTATGTTAGAATGTGAAGTCCAACATTGGTGGAGAATGACTAAGAGAATAAACGAGGAGAGGAATACTTACATAGGTTGGAATGACTTCTTAGTGATCTTCTATGAGAAATATTTCCCCAAAATGGCGAAAGATGAAATTACAGCTAAGTTCATGAGTCTAGTGCAAGGGAATATGACGGTTAGTCAATAAGAGGCAAAGTTTACTGATTTATCCCGTTTTGCACGATATGTTGTTATAACTTACGTTTTAAAATCTAAGAAATTTGAACGTGGATTAAGGTTGAATATTCGTATCCGAATTTCCATCCTAAAGTTGACATCATATAGTGACGTCATGACTAGGGCTACGATAGCTGAGAGGTATGGAGAGGAGTACAATTGAATTAGAGATGGTAAGAGGAAATTTATGGAATAAATAGTGAAGAACCCAAATAATAGAAATAATTTTAGGAGTACATCCAATGTTGGGGGAGCTAGTGATAACAAATAGTTTAATAACAAGATATGTCAGCGATGTGGGAAGATTCATGGAGGACGACCTTATTATAAGGATACTGGAGCTTATTTTAGATGTGAACAGAATGGACATCAGATAAAATACCTCCCAACCCCAGCAAGGATTCCGATACAGCCTTTAGGTGAAAAGAAGGACCGAGGCATACAGGGTAGAGTTTTTTCACTTTTCGATACCCAAGCTTCTAATGCAGTAGTGTCATGTACACTTTCTATATGTGCCCAAACTTCTTAAGTTTTAATAGATCCTGGTTCTACTCATTAATTTGTGTCTGTGCGTTTTGTTGACCGCTTTCTTAATATGCCTAAACCCTTGAATCATACCATACACGTTTATACTCCTTTGGATGAGTTATTGATGGGAACATTAGTATATAAGTCTTGCCCTATAGATGTTAGTAGTCATAAACTATTTGTTGATTTGATAGTTTTAGACATAAACTACTTTAAATTCATTTGGGGGATGGATTCGTTAGCATTGTATCATGCTATGGTAGATTATTTTGAGAAGATAGTTACTTTATAAGTCCCTAACCAACCAGAATTTAGTTTTGAAGGAACCGACATCCTATCTCCCATGCGTATTATCTCTGCAATGCAAGCTTGTAGTTTTCTTAAGAAGGGATGTCAAGGATTCCTTGCAAGTGTTATTGAGTTGAAAATAAAAGAGCCTAATTTAGAAGATATTCCTATAGCTAAACATTTTCCAGATGTTTTTCCACATGATTTACCCAGTCTTCCTCCTAGTTGAGAAATAAAGTTTATGATTGACCTTATTCGTGGAACTATACCAATCTCGAAACCAACTTTATCATATGGCACCTTTAGAATTAAGGGAATTAAAAGTTCTATTACGAAATTTGTTAGACAAGGGTTTTATTAGACCAAGTGTATCCCCTTGGAGTGCTCCAGTGTTATTTGTTAAAAAGAAGGATGGGACGATGAGGTTATGTATAGATTATCGTGAACTAAATAAGGTGACCATTAAGAATAAATATCCCTTACCTCGTATAGATGATTTGTTTGACCAACTTCAAGGTGAGAAAATATTTTCAAAGATTGACCTTAGGTCGGGCTATCACCAATTGAAGATTAAGGAAGATGATATTTCAAAATCCGCTTGTCGTACTAGATATAGTCACTATGAATTTCTTGTGATGCCATTTTGACTAACTAATGCACCAGTCGCTTTATGGATATGATGAATAGAGTGTTTAGGAAGTATTTGGATCACTGTGTGGTTGTTTTCATTGATGACATCCTTATTTATTCCAAAAATATTAAAGAACATGAAAAACATTTAGAGATAGTGTTACAAATCCTTAGGAGGGAGAAATTATATGCAAAATTAAAGAAGTGTGAGTTTTGGTTGCCTAACGTATCTTTTCTAGGACATGTCATTTCTAGGGAGGGAGTGTCAGTTGACCCTCAAAAGATCAAAGATATACTGGATTGTCCTAGACCAACTAATGTGATGGAAATTCATAGTTTTCTTGGATTAGCGGGTTATTATCAAAGATTTGTTGAAGGATTTTCCAGTATTGCCAAACCTCTATAAGAAGGTGAAATATGAATGGTCTGAGGAAGTTGAGAATAGTTTTCAATAGCTTAAGAATCGGTTAGTAATTGCCCCAAATTTGACTATTCCTTTCGGGATAGGGGGAATTGTGATTTATATTGATGCCTCTAAAAATGGTTTAGGATGTGTGCTAATGCAAAATGGAAAAGTAGTATCTTATGCCATAAGAAAATTAAAACCACATGAGCAAAATTATCTAACCCATGACCAAAAATTAGGAGCTGTAATTTTTACTCTTAAGATTTGGAGACATTATTTGTATGGTGAGACTTGTGAGATTTATACCGATGATAAGAGTTTGAAATATACTTTTACCCAGAAAGAACTGAACATGAGACAAAGGAGATAGTTATAATTAATGAAGGATTATGATTTGAGTATTTATTATCACCCGTGGAAAGCTAATACAGTAGCTGATGCTTTAAGTAAGAAGTCTACACCAAATTTAGTATGTCTTATTACAAGCCAGGAAACTATGTTGAAGGATTTGAAAAGTTTGGAAATAGATGTACATATTTATAGCAAAGGAGGAATAATAAAAAACTTAGAAGTACAACCTATGGTTATGGAAAGGATAAAAATTGCACAAGTAAATGACCCACAACTGAAGAAGATTAGAGAAGAAGTTATTGAAGGGAAGAGGATTGAATTTGGGATACGAGATGATATATTAAGGTTAGTAAATAGAGTGTGTGTGCCATGTGATGCCCAACTAAAGAGGCAAATTTTAGAGGAAAGTCATTACTCAATATTCACATTTCATCTCGGATGTGCAAAGATGTATAGGGATCTTTGAGAAGTATTTTGGTGGAATAACATGAAAAGGGAGATGCCGTAATTTGTATCTCAGGGTTTGATTTGTCAATAAGTAAAAACTGAACATCAAAAACCATCAAGATTACTACAACCCCTACATATCTCTGAGTGTAAGTGGGAACATATTACTATGGATTTTGTGATAGGTTTACCAAGGAGTTCAAATGTCAATGATTCTATTTGGGTAATTATTGATAGGTTAACTAAATCTGCTCATTTTCTTGCCATTAAGATTACCCGTTCTTTAGAAAAGTTAGTTAAGTTGTATTTGATATGACCAAAATGTACCCTCATCTCTTAGGATGACGAGCATCACATCTCATAGATGAGTCATCACAAGAGCCTCACATATCATTAGCGGGGTCATACAGATAAGGGTCGACCATAGCTTAATCAACCTCATCCTGATCACTACATCCGAGACTACATTTGTATCTATCAGCGTAAGATCATCAGCCTGTTATTAGCAACCTCAGACATCATGGCAGCAACCATGGCCATCATGCAGTGAACTTGATTCGTAGGCCTAAGGGTTGGACCAGAAGACGTCAGCCTCAGCCCTCTCTAGTACTAAGGTCGTCTCGGCCTCATCCAGGACTAGTATGACAGAGACCAAGGAGGAATCCCATCAAGGGACTGACTCATTAACTCATCCTCGGCCCTCTACAATATCAAGGTTATCTCGGCCTCAGCCAGGACAAGGATGACAAAGACCAAGGAGGGCTCCCATCAAGGGACTGACTCATTAACTCCACCTCGTCCCTCTCCAGTATCAAGGTCGTCTCGGCCTCAATCGGGACCAGGTTGATAGACTTTCAGCCGAATATACCTAGTCGAGACCACACACCAGAACATCAAGCAGAGCTACATGGGGATCTCATACTCGGCCTGTCCAAGACCCCCCAGACGAAATCTACCGTACGAGTAGTACAAGGTCCCAACATGGCATATCCCACATGGACAAACCGTTATGACCAAATCTTCTTGGCACGTGAAGGAATATTTCATCATCATCCTCTATATATGACAGTGACATATGGCTTCACTAGATTGGCTACATCATTCTACATATGATCATTGCATGCCTGGGGGTACACTACACCCCCAGGCGCTATATATACTTGTCTTTTACTACCTTGTAAGGGGGGCTCAATTACAAATCCTAGCCAAAATCTGGTGCATTTATAGTGGAGTGATTGTATTGCTAAGGCCATTAGAGCCCTTTTCTGATAGTGATACTTACACTCACTTTCACAGTGGATATAGGTAATTACCGAACCACTTATATTGGTGTGTTTATCCTCTTATCCTCATATCCTTCTACATATATGTGTTGTTATTTACTGCCATTATTATCCCTATTTGATCTCTATTACTTCTTTATCTGGTGGTGGTGTTTACAGCATCATCATTTTAACTCCGTCTGTGGGAACGAGAGGATTCATGTCTTCCTACTTTGTTGTTTGACCTCACCGGAGACTATGGTGGTGAGCCAGTCCTCCCCCTTTTGTGGATCTATTTCACCATTGAAAGAGATCCATTAAGGTTCTCAATATCATCAGTATCTTCATCACAACTCAATCATATGGCACCTGAATTACCACCACCTCCACCACCCGCTGGTGGAGGAGGGCCAAGTTCCAGCCAAGCGCCACCACAGTTCGAGATGGCGAGGTGGCTGCATCTTTTAAGTCTTTTTTATCCAGTAAGTAAGCTATGCATCAATTCAGCCAAAACATGATGATGAGACTGCCAGGAGTCTCACTAGAGATAATTACTTCGGCAGCTACTCAAGGGCAATAGCAAGAGGTCAGGGGACCACCCCAGGCACCACTCAAGGATTTATCTCCTCACCAACAATGAAGGGATGTTGTTGAACCTAGGCATTTATGCCTGGGGAGGCAAGGAAACCCTTTCCCTGAGGACAGGTGTGATGATATTAAGGCCAAGGATGGTCCAGCAGACTATTGGGAGCCGTAGGAGATCTCAAACATTCAGCACATATGAGGTCAAAGTGAAAGAAGAGACTGTGATACACGCCAAAGGGGATAAGCTTTTGATCGCTTAAATAGAGGGTATGCCTTTGAAAGGCTCGGCCTAGTTAATGACATGAGGGAAAGGCTATCTGAGTTAAGAAGTCTTGCTAGATCAAGAAGATAGGGTGGCGACTGTCGGCGCCATCATGGCCGAGAGGGTGGTCACAGGGAGGTCAATAGCTGACATTGTGCAGCAGCTGGGGAACCCTCAGTTCACCCATTGGAGGTGGATGGGGATAAACTCGGACAGGATGACATTGCTAAATCATGGAACGACTCTATTAAAAGGCTGGAAAATAAGATTGGAGAACTCTTAAAAGGCTGAGACCCCTTGCAAAGGGGGTACTCAGAGGGTTCTCCCTTTGTGGCAAGGATTGTCATCTTGCTAACCCCAACCAAATTCAAACCTCCAGTGGTATCACCCAAGTACGATGGAAGTACCAACCCAGTCCACCATATTGAGATGTACCAGTTTGCAGCGAAAATCTACTACATCTCTAATGAGATGAGGTGCCGAGCTTTCTCGAGAACTTTGACTGGGGCAGTACATGTGTGGTTTACCTCTCTTCCTAAGAATTCCATATGAAACTTTAAATAGTTGGTTGAGTTATTCATTCATAATTTTTGTTTTGGGGTGAGACCTCAGAAGAAGACGACCTTTTTTCTTTATGTGGAGCAAGGAAATAATGAAAGCGTTAGAGACTATATTGCGAGGTTCAACAAGGAAAATTTGGAGGTAGAGGACTATGAAGAGAGTATAGCCATGACATCCCTCATTAGAGGACTTCAGAAGGGAAAGATACTCTGGAAGCTTTCTAAAGACCCTCTTAAGTCTATGGACGAGTTATTAGCAACAGCTGGAAAGGTCATGAATGCCGAGGAAGACATGGCTGCCAAAGAAGAGGATGAAGCTGGTGGAAGCAAGCCTCGGAAAGCCAAGGATAAGGATAGGAAGAAGAGGTCGGTTAATGATAAATTTATTGGCTATAGTCCACTCATAGAAAGTCCTGATATAATTTTAAATGCAATTAAAGAAGATAGAGACTTGAGATGGCCTGAGAAGCTGAGATCTCTTCCATATAAGAGGGACCAGAGTAAATGGTGTGAGTTTCATAAAGGCCACGGTCATACAGCTGACAAATGTTTTTCCCTCCAGGACGAGATTGAGCAGCTCCTGAAGAAGGGAAAGCTCAGAAAGTATATTGACAAAAGTGTTGCTAATAATGATTTCAAGAAAAAGTATGGCCAATCGAGACGAGATGTCCAAATAAACACAAATGATGAAGAATCTGACGATTGTGGAGAAGCTGACCCCGACCTCCCACCATAGGATGTTGCTCTAAAGGGTCCGTTGCATTAAAAGTTCAGAAGAAGCTGACCGACAACTCTTCATCCATGAAGTCGACCCTCTGATATCTCAGACTGAGGCAAGTGTTATCTCTGTCAAGTGAGTTTTAATGTATTTTCTACCTCATATATATCGGCTCTTTGTCTTATAACAAAAGGTCAATGAAAAATTTCATATGTTCTCTCTCATATTCTTCTCATATGAAGTGTTCAGTTGCATGTTTTAACTCGTCTTAAACTATTAAACATCATCATTTTGGTGAGAAATCCTCTTGGAAAAAAGATAGTATATGGACGAGATGACCCTCATCCATACACTCTCAAAACTAGACCTGGCAAAATGAGGCACGACACGATAACACGACATGAACCGACACGAAGTTATAAGTTAATGGGTTGACCCTTAATGGGTTCGGGTCATATCGGTGCCAACCCGATAAGACACGATAGTTAACGGGTCGGGTTAGGGTTTACCCCCTTCATCCGTTAATACCCGATAAAACCCGTTATGACCCATTAATTTAAGTAAATGAGATTTTTTTTTGGAACTTATAGATAATTTATGTAGCATAATGTTAATTTAATCATAATGAATTTTACTAAATAAGATATTTAGTAATGTCAATGAATTAATGGGTCTATTTGGATTCAAAATGAGATAATATGTCAACTTGAATACAATTAAAAATAATCATTATCTTAATGGGTATTAACGAGTGAACACGGCACGAAACGATAACATAACGGGTCGTGTTTGGGTATGATTTTTTCACACGATAAAAAAGTCACCCGTTTAGACACGAACCCAATAAGACCCGAACACGATAAAAAACGACACGAACACGGCTCGACACGACCCATTGACAGGTCTACTCAAAACGACAAGAGGGAACGTGGAAGAACACCATAATATGGTGGATTCAAATTCAAAAATCATTTTATGCTCCTCTTAGTGAAAATACATTATATAGACGAGGGTCGTCTTGTCCATATACTCTCAAAACGATGAGAGGGGATGTGGTATAACATCATAATTCGATAAACCTAAATTTGAAAAATCATTTTGTTATACTCTTATTGGCCAAGTACGAGACGAGTAGAGACAAACATCATTAACTTGGTGATCTCATATCTGAAACATCATTAACTTGGTGGCATGAGAGTTAACATCATTAACTTGGTGATCTCATATCTGAAACATCATTAACTTGGTGATATGAGAGTTGACATCATTAACTTGGTGGCCTCATATCTGAGATAAACATCATTAACTTGGTAATCTCATATCTGAAACATCATTAACTTGGTGAAATGAGAGTTGACATCATTAACTTGGTGGCCTCATATCTTGAAACATCACTAACTTGGTGATTTCATACTTTGAAAACCATTGTCTTGGTTAGAGATAAACATCATTGATATTCCCAAGTCTACCTTTGTCCAAGCCTGGTACCCCTCGGTCAAGGAAGACCTTGATAAATCATCAGATAGAGAGATATTATGACTCAGCCTGGGGTCAATGTAGGAAGTATCGGCCTCGTCCATGACAGTAAATTCGATGATCTCATTTCTAGCAACTGTCCTATCACAAGACCAACTCATCATCTTGGCGTGGACCAACACAGCCTCACCTTACCAAAGGACTAGATTATTATCTCGGTCTTATCCCAGAAAGGACCCCTTGACTAAGGTTGACCAATAGTGGTACCATCAGTTTGTGAAAAGTACAGAGAAGGATTTAAGAATCAGAGGTATTATGACCCAAGCACCCTCGGTCTCATCCACCATATGAAACCACATCTCATCAACTTCTTGGCCCAAAGATACTTTATCCCTCATCCTTTTATCTATATTGAAGACTAAGGGCTAGGGGTAATTAATATGACCAAAATGTACCCTCATCTCTTAGGATGATGATCGTCACATCTAACAGTCGAGTCATGATAAGATCCTCACATATCATTAGCAGGGTCGTCCAGATAAGGGTCGACCTCAGTAGGGTCGGCCACGGCTTAATCAACCTCGGCCTGAACACTAACCTGATACTACATTTATATTTATCAGCATAAGATCATTAGTCTATTATTGTTAACCTCAGATATCATGGCAGTAACCTCGGCCATCATATAGTGAACATGATACCTCGGTCTAAGGGTTGGAGCACAAGACGTCATACTCGGCCCTCTCTAGTACCAAGGTTATCTCGAACTCAATCGGAACTAGTATGATAGAGACCAATGAGGACTCCCATCAGGGGACTGACTCATCAACTCAGCCTCGGCCCTCTCCAATATCAAGGTCGTCTAGGCCTCAGCTGGGACTAGGATATCAGAGACTAAGGAGGACTCCCATTAGGGTACTGACTTATCAACTCAGCCTCGGCCCTCTCCAGTACCAAGGTCATGTCGGCCTTAGTCGGGACTAGTATGACAGAGACCAAGGAGGACTCCCATCAGGGGACTGACTCATTAACTCAGCCTCGGCCCTTTCCAATACCAAAGTCATCTCAGCCTCAGTCGGGACTAGTATCACAGAGACCAAGGAGGACTCCCATCAGGGGACTGACTCATTAACTCATCCATGACCCTCTCCAATATCAAGGTTATCTTGGCCTCAGTCGGTACTAGGATGACAGAGACCAAGGAGGACTCTTATTAGGGGGATGACTCACCAACTCAACCTCAGCCCTCTCTAGTATCAAGGTTATCTCGGCCTCAGTCGGGACCAGGTTGATAGACTCTCGTCCGAACATACCCAGTCGAGACCACACACTAGAACATCAAGCAGAGATACATGGGGGTCTCATACTCGGCCTAGCCAAGCCCCCTAAATGACATCTACCATACGAGTAGTACAAGATCCCAACATGGCATATCCCACATGGATAAACCATTATGACCAAATTTTCTTGGCATGTGAAGGAATATTTCATCATCATCCTCTATATATGACAGTGGTAGGTAGCTTCACTAGATTGGCTAGATCATTATATACATGTTCATTGCATGACTAGGGGTACACTATACCCCCCAGGCACTATATATACTTGTCTTCTCCTACCTTATAAGGGGGACTCAATTACAAACCCTAGACAAACTCTGGTGCATTTACAGTGGAGTGATTTCATTGCTAAGGCCATTAGAGCCCTCTTTTGATAGTGATACTTACACTCACTTGCACAGTGGACGTAAGAAATTTCCAAACCACTTATATTGGTGTGTTTCTCCTCTTCCCCTCATCTCTTTCTACATATATGTGTTATTATTTACTGCCATTGTTATGCCTATTTGAGCTCTAATACCTCTTTATCTGGTGGTGTTGTTTATAGCATCATCAGTACGTGTGGGAAATTATTAGGCTTCTTGGAACCCCAGTCTCAATTATTTATGTTCGTGACCCTAGATTCGTGTCTCACTTTTCGAAAAGCCTACAAACAGCCATGGGAACACAATTTAATTTCAGCACTGCTTTTCATCCTCAAATAGATGGACAATCTGAGAGAACCATTCAAACCTTAGAGGGTATGCTTAGGGAAGGTGTACTTAATCTAAAGGGGAATTGGGATGAACATTTATCGTTAGTGGAATTTGCATATAATAATAGTTATCAAGCAAGTATTCAAATGGTTTCGTATGAGGCCCTCTATGATAGAAGGTGTCGTTCCCCTGCATGTTGGGTAAAAGTTGGAGAAAGAAAATTATTGGGGCCAGAATTGATCCAGATCACAATAGAGAAAGTGAAATTAATACAAGACTGACTTCGAATCGCTCAAAGCCGTCAAAAGAGTTATGTCAAAAATCTCTGCCGATAGTTGGAATTCCAAAGAGGATATTATGTGTTCTTACGAGTATCACTAGCAATGGGAGTAATCCGATCTGGGAAGAAAGGGAAGTTGAGTCTAAGATACATTGTACCTTTTGAAATCCTTGAAAGGATAGGAGCAGTTGCATATAGAATAGCCTTACCCCCATGAACTCTCTAGTGTGCATAATTTTTTTCATCTGTCAATGATGAAGAAATACGTCCCACATCCAATGCATATCCTACGTCATGAACCTCTTCAAGTTAGAGAAGATTTGACCTACATTGGGCATCCAGTGGAAATTTTATACCATAAAGATCAAATATTACGAACCAAGGTAATTCCACTGGTAAAAGTATTATGGCAAAATCATTCCATTAAAGAAGCAACATGGGAGCGGGAAGATGAAATAAAGGAGCGATATCCATACTTGTTTGAAAATTTAAAGTAAGTAAAGTTTGGGAACCAAACTTTTTATAAGGAGGGTAGGATGTAATGACCCCACTTTTATATGCTCATATATAGTTTTAAATATTGTATTATTTCATATGTGATATGCATAATTTTAATTTATTATTTTAGTCTAATACTCCATTCATAAATCATGAAGTATTAAATTAGTTACAAATATAAAATTTTAAAGTTTTCGGTAGGAATGTTTATATTGGAGACTAGTTTTGATCATTATAATATAACAACTGACTTGAGGTAAAAACTAAAAAGTTTTAGGTATATGAATTAGGTTTGTAACACAACAAATAGTGTGTTAAAGGAGGACCGAGCAAGAAGTTATACCGAAATTACGAAATAAGGGCAAATATGTCCATCCTTTAAGTCGTATTTTGTCTTATTACCACACCATGTGTTATATTTTGATTGGTTGAAAGGGGAGGCTGGTTTGACCGACTTAAACACTTTGAAATAACCTCCTTCTTCATCAAAATGGATTAAATCAAAGTCTTATAGCATATCCTAAGCTAAATGATTAGTTTCGGGATAAAAAATATAATTTTATGAAACTTTAGGGACATGATTTTAAATAAAGAAAGTTTCAGGGACTAAAATGAAAATATAAAAAGGGCCATTTTGTAAATAAAATATTTTTAAGGACCTCTAAGAAATATTAAAAATGTATGGTGTAAAATTACTAAAATACCCTTCATGTGTAAAATGACCCTTATACCCTTAATAACTTTACACCTCGTGCTTGGTTTTGACACCTCCACCGTATACCTGTCGGGGTTAAAGGAAGGGAACAAACACATGTCATGCAATTAGGGAAAGTTAAAACACGTGTCACCAATTGGTGAATTAAGACTGCAAGACAGTCCCGTTACGCGACACGCTAACACCGACTCACCAAAACGAATGCTTAGTCATCGAGACACGTGTCATCACCATAATAACTTTGGGAAATTTTAAATAGAAGCCTTAGGATCAGTTATTACACAAAATTCATTCCAAAGATCGGAGATAAATAGTGAGAGAAAATACGGGAAAGTTGAAGAAGAAGTTTCGTCTTAAGAATTAACGAGTGATCCAAGACTTAGCATCTGTAACTTCGAACTTCTGTTCTAAGTGAGTACTGTATGACATTCCTTGTATATTTTGATTATATGATATTATGCAAAAAACATATATTTTGTGAAATGATTTTATTCTCAAATTCATTTGATACAGATGATTTCGTCGTTTGTTATATGTGTATATCTCTCGATATAAACATCTTATTTGAATTCTGAAATTATTGATTCGGCCTATGGAATCTCTCTTACTATGTTGGCCTTGACTACCGGGTGAAAATATTTGGGTGGTACCTTCCCACTTGGTTTATCGCTGGTGTGCCCTAAACAAGACGTTATTTCATAGATCATGATTTTCTGTCTGTGTTATTGCTGGGCCGAAACATTTAGTAACACTATCTGTTTATCTGGGTAATAGAGCGTGCATGGCCATCAAAATAAAATTGAATAATTGACATATTGATCAATTATTTTATCTGTTCCATTCTGAACTGTTTATTCTGAAAATATTTATTGTCAAATTACTTTATATATATCTATATAATAAGGAGTAGAAGTTTGGTTACTATTCAATAAGATGATAAGCTAATTAGGGGCTAGGATTAAACCAAAAAGGCAAAGATCCAAGGGTTCAAATTAAAATACTTCTTTTACCATTTTTATCCCTTAAATATTTGATTTCCCTCCTCTTTTGACACTCTCAACTCATTTTTCCCTTTCTTCAAAATTCAAAAACAAGGGTAAATAGGGTATTATACCCATTTTGATCTCAACCCATGATACTCTCTCTGTTCAGATCACCAAATCCTCTCACTTTCACACGACACACTCTCTCCCATGGATACCAAATTCTCTCTTTTTTTGGACTTTCTATCCCTCTTACATACCCCAAAATAATCGAAATCCCCTCTTTCCATCTGTCAAGCAAGCGACTCTCTCTTTTCCCTGAACCTCCTCTCTCTCACTCTCTGTGTTAGCTCCCCAGATTTGTCGTAGTGCTCTCCATGCTCGCAGTGAGTTCTTTTGGATTTTAGTTTATTAGGTTAAAATTTTCAACGTTTAATTTCTTCTAGGTATTATTTACATATCTATTTTTTGCACATCTAATTTTTTGTTTGTGTGGTCCAAATTGAGTTTCGTTAGAGTTTGATTAGGTATTCTTCAATTTTTTTGTTTGTATGGTTGAAATTGCTGATCTATTTAGGTTTACTTCTTTTTATGGAGTTTAGGTTTATGGATATTTTTAGGGCTAACTGATGTTATTCGTTATTATTCATTTTTAGATGTTTGGATCTTCAAACGACTATACACACAACAATTTACCAAACCCACTGAGATTTTGGGATTTTCTTAAAATTTAGGGGTTTGAAAATTTGAATATGGGGCTTTCTTGAAATTTACTGTTCTAAACTTTGAATTATAAGTAGAAATCATGACCCTTTCATCACTTGAGCCCACAAAATACTGAAAATAATCATTTCTAGCTTTTCTATCAATCTCAAACTCTGTCAGACTCAACATTTTTTTTATTTTTAAATAGTTTTTTGTGGAGTTCGAACTGTAAAGTTTTGATTTTGGGGGGTGGTTATAATTGGTTTGTTTCACTTCACTGACATTTTTTTTTCTATTTTCCTATATATCTTTCTTTATCTGATTAGGTGGATTTCTGTGTTTTCTTATAAAAATTATCTGTATCTGATATAAAAATGAAAATTAACATTGCAAATGATACAGTTATGCTTGCACATAAGAGTCATAGTTATGCTTACATTGAGCCTAATTCTACTTATATTCAAAATTTTGATTTTTTGGAATTTTTTGGTGGACAGGGATGGCTGTGGGAAGGGATCTAAAGGCTAGAAAGAATAATGTAGTCACAGTTATAGGCGAGGGTGCCATGACGTCTGGTCATGCTTACAAAGCTATGATCAATGTTGGGTACCTAGATTCCGATATTATTGTTATTCTTAATGACAATAAGCAGGTATCTTTACCCCCTGGTAATCTGAAAAATTATCGTCTAGAAAATATCCTTTATCATTTGCTACTTTATATCTCATACGATATCTTCCTCACTTCTTTTTAATTAGTTAATTTCTTTAATGTTTTTACCTCTTTCAAAGTGGGTTTTGTCCCACAATGGCATGCAGTATCGATTTCAGTTACCTGGATGAAGGATTTGGTGGAAAATGATATTAAGGCAACAAATAATCATCAACGGAGATGGGCATATAGATGTTGGTGATCTACACGAGAAATCAGCCACCGTTTACATAGCCCCATTTTAAACTGGTATATCTTCTCGATCATATATTTACGCAACTCTTGTTTAAAAAATCACCATCGATTACACATGGTTTTCATTTCCCCGACCCCTATTTTTCAAATCATCCCCGGATTAAGAAAATGAAAACTTCCATGCTTTAGTGTACCCAAGCATAACAATTGCTCACCTACAAAATCCAGTAGCGTCCCCATCATCGCAGCCCATCATATCTGGATGCTGGAACCACCCGATTGGATCCACAAAACACGGTTAAACTCTGCACATGTAAGTCTTTTGTGCTGAATTAAGAATTGGTTTATTTACTTCTGAGAATTTGTTCCTTATGTCTAGAAATGTGCTTTTTATTCAGTTACTATGTTCCTTATTCAGTTGCTTTTTCAGGCAGGCACTTAATTTTTATTTAGGTTTTGTCTACGTTCTTTTGAAGAAACACAATCTCTTTTGTTCCTTATATTTTTATTCAGACACTCTTTTTATTCAACGACATTTTAGTTTATAAATGAATTTGTGTTACTTGGTTTATTCAGGAGAAGACACACGTATTGTGTTCTGTTCATTGAGTTTTATGAATTGCAGGCTTTGAAACTTATAGCAATGCTCCTTTCTCAGTTCTTGGTCACTATGCAATTGCAAGCTTTGAAACTTATAGCAATTACATGAAAAATTTCTCACTTAAGAGTTCTACAGCATTGGCCCCGAAAGTTGTATTAGTCAAACATTGCAGGCATTGAAGCAATAAATTGCAGGCTTGAGCATCACTTATAGCAATGACTGATCAAGTGATAAATTGCATCGGTCATATGTAGAAAATGTTCACCTAAGAGTTCTATATGACTGATCAAACGTTGCAGGCTTTGAAGCGATACATTGTATAATTTTTCACGGAACAGGTATGAACCAAACATATTTGTACTAATAAGATATACAAGCATAGACATTGTATAGTACACATATATACTTTTCCTAGGAAAATCATAATAGATTGCACCATATATTTCTCCCTCACATGAAAGGATTTTAAATGCCCCATATTAATAGCCAAACAACTAGATTATAAGCAGACTCCCCACATCACCTTAGAGCATATCTAATGGCAAATCAAATTTGAATAGTCATGTTTTGTTAATAATCAAAATCATGTAATCCACACACAATTGTCTGAGAGTGGTTTTCAGAAGTCTTATCTGCCAATTTTGAAACATCTGGTGCAAAAAACATTTCAATGTCAGCATAACTCAAAGTGACGGTGTGTCCTTTGGTAATTGATGAAGTATCCATGTGTCATCAAAAGCATATTCTGATAAGATTTGACCTCTATATATCGGTTATATTAGCTGATTTGAAATTGGAGAAATATTAGTTAAATTGGAGAGGTTTTAGGGCCCCATTAGGAACTAAATCACTCTGTGGATCTTGATGGTTACTGGAAATGAATATTAGTTGATTTCCAAATTCTGATGGATATTAGTTGATTTCCATAATCTGACGGATACTTGAAATGAAAAGCCCTTGATGTATGTGAGTGGTCCTAAAAATGATATAATTCTTTACTGACTATGTTTAGCTTCATGGAAATAACTTCTGAATTATGCTTTTCAGCGAACCTTAACCGGTAATTATATAAACTGGATTAAAGAGGTAGAAAAATATATTGCAAATATGATCATAGGAGGAATGGTTCTGAAAAATAAAGAGTTAATGCAGTTTTTTTAATTTTTTGGGGGGTGGGGGGTGAAATTGAAAATATTTTCCTCAAAGATCTAATAAATAGAACTAAAACAAACTTCAATAAAAGGGTGTATGGAGATGTTGTCATCTGGTACATTGACGATCCCTGAATATAATTAATAATGTGCGACTATATATCTTCCCTCTTTACCTCGGATGCTCCCAACAATGAGACTATTCAATTTGTTTTTAACAATGTCCCCGCTTAGTTACAAAAAATATGAATGCTAACCTGACAATGCCGTTGTCAAATGATGAAAGCCTATTCAATTTTCCCTTAACTCTGTCTTCATCTTTCTTTCTTAATTTATATTGTGTTGATATTTGGTGCCTTTTAATTGCCTCAGGTTGGCTTCTTAAGAATTTTCATTTTAGTCAGATTCATATATCTAAGAAATTGCATTAAGGATGTTCTGATGAAGAGTTTATTTTGGCGGTGGTGTGATTTTGGTAGGTAATCTCTTAGACTCTCTATTTCTACACGTTTTATTTGATAATTTCGTCAACATGTTACATTCACTTTTCTTCACTTGCATCTCTTCATTCAAACATAGTTAGGGACACTGTACAACGATAGAGTTAAGGACTGTAATGTTAGATCTGGTGGACTTTATGTGGCCGAAGGTAAAAAATGGAATCCTAAATCATATTTTTTCTATCATATATTATGGTTACCTACTCGCTTCTCCTCTTCCTAAAAGATTTTATATTAGTTCAAATGAGCATTTAAGTAAAAAAAATTATAGATAAAAAAAATCGGTCGGTGTAGATCTAGATTTTACTCGGATAGAATTCTTTTGATCCCCGTTTATTATTTTTTTATCCAGATGAAGAGGTTTGCTATGGATCAATGTTTTGGGAGTTGGTTAATTTTTCTAAATTTTTCCCATCCTCATGTTTATGGTGTTCTTGGATCTTCTTATTCACGTAAAGGAAGTAAGAATTGATTACTTTTTTGCTACCTGTTTTATAGTGAATTATTCCTTTTTAGGGAGGAAATGAATATATATCTCAAGTTTGTATCTAAATAAGAAGTAGTAACAGCCTTTGTCACTTCAGATTTGGAATGTGATTTTTGTTTTTCAGAAACTGAATTCTTGATAGATTGGAGAACTAATACTTAACATAGTCTAAGATTCATTATTGGGAACATTAGTGACATAAAAATACTATAACATGAAGCAACTGGATCATAAACTTTTATATCGTTTTCGGACTTATACTTCTGAATGTGGCACATTGAAACCAAACAATTCCATTTACATTCTAATATATCGGGGAAAGGTTGCAGTGTTATTGTTTTATAATAATTGCACCAATGATTTTCTCTTTAATAATAAATTAGTTGTTTCCCCCGAATTATATATGAGAATTGATTCATACAGGCAAGGGATCTCTATTTACCTCGCATTTTGACTTTGTGACTTTTTGTTTTTTTTTCTTTTTACAAATATGATGGTGAGCACATAAATGCATAGCTTGAGTGATAAATATGGACTGCGTGGAGTTGTTTTATTTAGGAATTATTATGTTGATTTATTATCGACGTTTGCATCACTACTCATTTTGGTGATTATTTATTAAACATGGATTCTGATTTTTTTTCTATCCATTCATCTTGGAGTTCTACAACAATACTTCTCTGAAATGTATTTATCTTCTGTCCCAATTTTTTCATGACATGAAAGATGCCCATTTAGTCCAATTTGGTCATTGTGCGTTGCAACCTAATATTATTTGTCACTTGAAAAATTTAAGGTTTTCAAAATAGGTTTCTTTTCAAACGCCACATGGATATAAGTTATGCATTGGACAGGTAGTGAACTACAGGAAAGTTTAATCTTTGCTAACTCAAAGATGTATGTTTTTGCCTAATTTTTATTAAGATCTTTGATTGGGTCCATTATCTCTTCGAATTTATCTGTAACTTGAAATCAATTTTCAAGAGAGGCATTATAGTTATCAATTCATTAAGCTTTTTGCTTTTTGCTTTTGATATTTTCCTTTTGTTTTTTAACATCATGTTGTGTTGGATACATGTTATTTTCAATTATGGATATTAAGTACTCATACTGGGTTCTTTTTAGTTAGAACTTTACATCAATTATGGGTTGGAAGTTAATCTTAGTTGATACATCTATAATGATGAAATGAAAGCGTCATATATGGGGAAACACTTTTGTGAAGTGGGAAATTTTTCTATATACTTGATAGTTACTTAGCTTCCTGTTTAAAAATACTAATGGTTGAAATATTATTTAATTGAAATTGATAGTTAGGCATTGATGAAGTTATTTAATGATATATTGAATAAAATTTGCAAATAGTAACAATCTTCTTTATCTTATCTCATAGCTTCATTATTCATGTCATGAATTGGATTTGACATCCCGATACACTTGATTAGATTAATATCCCTATACACTTGATTTAGCAACTTTACATATCGATTTTGAAGTAGGATTGGAAGGCTTTGTGTTTGTTATTTAATTAAGCATGTTAATGTTATTTAAGCATTTTTACATGGTCTAAGGACTTAATCTTATTTAATTAAGCATGGTACATCCTACATTGTTTTTAAGGATGGAAATTTATAGTATGGTGGACTTTCTTCTCATACAAAGCAAGAACAATATTAGTTCTCTTCCTATTTTGAGGGCCTCTTTGATTTAAAAAAACATTGATTTGCAATAATATTGCAAATGACAGTGATGTTTATATGAATACTTCAGTTCAGATCATGAATATTTCTTAGATCTAGATCTAGATTTGTGCGTTTATATTGTTGAGATCTACATTTCTTACTACTTGATTTTATTTTTTCTTTCTAGGTTACTCGAGGGAATAGGGTTCAATAAGGTATCTCATCTCACTCTCTAAAGCACAATTGTTTTTTAGATATCACCATTGTATGGGTTGTTTTTTTGCTGAATTGAGTTCAAATTTAGGGATTTCCATTTTATAGTTCAAATTAGGAATTGAGTACAAAATTAGGGATTTTCAAAATGGTGGTGTTAAATTTTAAAATAGGGCGTTTGATTTTTTTTACTGTATTTCCATTTAATTGAGGGGCTCATCGTAAATTTTAGTATAAGGTATTATATGAGGTCATGTCTATGTTGATTACATGAGTTTTTCCTATCTTAAAAGGTCATATCTTTATTACTGGATATTTTGTTTATCATTATTGCAAAATATGATTTTTATATAGATTGTTACTGTGCTACTTTGTTTACCGTCATTTCAAAATATGCTTTTTTTATTTGTGATGGTTTTAGGAATTTAAAGTGACTTCCATATCCGTCTCTCCCGAAACCCCCGAGTTGTAATCAAGTTGAAATGTATGGTTTATTTGTATGTTTCTCAATTTCTACTCATATATGAGCTACTTTCATAACATCATAGCCATATAGTATCTTTATATGTTCAACAATAGGGTGTGGGTGTATCAAGTTGGTGAATGAAGAGATGATGATGGTATGATATTTAGTTTCAAAAGGTCATGAAAATAACCAAAGAGATGGTTCCCATCTAAATGTTTGCTTCAAGCATTTGATACCTTTTACCCGTGTGAGTGTTTTTCTTGGTAAGGCACTCAATTTTAATTTCCTAATTCATTCTCGAAATGATGTCCATTATAAAGCACTAACATAATCTTTATTAAGTTTTTGGAGTCTTATCTTAATTAGTAAATTTGTTGTATTGTCATTAAGTTTTCTTTGTTCAATTTCAAAATTCATGAAATCTCTAACTTATTATTCCTTTGCTATTAAGTGCATACACATCAAAGAAAATAATTTTCCGTCTTAAAAACATATTTGGGTACTAAATTAGGTTTTCTAGAGCTTTTAACTAATGAACTGCACTCCACAACTTTCCTGCTAGAGCTTTTTCCAGTGCTTTTAACTGTGTAAGAAGATCACGCATATTCTTCTCTGCCAGAGCTTTTGCTGCAAGCTCAGTTATTATTCGATGCCTCTCCAACCGAGCTTTACACCGCTGAGGTGATTCATCTTCAACTCCACCATGAACTGGTGAAATTATATGTCTCGCCTCACTGCTATAGCTGCTATATTAGCTGCTATAGCTGCTATACAATATATTCTATTCTATTCTATTAGCTGCTATACAATCTATTTTATTCTATTAGCTTCTATATTAGCTTAGGAGTAGCTGCTACAACTTCTATACAATTTATTCTATTCTTTCTTCTATAATTGTATACCTATAGCTGTTATGCAATTGCAACAAATCATTGGGAACTCTCATAAGAAGCATCTAATGAACTCTCATCGTAAGAATTTTCTACACCATGTTGTTTAATATATTGTTTTCTTTATATCCATCAAACATAAAAACATTTTTTTATCTTATTTTCTCATTTTTTTATGAATCCACAAAAGAGCATTTGCGGTTAGACAACCTCATTTAATGTGCATCATTTATTTTCTACACCATGAGACTAATTCTAGCGGTCCTGCCAATTTTTCAGTAGATGTACTTTGGCGTCATTCTTTTTTGGGATTGAACTACAGTACTACCAGCATTGGTCGTTGTTCTAGGTAAGCATTACACATTTGACACATAACTATTTATAATTTTTTTTCTTAAGACCATTTTACTTTCGCCTTGAATTGTTGCTGTTTGTAAGCTGAACTTTGGACTCTTAGGTGTGATTTATGCTGAATTTTTGTTGTTTGTTATTTGCAAGCTGTATTTTTGCTATTTGTTGTTGTTTATTTTTTTGTATATCACTCACTCTTCAGTTCACTAAACTATGGTTTAAAAGAGGTATAATCGGTGTATGATGCTATTAACTCATCAACATTGGCTTTGTATTACAATAGGTGGGTGTGGGGGGGGGGGCAGCAGCAGGTCGGGGTGATGGGCAGTAGGTGGGCGTGGGGGCAGCAGCAGGTCGGGGTGATGGGCAGTAGGTGGGCGTGGGGGCAGCAGCAGGTGGGCGTGGGGCAGCAGCAGGGGTGTGTTGGGGGGGGGGGGGGAGGAGCAATAGGATAACTGCTTTTTGGTAGTTTTAGTACCCTAACCTATAGGGTGTGACCGTGTGAGCATCACCATAATTCCAATTTTTAGAGGGTCAAAAAATTTGAATGTGGATTTGATAAATAATTTACAACAATGTGCAGGCGGGTCAAATGTTATACATACAACTTGAGTTTTCACGTACAACAACATAAAAGGGGGCATATTACATGAACTAGGTTCAGCAGTGTTAGACACTTTCTCATGTACGACATTGGATGTAGAGGTCCCACTAGGTTTTATGCTAGACTCACTAGGGTAATTACTTTCTTTGTGTGTCGTTTCATTGTCCACAAAATCAAAATATTCAGTAATATCAGTGACAGTATCAGCAGTACTCATTTATCTTTCTCAATGGATATAAGGCATGACATTTCCATCAAATAGGACATGCCTAGAAATATACAAGATGCTTATTCTGCTTTGATTTTTATACTTCGTATACTCTGTTTCTTATTAAGTTGGTTAGTTTTTTAAGAGTGATGATATTGTTCCTACTCCACATTTAGTTCCAAAATCTGAAAAATCATAGAAAGAGTTTATCAAAGACACTTATGGCTGATTATGGCTAAAATCATACCAAAATCAGTCAGCTAGATGTGCCCATGCTTCATTTTCTCCATACAAGACCCCTATAAATGATAGTATCCTTCGGTTGCATTCGCTAGATTCAACTTCATTTTCTTCATTTTCTCAATTACTGCCCGAGTATCCTTCGGTTGCATTCACTAGATTTTATAACTGAAATCTAGATTCAAATTGTTCTTGAGGGGGTTGTCGACCTAAGGTAGTAGTTGACGCAAACCTATAAATTTATTTTTCAACTATTTTTATAAATGATGTAGTGTTTGTTGCATAGTGTTCTGCCTTTGTTGTAATCTCTCTTTAATATTCTATCAGTTGTGTGAAACTACGTTTGGGTTCACAACCGTTCTTATCGCTAACTAACTCACCAACATTGGCTTTGAATTGCAGCAGGTGGGCATGGTGGGGGGGCAGTAGCAACAGTTAGGGATGATGGGCAGCAGGTAGGGGTGATGTGCAGCAGGTGGCCGTGGGGGGCTGCAACAGGTGGGGTGGGGGCATCAGCAGGTGGGGGTGGGGGGGAGCTACGACGGAGATTTCAGCGAGATCGGTGCCCGAGCCAAGCTTCTACGAAGGTAATGTACTAGCTTTTAGAATATAATTTTTCACTACATGTTTAGAATTGCGTAGCTACTATGCAAAAATCGCATGTCATGTACATTTTCCCCTGTAGTTTTATCATAAAGAATGGCCCTCTAAAACCTAGGTTCATGGTGTTGATTTTTAACACCACTATAACTGTTTTTTGGTAGTTTTAGTACCCTAACCTATAGGGTGTGACCGTGTGAGGATCACCGCAATTCCAATTTTTAGAGGGTCAACAAATTTGAATGCGAATTTGATAAATAATTTACAACAATGTGCAGGCGAGTTAAATGTTATACAGACAACTTGAGCTTGAATATTGTGTGAATGCAGTGGTTACTAATGGAAGGGTGAGTTATATTTGGGCTATTTCTACCTTACTATAAATAAGGTCACGTTTAATTTTTTATTATTAGAAATTAATTCTTTTAAAAATGGGAAAAAAAGATAAGGAAATAAATAATTGTAGTAGAGATGCTTAATATTTAGAGGAAAGTGCAACCCCGCTGAAATTTGAACTTTTTGGGAAAAAAACCTGTATTGATCAATTACTGCAAGAACTTTAAACTTTTTGCAAATAACCCCTGTATTGTTGAACTATGTATTTTGCTTCAAAAACCCATTATAAGGACTTTTTAGGGACATTTTTTAACGACCCGTAGGGTGCTCTTGGTAAGAAGATGAATTGTTCAAGGAGGTTTATTTCATTAAAAAAAATTTAAGGGGACTTCCAATAATTCACCCATATATTTATGAAGTTTTTGTAAGCATCTCTATCGTTCTTACTATTTACGACATATTTGGCATTTAATAGGTGATCTGCCTTATTGATGGTACTACTTTTGTAAGCCACGATTTGCATTTTCCAGAATCTTTGGAGTTTTAAGTACAGAAGAAAACACATTGTGGAAATTGTTGAAGAAGTGAAGTGGGAGGGCATAGATCCTGACATGCTGCTAATGAGGTTTGTTGTTTCTGTGCTCTTTTGTGTTGCTTCGTATGCTGTTTTCTTCACCTTTCCATTTATTTGATTTGGAGGTGGTTGGTAGTCATGTCCTTGCTGATCTTAGATACTTTTTTTTGTAGCAAAAAAAGAGATTACATTTGTGCTACGTGGATGCCATGAGGTTCATGGTGAGGCCCTCTTTTCATGATGAATTATTGGTAATTCTCATTTTTTTTACTAAAGTCATATTTTGGCATATGTACTTTGGATTATTTTGGCATATGTTGCTTATACGAGGTCCAAAATGGGAATTTCAGATAATTTACTAGATTCGTGTTAATCCCATAGTATGCCAATCTTTCCTAACAATTATTACCTGTATAGAAGATAGATGGGAATTTTTAGCATTTGGTTCCAACATTTAGAGACATGGTGTATTTGCTATATAATTAATAATTGGCTTTGTTTATTTAATATTTGATTAGCTATTTCAATTGATCAACTATATTTTCTGTTTTGTATCAAATCGCATTTTGAAAAGGACAGACAATCATTATAGTGGAACATGTGGGATGACCTCGATTGATATATATTTATTTTTTTAACAAATTTGTTTCATTGAAGCTTTTGTTAGACGAATTTGAGATTTTTTTATATTGTTGGATTTGTTGTTATCCCTTAAGTAGGGTGGATAGCCCAATAAACAAAGGATATTATGTCCATTTTTTTTTAATTTGACACTTTTTTTGAGACACGATGTGAATTAGATTGATGAATATTGTATATTTCATATTATATGTGAATGTGTTAGATGGATTTAGACTATTTGAAAGTTGTTGGACTATTTGTTATTCTACTTAGACTATTTGAATGTTGTTAGACTATTTGAATTTAGACTATTATATGTGAATTTGTTATTTGTTTGTCGTTTTGCATTTACGAATTTTGAAATTTTTTGCCGTTTTGTAATTACGTTCTTTCAAATTTTTTGCCGTGCCTTCAGGCACGGTCATTCCGCTAGTATATATATATATATTACTCCAAATTCCTGTCTCAATATACATGCCTTCTGTTCTAAATTGAATTGGTATCAATTTTCTGAAAAACCCTGGAATGTCTAGAGATTTAATCTCATTCGCCTTTTAGCTGATGTTGTATAAATAACCATTTTTAAGGAAATAAGTAGACTCGTGGAGAGAACATGCAAGGACTATGTTGAAGATTTAGCTTTTAGATCTCTTTTTGTTATTATGTTTGCTTTATCATTTAGAGAATGTATGGCTCTCTTGTAATAAGTTTCTAAATTTTGTCTGAAGATGTAATTCATCGTTACTTTTAATATAAATGAGTTTTCCTTTAGAAAGCTCTGATGACGTAATTCCTTTACTTTCAGTATTTTACGATTCATAACCATGTGATTGTATTTTCGTTGCACTTATTTAAGGAAACAATTAAAGTGAGAATATATGTTGCCTTGGTGGCATGTCAAGACACTCGTTCCCTACTACTAATTTAGGTCGGGGTCATGACAGACCAACTGGCTACGGGATATCAAGTATTGGATGTAATCGATGTCTGAGTATGTCAAGAAGTCGGCTCCTTCTTACTTTGTGCCATCTGCCACCTTATATAAGGGTTCTAGTTCTGGGAGTGGCGGATCCACCGCTTGTTACTGGGGAAAACATGTTCAATGCGGAGGTTGAGGGTCTAAGGGGAAGGTCGAGAGTTCGGGCGAAGTCCCTTTTTTGTATTTTTTTTGGTTTTTCCTTTTCCCCTTTCTTTTGTACCTGCAAAGATGTAATAAAGAGACATATATGGAATGCAATTTAGTTTTTGGTATTTTTCTTTATTTAGCGACCTACCCAATATGCACCTTTTAAATTTCTACTAAGATTGTTTATTTTATGCAAAGATAAAGATATGTATGGACATGATAAAAAAAGGAGATTAAGAGTAATTAACTCAAGGGTTAATATTTCTTTTCAAAGTACGATTTTTTAACAAAAAAAGGAAAATAATTTATTTTAAGAATGAAAATTATTTTTGACGAAAATATTTAGAAAAATAAAAAGGAATGACCCAATGGGCAACTTTTCAAAATAAGGATTTTTAGAAATTGATTTTGGGCAAGGAAAAAAAGGAATTTTCTAAATAGGGGTGTTGCCGATCAGCATATCCCTTGACATGACAATCGGTATAGGGTCAAGTCAAATCGCTCCTAGGCTTTGATTGCACTTTCCTTCATATATGTGTACTTTTGTAGGGCTGAGAATTAAATAGGTTTATAGAAATTTTATTTTCACCAAGGATTTGGAGTATAAAAAGAGGGGTATGGGGTGTTTTTTCTTCATCAACACCCACATTACTTTTCTTTCTTCTCATTTCCTATTCCCAAAATGGCTCTTCCCATGTATGAAGAATTATCCTCTTATCTTAAAGGCTTAGAGGCCATGTGTCTTTATAATGTTGATTATGATATTTTCAGCTTGCATCAGGTTTTTCGGTGGCGTAATCGAGACAGAGACTGGAACTTTCTAGTAGCGGTGGTGCAATTTCGGTACCCTAAGGACCATGTCTTTCGTTTTGGATTGGATGAGATCTATCCTTCCGATGAAGAATTCTCAGCAACGTTGGGGGTTAGCCTCAGTGTCGTGGCGGCCATGCCCGATTTTTTTTATTCTCTATGGGCATTTATGGCTTAGTTTCTCCATATTTCTCCTTCGGTGGCTTGACTGTTGGTAGTGCACCAAAGGGGCTTTGATGATGTTGTCTTTACCAGAGCTATTTCTTTGGGACTTACTACAAGGCTTTTAGTGGTGACAAGGGACTTGATAGTTGATCCCCAAGTGGCTATGAGAGCTACACGGATGTCTTACTGCCGTAATCCTGCGGCAGTGGTGCTGGTGAAGACCCTGAATGGTCTCGATGCTTGGAAGGAGGGCCGCTCCAATATTTTAAGGGGGGTCCCGGTGATGTTGTTCATGTGTCCTGCAGAGAGATTTCATTTGGTGACCCCTCCTGAGTATCCTTTGGCAGGTGTGCCTAATTTCTTTGTACAACCTTTCTTCAGGTTTGGCCCATCGATAAAGAATTGGGTGAACTGGTTTGTGGAACATGGATCCCGATGTCTTCATTGGTCGATGCCATGGTGGGGAGACTTGCATCCAATTGTGTATTTAGGAGAGTATCTGTACGTGAGGTTGGTTGGTTTTTGTTAGACTTCTTTTTCTTTCCTATGGCGGATCTGGCCTAAGTCGTATGGGAATTAATTATGCCTCCTCTGACAACAAAATTATTCCTGGTGGAGGATCGGACTGAATCATTACGAATCATGTTGGTCTTCTTATGGCAGCACCACCTTCCATCTACCCGTCCATCACAATCTATAGGAGAGGTCTGGTATGTGTTTGGCGACTACCTGACATCGTTGTGGAAGAAGGTAGTGGAGAAGATTATGGAGGAAGATATTGGGCAAAACTGGCTTGTTGTCTTCGACACCATGGAGGAGGGTGTTCTGGTTTTGTCCAAATTTGTCAGGGTGTATCGCTCCATAAAGCGCATACACCAAGAATGGGAGACTTAGGGACCAATGGGGGCAGGGAATGATAATGAAGCGGGGATGATAGTTGAGGAATTGGTCTATGAATCTATGGTAATATTTTGTGAAGCTATGGTAACTTATATTTTGGGTGATTTTGGTGTTTTTTATGGGGTTAGCGATAATTTTTGTAAAGTTTTTAAGGATTAGGTAAGTTAGTTTAAAATGGTTGAGTCAGTGGAAAGCAGGTGGTCTATTTGACTCCCATCACTAATACTTCATTTAATGATTATGTATTCCTTTATTAGAAATAAAAATGATTTTGATCATATTTTGTTATGCATGTTGATGAGTTTTGCATTTTGAACTATTTATACCAATCTCTAAGGCATACATAATCCTTTTGTTCATGTGAACGATAAGATGGATCGCCGTTCTCAGAGGCTAGAAAGGAATATCATTTTGTGAAAAAGAAGAGGATCGTGCCAATATGTGGAATATGGGCTGTTTACGTCCCTATGGGGGTTTTGAAAATTTTCATGAGTTTCAAAGAAAAATATTTTTTAGAGGATCAAGTTCCACATAGTTTTAGCTAGGGGAAATGAAGATTTTTTTAAGAATAGAAGGGGATAAGAAGAGTTATAGCGCATCGAGATTTTGAACAAAGGGTAAAAAAATTAAGACGGTCCAAGTTAACTGGACGCGCCATTTCTTTTTCGTCGAGGTCTACGAGAATAGTGGCACTGCCTGAAAGAATTTTCTTCACAATGTAGAGGCCTCTTCAATTCGGTTTGAATTTTCCTCTTGGGTTCCAGATGGGTTCTATGATCTCCTTAAGAGCAAGTCTCCTTCATAGACACTCCGATACTTGACTTTTTTGTTGAATGATCGCTCTATCCGATGATTTGTATATGGTATAGAGATTTGAGTCTCTTTTCATCTAAAAGTGACTGTTCGTCAAAGCAACTCTGATGCCAATCTTCGTTGTTAACTTTTCTATCGAGCATGATATGTAGGAAAGGTATTTATAAATCAACGGATAGGACCTCTTCCATGTCGTATACCCGATAATAAGAGGTAATTCCAGTAGGCATTATGATTGAAGTGCAGTAGCCCCAAAGGGCATAAGGGATCCAGTCAGCCCAAACTCTGTAACTCCCAGTCATCTTGTTGATGATGGTTTTGAGTCTTTTTTTGGTAGCATTGATAGAACCATTTATTTTGGGTCGATAAGAAGAATATTTTTGTCTCTTAATCCCGTACTATTCGACTAGTTCTGTGACCTCGACTTGAAAGTGGAGTCCATTATCTAATACTAACTCGTGGGGAACCCCGTATCAGTGGATGATGTTCTTTCTGGTGAACTTGGCCACTTTCTTGGCGTTCAGCACTAGTAAAGTAATTAATGGTGGACAAGATGAATTCGTGATCATTAGAATCTTTAGGCGTAACCTTACCTACGATGTCAATGCCCCAAGTGGAAAAGGGACAGGGAGAGGTCATGTTGTATGATTCCTAGGGAGGTAAGTGTTGGAGATCGGTGAACTGCGGGTATTTGAGGCATCTTCAAACATGGGTAGTACAATATTTAACCATGGTGATCCAGTAGTACCCTTAATGGATGATTATCTTGGCAAGCATATGACCGTTCATGTGGGGCTCGCATTCCCCACTGTGGATTTTCTGCATCATTTCTTTAATATCACCCCTGATATGCTGTGCAAATGGGTTCCATTGCAGTTTCTCTTCAAAAGTGCTATGTCGTAGATTATATACTGGGCAGCCAATTTACAAAAAGTCGTATTGTCTTTTTTATCTACGTCTTGGGGATTCCTACCATGTTTGATGAGGGGCTAAATATTGTAGCACCATAACCTCTCCATATCGGAATCTTCCTCGATGACCAGCCCAATGTGGTAGCAATGAGTGGGCATGGGTTGTTTCCAAACCAAGAAAGGGGCCACTGTTATTATCTCAAGCATGTAGACCTTGGAGGCCAGGGTAGCAAGGGAGTCGACTAAACTGTTCTTTGTACAAGGCAGATAGTGGAAAGTGACATCTTTTAACTGGGAGGCCAGCTCTTCTAGGTAGGCATGGAAGGGTAGGAGCTTCTCGTCATTGACTTTCCATTTTCTGAGGATTTGGCCGGCGATGAGGGAAGAGTCCCCATAAATGTCTAGGTTCTTTATACCTTTCTTGAGGGTAATCTTGAGGCTTATGGTGCATGCTTAGTATTCGATCATGTTGTTTGTTCTAGGTAAGTCTAATTTGATGGAAATGGGGATATGAGAGTCACCAGGGACGATCATGAGTATCCCAATTTCGTATCATTTCTTATTAGCAACTCCATTAAAGAACATTTTCCATCTAAGGTCCTCCTGAGAGGTGCGGAGAATGTCTTAATCCAGGAATTCAGAGACCTAAACATCGGTTCCTTCCATGAAGTAATCAGCAAGGTAGTTACAAATGGCTCTCCCTTTCATAGCTTTCGATATGACGTACACAATATCGGATTCAGCTAACAACATTAATTGACGGGATATTCGGCTGGACAGAGAAGGATTTTTTAACAGGTATTTGATGGGATCCATTCGGGATACTATTCTGATGGGAAGGCAAGCATATAGTTTCGTAACTACTGTGTGACCCAGACCAGGGCAACACATGCTTTTTCGAAAGAAGTGTAGTTGACTTCGTACTCGACCAATTTTTAACTAGTGTAATAATGGATCTTTCCTTACGGGATTCTTTAATGTATTGGTCTAGGAGAGCCGCTATAGCGGTATCTATGACGGTCAAGTATAAAAGGAGAGGGAGACCTAGCTGCGGAGGCATGAGTATCGGAGATCGGGTGAGGTATCACTTGATTTTACCAAAGGCTTCTTGGCAGACCTCATTACAGACTTTAGTTGAACCCTTCTAGAGAAGATTGAAAATGGGTTTGTATATAGATGTTAGTTGGATAATGAAATGTAGTTTATTTAGGAATACTCAGACTTCCTTCTCTATCTGTGGTGGTGGCATCTCATGTATGGCTTTCAGTTTTGTAGAGTCTACTTCGATTCCCTTCTCACTGACTATGCATCCCAAGAGTTTTCCTTTCGTGATGCCAAAAACAAACTTCTGTGGATTTAGCCACATCTGGTACTACCTCAGTTGCTCGAAGAACATTTGGAGGGAGGGAATATGACCTTCCCGAGTCTTAGACTTGATGACCATGTCGTCTGCATAGACTTTGACCTCCTTGTGAATAAGGTCATGCAGGATGGTTATGGCATCCTTTTAGTAGGTAGCCACTCAAAAATGGAGGAAATTGGTGTATTGGGTTCATTTATAGTGTAATATTTCTAAAATGTGGTGGCATAAGGTGGGTACAAGTTGGTTTAGGGTGGTTGATGATGGTGGTAGAGGGTAGTGGAGCTTTCAAGAGCTAGAGAATGCAGGAGAAATCTGATAATACGCAACCCCCACTTTCTCTTCTTCCAAACTCCCAATTAACCCTAAACAAGCCTTATAAAAAAACCTACAACCCTTAAAATATTTTTTTTGCCCATCTGGGATCACTAGATGTCGACACGTCATTGATCCAACGACCCAAAATGTGATAGCACACAAGGGAAACTCGATTTAAAATTTCTGGGCAAACTCGTTCGAACGAAAATGAGACCTCGTTTGAACGAGAAAGGGGATTCATTCGAATGACAATCGAACGACCCTCTAACGAATTCATACAGTGGCACGTCATTCGATCTCCACTTTGAATGAAGTTGGCTTCTTATTTGAACCACCTGTCTTCATTTGAATGAAACAACAGTTTTGTTCAAACGACCCTTAACTCGTTCGAACCACAATTTCTAATATCTCCAATTTTAACCCAAAAACTTCCAACAATTATCATCAAGACTCTAAAAAGTCAAATACGGATATAAACCCAATTATAATGATCTAAATCCCAAGACTTTCATATTATTACAATTCATACCGAAAAATAATAAAATATTGGGCACGGGTATTTCAATCCAGGTTCGAAGAGGCAGCCAAAGAGAAGAGAGTTTGGATGAAAGTCGTGGATGAGATGATAAAGATACACGGACAATTGAAGCCCAGACATGGAGGGGATCAATCCAAAGGATAGAAGATCTCCTGGGTGACTTAATCAAAACTAAAAACCCACTCCAAATAGGGTTTGTGCATGGATCTCCATTAACAACTTTCGTGATTAGTTATCCCACACCAGCAAAATTTAATCCACATGTGATCACTCATAGATACAATCAAATCCAATTTGCATGTCGTAAATATCAAGCATCATGTGACATATTCTTCATAGCTTATGAGATACGATGAAGAGCTATTTTAAGCACTCTCACAGAACCCGTTCAAATCTGATATAATGGGTTACCAAGAGGTAAGATATCTAAGTTTAAACAAGTGGTCGACTTCTTTGTTAATAATTTATATTTCTGAGCAAAACCTTGTAAGAGGGTAGCTTACTTGTTAAGCATCAGTTAATGCACGGATGAAATAATAAGAGTATATTACTAGGTTCAATGCTAAAAATTAAGAGTTGTAGATTATAATGAGAAAGTAGACATTATAACAATCATGAATGGGTTATTGCCTAACAAGTTATACTAGGCATTTGCCAAGGAGACTCTAAACCACATGGCTAAATTCTTAGTCAAATCAGGAAAGGTCATGAATAAAGAAGAAGCTATGGATGCAAAAGAGTTCAGCCATAAAATATTAAAAAGGTAGCAGCTCAAGAAGAAAGGAAAAACCCAAAGAGGGAGCCAAGACGAAGAACGAAAGAAGGTCATACCAAAATTTTGACAAATAAACTCCTTTGATAGTGGGAGTACACAACATCCTCGATGAGATCCACGAAAATGGTGAATGGAAGTGGCCGGAGAAGTTATAAACTCCCACCAAAATAAGAGATAAGAACAAATGTTGTAAGTTCCACAAAGATCATAAGCATGAGACCAAAGACTACATGTCCCTAAAAGAAGAAATTAAAGCCCTCATCAAAAGAGGTTAGCTAAATAAATACATGGAGAAAAATGGAAGAACACCATCTCGTGATTATTGGAATCAAAGGATGAGACCAAGATCACCTTGGGTAGGAAATAAGGACCAAAAAATAGCTCAGGAGAACAAAGACAGTGAGAATGCAGACCTCCCTATAAGGCTCAATGAGCCAATAGTTTCTCTCAAGTGCATTTTCATAGTAGGAGGGGATACTGGTGGAGGTGATAGATCATCTGAAAGAAAGTCATATCTCAATGAAGCAAGAGCATGTGTCGAAAATAGAGACGTAAACATGGCGACAATAGCAGATGTCCGACCTCATAAAGTCATCAAGGATAGACTTATAATAGGATTTTCTGGAGAGGAACTCTCGGGGTTATTATATCTTCATGATGACCTACTAATAATAACTATAATGATCCATGACAGGAATGTGAAAATAATTCTGGTAGACAACAGGAGTTTAGAAGATGTATTGTTATATGGCTATTTTAAGAGGTTGAAGTTATCCGACAGAAATTTAGAGACATACCATCATACTCTGATCAGATTTTGAGGTGAAAAAGTATATCTATTGGATACAATTGAATTAGAAGTTGTTATTAGAACTTGGACGACCTGCAGAACTGGGACGATGAGATTCTTTGTCCTTGACAAGAATATATCATCAAGCTATTATATTATTTTTGGAAGAGTGGGTCTGAAGAAATTTGAGTATGTAGCCTCAATGGTTCATCAATGTTTAAAGTTGTCCACCAGTTTTAGTGTGGGTGAGGTGAAAGGAAATTAAGTAGAAGCACACGAATGATACTACACTTCGATCGACGGAGAAGAAATGAAGAAGTTAGCTCAAACTTATCAGATCGAGACGTTAGATCCTCGAGATTAAGATAAGTTGATAACTGGAGAAGAAATTGAGAGAATAAAGCCAATAATACTAGACGGTGACCATCCTGAAAGGACAGCTCAAATCGGCTGGTCCCGGCATCCCGTCCTCAAGAAGCAACAGTCTAACTTCCTATGAGCTAGGAAAAGTGTATTTTCATGGAACCATGAAGCCATACCTGGAATTGATCCAATAATTATTAGTCATGAGCTCAATATAGTCAAGGAAGATAAACTAGTAAAACAAAAATGACGGGTATTATCGGAGGAAAAGAACTTGGTGATTCAAGAAGAAGTGAGCAAGTTGTAGAAAGTCGACATCATTGAAGATGTATGTATCCTAATTGGTTAGCAAATGTGGTAATGGTACTGAAGAAAAATGACAAATGGTCGATGTGTGTAAACTTCACATATTTAAATAAGGCATGTCCCAAGGATTAGTATCCTTTGCCTCAAATTGACCAACTGGTGGATGCAACAGTTGAGCATGAACTACTGAGATTCATGGATACATATTCTCGTTATCACCAGATTCATATAAAGCCAAAAAATAAAGAGAAGATATCCTTCATCACCAGCGAGGTACATTTTGTTATAATGTTATGCTCTTTGGACTAAAAAATATAGGTGCCACTTATTAGAGGCTGGTGAACAAGGTGTTTGAGCAACAAATAGAAAATAATATGGAAGTTTATGTGTACGACATGTTGGATAAGATCATAAAATCAGACGACCACATCAAATACCTCAGCTAAACATTCAACGAGCTGGAGAAATATCAGATGAAACTAAATCCAGCCAAGTGTGTGTTCGGAGTCAAGGCTGGAAAATATCTGGGTTTTATTGTCAACCAAAGGGGCATAGAGGCCAACCCTGACAAGATCGAGGCATTGATTAATATGTATCCTCTAATAGAAACTAGGAAATCTAAAGCGTAATAGGCTAGTGGTAGTATCTAGAGCCTCAAATAAGTGACTCCCATTATTTAAAGTGGTTAAAAGTCTTTTAAATGGATAAAGGAGTGCCAAGCTACTTTTCTAGAGCTGAAAAGATACCTAAGATTGGCCCCATAGCTATCAAAGTCAATCCTAGGGGAAAAACTATAGTTGTATTTATCTGTGTCAAAATTAGCAGTTAGCTCAGCTATGATCAGAAGTGAGGAAGGGGTCAAAAAATTAGAATACACCACAAGCAAAGCTTTTTCTAGTGCAAAAATAAGATATCCCATAATGGAGAAATTGGCTTCAAATATGATAGTACCATCCAGGAAGATGTAGTACATCCAAGACCACTTTATAGTGGTCTACACTGATCTCCCACTTTGGCAAACCATTCATAAACCTGTGAAATCTGGCAGGTTGATGGCATGGGTGATAGACATAGGTGAATATGAAATAACATAAAAGCCAAGGACTAGAGTCAAAGACCAAGACATAGTATAGTTCATTATATAATTCACCTACGAGGAGAAAAAACAAGCCGAGCAGCCTATCGCAATTTATTCAGGACTACCCAAAGCATAGCGGAGTCCTCATCCAAAAAGTCAAGATTGGTTAAATGGAAAAAATTATTACAAAATTGTTTAAAGATGGTTCTTTAGTACAAGGATACTTTGAGCATGAGCTAAACGTTTGGGAGATATTCGGGGAAGAATCATCATGTGCAAGTGGTAGAGGTGTTAGATAGATAGTCAATACACCTGATAGAGATGATATAGAATATGCTCCCAGCTTCAAATTTGAAGCATCCAATAATAAATCAGAAGACAAGGCTCTGATTATTGGATTAAAGTTAGTTGCATCACTTGGAGCCAAGTAAATAATAGCTCATAGTGACTCACTATTAGTGGTAAACCAGGTGCTAAGAGAGTATGAAACAAGAGAAAGGAACATGTTAAAATATCTTAGAAGGGTGAAGTTGCTACTGAAAAATATAAAATCACTCCAAATTATCAGAATCCTCGGAATTGAAAATACCAAAGGAGACGCGTTATCTTGTTTGAAATCAACCACCAATGTCGATCTGAGGAAAACTATACTTGTAAAAATCTTATTGCAAAGGAGCATTGATGTAAAAGAAGTGAATTTTCTGGAGTTGACCATGGGCCCATCCTATATGGACACAATTATAAAATATTTAGAAGAAGACATTATGTCATCCGATCAGAAGGAGGTGAGAAGACTTCTTTACAAAGAGACCAAGTTCGTCATGGATAAGGGAGTGTTGTATAAAAAAGGGTTTTACAGTCTCCATGGTGAGATGCATTCACCCCCATGGAAGTGCCAAACTTAGTTTGAGAAATACATAAGGGATCGTGTGAAGCCCATAAAGCAGGACGGACATTAGTCAAGAGAATAGGCATCCAGGGCTATTATTGGACAACAGTGAGGAAAATTTGTGAACAATACATGTAAAAGTGTGATAAATATTAGAGATACTAAGTGATACATAGGAGATATGGAGCCAATATGAAGTCAATCACATATCCTTAGCCTTTTACCATTTGGGGTATAGATTTGGTCATCGCACTATCGAAGACTAAAGGAAGATTCAGGTATCTGGTGGTAGCTTAAGATTATTTCACAAAATGGATAGAGGTCGAACCACTCATAGAAATTACCTATGCAATGGTCTCCCAGTTTATATGGAAAAATGTAATAAGCAGGTATGGGATCCCCTACAATTTTATTACTGACCATGGAACCGAGTTTGACAATGATGAGTTTTAAAAGTAGTGTGACAAGGCCAAAGTCAGAAAATTGCATTCATCACTAGCTCATCCACTATGTAACGGACAGACAAAGGTCACAAATCAAATTTTACTAGATAAAATGAAGAAGAGGTTGGAGTCAGCTAAGGGAAATTGGATAAATGAACTATAAGACAACATCATGAATATAAATAGGAGAAAAACCATACATGTTGGCCTTTAGCAGTAAATCCATGGTCCTAATTGAGGGCGGCCTACCAAGCCATAGGGTCCTCAACTTTGATTCCCCCAATAGTGATTTTGTAAGAACATTGGATCTAGACCTGATAGATGAAGTAATTGAGGAAGTATCGCTCAGGGTAGCAGCACATCAATAATGCACGAAAAAATTCTACAACAAAAGAGTCAAGCCTAGTACACTCAAGGAAAATGACTACATCTTGAAAAAGGTTACACATAAGTACAACAAGTTAGAAGAAAATTAGCATGGCACCTATCGTGTGGCTAAGGTCGTACTACCCGGTACTTATCGAATTGAAACTCTAGCGGGGGAGATGTTCTAAAACCCTTGTAACTCTGAGCACCTCAATAAGTATAATCATTAAGAAGTCTTTTTGTTATTAAAAAAGAAAAAAATGTTATGGGAAGTTACAATACTTGCACAAGAAGATGAGAATACGTATTACCCTACTTTCAGTTTTATGATTATCAATTTCTTGGTAGCATTCATTTAAAATTCGTTCAAAGAAATGGGCAAGAGGCTTCATCCAAAGACATCTTAAGGTACAAACAAAAGCACGTCCTTGACTGCTATAAAATCTTAGATTAGGTCGGCTAAAGCCAAAATAAATGATCAATGCACGTCTTTGACAGCACCAAAATCTTAGGTCAAGTCAGCTCAATCCAACCCAATTGACCAAAAGCACGTCCTACATTGATCAAAAATAATAAGTCGGGTCGGCTAAAGCCAACCCAATTGATCAATAAATGTCTTTGACTGCGCAATACATTTAGAAGAGGGTGTGATGACAATATCCAATCATGTACCTTTCCTAAATTAGATAACTAAAACATTTCTTCCGTAAGGACCTAGTAAACCTAAGTTTTGACAACAGGATCTGACAGCTCAATCAAAAAGACTAAGAAATGATGGTAAAACCCAAATAAAACTTTCATGCATGCAGACAAATATCATAAAAAGCATAATCATAGTGCTAATAAGCATACATAAAGAGTTAAAATGTGTATCATAGATAATTGTTTAGAATTTTTACAAAGTTAAAAAATGAACAATAAATTCGATTTGAATGGAAAAACTTAAGCCTCAAGAACATAGCCAGCATCGACTTTGGAAATTTGAACATCTTCAACAGCAACAGGGACATCAGTGGTAATGATCTGGTCAGTTATGGCCTCAGTCTGGTCTTCCAAATCATTGCCTTCCACAACATCCACCTTTATCATCTCTCACTCATCATCTAACGCTTTAGCCTCATCATTTTCCCCTCCTAAGATTGGATGTTTATAGTAATGTCGGGGTAATGTTTGATGACCCTCTTTTTCATATCATCATAGCCTTCCATGAAGATAGTCACCAGTTAATATTGTATTCGGCATAGGACTTATACTTCCATACACCTTCTTCTTCAGCATGGGCCAGGGATGTGTTGGATTTATCAAGAGATTTGTGCCTACCTTTAGAGCAACATTGGCTTTTTAAAGATCCTCAGACCCTTTAGCGAGCATTTCATTTGAACTCTTAAGACTTATAGCATCAACGTTGATCTTCTCTTTCAACTTTGTATTTTTCACCACATCCCATCTCAAAGCTTCAACGTTCGCTATGAGCTTATTATATTTCTCTTTGATCTCAACAAATACCTTATTATAGTCAGCCTTAACAGTCTTAAACTCCTTTAATAGGGTCTATTGGTGATGAAGGTGCTCAGGTTTGGCCTCCTTCACCTCATCATAAGTATCATGGTATGAAGCTACTTGCTCCCTCGGAATGGTAGCACCCACCGTACCTTGAAATAAGACAAAGAGATATACACATTATAAAGCATAATTAAAAGAGATAAACACATTATAAAGCATACTTCAGAAGAATTAAGAATGTACAGTTGAGAACTTACCAACAGCATTCGGTGTTGTGCCATATTCCATAATTCACCAGCATTAAAACCCCTCTGAAACTTGAAATTAAGGGCATACTCATGATAGTTGAACACATCTGCATCGTTGTCTATGTGATAAAAGATAGATTTTTTTTTAGCTTTTAGTTGCTCCAATGTTATCGGGATCAAAAGTATATGGGTTTACTTCACCATAAGGAGTGGATGATCCCACATCTCGAACCAAGCACCGGGAAGGGGTCCTAAGAATTTAGAATTTTTCCCCACGGGCTTTAGTTTTTTGGTGTAAAGGAGTAGGTTTAGGAGTCGGGTCATCCATGGGCCTCTTATTATAGGTTGGTGTCCTGTCATCATAAATAATTGTCTTCCCTTTTCCCTTAGCTTTGGTGGTAGCAGCAATTCCATCGGCCTACCTCTTAAAAGCATATTCAGCATTATGTTGGGCCTCAATATTGGCACTCTTATCAGCATTAATCTTTTTCTTTGCTCTATCATCAACATCTTCTTCTTCGCCTCAGCATCAATTTTTCCCCTGCAGGCAAGCTCCATAGCAGCATGGTCAAGTGGAGAAGGGGTCCTGTCTGACGAAGGTTCAACTCGAAAAGCTAACAAATAGGGAGTGGAAGATGGAAAAAAATTGGTCATTTATCCCAGACAAAATGATAACTAAAAGATGAGCTAATAAAGAGACTTATACCTTTTACCTAGTCAGTTGGACCTTCCTGCTCATCTAGTTATTCTTGCTCAACTCCTCCTCCTTTTTAAGCAAAAATGTTACCCTCGGCACCAAGGTGATCTGATGGAATCTAGGGTAACATCTCCAAGAGGAGTATAATATCCAAGACTTATTAATTTTCAGAGAGAGATAAACTTCTCAAATTCAACTGGTTTGGGAGTGTAAGTATCCTCCACCAACTATTTTAGAATGACCAATAATTTAGGAGCTCTCTTCTTTGTAGAAAGATCGAGGAAAGTCAAAATCAGTACATGGTAATTCAGAACAAAATTATATTGTATCTGTACAGAGTAAGGTATATACCTATACGATTTGTCCCACTCCTATTGCAAGGAACACTACAAGATCTATTCTTCTTATCAGAGCAAAATTCCCAATCACCCTTAATATATACGAATTGATTTTTCCAACTATGGTTTCTCGTCTGAACAACCTTCACCATCTTCAAATTGTAAATTTGAGGGGGAAATAATAATATCCATTGGCCTTGGCATTATCCTTCAAATCGTACAAAACTCTAAAAATGTCCCTAGTCAGTTCAAAACTAGTATGTGTCTGTCAGCAAATCATCGACTGCAAAATGGACCTATAGGCATTCGATGAAAGCTGGGTTAGAGCCACTCCATAACCTTTCAGAATTGACCTTATGATTGGGTAAAGGGGCAATCAAAATCCTACTTACAGGGCCCAAACTAGGAAACATATTTCATCGGCATTAGACCGATCATAAACTCTCTCATCACAGTTAGGAAGTCTTAAGGAAATGCTAAAGGGAATGTCATATATATCCTTTAACTCCTCCATCTCATCCTCAGTGATATCATAATCATGATTTCAAGCATCCGTAATGGTTAGACCCCAAGAATCAGAGTTTCCTGAAGTGCTATCCTTAGTAGGAGGAATAACCACAAGAGATATAGCTCTAGGCCTTTTAGGCATAGTTCTCTTTAAATAGGCATTTAAATCAATGATTTATATGTTGGACACTGAGTTTGCAAGCTTCCTACCCCATATAAAGGGGTTCACTTAGGAAACACCTACAGTTTTTTAGAACTCGGGAGAACTATGTTCCATAGCTAGGGATGTGGTGCAGAACTAGTGAAAAAGTATACTGTAGGGTGTATTTTGGGTGACAAGGTTCGTTATTAGTATGAATAACCTAAAGAGGTCTAGAGAACCTCCTAGCAATGATACCAGGGCAAGTTTGCTCTAATTCCTAAAAATACTCTCACCACCTATGGATGTGAGGCTCATAACTCATCAAAAGAATGAAACTGGGATGTAAAACGAAACTTATTGAAGGTAAGCAAATACTTTAGGGTTATCTGGTTAGAAATCAAAGGTTTTAATAAAAAAAAAATAAGAACACCTACAAAATTCCAAAAGCCCTAAAATTGAAAAATCTTTGGCCAACCAACTCAATTGCCACCTAAAGATGCATGATTACCAAATTAGAGAATAAATCAATAACAACAGCAACAAATTAATGCTCAGAAGTTAATAAATTGCAGAAAAAACTCAAATCAAAACCTTTGAAGAGAGACAACGTACCTGAAACCCTAAAAGAGTTGAAGAAGATCGTACAATTCTCAAACTTCGCCAACCTATGAAGGAAAGATGGAAAGGCTTGTCAGAAAATGTTTTCAAGACAACGATTCAATCAGAATTGGAAGAGGAAAGGAGGACTTTTGTCAGAGAAGAAGGGTTTGGGAATGAAGGAATTTTTCTCTCTCTAAATAACATCACATGCTGAAAAATAAAGCTGAAAAGTTTGAAACGGATTGAAAACGTGGATTTTATACTTTTTAGTGGTAATCATTATCCGTATTAAATGAAACACATAATGTCATGTCTGGGAAAGCATAGACTAACGTACACTACCCCAGACACATGTGCTATAATTCTGACAGACACTATCCTAGGCACCTAATAAGTGGAAAATTTATTTCTAAGAAAACAATGTCTCGAGTGATTCTACTTGGCATGTGTCGAGGATATCCAAGGACGACCAGAACTATGAAGGTCGAGCATAATTCCCAATAAATACTTCACTTTCTCAATCTTCTTAGCGCATACTAGGGGTGGAAATTCAGGTCAACGGGTTGTGTTTTGGCCAGACACTCACAACACGACAAGGGTTTTTCGGACACGAACACTACACGAATTAGTGTATTTTTTAGTAGACCCGAACACGACACCAATAAAAATAACACGGCACGACAAAACATGAATACCAAAATTTCTTAAATTTCATGCTTAAAAAACACAATAACACAACACGACACGACTCATAATTCAGATACGAACACGACACGACTTTGTGTCAAAAAAACACGACACGAACACGACATATCGTGTCAATTTCATGTCATTTTTTCGTGTCGTTTCTAAAAGTGCCACCCCTAGCGCATACCCATGATATAATACTTCATAGGATTTTCTATACACTTCAATTGCAAGCAAAGTCTTAGGGGATTGTTGACCATGAATATGGTATGACCCAGAGATCAGTTATAAGGGTAAAATTGAACTCATTATTAACTAGAATGAGGTCGGCCCATGTAACAAATAGATCGCCTCATATATGTTTAAGGTCAGCCTTTGGCATTTTGGCCAGCCTTTCCATCCCAGACAGTACACGTGCCATTACACGTCCACTACTAATTAATCAGACAGTGGGATGATGCCATCAGAGCACTCGTACACTAGAAACAAATGAAAGTTTTCCTACAAATTTTTTCCCATGCTAACTTTATAATTATTCCCCTGCTACCTTGTAAAGCGAGTATTTATTTATTCTATAAAGACAAAACCCCTGACATTTTCTAGTGGATCAACTACATAATCTAATAACAAATACTCCCACACTCATATTTAAGAAAGGGGGAATAACCTAGGAAACGAACAAACCAACTATCCTATATATATGTACACACACACACACACACACACACACACACACACACACACACACACAGAGAGAGAGATTTTATAATCTGGGTGAAAGAAATGCTTTTGCGTGTATTTTGTCGTTGCTTGAAAAGCTCCTTCTAATCAAAATCCTCAAATTACCTACAAATATAACAAATCAAGCATAGCGATAAATAAGGATGTCAATCCTAATCTAAGGAGTGAAATGCTAAACATGAGAGTATTAAGAATATTATTCACTTAATCACTTTTTTTTACTTTTGGGTTTTTCTAAAAAAATTTTTTACTTTTTCAATATTAAAACAAGTTTTAAGGATGAGTGAATATGACTAAGACTAATAACAAAAATAAGAGTAATCAAACTAAAATAAAGTGTGACAAAAATACTAGTGAGTGATGGAAATGAGTGAGAGTGTAATTAAATGAGAGAAAAATATTCAAGGGAAGAGAAATCCACCCTCAATTCCCCAAATCAACTAAATTTGTATTATTTTAATTTCATCAATTTCCAAAATATTTAATTAATTCAAAAGCTAATTCTCATTAAACTGGTGAATTAATAAAATACTCTTTTAGAAAAGCAAATTTAATTCCCACAAGCACTACTCTAATTGAATTAAAATTAATCAAACAAATTATCCCCTAGGAATAATTTGTCCAACTAATTTTAAATTGAAAGAAATTAATGAAATCAAGAGTAGATGAAAATTAGATTAATATTAAAATCAAATGATAGGTCTATCTCTAGCTTAAATCACTTAATCAAATATTAATTAAATTTTCATACCTTTCTCAAGGTTGATTTTCCATTTCTCAATATGAAAATATTACCCCTCCATAATCATCATCCAATAAAAATTAGAAACAATTAAAAGCATGTAATGAAAATTAAGGAAGAGATGATCAAACCAAAATTCCTCTTGAAATAGCACTAGACTTCAATTATTCAACAATTTTTTAATAGTTACACACTCTAAAAATTTCTCTCTAAAAAAATTAACTCAAAAACTCTAACTCTCTCTACACTTTTCTCTCTCTATTCTTCTTCTCTAAAAAAGCTTTTTTTGAATTGCGGTCTTCATCTTCAATATATAGTAGGCATGGCACACATGGAGTTAAGGGGCATTTTTGGAAGGTTCATGGTGTAGTATAAAATGGGGAGAGGTTTTGTAATAAAGGTGAGGGTAATTTAGGAATTAGAAGAGAGCATGTGGTTATGGTGAGGTCATGTGGAAAAGTGGGGGAAATGAGGTAATGGTGATAAAAATCAGATGTGGTTTATGAGGGCATTTTTGGTAAAGGTTAGAAAAGATTAGTTGGGGGTTATAATAGGGAAAAAGGGGTAAAAGGAATTAAATGGTTTTAGGCACATGTGGATTTAGTTTCATTTTTGGCTTTGGTTTGGTTTGCATTTGGGTTTATGCAGGCACGGTTTTTACACTTGGAGAATGAATGAAATGGGTTTTGGAATGAAATGGGTCTGGGCTAGATCTTAGCCGGAGGGAGATCGGGTTAGATCGCGTCAGGGTATCGGGTTGTGGGCTTCCCGGTTTCGGTAGTGGGACAGCTCCGGACAGGGGTCGCCGGCGCCGGAGTGGTAGAGGAGGGGGCAGTCGCGATTAAGAGAGGAGAGAGAGGGAGGTAGGGACGCCGGAGATGGTGTCGCGCCGGCCTGGGATGGAGCAGGTGGTCGGCGCAGTGGTTAGGGGAAAAGGGAGGGGGTTCGTGTTGGTCACCGGAGGTGGGCGGCGGAGGGTAGCGTCAGAGGGGGATTCTGCTGGCTGCGGTCAGGCGGGTTGACGTCGGCGGATTGGATGGTTGGTGGTTGGTTGGATGAGAGATGGTGGTTGTGGGTATATGGAGTAGAGAGAAAGTTGGGATTTGGTTATGGTGGAAGTGGATAGAGGAGAGAGAAGGTGAGAGGTTGAAGAAGATGATGGGTTAGATAGGGTGTATGAGGGTGTAGGGTAATTGGTGTGGATGAGGGTTTGTGTTGTGATTTAGGGTGTATTTGGTAGTGTGTAGGTTTTAGGGTGTGTGTGTGATTAATTTGGACACCAAAAAAATAACCCTAACTAACTAACTAAAAAATAAAAAATAAAATGATTAAAACTAAAAATCTAAAAATAAAATTCCTATTCTAAAAATAAAATAAAGACTCAATAAAAAAATGAAACTAAAAAGAAATAAAATAAATTCTAATAAAACTTAAAATTAAAATCTTAAAAAGAAAATTTAAAAACAAAATAAAATAAAAATAAATAAATCCTAAAAAATCTAATCCTAATAAAATAAGATAAAATAAAATAAAAACTAAGACTAAAAACTAATAAAAATCAATATAAAATAAAATTATATTAATAAAAATAAAATAGAAAAATAGAAAGTAAAAACTAAAAATTCTAGAATAAACCTAAAATTAAAATGACACAAACTAAACATCTAAAAATTGATAAAAGGGCACAAACTCAACACACACACGGTTTAGGCTCGGTTTGGGTAGGCTAGGGTTACGGGATAAGGTATTTAGCTCCATTTATGCGCAATTGCTTTGATTTAAACACTTGAACTCTGCAACGCACAATTAAGCCTACAAAATAAATATTTAAGCGCATAAGACCCGTATTGTCGAGAATTAGCAACTAAAAAACATCTATTCGGAGTAATAATCGGGCAGAGAGACGGAACGGTGGTACTACTCAAATACTAAGGCTAAAAGATAACCTATGGACGTAGGCTCACTCTTGAGGGCTAAACCACATAACTCTGTGTGTAATTCCACTTATTCGCATGTCTATCTTTATAAATTTACACTTTGTGGTTTATTTGTTTATTATCTCATATTAGATCTCAATTAGCTAAGACAAAACCTCGAAACCAATTATAGACGATAACACTTAATGTTAACAATAACCCTTAAGGAATGTGCATGTTGATAGGGACTACCCAAATTAAAAACTCTTACCAAAATGAAGGTTATGTTTGGCTTAATCCAAATTTGGGAAAAACTTAATCCTAGCGTTTAAGTGACAAGATAGTATTTACATGTTGATTTAACTTAACAATACATGTTCATAAATCATATATGATAAATCAAAATGCATAATAGTAAATCATGCACTTGAGATGAGTATCTATACGAGGGAAAAACCCTTATGAAAAAAACTTCGGGCCAAAGTGACACCTTCCACTATATAGGTAATGTTTTACAAAAGGGAGAAATTACTTTCAAACTTGAACCTTTCCTCGACTCAATAATGCACAACTTTCACAAGACACTTCTTTCCACCTTCTAGCTAAAGACACTTCTTTCCACCTTCTAGCTAGATGAGCAAGCACGGATCGCTCTCCGACCACTTGCCACATCACAGATGTCAACTTTCATTGATATTTTCGTAGTTACACCAAATCTTCAAATCTTCTTTAAATTTGAATAAACTATATTCTGGTTCCAAAGGAACAAGTGAAAAGACACTTTTTTAATATCTGACTTCCTAGGATGTGAGGGTCCTAAAGGATGAGGGAAGTTTAAAAAATGTTTAGCTAATCAAAATAAACTCACAAAGTATTTTTAAAATATCAAGAATATTTAAAGTTTCTTAAGAACAAATTTTGTAAAATATTATGTTCAAGTATTGATAGTAGTAATCAAACTTCAAAATACTTTGAACTGAAATGACAAAAATGGTTATCTAATAAATACAAAGAAGGTTGTTATTTCAATATTTATAGTCACAAGGAGATTTTTACCTTAGGGCAAGATGTCCTAACTTAGGTGGAGACTATTAGACAAGGTTTAGGGTTTTTTCTTATGCGAATTTATATTGTTATATATTATAGTTGCATTTGAATGTGTGTTTAAGTGTGCAGGTTTGCAACAATGCGATGAGGTTTACACAAGAGCAAAGTTACTCAACGTGCGCCTGTCTAGTGTCTGTAATTTTTTCCTTTGGGCGTTGGGGATTGAGTATTTTAGAGAGCTTACCGGCCCATAGGTTTTTATTTTGTCTTTGTCCCTAAATAGCCAAAGGGGGAGATTTGTAAGAAAAAAATTTGAATCGAGTCAATTCATATGTTTTGGCTTATTTCATGTTTAGACAAAACCTTTAAAACATAGGTTAGGAGTTGAGTGTGTTTACCCCTTCAAGACTATGATGTGTTTGATTAAAGGCCGCTATGGCACAATCTAAGTTAAAGTGTTACATCATCATTTCGTGTTTTGTGCCATGTTTCGTTTTCAACACTCAAGGATCTCTCAAGTATGAATACGCATATTTTTTATCCTTGGATATTTATAATTGGGTGTTGTTTTTAATTGTTTTATAAAATATTATTAAAGGCTTGTTTTGAAAAGGTTTTAAAAGTAACATGTTTTTTGGTTTTAAGTCGTTTGAAAGAATTTATGATTTTCATTTAAACGAGATGCTCATGTCATTTTAACAACATTCAAACTAGGATCAAACAAGTATTTCCAACCTAACAGGTCAAATGCAATTTGAAGATCATTCAAAGTATGATCAATGGAGATTAGCATGTCCTTACAAATGAGGTTCAGTTTAGTTCGATTGAGATATGAAATTTTGTTCGATCGACCTCTTATTTTTGTTCAAACAAACCATAGAAAAACTCATCGCCTCGAAAAACATGTTTTCAATATAAAGGGGTCTTGCGAGGAGTTTTTGGTAAGACTTTTAGTGAAAATTATTTTCCTATACACATCCAAAAATTTCAAATCCTAGTTTTCACCCATCATGTTAAGATCCAAGTTTCAATTCATATATACTTTGAGATATTTGTTTGAACACATTATTTTAATACTCTTCACATCTGAGTATTCATTTTATGTCATGGAATTCTTACTTTCTAATGTTTACACATAGTGCAATCGTTGTTGTGGTTTTACGATGAAGAAGAAGTGGACTACGTATTCAGATCCGTAGATGATTCCTGAGCCTGTTTGATGGATACCAACAGGTATGTGGACTCACATGCATTGGCATATTCACGACTTGATTCATGCATGTCATTGTGGTGAATGTTAAGGAACAAAGAGCGCCAAGGCTTACGAGGGCATCAAGGTCAATGTGTAAGTCTACTACCGTGTCCTTTGTAATTTCGTACATAGTAAATGTGCGTGGTTGGGCTGTTCGAGATTTTTCATTTTATGGGTTTTACTCATACATCGGGTGTTGTGTGATTAATTATTTTATCTTCTATACTCACCGAGATGCATGCTGGGTTAAGATAAAATTGGTTAATCTGTTTAACACAAGTTTCATTTAATCGGTGCTAGGTTTTAACTCGATTAATTTGTTTACTTGAACTTCAATTTAAAAATTTTAAGAATATTGATTTGTTTGTTTTTACTATGTCCATATTAGATTCCCCTATTTTAGGACTTGTAGTTTCTTAATATAATTTGATTTCTTTACCTTGATAAACAATTAAAATCTTTCTTGAAAAATCTTAATCATATTTTGTGAGGACTAAGAAGATGAATTAAATATGAGTTTTCAAACTTGTGGACACAAGCCTTCAAACCCCCTAAGTCGTTCTCATCCACACAAAATAGGTCACTTCTTGGACGTAACAAAAGATATGGCTGCAAATGGGAATCTTCACATTTTACAATGCAATATTTTGGCCAGATTGCCTTTTTACGCCAGATTTGGAATTATCGTTGCAGGTGAGAAGATCCTCGTTAGAGAGAATCTGTTATGATAATTAGGTAGCGATTATGTCCAACGATTTTTTACTTGAACCAAAGAACCAACAAAAAACCTTCACTGTAATGAAGATCTTCGTTGCAACGAAGCTACGGCAAGGCAGGTCACTACTTTGTCTATAGATTTTGAACAAGTATTTTCCATCCAACAGTTTGAAAATAATTTGGCAACACTCTAAGTATGTTTGTTCTCAACCAAGAACACTCATACTTAAAATATACATATAATAATGCAAAGTTTTATGAACATTATTTTTCTATAAGAAAAGTATATTGCATGGTGTATTTACTCAAATTGTCAAAATCAACTCGCACACAAGTTTTAACACATTTTTCGATTTAAGAAAATTTAATTTAAGATATGTCAAAATAAGGGGGGTAAAACTAAGTCATTCTAAGTCCTTTACCTCTACACTAAAGCAAAAATCTCATTGATCATGGAATGAGGTATCTTTTCGGATGAAGACGAAGAAATTTAATCTTGTATTCTTGACCATGACGCATTCTGGGGCAAATTAGACTATGACGGAATATGTTTTGAAATGGGATAAGATAACCTAATCCTATGGAGATTTTGAGCATATTTGTGCTCTTAAAATATCCCTTTTTTTCTATTTCTTGGCACAACATATAAATAAAACATTACATATAAATGGATCAAATATACCACATATGGCATGACTTGCATGGCTAAATGGATACAAAGATAGAGGCGACACAACCACTCGTAACTCTTGTAACTTGTTTTCCTGTCAAGACACTAGTAAATACATCAAGATATTAATGCACAAATATTGAAAATATAACAAGAGTAATAAGATGAATATAAGACATATAATCAATGTAAGCATTATTCATCTAATTACTGAGGATCATATACCAAGTTTGGCTACTATCTCAATATGATGTAACATATACACTTTATTCCATATATTATTTATTACCATTTGATTTCAATATAAACAAAGTTATAACATCATAATGATATTGATATTGACCATCCTATTTGTCCCATGGGGAATTTTCTCCCTCTTAGTTAAGTCTTTCCCTTAAGTAAATTATTTTCAAGAAATATTCCCCATAGGAAGGAGTCTTATAGTCAGCATTCCTTCCATAGCAAGGAGAACAATCCTCCCCATTTTTTTCATTGAGTGGACAAATACAAGGACAGTGTAATCAATTACTAACATTATTGATAACACAATGAATAGGTCTCGAGAAAAATGAATTTAGTAGAGATAATCTAAGGATTAAAACTAATATATCTCATTATGTAATCGATAACCTAGGATATGATTATATGGTAACAATATATACAAGGAATCAAAGATAACACACTCAAAATATGTTGCCAAAATCCCACTAATTTATCACATAAAAACACTTCCTAATATAGCTCCAGCGACCTTATAGCAACAAAATGTTCTATCTTCCTTACTTATAGCAAGTTTTTCTTTTGCCCTTAATCCTTTCTTCCTCGACCAAGCGTTCTCTCATTTGGTGAAACTTTCTCATTGCAAGGATAGGTGAAGTGGTCAAGAAATATAAGAAAACAGACATAAGAAACATATCTATATGAAATGGCTAGAGAACACAAGTATAAAGATACGGAGGACATGTTAAGTGAGCATAATAAGCGCATGGAGTAATATGATATATGAATCATATGATATAAGATATAAAGGCGCATATGATCAATAATGACATATCAAGCCAATTATATAGAATTCATCATCAAGATTTTATGAGGTAACGCTCATTATATACTAAACATAATGTAAAGCACATGTGAGTTATAAGTATAGGAGGCACAAGAAGTTGGTAGCGACTTATTCGCATGTCAACCCTAAAAGTCGTGATATGTAAACATAATTTCAAGACACCTAAAGATGTTACAAGTTAAGTCTAGAAGAAATATGTTCACAAAATCCAATAGTGAAGCATGGGTAATAACATAAGTAGCAAACACCAAGGATATAGGATATACTAAGGTATAAAGGATTCAAATCTAGAATCCTATCAAATAAGATTAACCCAAACAAAGATATAAAAACATTTAGATAATGTAGAATTTGTATCATAAATCAAGAACTAAGATATCAAAATATATGAAAAAATTTCTTTCAATATCAAAGTTAAAGTTAACACAGTTTACACTAGAGAATGAATCGGCAACATCAAGTCTAAATCTAATCAATGACTATAAACATGAAAATATGTATCAATACAAAATTGCATCACTCAATAAAGGTGATATCCCTCTTAATCCATTTTTAAATAAATATTTTTAAGAAACTTTGCAATATATACTATATAGAGAAAGATAATAAGATGCAAGGCAAATTATACAAAAATATTTTCTTGAAACTTGTCTCAAATAAAAGATTTTACATGGAATAATCAATATTTATGCAATAAGAGAACACCAAGGGCCATTTTTTATAAGTTAAAAATATAGACAATATTATCACACTTATAAAAATTTGAGTATTATGTTCAATGTTCATAATCAATAGAAGATTATCCATAAAAGTCTAATAATATGATGAGAGTTTCAACTAATAACGATCATATCTCCATTGTAAAAAATAAATATAAAACCAACACAATTGAGATAAATGTCCAAGCTCAAGTTCAATTAAGATAATGAATCATAAAATAAAGACCACAAATCTTCGTCTCAAGTGAAATCTCCAACATCCTCTTTAGGATCATTTTCAACTACTACTTTTTCTCCCTCAATTTGCAATTTTGGTTAAAACTTAATGTCTCATATCATTTATGTTACCCAATTTTAGATAGATAAAAATCTTTAGCACACTACTACGTTCAAGTTATTTTGCATGTGGCGGCTTTACTCAAGCACTGAGATGGGACACTATTTATAATTTTCAAAGGTAGAATCATCCGATCAAAGTCGTAGCCCTAACCACATCTCCATTTATGTATAGCATAAAAAATTTTTACTTTCGAAGATTATGAATAAGATAAATTCTCAAATACACGTATAGGAGTTAGACACTCTTTCAAAAGTTTTTTGAAGCGTTGAATGCTTTCTAGAATATTCAAAATATGTAGCATTCCTTATAAAATGGGATCAACTCAAAGTGTAGTGTGGTATAAAGTGCAACAAGATATGATAATCTATTCTCAAAGTATAGATTTTTTTCAAAGTTTATAAGACTAAAAAGAAAATCTAATTCATCTCATGAAGCACATGTCATATTCCCAAACTAATGGAAAAATGATCAAAGAAGCCATTTTGATAGAAAAAAATGTCATGGATTATATTATTTGAAAGTCAAAACATGATTGTACCAAAGAAAAATTAATTTTTCATTGAAAGATATGTACAACCAAAAATAAGCATAATGTAGAATCAAAGGATATACATGAAGTACATAATCCTAAACATGTTCTTAACAATCTCAAATCACCAAAAAAATAGCCAATGACATTCTAAGACAGTCTAACTAAAGAAAAACAAGCTTAAGGTTAAGAAAGCATTTAAAATCTAAGTGTAAGACTAAGTAAAATCTAAGGATTATAAGCATATACAAAGAATATATATCCAAGATAAAATGAAAATACTGTTAACAGGCATACACTTCTAGAAAAATGATAATTAAGGATAGAGGTATTAAGGACAGCTTAAAACCTATCCTTTAAAAAAATGTATAAGGGACATGAAGATTTAGCTGTCCTTTATAATAGTCTAAAAGGACATCACATACTGTCCCTTAAAATAATTCATTTCCCTCTCTTATTTTTTCGTTCCCTCTATTTTCAAAAAGGACAACATTTTTATTACTTTCCCTTATAAGATAGAAAAAAGGACAGCAATTTATCGACCTTTAAAATAATTCGTTTCCCGCCTTTTTATTAATAAGAGCAAAAAGGACAGCATTTTATTACCGTCCCTTATACCGCATCAAATAGGACAGAAATTTGGGGGTGTCCTTTCAAATATTCATTTCCCTTCTTTTAATTGGGTCAAATAACCCTAAAAGTAAAGAACCCAAATACATACAGCAATTTCGTTCCCTCTTCCTCACAACGGCTCACAGCGATTTGTGTTCCTCACAGCGGTCATCTCCGTCTTCCTCACAGCATCTCTGGTTCCTCTCTCCCTCACATCCTCATAGTCGCTCGCTCTCCTCCACACTATGTCCAGCGCCGATCTCCTCCACACTCAGTTCAGGGTTTGTCCTTAATTTTTTCATTTTGTTTTCGTCTTTTGATGTCATACACTAAAACATTTCATCTTTTGATGCCTAATACCACTTCCAGCTTGCCTTTTTTGTTCAGTACATATGACTACTAGATCCAATCTCTCTATTTCTCTTCCAATATATACATTAGTAATAGTGAGAAATAGAGAGTGATTACTGATTGGGGAAATCATGACAATGATAGACGTTTTTCTTTTAAAATCAAATATTGGATAATTTTTATTATGTTGACAGTGCATTTTGACAAGAAAATAAATTTATTGATAACAAGGGTATTAAAAAAAATTATCGACTAAGTTGACATACCTTTGTTTTCATTTTTTTCATTTTTCTTTCATTTCCCTCTCTTATTTTGTTTTCATTTTAATTAAAAGAACTAAGTTGTTATAACCGGAGCAGCAGTGCAGGAAATACACTAAAGCAGAAATTATTCAAGCTTTGACACACAGCTCTATTGTTGTTGATATCTTAGGCACAATTTCCTGTAAAACTTATTATTCAAGCCTTTTGAAATAGTACAACCTTGAAAAACTTATTATTCAAGCCTTATGAAAGAACAATTTACTATAGGTGAAATGCTCGTTGCACTGTTATTATCAATTTCTTTGACACATAGCTCTGTTGTTGTTGATATCTTAGGCACAGCTCTTAGGATTTAACGATTAGTCAAGACTATCTATAAGCACTATTCGTATTTTCAGTATATTCCAAAATACATAGAACTCATAAAAACTTAATTTAGTTACACATTAAAGTAATTGTTCCATTTAGATAATATATATACACATTAAAGATTGGGAAATGCAACTCTGAAATAATGCAAGTTCATGTACTTCCTCCTCCGAATGGGTTCCCACATGATTTGAGAAACGAGGAGTGATGTGAAATTATGCATTTTTTCAATTTTAGCGCAACATAATTTTTAAAAGAGCAATTCTACATGAATCGCCCACACCTAACGACCACATTTTTTCATTTTAAACAGTTATACCTGTTATAATGATGTTTTTTTGGATAACAATAAACAAATGAGGATTACACACTACACTGGGGAATGATGTTGTGAAGGAAGAACCACCCTTTCTACCGCACGAATAATTTTAGTATGAGAAGAACATAGTCCTAATAATTCAATAACTTTGGTGTTTTATGTTGTGTAATATCATAAAGAAATTGATAATGAATTCTAATTATATTTCCATATCGTAGTTTCTTATTTATTGAAATATTAGGTGGACGGATTGCCAAAAGATACCGAATTGTCTAGTGAAATATTGAGTTTGGCATTGGGTCCTCTGGAGGATGCATTGAGATTCAAGTCTTATATTATTCGAGGGTTTCGATTTCGAACAAAGGAAGTTGATATTCGTCGAAAAACTTATAATATAGGAGTTATTTTAAAAGCAGTACAAAAGAGCTATGATAGTCGAAGAGACTCTAATCCATTGATTGGATAGAAAATCGATTAGGGAAACGAGTAGACGAGTTCAACTTTACATTAGTAAATTTCAACCACTTATTGTACAAAGATAATCGATTGAGCGATAAGACTTTTATCTTAACATCCGAAGCAGAACAAGTGTGGTACGTGCAAGATCCTTTGGAACCACATTGGCATGTAGTTGTTCAAATGACGCCTAGAGATAGGTTTGATAGTTATTCAACCGCGGAAGAAGAATTAGATTCCCATCTATTTGAGCCCTTTAGTATGAAAGAGTTGGAAGATGATCAAAACATGCCTTGGGCGAGACAAGATATGGATGGATCCATAATTGATACATATATGCCTGATGGTGATGACTATGAGGATGATATGGACGGAGACTGAGGGTTGCTAAATTGTAAGTTAACAAGAATATATGTAAGAACTATGACATATGACATATGTTTCTCTTATTTTTATCATATTCTTTTATTAATATAATAACTAATCATATATATTGTTTTGTTGTAACAGATTCATTATGGTTAGATCCTCGTCTGCTAGCAGAGTGGCACATGCATCACCCCCCATCTCAAATTCAGGTATATAAATATTTATTTCTCTAGGAGTTCAAATATTGCACTGAACACAATATACTCATTTGCATAACCTCTTATGTGCTTGTGTTAATAATGTTTTTTCAATAGGTAGTATCGATGGTACAACCTCCGGTGCAGTGGAAAATGAGTCATACGCAGTTCATCTCACATGAGGGTATATACTAAAAGCTATATACAATAGGATTTTGTAAATATTTATATATGCTAACTCATTTCTTTTATATAGATGATGCTAGTGGTACATCCTCTCTTAAGAGGAAAGTTAGAGGGAGTTCCAAACAATGGAATGAATGGGGCAATGGTGAGAAAAAGATAATTGGTTGGGATGAATATTGCCAACCAATTGGACCATATGCGAAGAAGTTAGCAAGTCAACTCGGCTATTATGCACGCCAAGGAGATTTATTTCCCTTGACTTGGACTTCTTGGACTAAAATGGATCAACGAAAACTCGACTTTGTTTGGGAACAAGTGCAAGTAATATTAAATTAATCTTGTTTTAGTAAAATTGATTATTTAGAATCATTAATAAATCTAACTAATGCATGTTGTATTCTTAGATTAACACAAATGCACCGGACAATTACCAAAACCTATGTTTGCATAAGATTGGAATTCAATGGAGATCCTTTAAGTATGAGACCAAGAGGAAATACTATACAATATTGAACACGGATGCAGAGCATTTAGCAACTACACCCCCTCAAGTCGACCCGAATCAGTGGAAAGTCTTAATGAAACTTTGGGGTTAAGAAGCATTAAAGGTATCACATTTCTTTCTTGGTTAGAAACTTTTTGGATTACATGTAAAAAAAATGGATGTGGGGTGTGGGGATGTTTTGGGTTCGGGCGCGGGGGTGGGGGGATGGTGGGGGTGGGGTCTAGTTTGGGTAATGGTGGGGTATGGGGGATGTTTTGAGTTCAGGCGGGATACCTGGGGGAGGATAGGGGCTGTTTTGAATTGGTGGAAGGGATTTTACATGTTTTTTTAATTATTGATGTTAGTGTTGATGATTAAACAGGTTGGATTACATGTAAAAACAAAGGAAACTATGTTGAATTTTTTAAAAATAATACATTGTATAGGTGGGTCGGGTGGGGGTTGTTTTTGGTTCGAGTGTGGGGGAGAGGGTGGGGGTTGTTTTTGGTTCGGGTGGGGGGTGTTTTTTTTTAATTACTGATGTTAATGTTGATGATTAAACAGTTACAAGTAGCTTGAAATCTCATTAACATTATTTATTTTCTCTTGCAGCGAGTGGAAAATAAAAATATAATTAATCGAGCATATTTGTGTTCACACCCTAGAATTGGAAGAACTTCAATTTCTGTAATAAAGAAACAAGTTAGTATTTATGTTCTTACTTTAATATGATTATATATTAGTTCTTTTTGGATTTTGTTAACACGTTTTCTATTTTTATATAAATTAGATGAAGTCAAAACAGGTGCCTATCGACAAATTGAGTGTTTGGAGATGGACACGTAAGAAAAAGTATCTCACATACGATGTCCATGATGGAGCGGCTGGTAGAGAGGTATACATATGTGTGTAATTACAATGTAAACGACTTAGTTACATTTCGAATTTTATTTTGGTGGATGTTTGAAAATTTCAATTATGAAAAGAAGTTGATTGTGCTATATGTTTTTTCTCAATTTGTAGGAAGTGATTAAAAGACAATTGGATGTGCTACCACTGGATCAGCAAATTATGGTTGAAGTGAGGGATTCTATATTTGAGGATGTGATAGGACCTAACAAACATGGACGATCATTGTGTATGGGAGTATGTATTAAACCAACTTCTTCGCGTTCAACCACATCATCTCATTATTATCATAATGAGATTGCTCGACTAAAGAGGAGGCCAATGAGCGATATACTCGTTATCGGGAAGAGGTTAAGCCGCAAGAGAATCGTCATCAAGAAGAAATTGATATGGTGCGTGCAGATTTAGAAAATGAGATACAAGAAAGAGTCACGAGGGCCAATAGAGAAACTCTAGTAGAAGCTAAGATTGAAATCGCTTGTATGCTATGAGAGGCGGGCATCCTTCTACCACCACTACCAACAACAATAACAATTGATACTTCAGATAACCACGCTTGACTATGTATCTATGTAACTAACTTTGAAGTGGAAATGACGATTTGAAAGCATGTGGTGGTGTTTATTTTGTGAAGTGCGATTAGATACTATTCGGTTTTGTTATTGTTTTAAAGGTTATGTTTTGGTATAATATGACTTTGTGTTTTTATTTTGTTAATTTACTTTTATTATATTAGAAATTGAATTTAGGCTGACTACAATACAGATTCTAATATATACATGTATATATATATATATATATATCCATATAATAAGATGGCATGGATTTTGAATTGTCTAAGCACAATAACGGTCTAGATCTTGCCACATCTCCCACTAAAAATGAAGGGCTAAGATTAAAACTTCAACTTTCATTCAAAATTTAAAAATTATAATTTCCCCCCACATTTCATTTTCCCCCTTTTAATTCCTAAGACAAAAACATCTCTCTCTTCTCTGTTATCTCACCTCACTCCCTCTCACCGTTTCTCTCCACTTCTGTCACGAAGAGGTACTCTCTCTCTCTCTCTCTCTCTCGGATTCATTTCTTTACCCGAACTCTCATACACACGCACACGCACACACATTTGATTTCTCTTCTTTAATTTTGATTTTAGGGTTTTGATAACCATTTTGTAAATTTCGGTAACTTTTATAGTTTTTGGAACATGGATTTGATTCTAGGGTTTTGGGTATTATTATATAACATGAGGGTTTTTTGTAACACGCACACACATTTGATTTCTCTTCTTTAATTTTGATTTTAGGGTTTTGATAACCATTTTGTAAATTTCGGTAACGTTTATAGTTTTTGGAACATGGATTTGATTCTAGGGTTTTGGGTATTATTATATAACATGAGGGTTTTTTGTATGTATTGATTTTAGGGATTTTGGTAACCATTTTGTAATTTTTTGTAACTCTTACCATTTTGAAATATGATTTTTGAAATATGATTTTTGAAATACAAATTATAGGATTTTTCTTTAAATTCAAAAGGTTAGAGGGCAATTTCTATTAGATTCTTTAGACATTTTTTTGCTATGGTTTGAATATATTATACAAACAAACATTCTCAACCCTGTGTAAGTTCTCTTTTGATAGTTCTCTTGCGATTCAGTTAATAATTTATGTGTATATATATTAGATGTTGTCTACGATTTGTTCACTGATTAATTACATACTGTTTTGACGGATTTTTTTACTTAATGTTTGCATTCAAATGTGGTTCCCTTATGTTATTAATTAAGATGGCTAATTTATGTACATTCATATTTTCATGGCCGTGTAACAGAGTTGGAGATGGTATTGATATATACAAGGTGTTAATGGACTCTAGGTGTCTTTTGTTGGCACTACATGCTCAAGACTCTCACCATTACCGTATCTAAGGTAAGCCCCCTTTCAAGGCATTTTCTCGATCAATATTTTGGTATTTTAGTTCTAATATTTCTCGATCAAGGGTATTCTTTTGTGGAAACACTACTTCTTATTTTAGAGGAGGGCAATGATACGGACCTCGCCCCATACCCGTGGATGATATCCATTTTCGAGTCTGTAATCGCGGAGATGAAGTCACCCGTTTTTAATCTGAATATTACGAAGATGATGAACTACATAAAAAGTGGACATCCTTAAATTTACAGACAAGCACAGGGGCAGAGGTTGTGCTACTGCTTCTGTTGGTCGACCTTCTACTCCCTAAACCAACGCAACCGCAGCAGTGCTCCTTGCCCCAAACCAGTGCCCGTCCTCCACCCCTGCCACAGTGTACTTACAATCAAATGAATATTAAGTCAGTGTATTGAAATCGATGCATTTGCCGAAGAAAGTCTTGGTGATTCCTGTTTTACCAATCGATGCACCTGCGTTTTACTGCGTTTTATTTTTCAACAGGTGTTGCGTTTTATACAGGTACTGCATTTTATTATTAATATTTTGTCTTGGCAGGACACCTGAGTGTCGTTGCTAAACATTCCCCTGCTTCTGGCTGGAATTATCAAGTACGGAGAGAGGTCGTGGGCTTTGAGATCCATGAATCGTGAGTAGAAATCAACCTCCTAAAAGATGTACATTTAGCATTTTGCTTTGCTGATTGAGTAGTATTTTTTTACCTTGCAATCTTTCTTTCAATGTTAGGTAGGAGTTTTTTTTACTCGGGACCGTTTAGTTCCGTTCAATCAAACTCGCCATCACCAACTTTGGTCTTTCTTTTGTTCACAGAGGGATTTCATGATTCTTGGGAATATGAAAATAAGAACAATATATGCATTTTGTGTTGCTTCTAATTTGAGTGTACTGGGTAGGAACCTTTGTATGCAGGTTTATAAGGGGAGTTCCCTCTCTTTAAATATTGGTATTCCTTTGTATGCAGGTTTACACATTATGTTTATATCAAGGCGTTTATTTTTTTATCTAATCTATTTACATTTTTTCATTAATAGGTTGAGTGCAAGTTTGAGATGCTAAGTTTCAAGTGAAACCTAAGTAGTAAAGCACCACAAGAATAGGTAAGTTGAGCAAACCTAAGTTATAGTAACCTCATTTTATATTGTGTATTTAAATATGAACTTATGGTTTTAATCTGTACTAAACATACCAATTTGTGTTTTTCTTTAAGGTTATCTCAAGTGGGATTTTTTTATATCCATTTTGCAGGAGCAACCAAGAGAACTATCAACATCTTACTGGTAATTCATACAAATATACCTTTTTTTAATATAAATAACTTTCCTTGGTAATATTTATACTAAATTTAGGGTCGTACACATTGAGAGACCTTGGTAAAACTTCCATATATAGATCTATATTGAGAGATCTATATGTTGCTCGATGGGAATAAAACTGGTCCTATTTTACTAGAACCCAATCAATGGTAAAACTGCCACAATTTTGAGAGACCTATATGTTGCTCGATTGGGATAAAACTGCCACAGATAAATTTCGCAATGGAATTACGATTCACGGATTCAGTTAGTCCTTTGTATTTTTTTGCAACCATCAAAATAACTTGAATTTGATCCGTAATACATGAAATTTCATATTTATTGTAACTCATCAGTTGAAAAGATTAAAACTACCTTCGAAACCATTTGTTGTGTGGTTTTTGTAGCCCAATCAGAGGGCAAGTCGCCACTCTAAAGAGGCAATCCATGTTTGACTAAAATAGTTTTGTGTGTGTAATCACTTTCATTCAAACTGATTAATGTTATCAAATGATTAAGGAGAGGCACAGAAGATTGTAATAAATTATAGTGAACAATATTTAGAAAAAACAACTGATGTTTGGGCTTGCTGCAGAGCCTGTCAGATGTTAGAAGGAAATCCTTTAAGCCCAACTTCATAGAATGATAGGAGTGCATGTGAAAGCTGAGTGAGCTGATCATTTAAGTGAACAGTAATAGTAATATATATGATGTAGCACACAAATAGGAAAGAGTTGTCCACAAAACTTCATTGCTAAGAATGCTTAAAAGTTTCCCTATTGTGCAAAATAGGGATATAACTGTATCAACTTGATTCTTTATTTGGGTTTGAGTCTATATGCTATATTAAAAAACCTACTTATTTGGGTTGTTAATTTGTATCTTTTAAAAATCTGTTTGGTACTTCTCAAATTATTCATGCCTAAAGAGTGAAAGGTTCCCGTTCAACAATCTGTTTGGTACTTCTCAAAGTACTTGGGATATTAGGGGGAATATCCCTTATCCTTCCCATATATTGTTTGCCCTTTATTGAGAAATGATCAATTACATTTTAAGTAGATATCTGAGAGATTTGGATGTTCAATTCTCTTTATGTTTGTAAATGTTCTGTTTCATACATCAGAAAGCCTAACAAAAGTGTTTTAATTACTATGCAGGTTTCATCGGACTGTTTTAAGCTTGATAAGGATTTCATCTTTCAGAATATGAAAGATAACGCCATTCAAGATCGACGGCCAAGGCAAAATGCTATCATCGAGAGAAAGGCCAATAACCTAAAGGTGAGCAGTTGGTCTATGCTGTTGTAACCAACAGTGCTTGGTACGATAAAAATGGTAAAATTTTCATACTGTATGAGTTTTTATATGATGCTTGATAAAAAAAGTGGCATCTCTATTTTTGTTGTGTTTGGAATGAAAAGGAAAGCAACCCATAAGATATCCATGCATTTTATTTTTTACATATATATGTTGATATAAGTGATATAAGTGGACTATAACAAATATTTGTGCTTTAAAATTATTTGAGATTGTTTGAGATTCCCACGCAGCAGCCCCCTCCCACGCAGCAGCCCCCTCCCACACAGCAGCCCCCTCCCACGCAGTATCCCCTCCCACGCAGCAGCCCCCTCCCACGCAGACCCCTCCCACATAGCAGCCCCAACCGCCTCAAGTAATTCTCCCACGCAGCCCCCCTCCCACGCAGCCACCCCTCCCGCGAAGCTCTAATTTTTCTTCTTATAGGAAAGACTCTATTTGTTGAGACTTTAATTAGGATTTCGTAAGTATAAGGCTTTTAATGCATATTTAGTTCAGTTTATGTGGGAATGACTCATGGTTTGTCCTTGACAATGGCATCCCTAAATTGATGAGTACATACCTATGACCATAAATGGATCAGTGCGTCCTAAATGGATTAGTTCATCCTAAATGGATCTGTTCATACAAAATATATTAGTTCAGTCCATAAAAATGGTATCGTGACTGGATCAGTGCATCTTAACTAGATCAGTTCCTCTTAACTAGATCAGTTCATACCTATTAAATTGCTAATATGTGTAGATCTTTGGGGGGTTTCAATATTGGGTTTGTTTTGCAGATTTATGACCATTGTTACAGTTCAACATTAGAGACTTATACCCGTTATTAAAGTTCAACATTATATACATGTGTTGGAACTGACATAAACTTTGTTTATTGTTATATGTGTAATGAGTAGTTGAAACTCTAATAGAGTTTCACTCTTATACCATATTCTTTCCATTTTTGTTTAATTTTATATTTTGTTGTCTTTACATGTAGTTGTTCGATAAAATTTACTAATGTCTAAATCATCGACGTCTATTACTAGACCACCTTAATGATATTTTTGTTGAATTCTAACAGCATAATGAATTGGACTGTATCCTTCATACTTGGATTGTTGGACTCAGTACTTTGAGGTTCCATCATTGAGAATCGATATGCGTTCATTTGGGAGCGTAAACCTAATCAGACCTGAGGAGAGTTTTCGAACATGGGGGTCGGGTGGTTTGTGCCTCTTTATATGAGGAAAGGTTCAATATGAGGAGAGTTTTCGAACATGGAAAGCTCTTCTGAAGGAGGTGCAAGGGGTGGTCCTAATGTCATGAAACATAACAGTAATGTTCATTAATTGGCATTCTAATTTCTTTGTTGATTAACATACTAAACTGATTTCTTTTATTACTATTAATGTCGGGCTCTAATTTCTTGAACTGATTTCTTTTATTGATAACAATTTAGTATGTGATATATTATTGAATGAGGCTAAAGAGAGACATCATTTGTTTTTGATAAGATAGGAAGCCTACGAGAGGTATAAATATTCAGTGAAATGGGGATAGCAAGACATCATTTGGATGCGATTGTATATTTCATTTTACTGATTGTATATTTACTTATGTGACTGTATCTTTGTTCGGGAAACTGATTAATTATGTTTATTATTTGTCAAATCGTACAGAAAAAATAGAGAGGGAGAGTGATAATGGCTAGAGGTGGGAAGAAGGATAGGAAGACAGCAGTAGTAGCACCTAATCCAGAAGCACCATAGCACAGACATTTTGAGGAAGTCCCACATATTCTCCTTTCCCTGCCTTCTAGCTCCCATCTCCGAATTTTGGATTTTTTTTTAATTTGTTGGATTTGTTGTTACCCCTTAAATAGGGTGGATAGTCCAATAAACAAAGGAGACTATGTCCAATTTTTAAAAAAAATTGACACTTTGTTTTTTTAGACACGGTTAATTTGATTGGTGAATATTGTATATTTCATTTTATATGTGAATTTTTTTGAAGAATTTAGACAATTTGGATGTTGGACTATTTGTTATTTGATGAGCAGGGTGAATATTTTCATAAATAAAGGAGATTATGCCCAATTTTTTAAAAATTTGGCACTTTGTTTTTTTTAGACAATGTGAATTTGATGGATGAATATTGTATATGTCGTATTATATGTGAATTTATTTGATGAATCTTGACTATTTGACATTGTTTTAAAATTATACTTTGAAATTTTTTCGTTTCGCTATTACGTACTTTGAAAAATTGTCGTCGTTTCGCGATTACCTACTTTGAAAATTTTTGTCGTGCCTTCAGGCACGGGCATACGCTAGTATATATATATATATATATATATATTCATCTTTTAGGACAGCTATAACTATCTTTTAAAATATTAATTTGGCGCCACATTTATGCCCCAAAATTTATTTGGGACAGCAAATTTTATCCCTAATACTTCATTTTAAAGGACAGCAACATCTGCCCTTATAAATATATAATAGTATTTGGATTTAAAAGGACGGAGTTAAAAGGACGGCTTTCGGCTATCCTAAAAGATCAAATAGGATAGCAATTCCTGTCCTTTAAGCCTTTTATGGTGCCCACCTGATAGGACAGCTCTTCCTGTCCTTATGGTTGTCCTAAATACTATTGGAGAAAACAAATGGGCTTTTGGGACAACAAATTAGTTGTCCTCAATTGTCATTTTTCTAGTAGTGATAAGAACATATTATACATGGATCAAATAAAATATCAACTAGATGTGACAATCCTAAGCATATTTTTAGAAATTCAAAACATAGCATTCTCCTAAACAAAGTCTTTGCAATTTATTTAAGAAACAAATCAAGAGCAAATCAAGAAGATAAACAAGTCACCTATGATTTCTCAAGAATGATAGACATGAAATATATACTCACATATGAAACAAAATTGCATATCATAGTATATAGTATATAAATATGAAATACCAATAAGACTATGACCACAAAATAACAACCACTAGCGTTCAGAAGTGAAAGGAACCAATTTCAGAATCTGTTTAGTTTTATCTTTATATTTGTCTGAAATGTTCTTTGTAACCCATACAAGACTCACACGAGGATCCTTTGTTTCAAATGAGGCATTATTAGCATTTTTCTTTTCTCTACCTTTCTTTACTTTACCCACGTGATAAAAAATATTTTGACTCTTTTTAACCCAAATTTGTCTTTCATGCAAATCTCCTAGAATCACAAACTTTTTTACCCTTGTTGTCCCCCACAAAATTTTTACGATTATTACCAAGGTTCAAAGGTAAATTTAGCTTGAGTAAAAAATAAAATTTTCTCAAATGACCAACTTTGAAATAGTTTTAATATAGTCATTTCAGATTTAGGCTTGATAACAACCTTTTTAAAATATTGACTGTTCATCAACTTGTAAAACAAATCTTTTGAGTGACCTTTCTTATGACAATGAGAACAAAAAAAAGTTCATTTTAGGTCGCTTATGATTGAGCACGTGATTTTTATTATCAAACTTAGGATGGGCAAGTTTATATTTCTTTCAAAATTATTTTCAATAAATTCCTTTTATATTGATTTTTCAAAGGAAGTTTTTCAATGTCGTTTCATTTTGAGAAGGTAACTTTACAAAAAAATCACTAGTGGAAGTCAAAATATTAAACTTATTTAAATCTAACCCTCTTTCATCATATCCTTTTTGAGTTGGCAAAAAATAATCTTCCCAAGTTTCTGTAAACTTGTCATAAGATTTACTTTAACATTTTTCAGCAAGTTTAAATCGTTTTTAAGACTTTAAAATTTATTTTCCAAAAATATTTTGGACTCTTCACTTAAAAGAATATCCATTTTTAATTTTTCAAGAGATGTAAAAAAATATTTTCCCTCTTTTTCAAAATTGATCAAATTTTCATCCTCTTGTTTTGAACTAATGTTCTTATCTTTTAAGTCATCCAAAAAGTTTAAAAGAACCAAAAAAACATTAACACGATGAAGTATTATAAAGAGGATAGGACCTTGAGCTTCCAGAATGCAAAAAAAATCATTTTCATCTTTTAAAGTGAAAGCTCACTACAAAAATCTAAATTTTCTCTTTCGATAATTTTAACCTTTTTTTCAAAGAGCTCCATTTTCTTCTATTAAAACATTTGTTGAACTACCACCAACAATTGGAGGCTCTTTCCTTAAAAACTTAATCTTTTCACACATGTGATAACGATCAACTTGGATTTAATCAACTATGGTTGCCTTAAGTTATAAATCATTGTTCATATTTTAATATTCTTTGAGTTTGAGGGATAATAAAGTATTCTTTTTAAAATTGTAGGAGGGTAATTTGACTAGGGCGTGTTAAGATACTAAAACGGGTGAGGCATGAACCATTTCAATGAACTTTGCCTCCACGGTCTTCAAGAGTTTCTAGAGCAGCACCTGGTAAAACCTTCCCTTTTTGATAAAAATGGAACCAAAGCTAAAACCACCTCCTACAAGAATATGAACTTCGCAAAAATAATAGTATCTTTTCTCAAGAGGATCTCCTGAGAGTAATTATTATCAGTGTGGGAGTGAAGAAACAAGCACTAAACACTACACTTGGAGAGAGAGTAGGGAGAGAATACTAGGTGGTCTAGTATGATTTTGACAGAGTAACAGTATGAGTTGAGTTTTTCATATCCAATTTAACCTCACCAATGGTCCTATTTATAGGTGAACATGGGTCTAGTTTGGGCCTTTTAGGGTGCCAAAATCAAGAGGGAAAACTTAGAGGACAAGGTCTGCAATGTACCATTTGTCACTACTAGGTTTGCAGACGCCTGTCCCCTCTAACAGGCGAGACCTGGTGTGAACCAAAGTCAAAAGGAAAATATGTCTCATAATGGAGACAAAATTTTTGATTTAGTAAATATGTTTTGAAATGGTAACTTGTTGTACAAACTTTGTAAACTTGATAGGTGTCTCGATGACCACCTCCCCTAAAACCATTAAACTTGAGGGAGGGGCTTTGAGGAGCTCCTCCTCTAAAATTACTTTTATAAAAAGTTCATTTATTGTTTGAAACCTCTTGGTTTCTCACTTATATTATGGTTGGTTGTGAGCCATGTAAGGGATAGTATTCCCTCAATCTTAAAGTGCTAAGTGGTTGAGCTTGCTCAATAAACCTTGTTCCTTAGCCACCAAGCCAAAACTCCCAAAAGATCCCATCTGGCCTATTTGAGCCTTTCTTTCTCAACTAGGCTACCTGTACAAGAAAGTAAAATATTATTACTTTAATATTTTCTAGGTAACAAACTTTATAGAGGATATCACTCTAGGTGAACCTCCTCGCCCTATATCATTTATGTGGTAAATCATTTGGGAGTAGGGTGATCACTTATGGGTAAACTTTTCACTCTTCTTCCATTTTGTGATATGTTAACTGGGGCAAAGGGTGTTTCTCATAATAATCCCCTTGCCTTGGCCTATTTATGTGGTCTCAATTCCTTTAAAGGGGTTGCTAGTGGTTGACCTCCTTGAACTTGCCTTTTTCTGTTGCTTGAGCTTTGAGGACGAGGAGGTCCTCGTGGTAGGCCTCCTCATCTTAACTTCACTTCCTGTGATTTTAAGTTTGGAGGATGAGGGGCACCTCATGTTGGGCCTCCTCATCCTAACTCCCTTTCTATGATTATTGAGTTTTGGGGATGAGAGGCTCCTCATGCTAGGCCTCCTCGACCTTGTTTCCTTTCTGTGATCAGTATCTTTGAGAACAATGGGCCTCCTTATCCTAACTCTCTTTCTTTGATCTTTGAGATTTGGGGATGAGAGGCTCCTAGTGGGGGGCCTCCTTGCCCAGTTAAGTTTTTATTTTTATCAAAGCACTCTTTAGAAGGGGATGCTTGTCATGAGCCCCCTCTCCATATGGGCCTTCTCACCTATTTATTTAGGCAAATGGGTGATCACCCCTCTACATTAGTCACCTCATACAAAAAACTTTGTGTTAGGTAGGCCAAAGATTTTTTCATGCAATGATTCATTATGTCTTGGAATACAAATAGTTTATTTCAATCTCATCATGGCACTGTTAGAATTTAATAGGTTTATTACATCATCCCACATTGAGAGTCTCGAGGTGACACGTGTCAGAGGGAGAATAGGCATCCTATTATTAGGTGAATGATTTGCTCCCCTTTTGATTGGCAGGGGCGCGTGTGGTTTAATAGGGTATAAAAGGGCCTTTTAAAACCCTTTTTCTCTTTACCTTAGCATATGCTTTCAAACTTGAGTTTTTTAGAGAGGGAGAAGGAAAAGAAAAGCAGAGGTATTCCATAACCACCTTTATTTCCTCCCTTCTTTACCACCATAAATGGCTTCTTTTTCTTCTCAAAATCCTTCTTCGACTGTCACCATCACCACTAGCGCGGTGCTAGTAGGTATGGTGCCCATTTTCGTCACCGTCTCGACTATTTTGTCCACCAGAGCCACCACCATCACTTTCATCCTTGTGGATTCTTCCATCGCCTCTTTGGGAAGTTCGTCTGTTGGTATTCTCGTGAGCCAGGGTCCCTCGTCCACAGTTTACTCTAAATCTCAAAGGGAACACTTGGTTGCTCGCACGTAGAGGGATTTTGGTCTCTATCTCTTGGCTCCTTACTTTAGCGAGGAGGACACCTTCATGTCCTCCCTCGTGAATTTCAGGCAAGAGTTTGTGGCAAAAATAAACGAGCAGACCCATGTGGGTCTAGGTGAGTCTTTTAATCTTTCTATTATCTTGCCTGATTTAATTCTTAGAGTACGAGTAGATAGGGATTATTTTTACCATTCTAACATTGAGGCCAAAGCTTGTGGGTTTGTCACAGAGGAATGGATTCTTTGGGTGGATCATGTCTTGTACACCCCCTCGTTCAAGTCTATTATCGAGGGATTAGGTCATCTAACTACTATTAGTAGTCTTAAATCTTGCTCTATTGCCAAACAAACTACCACATTTACTTTGCTAGCTTCTCGTTGGAGTAGGGATTCACACACTTTTGTTACTAGTTGGGGTGAGTTTACTATTACCATGGCAGACATCTGTCAACTACTTGACCTTCCTTACTTGGGAGATCATGTACTTACTGATGGTTTTTAGGATGCCATTTAGGGTAGATTGGTAGGATAGATCCACTCAGCTCTAAGTGAGTGATCCAAGTATGTTGCCATTTATCAAACTAGGGTCACCAAGCACTCCTTCAGCAAGTGGCAGAGGTACTGGTTCAAAGATTTCAAGCAGTTGCCCAAGGGTGAAATCTCGAGCAGGGCGTTGAGGAGTCAAGAGGGCCCAAAAATTAAATCCCCTTCAAACTTAGAAGTATTTTTTATTACTTTTTAGTAGGTTCCTACTTTCAGGGAGGCCAGATGACTCCCCCCGCAAACTTCTTTTCAAGATGGATATGAGACTTGCTAAAGGGAGGGTAGTCCCCCTTGTTGCTCTATTATTGGTATCCCTATACACTTGGTTGGATAGAGATCATGTAGATGTTGAAAATTCTTGTGCACGCTATGATGTGATTAATTTTACCAATACTTTCATCCTTATGTCTTTTCTGTTTGAGATGTTTCCAAACTTTGCTCTAGAGGCAAGGTTTTGCCATAGTAATGCTGCTCGTGCTTCGAGGTGGCATAAAAAGACTCCCAAGGGCCCTCTAGGAGCTTTTATAAATAATATTAGTGAGTTCCCTTTCAGACCTTATTGTAAGACAGTTAGTGGTGTCTTTACTTGGATCTCCTTCTCTGCTTCTGGGGGCACCTTTTATTACCCCGATGATGCTACGTTTGTTTCCGCTTGCCCCCACATCCATGTTGTTGTTATTCTCCTACCCTGCACTTTGCTTTCCTTGACTGATCTGGGCTAAAGTGTGGAGTTTTATCATTCTGAGAGAGTAAGGAGGCAGTTTGGCTACGATTAAGGTGTTCATACCCCGACTTATCCTTTGAGCATCTCCCCATTCGAGCTATACCTTGAGGCCTTTCCAAATTTTACACTTAAGGGGGTAGTTCATAGAGTTAGTCATCCAGGAGGTCTATTTATGCCTTCTCAAGATTACCTTCCTACCTTCACTCATTCTCGATTTACCCTATGGCAGAGACAGGTACTCCTAATTTAAAATTGTGCAAAGGATGTTCCAGACTATCTCTACCAAGATTCCCAATAATGATAGGTATCTAGGCAAGAGGAACCAAAAGACACTATGGTACTGACACACTATTAGTTAAGCCCCTCTTAAGAAGGTCACCCCAGTCTTGGTGAGGCCCTTACTCGATCAGTCTATTTACTCCAAGAAACCTAAGCCCCATCTTGCAATACCAAGGGAAAGGGAAAGGGAAAAGTAAAAAAAATAAGTTATTTCTAAGAGGAATCATCTTAATATGGATGTTTCCAACTTTATACTATCTACTACTGCTCCACCTGTTATTACTGCTACCACCATTGCTGACCCTACTTCTCCCCTTGGCCAGTAAGGACTAGGGTGAGCAAAAAGAAGAAAAGAACCAGTGATGAGGTTATTGTTACTTTCATTGCACAAGACCAAGGATCAAACACTGATGACCTTGGAGTAAAGGATACATATCGGCCAGTGCGTGAGCAAGGCTATCCATCCTTAGGATTATCATCTGAAGACCCTGCTGCTACTTCCATTCCTATCACTGAAGGTACTGCACCTTACTCCTCTTTACTTAGTGAAATTGACTTTCATGGGGTTTCACTTGTCGATTCCTCTTCTCTATCATTTGAAGAGGAACTAGTCGATTATAGAAGCACCCATTCCTATGATGATAATGGTTGTTCTTCAAATGAGATGAGTGCCCTCGATCCATATGATGATCAAAATCATGATACTTCTTTTTTGTTGCTAGTTTCGAGAGAGTCCTCTAGTGAGGAAATCATAATAGACTTTCCTTCAACTGATAGCCCTAGAACCAAACATCTACCATACGAGCAGACCGCACGTACAACTACTGTAAGTCTCTTCCTTTTATTTCTCTTTTATAACTTATTATTTGGCTAGCATTTCATAGTTTCTTTTTTTAATTCATCTTCATCATTGGGACATCTGCAGGTCACTTATGTTGCAACGAGTGATCCTTTACCTCGTCCTCCTGCTCGAGGGCCCTTTCCTAGGGCTAGGAATTCCATGCTAGTCTCCTCTTTGGGTCTGTCCAGAGAGGTTTGTTGCCTCCTATTTATTTTAGTATTATTCTCCTTTTGTAATTTTTTTTACTAACATGATATATTCTCTTCTTCTGCTCTTGCAGTTATCTTCTAGGTTCTCGACGACTACGATGGCTTCTTTTGTGCCATCCTCTTATTATAGGTAATCATCCATTCTTTTCTTTTGTTCTGTCTTGTCATACTTTTGAACCATGTCTTGATGTCTTTCTTCTTTTATGTGTTCACAGGTGACCATCCCTCCTAGCCATACTTCCCCACTTCCCACCTCCACTATAGTGGTTGGTTGTTCTGTCGGGTTGTCCAAGGTATTTTGAGCTTTTCACTTTTGTTGTCTTTCTCTTTTTATAATTGTATTGTCCTTGTCTTTCTTCTTTATAGGGATTTTCCTCACATAGACCTTCCTCTACTGGGGGATGGCACAACTTATAGGAGTCACTACCCCAAGTCTTCCACCTTCAAGGAGGATTCCCATCTCCCGAGTCTTCGTGCCTATGGATAATAGGCCTCACATTCAGCCCATACCTTCTCGACTTATTTTCACCATTGCCTCTAGTGAGCCCGTTACGCGGGCTATCACTTTCTCTCAGGTATTTCTCACTCTTGTTAGGCTTAGCTTCTTTCTTTATCTATGTTTGGTATCTTGACCATTTTTTGATGATTAGGCCACTAGTTCTGCTACGGCCCCTCCACCAGTCATCTTGCATCCTTATTCCTTAAAGGGAGTTCAGGTACAACTATTTTGAATCTTTCATCTCTTCACTCATTTTTCTTCGTCATTGGAATTTCATTGTCATGTCTTATTCTTATCTCTTTATGTTTCATCTAGTCACTGTTACTGCCTCACCATCTACTTCTTCGATCGCTCCTCTGGTAGCTCCTGTAGCTAGTAGGGAATCTCCTACTTCCATTGTCTCTCGTCATAGCACCTCTCCCAGTATTCACTTTGACTTAAATCTACTTCCTCTCTATATATTTTCTTTTCTATTATGGATAACTTGTCAACATTTATATTCTTCTTCTATTTACAGGCCAGTGCTAGTGACACTTATTCATCCATAGCGCCAGCGACAGGGGCCATAGAGACAGCTCCCTCAGTACCACCTATAGGTCTTCATTTGACTACCACAGAGGTGACCACATAGGTATCTACTCTTTCCTTTCATAAGAGTAGCTATTTTTGTACTCTCTTTTTACTTATACATTTTTCACTTTTCTTATTTGTCCGCAAGCCAGTGTAACTGAAGTCCCCTTGTCTGATGGGCTTGCCTCTAGTGCTGTAGGGATGACTTCAATGGTATACAAAAAGTTTTCTTTTTCCTTTTGAGGGTTTGCCTCTAATTTACTATATTTTTCATTCTTTATCTTTCTTATATGCCTGGAGGCTTTGAGGCTCTTTCTAACATATTTGTAGTTGTGGTCCCTTTACTTGCATGACCTATACTTGAGTTCTCAGGTTAGCATTGTGCCAGTTCCTGCGTTGGTGAAGACTTTGCTAGCATTTCGGAGGATATGGCCTCAGTATGTACAACATCGTGCATTTTCTTTTTTATTAACCTGTACAAGAATTTATTGACACTTTCCTACTTGTTATCCTACGGTTCAGTATGTCTCTTACTCCTGCTCCTCCTATAGGGTCTTCGGGAAGTGTCTTAAAGGAGAGCTCCCAGGTAAGTACTTGGTCTACTTAGACCTTTTGAACCTGCGTTTTCGATGCAAGTTCTTGCTAACACTAACCTATTTCCTTGTTCTCAGGCTAGCGCCACAGTTGTTCCTATGACTGTGGAACACCCAGGGGAGGTTGCTGCGAGAGAGGTATTATACTGTCATACATACTCTCTTTTATATTTCCCCTAGCTTCTTGCTTTTAACTGTGCAAGTAGGCTCTTTCTCACACCCTTATTTCCTTATTTTCAAGTTAGCGAGGTGGTCATCCGTAGTTCTGTAGGACATACTGTGAGTGTTATACTACGCACTCCCCATGTATTAAACTGTCATACCTAGTTTACTTATGTCTATTAAAGTTAGTATATTTTTTTCCTTTTATCAAAATAATTACTAACTCTTTCTAATCTTTTATTAGGCCGTTGCTCAGAGTCATATGGTGCCTCCTAAATTCGACGGCAGCATATTGACCCCTCTCGGCTATGGGGTAAGATTTTGTAACCCTTATTTTAATTTGAGTATGGATGTTCTAGCATCTACTCCTTTCTTTCTATGTTACTTATCTCTTTTTATTCCTTCTTTTGCAGGATCCATTCGGTGAGCCTGTTGAGGCAACTGGTGAAGCCAAGCAGAGTTCTAAGGCCACTTGTGATGCTGGCTCCGGCGAGGATTCCTCTATTCCTCCTTCGGAGATTGAGTCTCAAAACACATGCTATGATGTTACAGAGGTAGAGGCTCTAGGATCTTTCATGAGTTCACTATGGAGATCAGATATTCCTTCTAGATTCCGTGTGCACGAGCAAGAGGTGTTAGAGATGATCCTGGAGCACCACCCTAAGACTTTTAAGTCTTAGAGTGTGCTCAATATTGACAGCCTCACGGTATTCAACTTGAAGGTTATGGCCATCCATCTCCACAACTTCCTATATACTTCCGCTGGTGACATGACCACTCAGATGGTTACACTGTTCCTTTAGGAACTTCATGACCTCGAGTGTTGCTATCACTTCTATCTAGACTGGCTTGATGCTTCAGTTCGCCACTTTCTTAGTGTTACTTTTAGGAAGATGATGAAGCTTCATACTTCCATACATGTCTAGAGTGTAGAAGCGCCAGACTGAGGTAGCTCGAATCCAGGTTCAGATTCAGTACCTCCAAGCCAAGCTAGCCAAGTTATAGGCTGGTGATGTTGTGGATGAGGACCGGATGGCTATACTAGAGGAGCGTCTTATTGAGTAGGCAGATCCTTCCTACACGGATCTACGCTCCCAGCATGACTTATTTTTCATTTTGTTTAGTGGATAGCTAGTCTTGTTGTGTAGGCCTCATTTTGTATATATATCTTTTATATGTAAAGAACTATTGATTTATTAATGAAAAACCTCAATCGGCTTCCATTATTCTATTTATTCTTTGCTTCTATTCGGATTTTAATATTTGTTTACTATGATCTGCACCAATTTTCTGTGACCATTTTGTCTATTTGAATTGCTCCATGTATCGTATTGTACTTGCATATTATCTGAGCATGCTGGCATTTTGAAGATGCCCCTTCTAACTGTGGGGGTACTTGCATATTATCTGAGCAAATTTGATATTATAATGTTGCCCCCTCAAATTACGGGGTATTTGAATATTATCTGAGCAAGTTGATATTTTAGAATTGCCCCCTCTAATTGCGGGGTACTTGCATATTAATTGAACAATTTAATATTTTCGAGTCCCCTTTTTAACTGTGGGGTACTTGCATATTATGTGAGCAAGTTAATATTTTAGAATTTCACCTTCTAACAATAGGGTACTTTCATACTATATGCGCAAGTTAATATTTTAGACTTGCCCCTTCTAACTGTGGGGTACTTGCATATTATCTGAGCAAGTTAATATTTTAGAGTTGCCCCTTCTAACTATGGGGTATTTTACAATGCACATTCATTTCTTAGGGAATAACTAGGAAAAAAATGTGTTAGCCTTTCTCCTTCCCACAAACTTTGAATATAATTTACCAATAAAAATGACTTTCTTTTTTTAGAAGCATTGCCCCTAGTCTGCGGGGTCCTTATTTCAAACATTTTATTAATAACCTTTTTTCCTAAAAAATTTGGAGCGGGGGGGTGTCGTCCCCCTTTCCCCACAATTTCTGAGAACTAACTAAGTAAATATTTTCTTTGAGAACAAAGGTTGGAACTTGTTCTCTAGACTATAAATCTTATTGCTAGAAAAAAAAAATTATTATTACATGGAGGATGTCCTCCTACTAGTGTGGTGGCAAGGATAAAACCATTTGTCTGTTATGTCTGTAAGGACTTTTCTCAATATACTTTTCTCTTAGGATGGATGTACCCCCCCCCCCCCCCCAAGTGTAATGAGAAAAGTTATTTTTATCTGGACCTTCTTCTAGCCTAGTGGAGAGTATTTCTAAAAAATTATTCTGGTGGATCTACCTCATATAGAGGTTAAGTAAACAAGATAAGAATCATCATGTAATGATCAAAAAGGGATGCTATTCATTTCTTTTCATATTGTATATCTTTTACAAGACTATGTTGCTCTATCATTTTTTTTAAATCTTTTCTACTGTTAGAACAACCCACTCAAATTCTTTAAAAAGAAATTATCTTTAACAAAACTAGGCATAATACCTCTTCAGCCACTTGCAATAGATGGACTGGAGACAGTCACTCTCCAGCTCCGAGATCTGAAAGTACCCTGATTTACCTACCCCCTTACCACAAAGGGACCCTCCCAATTGGGTTTGAACTTTGACACTGACATGATGAGGAGGTGATGAGTGGATGCACACAAGATCAAGTCTCCCACCTGAAACTCTCTGGGCTTAACTAGGTTCTCATAAGCTTTGGACAGTTGTTGGGTATAGACTTTGAATTTATCTTCTGCCTTATCTTTGTGCTCATCTAGTGCCTCCAACTGCACATGTCGTGGGTCAAGAATGAATATATTGCTTAGAGTGACCCTAAATGAGGGTACCTCCAGTTCCACCGGTAGGAAAACTTCAGTCACGTACACAAGTGATAATGGGGTAAACCTAATCGGTTCTCTCTTTGAAGTACGGTAAGCCCATAGTACCATGGGTAGCTTCTCATCTCACTCTCTCAGCTTGTCCTCTAACATTTTTTTCAGGATATTGATCAAGGTCTTATTTATGGCCTCCGATTGGCCATTGCTAGGGTAAGAGATAGTTGCGTTGTTATGCACAATCTTATACTTATCTATGAAAAGTTCCATCTCCTTGCATACGAATTGTTTCCCATTTTCTGTTAGAATCACCGTGGGTATACAAAATCTGCATATGATATACTCCTTAATAAACTGGGTTACCACTTTTACAGTCACTCTCCTATGGGGGATAGCGTATGTCCATTTGGTATACAATTCTGTGGAGACAATAATGAAATATTTTCCATGAGAGATTGGGTTAATCTTTCCTACCAAATCGAATGCCCATGTGTGAAAGGGGTAGGGAGATTATAGGCTTTTTATACTAACATAAAGGGTATGTACCATGTTTCCATGTACTTAGTAAGAGCTGCACTTCTTCACATAACTAATGGAATCAGCCTCCATGGTTAGCTAATAATACCCCAACGTCATTAGTTGATCATACAGTTTGGCACCTCCCATGTAGGAGGGCTCATGGGCCTCTTTTAACACTCTTTATGAATCCTCTTTGGCTACACATTTCTTTCTTTCTCATTGTATCCCTTCCTGTAGACCTCCATTTCTACTAGATAGAAGTGAGCAACTCTCTTTCGTAGATAAGTCTCATCCGCTCTTTCTATATGCAGTTCACCATCTTTCAAATAAGGTATGTAGGGTTGCCTCCAATCTTCAAAGGCCTCTAGAAAATTAGCTTCAGTCGACTTATCAAATTCAGTTTGGAACTTTAAACAGCCCTGATGTAGACGAGAAACTTCTATGCTCATGGTGGGCCAATAATTCCCCTCCCCCCCCCCCCCCCCCCCCCCCCGCAGCCGGCGATACCGAGGGACATTAGTATCCCCACAATGCTTCTCGTAGATTGCTTCCAACTCTCTTTTGATCTTTTCTCCTACACACCTTGATAAAAACCCACCAGGGTTCTTATAATAAAGTATTCCCTATAGCAGGTGGTAGTTATCCAGTTCTAACATCTTCATCGTTCCTTCTTTTGTTTGTAGCTGCTTCACAACCAGGTACCTCCAATCCTCCAGCTCATCACTGGGAAAAAGGACTTCACTGTGGTAGGCACCGTTATCCACCATACTATGATAGTCGCCTCCAACTCATCCATGTCTAATTTTTGCGCTATTTTATCTAGCGCGTCAGGATGCCTATTCATTATTCACGCGTGCCTTTCAATGGTTACTTTCAGGAACTGTCCCAGCAACTTTTGTATGATGGATTTGTATGGTGCCAAGTTGGTATGTTTGGGGTCAAACTACCCATTAACATGTTTCACCTCCAGGTTAGACTCCCCTCATATATACAATACTCAGATGCCTCTTCGAAGCACTTCCAACATCCACAAAATGAGGGTCTCGTACTTAGCCTCATAGTTCAAGCATTTGAAGTCTAGCTTGAAGGAGAGAGTTATCTTCTCCTTACTATTTGAGAGGATAATTCTTGCACCTCTTGTTCCATGTACGCTAGAGCCATCAAACTCCATCTCCCACTTCTCCATCTCTTCTTCCACGCATGCTTAGAAATTTTTCCCAGGTAACTCTTCACTGGGAGGCTCAAAACTCCCACTTGGGAAGTGGGCCAAAATATTGGTTGTTGTTTGACTTTTTATGGATTTAGGCACTATGCACTTCAAATCATACTCCAACAAAATTAAGAACCACCTTATTTCTCATCCTACCAGGACTGTCCGTCCCAAGAGGTACTTGATAGGGTCACACTTAGTGACTATATGGACTGTAAAGGCTAGCAGGTAGTCTCTTAATTTTTGGGCCACGAAGACTAAGGCGAGGTAGTGTCTCTCAATATTGATAAATCTTCATTTTTTACCCAAGATCACCCTTGACAAGTAATACACTGGCTTCTCTACCCCTTTTGTCTCTTGAGCCAGCAGTCCTCTTATATACTTTTCTGTTGAAGTGAGGTAGAGAAACAGTGGTGACCCAGCCTCCGGCAAGATCATCGTGGATAGAGATGCTAAATTTTTTTTTATTTTCTCAAAGGCTTTCTTTTGTTCCTCCCCTAGGTCCACTTAGCTTTTTCCTTCAGCAAGGGTGTAAATGGGTGGGTTACCTCTGCCAATGCAGGTATGAACCTTTCCTAAGAAGCTCTTAAGTTGCCTCTGACTCTTCGAAGGTGGAATCATCATGATGTCTTTCTTTTTTTTCATCAACTTGCACCCCCTGCCTATTCACTACAAACCCCAAAAACTTTCCTGCAGTGACCTCGAAGGCACACTTCAAGGGGTTTATGTGTATCTTATACCTATTTCATCTTTCAAACACCCTCCAGAGGTCCTGTATATGCTTGCTTTCTCCTTTGGACTTCACCACTAGGTCATCCATATAGAATTCTAATATATCCTGAAATAAATCATGGAAGATTTCCATCATGGTCCGCTGGTAGGGGGCACCAACGTTCTTCAATCCAAATGCCATGACTGTATAGTGAAAGTTTCTTAATGGCGTGCGGAAGGTAGTCTTCTCTACATCCTTCGGGTCCATCTTAATCTGATTATAGCCGAAATACCCATCCACAAAACTATACATTTCATGACCTGTGGTAGCATCTACTAAGTTGTCTATAGTGGGCAGGGAAACTTATCCTTGGGACATGCCCGGTATAAGTCATGAAAGTCCACACAAATTTGGATTTGACTCTTATCCTTATTTGTCATAGGCACAATGCTGGAGAGCCACACAGGGTGATGGATGGGTTTAATGCACCCCGCCTCCAACAGTTTCTCTACTTCTGCTTTTATCTTTAAGTCGAGCTCAGCTTTATACGTACGGGTTGCTTATCTGATTAGGAGGGCATTGGGAAGAAAATTTAATTTATTGGAGCTCACTTCCGGGTCTATCCATGGTATCTATGTGTATTTCTAGGTAAGTACATCAGCGAAATCCTTGAGCAGGTTGATGAGATCTCCCTTCTTCTTTGGATTCAGACTTTTGGAAATTAGAATGGGTCTACTCCAAGTTGATTTCCTCTACCTCTTGTAGCTACTGCCTGGGTCCCTCTTGCATGCACTTTGGAGCCTCTTCTGGTTCCTCAATATGTTAATTGATGTGGGACTCATCCACCATAAAACACTCTGGTGTCGGTTCAACGCTCTCATCCCAGACCCCTGCCCACATAAACTATTATAAACGGTATATAACTTTCCCGTCCGGAAGGACAAACTACTTGAAAGTTCAAGGAAGTTTGGATACCTCCTCTACCTTCCTCTTCCTTTTGCTATGTGAGGGATCACCCTCTCCCCCAAATGATTGTGGACAGACTTCTTTGGTTGGGCACCTCCTCCAACCACTTACCTTTCCTCTAACTTTATTACATAACTCTTCCTTTCTTCACCCAGCTCTGTGTAAAATGTCGCATCCACCGGGTGCTCCTCCTTAATAGTAAATGGCTTCTGTGTTTCTTTGATCTTCGTTCCTCAAATGTTGGCTTTTGTACATTGGTGGTACGTGGAGGGTACTATGCCATGGGTATGCATCCACACCCTTTCTATGAGCAACTGGTAGCTAGTGTTGGAGTTGATGACATGGAATTTGATGTGGGAAATAAAATTTCCCAACTTAATCCCCACGTTCACATATCCTAGCAACTACATGTTGGTGCTGTCGAATCCTGAAATCACCAATGGCACAGGTACTATTTTGCCTTAATTGATCCCCATCTCATATAACGTAATGATTAGCATAATATAATAGATGCCCCTCTATCCATCAATGCCATTAAAAAGGAGATTTCATTAATCATAGTTGTCGCTTACAGCGGGTTGTTGTGGAAATATGGCACCTGCCTATCTGCCTCAGAGAAGACCACTTCAAAAGTGTATCTTTTGATCAACCTCCCAATTGGTCCCTGCCAATTTAGTGAGGGGCCTCTGCATTGCTACACCACTTCCAAAACCTTCCTTGTGATGACTACTCCAGTCGTATATTTTACTCCTATTTGTTCAAAGAACCACTTGAACTTAGGACTCCTTTGTATGGCTTCACATCCGGAGTCTAAGTCCACTTCATACATATTGGCATTACATACATACTCTACTTCAGATGTTCGTCCTTCATCCAGAGCAAGGATGACATCTACTTTGCCTTCTGGGGGGTTCACTTTCTCAACCCCTCATATCCAGTCTCTTCTTGGTCAGGATTGAAGAACCACTCCTCGTGGCTCCTCTCCTTCTCAATTCTTTGTTCATTATTAAGTGTTAGCCCTTCTATATCCTCGCATATTTTCTCGTTACCTTCCCATTCCATTCAGTCTCAGGTTGCCTCTCCATCATATGTTACTACCATATTGGCAATGCCATAATGATGCACTGAGAGTGGGTTAAGATTGATATCCACAGGAGGTATTGCAAAGTACCACTGGCCACCTGCCCACCAATGATCCTCCTTAGGTAGTAACAATCTTAGGTGGTGTGTTGCACCCTCTGATGTAACTCATAATACTTGGGACTAGCTTTGTCTGCTACTATTGGAGTTTTCCCATTTAAATGAGGGGGCCTGCTACCCCCTCTTGCACAAATGTACGATAACAGTCCATTGCTTTCTTTACACTACAAGGCAGCAGTGGTGGGGCATCCTCTCCAAACTTACTTTTTTAGATGGGTTGTTGCTTTTGGATTCGGGGCCTCCCTTCTTGCCCTTCGAACCTCCATCCACATAATTAATTGCTTGCCTTCTCAACACTTTACATCTTCCAAAAGTCAGTTGCACTTGTGTCCTGCTACTTGATGACCTAGGCTTGATTATCATGGCTATATAATCAGAATCCCTAGTGAACTCTCTAAAAGTTACATATATGGTCTCATTGACGAGGAGGATATTATATTATTCCAAGATCCCCTCAACACATATTTGCAACAGGCTTGCCTCGTCCACATCCTCATGGACATCTAATTCCCTCTCGTGAAAATGCTTGATATATGGCTCAACTCTTTACCAGGCTTCTGCACCTCCGGTGTCAGGTATCTCAATGTGAATTCATCCTCTTCTACGAAAAAATTTTGAAGGAACTTCCTATGTATTTATCCCATGTGGGGATACTATTTGATGCTAAGTGGGAGTACCACGTGTAGGCCTTCCCTGTGAGAGTCTTGGATAACTCCCGAAAATCTCTTCACGTGCTCTCTTGGATTTTCTCCTTTGCCAATGAACTTAATAAATTTTGGTGGAATATACCCCTCTGGGTATGGCTTCCCATTCACACCTTGTGGGTAGGGATCATGTAGCTCCTCGTATAGATGAGAAGCTTACCTCAGAGATAATGATAGAATCTTATTCACCTCCTCCATGGTAATAGCCTTAGAGGGAGATTCCTCAAAATCCACACTCTTTGTTGCTAGTGAACTCAATGGTGTCACAACTTGCTTTGGCACCAACTTTAATGGTGGAGCCACTTCTACTGTTTCTGCTACTGTAGTGGTTGACCCTCTAGAGGGGGTTATTTCTTGTGTTACACAACTTTGGCTTAAGTCTGGGTAACAAACTTTGGAGAGAAGGTAACTCTAGGTGAACCTCCTCCCCCTGTATTCTTTATATGGTAAATCATTTGGGAGTAGGGTGATCACTTATGGGTAAACCTCCTCACCCTTCTTCTATTTTTGTGATATGTTAACTGGTGCAGAGGGCGCTGCTCGTAATAAGTCCCCTTGCCTTGGCCTTTTTCTGTGGTCTCAATTCATTTAAAGGGGTTGCTTGTGGCTACCCTCCTCGAACTTTCCTTTTTCTATGGCTTGAGCTTTGAGCATGAGGAGTTCCTTGTGGTATGCCTCCTTGTCTTAACTTCATTTCCTATGATTTTAATTTTGGGGGATGAGGGTCTCCTCATGGTGGGACTCTTTGTCCTAATTCCATTTCTATAAATACTGAGCTTTGGGGGCGAGGGGCTCCTTATGGTGGGCCTCCTCGACCTAGTTTCCTTTCTCTTATCAGTATCTTAGAGGAAGGGGGGCACCTTGTGATAGACCTCCTCATCCTAACTCTCTTTCTGATATCTTTAAGATCTGGGGATGATAGGCTCCTCGTGGTGGGCCTCCTCGCACAGTTAAGTTTTTGTCTTTGTCAAAGCACTCTTTAGAAGGGGTTGCTCGTGATGATCCCCCCTCGCCATATGGTCCTGCTCGCCTATTTAATTTGGAAAATGGGTGAGCACCCCTCTACAAAATTATTTCAAAGACTCTTCATATAATTTATCACATTTAGATTCAAGAGACAAGAAACCAAAATCTTAACTATCAACTCCATTAAATTCATATTCATTTTCGAGTGAAGGATGACAAGTAAAGTTGGATTGAGAACCAAGTTCGGGATAAGAAATATCAGACGTACTACTAGGAAAATCCTCAAAAATCTCAAACCTAAAAGCCGTTTCTACACACATGATATTTACCTCTAGGTGATTAAATCTAACAAGAATGAGGTCTGAGACTGCGTGTGCTCAAAATCGATATGAACAAACAATAATTGATTTAAAATACTTATCAAAAGGAGACATGGTTTTCCTTTAATTTCTTATTAAGGGTAAACAAACAACACCTAAGGTCTATGTGAAAAATTATTTACAAAATAGACTAAATAATATTTTATCTTCAATATTAGGTAATTCAATCTAAGTGCAAAATAGATAAATAATATACCACAACACCAAGGCGTACGAGGAAAGACCTTGGGCCGACAGAACGACAGAAGGTAGAGACTTACACCCTCTCGATGCTATCACCGACTAGTCATTCTATCCCACCATATCCTCTGTGGAGAGTGCTAATAATTGAAGAATTTTACACAACTGTCATCGATTTTGGTCCGCATCCAATATCGTCAAGTCCTCGTGCCAAAACAATCTTCTTAAGAGTAGAAGCAACTTCTTTATTTTGAGTTCAAAGAGAATGATGTGTTCCACCGCTTTGAATAAGGTGAGATTCCAACAATGTTTATATCTATTTCCTAGGATGTGAGAGTCCTAAAGTTGATGGAAGTGTATTAAAGTGTTTGAAAACTTAAAATAAACTCACAAAGTATTTTTTATATTACAAAAATTATTTAAAGTCTATCTAGAAAAAAAATTGCAAATGTATGTTCAACTCTTGAGAATAAGTAATTAAACTTCAAACGAATTTAAAATAGTAGTGAAGATAATGGATATCTCAAAAATACAAGGAAAGTTTTACGCTCTAAAAATATTATGATAAAATCTTGAGGCAAAAAATCTTTCCAAAAGCCTTACCTTCTTTGTGCCAAGTCTAAGGATCTCTAATCCATTATAGTCCACACAATTAAAATGTGAATAAGAAACCACCTTACTGCCCTCCCAATTAAACTTGTGTGCTAACAAAAACTTAATGGGATCACATATTCTCCCAATGTGAATCGTGAAAGATAGCATATAATGCCTTTATTTTTTAGCAACAAATACCAAGGCCAAATAATGACTTTCAACACTAGTGTAACTTGCCTCTAATCTATGAATGATTCTACTTAGGTAGTATACAGATCATTTTTGTCCATCAATCTCATGTGCTAATAAAGCATCGATAAATCTCGTGATGGAAATAAGGTAAATCTGTAATGGTACTCCAGCTTTGGGAGGAATCATAGTTTGTGGAGAAGTGATTAACTTCTTGATCTTTCCAAAAGCTTCTTGGTGATATTCCTCCTATTTAAACTTCACAATTTTTCATAGCAGATCCATTAAAGGATGATTAATCTCAACCAAACCTAGTAAAAATCTTCTTAGGTAGGAAACCTTCTCGAGGAAGCTCTTAAGCTCCGTCGTTGTTCTTGGGCAAGGCATGTCAAGGATATCCTTCTGTCTATCTTGGTCCATCTGGACTCCCTGGAGATCAACCAAAAAGCCTACGAATTATCTACTCGTTACACCAAAAGTTCATTTGAGTGGGTACATCTTTAATTTTTATTTCCTACACCTGTTAAAAACCCTTCTCAGATCAATCAAATGGTATTCCACCTTTCTTGACTTGATAACCAGATCATCCACATATAACTAGAAAATTTCATGAAATAAGTCATGAAAAATGGCCATCGTCGTTCTTTGATAGATTGACCCGACATTCTTCAACCCAAAAGGCATGACATTGTACATAAAATTAACCAATGGAGTCAAAAAGGTCGCTTTCTCTGCATCAGTTAGATCCATATTGATCTGGTTGTAACCCACATATCCATCCATGAAGTTATACATTTCATGGCCTGCCATTGAATCTATTAGACTATCAATAGATGGCATAGGGAACTCATCTTTTTGGCAAGATGTGTTGAGATCTCTAAAATCAATACAAATGCGTATTTAATTTTTATCCTTCTTACCCACTGGCATAATACTGAAAAAACAAATTAGATGTTGAATTGGCCTAATGAATCCAGCTATCAATAACCATTGCACCTCCTCCTTGATCTTGAGATCTATCTCTGTCTTGTACATTCGGATTATTTTCTTCACTAGTATGAATGAAGGAATAACGTTCAACTTGCGGAAGCTCACCTATTGATCTAACCCCGCCATAGCTATGTACTTCTAAGAAAAAACATTTTGCACTCCCGAATAATCTCAATCAACCCACGTTTATTCGCAGCATCCAGGTCCTTGGAAATAAATATTAGCCTTTGATCTTCTCTACCCTCAACTAAAGAAATTTGCTCCAACTCTTATACCTAAGGTTTTGAGTGATCATTAATACATTTTGATTCATCTTCAACATCCTCAATAAATTCATGAATGTTATTAACGACAAGACATTACCCTTGATTATCCATAAGAAACACACATGTTTTGGGTCAGCTTCCTCTTTAGCTTCTTTGGCTGCTCGCACACACCTTCAAACGCGATACACCACCCTTCCATATTTTAGTTATACTTTCTTGCATTAGCGGTTGGGAGATGAAACTGCCTTCATTTTTTAGTCTCTCTTAGCTTTCTTTAACCTAGACCCAAAAAATCTATTGAGGACTCTTTGTGGCCTCACCTCATGCTCTAGCGGATCAATCCTTGGACTTATTCTATCTCTTAACTGTTTGGAGATAGTTTGAAGTATAGGAATGACATTTTGTGACTCCCCAACCCTTTTCTCAATATTTACCCCAAGATTCAACGTGGTTGTCCTCCGGACCCAACATCTCTTTAATCATAGAAACTCTGACTTCCTCCAAAGGTCGTGTTAGAATGCGTGCATCATCTGCTAGCTCTGTATAAAATTTAGCATCTACCAAGTGTGCCTCCTCTTATGCAAACGACTTCTTGGTTTCTCGGATCACTATCTTCATTCCATTTATGTTAGCTTTGGCACATTGGTGATACATCTAAGGGACTAAGCCATGATTGTGCATCCACACCCTTCTTATCAAAAGATGATATGAAGTGGAACTCTCTATCACATGGAACTTAATATGTGATGTTAGATTCCCCATCATAACCCCAATGTTCACATACCCATTAGACTTTGAAGTTTGGCTATCATAACAAGAAATAGCCAGTGGCATTGGTATCAACCTTTCCTCTAAGATATTATATGCATAGAAAGGGTTAAAAGGTATAATATTAATATAGGCACCCCATTCATCAAAGCTTATCTCGTATACACTCTATGTGATATACAACGGTCAGTTATGGGGGAACCTCACTGCTCTGTCGACATTAGAGAAAGTTATTTCTGACATAAACTTCCTCACTAGTCTGGTCATTTTCCATCTCACCGAAGGAATCACATTTCTCTTTGTGATATCATATATATTCTGGGTGATGTCCAGCATGCTCTCTTGTGGCATACTCACCTGATCGAAGAACCATGAAAATTTGGGAGACTTAGACATAGCTTGATACTCTAAACTGGGTTCCACCATATGACCTTCCACACTGTAAACGTCCTCCATATCTCTTGTGATTAACTCGTCATAGGGAATAACTACGTTTTCCATTCCCACTGTGCAATCTTCAAATGCTACCTTGAATTCCCCCCTTTCTCTTCTCAGCTCCCTTAATCCTTAGCCTCTTCATCATAAGCTACAACCAAATTTGCCCCATGAGCTAGAAATGTGTTATTGTTGACATTTCCTTGAGGTATTTGCAGCATTTCAGCTAATAAATGCTTGTTGATAATTCACCTCAATGTAAATCATGAGTTAGTTGGGTAGAAAACACGCCAATATATGTGATAATATTTAGGATCAGTTTGAATATCTACTCTTAGTGCATATTGAGGAGCGTTATTTGGCGCATTAACTGCCCCACCATGAAGCATGGTGTTATAATAGCTAATGGTCTCCTTAATCGTGCAAGGCAATGGTGATGGTCTTCTCTCTCTTTCGCAAACCTCCTCTTATTATCGTTCTTTTGCCCTCTCCCAGCTTTAATGCCTCCATCCACATAACCCACTCGTGAATCCTGGTCTCTTTCATATCCATTTTGTGGTTTAAACACCAAATTAGTCATGATTGGGTTTGGGTGGACCACTAACGAAATGTTTTGTGCGAACTTTAAGAAGGAAGAGAATGTGCCCTCATGTGTTTTATTTATCTGATGGAAAATATACTCAGGGAGAAAGTCTTGTTCACAAAGTTGGAGTATCTTTGATTCCCTTGCCTCTTCTTTTACGTCAAGAGGCCTCTCCCTAAACCTTCGTATATATGCCACCATTTCTTTACCTAACCGTTGACTTTACCGTGCAAGATGGGTCAGGGTGAACTCATCCTTAGCCAGAAAGAACTTCTAAATAAACAAAACGTGCATGTCCTCCCAGGTAGACACAGTACTTGGAGCTAAGAGTGAGTACCACGTGTAAGCTTTATTTGTGAGGGATTTAGAAAACTCCCTTTAGAGTAGGTTCTTATTGTTACAATAATGAATTAAATGCTTCATGAACCTCTTGATGCGCTTCTTAGAATTCCTCATTTCCTAGTGTACTTCTAAAATATAGAGGGAATGTAATCCTTAGGATATGGTTCATCATTGAACTCCTCCAGATAATGAGTGCTAAATTCACCATATATTGAGGTGGTCTCACTAGAAGTTTGCGAGGAAGCCGCCATCATCTTTAATATTTCCTTATTTACTTCCTCAATGGTCAAAGAAGGTGAGGTAACTACCCCTGTTTCCATAGCCATTAGTCAAACAACCATGAGTATAACATTGTTAGCCACAAGTGTTCCCATGATAGGTGTAACGGTGAAAGTAACTGTAAAAGGAATTTCGCTCGAAGGAACTGCAAAAGATGCCATAGGAGTAACAAATGAGATGGGGTCCATGGCTTCCCCAAAAGTCATCACGGATGTTGGTGTTTGTAACGACTCTGTGAATTTACCCATGATATGTTCCATCTGAACAGGCCCCATTACTGTGCTCGTGGAATCATGCATCACCTTGACAGCTTTTACGATAGTTGGAACCGGGGGAAGCTCCACCCGAGGCAGCCCGTCTCTAAGAACCTCTTGTTCCCTCACTTATTGATCATCCATCTATTGAATCTCATCAAAGTTAATAGCATGAGTAACGTTATCCTGAGCCATTTGTTAAAATAATACCTCCCCAGAGCAGTCCTTATTTCATCAAGGAAGTTCATTATTCGAGTTACTACTTAATATCAATGATTGAGGAACACATGCCATTTAAAGTTAACATCAAATGGCTCGAGGCATACCATGTGAGAACAAGATAATTTTTTTATTTTATATGTATATGATATTCTACAAAAACTTCAATTAAGAACACGTAATTTTTTAGTATGATTAAACATTAATACAAAATGCAAGTGTTGAAAAAAGTAAAACACGAAACAAGCATCAAAGTACACAAATGCAAAAATCCTTCCTGTATACCATTCATAAAATATATTACAAAAATAAGAGAGACTTCTGGCCAAATTACATTATAAAAGAAAAATCTACCCTATAAGGAACCACGAGTTTAGAGGGTCAAAAAATCCCTCCCCATTCGATGAAGCTACATCAATAAAAACTTCTTTCTGATAGTCAGACATAGAAAAAATGATAGATTCATGTTCTACTTTATCTTTTGGCTTTGCCTCATAGACTTCTTTTGCTCTCGTTAAAGTTTCTTTAATAACATTTACAGATTTAGCACCTTTATTAATTGGGGGAACAATTTCCCTAAATCTTCCCAACTAAACCATCAAATCTTCAACATTGTTTAAGAAATGAGACCAATAAGTCACCATCTCTGGGTCCTCTAAATACTCAATACTATTAATCAACCATTGGAAGTTAAAGTCATAGTTTTACGTATCTCGTAATCATTCATATGTCTACTGATAATGTATTTTCTTAATGAGAAAGATGAGGTGTTGGAAATTTCATCTATCACAACTAATACACCTTGTAACCAATACACAATCAATAGATTGATCATTCTTAAGAATCAGCCATAAAATTCTCTAGATTAGAGGAAAATAAAATATCAAGCATACCAGTTAATTGGCTTGGAAAGGAAGCACTACTCTGAATAAGATGACAACAATAATTAACTGGTGCCATGATAGGAATGGGGGCACCATAAGTAGATTCACTTTCCTCGCGATTCACGATGGCCATAGACCATTGATTGTTGTGATCCATCGACTCATATCTGTCTAGCTCAACACGATCCTCCTCAACATTCCTCGTTCGAGTATACACATCACAAACATACTGAGTTGGCTATGGTATGTCTGGGAAATTTTGTTCTTCCAATGGTTGTCACAAAGGAGTAAAAGACTCGGCATAAAATAGCACAGGATTACTCAAAAAATATGAATTTTCAAGCAGGTAATCCTATAAAATCTTGGCAAAAAATTAAGTCAAGTCACCAAAAAGGTGTGTCATTAAAAAAAATGCACCCAATCATGGTGCATCACTAAATAGGTGACAACACTTATATATATATATATATATATATATATATATATATAGAGAGAGAGAGAGAGAGAAGAAAGAACAGGGTGAGACTCCAAGCCGGTGAGATTTTTTGCTAATTATATCCAAGAAGGGTAAGAAATGAAGACAATTATTCTTACTAATCACTTCGTCTTTTAACAAGGTATTTTAAGCAAACCCAAAGATTCACTAGCTAGGGGAAAAAGGCTTAGTTCATAAATGGGGATCACTATGGCCAGAGGTGTAGGAGAAACAATCTCCTCACAATTATCTTGGGATTCCATTATAGGAGTCAACAATAGCGACACACCTTTCTCTTCTGAAATAGGATAAACCTCAACAGATTAAGAATATATATCCCTCTTTATAGCTTCATGATGTTAAGACATCACATAATGATAAGTTCAGAACAAAGCCAAGAACAAATGAATAGCGGACACGAAACGAAATAAAGAAAAATACTTGATCTTTAATTGGTCTTAAATCTGAAAAAATTCAAGGGGAGCCATAAAGGTGGTAATCACCACTAGCAACCAAAATGGAAAGAATCTCTTTGTGAAACTAAGATGGAAACTCCCGTCATGAAGATATTTTACTAAACAATATACCAGCGGAGGGAATCATATTAGCAATACCAATCGCCTCCAAAAAAGTACTTAAACACAAGACAAGAAAATCATAATATAGGAAAATGCCCACAAATAGACGAAATCTAAATAAATAAGGAAATCTACTCAAAAGTTACCTCTACAGAAGAAAAACTAATCCAGGAAGCTGATGGAGACTTAAGTAAAACTTGGGAGTAGGTGGACTTGGCAGAAAAATAGTTTCACTTGAGCCACGCTCAGACTATGAGATTATTATAAGCTTTCTTTCATCAAGAAATTTTGATCCCTCACAAGTACACTCAATCTTTAAAGATGGGGGAAGTAAAGAAGCTTGAAAATTTGTATATTCAACCACTAAGCTCAAGGGAACACCCTTTAAAGGAGTATCACCAGCAACTTGGACAACCTCAATGTTAGATGAAGAATCTTCATGCATAAAAAATTGAGGTGTGGCAACCTCGGAAGAAGGAACAAAGATATGAGTAAGTAAAGAAATAACTTAAAAATTAAAACAAAAATGAGAAAAAAATAAAAGAAATCTTTACATTGGACGCCTAAACATTTGTCAAAAAAGACAAGAATACGTGGATGAATCCACTAAATAATAACCTCGGTTGATTCCAGAGTATGTTCAAATGAAGCTGAAGGAGTTAGAGTTATAAATACATGTTTCCCAGTGTTTTAATTCACCAATATCTTGTGATATGGGTTCGAAACAATGACTGTAGGAATCTCTTTCACGTGCTCCTCTTGCACAACTATCAGTTGAATAACCTGAGGAAAGGTAAGCAGATGGTCAATCGGGGGTTCTCTCTCCAAATTACAATAATTTCTACAATAGATAAACGCTTGGATTACATTGTATAAAAATCCTCAGACATAACTTGGGTTACCTTCTCTACTCAATTTAGATCTATATATTTATCCTTTCTTGGGGGAATGCCACCAAATTTTGATGAACCTTCTCCAATCTTGGCCTTCTTTGGGGGTTTAGGTCATCCACCCTCTTTAGAGGAACCAACAGTATTATTGGCCTTCCTTTTCAAACCACCAGCAGTAGGAGCAACTTTCTTCTTATCCTTATTTGGCTCAGGAGCTGCGTAAATAGTTGAAACTAGAGGAGGCAACTGAGCAGTCATATGTTTCTCAACCAAACTAAGTGGTAACTCCAACCAATTGAGACTAAAGAGCATAATAGTCTAGCGATATATTCTCTAAGGGGTGATGAATCTTGTCTTTTCTTAGTAATTGGGATACATTTTTATCTGGTTATAGACTGTGAACCCATCTACAAAGGACTCTACTGCGTTATTGGTTGTACTTATTAAGGATCAATATACGCGAAATAAAAAAAACTCATACATTGATCTTCGATTAATCAAACATTAAAAAGAGGAAAAACCAAAACTAGGTTCGAGGAACAAACCTAGGGTTTATAACACAATGCCTTTGCGGATTCGATTGCAATCCAATTAGGAGAAAATTATTTGTTAATGAAATAGGGTTTCCTTCTTTTGGATCTCCAAAAGCCTTTTAAAACCTTTTTAACGTTAGGATATTCTAGTGTATGATCCTCCCCAAAGTCATGTAGGTGGGTGGACACCTTTTGAGATGAAAACCTTTGCTTATGATTTAGATATAGTGGACTCTATGTAGACCTCTTCATAAAAATGTGAATAGTATTTTCTCTCACCCCTATCAAACCCTAAAGATGAATAATTCTGAATAAAACCCCTTCCCATACCTTTATATACAAGTACAAAAGGTGGGATTGGGATAAATTGGGTTTACTTTAGAGTTTGGGCCTAATTAATTGGGTATATAGATTACACTAAGTACCCAAGAAAAATAATTAAATTATCTCCAAATAAATACTTGAAAATCCCAATTACATTTATCGTGATTTATTTCCTTTCTATTTAATCATAATTAATTTCACTAAATAATTATGACTTCACTCCAATTTAATTATTTCAGAAATCACTCGGATATAATGAAGTCTTATTTGCAAAGTTCATAATGCTAAATTACATGATTAGCTGTGTTAAGCTTCTGATACCTGCATGGTCAAATTAATTTATCGCTAATTGACTTTAAGCAACATCTAATTAATTCCTTATTTCTCAAATTTAACCTATTTTGCTACTCCATCGGATTATAAATAATCCACCGATCATGTTTACTGGTGTAAACAAATCTTATAAGTCTATAAAGGGTGTATCGCAGTCTATAGTATCCCCGGATGCAGATTCCTCTAAATTAAGATCTCGGGCCTATTTACATAATTGTTACTCAATAGGCGGGGATCATTTGATTCAATCTAAAATTGAATCCCACTCATAGAAATAAAAATAACAACCACACAAGAATTCCAATCCATATAATTGTTGGGATTAAGAACTTATGCACCCATTGAAAATGGTGTTAGATTTCTTGAGTCTATGAAGATAGACATTAGACTCAAATCTCACAGGTGGTCATGTTCTATACATTCTTAGGATGTACCGATCACAATTCTCTATTGAACTATCACACATGTTCTCGAACCATTATACAGGTTCCCTTAGTTTGAGATAAACTAATAGGATTGCATCCCAACTGTTTTGATACGATGTTAACTTCCTATGTAGATTGTGAACTTTTCAATAGTGCTAGAACCAAAATTCTAATTTCCTTGTGGTCAACCCCAAGTCGACTCAATAGAATTATTACTAAGCTTTATTGTTCGATATTTATATATGAAACAATATATTTAAACGAATATAAATCATTCTCACAAACTTTATTCTCATTTCAAAATGAATAAAGCAATCATTTATTAATCAGTATTAAAATGTTTTACATTTGGTTTTAAAAATAAACCCCAATAGTAATATGCACCAATAAGTCAACATGTGGTAGAGGGACATCATCCTTAGGGAAAGGTCGATTGATATCACTATAATCTACACATATTCGGACTTTACCATTAGTTTTAGTTATAAGTACGATGTTGTCTATCCATGTGGGGTATTCTACTACTCTAATGAATGTGAATCTGAGTTGTTTCTCCACTTCCTCTTTAACTTTCAAGGACCATTCAGGTATTAATTTACAGAGTCAATTTTTGATAGGATTTGCGTCAGGGTGAGTGAGTATCTCATGCATAATGATGGTTGGGTCGATTCCAGTAATGTCAGTGTAAGACCAAGAGAATATGTGTATGAAGTTTACGAGGAGATTGGTGAACTCATTTTTCTCATTCTTATTAAAGGAGGACCCTATTTGTAGTTATTTGTGGTTTTGGGGAGTACCCAAGTTTGTGGCTATTGTGTCATCTTAGTTGGGATACATGCATCTATTTTGACTCTGGTCTAGCTTTTGTAAGTGTTTAAAGTATTTTAGATCTGCAGATTCATCATTATTAGGTGTGAGGCATAATCCATCATTGGATTCATGATCATCACGTGCAACACACGTAAGAAAATGCTGGGAATCACAATTTATTATGCCATCAAAGGGCGGAAGGGAAGCATTGATAATAACATAAAAGTCTTATTTATAAAGGGATACATTAGGAGAGGGGGTAAGGGGTGACTCATTTGCTAACAAGATTGACTCAAAATGCTTCTAGAGGACGATCGCTGGTATACATCTGACAGGGGTCCAATTATTCAGTATAAATGTTCCAGTGATGTTGGTGATGAGATGGCATGGATTTTGTCAGAAGGACTTTGGAGTAGCATTCGAATGCTTTTGGACCTTGGTGTAGACTATCGACTAGGGCAGGTAGTGTTCCTTAGGCTGGGTTGTATATTCCTCGAGGGCTTCAATAATGTTATTAGTTAGGTCCATCAAGGGGTCGGTGTATGGGATGTCCTGGTAGAGAGCTTGAAGTAGGTGTTTATGTTTCTCCTCATTCAACTAGTAATACCAAAGAGGGTAACATATTGCATCCTGATAATCATCTGAAGGCAGTGTCTCAGATAGTGGACTTGTCGAATCCGATATGCGGAGGTAGATATTGAGTTCAGGGATGATGACTAATCGTACTTTCTCTATAGTGTTATCATAAAGGATGGAGCCAATGTACCAGTCATGGAAGAGTTTTATGAGACTTAAGCCTAACGATCCCAGAATGGAAACTAAGGAGGTGTTATTGAGAAACAAGGTGGGTAATCCCCATTTAGACTTTTACTTGGGGGATTTTTTATCCTATTCCATGACCCATAAGATGTTGAGTTCATTGTAGGTGACCTCATGAATTTTCTCATGATCCACATATAATTCTTCCTCCTAGAGGATCTCCATTTTGGGTTGTAAGTGTTTATTTTATTTATCCCATTGTGGTATGGGGAGGACATGATAAGTAAAGTCTTCCCCTTAAATATGAAAATGACAATTCCACACATGATATGGGTCTTTGGGACCGGGGGTTTGAGTTTTACTATTGGAGGCGTATCCATAACCATCTTTTCCATTGTGTTGTGTGGTTGTGATAGCTTTGAGTGTTCCTTGTTAATTCCTTCAGAGTCTGAATCTTGGCATGTATCATATTTTATGAATGCTTCGGTGTCTATATTATGAATAATCATCTCATTCTATATTATATATGCGATTGGGAAGACCTGAAATCCACTGAGACATATGTCGATATTGTCATGATAGATCTAAAAGTGGGATAGTACTGATATTCGTGATTGTGGCCTGACCGTCCTCTTATTAGATTATAATGACCTCTATGTCAAACGAGAATATGATTTTTATGTGAAGTGACAAAGGTAATGCTCCCATGGGATGTATATAAGGTCTTCCTAATAGGAGTTTGAAGCCCTACTATGAGTGTGAGAGTGATGGTACCCAGGACTTCTCGATGAGTATTGTCGCGGGGGTGATAGCTATGGAAGATGGAGTAAACTCGGAGGTGGTGTATCCCACACCAATGGTAGTACGAAGGGGATGGTGGAATCATTATATATTAGTAATAATGGCATAATCTTTCTATTGGCCTCAGTGGTGATGTGTAGTGCGAATCGATGGTTGCATACCTACATGAGGAGGTCCTCATCAGAAAATTTGATGTACTATTGCATGGTAACGAACCCAATGGTAGCGAACATCTCAGTAGGAGTTAGTTCTTGAGGAACAGAAGCTTGAGTCAACATATAGATAAGGGGGGCTCGATGTTCTCGAGATGTATCTAGTAACTCCCAGATGGTAATATTAGCTGACGTTCAATGGCGTTGCTCCTGGATTTTATTATTTTATTAAGGAGGGGGGATAATAGTTTCTTTGGTCGGACCTTTATCTTTAATAGTAGGGTTCGAAGGAGTGGATTACCGCCTATATATGGTGAGGAAGTTAACTTCTTTATTTGGAGAAATTAGGGTTTTTTCCCGTTATTCTTGTTTGGCCATTTTGTTGTGGAGTAACAGGTCTACCAAGGATATAGGCTCGGAGGTAGGCGGTGTTGGATCCGAGACCATCACTTTATTCCAATCGATGATATGGTTTTGTTTTGGTTTAGTGGGGGATTTGTTTTGAGTTGTGGGGAAAGTCAGAGATGTGGTGTCATGTATCCAATGTATGGCCATGTCAATATTTAGGGTAGGAGTAAGGACTTCAACTACCGTGGAGAGGACCAGCTCATCTTTTTAGTCTGGTGTGTCAAATAGGGATTATATTTTCATGGATGAACCTTACCAGATATCATCATCTGAACTGATATCTGTAGGTATTCATCATAAAAGGAGTTTTAGAAACTTCCCGAGTTTATGTCCTTGAAAAAACTTATGGCCTCACAATAGATGTCCCCGTAGTAGTATTGGTATTCAGTATATTCGGGTCCCATGGTGAGAGCCCCTTAGAAAATCTAGAAATGGACAATGCAGATACCACATATTGGAGGATGTTAAATTTTCCTTTGGTATGCTCATGGAGGTACAGGTTGAACATTTATGTCCGAAGTTATAGGCATATCTTCTAGTGGGGGGACCTTTTGATGGAGGATGACCTCGATAGGTCATTTCATCTTGGAGTTATATAACGCCAGCGATATGGGTGGCATCCAGATAAGAGTCTCCATAGATGCACCCCACATTGTTATAGTAGTAGGTCCACGGTGATATCGCGAGTACCAAAAGGTCGGATGACAAACGCAAGATGATCAAATCAAATTCACTATGGGGGTCGGTATGGTTTTTTATAGAGTATCTTTAGGGTTAAGGGATGAATTTTAATGGTTCAGGATCTATTTTGATAAATATGCATATGACGTCCTGTATCTCTACAGTAAATCATCCCATCCAATGGGTCGGATAGCCTAGTATATGCCGATACTACGGTGTTTGAGTTCACCACCTCTATTGAAGAATTGGAGGGGAGGATTCTTATACAAGAGACTTGAATAAAAATTATCTGCAGTATAACCTTATCTTTTCATGCGACTAGCCCAGTGTTCGTGTTGTTCAAGGCAACCAAGCTCTTCTATGAGAGCCTTGTACCCAATTTTAAACTTGTAATTTTATATGATGGGGGCCTCTAAGCATGTGGGTCCTTATTTATAAATAACCAATCCTTTCATAGGGAGTGGTTCCACTGTGTCATCATTTCCTAGATTTAAGGGTTAAGGATAAACTCTGCCCCGATTCTGGAGATGCATTTCCTTCAATGATCAGAAAGTGGTCAAAGAAATATTTGATGCCTTGTTCTGAGAGGTGAGCATAATAGATATGTTCAGGCTCAAAGACCAAGGATTATGAGGTTGGTTTCGGGTCGATGGATTCAGTGTTTACCCTAGTGGGGAATTGCTTTGGTTTTGTATCGATCAGTTGAGAAAGGTATTTGCTGCCCCTGGCGTCTGTTTGGATCATGTGGATAGTAACAAGGGAGAAATTTTAACTTAGCTCCTAAGGGAGGGGATTAGGTGGTCATTCCTCACTGCTTGTCGTATTTAGTGTAGAATATTATCAGGGAAACCATGACCTATTTTTTTCTCATAGTAGGTTCCATCTCTCTTTCAGAACACTTATTTACAGGACATACGCGATTAGGCTAGGGTTATCTCTCAATTTAGCCTCCCAGACAGATTCTCTATAAGTGATATGGGTCGAGATTCTTTCTTCTTCTTCATACAACAGCTAGTGACGAGCTCAGAAACTCCAAGTAATGTGATCCTCACCCCTGAGTTTCCTATTATACTCGCACATCTGTACCTAAGGGATAAGATAACGAGGTGTTTGAAACAAGGTTTCTGACGCCTATTGACTTGAGGATGTGGCGCTTAAACTTTTATCTGAATAATTAATGAAAAACTTATTTGAATTAGTGGGTGAGCGAGTGTTGTTTCTTATATCAGAGTCTATAAGGCAAATAGATTTTTCTTAAGTTGACGCTCCCCATTCAGTAGATTGGATAGGTACAGCAGAGGTGATATATTCATTTTCTTGTAGGGATTAATTATACATCTTTTCCCATTCGGCTGAATGATATATTCCCTCTATAAAAGGTGTCAATAATTCCATCTCTTTTGAGAGCATGAACTCTATGACTGGTTACAAGTCTAGGCTGTGTGGTTAGCTTGTAGAAAGTGTATATACATTATGAAGAAGATAATATTATCAATGGTGGGCTTGGTCTTAATGATGATTTTTATGGTGTATGATAGTGTGCCCATAGGGGTTGTTATTTTGAATGGATGCATCCCCATTCTCGATTTATGATGATGGGGACTATTCGAGTGGATGGGTCGGTGATTGGGGTAGGGTGCTTGATAGGGCATTGGTGCACGGGTTGGGCTGATATGGAAGGGGATTTTTATAACATTGGGCTTTGGTGGGATAATACTATTGGCATGAATGAGGTCTTGGATGGCATATCTCAATGCCTAATAATTATCTGTGATGTGATAGTCTCCTTGATAGAACTCGCAAAAGGAGTCAGCCTGCCAATTATTATCTAGGATGGCGAGAGGTGGCCTAAGGTTGAGTAGTTTGAAATGACTATCCCACTTCAAGGTGGTGATGACCGGACTAAGAGGGGCATGCAGGTCTGTGAGGTGCTTTTGTAGGGTTCGAAACACTTTAGGAGGGGAACGGTATGGCAATTTTTTTGGGGAGTCCTTAGTCGATACGGTGCAGCGGTGGTGACCATTGCTTGGGAAGTGTTGGGTTAAAGGTAGGAACTAGCTAACGGACTGACTACTATTGTGGTGATATGGGATACAGAAGCTCCGAGCGAGTTATTTTTTATGGAGAATTGATTCGCTAGTCGACGGGACTCCTCAGTAGACTTGGCTACTTTGGCGGCTAAGTTCTCTTTGATTTTTCACCCTATGTGGTCGAGAGCTTTGAAATTAGAGTTCCACGTGAGACCAATTTATCTCTTTACTTCCTTCTAAATATTCTTGATCACGATATCAATTTGATCATTTTCTTGAGGGCAGTTGACCATCTAACTGGCCTTTTCTCTCCATCAGGTGATGAAGGCACTGAATGCCTCTCCTTCCTCTTCGTTCAACGTCCCTAGGTATTTTTACGAGTGACTAAGATTTCTTCATTACACTCACACTGCTTATAGAAAAAACGATATACATCATCCTAAGTTTTAGAGGTTCGTTCATTATTCAAACCCATATACCAGGTAAGGACCCCTCCAGACATAGTGGAGGATAACATCTTTCCTAGTACACTTAGTTCCACATCTAAGACTTGTGTCTGGAGGTGGTAGTTGGACAAATGTGTAGAGGGAGATCCCAAACCTTTGCACATCTTAAAGACAATCATTTGGAATTTATTCAATAGTAGACACTTAAGATAGAGAGACATATATTTTAATCTTGGTTATCTTGTAAGAGGTTTGTATCTTACCGATGACCTCCTGGAGAAGTTGTAACTCAATTTGGGCCTAGGTTCTCTCTTGATTCAGCAAAAGAGGAGGAAAAATATCACCAGCTAGTAGAGGAGCTACTGATTCAACTCGTGGGGCTCTAATAGGATGGGTGGGGGTAATTAGGGTACTGATGGTATGGTTTAAAGTATCCATTAGGGGGAAATGTCACTTGGAAGTGTGGGGTGCTAGCATTAGCAGGGGGCATCAGTGTTTCGGTGCTGGTGAATCTTGTGGGTTGGTGGGTATTATTTCAACAACCACAACGGGTGGTGTACCATTATTGGGTATAGGGGAGGGAGTATGTTCTGTATAGTCCTGGGTGTAGCAATAGTGTCTTGTAGGAGTACTTGTGCTTGGCCTAGTTCCCTGATCTCATATTACAAGGTATTTTTAGAGGTGGTTACATTCTCTAACTACCTTAAGACCTGATCCATTATTGACGGAGCCTAGTCTTCTTTCGTAGACATGGGCTGCACGACAGAAAAACCTTGGAATTTGTGAGTGGGGAGCTCGCTGGTGAATATAAATGACCGCAAGGAGCACAAACTCGAGTTTCCAAGGTAAGATCTTAATGTAAACTTATGTGGGGAATGATTTGTTTAGGATTTTTCAGACAGAAGGACTCACAAAAGGATGATACATAAGGGAAGAGGGATTATATATGCATCACTAATTTAATTTAATTCTTTTATCTTCTTTTTTAACTATATATGGACGGAATTTTATTTTTGTATTTTTTTGTTTGGTAGTGTCTTCAAAGGTGAAGAACTGAGCAGGGTCCCATTAAATTAGATTGAATTTGCTTAAGCTCTTTTTTTTTATGCAAGGAGTGACGAAGTAAAAGAATGTGGTCTATTATTTTCAAAAAAATACAATATGGGTGGGGGATCTAATGTAAAGGAATTCTTATTTGGCAAAGACTTACATATTCGTACTCATTTATCTTTCATTTAAAATGGGAAGATGGTCAGCCTAGAATCTAAGGGTTTTTAGACCAGCCTTCGATCGTATAATAATTTAGAAAAAAAAAATCAAAGAGATTGCCATGTAAGTATCTGTTCTTTTGTGGAATAGGGTGTGTAGCTAGAGCATTTTCCTATATGAAAAAGGGTAATGAGACTCAGTGATCAGTGAATCTCCTTTCATTGCCATGTATCATGGTATATCGGGTTGCTTAGACTGAGCAACCTTTAAGGTAAGTGTGAAACAATTTTACCCTAAGACTGAATAGCTGTGAAAGCCTATTCGATATACCCAGTACAAGATGAGCTTCAAACCTTCCTTATCACTGAGACTTTGGGATTGAGAGAGAAATTTCTCGATTGACGCGACTAAGAATGTGTCTCAGAAGTGCGTACTCTCTAGGCTCAAGTGCAAGCCTGTCGCTCAAGTAATAATCCGATAAGTCGGGTATCTATCCTCTGGGAAACAGGACAATGGAATTGTAACGACGTTGTATAGAGGGAGAAATCCTAACTCTGACTCTAAAAAGAAAGTAAAATATGATTTGATTTGAGAATGGACTACAACTAAATGCAATTTAGAAAATAATTAACTAATGAACTAAAATATGAATGAAATGCAACTATTCTAAATTACCTAAATTATTGATGATGAATGACGTAAAATTTAAACTATATGATAATGAAAAAAGGACGGGAATACAATCCCTCAACCCTAGTGTACTGCAGGTATAAAACTAATCGTAAATTTCAGTGATTAATTAGACCAAGAATTTAGTACTCTCAAGCATTACATATATGAGGTTCAAGATCGCACCATACACAATCAGAGGACGAGTAAATCGGTATTGCGATAGTTACATTCGAATTGTAATCTGAAGCATCCCGATTACACTAAAGCAAACGAGATCCAAAGATCTACAATTGTCGCGTTTCTACACAATACGGTCGTAATAAATCATTAAATTTAGAGGACTAATTTTATACACATGCAACTACCACATCAGGTTGATTTCATGCATCCCGACCTTTTAAAATCTAGCCTAACATGATGAAATTAATGAAAACGATTGTTGAATTGCAGGAAATCAAGATTAAACTAAGGGAGAATTGAAGAATGATGTAAAAAGAAGATTAAACAGAAGAAAGTAATCAACTAACTTACCAAAGCACTAAAAGAATCAACTAAAATTACTTATAATCACAAAAATCTGAACAAACTTCAATCTTGGAATTAAAATTGCAATAAATCTTCAAACTAGGGTTTTGTAACAACTTTCTCTCTCTAACTACCTCTAAAAGTTTTAACTGAAAAAAGGGAAAAATTAGATGAATTTTCCTCCCTTTAAAATGATAATAAATTGGGTTTAAATACCCTACAAGACTCCAAGAGTTTTAGCTTAACCAGGACTCTCCATTGGAGGAAGAGTAAAAAACAAAACTGCGACAGTCGGACCGATCTGGTCCTCCTTTGGTTCGGTTCTGCTTGGATCCGGATCGGTTCTTTTCTTTTCTTCCCGGATCAGTCCTATTTGGATCGGTTCTTTTAATTTTCATCAACTTCGATCCGTCTTAGGTCTGGGGTTCACTAGAACTTTGTATTTCGGATCGGTCCTATCTTTTTTTGACTTTTTCTTCTATCTTTTACTGCTCATAACTTTCACATCGGGGCTCCGATTGAGGTACCGTTTCTTTCTATGTACTTGTAAACTTGATATCTTCAACTTTTCTTTAGATGCCTCATACGAATTCTCGGTAAAAATTACAACTTTACCCTTTTGACTTTCCTTCTTTTCTTTCTTTATTCTTCCGAATTCTTTCTTTCTTTATTGACATCAAATACCTGTAAAATTAGTACGAAATACTAGAAACTCGGGGTACTCGTTAGAATAAGTCAGTAGCAAGATTATGAGATAAAATAAAATTGATTATGTCGTTCGAGGTGCTAAAAGTAACTAAATTAAAGGGATAAATTTAGAATAATTTATTCCTAATCAAATCCCCCTAACTTAGAACTTTGCGTGTCCCGAGTAATGTAAAAGAATCCTAGAAAGGCTCAACTCTTTGAAAATCATTTTATTGGGATAGAATACCTTTTTTTAGGGCAAGCGATTGCATTTAGCGTATGCAACAAGCCTTTAAACCCCTAGGCTACCCTAGTAGGACGAGTGGTGTCTCGTGAGGGTTTCCAGAGAATATACCCAACAAATTCGACTCAAATAAACTTCAAAATACGTAAAAATTGTATAATTCAAATTTTTCTAGAAAATAATCATCATCAAGTCATGTTCAAGAGTCTCAAATCATAGTGCGTGTGTGCGAAGCCAGAAATTTAACCGCGGATTTCCACCGATTGACCATTACGTTACTTATCCGAAAATTCGCTTTGATTTCAAAATCTCACATGATGCTCTCACAAATGAATTACTCCGAATGTGGCTATTTTCTCTCGATGTGTGTGATTTATAAGAGTAAATGTAGTGGAACCAAGTTCACGCACATAAGTAGAAAGACGGAAATTTTATAGTGATTGGATCTCATCAACGGAAGACGGTTTGAAACACGGGAACATTGCGTCTTATACATACGTTTTATCTCTTTTATTATCTTTTGTGTTTTAACTCTCCACGCGGTAACTAATTCGCAATTTGGACTCGATTAGGACTTTTTCAGGTTATATGTATATTGGGTAAAATGAAAATGGTAGGGGGAGGTTGGAATTTGAAAATTCATTTCTGATGTCCATTTGTGCTTTTTTCGGGCTATTGCTCATTTTTTTTCTTCTTTTTCTATTTTTTACGCTTTTCTTTCCTTGTTATTTTTGTTGAGCGTAGTTATTCTTTTCTTGCCCCTTCTTATGCACTTTTCGGACTTAAATTCTGAATTTTTCCATTTTTCACAATTCAGGGCTATTTGGGTTTTTCGGGTTGTCAAACGAAAGGAAAAATTATTCGGCTCAAATTTGGGTTATAAAATGGATGATTTTTCATAACTTTTTATGGCCGATATTTTTGGGTAACAAATGATGACCTACTTCATTGTCCGAATTACTTATTAATTTACTATAAGCGTCTCGAGATTAATTTAATTTAGAGATTTGTAGCGCGCATTTTGAGACAACATTCCATTTTCCATAACCGATCAAAACAAAGAATTGAGATCATCAATGATTTATTTAAAACGCTGAATTAGAACTATGAGTTAACCATTAACTCGGATTTATTTAAAAACTCAAAAAGATCGATAGGCTCGAAATCTCACCGGGTTTTGTTAATCTCCACACTTATTCGTTAAGTCGTCAATTTTCGCACAATTTCCATCTTTGGTCAATTTCGGCTTAGTGCATTGGGTTTTTACAATTTGAGACTTTAAACCGATTTTTAATGATATTTTTGAAAATTTTGAATTCCAATTTTTATTTATTTTGAAGAAAAATATTTTTGGATTTTTCAAAATTTTATGATTTTTTGAGATTTTTGGGCATTTTTGAAAATTTGTGAAGTTTTAGAAATACGCACTTGTGACCCCTCCCCCTAACTTAGACTTTTGCATTGTCCTCAAGCAAAAAGGACTAAAATCTAACTCAAATCAAATTAAAAGTGCGAAGAAATAAAACGAACAAATATTGAAAATGCAAAAAGACACTAAATGACACCAACACATGACTCAAAAATACAAAAATCACCCCATATGCATCGGGGGTGCGACGACCTATCTCTCGCTCCTACCAACTCAACCGATCACACTCACGGGATTTGATGCTCTCCTTATTTCTCCCATCCTAGGATTATAAACCAACAATCGGAATAAGTTGGGACCTCGCCCATAGATAAAGGAAAGGTGGGGAGGCTCATCGTGACTAATCAGAAAGGGATCCTCATGATGTTGACTCAAAGCGTGGCCTGCGTGCACTGACTCAGAGGGAACATCTAGGTTTCTTTCAATTTTTAGGATGCATAAATCGGGCTCTAAGTAGGACGAAACACAACTTTTCTCGTCAATCGGTTTCGGGACCTCAAGTTGTATGGGTAAATGGTCACAACGAAGGAATTCATCAATTTTTTCTTTCCATTCACTTTCGTCTAAGTGACTACAAGAGTCTAATGGGGATTGGACTTCAATAGTAAGGCTTTCATCCACCAGTCCAAACACTTTTTCAAAACCTTCCATGCTCATGTCCCCTAACTCTCTCTCAAACTCGGTATAAGTTCCCTCACTCTCATGACTACACCCTAACCAAGATTTTAAGGCGTATCCATAGAAATTTTCCTTAATGTGCTCTTCTACGATCTCGCCTATTAAGCTCACCGCGTTAAGATCATCTTCTTCCCCCATATGTTGGGCGATATGGAAGATGTTAGTCTCTAAAGTCATGTTCCTAAAGGTGAGTTACATTTTCCCATTTCGAGTGTTGATAATTGCGTTAGCCATAGCTAAGAATGGGCGCCCAAGAATGATGGGAACATGATTGCTCAAAGCGAAGGAGGGTTCCGTGTCCCAAATGACAAAGTCTACCGGAAAGTAGAAAGTGTCAACTTGGACGATCACGTCCTCAACTATACCTCTTGGGATCTTCACGGTTCGATCCGCTAACTGGAGAGTGATATTTGTGGGCATAAGGTCGCCCAGATCAAGTTGCCTATAGATGGCGTAAGGGAGGATATTGACACTTTCTCCCAAGTCAAGTAAGGATTTTTCAATTTTATTTTCTCCAATGGTGCAGGAAATGGTGGGTGCACCGCGATCTTTGACTTTTGGCGGGAGATCATTAAGTAGAATGGAGCTCACGTTCTATTCTAGACATACGTTTTTCTTTACCTTCATCTTCCTCTTCACTGTTAACAAGTCTTTGATGACTTTTGCATAAGCTGGAATCTGCTTAATAGCATCGAGGAAAGGTAAATTGAGCTTTACTTGCTTAATCACGTCTAGCACTTCATCACGGGGGTTTCCTTTATGGGACGGAACCAACCTTTGAGTAAATGGTGCCGCGATGGGTGGTTTCACTGCTACCTCGGGCTCATTAGCGTCTTCTTTATCACTCTCTTTCAAGGGGACATCTTCGGCCTCTTTCGTACGCGTCGTGTGGGGGAGGTGATAAATCAACTACTCTCCCACTAAGTAGAGTGGTAATTGCACTACATTACTCCTGATATTCTGTCGAGGTGGATCTAACACTAGTTTGACCTTGGGGTGATCTTTGGCCCTGGTCAAGAAACTTGACTTTCTCTTGGATACTCAACGATGATTGTAACTTTGCAATGTTCGCATTCATGTCATTGATCATGCGCTCATGCCTATCATTAGTTGCATTCTGGGTATTAATAAAGTGGTTGATCTTATCCTCGAGATTTCTCCGTGGTGGAGTAATATATGCTCTTTGAGGTGGTGGTGCTTTCACATGTCCTTGCATGTGTGGAGCTTGTTGAAAGTGCGGTGGTGGAGGAGGGGCAATATGTGAATTATGATTAATCGCATCTTGTTGTTGCCCATAGCTAAAACCAAGAGGGTTTTTCCATGAAGGGTTGTAAGAATTCCCGTGCGGTGTACCGAAATTACCCTTGAATCCTCCTATACCACTGACTTTCTCTTAAAGCATCACTTTATAGGTGGGTATAGTCGGGCATTCCTCAGTTGAATGACTCGCCTCACAAATCGCACACACCTTATCGACGAGATTTGGGATGGATCCAGTTGGTCCTCTTCCATATACCTCACGCAGGTCTCTCAGTCCTTTCTCAAGTACATCGAGTCGATTTTCCGTCATAGAATTCTTTTCGACATGAAATAGGTCGGACGCCGATGGAGTGGTGGTCACTTGGCAATTTCGATTTTGAGCATTAGGGTCAGATGTATCCCAGGATTGGGTAGTCTCGGCGACATGCCTCAGGCGAAGCTTAGCATTGTTGGCGTCTAAGTCAACAAATGGACCATCGCACATGGTTTCAACGAGTTGCTTGGAATTAATGTTCATCCCATTATGGATGAAGGAAATGATTTGCGTTTTATCAAAGCCATGATGGGGACACGAAGTAATTAACTCAATGAAATGCCCGTAGCATCGATCGAATGACTCATTTTCTGATAATTAGAAAGTTTGAATTTGAACCTTGATAGAGTTCGTTCGATGTGGAGGAAAGAATTTCTTGAGAAATTTATATTATAGCTCGTTCCATGATGAAATCGAATTTGGAGGTAAAGACCATAGCCAGGTCATAGCCTTATCTTTTAGAGAGAATGAGAAGAGTTTGAGGTGAATTACCTCTTTTGTGCAAGTTTGATCACTGAGAGTCTCGCATGCCTCCTCAAATTCCATGATGTGGGTATATGGCTTTTCTGAATCCATTCCATGGTAAGTGGGAAGTATCTGGATCATCCCATTCCTAAAGCGAAATTGCCCTGCATTATACAGGAGTAAAATGCATCCCGGAGTGATAGTGCGCTCGGGATATAAGATTTCTCTCAAAGGGCGGTACGGGGCCTCTTTCTCACCGGAGGATTCACTACCGTGTTGTGACATATTTCTCTCACTTAACGACTCGATATACTCACTTGGTATGCTTGGGGCGTGCTCTGAAGTGTGTCTTAGGAGGGAAAATGGAGTGTTATTTGCGATTGAGTGTGTCGGTGTGGGAGGTGGAACCCAGAATTGTGGAGCGTTAGGAATGTGAGGGCTATCAGGGTCATACTCAACTATTGGATTTTCGTGAATGTGGGTTGGAGTATTATGGGGAGTTGGAGTGAGTTCAGAATTTTGCATTAATCGTCTTATTAGAGATGATGAGGAATATTTTTGTGCTTTTGAATTTTTTTTTTTTGGTCAAAGCTTTAGATTGACTTGATCTAATCCTAAGTCTACCTAGTTCCCCGGCAACAGCGCCAAAAACTTGACGCGACTAAGAATGTGTCTCAAAAGTGAGTACTCTCTAGGCTCAAGTGCAAGCCTGTCGCTCAAGTAATAATCCGATAAGTCTCAGGGAAATAGGACAATGGAATTGTAACGACGTTGGATATACGAAGAAATCCTAACTCTGACTCTAAAAAGAAAGGAAAATATGATTTGATTTGAGAGTGGACTACAACTAAATGAAATTTGGAAAATAATTAACTAATGAACTAAAGTATGAATGAAATGCAACTATTCTAAATTACCTAAATTACTGATGATGAATGACTTAAAATTTAAACTATATGATGATGAAAACGGGATGGGAATACAATCCCTCAACCATAGTGTATTGCAGGTATAAAACTAATCGTAAATTTTAGTGATTAATTAGACCCAGAATTTAGTACTCCAAAGCATTACATATATGAGGTTCAAGCCCGCACCATACATAATCAAAGGAAGAGTAAATCGGTATTGTGGTAGTTACACTCGAATTGCATTCTGAAGCATCCCGGTTACCCAAAAGCAAACGAGGTCCAAAGATCTGCAATTGTCGCGTTTCTACGCAATACGGTCGTAATAAATCATTAAATTTAGAGGACTAATTTTATACACATGCAACTACCACATCAGGTTGAGTTCATTCATCCCGACCTTTTAAAATCTAGCCTAACATGATGAAATTAATGAAAATGATTGTTGAATTGCAGGAAATCATGATTAAACTAAGGGAGAATTGAAGAATGATGTAGAAAGAAGATTAGACAGAAGAAAGTAATCAACTAACTTACCAAAACACTAAAATCATCAATTAAAATTACTTGTAATCACAAAAATCTGAACAAACTTCAATCTTGGAATTAAAATTGCAATAAATCTTCAAACTAGGGTTTTGTAACAACTTTCTCTCTCTAACTGCCTCTAAAAGTTTTAACTGAAAAAAGGGAAAAATTAGATGAATTTTCCTCCCTTTAAAATGATAATAAATCGGGTTTAAATACCCTACAAGACTCTAAGTGTTTTAGCTTAACCGGGACTCTCTATTGGAGGAAGAGTAAGAAAACAAAACTACGATAGTCGGACCGGTCCAGTCCTCCTTTGGTTCGGTTCTACTTGGATCCGGATCGGTTCTTTTCTTTTCTTCCCGGATCGGTCCTGTCCGAATCGGTTCTTTTCTTTTCTTCCCGGATCAGTCCATTCGAATCGATTCTTTTAATTTTCATCAACTTCGATCCGTCTTCGGTCTGGGGTTCACTGGAACTTTGTATTTTGGATCAGTCCTATCTTTCTTTAACTTTTTCTTTTATCTTTGACTGTTCATAACTTTCAAACCAGGACTCCGATTGAGGTACCATTTCTTCCTATGTACTTGTAAACTTGATATACTCAACTTTTCTTTAGATGCCTCATCCGAATTCTAGATAAAAATTACAACTTTGCCCTTTTGACTTTCCTTCTTTTTTTCTTTATTCTTCTGGTTTCTTTCTTTCTTTATTGACATCAAATACCTGTAAAATTAGTACGAAATACCAGAAACTCAGGGTACTCGTTAGAATAAGTCAGTAGCAAGATTATGAGATAAAATTAAATCGATTACGTTGTTCGAGGTGCTAAAAGTAACTAAATTAAAGGGATAAATTTGGAAGAATTTATGCCTAATCATCGGTATACTAGACGGGTGAGAGAAAAGAGTGAGGATAGTCATTGTCGACCATACTTTCGATTGACTGCTTTTGGACTCGAGGGCATAGGGTTTGAACAATATGAAAATAAAGGTTATGTAGTGAATGATTCAAAATAGGTAATCTTTATATTTACATACTTTGATGTTTATTTTCTCACGGGGTTCTTTGCGCATACCTATATGTTTGGATGAATATATAATGTTGTACATGGGGAACTATGCACATATCTATGTTTTTAGGGACTATAAAACCAAGGCATCTAAACATTTTTAAAATACGCATAAATAGTCATGTAGGGGAGAGATATTATCATGAGGAAATTAAGTATAAGGATAGTTCAACTCGCTTGATGTATCCCCAGTGAAGTTACCACTGTGGTGTTGCAGCCCCAAGCATTTACCCGAAGGATAATCGGGATGCTATGAGTGGACAGTATAATGTCGATATTATTTGATCCCTACAGGATGTGAGAGTGCTTGTCTCTTGGTATGTCGTTTCCTCGGATGTCAGGTTTCAGTTGTTGAATGATTTCCCTTGGAATTTGTACAACACCATATCCAATTTATGTTGGGGTTTCATGCCCCTATTTAGTCATAAGACTAATTCTCCATGAGAGGGATTGTCAATTGTTCAGAGTCGCTAGTTTATTTTATATAAAAAAATTATCGGGTTAGTCCTTTCGAGATAAGTCTAAGGAAGGTTTAGGTATGCAGATGATCCAAAGATTCTTATTGTAGGTTCAAGAATCAGGTCACAAGTGGGGAAGGTATTAAGCACCCCACTTATTCTTTATGCTTCCTTATCTACATAAATATTATCGTATTTGACAATTATGATTACTCTTTAGTTTATTTTAGAACTGTAAGTGGGTAGTTGTACTGGGGTCTATGAATATCCGAATCTATTGAGGCATGACCCACTCCAATGGAAGCTGTCTTTAAGGTTTCCAAGGTCTCAAGAGCAGTTGGAGATGAAAATTTTTTATTTCTGGTAACAATGGAGTTTTTATAATAAGTATCTGAGAAGTCAATGATTAGATATAACTTTACAACAATAATAATGTCAGAGAAAAGGGATCACTTCGAAGTGATGGCTCCTGGGAGTGAAGAGACAATCATTTCAAATACTAAGGAGAGAGCAGGGGAGAGAATATTTTCCGATGCTATTTTAACAGAGTAACAGTGCTATTTATGTTCTTATATTTGAGCTTTCCCAAGGGCTCTATTTATAGGAAAATATTACAGTTGATTTGGCATGTGCGCGCCAAAAGGATATTCCTTTGAGATGATATTTTGAAATGTACTTTTTATCCCATTTTATTGTGTGTCACCTGTCCACTATGATAGGCAACATCTGGCATAACCCAAAGTCAAAAAGAAAATATGTCGGGCATAGTGCCCAAAAACATGAATTGATAAATATCTTTTCAAATAGTAGGTTGAAAAATAATCTTTTAAAATCTTACGAGTGGCCTTGGGAGCCACTCGTCAATAATAACTTTGAAAATACTTTGTGAGCAGCACTTTGGCTATTCACCTATTTGACTGAGTGTGAACTGTGTAAGTGCATGAGTGACCTCTTAGGTTCCTCCTATTAGTATTATCTCTTTTCTAAGGTATTGAAGTGGCTGGACCTTAGCTTACCCCATAAAACTTACCTCTCAGACACCAATCCAAAACTCCCTAGAGATCCCAACTGGCCTGCTCGAGCCTTCTCGCTCGATCAATGCTACATGTGTAAGAAAGTAACAATATTAGTACTTATTCCAATATACAAACAAGATTGTAATTACTTAACTGTTCACATACCATCCTTTCAATATTTTGGGTATGCTCGCATACTTTCTTTCTTGTCTTGGGATTGCTTGTTGAGCACCCCTTCGTCAATCTTGAGACTTATTTGATCAGGTGTCTCTCTTTTGGTTTTGGGTCCACTCTTTGTGGTACCCTCCCGTTCAGTGACTTTTTTTGGCTCCCTTTTGTTTACTTTGGTCTTGGGCCCACTCATTATGGAACCCTCTCGCCAAATATTCTAATTTGGATAAAGGTTTATCTTGGACCCACTCCTTGTCAACCCTCTTGTTAAATGGCCATTTTGGCTGCTTTTGGGCCCACTTGTGTAGCACCCCTGGCCCTTTTGGGCTCATTTGATCAAAACTACTTAAGGTCTTGCTTTTGTGGCAACCCCTCGTCTAGCCTTGCATCCACTCGTTTAGCACCCACTCACACTATTGGGTTTATTAGTGGGCAGTTGAGTTGGTAACGTATACATTATCCCCCTCGTGAAAAAGTGTTTATGTTGGTTAAAACGAAGAGTTTTTCATAAAACAAATCATTATCTTCTGGGAATTCGAGGGGTATTTTTCAATCAAATCATTACTTTTATTGGGAATTTAATGCCCTTGACAGGTCTGTTATACTAATGCCTCTTGGGAACACTCTTTTTATGATTTGGGTAGTCATCTTTATTCTTTCTTGTGCCATCAGACGTGCGCCCTTTTCAAGGTATAAATACCTATTTTAGAAAAAAAAATCAAACTCTACCTTTCATTTTCCTTCTTGTTTTCCAGAGTTTAGAGAGAGAAAAAGAGTTTTTGTCCCCATAAACCCTCCTTCTTCCATTACTTTTCTTCTTTAATCTTTCACTATTTCAATGGACTCCTCATCTGTTGTACCATCTACAGTCGCTTCCACCTCCATTAGCAAGATTATCATGGGTTCTTTACCCATTCAGGTCACCATCTCTACCACAACTGCCATTCCCACCACTATGGTCTCCTCCATGGTTGTTTCCACTTCCACCACCATCTTTGGGTTTGGTGGTGTTGGTCATTACACCGGTGGTACTACTTCCCTCTCTAAGGTTCAAAGGGAATATCTCGAGAGCCGCTCAAAAAGGGACTTTACCGTTTGTCGCTTTGCCCCTTACTTTGGTGATAAGGACACTTTCATGCCCTCGCTCAAGAGATTTGAGGATGAATTTGTGGAGAAGATCAACAATCATCCCCTTCTGGGTTTTGTTGAATCCATTAATACTCCCATCGTACTAGCTGATAGTATTGTACATGTTCGATAGGAATGAGTTGACTTTATTTACTCTAATATTAATATAGATGTTTTGGTGGTTCCCCAGATGAGTGGGAGATTTGGGTAGATTATATTATGATTGTGCCTACACATAAGGTTATTTTCAAGTAGCTTGATCTGGTGAGGACTCTCACTAGCTTGAAGGCTAGTACCATTGCAAAGCACACCAACACTTTGAACCTTTTAGCGTCTCGTTTGATTGTTGACTCCCACACTTTTGTTACTAGTTGGTGTAAATTTTCTATCACCCATGAAGATATTTTTAATCCAATAGGTCTCCCTCTCTTGGTAAGTCATGTGTTTACTGATGATTATGAGGATGCTAATGAGGGGGTCATGTGAGAGGAGCTCTATTAGACCTTGTCAGAATGTCCTCGTTATGTGCCAATTAACAAGACAGGGGCCAATAATCACTTTTTTGCTAAGTGGAAAAAATATTGGTTCAGGGACTTTGAGCCAACTCCAAAGGAGGGAAGTTCGAGTAGGGCACCCAAGAGACAGGATGGCCCAAAGATCAGTTCCCCAACGCACTTAACTGCATTTTTTGTGACTTTCTTGAGTAGATTTTTATTTCAAGGGAGGCCAAATAACTCCCCTTGTGTATTACTATTTCGCCTTGCGATCAGACTTTCTCGAGGAAGGAATGTGCCCCTAGCAGCCCTTGATTTGGGTTCCATGTATACTTGGCTGGATCGTTCCCATGTGGACATGTAATGTGCACATGGTCGTTTTGATGTTACAAACTTTATCAAATCTTTTATTTTAATGGGATTCCTATTCAAGAGGTTCCCAAACTTTTCCCCAGAGCCTTGCTCGCTGCATAGCCAGGTCTTTCTCATTATGGGATAGCATAAAACGTCCCCCAAGAAATCCCTAGGTTCACTTATTAACAATATTAATGAGTTTCCTTTTTGCCCCTACTCCAAACGAGTGGGTGGTGTCTTTCAGTACCTTCCTTCGCCCTGTAGATTTGGAATCAGTGCAAGATTGACCCTATATATCTGTTATAGCAATGGTTTTGCCTTGTATTCTTCCATCTCTAATTGAGTTTGGTCAAGGCGTGGACTTCGATCACTCAGAGCGTTTGAGAAGGCAGTTTGGTTATTACCAGGGGACTTATACCACAAACTATCCTTCCATCCACTCGCTAATAAAATTTTACTTGGAAGCATATGCTAACTTAACTTTCGAGGGGATGCTCCAGAGGGCTGACAACTTTGGTAATTTTTTTATACCCCCTCGAGATTATATCCCCTCATTCAGTCGTTCATGGTTTGTCTTGTGGAAATGCCAAATCATGTTTATTAAAAAATGTATCAAGGACGTTCCACATGAGTCGATCTCCACCTAGATTCCTACTAATGATAAATATCTATCCAAGAGGACTCAGAAGAAGATTGGCATCGCAGAACCTTTGGAAGACCCCCTTGAGCAGGTCATCCTCATTCTGGTGATGCCCTTGTGCGAGGAATCCATATATGCTAGGCTTCTTGAGCCCAAGGCTCAACCAACAAAATAAAAGGCAAAGAGTAAGGCCAATTCTAAGGATTTTTCAAAAAGGAAACACCTAGACACTAATGTGTCAAACTTTGTGCCTGCCCGAGTAAAGGTAGTTAATTCTCCTCCTTCACCTATGAGGACTCAAGAAACTAAGCAGAAGAAGAGGGTGGTTGAGCCCACTGGTCACAAGACCAAGAGTCAGATATGGACCCTCTTGGAATTGAAAAAACTTTTTAGACGGTTCACCTCTCACAGAAAGTACTCTAGTCACTTCTTTTTTACTTAGCAAAATTGTAAGTCATGAGGTTTCAAATGTTTGCTCCTCATCTTATTCATCTTAAGAGGAACTTAATGATTATGGAAGCACCCCTTCCTATGATGACAATAGTTCTTCTTCAAATGACAATGGTGTTATTAGCATCAACCAATATCACTCGCCTAACACATGCTTTATTATCATATTCGAGAGGCTCAGATGATGATCATGATGACACCATAATCCATTCTCCTTCTACCACCAGCCCCACCACCGAATATTTTCCTTATGGGAAAGCTTCTCGTCAAGGCAATGTAAGTTTCTTTATTTCTATTATTTTTTCTTTCATTTCCTTTACTTGAATTTTTTCAATATTTTACTAACTTTAACTCTTTTTCTGACTTTCCCTTAGTCAAGTTTCCAATGTGGGAACAAGTGACCCCTTAGAGGTGAGGTCCACCCCTCGTCTGCTGCTCCCCCAATTCCTCGAGCACCTTTCCTTCTTGAGAGTAATTATATGCTTGTCTCCTCTCTAGGTCTTTCTAGAGAGTTTTTTCCACAAAACTCTAAGACTTTAATCTTTCTTATTTTTTTAACTCTTTAACAGTTTCTATGTTTATATATTCTACAGCTTTCCACCCATTCTTTATAGGTATTCATCAATCTTGGTTGTCAAGATATGACTAAAAAACCCACTTATGATAACTTGACACTGGAAGCTTTGATTAGACTCTTTTTCCTTGCACACGACCATAAGTTATTTTTTCTTATTTTCTTGCTTGGCTACCCTCGAATGGCTTGTCGTCCCCTCACCCCTATTAGTTAGTGAAGATTGAATGTCAATCAGTGGCCTATTTACTGAATCATAATTCTTTTAAGTCCTATTGTTTCAAATGAATAAGACGATATTGATTCCGATGTATTCGATTTTCATGACATGGAGTCGGCCTTTACTTTTTTCTTATGACCTCTCATATAGTCTTTTTTCAGGCATTCAAACTAATCGATTTCATCTTGATTGAAATCCTGGCGATTATATCAAACCATTCTTCCTATGAAGTGGTTTAATTATAGCCTTCTTCCTCTATTCCAATCAAGTTAAGGAGAACTTTGCAGGCTATCTAGTGGCATGCTCACTCCTCTAGTCTTGGGAGTAAGTTCTTTACCCACATTACTTCTTTTTTTTTCTTACCATCTCCCTTAATATAGATTATTCAGGCTAGTTTTTACTTCTTCTCATTTCTATCTCCACATTTTTGTTTTCAGGAGCATGCGACGAGCCTTTGGACGCAAATAGTGATAATGAACCGACTTCTGAGGCCACCCAATCTGACAAAGTTAGAGAGGAAGAGTCTAGCGAGGATCTCTCCCTTCTTCCTTATGAGCCTATTTTCTTAAATAAAATTTATGATAATAGTGAGGTGGAGGCTTCTGAGATCTTTATGAGAGATTTTTGGCATGAGGAGTATGTAAAGAGATGCAAGGAGCAGGAGCAGGAGGTATTGGATTTGATCCTCGAGCACCACCTAGAGACCTTCACCTCCCAAAGTGTTGTCAACATTAACAACCTTACAATCCACAACCTGAAAGCTCTCACCAGCCATGTGCATGTATTCTTATCAACTATATCTGCTGACCTCACTAGCACAGACACTCGCCTCTTCTTAGAAGCCATTTCATGACCTGGAGAGCTGCTACCACTTCACGCTTGATTGTCTTGAAACCCCTGTGCTCTACCTTATTGGTCTCCCTTACTAGAAATTGGTGAAATCTCAGACGTCCAAGAAGGCTAAGGTCAAGTGATGCCAACCTGAGGCTACCAAGCTTCGTGGACAAATCTAGCTACTAGAGTCCAAGTTGGACAAGGTCTTGGTTGGTTACTCTGAGGATGATGCTCGTCTGGTTATGCTGGAGGAGGAATTCATTCGAGAGACTATCCCTTCTTTTGAGAAATTTTAATCTCGAGAAAACCTCATTTACTTTTATCTAGCTGAAATATTATAAAGAGACTTCTCTCTTCTTCTTTTTTTGCTTCTGTAACTGTAAGTACTGCTCGATTTCAAGAATGTATTTTATATTAATGAGAATGGGAAATTCTTGACTATTTCTATTTTTCTTTTTTTCATTGTCTTTACTTGGAATTTTATCTATTTAATGTGGACCGATACTTCTCCCTTTTTCTGTGGGAGTACATGCACATAATCTTGGCAAGTTATCTGTTATAACTTCCCTACAATCTGTGGGGTACTCATTCTATAATTTATTTAGAACTAAAATTTAAATTTATAGGGGGTTAACCCACTCTTAATATCTTCAATTAATCATGTTATTTAAACTAATAACTCATAAAACAAAAATAAGGTCACTTCCTTACTTTTTTTTAAATCAAACTTGTTCTCAAGATAAAATAGAACTACCATTTCTTTAGTTTACTAATGAAGAAAAATTGTGTACCCTTTATTCTGTTGGGTTTTTGAACTTATACTTTATCCTTAGGAGCTATATATCCCCCTAAGTATGATGAGTAAAGTTTATCAAGCTCAAGACCCTATTATAAACTTCAAGAGTCAAAATGAATTCTTCCCACAAAAATTTATCAGTCTAGGAAAAATGATTAAACAAGAAAATCTGGGTGCATCCACTCGCATTATCAGTGAGTGAATGCACAAGAGATATTGAAAGTACACACAAGTTATTGTTATTAAAAGAAATCCCATGTGTAACTGGTCAAAAGTAACTATACTCATTCATTTATATAAGGCGGTATCTATGTTCTCAAGATAAAATAGAACTAATATTTCTTTAGTTCACTAATGAAAGAAAAACTGTGTACCCTTTATTCTGTTAGGTTTTTGAACTATTATAAGTGAAGGGACTTTGCTCATTACACTTTATCCTTAGGAGGTATATATACCCCTAAGTATGATGAGTAAATTTTCTCAGGCTCAGGACACTCTTATAAACTTCAAGAGTCAAAATGAATTCTTCCCACAAAAATTTATCAATCTAGGAAAAATGATTAAACAAGAAAATCTGGGTGCATCCACTCGCATTATCGGTGAGTAAATGCACAAGAGATATTGAATGTAAATAAAATCTATTATTAAATCTCATGTATGACTGGTCAAAGGGAACTGTATTCATTCATTTCTATAAGGTGGTATTTATCTTTTCTATTACAATAGTTTCTTCCTCAAAATTTCCTAAACTACAAAAGACCTATTGTTCTAGAGTAAATGACTGAAATAAAAACAAAATTAAGATACCTCAAGATTTGAGATATGGCAATAGCCTGACTTTACTATGCCTCATACTATAAAGGGCCCTTCTCAATTTATCTTGAACTTTGATGCTGACATGCTTCTTAGGTGATGAATGGATGCACTTAAGACTAAATCTCCCACTTGTAACTCGTTTGTCTTAACCAAATTTCCATAAGCCCTAAATAGTTGTTGGCTATAGACTTTGAATTCTTCCTTGGCCTTGTCATGGTTCTCATCCAAAGCTTCTAATTGCATATGCCTAGGATCTGGTATAAAGTCATGGCTTAGAGCCTTTCTGGATAAAGGTACTGCCAACTCTATAAGAAAATACAGCTTATGTCCTATAAACCAGAGAGAAGGTAATAAACCATGTTGGATTCCTTTTCAAAGTTTTATAAGCCCACCAAACCATCGACAACTTCTCATCCCATGACCTTGGTAAGTTTTTCGACAGCTTCTTCAATATATTGATCAACATCTTGCTAGTGGATTTAGCTTGCCATTCCCCTTAGGGTAGAAGATGGTTAAACTATTGTGGACAATTTTCTACTTGTTCGTGAGGAGTCACATCTCCTTGCATACGAATTGTTTCCCATTTTCTGGGAGAATAAATTTTAGGATGCCAAAACTACAAATTATATATTCTCGAATGAATTACGTGACTACTTAAGAATTGACCCCCCTTAGAGGATCACTTATGCCCACTTAGTGTAGCTCTGTGGCAATAATGATAAAGGCTTTTCCACGAGAAGCCGAGAAAACCTTTCCTACCAGATTTAAATACCAATTATGGAATGAGTAGGGGTTGTTAAACTCTGCAAGCTCACTGACGAGGCATGGACCATATTACCATGTACTTGGCACGCTCTGCACTTCTTCATAAAACTGATAGAATTAGGTTCTATCATCGGCTAGTAACACCCCAGTGTCATCAACTGATTATATAATTTAGCAATGCCCATGTGGGAAGGTTCATGAGCTTCCTCTAATACCTTCTCCACATCTCCTCTAGCCATGCACCGTAGTGCCTTCTTGTTATATCCTTTCCTGAAGAGCTCCCCCTCTATCATGTAGAAGTGGGAAGCTCTTTTCTTTAGATATATCTCATCCGCTCTCTCAGTTGGCAATTCTCCGTCTTTGATGTGTGCAATGTAGGGCTTCCTCCAATCCTCAATTTTTTCTACAAAATAAACTTCAGCTGGTTGACCCAAGTGTGTGTGTCATTTTAAGTAGCCCTGCTACATATGAGCAGCCTATGTTCTCATAGTGGTCCAATAATAGCCCCCCCCCCCCAACCCACCCACACCCACCGCTATAACCGTCGATAAAGGGGAATGTCAATGTTCTGCATTTCATCCATTGGTGCCAGCCTTCTTTGGCTTCTTTATCTCCTACGCATATCGCCAAAAATCCCCCTGGGATTTTAAAATAGAGTGTCCCTTGGAGCATGTGGTAGTTAACCATCTCATACATCTTCATTTTACCTTCTCTTGTTTCTAGTTGTTTCACGATCGGACATCTCCAATCTTCTAACTCCTCACTTGGAAATAATGACTTTACTGTTATTGGCACTATTGTCAGACTATGATGGTGGCCTCCTATCCCTCCATTTCTAATTTTTTGGCTATCATCGCCAATGCATTTGGATGCCTGTTAATTGTTCGCACATGCCTTTTTATCTTTATTTTTAGAAACTGAACAAGAAACTTCGGAATAATTTATCTGTATGGGGCTAAGTTGGCATGTTTGAGTGTGAACTCTCAGTTAACTTGTTTAACAACCAAGTTAGAGTCCCCCCATATGCATATCACTCTAATGCCCCTCCTCAGTGCCCCCAACAGGCCAAGTATGAGACCCTCATACTCCACCTCATTGTTGGAACATTTAAAATCCAGCTTAAAGAAAAGTGATTTTTCCTTACCTTTTGAAAGGGTGATGCCAGACCCACCCATACCTTGTGCGTAAGAGCCGTTAAATTCTATCTTTAATTTTTCCATCTCCTCTACTAGACAGGCTTGAAAATTTTCACCTGGAAATTCTCCACTAGGAGGCTCAAAATTTTGACTTGGGAAGTTGTCTAATAAATCAGCTGATGCCCTGCTCTTGATGGACTTTAGGACGGTGCACTTCAAATCGTATTTAGAAAACATCAAAAACCACCTAGCTTCTCTACCTATCATGATGGTTCGTGCCAGTAGATATTTTATAGGATCGCATTGGGTAATAATTTTCACCTTAAATTTGACCAGATAGTGTCTTAGTTTCTGTGCAATGAAAACCAGGGCAAAACAATGCTTCTCTACACTGGTGTATATGTATTTTGTGCCTGAAATTACTCGTGACAAATAGTACACAGGACACTTTATTCTTGCCTTTTTCTGGGCAAGCAAAGCTCCTATTAACTGCTCAGTTGAAGTTAGATAAAGTAGTAAGGGTGCACGTGCTTTTGGTAGTATCATTATCGAGGGACGGGTTAATGTTTCCTTTATCCTGTCAAATGCCTTCTTCTACTCCTCCCCCCAAATCCACTTGGATTTTTCTTTCATGAGAGGGTCAAATGGGTGAGTGACATATGCTAAAAATGGTGTGAACCTTCTTAAGTAGTAAACTTTCCCCAAGAAGCTCTTGAGTTGTCTTTGGCTCTTCGACACTGACATCATTACAATGGATTTCTGTTTTTCTGCATCGACTTTCATCTCTTGCATGTTTACTACAAAGCCTGGAAATTTTCCTACTGTCACTCCGAAAGCACATTTAGAGCGGTTCATCCTCATCTTGTACTTTCAACATCTCTCAAAGACTCTCCTTAGATCCTTCACATGTTTTCTCTCCTTCTTGGATTTTACCACCAAGTCATCCACATACAATTCCAATATTTTATTAAATAAATCATGAAATATTGCCATTATGGTATGCTAGAAGGTGGCACCTACATTTTTCAATCCAAAGGGCATGACCATATAATGGAAATTTCCAAAAGGCATTCTGAAAGTGTTATTTTCTGCATTTATCGGATCCATTCTAATCTGGTTATATCCCACATATCCATCCACGAAGCTATACATTTCATGGAGAGTTATGGAATCTACTAGGTTATCGATTCTTGAGAATGGGAATTCATTCTGGTCAAGTGCGATTTAGGTCTCTAAAATCAACGTAGACCAATATCTGCTTCTTATCTTTCTTTTCTACCAGAATAATGCTTGAGATCCAGATTAGATACTGGGTAGGCTTGATGAATCCCGCCATGAGTAGATTCTCTAACTTTGCCTTGATCTTCAAATCTACTTCAGCTTTGTAAGTCTGAGTGGCTTGTCTCACCAATAAAGCATTAGGTAAAACGTTCATCTTATGAGAGCTCACTTAAGGATCTGTCCCAGGCATCTTCGTGTATTTCCATGCATACACATCTATGAATTCTTTGAGTAAGTTGATGATATCTTCCCGTTTCTTGGGACTCAAACCCTTGGAAATGAATATGGGTCGCTCGTCACCCCCTTCTGGAGTTTCCTCTGGCTCCTCAATGTGCTCTACTATATGGGACTCATTAACCACAAAACATTCGGATGACAGGTCGACACTTTCATCCCAAATTATCACCCGCACAGACCTTTATAAATGGTAGATAACTTTCCCATTGGGCAAAATGATTTTCTTGTAAGTCTGTGGTGGCCTTGTCTCATGTTCAAGTTTCCTCTTTCCTTTTTTTTCCTTCAGAATGGACTACTCATTAGACTAATCTCGCATGCACTGATTTCTTGAGTGGGACTCCTTCGTTAACCATGTGGGGTTCCTCTACTCCCTTGATCAAATATCTTCTCTCTTTATCCAGATCAGTATAAAATGTTGCATCAACCAGGTGGGCCTCTTCTATTGATAATGGCCTTTCAGTATCTTTAGTCATAATCGATGTTCCACGAATATTTACTTTCACGCATTGATTGAATATTGAAGACATAATCTCGTGTGTATGCATCCACACTCGCCCTATCAAGAGCTAGTAGTTGGGGTTGGCATTAATAATGTGAAACTTTATTTGGGATGTGAAGTTTCCTAACTTTATCCCCACGTTTCCATATTCGAGCAACTGCATCCTCACGTATCAAAGCCGGAGATCATAAGAAGTACTATCATAATATTCTCTTGGAAAATATCAGTCTCATACAAGGTGCCGATGGGAATGATGTTTATCGACACATCTAAAAGTTCCTTTAGAAAACTAATTCCATTCACTAGGGTTGTGAAATATAAAGGAAGATTATGGAAGTAGGGTACTTGTCTCACTACCTTTGAGAACACTACTTTATATGTGTATCTTTTAATCAACCTCCCTATAGGACCTTGCCAATTAAGAGAGGGACCCCCTCGCAGTTGGATCCAGTATCTTCTTAGTCATTATTATTTGGGTATCGTGGTTTACTCCGATCTGGTCAAAGAACCATTTAAACTTTAAGATCCTCGCAATAGCCGTGTATTCTTAATTACTTTCAACTTCATATGTTTGTGCATTGCATACATATTTTTTTTCTGACTTCCCCCTTTCCTTTAGAGCGAGGATTACATCCACTTTTACTCCTGAGGGACTTACCCACTCGCCCCACTCATTTTCTTATTCTTCTTTAGCCACGTCAGCTAACCATTCTTCACATTCTCTTTCATTGCTCATAATTATTCAGGTTCATGGGCCTCTTCTTTATCATACGCCACCACCATATTCGTCGTACCATAGTGGTGAGTTGGAAAAGGATTTCCATTAACATTTACTATTGGGATTTGCAAAGTTCCATTAGGCCTCTGCTCGTAAATTATTCTTCTCAAATAGTAGAAGTCCCTTGTAGCATGTTGGACTCTATGGTACAACTCGCATTCGCGTTCTCTACTGTTGTTGGTATCTGGCCATTAGAATGGGGAGGACATACCACCCCCTCGAATACCAATATACAATAACAGTCCATGGCCTCTGCTACACTGCAAGGTAGCGGTGGTGGGACATCATCTCCAAACTTTCTTTTTTTCGCAACACTATTGTTCTTGAATCGCTTCCCCCCTTTCTTGCCTTTAGAGCTCTCATCAATATAGTTATCAACCTATTTTCTAGAAACTTAACACCTTCCTGCTGTCAAAGGGACTTATGCTCTCCATCCTTGGGGCCTAGGTTTGATGATCATGGAAATGTTGTTGGCCGCTTGAGTAAACTCCCTAAAGTACCATCCTGGGTTTCATTGACCAGGTGGATCTTACATACCTACAATTTCCCCTCAACATAAATTTGCAATAATCTAGCCTATGCTACATCTTCATGAACATCCAATGCTCTTTCTCTGAATTATTTGATGTAGTACATCAAATCCTTACCAATATTTTTAACCTCTTGTGTAAGATGCCTTGGAGTGAATTCTTCCTCTGCCATAAAAAACTTTTATAAAAATTACCTGTACATCTCTTCCCAGATGGGAATGTTATTTGGTGCCAAGTGGGAGTACCACGTGTACGCCATTCCAATGAGAGTTTTGAAAAGTCTCGTAGCTTCAAATATTTATCATTTCCATGCACACCTAGGTATTCCACAAACATTTTCACGTGCTCTCTAGGATTATCACCCTTCCCAATGAATTATATGAACTTAGGAGGAAGATACCCTTTTGGGTATTGTCTTTCATTGATGCTCTCTAAGTAAGGGTCATGTATATCCTCTTACATGTGAAGGGACTCCCTTTCAGAGGAAATTAATTTATTCACCTCATTCGTAGTACCAACCTTGGAAGGTGACTCCTCTCTGCCAAATTTCTTCACTACTGGCGAGCTTACCGACGTCATCACCTGTTCAGTCATAACTTTTGATGGTGGAGCCACCTCCACCATTTCTATTACTTTTATTGTAGCTCCTACAGGCACTGTCACAGGTGTCACACGGGTCTCGCCCAAACTAGCCATATTTACATTGTGTTGCATCAGAAATTTTAAGAACATGCTCATAAAATTCATTCCACTTAGTGGCATGGCCACTGCTATGTTGGTCTGTCCTCCTTGAGAGGAAAGTGCCCTTGTTTCGGTCACCACGACCTCCTCAGTGGTGGTTTTATCAGTCAGAACTCCATTACCAGCTGGAGTATCTTCAAACACTAGCTGCTTTGAAACGTTGTATCTTCTTTATTCATGGCAATGAGAATACCTCCATAGCAGAGTCGCTAAATATAAGAGGGTAGTTGTACTGAGTTCTATGAATATTTGGATCTAGTGAGGCATGACCAACTCTAATAGAAGTTGTCTTTAAGGTTTTTAAGGTCTCAAGAGCAGCTAGAGATGAAAACTATTAATTCCTTATAATAATGGAGTTTATGCAATTACTATCGTAAAAGATAATGATTAATTATAACTTTACAACAAAAATAATGTTAGATAAAAGGGATCACTTGTAAGTGATGTCTCTTGGGAGTGAAGTGACAAGCACTTTAAGTACCAAGGAGAGGGTAGGGGAGAGAATACTTTTTTGTGCTATTTTAATAGAGCACTTGTCTTCTTATATTTGACCCTGCCCATGGGATCTATTTATAAAAAATTATTAGAGTTGATCTGGCATGTTCACACCAAAATGATATTCCTTTCAGACAATATCTTAAATGTACTTTTTGTCCCATTTTGTTGTATGTCGTCTGTCCACTCTGACAGATAACATCTGGCACAACCCAAAGTCAAAAAGAAAATATATCGGGCATAGTACCAAAAAACATGATTTGATAAATATCTTTTCAAAAAGTAACTTGAAAAATAATCTCTTAAAGGCTTGCGAGTGGCCTTGGGAGGCACTCCCCAATAATAACTTTGAAAATACTTTCTAATAACTCCTTTGGCTATTCACCTAGTTGACTGAGTATGGACTGTGTAAGTACATGAGTGACCTCTTAGGTCCCTCGTATTAGTATTCTCTCTAAACTAAGGTATTGAAGTGGTCGGGCCTTAGCTTTCCCAAAAAAATTTGCCTATAAGCCACCAAACTAAAACTCCCTAGAGATCCCAATTGGCTTGCTCGAGCCTTGCACACTCGATCAAGGCTACCTGTGTAAGAAAGTAATAATGTTAGTTACTTAACTGTTCACATACCATACCTCCAATATTTTGGGTCTGCTCGCATACTTTCTTTCTTATCTTGGGATTGCTTGTTGAGCACCACCTCACCAATCTTGAGACTTATTTGATCAGATGTCTCTCTTTTGGTCTTGGCTCCACTCGTTGTGGCACCTTCTCGTTGAGTGCATACGTATGAGAAGTCACGGTTTGAGATAGTTTTATATCTCGTTCAAAAGATAAAATAAGAGATGGATGCATATTTGTTGTAATAACATATTGAGAAATATATTATCAAGGATTTTACTTAGGAGAAGGACTCAGAATTTCTCTTATGTACCTATGTAGCCACGAGATTAAAGCCTACATAGTTCAATTATTACGGTGAGCCTCATGAAAAGGTTCCAATATGATGTGTGTGAAAGTGTGAGGACTTAGATTGAGAGGCGGATAAGTCATCTGTGAGTCAAAGGGGGTTTATAATGGCAGTGAACCTGAAGCCGTCGGCAAAGACATGTTATGATTATCGAGACATCACTATCCAGAGGTTGTTGTTGAACCTTAGGACAAATTTTCAAGTGTAGTGTGAAGGATGTAATATTCTGGACATCCTTCACTGCCTATGGTTATAGAATGGGAAGCGGTGTATTTGGGGTTGGAGTGCACCATAAGTCACTGATAGAGATATATGTATCCCTTATCGAAATGGCTAACATCTTGAAGGTGTCGTAGCCCAGGCCTCGGGTTGATCCAAAGTGATAGAGATAATCACTATGTATGATAAAGGGGGTTTGGGACTAAATATGGAGGAATCCCTAATAGATAATATGTCAAGAGCATATTATAAGGCTTGGGCTCACAAGTACATCTCGGCATTGTGCCTATGTACCAAAGAGATCTTAGGATCAAAGTCGGCATAGTTCCAACTAACGAGGAATATTTATGGGAAATAGTAATGGGGTATCGGGTATACAATATACATCATTGTAGTATTTATGTAACCTAGTCCATATGTAGCATTTTCGTTGTGAGTTAGAGTGTATATTCATACATTAAAATTTTGTAATTAAAGATAGGTGTTTGATAAATATTCTAGGAAAACAGAGATTCATGAGTGCCTCTATTGGGATTGGAATGTAAAATCGGAGAAGTGGTGAAGAGTATTTGGATTTTTAGACTTTGGTTTTAGCAAAGTTTTGAAATGACTGGGTTCATGAACACTTTTTTTAAGAAAGCATTTAAAAAGTATGTTATTGTGTCGTACTTAGTTGTACCCGTTTAATAACATTTGTTTAACATATGGTTATGTTTATCTAGCTCTACGGACAGATGTGTTAGGTAAAAATCAAGATTTAAAATATAAATGTTGTAAAGTGCATACTCGGTCCCCTAACGGGGGTTGGGTTTAGATAGTGCAAATAGATATGGACAGTTCTATATCACAGTCTGTATTTATGATATTGACCCAAAAATTTTGCAAAGTTTCTTGACCCTTGTAGCGTGATCCAAATTTTGATCGGGGGAGTGTCCCTTATGAGGTGGCACCATTCAATTGGGCAGAGATTCATTTAAAAGATATGACTTTTGTGGGGTGCGGGAAAGCTTTGACTATGTATTTTGGAGAAAGTGACTTTTGGAGAGGAATAGTTTGACCCCCGATTTTTTTAATTTTATCAATTAAAATATTATTTCCTTCATATATATTCAAGATGCGGAAGCGTAAAGAAGTGTGATGGTTCACAAACAAACGAATTACCAAATTTCAATTTTCTTAAACAAATTAAAATTAAACCGAGTGAAATTAAATTAACACATTAAAATCATTTTCACTTAAACCAAGTTAACTACACATTGCCCAAATTAAATAAGTAGAGACTAAATTAAACCAATTTTTATCTTTTTACCTAAGCATGTGATCTAGGTGATTTTGCAAAAGATAAAATAAACAATCAATCCACTACGCCACGATGTACGAGGAAAAACCCACAACGGGAAACAACCTCGAACGGCCCTAACCACAAATCCACTAAGTACGGAATTTACAAATACAAGACAGAAAGACTTACAACACACAACTCGATCCCTCTCAATCCCCGACGCTTCTTCTTGTAGATACCTCTTCCTAGCGGATAACCTTGAAACTCCACCGCGGTCTCGGAATCCACCAATCGAACTTTATATGGTCACTGTCACCCGATCAAGGAGCCTTTCTCCAAGTGGGTAATGCTGCAACAACCTCTTCTTCTTTCTTTATGGGATGTAGAAGAAAACTCGAAACTTCTCTTTGAACGGAAGAGATGAACTCGGTGCCAAACTCCAAACAAGATATATGAATATGGGAACTTGGAAGAAACTAATTTGGGTGTAAACTAGAGTGGTGTATATTTTTCTCTTTAAAACTCTCACTCAAAACAAGAACATTTTCCTTAAGCAATTTAGCTCTCAAATTCTCTCTAAGAGATGGAATAGAATGGAAAAGTTAAGTTGGAAAATTTTATTCCCGCACATAATAAAGTCTGAGAAAAGTTGGTTAAGAAACAAGTGGGGAAGTGGGAGAAAAACTGCTTAAAACTGCCAAAAACTATTCCCGCCTGGCATCTCGTTCGAACGACATTTCGTTCGAACGAGTCTTCTAACGAAGTTCCAGTATGAACTCGTTAGAAACTCGTTGGAAATCTCGTTAGAACAACAATCTCGTTCGAACGACATTTCGAACGAAGTTCCAGTATGCCTTAATGGGAAGTCGTTGGAAATCTCGTTCGAACGACAATCTCGTTCGAACGACATATCGAACGAGCTTCCAGAAACTTTGGAATATTCGATTTTAGCCCAGAAAACTTTATAAACTTATTTTAAAGTTTTAATTAATTCTTTTTGAAAATAAAACACAGTGTTAATTAAACCTAACACCCAATTAAACTTGTTCCAATCTCCTATATATATAATATTGCATTCATACCTTGGGAGCATGGAACCATAGTTGATGACGTAGAAACGAGGCACGCAAATCGGCATGATGATGAAGCTTTATACTCTTTGCCGCTACATCTTCAAATAAACTTTTCATAGGCTTGAGAATATTACAATTAAATACAATCCTATGTATAAATATTTTTATCCGGAATTGAGCCAAAACAATATATGGACTCAATTGGAAATTTGTGTCCTTACAACTTTTTAAAAAAATCAAGACTTAGCCCTGGATTTCTGACATAACTCAAGATTTAGAGATGCTCGGGATTGAAGGAACTTAGAAAATTGAATCAATGTTGGGTTTTAGGGTAGTTTTCTAAGTTGGTGGAGGATATATTTATAGTTGCTAGGGAAATCTCATTAATCGTTCGGTTAATCAAAAAGACACGTGCAGGTTCGATCAGTTTTGGTAGGGACAAGCAGAGGGTTGGACCAATTTGGTAAGGACAAGTGTCCTTTTTTATTAACCATTCATTTAATGGAGTGTATTAGGTAATGATTAACTGAGGTAGTAAACCGTTCGGTCAATGGACCCATTCTTGCTGTTTTGGGGTTTTGGTTTAGATTTTAGGAAAATTTATATTTGTGTCCCTAAAATCCTGTAAAGGTTTAGTAAAACATGAATTGTGAACGTCCTATCTTAGTGATGTTACACTTCCACTCCATTCGGATTATCTCGGTGTTAATGGGTGACGAACTCAAGCCCCGATTACAAATCAGGGTGTTCAGACTTAACATAAAGGAGACCATAACTTTTATGAATTATATGTCGAACTAAGTAGTTAATTTTGCCTTTTCTTTAGGAAAGGTGGTCAAAGAGTAAATAGTGATCGATAAAATCCTAAGATCCCTTCCGTATATGTCTAGTATCATGGTAGATGTTATTTAAGATGTTAGGTTTCTTTTCAAAATGCCCATACATGTAGATGAGTTGGTTGGATCTCTTCAAACCTATGAGGCAAATTTGGGCTTTCGCTTTGGAGTACCTAACAAAGAGAAGAGGATAGATTTCAAGGTTAAATATCTTAATGTATTTCCTTTGTGTTCCCTTGATGTTAGTGCGGGGGATATGCCCTTCGCCATTAATAAATTTTCTAAGACATGGAAAAAGTGATTTCAACTAAAAGGCTTGAAAAACAATACTCACCGAGGTTAAAAACCAGTCAAGGAAGTGAACAAAAGAAGATTGATTCTCCAAAACCCATAACTTGTTTCAATTTTGGTGGTTAAGGGCACATTTCTAATCAATGTCCCTTAGATGCAAGTTAAGGTGGTGTAAAAATGCTTATTGATCCACTTTGAGTGATTATAACTCAGACTCGAAAGACGATTATGTGAATATGTGGATTTTTTAGCCTTGGAAAATTTTATGAGTTAGATGATTTGGAGGACTTTGGCATTCATTCTATGATTTTTGAGGATGTGATTTCTTCTTACCCCTATTTTATTACTATTGTGGAAGATTAAGATCATCTTTAATTCGAGTATGTGATGCTTTATGATGAGTCCATAGAACTTGAAAAGGGTAACATATAACTCTATATTATGCTAGTCAGTATTGAACAAGAAAGGGTTATGGTTAGTGAGAGTAGTTTAAGAAATTTGGATGCTTAACGAGTTATGTTTAACCACTTGCATTACGGGTAAGTAAAAACAACTTTATTCATCTTGAGGTTGAGTTCTTAAGAAAATCCTTGCTCAAGAATGAAAACTCTAGGATGGACTTATTGAACAAAATATCTTTGCTTGAGATCAAACATTTATCTGCATCTACTTTGAAGATAAACTTGTCAAAAAGGAATTAAAATTTGTATAATATGATTCTTATAACAAAGAAATCATCGCAAGACAAACGTGGTCTATGATTTGTTAACGGTGAGGGCATCTTTAGTGGCCATTGGTGTTTCTTCTACAAACGATTCAATCAATATGGACCAAAGGAAGTTAAAATTATTATGTTCTTATTATAACAAGGAATAACACTTGAAAGAGATTTCCTTTTAAGTGGGAAAAGAAATTACTCAAATACCCCACCATTCCCGTAGATCCTAAACCCTTTAATTTTAGTCATTGCCATAACCTATGACACCTTAGAGAGTTTAGTGTTTTTCTCAAACCCTCATCGCCTTTGGATCTTTATAGGAGTAGTGGGAATGCTGATAGGAAGGGGAATAAGAAGAAGGATGGAGACCTTCAAAAGGTTATGAAGGGAAAGGCAACTGAGGGTGTTCCTCCTAAGGTAGTCTCTAAAATCAAAACATTTGCGTGTTAGTCGTAGATGGATTAGAAGACACGTTATTAATAGAGTCGAGCTAGAAACCTTAGGAGAACGTTTTAGGATAAACTCCTCATCGTATTCGTTAGAGTTAGGTTCTTTATATGTACTCTCCTTAGTGACATCTAGGATTTTCCCCGTCTTTTACTCTTTTGTGATGTCCATTGAGTTGTTCATACTGTAGAGATTTTTTTTCCTTGTAGAATATTGGTTTTATATGTATGTATGTATGTATGTATGTATGTATAATTTTATCATATATGCTTCATATAAACCTACATGCTTAGTTATTGTACAATTGATTTATTTATGACACATATACACCATGCTCAGAATTATATAGCTTGAAAAGCCTTGGTAAATTAAGCTTGATATTTTAGAGTAGTTACCATAACTCGTGCACTTTACACCACACTATAACTTGAGATATTTGCATGCAAAATATATGAAAGGGATTTGTATTCTACTTCTAAAGAAAATTAAAAGTTTTGTGATTTTAGAAAAAGAGTGTCATTTTGAATTTTGTGTGTGAGAATTTTATCATCATGGTTAAAGTTAAAAATATAAATGCAAATATTATTCAAAAAATTATGAGAGATGGCGGGGTTAGCGCTAAAACTTTGGGAATATAGAACAACCTTTGTTGGAAACAGTTCTCCTCCCTTTGTAAAGAAAGAGAGAAAGTCACCACATGCAAAATTCTCTTAAAAATCAATGTCTCAAAAATTTTATCTATCCAAAATTGAGTAACATCGAGGATATGAGACTTAAAAGGTTTTAAACATAAATTTCTATTGAGTAAGAAAAAAGTGGTAGTTGAACATTTTTACTTTCAAGGAAATAAATCTTTCTCTTTGTTTCATAAAGCCAAAATATTCAAAAGCAAATTCAAAGATTAATCTTCATTCTTGATTTTACGGGTTAAAGCTCATATTATTCACTTTTTATGATAGAGTTATGTCTTTTGTTCGCTTTATTCTTTATATAGCTTTAATTTGATCTTTGGCCTTTAAATGCTAAATCATTATTTGTGTAGCATATTTAACATAACCAAAAACCTAGAGCATGAATTTTGAAAGTATATTTAATCATGGCACTGGTTATTTTTTTGGGGGGGGATAAAATTTACTTGTTTAAAACAAATAGAATATTATTGAGTACATTAATTTTGTGCATTCATTTCTGCACAAAATTATCCCATAGTTGTTGTCGTGACCAGGCGTCGCTGCAAGTTCGCTGAAGCAAAGCTCCGTGAACATTGAAGCTTGACATTCACTATAGCAAAGTGCCTGGGCTGATAAGTTGTCCCAATTCACAATTCTGTAACTTTTTGCTCTCTTTTGAAAGCACCACTACACCTCATACCTCCCTGCCTTCCTCCCATATTTATACCTCGGAAGCTTTAAGGAGTATTTATCCTTTATCTAGTGGGCAATCATCATCCTTGGTAAGTTTTTTACTTCTTTGAATTTGTTATTTCCCTCTTTTAGCTATAGGGTTTGGTATTTGTTATTTTGTAAAGGATGGTGATTATTTTTCAATGATAGATGATTTTACTTGTATTGAGATGATATTCATTCTTTAAAATAGAATTTCACATATATAGATTAGTAGTTACGTACTTTATTTTACTCATTTTGGGGTTTGTTTAATCTAGTGTCAAGAATGTGTTAGAATTGATGATTGTTTGGCCTCTTGCCTTATATGAGACTATATATCATATTTCTCGTGTAGGATCCTTGGTATATCTTTGATATCCATTTTATCATAGGATTTATGTGCTTTTTTCTTGGTGTGTGATTTTCAGGTTATCGTCATGGCTCCAAAATCTCGCTCATGTGCCCCGACTTCATTTGTGGCTTCCTCCAGATTTGACAAACTTTTTGCCAATCGCTTCATACATTGGGAAAGGTATGTTGATTTGTACTCTCTATATATGACTCATATACCTCGAATTTTCACAGATAGAGGCTGGCGTGGTTTTTGTTCCCCAAATTGGGCCTTACTACCCCAATCTAGTTAGAGAATTTTAATTTATCCTTAAGGTTGAAGCTAAATCTTCTGATAAGTTCCTTTCTGTCAAAGTTTATGGTGTATATACAAATATTACTTCTGATCAGATTATCGATCATTACAATATCCCGTAAGAAAAAAATCTTGACTACCCATAGAGATGGAATGTTTGATTTCTTTCCAATATGGAAGTGATTTCTTTCTTAAGTGAAAACCATTGTCAGTTTTGACTTGGAAATAATTTTCACGAAGCCTACTTGGATAAGGATGTTTATATTCACAACATGGTTGTGCTCTCTTGTCTTTTGCCAACTTAGCACCCATACAATGTTTCCTATAATCGTGCACACTTGTGTGCTATTGGAGAGGGTGTTACTATGCACTTAGGTGACCAAAAAATGTTATTTGATTTTATCTCACTCAAAGGATGATAAAAAAAAAAGTCTTGTGCGCTTTCTTTTGGAATTTAAGGTTTTTATTCTTCACGATGAAGTTGTGGAAAAGTCTGAATCTGCATTGACTCTTAGGTCCTACTATCGGTCAATTACTCAGCTTGGTGCTGTTAGTGGTCTGTTCCACCTCATGTTTCTCCTTTTTGTCCTCCACGTTCTACCTGTACACGAAGACTTCTAGTTCTTTTCTCGGTCTCAAGAAGAGTTCAATGATATTGCATCCCAAATGTCGTCTCAAGTGCATTCTAGCTTGTTGAGTACCTTTGAAGACTCCTCAAGATTTTAGTCTTCTGTGAGTTCGGTCAGTTCATCTTCTGTGGAGGATTTTCTTCATGACATGGACACTTGAGTTGGGTAATGTTAGGGATGCCTTAAAGGATGCTCACATAAGTGTTCAATATATGTGTGATATGAAGAATTTTTTTAAGAAGAACAAATTATGTAGTTTGGTTGCTTTTTTTGGTTTTTTTTATATAAGAGTATTGGGATTTGTACTTTAATTGATTCTCATCGTTGTAGTCCTGTAAACTCTTCATTTTGAATGAAATGCTTATTAAATTTTATCATACCTTTATATATATATTTGCTTCATATATTTTATACCCCCATGTGTAATTATTAAATTTATGCTCTTTAGGTGTGTTATTCACATAGTATCCATTGCCTCGACTTCACTATAATTGGTCACTCACTATATGGTCCCAATCATTTTGTTGGTTTGATTAGAATGTTTTTCTTTTTTAAAAATTCGTAACTCTATATTATCTCATTATACGCTCACTTATTTCCTTTGCCACTTTTCATGACAAAAAAAGGGAGAGAAGTTTGTAAATAAGGGGATTATTTAGTCGTATCCATGTTTAGGATCTAATAGTGTTTGTTGTGATATCATGTTTATTGAGAGGGATTGCATAGTTAAGGGGAGAGTTACTTTTTGATAATTTGATGATAGCATGTCACGTTCTTATTTTGATTATTTTTCTAGTTCATATTTTCTGTCTCAAAATACCAAGTTGTGCTCTCTTGGCTAAGGTTGATAGCATGTACACGTTGATTATTTTGCTAGTTTATATTTTCTGTCTCTTTATTCCACATTGGTATTTTTATTATTTTGCTAGTTCATCTTCTTTGAGGAATCATAGGTCGATTCATCTTCTTTGAGGAATCATGAGTGTCTTTATGGTTTAGTTACTTGCACTTTTATTTTTTACCTTTTATGCCTTTGGTCAGGCGAGTTATTTCATAGGTGTAGACTTTACTCATTTAATTATAATTTTTTTCTCTCTTATATTTTGTCTCAAAATTTGACAAAGATAAACATTGAAAGAGTACATGTATACTCAAAGTGTCCCATAGGATTATATTGTCTAAATATATCGACTAAAATATCCTTTTAGTCTTTTTCGAGAGGTTTCCGGAAAGCTTCATCAAATTTATCCCGGATCATTCGTGTCAAAACCTCAAATACACCACTTAGGGAATGGTATTATACTAGAGGACTTAGAATCTCCTCCATCGTTAAATATTTTCATATAATGTAAAATACATTTGAAAATTAACTTTGTGGATGTTTTTGTGGAATATCAAATACATGATGTAATTGTTTGTATACAAATCTGTTCTATTATAAGACTTTTAGTGTATTTTAAAATATATGTATTACTTGGTTGAGTAAGACATATTTGGAAGTTTTGCTAAAAATATTTTTCAGACTTTTATAAGCAAAACTGGACATCTCTTTACTGAAATTTGGCGCAAATTGTTCGCTTCGGTTCGCTAAAGCGAAGCCTCGTCATTGGTGACCTGCTTTGTTCTAGAGTGAACTTGCAATGAATGGACTTTTGCTTTTTCGCATATTTTACTTTTAAGAGGATTTTTTTCAAAATATCTCATTAGAAAGCATGTCAAGGACAAATCTTTGCTTTATCATCAATAGAATTTACTCTTGAATGTTTGTGTGTTTAACACATAAACTATAATCCATCCTAGTATGCCCCACGTAATCTAGATAAATCATGTACCCCACACACTTCCAACCGAGTTGATTGAACAAAGATAAAAAGAAAAAGAAAATCATTTCACAAATCATAACGAATCAAATTTGAGAGTATATTTCCACTCTTCTTCTTTGTGTTCTTCGAGATTTTCTTTTTGAGTTGTCATTTATTGAAAACTCTAGAGAACATTTATAATTCGATTTTTTGGAACAAATATTTTTTCAAAACCTTCATTCTTGAGTTTAAGTTTTCTTCCAAAAAAGCTTGTAAAATATTTTATGAGATTTAAAGCACCATATACTTCCCTATACCCATTTCAACCTTAGGATACCCTCACACGTCCTAGGTATAGGTTTTGTGGTTACTTGTGATTCCAAATCTTGGAATATAGTTTTATTTAGCTCTAAAGAAGTTTTTATCTGGAGAAGGATTTGAAGACATTATTGTGACCAAAACTTGTGATGGTTGTGTAGGGTGATCTATCTGTTGATGCAATTCTCAGAAGATATGGTGGGAAAGAGTGTCTTGTGAAAGTTATGTAAATATCGCACAGTTTTATTTTGTAAAATTCTACCATAGTATATTTTTTGTTCTTATCAGCCTAAGGTTTTTTCGTTAGTGAGATTTTTTCTCGTACATCGTGTCTTATGATATTGTGTTACTTTTTCGCTTTTTAGAATCATTGTCTTAATTAAAGAAGATAAAATTTCAATTTTGAACTTAATAAAATATTTTTAATAAATTGACTTTAGGGTTGTTGTACCCTTTTATAAAAATAAAGTAAATTATCTTTTAAAATTAGGTGATTAATGTTATTTGGGTAGCTACCATCGAGACTACACACTTTCACATTGTCATCCCTAATCACTAATCTTTTAAATGGTTTAAATCAAAAGGCTTCATTCGACATTTTTTAAGTATGAATAGGCCTCTATTCAGAGATCTCTTCATACATTCAAATAGTTATTTCTTTAAGTCTAGTTTCACGCAACCAATGAACATGACGTTGAATAAGAAAAGACCAAACCCTATAAATGTTAGGCTATATTTTTGTGGAGTCTAAATATTTTGAGCCTCTAAATATTAAGTCATTGTGACTTCCACACCTTATATGATAAAAAAAAAATCAATTGATTAAGTGAGGGACCTTAACTATTAAAGCGTTAACAAAAGTTACAAAATTGTATTCTTTTTGTACATAAACTTAAAAAATCAAATCAAATCAATGTCAAAATCATCCTTCTATAACATATTTTTATCGAAAACAATTTACATACAAGTTTCCATACATTTCTTCAGTCGATCCATAATATGGTTCTATTTGAAAAATCTTACATAATCTCCTCCAAGTGCCCCTAGCGATGCTTGTAAGTGAATTGTAGGAGAATCAGAGGGTTTATTTTTTAAAGAGGGTTTTTTTTTAACATAATGGGGAAAATATAATTGGTTTGACATTTTTTGAAAAGAAAAATCAAGATAACTTAGATGTTGATGTGGTTGGGGCTTTAGCGAACTAATAGGTCTACTTTTACCATAGATGGGTCTATGTTATGATTTTATGAGGGGTAATTACTAGTCGATTTGGTAGCTATTCAATTTATACCAATGACATACCAATTTTCTCAGTATGTTCAATTTCGATAGTTTTGTTTCTCAATTTTTCATGAACACTTACCAATACCTTACCGTTCGGTATCTTCTTTTCAATATTAAATTCAATAAATAGACTAACAAATAAATAAAATATATGTTTATACGACATAAACAAAATATCAAATAACCTAAATGTAAACTCGAAATAAAAATTGAAAAAATTTCATTGTGGATACAAAGAAAATGAATAAGCATGTATTCTTAACTTCAAAAACTTATATACTTTGTTAAAATAAAAAGAATATCACTCACTTTTGATATTAAATTTTGTGGTAAATGATTCAAATAATGATATAAATCTAAAAATATAATACAAAATTTGTAATTTATATTTTAGACATATTAAATCAGTATTTTAATTGATAGTTTCATTATTTAAATTTGGTACGGTGTGTTTGGTAAATTGATTTTTTAAACAACTAAACCAAAACCAATCACAAAGTTTTCAGTAATTTATAGATAATTTCAATTTGCAATAATGAAAAGTAGTAAACCAGCCAAAAAAATCATTAAAACACTACATTATAGTCAAAAAACGTACCATAACCACACATAGGGTGTGAAGATTGTAATTCTCCACTCTATGGAAATACGCTAAGAGGTACGTTTGTAGTTCGGCTAACTTATCGTTATGTGGTTAACGTTACAATTGGTTTACCCGTGTAATGGAATGTTAAATCTACTATGAAAATATAAGGTGCATCTCATATATGGGTCTTGCTAAAGGCACCACTTTTTTTCTCTACCACCACTTAACAAAATCACCCAAAAAGTTAGATAAAGTTATCCCTACCATCAAAACTTAGGCACCCACGTGACCAAGGTAAACCTAAAATTTTCATTTCAACTCTTATTTTCTTCTTCTTTCTCTCACTAAACTTCTTCTCTCTCCAACTTGTAATAAACCCCAACCTTAAACTATCACCAACCACCAATGTAGCATCTCCGCACTACACCACAACCACCCCACTGACAAAAACATTGGTTCAACCAATACAACCTTTGGTTATTCATCACTGAATACACCTTTGGTAATGAATTAATTAAGGTTGGTTATAAATTATCGAAGGATGGTGATAAATTATCGAAAGTTGTATTGCACCTTTAGTAATAAATCGTCGAATTTTGTCACCATATTTTACAATCTATCACCGAATGATCCAAATGGAGATTTTTTACATTTTTTTAGGATATCAAGTTTAGTTTGGGACTTTAATTTCATCTTGTGTTCTTTTTATGTCAAAAATGTTATTAAAAGTTTCTTATGATTTTAGTTATTCAAAACCAACAATTTTCATACTTGGTGGTGACATTTGTAGTGCTTTTTGCATGACCCCTCGTATATTCCATCATGAAGATTTGTTCCTTTTTCTTTTTTTAATTAAAATAAAAAAATCCATTCCTTTGTAATGAAATAAGCCCTCAAACTTTCCATCTATCGTTGATAAACAATATATTATACAAATTTATATAGAGAAATTAACAAGAAAATGAAGAGAAATAATGTTTGGATACCTGTTATATAGAATGAACGTATCTAAAGACAAAACATGAAAAAAGGTCTTTTTTATAGGAACCTTTGATCAGGGCATATTCTTTTTTTTCTTATTAATCAGTGGGCATATTCCTTAAAAAATGAAACTCAAAACAACTTTACCAATTTAATTTATATTGTTATATCTTTATACATTAATATAGATCTGTGAAAAATAAGTGTCAGACGCATAAAAATAAGACACGATAATTTTATATATAAACTATGGACACGTGAAAAAAAGTGTCGAAACATGTGTCTGGGGATGTCGAGAGAAGTGTACGTGATTTCCTAGTTTCTAGATACCTCCACTCAATTAACTCATTCTCCAAAGCAAGAGCATATAAAACCCCAAATACAAGGGTGACAAGAAATGTCACGCAACCTGATAATACATCGTGATCTACATGAGACTTTATCTAATTTGAATGGAGCCTTAACAAATATGGGTGCATAACTGATGAACCCGTTAAAAATGATAAATTAATAAATTGTATTTGAATATAGCCATTTAATGAAAATACAAGACACGATGTGTTAATATGTGACTTAAACAAGACGTAAACCTTGTAAGACATGACACAAAAGACAAAAGGCATATAGTTTAGGGTTGGGTGGAGGTGATTTTTACGAACCCAATAAGACCGGGCATGAAACCTCCGCAACAAGATCCGTTTCCATCCTGACCCACGCATATCAAAAAATTACTGAGATTCTTGGAATATGACCCAAGAATATTGTAAGGACATTTTTGTCCATTAGCATTTTATATGTCGTACGCCGTTACACCGTTGAGAAAATTCAAGAATCATACGCTCTTCAACGGAATCCGAATATCAAAGGCAGAAAAGGAATTAGGGAACATACCGGACCGATCCGGCCCAGATAAAAGAACCGATCCGGTTCATACGGATCGATCCGCCTAAAGAGACCGGACCGATCCGCCTGCTGAGGAAAGGCCAGTGTACCCCGGATCCATAGCGAACCGATGAAGCAAAAAAGCCGAACCGATCCGACGCCAACCGGATTGATCCGCATTCAAAAAGGAACCGATCCAATGTCACGGGACCGATCCGCCTAACGATACCGGACCGATCCGACGAGGATAATTTCAAACAGATCGTGTTCAGATCATGTTCCGAATTTTAGGGCTCAAGTTCTCCTATTTAATCCCACTACGGGAAGTGGTTTTTCTAAGACTTCTACACACGATTTTCAGAGTAGAGAAATCCCTAAGTCTTCACCTATTGAGTACCAATACTCTAGGTATTTTGATTCACACAAATTCCATTCATTTGTGAATCCTTTTGGTAACCCAGGAACGCAGTTTTGCAGTTCAACCCTTGTGGAGGAGACCGTTCTTCTTCTCCATTGCAGCCCTACTGGAAAGGGATAATTCCAGCCGCGACTACAGAATCCGATACCTGAGGGTAATTCTTAGTCAACTTGTATTTTCATTGTAATCCGATTGTAAGCCATTTTCTTACAAATTATAGTGAAAATAAATGGTTTTTGCCCCTGTGGGGGATTTTTCCTTAATTGCATGTGTTTGAATGTTCTTGCTTAGATTATCATCTTATTCAATCACATATTGCTGCATGTTTAGGGTTTGTTTGGGTTAAAAGGGGTTTTATATATCATTTGATCATTTGAACGCGAGCACACACGTGTCTCAACTTGGTATCAGAGCAGGTTACGCTAATCTATCGCGTATTCCTATTTTCCGCAAAATTTTTCTAAGATATCAATTTTCTGAAAAAATTGATTTTTGAAAAAGTGCGTGTTCAAATGGAGAAGTCATATTATAAAATGCCTATTTTTGACGGGACAAATTATGCTTATTGGAAAGCCCGTATGAGGTCGGCTTTAAAAGCCATTGATGAACGTGTCTGGATTTTGGTTGAACGAGGGTGGACTCCTCCCACCGTGACTGTTGATAATGTGACCAACTTGAAACCTGACATTTCTTAGACTGATGAAGAAATTAAATGGTCATCTTTTAATTCTAAGGGTCTAAGTGCTATTTTTGGGTCTGTCACACCTGATGAGTTCAAACGCATAATGACGTGTACCACGTCAAAAGAGGCATGGGATGTTTTACAACTCACCCATGAAGGAACTAATGCTGTGAAAGAGTCTAAGTTGCAAAACTTGACAACTCAATTTGAAACAATCACCATGCATGATTCTGAATGCTTTGATGAATTTTATGCTAGACTTTCTGACATTGTGAATACTAGTTTTAATCTTGGTGAACAAATTCCGAATGCTAGAGTTGTTAAAAAGATTCTTCGTTCTTTGCCTAAGCGTTTTATCCCTAAAGTCACTGTGCTAAATTCTATGGGTAATTTAAATACGCTAAAATTGGAAGAACTTGTAGGAGATTTGCAAACTTATGAAATTGATATGTTCCCTAAAAATGCTAAATCTAAAGATAAGGGAATTGCTCTTAAAGCCCAAGAGAGAAGGAGTGAGGGGTCAGCTAGAAAGAGGGTAGATTCATCTAGAAAGAGAGAGACTGACACGTCAGATTCTGAGTGCGATTTTGATTTAGATGATTTGGCTCTTTTCGCAAAAAATTTCAAGAGGATTCTCAAATTTAAGAAAAATGGCAATTTTAAAGATAAAAAGAAATTTGAGAAAAATAAGTTTGAAAAGAAAAATTAAAAAGTTTCCAAAAATCCTCCTCTGAAAGAAAGTGAGAGATGTTTTGAGTGTGATGGTAGGGGTCATAAAGCTTTTGAGTGTGCCAATCGTCTGAATAGAGAGAAAGGGAAAGATGTTCTTAATGCTACCCTTAGTGACGACAGTGAGGTCGAGACGGTGGATTCTGGAGATGAGTCACCGCATGAGTGTAACTTCACCGCATTCATGGCCAGCCAAGTGAGCACTCCTAGTTCTCCTCACAACGTTGAGGATGATGCTTCACAGGGACACCTCGACAGTGAGAGCAATGTGAGTGAGGGGGAGGATGACACAAGTGAGAGCGAGAGTGATATACAACGCGCCTACGCTGAGTTATATTCCGAGTCATTTAAAACTAAAAAGTGTAACAAAGCGTTAGTTCTTAAGATCACCTGCTTAGAGGAAGATTTAAAGAAATCTAGAGAAAGAGAATTCTCCACTTGCACCGCCCTGAGAGAGAGAGAATCTGCATGTGTCGGGAAAGAGATGCTGTTTAGAGAGAAAGAGTGTCTTAGAGAAAGAGAGAGGGGACTTGATTAAGAAAATGACTAGTCTTACGAGTCAGCTCCATTCCTCCGTGGAGACTCGGAAGAAACTTGAAGCCCTTGTTGCCCAGCTGACTCATGATCTTGAGAAAGCACGAGAAGTCAAGGTTCAAATCGAGGACAGATCTGGGAAGATGGGAAAGATGCTCCTCGGCCTCGCTTTAGGTTTTGGTGATCGTCAAGGAATTGGATATGATGGTGCCTCCACATCCCAAATTACACCTGGACCAGTTCCTGAGTTTACTACAACTCCTTATGGTCACCGTAAAAAACCTCGAAGGAGAGTTCGACCTAGAAAAGCAAACCGAGGTCCTCCATTGACAGTGCTCTTTTGTACTTATTGCAAAAGAAAAGGCCACCTTAGGTAAACTTGCTATAGCATGGGTCGGACACAACGTACTACTGCTCCACCACGTCATACTGATGAGTTTTCTAGTCTGAGAGAGCGAGTTGAGTTCTTAGCTGCCACGACTTAGAGTTTAATGGAAGAATTCCGACGGATGTCTTTGCCGTTAGTGAATGCTTCTCACATTCCAGCTAAAATCAACAACAACAAAGGCAAACAAAAGGTCACCTCGACTTGGATTCCTAAGAAAGATAAAAAGGCTTTTGTTGTTCATGTTGCTCTCAAAGCACATAATACCTCTCAGTGGTATTTTGATAGTGGGTGCTCCAGACACATGACAGGTGATGCCTCATTTTTTACTACTCTTGAGGATTATCAAGATGGCAGAGTCACCTTTGGAGATGGGAGTAAGTCTATCATTATAGTACGAGGTACTATCGAGTTACCTGGTTTTCCTAAGCTAGAAAATGTTTTGTACGTCAAAGGTTTGAAAGCAAACCTTCTCAGCATTAGCCAGCTGTGCGACACTGACTTTGCAGTAAAGTTTGACCGGGACGCGTGTAAAGTCTACAATCAAGCCGGTAAACTTTTGATGCAAGGGGTGAGGACAGAGGACAATTGCTATGGGACTGAGCCCACACCCTCACTTGTCTGCAACAGCGCCGCGATCACTCCTATGGATCTGTGGCACCAACGTCTAGGTCACATGAACGTTAGAGATCTTAATCGTTTATCTAAAAAGGACCTAATACGTGGCTTACCATCTCTTGGAAAGTCAACTTCAACCGTTTGTGGACCTTGTCAGTTGGGAAAACAAATACGTAGTCCTCATAGGAAGTTGCATTCCATTACCACCTCTCGTGTTCTGGAGTTGATTCACATGGATCTTATGGGTCCCACTCGTACTGAGAGTCTAGGTGGTAAGAGGTACATCCTCGTGATGGTAGATGATTTCTCCAGGTACTCCATTGTAGGTTTTCTAAGAGAGAAATCCGATGCTGTAGAATTTTTAACGACCAACTGCCGTGTCCTGCAAAATCAACACGGTGTCACTATTAACAGAATACGTAGTGACAACGGCACTGAATTCAAGGAAGCAAAGGTGGATTTGTTCTGTGATAGCCTTGGGATCAAACATGAGTTTTCTGCTGTGAGAACTCCTCAGCAAAAATGGGATTGTTGAGAGAAAGAATAGAACGATCCAAGAGATGGCTAGATCTATGCTTATAGGTCGTAAAGTTTCTAGGAGATTTTGGGCAGAGGCAGTGTCTACTACATGCCACACGGTGAATAGGGTTTATTTGCGTCCACACACACTACAGACACCTTATGAGTTGTGGACCGGCAAGAAGCCCAACCTGGCGTATTTCCGTGTTTTTGGGAGTAAATGCTACATCCTACGGGATAGAGAGCAATTAGGAAAGTTCGACTCCCGGAGCGACGAGGGAATATTTCTAGGATATTCATCGAATAGTAGAGCGTACCGGGTATTTAACCTGACGAGCTCTAGGGTTATGGAATCAATAAACGTTACTGTGCAAGATGACGAACCTTTGACGGTTATTGATCCTAACCTTCAGTGTGAGGATGAGGATTGTTCTGACAGTGATTTACCTGTTCCTCTCTCACACTCTGTGGACCCTATTCCTGAGTTAGGGGACACACCTGCTTGGGTTCTCAAGAGTCATGACCCTTCTGCAATTGTTGGTGATCCCACTCTAGGGGTCAAGACTCGTGCTCAGCTAGAGAACGTTGTTAGCCATCTTTGCTACACGTCCAAAGTCGAGCCCAAGAACCATAAAGAAGCACTCAAGGATGAACACTGGATATCTGCTATGCAGGATGAGTTGCTTCAGTTTAAAAAGAATAATGTCTGGGAATTAGTCCCCTGACCTAGTGAGACTAATGTGATAGGTACCCGGTGGATTTTCAAGAACAAAATGGATGAATATGGTACCATAATCAGAAATAAGGCTAGGTTGGTCGCTCAAGGCTACACACGGATAGAGGGTGTAGACTTTGGGGAGACATTTGCTCCTGTTGTGAGGCTTGAGTCCGTCCGTCTTCTGCTCGCCATCGCATGTCATCTGCGCTTCAAGGTGTATCAGATGGATGTCAAGAGTGCCTTTTTGAATGGCATTCTACAGGAGGGGGTTTATGTGGAACAACCAAAAGGGTTTGAAGACCCTCAGCACCCTGAGCACGTCTACTATCTGAGGAAAGCCTTGTATGGTTTGAAGCAAGCACCCCGTGCTTGGTAAGAGAGGCTTACTTCCTATCTCTTAGCTCGTGGCTTCAAGAGAGGGGGAGTAGATATGACGTTGTTCGTCAGGAGAGATGACGGTGCTATTTTGGTTGCCCAGATCTATGTGGACGACATAGTCTTTGGATCCACATGCTCCCAACATGCTCATCACTTTGAGGAGGAGATGAAAAGTGAGTTTGAAATGAGCATAGTTGGTGAGCTTACATTCTTCCTTGGTCTCCAGGTTCGTCAGCTAGAGGATGGAATGTTCATCTCCCAATCCAAGTATGCTAGAGACCTAGTGAAGAAATTTGGCTTAAACTCCGCTAAGCATGCACGTACACCTATGAGTACTACTACCAAGCTTAGTAAGGACACTTCAGGCAAGGACGTAGAGCAAACCTTATATCGGAGTATGATAGGTAGTCTTCTCTACTTGACTGCCAGTCGTTCCGACATCGCCTTTAGTGTTGGAGTCTGTGCGCGTTATCAGGCATCCCCAAAAGAGTCACATTTACTTGCTCTAAAACGTATTATTAAATACGTAAGTGGGACTCTCTCATACAGGATTTGGTATTCCTTTGATACCGATGACCGTCTGTCCGCCTATTCGGATGCCGATTGGGCTGGGGATGTAGATGGATGTAGGAGCACTTCTGGTGGGTGTTTCTATTTTGGTTCTGCTCTTGTCTCCTGGCTGAGCAAGAAGCAAAATTCCATCTCTTTGTCCACTGCGGAGGCTGAGTACATAGCCGCCGGGAGTTGTTGCACACAACTCTTGTGGATGAAGCAAATGCTGGAGGATTATGGGATATCACAGGACACCATGACCATTTCCTGTGATAACACGAGTGCGATACACATATCCCACAATCCAGTTCAGCATTCGCGCACAAAACACATCAGGATACGTGAGCACTTTATACGCCAGTTAGTTGAAGAGAAAGTCGTATCCCTGAGTTTTGTTCCTACCGACCGTCAGTTAGCCGATATTTTCACGAAACCTTTAGATGCCCTTAGATTTGAGAGTCTTAGGAAGTCTTTGGGGATTTGCACAGTTGACTGAGGGGTTGGTCTATGTCTAGAATAGGTTGCTTCTTCATGTTCATATCATATGCTTCCTATTGCTAGTATGTTCTATATGTACCATTGCTTAGTTATACAGCTTTGTTTTATACTTTTTGCTTTTATATTTCTTTTAAAAAAAATACAAAAAGATTTTCCTTTAAGAAAATTTTAAGAAAAGCACAAAAAGATTTTATTTTGACAAAATTTTTTTGAAAAATCCAAAAAGATTTTTGTATTTTGCTTCTTTTATGGATGAGCATGTAAGATAGCCAAGTCACAACTTCATTCCATTTATCCATGTGACTGTTTGATAGAGATTTGAGAGGCTACATCATTTCATCCATGTGCTTTACATTGATTGGAGTCTTTGTGATGTAATTAGTGATATCTTCCTACATGTTTGACTCATATATCCTTTATTGCACACATGCACGGCTATATTTGATTATTGCACTTATCTATCTCATGTTGGCTTGCGTGTTTTCATCTCAATCCTGTCTATACAATGTACAATATGCGATAAAACTTGACAAGATTGGAATGCATGTAAAAACCGTTTTGGTGAGACTGTGTGTTTTTGTATAACGGGGAGGGGCTGCGAAAGGTAATCATCTATCCTTTGCGCAAAAGCCACCGTTAAAAAGGACCTAAAAAATGGAGGAATTTTATTATCCGAGGTCCAAAGAGGTTAAAAGAGCCCGAAAAAAAAAATTTACAGGCAATAAAAAGCAATTCATGCCAATTATGGGCCACTTAGGTTTCACCATCAATTCTCCAAAGTTTGAGAATTTAGAATGCCTCTATTCAAAATAATATCTGAGGGAGTTTGGTTGGAGAATATAAACGGGTTTGCATTTCCTTGAAAGTCCTGAAAAAGCATAAAATCATTTTGGACGTTATTGGTGTGAAAATCACTTTGAGCTTTGATTTGTTGATTTGATTGAGTCAATATCCTATATTGTCATTATTTTACACCAAAGGAAGTATTAGAGTTCATTCGCTAGGAATATCCAATATTCATCGTGCACATATGTCATGTTTGTATGCATTGATTTTCCTATCGAATTTGATCACTCGACTTCATTTACGCTATCATCAACTTGGTTGCTTTGTGTTCACTCATGGTGTGATTTTATACGTGTGACACCCCGCTCTTGCTTATTTGATTTATTTCTCTCATTTGTCTATTTGGGGACATCATAAAAAGGGGGAGAATGAATTATCTTATTATGGGGGAGTTTTTGAAAGTTTGAGTTTGTTCATAAATTGGTATATATGCTTATCTCACTTCAAACTCGATATGTCACGTGGTATTTTTCTTTTTCTCGTGTGTGTAGGTACTACATGGATTATCATTATATTGCACACCCTGATGAGAAAAGCGTTGAGATTCCTGAAGATTTGAAGATCAAACGGTGCAGTCTTATTCACTTGTACTCTTTCAGTTTTGGGTTCATGGAAGGGTAGATTTGTATAGGCAATTTTTTATGATTGATAATTCGGATGTTTGTTTTTATGTATGTACCGGCATAGACATAGGGGAGATTTGTAAGGACACTTTTGTCCATTAGCATTTTATATGTCGTACGCCGTTACACCATTGAGAAAATTCAAGAATCATACGCTCTTCAACGGAATCCGAATATCAAAGGCAGAAAAGGAATCAGGGAACATACCGGACCGATCCGGCCCAGATAAAAGAACCGATCCGGTTCATACGGACCGATCCGCCTAAAGAGACCGGACCGATCCGCCTGCTAAGGAAAGGCCAGTGTACCCGGATCCATAGTGAACCGATGAAGCTAAAAAGATGAACCGATCCGACGCCAACCGGATTGATCCGCATTCAAAAAGGAACCGATCCGATGTCACCGGACCGATCCGACGAGGATAATTTCAAACAGATCATGTTCAGATCATGTTCCGAATTTTAGGGCTCAAGTTCTCCTATTTAATCCCACTACGAGAAGTGGTTTTTCTAAGACTTCTACACACAATTTTCAGAGTAGAGAAAGCCCTAAGTCTTCACCTATTAAGTACCAATACTCTAGGTATTTTGATTCACACAAATTCCATTCATTTGTGAATCCTTTTGGTAACCCAGGAACGCAATTTTGCAGTTCAACCCTTGTGGAGGAGACCGTTCTTCCTCTCCATTCCAGCCCTACTGGAAAGGGATAATTCCAGCCGCGACTACAGAATCCGATACCTGAGGGTAATTCTTAGTCAACTTGTATTTTCATTGTAATCCGATTGTAAGCCGTTTTCTTACAAATTATAGTGAAAATAAATGGTTTTTGCCCCTGTGGGGGATTTTTCCTTAATTGCATGTGTTTGAATGTTCTTGCTTAGATTACCATCTTATTCAATCACATACTGCTGCATGTTTAGGATTTGTTTGGGTTAAAAGGGGTTTTATATATCATTTGATCATTTGAACGCGAGCACACATGTGTCTCAATATGCAAGTGGATGAGCTCTTTAAGCTCAACAATGATTGTAAGATTTGGAGAAGGTATCAATATGATGTAATCCACATGTACTGGAGGGTATAACACCACTACTCTTCCTCTTGTCCTCTCACTTCTCAAACCGAGTGCATGAGACTTCCACCACTGCTGGAGACTCGAGGTTAGATGTACGCAATTTTATCTCTGCATACTGCAGAGAGACTGTTTTCACAACTCGAACCTGTGATCTTTACGTCATAATGGGACAACCTTAGTGTTGTTCGAGGCCACATTACTATACCAGTTAAACAATCTTCTTAAATAAGAGTGAGGGGGAACTTGTTTACTTCCTGGAGTCTTTCTTAACTTCCGTAGTCAAAGATGTGCAATCATAAGGCCACCCCTTCTACCTAACCTTTAAAAATAATCTCACCGGTATTCGAACTGAGGGACTAAATGCCAAGTAGGGAATTAAATCATACACATTTTCCCGCTTTAAAAAAATAGATATTATCATAAACAACCCACAAAATTTTACTCCGTGTTGATTGGCATTCAGAACCATACCCACACAAGAGGAACAAAATCACAATTTAACTCAATTCGATTAATTCCACCTTTATTATCATAATCTTTAAACCTCCATTGAGGCTTGCCAAAAGGGAAGAAAGATGTGACAACCACTTCACTAAGTCGTACTCAGATCTTCAACGGATCACAATTTTTTAGTCTTTCACCAAGTTCTTTTCCAGCTCTTGTACACTAATTTCAATTACCTAGGGTTTCAATTTCATTTTCGAATTTGCACATTTACTCTTCTTTAATCTGCACATGCTAGGGTTTCAATTTCGGTTTATTTTAACCCTAGAAAAATACTCTTCTTTGATCTGCAGATTTACTTGCATTCACAGTTATGTTCATAAAAGTTGTATCACAAATGGTGCAATCTAGATTATCTTCTTTGATCACAGTTATGTTTACATGTTGGACCCCCAAATTTTAAAACTCTTTAAATTAATGTGATGGTTCAATTAAATTCCCAACTAAAGTTTCAATTCAAATTTTAAACAAAAACAAACTTCAAATATTAATTTCTTCAAAATTAAACTAAAAGTGAAATTAAACTGCACAAACAAATTAATTTCCACTTAAACCGTATTAATTCAACCCAAGTCCTAAAAATTTTCTAACAATGATTTATTCTAATTTTCAATATAGGCTAAACCAAATTTTATCAAATTACAATTCTAGACATGAATTAAATTAAACTTACCCAAATTTTTCAAACTTAAATTATCACCAAATTAAACAAGTATGAGATTTAAACCAATTTTTATCTTGAGCATCCTAGCATGCATCTAAGGTGATTTTTGCAAGATAAAAATAAATAATCTCACTACGTGACGATGTACGAGGAAAACCCAAATGGAAAAAATCCCGTACGGCCCTGGCCTAACAAATCCACTAAGTACGAAAATTTTACAAAGACACGACAAGAAGACTTACATCACTCTACTCGACTCCTTCAAGCCTCGACGCTTTCTTCGTTCTTCAACATCTGCCTTGTAGATAACTTCGGAGTCCACCAATGGAGGCACAACCCACCGTCAACCACACATGGTGCCTTTCACCATGTGAGAAAGCTGCAGCACAAACTTGTTCTCCTTTATGGGTAGAGAATGACCCCAAACTTCTCTTCTTGTTGGTGTAGAGAAAACCCGGTGCCAAAACTCTCCAAGCAATATATATATATATATATATATATGAAAGCTTGGATCTAAACAAATATGGGTGTATATGTGTTTTTCTAGAATTTTAATCAATTAAAATCATAAACACAAAAAGGAACTTTTTCTCTCAAGAATGTTGCTCTCTTTTTCTCCTGGAGGGAATGAAAAAGTTATGAGAAAAAGTGTTTCCTGCACTTAGAGTGTATTTGATAAATAAGATGAAAAATAATCGCTAAGAGTCAATTTCCATGGAATTAAAAACTTGAAAATATTTTCCATGGAAAAAATTTCTTGGTGTTGTTTAATTGCAATTATTTTCCAAGTGGAAAATGTTCTATTTTCCATTTTTAATGTGTTTGATTTCCAATATTTTTCATGGAAAAAAAAGAAGAAAATATATATAAAAAACAGAAAAATAAAAAAAAAATCCTGAAAATTAATAAAAATACCAGAAAATTAATAAAAATAACTAGAAAATTTAAAAAAAACAAAAAAATGAATAAAAATAAAAGAATACAGAAAATGAAGAAAAAAACCAGAAAATAAATACTAACCCCAGAATGAATTTTAAAAAACCAAATATAAAAAAAAAACAGAAAAAATGTATTAAGATTATTAACAAAAAATAAAAAATGAATAAAAACCAAATCCATCCCCCCCCCCCCCCCCCCCCCCCCGTCGTCAAGTCTGTTCTTTTTTTTCAATTCTCTTGTTTTTCTAATTTTTTTCAAATATTTGCATTTTTATTAGTTTTCTATGGTATTTATTCATTTCCATTTGTTTAAGTTTTTTAGCGCTTTTATATATTCCTTTATTTTTTTCTTAATTAATGAATTTCTGAATTTTAATAAAATTTTGGGTTTTTTAAAATTAATTCAGGGGTTAATATTTATTTTCTATTTTTTACTCATTTTATGTATTTTTGTCATTATGTTTATTTATTTATTTATTTATTTATTTTTCTACCTTGTTATTTATTTTTTGGTTTTTTTTAAATTAATTCGGGGACTAATATTTATTTTATGTATTTCTTTTCATTTTGTGTATTTTGAAAATTTTCTGAGCGTTTTTTTAATTTTATGTTATTTGTTTTCTTAATTATTAAGTTTCTGAATTTTTAATAAATTTTTGGGTGTTTTGTAAATTAATTCCGGGGTCAAATTTTTTACCCACTTTCTGTATTTTTTTTATTTTGGGGGGGTTTTATTCATTTTCAAGATTTTTTTTCATTATTTTGGGGGTTTTATTCACTTTCTGTATTTTTTATCATTATTTTTGGGGTCTCATTCACTTTCTGTATTTTTTCAATATTTTTGGGTTTTATTCACTTTGTCGATTTTTTAATTATTTTTGGGTTTTTCTACGTTTTTGTGTCTTTTTCATTATTTTTGGGGTTTTGTTCACTTTCTGTATTTTTTTCATTATTTTTGGGTTTTTATTCACTTTTTGGAAATTTTTTTCTGTTTTGGGGGGTTTTATTCACTTTCTCAATTTTATTCATTATTTTTGGATTTTTATTCACTTATAGGATTTTTTTTCACCATTTTTGAGGTGTTATTCATTTTCTGATTTTTTTTCGTTTTGGGGGGGGTTTATTCACTTTCTGTATTTTTTTTAATTAGTTTTGGATTTTTATTCACTTTCTGATATTTTTTCATTATTTTTGGTTTTTATTCACTTTTTTTTCATTTTTGGGGTTTTTTATTCATTTTCTGGATTTTTTCATTATTTTTGAATTTTTATTCATTTTTTTCAAAAAAAAAATTGGGAGGGAGGGGTATTCACTTTTTGTATTTTTTTCGTTATTTTTTGGTTTTTAGTCACTTTCTCTATTTTTTTCATTATTTTTGGATTTTTTTTCATTTTCTTGATCTTTTTCATTTTGGGGGGGGTTATTCACTTTCTGGATTTTTTTCAATATTTTTGGGTTTTTATTAGTTTTCTAGTTTTTTTTCATTATTTGGGGGGTTTTATTCACTTTATGCATTTTTTTCATTATTTTTGAGGTTTTATTCACTTTCTGTATTTTTTTTCATTATTTTTGGGTTTTGATTCATTTTTTGGATTTTTTTTCGTTATTTTGGAGTTTTATTCACTTTCTGTATTTTTTTCATTGTTTTTGAGTTTTTATTCACTTTCTAGATTTTTTTTTCATTATTTTTTTGTTTTTATTCATTTTCTGGATTTTTTCCATTATTTTTTGGGGATTATTCACTTTCTGTATTTTTTTTCTTTTTCTTTTTTTTGTTTTATTCATTTTTTGGATTTTTTTCCCATTATTTTTGGGTTTTTATTCATTTTCTGTATTTTTTATCATTTTTTTTTGTGTGACAATTCTTTTCCCTAGAAAATGAATAACAAGGTGGGAGGAGGTTTTTTAATTCCACCTTTTTGTGGAAAAAGTGGTCACGTGACTTGTTTTAAGAAAATTAATTCCATGAAAAATTGTATTTATCAAACATCCAAAAGATGGAAAATGACTTCATATATTGTATTTTTCATGAAAAATTAGTGTTATCAAACACACCCTTAGTTAATCATGAAAAACAAGTGGGAAAACAAGTGGGCAAGTGGAAAGTTATTGAAAAACTGTCAGAAAACTGCCTAGTCCGTTCGAATGAGTTCGTTCGAACGATATTTCAGAAAACAATGCCCCAAACTCGTTTGAAGTTTGTTCGAAGTCTCGTTGGAATGACTTCGTTCGAACGACTTTTCTAACGAGAATTCAGAGATAATAAGTAAAAATCGTTGGAAAACTCGTTCGATATCTCGTTCGAACGAAAACTCGTTCGATATCTCGTTTGAACGAAAAAAGAGAAAATTCTATTTTTTCAAGATTAAGCCCAAAAACTTCTGGAAAAAGATCTAAATAATATTTTCTGAAAATAAAAATTCATAAAAAGTATGTTTTGAAATACACCCAATAAAAGTTCCAAGTTCCTATATATATATATATATATATATATATATATATATATATATAGAGAGAGAGAGAGAGAGAGAGAGAGAGAGAGGGGAAGGCTCATCTACATCATGCACCGTACATCACACCTTATTCTAGGCCCTAGAAAACCTTTTTTCAAATTTTATATTTTTTCCTTGAAATTAACCTTCCAATCAACACATGCAAAAAATTAGGTCAAAATACATTTTTTAGCTATTTTTAAAAAATTCACAAAAAATTGATGGCGCAGACCCTTATAAATAAGGTATTTTTTGCAGTTTTTTGTGGATTTTTTAAAAATAGTTACAAAATGTATTTTGATCTAATTTTTTGCATATGTGTTGATTAGAAGGTTAATTTCAAGGAAAAAATATAAAATTTGAAAAAAAAAAGTTTTTTAGGGCCTGTAATTAAGCGTGATGCATGAATGATGTATAGAGCATGATGTAGGTGAGCCTTCTCCTATATATATATATAACGCATTCATACCTTTGCAGCCTTGGAATCCAATTGTTGATGACGTGAAACATGTGACACGAAACCCGACAAGTATGAAACTTTACATCTTGGTCGCTACGTCTTCAACTTTTTCAAATGTCATAGGCTTGATAAGAACTAACTTCTATCCTATGACTCAAATGGTTTTTTTTCGGAATTAAGCCAAAACTACATAGAAATATGCGTCCTTACATCAGAGTTGCATTCACAGTTATGTGTAAATCTAAAATTGTACGATCTAGATTATCTTCTTTGATCTCCTAAAGTTTGGTACAATCTAGCAAATTAGTGCAACTCCCTAGGGTTTATGCCTTCAGTTTTATTAATCAATACTAATATTGGATTTTCAGGTTTGAAATATTGAAGATCGGGATTATATTTGATTTTCATGTTTGAAATGACTCGTCTTCTTGTTTATTTATTTAATGTTATTCACTCCACATTATTATGATCTTGTTTATATTAATGCTTCAGTTGTTGTTCTTAGTATGTAAAAAAATTCAAATGCATGCACATGATGTGTATGTGAAATTTCTTAAAAGATCTTTTTAGGCATGTTTATTTGTTTATTAATATGATAGAGTTGTGTATGTGATAATAATATAAAAATTCTCATACGGAATGAATATTGTTTATTGTTAGAATGTCGAGAGCACCGAGCCAAAATCAACTAATGGTCGTGTTTTGGACGATGGTCATGCAGGCAGTGGGGATATATAATAATATGAGGCGTTACCATTATAACTGTCATCTCACTAGGGCGTCTCACATTGATTATAGAGCTCATAGAGAGTTTGCACTAAATCGCATGTTCAACTCCAGTAATAGAATTTGTCATGAGCAACTTAGAATGAAAATGGGCCCATTCCATAGGTTGTGCACTCGCTTACGTAGATATGGGTTGGCTGATAACCATTCTGTGCGCGTTAAAGAGCAAGTGGCTATGTTTTTAACAAGGTTCTAAAAAACGTGGGACGTGATCGAGGCGTGGAGGCCAAGCCTTAAGCCTTAGAAGCCTAGGCGAGCCTTAGGCGTGAAAAGGCATTTAGGCCTTCTTAATATATTTTAATATTTTTTAACCATAAAAAGGCTATTAAAATACTAAAATTGTACATATCATAAAAATATGTCTGAATATTTACAAATTAAAATACTATTTGATTATTTTGGATGAGATAATGCTCCGGTTTGTGAAAAAATCTTTAAAAGGCGATATTGTTTCCCTACAGCATTGTTATTTTTAACAAAAAGTGTGCCTTAAGGATTTTACCAAGAATAAGCTGTAAAAAGCTTAAGGCGGAGCGTTTCTCCCAAGCCTCAAGCCTAAGCGGATTTTTTAGAACAGTGGTTTTTAACACAGTAGGCCATGACCATCATAACAGAGTCGAAACTTTTATATTTTTTCGGTCCGGACAAAATGTGAGTCATTATTTCTATAGAGTGTTAAATGCATGTCTTGTGTTATATAGAGATGTCGTCACCAATGTCATTGCTCAAAACTCCCCCATACGATAAGCGCAATATTTAAGACTGGTTCCCTCACCTTCATGTTAGGTGTTTATTACTTTTATTTTTTATTGATTAATATTATTTAGACATTCGGTGTTGGGTACTAAAACGAAGTGTATGTCTTAAAAGGATGATATGGGTGCTATTGACAGTACTCAAATAGCGATAACGTCAAATATGTCAAATATGTCCCCTCTTTCAAAAGTTAGAAAAACTTAATATCATTGTATACTAATAACTCCTCATAATAATAGATAGGTAAATACTATCTTGCCGATGGGGGATTCCCCTTGGTCCCGGGTTTCCTCACACCATGTCGTAGCACACATTATCATCATAAAGATACCGAGGGTCTAATTCCTGAAAATCGTAGAGAGTTGTTTAATGTTCGCCATTAATCTCTTCGTAACGTTGTTGAGAGGACCATCAGATTGTTACAAAAGAGGTTTGCTTATCTTAGGCACCAACCTTTCCATGAAATTGAAATGCAAGCGAATAATTCCCCGCATGTTGTGCAATACATAATTTCTTGCGAATAGATGACATCGATGATCTATGTGATGAAGACATAGTATGTCATGTACCCGAAGTTGTACCTGCCACAGCCCACGTCACTGTCATACCTGAAGCTACATGGACTAACCAAAGAAATACTTTGGCTAATATTATGTGGGATGATTGTAATCCCTTCAACTATGTGTCGGCCGTCTTTGATTGAAGAATTATCTTTGTATTTCCTTATAGGCAATTATTTTGAGCTTCTAAATTTGTATTTCCTTGTTCGTAACTGGTGAACTTTTACTGTAATGGGGTATACTACTTTTCTTTATTAATAAAGAACCAATTTTTATATCCCTCTATCATTCTTATTGCTACAGTTAAACCTGTTTGCTTCCACTTTTATTACAGAGGAAATGATGTTATATAAATCTATATTGTGTTGTTAAGTTTTTACTTTGAGAAAAAAAAATTATGTTGTGAAGTTGGACTATGTGTCATCAGTGTTGTGCACCTTTCTCAATTTTAGTCTTTTGTGCATTTATGGCCTTCTCTTTCTGTTTTGATCTTTTTTTGCATGATTTTGAAATGATAGTGGTGAAATCTTCCACTTCTTCTATATTGAGTCCTCTATATGGAGTTCCCATCTCCATATTCGCATCAACAATTTATCTTTAATATTTGTCTGCATTTTTTTCAGCAATCTACACGCCTACAGATTATATGAACAATAACACAAAAATGAGAACATATTTTAGGAAGCCTCTCATATGATATGTTGGTAACAAAACTATAGTTATTACGTCCAACTAACAGATTGTGCATTAATTTTTTACTTAAATCAACACTTAGGGTCCGTTTGGAAATTCAATTCCAAAGCTTGGAATTGGAATTGGAAGGCAATTTCAATTCCGTGGAATTCAAATTGGCCTTCCAATTCCAATTCCAAGCCTTGGAATTGGATTGCGAAACGGGTCCTTACTAGAATTCTAGCGTAGTGACCAAATCATCTATTTGCCTTAGCACTGTTTAACTTAACAGGCATTCCTACGCATTTATAAATAGTTCACAGTTATGTTCATATATGCATTTTCTACAACTATAGAGTCATATTATGCAGTGGTATGAGCAGTGGCCCTCTGTTGATATTTGTAATAATTGAAAGGGGCACCACTTTCAATTCATAAAGATTTGATGGTTTTCATGTCATTAGATGATTAGTCAGACCTGTTGAATGCTAGTACATGTCCTTTTTCATATTGGATGTTGTTGAATGCTTCTGTTGTTATCACAACTCAAAAAAACAATCAGACTTGTTAAATGCTAGTACAGGTCCAAAACTGAAATGTTGTTCTGTTGTTGCTATTGTTCTGTTTTGTTCAGTAGCCTCATATTGTTCTGTTGCTTATTTTGCTTATCTTAGCCTCATATTGATTAAATCCCATGTATCTTTTTTTTGTAAAACAGTTAATATGGCAAGTCACGGACAAGTAAATCGAGGTCCATTTTTTGTTCCTAAACCTACAACTATTCCAAACTCTCAACTAGAAATTGAGGAAATTTCTCTAGCCTTGTCACAAGTTGGTTCCCAAGCAAAAAAAAAACAGCTTCGGTGGAGTGATGATATGGATCAAGTATTAATCGATACTCTTCTAGAGTTGGTGCTATTCGGACCAAGAAGAACTGAAATGGATTCAAGGCAAAAAAACTATCAAAGGTTGTGGATAAAGTACGGGAAAAATGTCTTGTCGTTGTTCATATTCCACATGTAAGGGGTAGGTTAAAAACGCTGAGAAAAGATTATACAGTTATCACGGAATTATTCAAGAGGGTTTGGGTTGGACTCGAGTGGGCGAGTTACATCGGATCTATTACTTGGGACACGTACATTAAGGTGAATCTTTTTAATCATAGATTTTTTTTCATTAATGTGATTAGTAATTGGGTTGAAACTAGTGTGCAAATGTTTAAGTTTGACTTAGCTGTTCATTTCTTTGTTATTGTAGGAGAAACCCGATGGAGCAAAGTTGAAGGGAAAGTTTTGTCCACGGTATTACGACTGGGGAAAGCAATATCAATAATCCCGTAGATTTGGAGGATGAAAATGATGTTGATGAAACACAACCAAGTCACTCAATTACATCAAACCGAACAACGAAGGGGAGATCCCCTAAAGGACGACGTAAACGAGCAAAGCCTATGGATGATGATGATGTTTGGGCCCTTGCAAAGATTGCACAATCCTCCGAGAAGATTGCCCGTACTTTTGAAACGCATGCCACTCAAAATCATGTGAATGGACAAGCTATCTTAGAGAAGCTAGAAGAGATGGGGATTGAGCAAGGGGATACAATGGAGCTCATGCAATTGTTTGAATAAGATGAAAAAGCTTGATGGTTCTTCCTCGAGATTACTAATGATCAATTTCGACATAATTGGGTTTATCATAAGCTTGGACGGGTTCCTACACATTAGTTTTGATTTTTAGTATGTTTGAACATTGATGGAAGTTGTGATCCAATGATGGAGACTATATTTTGTTGGATGTAAACTTTGATATTAAATACTTCTAATTTTGGTATTAGACTTGGATTGTTGTTCAAATGGTGTTTTGTTATTATTAAGTTTGTAAATGGCCTATATTTGATGCTCTAATGATGTTGTATGCTATTGTTATCCATTTAGGAATGGTTTGAAAATGTACATTTTCAAATAGAAAATGCATTGCAATCAAACAACAAATTAACAATTTTTCACATAAAATGACTATTTTCAAGAGGAAAATATTACCAATCAAACAACAAAATTAGATTTTCTATGGAAAAAATTGAATTTTCGTGGAAAAAGTTTCCTAATAAAAAAATTCCATAAAAATGATTTCTTTTCAACACATTTTCTAGCCTGCAATCAAACACACCCTTAGTTCAAAATTTGAATTGAAAATTTTTCAATTCTAATTCCAAAGCATTGAACTGGGTTCCCAAACAAACCCTAAGGGTCCATTTGATTGTCATTGATTTTTTTTCCAAGGAAAATACTTGTTTTAGCTCATTTTTCACTTTTGTGGTGCTTGATTTTAAATACATTATGTGAATGCAATAGTTATAACTATAAAAAAGTGTTTCATAGCTTTATTATTTTTCATGGAAAAGAATTCTTACCCGCCCGCAAAGAACTGATTTTCGTGAAAAATTCCAAAGTAAGACCAAACCACTCATTTTTTTCCACTCATTTTCCACCTTATAAAAAATATAAACTATAATTCTTATCATTTTCCAACTTTGTAATCAAAGACGCCCAATAGATTTGTTTTTTCACAGAAATTATAACCTTTCTGTAGAAGAGCTAATAAAATGACAGGTTATTTTGATGCATTTGAAATGTTCCTGTGGTATAAATTCCAAGGGTTTTTTCAATGCATTCTAAAGCGTTTTGAAAGCAAGAAAGAAGATGCGCATCATGTAAATTATAAGTATTCTCTATTTTAATCAAAATTACAATGATCTGTCTTGATGCTCATCAAGTAAATTAATGATCTACCTTGATATCTAGATCTATGAAAGTGACTTCCCTTGAATTTATACATTCAGATTGAACCCCAATACAAAAGATTTGTCAAAATCGATTGAAAATGATGCGAAATTTAAAAATAAAAATACATAGGGGAGGTTTGTATCATAAACTCAATACACTAGGGAGGTCACTGTAATTAGTGCTACTTAAAACTAGTAAAGAAATAAAGAGATAAATATAAGTACAGGAACCCATTTCTCCCGTGTTAAAGAGGAAATCAAAATCCCACAACTATGTTGACCTAATCAATGGAAAAAGAATCAATACATATGTAAAAAAAATCGTTGATAAATGATGTGTTGGAACATATGAGACTTGTTTCACTATAAGAAATTCAACAAAATTGCCTCGGGGGACCATTAGGATAAATAAACTTCTTCAAATGTTGCTAATACTAATAATAAGCTAACATAGATGAATGATGATGTCAACAACTAAAAGTTTCACTCAAATCGCAAACCTTTTCAATTTGATCTCTTCCTCTTTTTCTTCGACTTCATTGCATTAAATTGTGTTTTCTTTTTTGGAAACTGCGAAGAAGGTTTCTGTTTCTTCTTCTGTTGTTTCGGAGGCACCTTCTTTGATTTGACGTCTTCTTCTCCTGCTGATGACGTGTCACTCGAACCTTCTTGTTCTTCATCTGAACTAAGTACCAAGTCCTCTACAACATCTTCATCCAAAGCAGTTGTCTCTTCATGGTTCGCTTTCCCTTTCTTCTTCTTCTTTTTCTTCTTCTCCTCTTTAGGATCTTTAGACCTGATAGGCAACGACTCTTAGTACACGTGTTTGTGGTAAAAATATTAGTGACAACTGTTACAATGATGACATGGTGGTAACCGTAACAGATCTAAGGGGGGATTGTTAGATCAAAACTTCAAGGGTCCAAACCAGACCAATGGTTCTGCCGTAAATTCAATAACACCATCTCAGGCCTTGATCCAACATTTCTCCCTCTGGTTCGTTACACCGCGTCGGCTTTACAACCGTTACATAATATTTACTCATGTTTGTGTGTGCGCACATACAGACGCGCATTATATATATATATATATATATATATATATATACACACACACACACACACACACACACACACACACACAGAGAGAGAGATGAAAAGGGACGTCTTAACCATACTTGGATTCATTTCCTGGCAACCAGGACGAACTAAAGACAGCTGCACCTTGTTCTTGCCTAGTATCATCATCTTCATCATCACTCTCTGGTGTCTTACCTCCAAACATGGACGATCGTTCACCCACAATCACACTGGAAACAACACGTGAAATTTTATAGTGGCAACTTAAACATGATATCAGCAATGTGACATATTTATGTGTTTTGAGGAAATTACAGTGACCTCCACATTCAGAATATCACTTTAGACAACATTTTTTATCTCGACATATAAAGAAACTTCCCCCTGTATGAAGAAATTTTCAGAGAGGGGAAGTCACTGTCACAGATACAAATGTGAGGGGAGGTTATTGTAATTTTGATAAACACGTAAGAGGCATATGTGATAAATTCAAACGGCAGGGGATATTAACTATAATTATCCCTTTAATGAGTATAACAAATTTATGAACCTGGACTCCATCAATGTGGCATTTCTTTGCTGTGCTTTCTGACGTAGAGTGGCGACATATTGCGATAGAGGGCTAACACCCGATTTTTTCTCTTCCTGTGAAAAATAAAATTACGGTACTTCAGTTTCTTAGAGAAACAATCAAGAACGGTATGGAAAATAAGCTACCTGAAATTACATGACTCAGTGGAAATGGAATGCCTTAAGCCACTTTTGGACAACCAATAGCATCACCCTTGCAATTTTATTTTTTTTGTTCTTTTATTTTTTGTTTTTGTTGTTACAAAAATGAAATGTTTGATGCAAATATATGTAATTTTGTTAATGTATCTCTGCAAATTATTAGAATGTCTATGTAATTTTGTATACAATGATATATTATATTTTATGCTAAAAAAACTCCGTAATTTGTATCTTATTCTAAAACAAGTCTGTAATTGGTTAAACTGACCATGCAATTTGATGTTAACATGACATTACAAATTGTTAAATTGGTCTTAAAAATGCTTACATGCCTCTGAAGGGTATTTTTGTCTAACAGAAGACCGTTAGGACCTCGAACAAAAAAGGAAAAAATATGGGATTTGATGTTAACAATTTTTTTTAAAAATAGGACCAAAAGCTAAGCATCCCTTCATTAAATTCACACAAAATCAATTGTCAATTGATAGATACTTTATGGAAGTCGCACAAATACCTTGAAAAAATTCACACACTAGGAAATCCGTAGAAACTGTACCACAAAAATCACAGATACTTTTTGTGAAAGTATCTGAGCAGTAAAACAAACTGTGTTTTCTGGATTGAAGTAGCGAAGGGCTACTTGTTAAACACCCTTAAAAGTTTATAGAAATAGTTACACCATCTTAAAGAAAAGCTAAAACTAGGTTTTGAATTTTTGGCATTTTAACAAGGACCAACCAAGACTATCAATTGATTTAACCCATGCCCTTGTTTGAACTCAACTGCTATTTATCTTCCTATGGCTCTCCTAGTTCAATTCTCCAGCTCAAGAGCAGCATATACTAAAATCAGTTGGGGACAAAGTTGTCCTGAAGAAAAACATGAGCCACACATGTGCAAACCTCGAGAAAAGATGTCGCAGCAGGATCATTTGGCAGATAAGAAATTGACGCACGCTTTTCATTTGTAAACTTGGAATTGGCCTCAATCTGTGTAATGAAACAGAACTATCAGCAGTCCACATCATAAGCTACACTACATGTCAAATGGACTATTTCAGCAATAAAATAGTCAAATGAAGAAAAATTTCATGGAATTTTTTCACACAAAATCCATTTTGGATAACTCTGGCATGACTGATCATCAATGAATTATGTTCGAGTCTGTCACACTAGAGTATATTACCATGCTAAATTATAAAGTATAATAAAGGGGTAAATTGCAAGAAACCCCTGAGCTATCACACTGGTTGCAAATACCACCTGAACAATTAAATTTGCGAAAATTTCCTTGAACCTTGCAATTTCCCCCTTATGTGTCACTAAAAAAGGTTTCAACTTGTTAGGAACACTCATTTTAGTGACACATAAGGGGGTATTTGCAGTTTTGGAGGCTTATTTGCAACATTAAGGAGTTATCTGAATTGAAGCAGTGATTTGGGAGATTTCTTGCATTTTACCCTAACATAAATTAATATTTGGTTCCAGTGGATATCAGAAGATGAAGAGTCAAACAAGCATAACAATTTCGATTAAAATCGGATAGAAAATAAACGGACAAGAATTTAGCAAGCAACTTTGGATTTTGATTTACCTGACGAACAAGGTGCCTGATTTCTCGACGGAACCTCTCAACCTTTGTGGATTTGGAAAAGTTACGCAGACGAACAGCAGGAACAAAAGACAGCTCAAAGAAAGCAACAGAATAGCTCCATTGAGCTAAATGTTCAGTTAGTTCTTCAACCACAGAAAAAACACATGCCTCTTGAAACGATCGTGTCTTCAAGATTGGTTTGCTAACCTGCCAAATGCAATACCAGATCCACATAAACAATGAACTTTATCTCCTGCAGTCAGGAAAATTATGAACAATCACACTTAAGGCCCTGTTTGGCCTAAGGTGAAATATTTTTTACCTCGGTGAAAAGTACTGTTACCTAGGTGAAAAATATTTAACCCATGATCAAACATGGACAAATAATACCTTCAGTACACTGCGTAAATCAATAGCTTTGCCAACACCTCCTGTAGGGGGTCTATTCAATTCTTTCATATCCAGCATGTCTAAAAGGAGCATAGAAACTGGAATAAAGGTACCAGTGGAGGCAGCTATTCGATTGAGCATCCTCACACAACGCAACCTAAGGGGAATATACCGAGCAGTTGGAACTAAACGTGCCACCCCAGATATTATCTGAGTCAATGGATATGCAAGGGGCTTAAAATCGGCTTCTGAACTATAGGCACAGACAGCTCCAGTCCACAGCTCAAGGCATTGCATATACTTCCATTCATACACCTTTCTGAATGATTCCTGCAAAAAATTAAATTAAAAAAATAATCAGGCAAGGGTAGTATGGAAAAGTGAGACTATTAGGCTCCGTTTGGTTCAGGGTGTATATTTTTGGGGGGGTTGATACCCTCTAAATAATGCGCCAAGACAGTATATAAGGTGGCCCCAGTGTTTAAAAATGCGTGCTATTGCATTAAGAAGCTGAAAACGCAAAAAAGCGCATACTAGTTAGCTAGCGGGATGTTACAATAGCGCGCGATATTTGCTGATCTGGCACAGGATTTTGCGCTATTTAGGCTTTTTTTTTCATTCCTTGATTTAACAAACTACGTCGTTTAGTTTAGAGAATCAACCAAAAATAAAAAAGCTCCTACTCTGAACCCATCAATTAACTTTTCAAACCCTTTTGGACATTTTCCATGACCAGGCACAAGAAAACCCCACCTGACCAAACCGAAGTCGCCAGAGACACTGGACTTCAGAATAGACCTCGCCGGAGCTATTGGACTTCAAAATCTAAATCGACTGAACATTCGATTGAGGGATTGGGGGATTAGGGTAAGCCAGCTTTGCTACTGGTCTACTGGGGCATCGATTCAGTTCAAAAATGTAAGCATACTTTATATTTATGATGTTCAGTTCAAAATGTTACTTATCTATGATTTTATTCTCTGAAAAAACTTTATTTATCATTTTTCAGTTCAAAATGCTACGTATATATGATGTTTTTCTCCGAAAAATCTTTATTTATGATTTTCTGTTTAAAATATAATTATTTGTGATTTTATTCGCTGAAAAATTATTCCTTTACAAATATATTTATATATGATATTATTCTCTTAAAAATTCTATGAATTTCAGTTGGTTTTTGTGATTATAATGTAACAGGAAAAATTTTGGATGGAAGAATTCATATAAAAAAGATGGGCAAAAAGGTATCTTTTGCAAATATTGTCATCGTAGGTCTAATGGAGGTATAACACAACTGAAAGAGTCCTAGGAGTAGGTGTAGACAATCGGCAAATTTTGGGTGTGAGAGAAGGTGCAAGTTGTGGTGGTGATGATAGTAGTGGTTGTAAGAGGGTTGTGATGAGTTGCCTGGTGGGTTTAGGAGATCGTCCCTAGAGTACTTAGACGTTGCAATAAGAGAGACATGTAAAGGAGATCAAATATGCACATACATAACACAGATTTAGCGTGGTTCAACAACATGCTTACGTTCACGGTGAGGTTTGATTTTTCTTATTTCATTATTACAAGAGGGGGGGAAAAGGGTGAAGTAATGTATAATAGCGTTAAATGTTTTGTTTGTTAATTTTTTGTATTAAATGTAATAAAAGGGGTTTAATCCTCTTTAGTAGATATTAGAATAAGTGAAGGGTATATTAGCCTTTTGATGCTTTCCTAGTTAGAGTAGGATTACTACTTAGTATAAATAGGTAATGATGTAATAGAAATCTGAATTATTCTTTTGGTTTGAAAATACAATTTTCAGATTTGTTTTCTTTTCTCTCTTCTTTGGACTCAATTGGTGGTGTATCCATCATATTGGTATCAGAGCCTTGGGGGGGGGGGGGGGGGGCTCCCATTGCCTTTCACCATTAATTGCTCCCAAGAAGAGAAATCAGAACATCAAGTTTGAGAATCGTTTAACAACCCTAGAAGAAATCATGGTTCAAATGATGGCAAAAATGAATGAACAAAACGCTCAACAAAACCCTAATTTTGTCAAAATTTGGGGGTTTTGTTTCTTCTCAACCTTCTTTTCAAATCCTAATTCCTATTTGGAACTCTAATTCTGACATTCTTCAAGAACCACCCAATAACCAACCCCAATCCAAAAATTTCACCCAATTTCTAACCACAACTAACAAAAATCATCAATCGCCCTCCCAAGACACTTCCGCTGCGAATCTAAAACCTCCAAACATGCCCCAAGACCGAAACCCTAGGGCTGCCCCACCAAAAATCAGTGAAAAGTTGGCCCTACGGCTCAATCGGTTAGAAAGAACAAGAGAGAGAAGGGGAATAAAATGAAATCGATTAAGAAACTAGTTCAATCAACATACCTCATCGGCGATCTTTCCCCAGCAGGCCATCCCATGTCTTGGCAATCCCCGTTGATGTCCCAACAGTCCAACAGTGGCCACAAGAGACGTAACCTAGGGTTTGGCAACTCTATATTTATTTTTTACCCAGGTAGATGGAGATTCACTCTGATTCGAATCAAGAAGAGGGAGGTCGTCGGCTTGTAGACTGGGGGCTTTGTTTGCAAGAAGAAAAGACAAACGAAGAAGCTGATGAGGACTTATGGAGGACCAGATTGGGTGTTTAGCAACTCTTTGTTCGTTGAAGTGCACCTTCTTAATAAGTGGGATGTGTGGTCCTATTACTTAAAAAGATAAAATTTCGGTCTATTGATCAAGAGTCAGCAATAGGTCTCATTTGGACGGAACTTCTTTTGACAAAATTAAATTGTTGGGACCCAAAATAAATTATCTACTTCTCGACCGCATATATTGAAATTTTTGCACTCGACTACAACTTTTCAAAGTTGGAGGATGAACTTTTTCAAAGAAGGGGAGAATAATGTTGACGTCAACTACATGTCAATGGTTAAAAGAAACAAATCGAACCTAACTACTAGAGAGAGACTCAAAAGATGACTTATATTCAAGAATGGTAAAAGTCCATACAAATGAGATTACATGGGGTATTTATATGGGAAGGATTACTTGCTAATCAAGTAATTAGCTAAAAAGATTAAAAGGACCAATTAAAAATAAAAGAATGCATAATTAGTCCAAAGGAGACTAATTAAGGAGCAAAAATGCCTAAAAGAACTAAAAATAGAAAATAGAGATAAAAGGAAAATAACAATGGATTCCCATCACTCTCCCCGTCTTTAAAAAAGCTCGTCCTCGATCTTGCAAAATTGGAGAATCGTGTGAGAAATTCCCAAAATGTGCTTGAAAAGAGATGCAAAGACTTGTAAGGCCAAAAATATTTTTTGAAAATTTGAGGAAAAGGTCATCCTTTAATTCTGGCTTCAAGATTCATCATCTTCCTCCTACCTTTTATGTCAACCATCAAAAATAACTTCCACCCAGATCAAAAGCCAAATTTGGGTTGCCAAACCCTAATTCTTGAATTTGTTGGAGGGTTCCACCTAGGGCAGAGGGTAAATCGGCTAGCATAGGAAAAATTTAACCCTTGTCAAGGCATCCCGTGGGGTTTTCGGTAAGCCCTGGACTTTCTTGGTTGTGGCAGACCACCACAGGTCAGTTTCGACTTGGACTGGTGGTATTCTTAAGGTTTTGGGACAGTCCGCCAAGGGCAGAGGTGGCAGGCAGGTTACTTTACTGGAGGTTACAGGCAGGCACAGAAGGGCGAACGTCATTAGCAGGTTACTGGCCGAGGGTCTAGGCAGTCCGTCGGAGGTAAGAGATTAACCCTGGGCTGCCGAAGGTTGGGAGAAGTCCCTGAGCAGGCTCAGAACTGTCGGAGATTGTACGGAAGGGCAGACAGCAGCTGCTAGTATGTCGACAGACATGATATCTGCTGTTCGAGCAGGTGGCGAGTTGCCACAGGCCGTTTGGGCCAAATCTTCGTGTAGAATCTTCTTTCCGGGCCTTGCCTTGTGTGGTGTCTTCCAGCGTATTTGTGGTGGTGGTGGTGGCCTGGATTTTGGAAAATTGTTGTAAAAAGACTCGAATTGCTCTTGTTGTTTTTTAACAATCTTTTTCATTTCGCGATCCATTTGATCTTTCAATTCTTGAATACCTTCCATTTGAGTCTTGAATTTTCTTGGAGCAATTATGAGTAGTGTACGATTCATGGTTCAAAGTCAAGGCCGATACCGCGACGATACGGCCGAGTTGACTAGGTATCGGTGCCCACCGATCCGATTCCGAGTTACGAGTTGAGTTTTCAATTATTGATGTGAATCGAGCCTATATCGGTAATTTCTCGGTAGTATCGGTGATATAGCGGTATAATCGACCCATATTGGCGATATCGCAGTAGAATCGGCCCATATCGGCGATATCACAATAGTATCGACCCATATCGGTGATATATCGGCCGAGATGGTACAAGTTACTAAGAATCTGTGTGTGGGTTATTTGATCATCGTGTGGGTTTAATTTAGTGCGTTGTATATGTGCCAGTTTTTTTTTTTAAAAGAATGCAAATGATCCAAATGTTATTTGTTATTATTTTTTATAATAATGTTCCCAATGTTATATTTTAATATGTTATTATTTATAAAAAAACGTAAATGTTATCCTTTTACAAACAAATATACAACTGTATTTATTGTAAAAATAATATTTGTATCCTCTAAACATTTGTAAAAATAATATTTTCATCCTTTATGTAAAACTAACATTTGCAACACAAGTAAAAAAAAAATATTTGCATCCTTTTTGTAAAAAAACAACATTTTCATCAATTTAAAAAAAACATTTGCAACACAACAAAAAAAAATAACATTTACATTCCTTTTATAAAAAAATAACATTTGCATCCTTTTTGTAAAAAACGATTGTAAAAAAAACGTAGTGTTTTGTCAAAATCACTATTTGTATCATCTTTGTAAAAAAATAACAATACGAAAAAAGAAACATTTCTATCCTTTTTAGGAAAATATAACATACTTAAAAAACACATTTGTATCCTCCTATTAAAAATAATAGTAAGAATATAATAGTTGTATCCTCTTTGTAAAAAAAAAATATCCTCTTACTAAAAAAGTAACATTTGTTTTTCTTTGTAAAAACATAATATTTGTATCCTCCGTGAAAAAAAACATTGATTTATTATGGAACATTGAATCTTGCAAGTTCGCAGCACGTCAATATAATCAATTGTACAATGTTATGCATATTAAAGAATAGTTTTAAACTTATCTGATTGGTCCACATTGTTAATCGTATTTTTTTAAAATTTTCTAGATTTTTTTCGGAATTTTTTGCACTCTCTAAATAGTGTGTCTTTGCGTATCGCCCGATACCGTGACCGATACTGCGACCGAGTTGAAAATCGAGTGACCGATACCGGGACCGATACCGAGACTTTGAACCATACTACGATTTGTTGATACACTTGCACACACCGATACAAACTACACACAAACACCAATGTTTGGAGCGACACCCGCTCTGATACCAATTTGACGTAAACTACGCGTCAATGGCTAAAAGAAACAACCCCACCCTAACTTTTGGAGAGACTCAAAAGATCGTCTTATATTCAAGAATGAAAAAAAGTCCTTACAAATGAGATTACATGGGGTATTTGTATGGGAAGGATTACTTGCTAATCAAGTAATTAGCTAAAATGACTAAAAGGACCAATTAAAAACAAAAGAATGTCTGATTAGTCCCAAACATGCTTGGAGACTAATTGAGAGAATGCCTAAAAATAACTAAAAATAGAAAATAGAGATAAAAGGAAAAATAAAAGGAAAATAACAATGGATACCCATCAAATGTATGATGTTTTGTTTGTTAATTTTAGTATTAAATGTAATAAAAGGGGTTTTAGTCCTCTTAAATAGATATTAGAATAAGTGAAGGGTATTTTAGTCTTTTGATCCTTTCCTAGTTAGAGTAGGAATACTACTTGGTATATATAAATAGGTGATGATGTAATAGAAATCTCAACTATTCTTTGGTTTGATAATACAATTTTCAGATTTGTTTTGTTTTCTCTCTTCTTTGGACCCAATTGGTGATGTTTGCATCATGAAGACTCTTCACCCTTAAAAATTACACAAAAAAATGGTACAACAAAATGTGAAGATTCCCTAGTTCTAACTATGTTATCGCTTCTTCGTTGTATCGAATGTCTTTATATAGGAGCCTAGGAATGGGTAACACAGGTGGATTATATGGTGATGGGACAAGAGCCAAATTTTATCTACTTTATTACCCCCACTTGGACACCTTAGCCAAAACACACTTTAAGAAGGGGCTATGTTGTACACCCATTTCTCTAGATAACTTGGAACCCCTCTGTAAGATGGAACAAGAGCCAAATTTTATGTGGCTTTATTGCCCCCACTTGGACACCTTAGCCGACACACTCTTTCAAGGACCCCTCTGCAAAATGGGCCAAGGGCCAAGTTTTATCTACTTTATTGGCCCCACTTGGACACCTTAGCCGACACCCGCATTAAGGAAGGGAGTTGTTGGACACCACTTTCTCTAGATGAATTGAACCCCTCTGCAAGATGGCTTAGAGATCCCCCCACCCACCCTCTCTCCAAGTAGCTTAGAATTCTCCTTTGAGATGGATTATAACCCCTCTTCCAGATGAGTTGGAACCCCCCTTTTGAGATAGCATATAACCCATCAGCGAGATTATGTAGAACCCCCGTTCACATGCCTAGCATATAACCCATCAGCGAGATTATGTAGAACCCCCGTTCACATGCCTTAAACGCCTTTAGGATATGATTTAGAACCCCTCCTCTAGATGATATAAGAACCCTCCTTTGAGATGATTTATACCCCCCACCCCCACCCACCCAACGTGGCTTAGATTCCGCCATCGAGATGATGTAGAACTCCAGTTCTAGATGATTTATTTATGATTTTCAGTTTAGAATGATACCTATTGGTTATTTTATTCTCCGTAAAATCTTTATTTATGATTTTATTCTCTTTAAAATTTCTTATTGTGTGTATTTTTAGTAGGTTTTGTAAAAATAATGTCTAACAAGTGAGATTTTCAGTAGAAGCATGCATATGAGAACGATGCGGAACAATGTGTCTTTTGCAAAGATAGCCATCTGAAGTCTAATGGGGTATAATATGACTGAAAGGAACTTGGGAGTGGGGGTAGACAATCAACAATATTTTAGTGAGGGAGAGGGTGCAGGAGGTGTCAGTGGCGATGGTAGTGGACTACTGTAGTGATCCCACTAAAGGTGCAATGGACAAAGTTCGTTTATCGTGTACCTAAACACACCACCATTAATTCTACTTTCAAAAAAGAACAAAGAATTGGTTGTTAGTCGTAAATTTGGGCAATGGGCGTATTCAGTCCTTCCAGATAATTGTGTAAATGATCACTTCAAGCCCTCTATGACTGCAATCATTGAGTTTAAGCCCTCTTTCGATGCATGAGTTGAGAACATGGATTACGATGCGTGAGTTGAAAACATGGATTCTTATAGAGGAAGTTAATGATATTGATATTGATATTGCATTAGACGACCATATTCCACAATTATGGGTAGACAGATGATAAAAGTAATTTTCTTGAATAGCGATGAGGGTACTTCCACTATATATAATGAATTAATGTTAATGTTGCTAACAGGATGAAAAATGGAGAGTTGTTTTTTTAACTATCTTCATGAGATTGTTAAATGAGCTTGGTGCGGAAAACATGATTCAAATCTCACAGATGATGCGACTAATTACAAGAATGCCGGAAGGAGTCTTTAAGAAAGTGGATCACATTATGGTGGATCCTTTGTGCGGCACATTTTATAGATTTGAATTTGATGTTGGAAGATATTGGCAATTTGAAGATTTTAGGGGACACACTTCAAAAGGCAAAACAAGTGGTTAAATTTATTTATTATCATACGAGGCCTCTTTATTTGAAAGAACATATAAATGGGAAAGACCTTCGTCCGGCCATAACTTGATTTGCTACCGCATATCTCTCACTCCAAAGTCTTTACAATAAAAAAGATCGCGTGTTGAATGACTCGGATTTTTGGCTACAAGTGGCATTGTGTTAAGAGTATTGTCCCACTTGGTAGTGGGTTGACGGTGGTGGATTCAAAGGAGAGACCGACAATGGGATATATACAAGCTAATGCATAGGGCAAAAGAAACAATCAATCTAAATGTGGGAATGTTGAAAGAAAGTATATGCCAATTTGGAGAAAATTTGATGCAAGATGAACTCCACAACTTCATCGAATACATGCGGTTGTATATTACTTGAATCAACAAGCGTTGTAAAGAAAAAAAATCTAATTGTGAGGAAGTAAGAATTGGCTTTATGAGGAAGTTTGAATGGGCTTTACGCTTGCAAGGAAAGGATGTTAAGCTTCGATGATCGTCTAAAGTTGATATCCAATTGGACTATTATGACAATCAAAAAGAAGATTTTGGATGCCCCTTGGCTAAAAGATCAAGCATGCACCGTGCCATCGGTATTACTAATTTACTTTGTACCTTCAAAATATAAATCACAATGTTGTAAAATTCATTTCATTGGTTCTCATTGTGTTTTCTGGCAGCATGGTGGATGCGTTTGGGAATAATACTTAAACTAACTTATAGTGCTTCGGAAAGGGAACGAAATTTGAGCTCTTTTGCAGCTATATTATTTTTGTTAAATTTGTTACCTTTACTGCTCAATTTTTATTTTTATACGTTGAATTTCATTTTGCTTTCTAAAATTTATACTTTATGGTTAATTTTATACACACAATAAAGAGGAATATGCTTGAACACAAGAAGTTGAATGCTTCGGTAAATTGATCATATTATTGTCAATGAAAGTGATTTTCATGATGATACTTTCGTGATCACGGAGAGAGAATCTTGCCCTCCCTAAAGATACTTTCGTGACATCCTATCTGGGTTTGCCACCCAAGACGATTGATAGCTATTTAGAGAGTGAAGTCCCCATTGTTGATGCCGATTCTTCTCTAATTTCAAAGAAACGTAAAGTGTTGATCAATTATTATCGCTAATATTTTAATATATATGATCATAAATTATCATCCAAATAACTTGTAATTCTAATATCTATTATACTAGGTGAGGAGGTAAAGGAAAGAAGTGAGATTGGATATCATTGATGAAAATGTGGAGATTGATTAGTATGGAAGAATTGCTCTGAGGATCTTTGATATTTGATAGTGGATACTTTCCCAACTTGGAAAACCAAGATGATGATGATATTATGTTAGAAGAAGGACTACGTTTGATTTCATTTGTTTGCCAATTTTTTTTGGAACTTCAAGTGTTGGGATTTTTGTATGGATTTATTTATGTTATATGACGTTCTTTAGAACGATGTGGTCCTATGTTTGTTGCTTTATTTTAAATGTAGTACTTAATGGCCAAGACTTCAATTGAAATGATGTAGTACTTCATTTGGAATAATTGTTTGAACTTATTTATTTATATAGTTACACGTACTTTTAATTATAAAAATAAAATGCACGAATTGGTTGTATGATGCAATTTGGCCGAAGCAATCCCGGAACCAAAACGTGACACCTTACATGACCGCAATTTAAAACATTGGGTGACCCCGAGGATTCAAACTTTTGACCTTAATGTTCTGAGGTAAGAGCTAGGCTATGCCCTTGGGGTTGGGTTGAAGAATTTTTACGGAAAATGGTGAAATTTATTTCACCCCTATGTAGTTAATTTTTCTTGTTTCTATAATAGAATAATGTGATTTGGACCAAATAGTGACAACGGAAAAAAAAAAATCACCATTTTACTTTTCACCATGCTTATAATATTATACCCCAATCCAAACATAGGCCTAAAGTAGGCCTTTAAAAGCCAAGCATCGGCATTAATTTGAAATTTAGATCAATCTTCTGCAGTAGATAATTATCAACTGGTTTATTCATTTCATGGCATTAAAAGGTCAGTTGAATTTTTCAGATTTGAGACTAAATTTTAATGATTTAATTTAAGTACAAACAATGTATAGAGGTGACGTGAAGGTAACTTGTACCAACATTTAATAAACACTACATATTAAATTTCACATAATTCAGCAGAGAATCCTCCTGAAAGAAAGGTGTGGATAAAAATAAGGGTCAACTGCAAGAAACATCCTAAACTGTGAAACAATTGCAAATACCTTATGTGACGCTAAAAATCGCTTAAAAGGGGGCGAAATTTCCAAACGAATGGAATAATTCAGAGATTTTTTTTTTTTTTTTTGCAAGATTAATAGTTCAAGGAGATATTTGCAACTGGTGTTCTTCAAGAAGTTTCTCGGAATTTATCCTTCGAAAATTACAGCTACAAATTTAAAAAAATGCCCATAGTAATTACCTTTGTTTTCATAGTAAGTGCCTCCCGTAAAATCATTGCTAACTGTCGTATGAAGACAAAGGCATGTTGATACGCAGCTGCCAGGTCCACCCCAAGAAGTTCAGTCACACAATTACCAAGGAACTGTATATGTTGTAACTTGGCTGCATTCACAAATTGGCAGTTTAAGACGTAAGCTTTGTATACTCCCTTGAAGATCTCGTCGATGCAGTCAGAACCAAGTCGAACGCATATATCTCTTAGAAATAAAAAGGAGACAACAGGTAGGGCACCTCCCCCTGTACCCCAGAAATGAAGAACAACCTGAAGGGTGAAAAAAAGTGATAATCATTGTTCTGTCTAACCATTTTATAGACATATCTTATAGATCATTAGTGGCTGCCATTGTTATTACAATATATTCTGCAGCATGCAAATGTTGTGCATTCCCATAAGCGTGAAGGGAAAGCATATGATTCAGCTCATCACATATACTCCTCCCTTCCCAAAGTAAGAGTCATGGTTTGAATTTATGACTTTCAAGAAAGCAATCACTTCAACGTAGTCAATGGCCAAAACTAAAACTTACTTCAATATTGTGAAATTTGATACATTGATTTTTAAAATATACTACTAATTTGGTACATCCCAAAAAGGAAAGGACTCTTTAATTTGGGAGAGAGAGTATATATCACTTTGATCATTGAAAGATTAAAAATTTATAATTCAAAATTGACTTCTAAGTTTTCATGAAAGATTTTCAACCAACTTGATGTTGCCACCCAAGATCTATGTAGAATGCGTTAATAGATGGGTGACCAACCAAATGGTAAATCACATATAGTATAAATACATAGATATAACACCGTTTGGTTTCTGAATGCACCCCCCTTCTTTTAAACTATTTACGAAACTTCCCTGTGGGTAAATGATTCGATATTTTTTTATCAAATTTAGTGAAGATTATCTCCATCAAATTTCTTGAAAAAATCAATCATTTAGTGGGTGAAATGCAAATCAAAAGTTTCATAGGATCAAATTTCACATGCACGTTAATTTTGCATTTCATTCACTTGAGATGAGATGTTTCATGAAATTTGATTAATACGGTCCCAATGTTGTGAAGAACATCTCCACCAAATCTCGTAAAAGTAAAAATAAAAATAAAAAATCAGCAATTTACCCACTCAACAGGAAAGGTTGGTAAACAACTTGAAAAGTAGATGACATTTTTTTAGAGATTTCCATATATAGAGAGAGAGAGAGGCAGGTCCTCATGCACACCAAGTTTGCACACCATGTTTGCACACCGTTTTTTAAAATAGTAAAAAATAATAATTTTGAGTTGAATTTTTTTTATATGGCATTTAAACATTTGAAGGGGCCCATATAAAAAAAATCAGCTCAAAATAATGTTTTTGCTATTTTTAAAAAATTAGTCAAACTTTCGCACATTTTAAAGCACTCTAAAAGTCGTAAAAATTTGACCGATTTTTTAAAAATAGCAAAAATAGTTATTTTGAGCTGATTTTTTTATATGGGTCCATTGTATTGTTAAAATGCCATATAAAAAAATTCAACTCAAAATTATTTTTTTTACTATTTTAAAAATATAGGTAAAAAATCAGTTTGCAAACTTAGTGTGCATGAGAGCCTCTCTCTCTCTCTCTCTCTCTCTCTCTCTATCTATCTATCTATCTATCTATCTATCTATCTCTCTATATATATATATATATGAATTCCCCTAATTATATGCCCATTGAATACCTTAAACCAAAACACGTCTATGAATCCATCATCATAGTCTAAAGTATTAAACTGAATGAGAATATTATACAACTCTAGAGTATACCTTAATATACTTCCTTAAGAGGCTTGGCAAAGCAGCCAAAAATATAGAAGAATATCTTAGACGTCGTATTGTAAACGATATCATTTCCATGTCAGTCATTTGGTTCAAAACATGCAGAGCGTTACCAAGATACGACTTCACCAAGTGGTTGTAGCTCTTCCATTGTTTCGTGCTCATCAACTCCGTTATGGTTTCCTTCTTACCCCCAAAAGGAGGGAGTTTCAATAATGCTCGAAGAACGCCATCCATTTCACTCATAACAAATAACATTATCTTATTGAAGACGCTGCTAGACATGATACTCAACTTCGACAAAGCCTCTCCCTCGCCATCATCACCGTAATGGCACGCGGTTCGAAAAGCCTTCATGAGAGAACGAACAGCACCTAATCTTGCATCTTCTCGAATTGAATTACACCAGGAATCAACCATAGCGCTAGTTATAACGTTTTTAGAAGATTTCTCTTCCTTTTCTGCCACAGGTCCCAAGTGATGTGCTTCGGTTTCTTCATCTTCTTGCATTTCCTCATCGTCCATGTCAGTTTCCATGTCAGTTTCAAGATCCTCCTGTACATAGTTGAAACAGAATTAGGAAAGGGCATTTTCAATTAGCAAACTGATTATAAATAAATAAAAACAGTACTCACATCATCGATGTCCTCATCATTGAAGTCTAGAAGCTCCTTATCGTGCTCTTTCAAGAATTGATAGAACTCTGGGTCCTGTAAAAAACAATTGTGTAGGGAAGAGTTTGATAATGCAATTCAATATCAAGCAACTTCGGCAGTTTTTGTTTGTTTTCCAGCGAATATATATACATGCAAATCCATTCTGCAGATCATATCCATCCTGATACCACTACTGTGGTTAAACTTCTTTTTCAAGATAAGTAACATTATTTTAAACACACATCTAAAAGGAGCAAATCCATCCAAAAATGAAGGAATGAAATCTCATTTTATAACACGTATTAGACATAGTACACCCTTTTTTTCTAAAATGACTCCCTATAACCAAAATAGCTTCATTTTCACACCATTGCAGATGATAGTATTACATGATTTGTGTTGCATTATTTTTAAGATACCTAAAGCCACAAATTGCTATCACTAAACTTGTTTTTCATGGCCATTTTTAGTGACTCTAAAATAAACACTGCTAAGATATTTGGAAGTGCTAAAAGTTCATCAACTCGAATTTTTTTACGCTGTTAATGCCTCCCAACTCCACCACTGCCAGACCATAGCCAAACCTCTGTCAACTGCCAGCAGGATGATGGCATATATATCTTATTATTTGTTTATTCAATGAGTATTTTTTGCTTCATAGAAGACTATTTACATAAACACAACATAAGTGTCTTCATGGCTGAGAAGATCAATAACATTGTGTCCCCTAAATCAAACATTCTAGAACTGGCAAATCTACAAAACCTTGCAGCATTCTCTTGTGGCAACTATGATATCGAATTCCAATCACAGAATGAAATGGTATCAAATGGTTCCCCTTTTCCAAGATTAAGAATTTTGGTTTTTACGAACTCTAAGCTCACCACAGCTCGAGAAAGTAGATGTTGGAGACATTACAATAATCAGGTTTGGCTAGGTGATTGAAATGCAACTAAGAAGAAAAGTCTAACCTTTTCTTGAAGCCTCTGTAATTGCTCCTTGTGTTCTGTAGCTTTCCTCTGAGGCTTAGTTGTGGTATTACCAGCATCTTCTTCAGTCTCTTCCTCATTAATTTCTCCCTTCTTCAATTTTTTTACTAAGAAGAAAAGTCTCCACTGATCAATTCCATTACAGAAAATAATATAAAATAACATTAACACATGTTAATATAATACTCATTCCTATCTTTTTTGTATAGATTAACCGTTAGTGTTATTTGGCAAATATCATCCAAAATATGATATGCCATGTTTTGGGTACTAAAATCAGTTATGACATAACAAATATGATAAGCAAAGTTTCCTACCTTTTTTAATTGTATCTTGTCCAACCTCTTCGTTATTGCTTTTCAATTTCTTGCCTGAAAAGAGGGGGAAAATGATTATGTAAAACCATAAGATAGAAAGCACAAACACAAAGAATATAAACCCTAATCCTAAAAAACAATTAAGAAGGAAAAGTGAAAACCTTTGTTCTTGGCACCCATAGCTGAGCTGACAAGCGGCTAAACTCTGAAAAAATCTGATATGGGTTTCTTCGGGGGTTTTAGGTTCACTTCACTCCCTCGTCTATAACTTTTTTACTCCACAATTAGATTCTTTGGACACTAAAGCCCCTCGCCTTATCAAATATTGCAATGAACTAAATGATATGAAAAAGGGTGTCGCTATTCGCGCTCCCTAATAATCCTTAAGCACTCCAATTTTTTTCCAAACTTTATAAATGACAATAAAACCCTTGTATCATCCGACATCATCGTCCATTTAGCTATCACTCCCCCTCAAAAGTGAATCATCTCCTTCCCTCAATTTCAAGTCATGTTTCTCCTGCTTTTATTAATTTTTTAATATTTTATTGCATAATAGTAGAGATCAAAAGAATTGAAGTAAAGACTACAAAAGTAAAAAATGTTAAAAAAAAAAAGCAACATTATTCACGAAAAAGAATTATAAGCAATTTCTAATTTCTTATATATATATAATAACTATAAATACGAACACAATCTAATTAAAACACGACACAATACGAAATCATAATTATTTTACCTAATATGTACACGACACAAATAAAAGAAACAGGACGCGAAATCTTTTTTTTTTGCTAAACAAAAAATCGATATAGTTGAAACACGACACGACAGATAAAACGCGATACGACATGACCCAATTAATATATATGGACGTATTTTAATTAAGTCGTGTTTGTATTTTGTAAAAAAAAAAAGATTTTGTGTCATGTTGCTTTTATTTGGATTGTATTCGTATTAAGTAAAAAAATAAGATTGCATGTTGTGCTTTATTTGGGTTGTGTTGTGTTTTAATTGGACCAAAAAATGCTATTTTTTGCTATTTTTTAAAAATGGATAAAAATATGTCAGTTTTTAAGGTGCTAAAAACATAAAAGTATTTGACACATCATCGACCATTTTTTAAAAATGGATCAAAATATGTCCGTTTTTCGTGTTTGCATATTAGGTAAAAATAAAATTTTGTATTGTGATGTGTCGTGTTGCATTTTAATTAGATCATGTTCATGTTATACCAAAAAAATAAGATTTAGTATCGTGTCACATTTATTTGGGTCGTGTTAAGTAAACAAATGAGATTTCATGTCTTGTCGTGTTATATTTCAATTAGATCGTATTCGTGTTAAATAAAAAAAATATATGAACATTTTTTTTTAAATTAAAAAAAAAACATAAATAGAAAAAATGGAATATATGGTTCTTGAATTTAAAAAAAATGTTCATATATTTTTTTTATTTAACACGAACACGGTCTAATTGAAATACAACACGACAAGACATGAAATCTCATTTGTTTACTTAACACGATCCTAATAAACATGACACGATACTAAATCTTAATGTTTTAATATAACGTGAATATGATCTAATTAAAATGCAACCCGTCACATCACAATATGAAATTTTATTTTTACCTAACGCAAACACAAAAAACTGACATAATTTGATCTATTTTTAAAAAATAGCCGATGATGTGTCAAATACATGTCGATTTTTAACACCTTCAAAACTAACATATTTTAATTCATTTTTAAAAAAAGGGCATTTTTTTTGTCCAGTTAAGACACGAGACAACCCAAATAAAGCACAACATGCAATCTTATTTTTTTACTTAATACGAACACGATCTAAATAAAAGTGACACGACACGAAATCATTTTTTTTACAAAATACAAACACGAATTAATTAAAATACGACACAAGCCATATATATTAATTGAGTTATGTTGTTGTAACACCCTCGACTTTGGAGACTGAGAAATTTAATTTTGGGAAAATTAAATTTAATTAAATTGGAGAATTTTAAAATTTGGGAATTTAAGTCCAAAAATAGAGAATATTTCAAAGTATTCCGGATGATATTTTTGAGGGTACCATCGATCCCGGAAGGGTCGAGATAGTCAAAATGACTGTCATTGGGTTTTATTTCGGCTCCGGAATGTTTTTAAGTTGTTTTGACTTGAATTGGAGTCAACGAGTCATTTAAAGTGTGTATTAACATTTAAAACTGGGTTTGTTGTTTTAAATGATTTAAGGCTTACGGATGAAGCCTTCTCAAATAGAGAAAGAGAGAAAGAAAAAGGAAGAAAGAAAGAAGAAGGAAAAGAAGAGAGAGAGGAAGAAAAGCTTGGGATTTCCGGCCCAACCGCAACACCGAGGATGATCCAACCTCTACAAATCTGAGGCAAGTGTTTAATCTTGCTAAATAGCTATTTGTGTATTTCATTTCATAATTTGTGGGTTAAAGAAATGGATTTTTGGGTATTAATGTCAAAACCTAGATTTTAGGTTTAAATCTTGAAATCAATGATTAAATATGGATTTAATGGAATAGAAATGTTTGGGATCAACTTTGAGTTGACTTATGGGCTTAAAATCATAAATTGTTGAAGGCTTAGGGGTTAGAAAGGGGAAATTAGGGTTTTAAATTCGTGGGTTTTGTAGAAACAGATGAACCCTTCAAAAATTGCAGGTCCGAATCGATTCGCCCCCTCAAGCGAATCGATTCGGTTTGGTAAAATTGGCAGGTCTGCATTGACCGAATCGATTCGGACCCCAAGCCGAATCGATTCGGCCTATTGCAGAAGCCCAGGTCTTTGGACCCGAATCGATTCGCCTTGAAGGCCGAATCGATTCGCTAGTCCGAATCGATTCGGAACAGGGCCGAATCGATTCGGAAACAGGGCAGTTTGAGGTATTTTCTCCATAGTGAATTCAAACCCTTTTTGGTTGGGGTTTATTGATTTGGGGCTTCCTCTTATGATGAAGGAGATATGTTCTTGGAGACACATAAGGAGTTTTTCACACATTAGAATTTTTGGGGACTCCTTAGGGTAATTTGGGGAGAAATGTATCCATGTATGTATTTGGAGTTATGTATAGAGATTTTGGGGAAACCCTTTGGGATTAAGAATCCTAATGGTAGATTAAAAGTAAGTGTGGATGGGACGTGAGGCTAAGAACTCTTAGAGAGATCTTAGATTAGGGTATTCACAAAAGTGATCGAACCATAGTCGAAATCGAGGGAAATGAGATTATTTGATGATTGAAAGAATGAGCTTGAGGCTGATAGACTATTAGTTATATGTATACCGATAGTCAAATGATTACTAGATTCTTTAATGTACTCGGAGATATAGGTGATATGTGTAGTGAAGGATTCCTACGCAAACTTTTGGGTGATAGCCCTAATGTTGAATATATATATAGGTATAGATATATACATATGGTTTGGGAGACTATTCATCATAGGAAAATGATCGAATATGTTTCAAGTATGGGATTATATTCACGTATTGAGGTATATTAAAGGAATTGTGGTAACGGCTTGTATATTGAGGACTATGTATACTTATAGCCAGGTATATATATATATATATCTTATGCATATGAACGAGAATTAGTTTATCATATATAGATATAAGGATATGTGTAGATGTGTTGATATATATCCGTATGTATATAAATGTATGGATATATTTATGTTATGAACATACATGGTATGGATACTTAAACCGTATATGGTGGTTTATTATTTGATCCTATAATTGGATCATATGGATGTATATATATTGTGCATGTGAATAATACATATACTTAATTGGTTAAGCATACCCCGCTCATGCTATCATTGGGAAGTTGCGCGCGTAGAGGGTGAGCATCCTGGCTTATAATGCAGGGTGTGGATATTCCCCAGGTCATAGTCGTCCCTTGTGATTATTATACATATAGATATATATTTTTGGGATGAGACGTGATGGGTATGTTTCGTCTCATTGCCGGTTGGAACTATGAGCGCTTCCCGGGACGTCGTGTGCGTGTGTTTACCACGAGATGGGTGTCGTTTAGTCCCACCATGGCGGCCCCAGTATTGCTACGTGAGCCGGGCACTGGGAAGATGATAGCATTGATGCAGTTTATCGGCGATATATATAGCCGGGTATATTATGTGCATGGCCTTGTACATCATATGTAGTATGTACACTTGGCTATTGGATTGATGATGATATATATATACGGTTAGAAATAAATACCTATATATGTATATATATATATATATATATATTTATATATATCCTATAGATGAAAGGATATGGACTTTTATGAAGTACATCTTAGATGATCATGGTGTACTAGATTGATGGGGGTTGATGTATCGCACATAAGGTATTATTCGGTTACATCATCCCAAGGATATAATTGGAGGTTCTTTTATTTTATCTTATTTGTTTTCTTTCTTTTCTTTTCTTCCTTCTTTCTTTAGTAGTTATAGTTAGTGTAATGGTAGTATTAACTTGTATGTTGAGGATTATGGATCTCTAGGATCGACATTGCCCAGGAGTAGTGTAACGAGGTGGTTCCTTGTTTGGATTTCGCTTTGCGAGACACCTCACGCACGAAGCGCAGTGCCATGTCGAGATTTGAGAGAAGTAATTCCATAGGTGGCATCACGGATCTCTGGTCTTGACCTTGTCAGGAGTAGTGTAACGGGGCGGTTCCTTGTTTGGATTTCGCTTTGCGAGACTCCCCACGCACGAAACGTAGTACAATTTGGGGATTAGAGAGAAGTCTTGCCAATATTCCATGTGCATATTATTAAGTATATTAATTCTTACGCTTTTAGCCTATATAGGTATGTATATATATGTGTATATGTATAGGGGTAATGTTTTAAGAATTATGATAATTATAATTCATGAGATTATTAATCGGAATTCATTAAGCCTTTTTTTGGCATAATTGTTGTAATCATAATCTAATAGGATTAGGAATGGGTGGATCCTTAGATTATGACGGGAAGGTAGCTCTCGTGGTTATAGGCTAGGCCTGATAAGTTAGGTTGTCCTAAAATCAATGGGGGTAATTTAACTAAAATTCGAGGACGCGATTAGGTGCGCGCCTTTAGATGAGAGGTGAGTTGGGGTTCCACGAGAGTGCGGTCTCACTTTATTTATGAAATTATGTACACCGGTATTTATTATGCACGGTTAACACACTTGCTAAATATTTTGCACATTCGGGGCTCTGACCCGTTTACTTTTCTCTCCTTCTTGTATATACATATATATTTCCACAGGTATCCTACCGCAGGGATGCCGGATGACTTTTTATCCAGAGTCTCGGGAGCCGTGACAGGTGCGGACTGTTGCGGGATGTTTCATGTAGCCGCTTCCTACTTCTTTAAAATTCTAGGTAGGATTCATGTTGTATATCGGGTTTGTACCCAAGGGATATTTACATACATGTTTATATTTTTCCATTCAGTTATTGTATTGGCTGTGATCCGACAGCTTATTCGGGTCTACTTTTTGTAGTACATTCGGTTGTAATTATTTGGTTCATTTTATTTATTACAGTTCTTTCCTGCATCTCTCATATTCATTAGTATTTTTATAGTGTTGGGTTGTGTATGTTGCAAGTTTTAAATTTTTATAACATCTTGCTTATATGATTTCGGGTAGTTAGTCTTATATTATATAGTACCGTTAGTTGATGTTGAGACTGGACCATCTGGAATTCCTGATTTAATATAGTATAGGGCTGGCCACCCGTTATTATTTTAGGCGGGGTGTTACAGTTGTATGGTATTTTATATGTCGTATTGTGTTTCAACTAGATCGTTTTTGTGTTTGGCCAAAAAAAAAAAGATTTCGCGTCGTGTTTCTTTTATTTGCGTCGTGTAAATAATAATGATTCCGTGTCGTGTCGTGTCATATTGTGTCGTGTTTTAATTAGATTATGTTCGTATTTATAGTTATTAAATATATATATATATATAGAAACCAAAAGAATTTAAAATTTGCTTAATTCTTTTTCATGAATAATGTTGTTTTTCTTTACATTTTTTACTTTTGTGGTCTTGACTTCAATTCTTTTGATCTCTACTATTATGCAATAAAATATTAAAAAATTTAATAAAAGCAGGACACACATGGCTTGAAATTGAAGGAATGAGATGATCACTTTTGAGGGGAAGTGACAGCTAAATGGACGATGACGTCGGATGATGCAAGGACTTTATTGTTATTTATAAAGTTTGAGAAAAAATTGGAGTGCCCGAGGATTAGTAGGGAGCGCGAATAGCGACACCCTATGAAAAATTAGTATTCATGCATCCGCAGGGGCGTAGCCAGGATTTTGCAGCTGGCCGGGCTAATGTAAATTTATCATACAATTAATAAAAATAAACACAAAAATCAATAGTATTACGACAATAGCGATGCATTAATTTTATATTTAAAATATACAAAAGAGTATCATTTTGCTATATCTAGTCAAGTTTGATAGATTTACACGCATACAAAGAAGAAGAAGTTCATAATAGGTTAATGAAATTGAACCCTACGATCCTTTCGAGAATCAAAATCATCGACTATCGAATCTAGATCAATATCTTGTGCAAGTTCTTTTTCAATTGTGAGTATCATGCAATCTTCAAGAAAGTCATCATTTATCTTATTGCGAAGAGTTGTTTTGACAAGCTTCATAGCTGAAAAAGCCCATTCGGTTGATGCCGTGGAAATAGGAATGGTTAAAATAAGACGAATCAATCTGTCAACCAAATAATATATCTCTCTTTTTTTTGTTTCAGTTAATTGAGTGCATAACTCAGAATTTAAGGATAAGTTTTGGAAACTTAGGTGATGTGGGATATCAAGCTCATAATGTTTCAACTGACTCTTCAAACCATGTATATCATCTTTGGTGAAATCTTAAGGATATAATATTTCGGCGAGCTTGCATATATCACCAATTTTAAATGATTTATAAGTATCACGTGGGTCCAAAGCAGCACTAAGAATAAGAAGTTCCATTGCACCCTCAAAAAACCTACAATTTAACTCCATTATCTGAAAATCAATTGCAGCCTTGAATATATCAACTTGATAATGATGATAAACTGTAATGGTGTCATATTGTTGACAAGAATGCCTTGTACCCATTGAATAACGAGAACTCATATCGGGGATCTCAATGCAGAAATCTTCACAAAATGATTTCACTTTCTCAAAGAAAGAACTCCAATAATCTTCTCTTAACTTCTGAAGTAGTGTTTTTGTATTTGAGACGAGGCTCATAGTATTTACAATGTCTTGAGATTTTCTTTGAAGCGCTTAACAAAGAAAATCTGTGATTCCCATAATCTCATTCAATAAATGTAAAATAAATACAAATTTGAATGAAGTCATCGCACTATAAGCACCCTTAGCTTCCGAGCGTATAGGATGACTAGGGCCATTCTTCCAAAGATTTTCAATAACTTGACAAAATGGACCAAATAAATAAATCAAGCTTATAACAGAACTCAAATGGGAGCTCTAACGAGATGCTCCGGCTCGATGCAAAGTTTTAAGTTGGTTAGCACCTCTTCCCGTCCCAAGTTCACCACGAACGACCTTATTCGCAATTTCAGCAGCTTGTCTCGATTGTAATTCACTGTGAAGTTTGGGAGAAGCATCGACAAGATTCATAACTGTATTCAACTTTTAAAAGAATAACCATATATCTTGCACATCTCTGGATGTCGAAACTAAAGAAAGTTATAGTTGGTGGGCGAAGCAATGCACATAATAGGCATATGGGCACTCCTTAAGAAGGAGTGCTTGTAACCCATTCCAAGCCCCACACATATTACTAGCACCATCATACCCTTGACCACGCATTTTATCAATATGAAGATCATAAAGAGCAAGTACGCCGAATATTTCCTTTTAAGTGTCAAAGCCGTAGTGTTTTCAACACTCACAATTCCAAAAAAACGTTCACGTACCACACCTCCCCCATCAACAAATCTTAAGACAATGGCCATTTTCTCTTTAGTAGATGCATCTTGTGCTTCATCGACGAATATGCAATAATTCACATCTCTAATTTCATTACGAATCTTACTTCTCACATTATCACCCAAAATATTCAAAATTTCCTTTTGAATAATTACAGAGGTATACATTGCATTCCCTGGAGCATTTTGTAAGACAATTTCGACAACTTTGTTATTATATCTTGCAGTGAGCTTTATCAATTCAATAAAGTTTCCACGATTTAGTGATTGAGGGGATTCACCGTGAGCTCTAAATGCACATGATTGAAATGCAAGCCACCGCGCACAATCGATAGATGTCTTGAGACGCAATCGATTATTCTCCACCACTTCTTTAGATTGTGAGTCAAACACTCTACGAATGTGTTGAAAAGGATTCATTAAATCTTCTGCAGCATTGACACAACTCATATGCGTTGAAGGGGGAACTCCCATATGTTTCAAAAGTGTACATTTAGGGGAACTAACTCGTTTCCAACTTTGAAACCCTTCAACTGTAAATGCAGCCCTAGTCGGTGGATTACTTTCAAACAAGAAGCAATATAAATAATATGCTCTATTTTTTTCAACGGAATACTCAAGCCAATGATATCTTTTAAACTAACTACTTCGAAAGTGACGAGATTATTTTTCATCTTAGGTGAGTGGGTACACTTGAAGTATGGGTTGATAAGGCCCCAATTTGAGATATTTTTTCCGAAGCTCATCACGGTCTTCAACGGTTGCTTGCCATAGTTAAAGACACAAACCGGGATCCCGAGTAAAAGAGTCATCTTTTTCACTAGGTTCGGTCCTTTAAATTTTACAAGGAGGTGGTGACTCAATGACAACTAAAGGAGTAGCATCGGGCAATATAGAAGGCGACTCTTTACTTGATTTGTCATCACTTTTTGGTTTAAAAAATGATAATAAAGTTTTCCTTTGCATTGTAACCTAAGAAAATGCATGAGCAATATATTTTAGCGAACATAATAAAAAATTAACACTATAATTTTAGGGATTGAAATTATAATTTAGATTTTTTCAAGTTATCAATAGGAAAGAAATGACACTACAAAAATTTAAAATTAAAGAGAAAAGGTTGGGGTTTTCAATTTTTAGGTTTTAAAAATTAGGGATTTTAAAATTTATTATTTAGGTATGTTTAGATTAGACAAAAATGAAAAGAAAAACGGATTTAAAAAATGAAAAAAAATACCTTGTAACAATAGCGTAGGATAGAGAAGAGAGAAGAAAACCAATCCGGTCAAGCCACCTGCTACTTTTGTATCCTTGAAAAGAAAACTCTTTCATTTTGTTCCCTGCTTTGCAGTTCATTTCAAAAGTCTTGCTCAGTTCCTTGCTTTGGTTCAATTAGGTTTTTCTTTTTTGAGGCTTGATGGGTTGGACGACGGGAAAACATTTTTATTTGTTGGATGGGCTTTGATGTATTGGGCCTTAAAGTAAAGGCTATTTTTAAAAAAAAAATGACCCCGGATTGAGCCCGGCCAAGCCCACTGCACAGTTATTCCCCTGTGCATCCGACACTAAATAATTAGAAAAAATCTTTGTAGAGTTCAGTTTTACATTTCATCATTGCATGTCATCATGTATAATAATTGTAAAAAATTCTGGCTTAAGAAATAAATTGTGTATGCATTACAAAATAAATCACATATATATTACCAAAAAAATCATATATTGAACACGTGACAAATCTTAAATGCAAGGAGATTTTCTGGAGCATTAGAAGAAATCCGAGGCATGAGGTTTTGGGATTCATTAGAATCAACCGAATGAATCACAATTAGTTATAAAATAATTTTATATATATATATAGAGATAGATAGATAGATAGATAGATAGATAGATAGATAGATAGATAGATAGATAGATAGATAGAGAGAGAGAGAGAGAGAGAGAGAGAGAGAGAGAGAGAGAGGGGGCTCTGAAGTGGACTGAATCCAACGGAATACTAACGAATTGCTGTTTAAAGTTGTCTTGCATTTGTCTTTGAAAAAAACGCAACAATTGTGGTTAAAGATGTGGGGCTGAATCAAATATGGTGGGTTGAACCTATATGAATCGTGTTATAAGATAATAACCATATCGAACAAAATGATGGTATTTCTCTCTCTCTCTCTCTCTCTCTCTCTTGACTTAGGAGGCTCTTCAATCTTTTGCATTCCGTCTCTTCAGATTCGTAAGGTAGTTTTCTTCCAAAAAATAGGTATGTGTGTCCCAATCTTTTTTTTATTGATTTGACTTTATCAATTGTTTAACTGGTTTGTCTTTATCAACAAAACCAAATAATTTTGTTGGATATGCTTTGGCTTTAAAGAAAATATGATGGTTTATGCTATGTTTTGGTTGAGTTATATAAATTAATTTAGGACTCTGTTATATGAATTAAATAAAAAAAATATTGTCTTTTGCTATGAGCTGGATAACTTCTTTTTTCATACCCAGGACCTCTATATGAACGTGCCCTATAGACACCACAATGCAAGTTAAACTAAGAGAACATTGTGCAGGAACCTAACATTACACACGTCTAGCGTACAACTGGTACCTAGGGAGATTTGAACCCAACACTGTGCGCCTTACCCACACAATCCAGATTCGTCCCATACCGCTGGAGCAAGTTAGGTTGGGTATTTGGATAACTCAATTGATGTTAGTTAAACTTATCTAGAAAAAGTGTTTTTTACTTAAAAATGTTAATTATGAATTACATTATATTAAATTTTAATTATGTGTTGGTTCAATATTTATTTGTCAAGTCAGTTACTATTGATAATTTGAAAATTAAAATGGGAGATAATTTAGAGTATGATGTAGGAGGAATATGGAAAATTATTAATTGAAAAAAGATACTAAGTATGATTTTGTGTCGGTAGTAGTGAGTAGGGGAATATGGTAAACAATTATGGAGTTTTAGTGGGGAAAATGGTTATAATCCTCAAGTATCCGCTGAGCTCAAGACTAAAGAAGGTCAAGAGTTTCAAACATTATATGATTTTAGAATCTATTACAATGCATATGTGAAAGTATGTGGGTTTAGTGTTGGAAGTTGTTGTGCTAAGAAAGATGGGGATGGTGAGGCTGTAAGGAAAAGAGTATGATAATATCAGGCGTTCAAAAAAGGCATCAGGGGTCATTGAAAGAGGGTTGTAAAGGCACATTTATAGTCACAGAATTTGTCGAGGGTCATAGTCACATGCGGTCGACCTTTCAAAAAACCCTATTTTTTAGATCTCATTGTAATTTTTCGAGTGCGCAAAAATCCTTAACTCAACAACTTGGAATTGTTAATATACCCCTACATTAACAATTTGATTTTCTTGGAGTGCGGGCAAGATGGTATGGAAATATTGGTTGTACTGAAAAAACATTTATATAACCACGAAATTAATAAGCATAATGAGACAAATGGGACATGATGGAGAAATGTTACGCCAATTTTAAAAAGGAAAAAATCTCGCATCCACATTTAAAATTGAGGCATATGGTGAAAAGCAGATTACCCATTATATTTTAAGAGATACAATATCTCTACGATCTTATAAGTTTTATGGTGATGTGACCATTTTGATACTGCATGTTGTTCACACCATGTTGTTATCGACCAATATAGCATCACCACGTGAATATATAAACCAGTCACCATAGCCGAGAAATACTATTGGTCAGTTTAATACAAATGGCTACACAATAAATTGACACTTGTCGAGGCTTTAAACGTGGGGTAACCACTTAAATAACTAATTTAAAGGCATGAATGCAGCTAAGCGAGAACGTGAAAATGATTAACCACTCAACAGTTACAATAGCAGTTGTATAGAAAAGGATTCTATAAATAAGTAACTCAAGGATAAAAGAAAAAAGGACTTCCTCGACAAAAAAAACCACATGTACTCATTTGAACCCTTTTCTTTTCTTTTCTTTTTCTTTCCTTTTCTTATAGTTTTTCTAATATATTTTGGCCTTTCTTCTTCTTCGAAATAATTTGTAAGGTAGATTTATTATAATTCTCTTTTTGTTTCATGAAAAGTTCCTTTGCCTTTACATTTAAACTGTCTTTGCATTTATTAATGTAACTTGCTTTACATTCCTTAGCGTAAACTATTTTATTTATCCTAATTATAGTTTAGTTTGTTGTTTAATCATTTCGAATATCTTTTTCACCTTGATTTCTGCACTTTCTATATGATTCTTTAGATACTAGTTTATTTAGTTTACAAGCATATTTAGTAATCACTGGAAAGTATTTTTAATTGAAGCATCAAACGGTACACAATCGCCTATTATCGCATGTTAAGGTAGTCTTCTGGTCGGCAAGCCCATAACCTTGTCTGGGATGCTCACATATAATCAAAATAATAAACCAACCAAGCCAGTGAAATATATACAACAGCAATCGCTACGTGTTGATATTTGGACCTTTAATGGGGGTTAATAATCATAGACAAACAATTATATTTGGTTATGCATTTTGGGGGGATGATACTATAGAATTATTTGTTTGGTTATTCAAATAATTTTTAGAAGTAATGTCCGGTGATGCCCGAAAATGATTATTATCGATGAAGATCCGTCGATGACAAATGCATTTTCTTAAGTCTCTTCCTAATACTTTTCATAGATATTGTAGTTGAAATATTTTAATGGATTTTTTGTAGAATATATACTCGATTAAGTATAGTGCTTACTATTAAACCTGGCAATGGGTTATTTTTAGTCATATTTGTGTAGGTTTTTATCGTGTTCAGGTCTTATCAGGTTCGTGTCTAAACGGGTGACTTTTTACTATGTGAAAAAATCATATCCATACCCAACTCATTATCTTAACATGTAGTTTCATGTCATGTTAACTTGTTCTTACCATTTAAGATAATGAATTGTTTTGAATCGTATAGAAGTTAACATATTAGCTTATTTTTAAACACAATTAGATCCGTTAATTCATTGACATTGGTAACTCTCTCATTCAGTAAAACCCGTTACAATTAAATAACATTAAGTTACATATGCTTCTTATAAGTCCCAAGTTTAATTAAGTTAATGGGTCTTATTGGGTATTAACGATTGAAGGGGGTCAATTCTAACCCGACCCGTTAAGTATCGTGTCTTATCAAGTTGACACTAATATGATCGGAACATTAAGTGTCCACGTATCAACTTATAACTTTGTGTCTTATCGTGTCGTGCCTCATTTTTCTAGTTTTACTTAATGTAGGATATTTTTTATTACATTTGAAATTAAAAGAGTAAGGAAGAGTTTTATTTGAAGTGGACGGAGATTATTGAGAATAGTGGGTTAAATAACAATGAATGGTACAGTCAATGTGTGAAATTCGTGGAAGATGGGTGGTGTGCCCAAAATAAAGCTTGCGATTCAAGTGCAAATCTATCGCAACAAGTAATATCCGGTAAGTACGGAATCGTGATCCACAGGGATTGAAACACTCCTAAGAGAACTGGATTAGGTTAAAGGGATTCTCTGAACGTCACAAAAGTTAAAGTGTAAAAGATGATTTAATAGTTTGGAAAAGTGATTGAGAGTAATCTCTAAACTAACATACTATTGATGATCAGATGATTAATTAATAATTACGGAACTATGAAAAGAACTAAGGTAAGCTTGAGTTCAAGAAATTAAAGGGATCGAGGATCATTCTCCTACCTCGGATTCACAAAGAATGGGATTATAGGGCTTGGTTGAAATTAATTCTAATCGAGCATAATTAATTAAGTCTGAACATCAACAATGTAGAGACTAAACTCAACAATGGAGGATTAGGGGTTAATTAATTATTGCTATATGGGTTGGGTTTGTAGTAAAGCTTCAAACACTAACCCTTGCATGACAAGAGAAGTTAAGAAACTATGATACTCCAATACCAACACATGAAGTTCCATTAGAACAATTAAAAACCAAACCCTAAATATAAAGTTCAAGCATCCAAGGTGGGATTTTGATCCCCAATCATAAGTCTAGCTACTCATAATTGAATCTAAACTACACATGCTAGTTAACAACATAATTATGTTAGTTATCTAGTTCAAACACAAACCAATGCAAGAGAAGGAATTAAATGCAAATTAAAGCTAGCAGAACAAGTAGAGAAGAAGTAAATGAACCTTTCTTGCATTAATAACAACAATTCAACTAGTAATCAAAGCCTTACAAGTTGAGAAAAACCATAAATGAACTTTGACCTAGGAGAGAGAAGAGAGTGTTTTTCTATATCCAAATATCTAACAAAAGAAATCTATATCTACAAAAGAGGAAAAACAAGGGATATATCCCCAAAATCCCACAAAAATGGCAAACTAGTAATAAGAAGAAAGATGGAAATGCAGGGCCGAATCGATTCGGTGCCAAATCCGAATCGATTCGGAAGTGTAGAGATTTGCACCTGTATGAAACAGAATCGATTCGGCAGCAATCGCGAATCGATTCGGGCCTGCTGGAGAAGGAAAGAGGCCTATATTGGCATTAGTTGTCCCATGTTTCACCGAAACAACCGTAACTTCTTCGTTTGAGGTCGGATTCGAGCACCGTCGGAGGCCACGCGAAGATAAGAAGAAGGTCTACAACTTCCGTGAAGAAATCGGGATCAAAACCCGAGTGCTGAATTTACCAAAATGCCCCCGACTGTGCAAGTGTCAACGAAACTTTTCCGGATCAAAACCAAACTTCCCAAAATGCATTCCCGAGACCTATGAAAGCTCAATAAAGACACATACAGAGTATATATGATGAATTCAGGGGTTAGTCAATAAATGAGTATAAGAACCGGGAAATACATGCACGGGAACGTTAGAATGTACAAATTAACGGGGTATAAAATACAATAAAAGTGACGAATCACACCCCCTAACTCATACATTGCTAGTCCCGAGCAATGAAGTATGAAGAAACAAGGGCCAACAACGCAACCATAATATAAGAAATATGTACAACGAAGGAAAAATGCCACTTTCGTAGGCGAACGATTGCATTTAGCGTATGCAATAAGCCGTTTTTAAACCCCTAGGTGGCCCTAGGGGACGAGTGAGGTCTCGTGAGGGTTTCCAGGGATGACACCCACAAACATCAAATCAACTCATACTGTGATACGGCAAAATCCAATGTGTAGCTCAACAAATATCTAAGAAGCACAATTTATCAACAAAGTGAACAAAGCTCACACAAAAGACGGCAATTATCGGCATTAAACAAATAACTTCAATAAAAATCGAAACCATGGAAATGCGAAATAAGCGGACACATATGGTAATTTAGATTTGGCAAAACTTTCAAAATCCATAAAAAAGCTAAGGCATGCATACTCAAGTTCTCTCCGGTTGTTACACTCAACAAATGAAACACTTATAAATGGGATGTAACACACACGGGACATGCGGGCATTAAGAGTAATTGTAAAGGGAAACTAGGCCACACACATGTCATCAATGAAGAACGCAATATAAAAGTGAAAAATACAATCTCATGAAAGGATATCGCATATTAACCAAGAAAAAAGCATTTAAACAGATTATCGCTAATGTTCAACCTTTGAATCACATCACCCTAGGATCAAATAGGACTTTTGGGGTATAGAATTTATGCTAGGTTAGGGTTAGGAAAAGAAAGGGATGTGTGTAGGATCAAAGAAGATTCGGGAATTGCGCGCGGGATAATGGATTTAATGGGCAATTAAGGAATCGAAATTAAATTCCACAAGCAATGTATTCATGAGAGTGAGACTTTGATATTCATGCACATGGTGAAATGGGAAACAACTAGGACCCATTTTATTCGAAACTTTTTCTTTCTTTTTCTTTGCTTTTCTTTTTCTTTGCTTTCTTTTTACCACTCATAGCTTGATTGCAATCCATATAAACAACATAATAGAATCCCGGGAACAATCCCTAATCAAGGTTCGGAAGGAGTAAATAAGGGTTTAGGAGTCCAATGTGGAGTTGGACAAGGGATTTGGGGTTGAAACGAAAGGAATAATAAGGCTTAAGGGGGTTGACTAGGGGAAACATTTAAGGGAAAGGTCAAAGCTAATATGGGTATTATAACAAAGAGGGCCTATGATCATTTCCTAAAGTTTCATGTGATTCGCGGGACTAAACACCATTGAAAATCATGCTCAAGTGTTAAATCAATTAATATGCAATCAAATGAAAAGAAAATGAGGTCGACAACGAGTTCATTGACAAGAAAGAAATAGAGAGGGTGTATACACTCACAAATGATGATAAGCCTCAATTTTCACTTTTGTAAGGGTATAGCATGCGCCTTAGAATAACGAATTTGAAACACTTTAAACCAAATCATAAATAATTATTTGTGTATATGCTCAAAGCTTCACAGTTTAATTTTATGATGCTATTCACAATGCAAACAATAGCGGGCTAAAGGGTAATAAATCAATGACTCAAAGCATGCTTCATAGCTATACAATAGGATATGCCGATCATATAAGTAATCATAGTAGATAAGAGAGAGATTTTTTTTTAAATAAATAAATACTAACACGATAACCGGCATCACAATTGTAAACCATACCCCCTAACTTGAATGAAACATTGTCCCCAATGTTAGTAGGGATAAAAAGGGAAAAGGGGTTAGAAAATAGTCACCCCGTAAGGAGTAACTCGAGAAACGCGCAACGGCATGCCTGTTACAAGTTAGTACCATAAACAATAATATATACAAAGAGATATATACAAGAACAAATATGAAACTGAAAATGAGTAATTATATTAATAAATAAGAGTTGTGTACATAGGGCAAAAAAACAAAAATAGAAAATACAATCAATGTACTCACTCCTCCCCGCACCAAAACACAACTACATAGTTACAAACTAAAAATGAAAATAAGAACCACGAAAATCAGTAGCAGAGAAAGTAGGATGACAGCGGCCTACAAATCGTTCGGATGACGGCGCGGGGACTCGGGCGCGGGGGGATCACGAGGGGCATATGGGTCATAAAGGTACGGAGGCACAACAGCCTTGCCCCCTCGGAGATGTGAAAATAGGTCCATCTGCGCCCGAGTAATCATGGAGATATCGCGCTCGTAAGCGCCCCGATAAGCAGTAAAATCGGCCTGGAACGATGCAAAGCTCGACATATACGTGCCCCGAAACTCGAAAAAATCCGCCTGTAACTCATCCATCCGCACCCCAAGATACGCGATGGGATCAACAATAGATGGGGCTGGAGATGGGACAGGATGAGGCACATCCGGAATATCCGGCATAGGAGCATCCGGGGCATCCGCAGCGTCAGGGGCAACAGCAGGAGCATCCAACATTCGCTTATTCCTCCTCTCCCAATAATCCCTTCCTAGACTCTTCTCAATGGCCTTCTCGCCAAGCAACTTGGGGAGGCGAGGAATGTTATCCGTACCCGCCACCTCACAATTAGCATCTCTACATATACGGGAAACCAATCGCGCGTACGGGAGGGTAGTGGTACCCTTCTCACAGTAAGGGGCCTTTAGCATCCGCTGAAGTACCAAAGCGGGAAGGTTGACGATAGAATTGGCGTCCAAGAGATGGTAAAGGAAGTGGGCCTGGGCGGAGCGAAGAACAACCTTGGTTTGGGTCGGCGTGATGGAATTAACAGCAACAATGTGGATGATGCGGTGGTTGTCGGGCATAAGAGATGTGGGGAAAGTCTCCCCAGCCCAAGCATTCCCTGGCGCCAGACGCGCAATCAGGGTCTCATTCGTCAGCCTCCCCTCATCGGAGCAAGGGTAATCAAAATCATCGGGGTTATCGGCCCCAGTCAGATGCATAGCCAAGAGAGGCTTTGAAATAGGAATTCGCTTACCCCGCACGTAAGCTTCAAAAGTTCGGTCCCCAGTTGGGACGAGGGACGCGTAGAACCGACGAACATGCTCTTCATTGACATCACCCGCCCTGGCAAGGTGGGCTTCCCAATTAAACTTCTGAAAGTACCGACGAACAGAGGCAGGGAAATCCTCAAGGTGCACAGGCCTCTCAATAGCAATTGGGCGACCCGAAGGAAATTTAGCCCGGAACCAGTCCTTTTCCTGTTTTGAGCGGAAGGATTCGAAACCTCCCCGACCCGAAATTATATTGGATGTGGGCTTGGATACCGAAGAAACCTACAAGAAAAATCAATTTGATACATACACAATTAGTGTAATGCATAAAATCAATTTAGCGTAAAACAGGATCGAAAAGGAATCGGTGGTGCATGTCGGAAGAAAATGATCGGATAAGCGTATCCGACATACATCACCCTCAAGCAAGGTAGAACCTATGTCAATGTTCAATAAGAGGCACAAAAATGGAACAATATGGGGATCAACTCCTCATTTAGGCCTTTTATCGAACATGTGGTGTGCAGCCTGCTCAAAATAGGGAGAAAAAATGCATTTGATTCTTGAAAGCCCCCAGCAAATACAACACAGCACGGTAATCAACAATTGAAAGGTTGTATTTGTTGGATAGTGATGGAAATCAGTAATGAAAAATGGACAATTCATGAATCAAATACACCATATGCTAAGATGGAAATACACACATAGCTCCCCTAGTTTGAATAGAATGAACACACATTTCATATTGAAATTAACATAAAAAGATTGGAGTTGTTACCTTGGATGAGGATGCCTTGGAAGAGGAATCCATGAGGGGGAAGAAATGTGGAAGAAGGGAAATGATAAGGGAGAGGCAGTGTTCGCAGGTAAGCGAGTGGAGAGAATGAGAAAAGGATTAAAATAAAATGGGGGAATTTTAAGTGGCAGGTGCTCCGAATCGATTCGGTAGGTAAGCCGAATCGATTCGCTATTCTCGGATTTGAACACTGGAAAGGGCCGAATCGATTCGGTATTAATCCGAATCGATTCGGGAGAAGGGACCTGACACTTTGGCTTAACCGAATCGATTCGGCTGAATAGCGAATCGATTCGCTGACTATAAAGTTTGCTACTGGGAAGGGTCGAATCAATTCGGTATTAATTCGAATCGATTCGGGAGCTGGGATAGGACTTTCTGCTAAGCTGATATTCCAATTCTCATGAGGTTTAAGTTTTGGGGCCACCTCAACTGGATTTCATGGACCAAAATGATGTACCATAAGTATGTAACTGGTCCGGAACCAAAAAATTGCAACCCCTCACATGCCGGGGGTTGCTCGGCACCAAAAAAATGAGAATTCACCGAACCGAATCACCCCTGCTAACGGGGCTGCTGCGTATGATGTCCGGTTGTAAATCCGCAGATATTATTAGGACGTACTTCACAATGTGAACACCTATCCTTTCCCTCGGTCTGACTTTGCTCCAATTAAGGCTCATACACTTAACAATTATATCGAGTTCAATATCGGAGGATATGACACTTATCCAAAATGGACTACCCCAACCGCTGGACCCGCGTTTGGTTTTGAAAACCGGATTAACATTTGAAAGAGGGGGCCATGGGTTCTTAAAGTGACAAAACCGGGGGGTCTGTGCACACATCGATAGAGACATTTTCTACCCTATTTTTCTTCGAGCGACCCTCCTTACATGGGATTGATGACTCTATGTAAATGTCAGCTTCGGAAACGATAAAGTCATCAATCGGAGTGAAATTAAAATTGCCTAAGTTATCTTCAATTTCATGGTTTTCTCCTACGCCAACCTCTCCTAGCATGTCAAAACACGCATCTAACACACTCCATTCAATTTCCTCCCTCGTAATAAGATCATCGTCCACACATATCATTCCAACGAAATTCACTTCCCTCACACAATCATCTTCGTCACTCGAGAGGTGCAACACATTGAAAATATTGACATCTAATGTCATATTCCCAAAAGACAAGTTCATCTCACCATTCCTACAATTTATTGAAGCGTTCGCGATCGCGAGGAATGGTCGTCCTAAAATGACAGGAGGTTGATTGTTCGGGCTTAAGACAGGTTGGGTATCAAGAACGATAAAGTCGACCGGGAACATAAAGGTGTCTATCTGGACGAGGATATCTTCCAAGACGCCCCGTGGAATTTTGGTGGAACCGTCGACCAATTGAATTTTAGTTTTGGTAGGACTAAGTTCTCCCAAGTTCAATTGAAGATAAACCGAATACGGCAAGAGGTTTACACTAGCTCCTAGATCAAGAAGGGCGCGATTGATGGCGAAGTTTCCAATCATACACGAGACAGTTGGACACCCTGGGTCCTTAAATTTTGGAATCGTGTTGTGTTGGAAAATGGAACTAACTTGTTCAGTCAACTCCACCTTTTTGCGAGAAACATGATTTCTCTTAAAGGTGCACAAATCTTTCAAAAACTTGCCATAGGAAGGGATTTGCTTAATCGCGTCAAGGAGAGGGAGATTGATTTTTACTTGTTTGAACGTCTCCATGATCTCTTGATCTTTATTGGATTTAACAATTGGAAGGAGCCTTTGAGGGTAGGGTGCGGGAAACGGACAAGGGACTGAAGCTTCCGGTCCCTTGGTCGGCGACTTATCTCTTTTCTTTTTAGGAGTCACTTCACTCTCTCGGGGAGTTATTGTGACCTCGTCGGATACTTTCGGGGAAGGTGGAGGTGAATTTTCAATCACCTTCCCACTCCTTAGAGTGGTGATGGAATTTGCATGTTCCATAGACCTACATTGAGCGGAAGAAGGAGTAGAAACATCAGAATTCGTGTTATTTTGGCCAACGGGCCCATGAGGTTGTGACGGGAATTTTCCTTTTTCTTGCACACTCAAAGAAGCGGTCAACCTGGAAATTTCTTTTTATAGCCTAGCATTTGTGGCTTGTTGAGAAGTCGCAAAAGATTGAAAAGTTTCTTCTAGACTTCTCTTGTTCGGGTGCGCGTAGGCAGGTATAACTGGTGGAGGTGGTTGTTGGTTGTACGGTTGTTGGTAATTCTGAGGCGGGGGAGGACGAGATTGTTGATATTAGTAACCGAGTTGGTTACCCCAAGATGGATTAAACCCTTGGTCGGGAACGTTTTGGGATCTTCCAAAAACTCCCATAGCGTTCGCTTGGTCATGGAGGATCACTTTGTAAGCCGGAATAGTAGGACACTCTTGGGTCGAATGAGCATTAGTGTCACAAATGGCACACAACTCCTCAATTACGGAATGAGTTTGAACAACGGGATCTCGAACCTTTGAACCGAACTCCTCAACTTTCTTAGATAATTTATCTAATCTCATTTTCATCTCAGCCTTGTCAGTGAGGAGATACATACCACGGTTAGACGAGGACGGAACCGAAGGTCGCGAACTGGTTTTGTTCGGATCCGAGGTATCCCATGCTTGGGTGGTCTCGGCACAATATTTGAAATGTGCCCACGCATCATCGGGATCTAAACCAAAGAACTCACCGGAGCACATTGTCTCCACCATTTGTTTCGCATTAAGTGTAAGCCCATTGTGGAAGAATGAGATTAATCTCCACTTTTCGAAACCGTGGTGTGGGCATTTATGAAGAACCTCATTGAATCTCTCCCAACATCGCTCGAATGATTCACCTTCGGTTTGAACGAATGTTTGTATTTGACTTTTTAAAGAGTTGGTGCGATGAGTTGGAAAGAATTTTTTTAAAAACTGCGCTTGCATCTCGCGCCAACTCCCGATGGAATTAGGAGCTAAAGACCAAAGCCAAGTTTTGGCCTTGTCTTTTAAGGAAAACGGGAAAAGTTTGAGACGTGTGACATCTAGAAGACAGTTTTGATCACTAAAAGTAGCGCACACCTCCTCAAACTCTCTAACATGAAGGTAAGGTTGTTCACTGTCCATGCCGTGGAAAGTAGGAAGTAATTGAATCATTCCATTACGAAAATGGAATTGCGCGGCATTGTAAGGAAAAATGATACAAGACGGAGAGGTGGTCCTCTCCGGTTGCAAATAATCACGCATGGTCCTATACGAGGGGTCGGGTGCAACCCCTTGACTACCGTGCTCACTAACATTGTCGGCTATGGTTATAGGATCGGAGTGGGCCCAGGTATACGAAGAAGACGAGACCGAACTAGAACGAGAAATTGATGGTAAAGGTCTCCAGTAATCCGAGGGTTCACTAGACGATGGTTCACGAATAGGATTCAAATTGCTACTACTCGCGTCATGCATTTACAGAATTTTGGATTGATTTTTGGAAACCGTGATGTCACGGTGACCACAGGCAACGATAGTGTAAAGAGAATTTCTAAACCCTAAGATAGTTGGCAATCCCCGGCAACGGTGCCAAAAACTTGGTGCGCCCAAAATAAAGCTTGTGATTCAAGTGCAAATCTATCGCAACAAGTAATATCCGGTAAGTACGGAATCGTGATCCACAGGGATTGAAACACTCCTAAGAGAACTGGATTAGGTTAAAGGGATTCTCTGAACGTCACAAAAGTTATAGTGTAAAAGATGATTTAATAGTTTGGAAAAGTGATTGAGAGTAATCTCTAAACTAACATACTATTGATGATCAGATGATTAATTAATAATTACGGAACTATGAAAAGAACTAAGGTAAGCTTGAGTTCAAGAAATTAAAGGGATCGAGGATCATTCTCCCACCTCGGATTCACAAAGAAGGGGATTATAGGGTTTGGTTGAAATTAATTCTAATCGAGCATAATTAATTAAGTCCGAACATCAACCATGTAGAGACTAAACTCAACAATGGAGGATTAGGGGTTAATTAATTATTGCTAGATGGGTTGGGTTTGTAGTAAGCTTCAAACACTAACCCTTGCATGACAAGAGAAGTTAAGAAACTATGATACTCCAATACCAACACATGAAGTTCCATTAGAACAATTAAAAACCAAACCCTAAATATGAAGTTCAAGCATCCAAGGTGGGATTTTGATCCCCAATCATAAGTCTAGCTACTCATAATTGAAACTAAACTACACATGCTAGTTAACAACATAATTAAGTTATTTATCTAGTTCAAACACAAACCAATGCAAGAGAAGGAATTAAATGCAAATTAAAGCTAGTAGAACAAGTAGAGAAGAAGTAAATGAACCTTTCTTGCATTAATAACAACAATTCAACTAGTAATCAAAGCCTTACAAGTTGAGAAAAACCATAAATGAACTTTGACCTAGGAGAGAGAAGAGAGTGTTTTTCTATATCCAAATATCTAACAAAAGAAATCTATATCTACAAAATAGGAAAAAGAAGGGATATATCCCCAAAATCCCACCAAAATGGCAAACTAGTAATAAGAAGAAAGATGGAAATGCAGGGCCGAATCGATTCGGTGCCAAATCTGAATCGATTCGGAAGTGTAGAGATTTGCCCCTGTATGAAACAGAATCGATTCGGCAGCAATCGCGAATCGATTCGGGCCTGCTGGAGAAGGAAAGAGGCCTATATTGGCATTAGTTGTCCCATGTTTCACCGAAACAACCGTAACTTCTTCGTTCAAGGTCGGATTCGAGCACCGTCGGAGGCCACGCGAAGATAAGAAGAAGGTCTACAACTTCCGTGAAGAAATCGGGATCAAAACCCGAGTGCTGAATTTACCAAAATGCCCCCGACTGTGCAAGTGTCAACGGAACTTTTCCGGATCAAAACCAAACTTCCCAAAATGCATTCCCGAGACCTATGAAAGCTCAATAAAGACACATACAAAGTATATATGATGAATTCAGGGGTTAGTCAAAAATGAGTATAAGAACCGGGAAATACATGCACGGGAACGCTAGAATGTACAAATTAACGGGGTATAAAATACAATAAAAGTGACGAATCAATGGGTGTCTGCATATTTGAATCATGTTTTCTTGGTCAATATGCTAAGTAGTCAACGACTGGAAAGCTCTCATTCATTTTTGAAAAATTAGGTTTCTAAAAGAAATTCTTTTGTGGATTTTATAATTCAGTCTGGTAGAGGACTAGTACGTCAATGTTATGAAGAACTAATCATCAATAACAAGGACTTGGCCAAAAAGCCTAAAATGAAAATGGTAAATGATGTTTTGTTGCAAATGGTTGATATTTATACATGTGAAGTCTTTTACAACTTTTAGGATGAGTTGTACGAGATATTCATTTATAAAATTCAACATGTCAAGGAGGGAGAAAAGATCATGTGTGTAAATTCAAAGAAAAAATGTCGAGAAATATAGAATACACGAAGTTGTTTATAACAATGACTTAGATTTGACGTTGTGTACTTATAAAAAGTTTGAGAGCTCAGGGATCCCATGAATATACATGCTAGCCTACTTACACAAAATGCATTATTTTGAAAAAAAATTACCAAGTTAGTTGTGACACCCCGCTCAATTAAATATCGGGTGATCAGTCCTTTATTAAATTCAAACATAATATCCAGTTTGTTCATTCTTAGCATCACTGTCGAAATTCATTACTTATTAACCACTCATTTATTAATTAAACAGGTGTCAAATTTTTAATCTTATTTATCATGCAACAATATAATTCATTAAATAAATAACCACCAATACCATTCCATTAACCAATATACTACATAATGAAATAACTGAATAAAATAGATAGGACCGGAATAAACTCTCCATCCAAAAACTCCAATATAGTAATCCATAGATAAAAACTAATCCAACAGCTAAAAAGTAAAGAGATGAAATCCACTGTCACTGAAACAATGTCTGAATAAGAGTGGGCGACATGACCGACTGAAATAGATATCTCAAAAGGAAGAAATGATAAGCATGGAGGCGTCTACTACCGAGGCCTTGCAACATCCACAGTAGGGGTGGCAATTCGGGCCAATGAGTCGTGTTTGGGTCTGGCCCGACACGACCCGACCCGACACAATTTTATCTGGCACGAACACGACACGACACGCTAGCGTGTTTTTTTTGCTAGCACGAACACGACCCATTAGTAGCACGACCCGACACGAGTAACACGAAAAAAAAAATTGTGCCAAATTGGCACGATTGACAGGACTGGACACGATAACCCGTTGGGCTAATTGAAGATGTGTTCTCTTTTTTCACGAGATGGAGTTTCTTATTTGGGCTAATTGGGACACAATTGGGTTGTAATTGGGACATAATTGGGTTATTTTCTTATCGTGTTGCAATTGGGCTCTAACGGGCCAATTTCGGGCCAATATCGGGTCAATTTCCTGGCACGAACACGATACGACCCGATAGTGGGCCAAAAAAGTCTGGCCCGAACACGACCCGAACACGACAAGCTGTTTTAATTTCGTGTCAATTTCGTGTTGGATCGTGTCGTGTTGTCGTGTTCGTGCCCAAATTGCCATCCCTAATCCACAGTAGTTGCAGCATGTCAAATGATCTGAACTCCTAAATCTGGTGTCCCTATGACTGGGCACCTAAAATTGTTTTTACAAAAAGGATTTGAAACGGGTCAAAGCCCAATAATTAATATTTATTTTACTAGATTAATTTTTAAATATAATTTAATTAATCCCAATAATTCCCAATTTAAAAAAATTAATAAAATTATGGGGTGTTACATACTTCCCCCTAATAACGAAATTTCTTCCCGAAATTCGAAAAAAGGAAATACCTGGTATGAATAACTCTGGATACTTTTCGCGCATCTCATCCTCTCGCTCCCAAGTGGACTCGTCGGCATTATGATGCCCCCATTGAACCCACACAAGTGAAACTACCTTCGACCTGAGTCTCCTCTTGCTATGGTCTAAGATAGCAACCGGCCTCGCCTAATATGAAATATTGGGATGCAAATCGATCTCCTATAAAGAAATATGAGTGTGAGCCAACTCATCCCGAAGATACCGCATCAGCGAAGAAATATGAAATACATCGTGAATCCGATGCAAATGCTCCGGCAACCCAAGCTTGTATGCAACTGGACCAATTCGCTCAATGATAGGGAATGGCCCCACATATCTCGACGCCAACTTATCTTTCTTCCTGAACCTCCTTATTCCTTCATAGGAGATACACGTAGAATCACATGATCCCCTACATTAAACTCCAGGAAGTACCGCTTAGCATCCGCATAACTCTTTTGTCGATCATCGGCTATCCGTATACGGCTCTGAATCAACTCAACCTTGGTCGACGTATCCTGAATCAAGTCCACCCTGAGAAGCTTATTGTCCCCCACCTCCAACCAACAAGCGGGAGAACGACAATGTCTACCATACAACACCTCAAATGGTGTCATGCCAATCGTGAACTGGTAGGAGTTGTTATACGCGAACTCCACCAGTGGAAGATATTGCTTCCAACCTCCCCTAAAATTAAGGATACACATCCGTAGCATATCTTCCAACAACTGATTAGTCTAGGGATGGAAACAGGGCGGGTTTGGCAAAATCTTAACCCGCCCCATTTAATAAACAGGGCAGGGAGGGGGTTGGTTTTTATTTAAATTAACTCCTAACCCACCCCATTTAATAAACGGGGCGGGTTGGGTTAATTTTAAAAATAGTAAAAATAAAATAATTACATTATAGTCTTAGAGGTCTATAATGGTTCGTATTTCAATATGTAAGACAACCCCCAATTGTCAATCCACATTTTCACATAGATCTTTAACAAAATTAACATACAAATAAAGAGCTTTTTTAGTGTGTGTGTGTGTGTGTGGTTTAATTATAATTAACATACATATAAAGGGTAATTATGTAGGCATAAGTTAAACGGGGTGGGACGGGGTGATTTATATAACTTGACTCCTAACCCGCCCCATTTAATAAATATTTTTTTTAAAACTCATACCCGCTCCTAATTCATTAATCGGGTTTTAAAACCCGCCCCATTAGTCCTCTCTGTCTGCCCATCTGCCTGCGGGTGATAAGCCGTACTCAACCGCAACTCGGTACCCATAGCCTCCGGGAAACTATCCCAAAATCGAGACACAAAAATCTTGTCCATATCGAACACACTATCTAATGGCACCTTATGCAATCTCACTATCTCAACAATGAAAATCTGGGCATATTGTCCTGTGGTATAATCGGTCCAAACTGACAGGAAGTGAACTACCATAGTCAACTGAATCCATTATCACCCAAAATGGAATCGCAACCTCGCTGTGAAGTAGGTAACCCAGTAATAAAATCTATTGAAATGCTTTCCCATTTCCACATTGGAATATCTAATAGCTGTAAAACCCCTGTTGGCTTCTAATGGTCCACTTTCAAAAAATGACAAATGGTACACCTCAAAACAAACTCGGTGATGTCTCTCTTCATCCCACTCCATGAGTACTGCGATCTCATATTTTGGTACATTTTATCCCCTTCAGGATGTACCGTAAATCGCGACTCATGTACCTCTGTCATCACTGCGTGTCGTAAATCTTTCCCCTCAGAAATAATTAATCTCCCGTTGAATCGTAAACCTCCCTTTGAACTAACGAAGTATGATTCGGCTCCCCCCAGTTAATAGATATTTAATTCGATCCTGACAAAATGGATCTGTTGCATGTGCCTGTACCATCCTCGTGACAATCGGGGGTGACGGTCATGATTGACATAAATGATCGAGAAACTGAATCTTGATGTCCTAACTCCTTTCATTTTGCCTTCCACACGTTGGCAACCTCACCTACTGGCCTGTGGCTCAACCCATTTGCCACCACGTTAGCCTTTCCTAGGTGATACTGGATATCAAACTGATAATCTTGCAAAAATTCAAGCCATTTGCACTGACGCATATTCAGCTCCCTCTGAGTGAACAAGTATTGTAGTGACTTATGATCTGTAAACAGGCAAAACTTCTCTCCCAGCAAATAGTGACTCCGAATCCGCAATATAAATACGACTGTCGCTAACTCCAAGTCGTGGGTGGGATAATTCCTCTCATGAGGCTTAAGCTTGGGATAAGCATACGATGTAGCCTGATCCTCTTGTAGTAGCACACCTCTAAGTCCCTTTAGGTATGCATAAATGAAAACAAGATACTCTACTCCTATCTTGGGAAGCGCAAGTATGGGTGATGAAGTCAACTTGTCCTTCAGCTCATCAAAAGCCAACTGATAGGCGTCATCCCAAATAAACGGTACACCTTTGCGAGTCAAATTAGTCAATGGACCTGCAATCTCATAGAATCTCCTAATAAACCATCTGTAGTACATGACTAACCCCAAGAAACAATGCACCTCTATCAATGTCGTGGGTTGTCCCCACTACCTCACTTCTGACACCTTACTCGGGTCCACCGATATCCCTAACTCGGAAATGATATGTCCTAAAAACTGTACTTCACGTAGCTAGAACTCGTATTTTTCAAACTTTGCATACATTTGATGCTCACACAGTGTCTGTAAGACACGACGTAAGTGCTCGACATGCTCCTTCTCGGTCCGAGAATAAATTAGTATGTCATCAATGAAGACGATAACAAATTGATCCAAGAACTCTATGAACACCATTTTCATAAAGTGCATAAATACGACTAGCGCATTGGTTATCCCAAATGGCATAACCCGAAACTCGTAGGACTCATGTCTCGTCAAGAAGGTCGTCTTAGACAGGTCCTGCTCCCAGATGCGCAACTTGTGATAATCGGATCTCAAATCTATCTTAGATAAGTTAGCGGCTCCTCTAAGCTGATCGAATAGGCCATCGATTCGGGGCAACGAATACTTATTCCATATCATGACTTTATTCAATTCCGATAATCCACACACAAGCATAAAGACCCATCTCTCTTCTTCAGAAATAATACGAGGACACCCAAAGGCAACATACTACGACGTATAAAACCCTGCCCCAATAGATGCTCAATTGGATCTCATAGCTCCCTCATCTCTATAGGATTCATACGATGGAGTTCTCGACGCCAAGTCAATGACGAACTTAATCTCTCTACTAGGGGTAATCCCGGTATCTCCTGAAACACATCGACAAACTCACATATGACTGTGATCAAATCAATGGAAGTCACCACCCCCTGAGAGGTCTCCTCCTCCTCTACGTAGTACGAATGAGTGGACGATCCTCCCTCAGGATGAGGCATCGCCACTAATAACATCTCCTAGTCGGGGATCACAAAAATTATACTCCGACTATAGCAGTCAATCATGGACCTATACTCAGCTAGCCAATCCATGCCTATTATGGCGTCGTACTCTGACATATCTAATACAAGCATATCATTAGGTAAAATTAATCACCCAATATCTATACTCACTCCCCGATAGATAAAGAATATCAACGTCCCATTACCCAATGGCGAATCTACACATGTAACTGTATTGTATGCCGCATCATACAACCTTGTGGTCCGTGCAAACCTAGTTGCTATGAACGAGTGTGAAGCCCCAGTTTCAAACAAAATGCACCCCAAAGTACCATAGATAAGAAACATACCCTCAACAACGAGTGGAGATGCAGTCTGGTGGACGTGATACACGCGCCCATACTGTTACTACCCTCGCTGGGGTGGGATTACTAGAATAACTAGTCTTATAGGTAATGCGGATTCAGGTGCTGGTGCTGGGAGGGCGGCTGGAAAATAGGTCTCTGAGGCTCCTGGTGGCCTCCTTGGTATTGTTGATCCCTACCCTTATCAGGGCAATCCTGTTGCTTGTGGCCAGTCTTGCCATAAATGAAACAACTGCCCGCAAAATTTCCTCCCCTCTAGCCCTGCTGGCCTCGACCCTGTTGTCCATTTCTACCCCTACCCTGGCCCTGCTAGTGTAATACCCCGTAATTTTTAATGACTTTTAAAATGAGTTATATTTTTAAGTTAATGGATTAATGGGATTTTATTATTAATTAATTCATTGGCATTTTATCCGAATTAAGGATATTAAAATGTATGATTCTGAATATTACTTAAAGATATTTAGGTATTATATGAATGTGATGATTATTGATAATTGTTGTTCGTTGATTTGGATTTTAATCGGACGCGGTATGGGACGTGTCGGGACTAATTTGTTAAATTAAAAAGGAAATTTATTTTCTATCAATCTTATAGTCATTTTGACTGTGTCGTTGCATCCGAAAGGTTCGAAATAGTCAGAAAAGTCTATTTGGATGTTAATTTTGAGTCTCGGGTCATTTGGAAATGAAAATACAACCCAAAAGGGCATTTTGGTCATTTTTACAAGGGGGTGAATAGTGATTTCGGATTTGGTCCTATTATAAGTATTTGGAGATTAAGTGTACGTGGGTTATTCATCTCCTCTACACAAAATAGAGAAGTTGTCTTCCTAGAGAGAGTGAAAGGTTACTTGGGAAGGGAAAAGCTTACTTGGGAAGGAGAAGAACAAAGACCAAAGGTCACCACCACCAACCACCACCGGAAGATCACCGGAGAAGGGAGAACCACTTGAGATATACTACACCAAAGGATCAGACCTTCATTAGAGGCAAGTGTTTGATAATGGCAATCTAAGTTTGTATATTGTCCATGTTAGAATAGTTATTAAAAGAGATGATTTTCATGTTTGAAAGAAATAATGGAGTTGTTAAATGGATTTCTGGAAACTGAAAATATATAGGAATCAAACTCATATTGTAGGTAGTTAGTAACCCACGAAATAATCATGAATCCGTTGAAGAAATTATGAAAACCATTGATGTGTTCTTGAAGATATTATGATGATAATTTTCTGGAAAAAGTGGATATAAACATGCTTTTAATTTGATCTCTTGATGATTCTAGGATGTTTAGATGATTAGAAATAATTTATATATGTTGGTATATCATGTAGTAAGGATCATAAGTCATTTGGGATGTTAATATGAAGGTTTTAATGATCTAAAATGACTAAACCCGTAGTTGCAGAAATGCAGAAAAAACTGGGTTGTTACCTGAGGGATCGATCGATCGACCCCCTGCCTTCGATCGATCGACCTCCCCAGAATTTCTAAAGTCGTTCCTTTTTAATGTTGATTCTTATCCCAAACCTTTGGTAGATCTTTGGTGATTATTAATTGGATATTATGGGACTTATATAAGATCAGTAAGCCCTAGTTAAGATTTGAATTAATTTGATTGGGATTTAATTGATTAGAATAATGTTAATCAAATTGAAAGGAATTTCGATTGCTATAATCACTTATTAGATTCTAATTGGTATGCATGAGGATTAAATATAGGACCAGTAGGGGTGATTGAATATAACACCTGGGTATCCTTAAGTTTACAAGAGGGTTTAATCCTAAGTGAAAGAAGATGTGTTTATAAGAGATTTGAAACTATCGGTTTTAACCCTAATTAAAATGGAGTTTAAGTCGTAGTAATTCGGCATATATAATGATATGGACCAGTAGGATATTAGTGAATTCTTACTGAATATATGTTGAGGGAAAAAAACCTATTTGAACCTTGAATATTGAGTGAGGCTCGGGGATAATTAAATTAAGAAGTAAAGTTATGATATTTTAATACGTGGGATTTAAAGAGATATAACGCTACGTATGGGAATCATCTAAGGGTAAAATGAGTACCTTGTTGATAGTATATTACAGGTATGATAATGCATATTTTATTGATTGATGATTATGTGTATGACATACCTAGCTTACTTTCTATCGACGGGAGGTTTGCGCTGAGGGAAGTCATATCCTGATGAATCCATGGGATCTTTGATTTGTCGCTCAAGAACATAGGTCTATGAAAGACTTATCGGGGAGTTGATAAGTCCGCTGACTGTGGGAACGTATGTATGTGCGTGACCCATGGATACGAGAACTATGTTCGCCTCCAATTTATGTGCTGTTGTTTGTGGTTCGAGGTATCCTTACCGAACCTTTAGTCCCTTATTCGGCGACCAGCGATGATGGGATATGATAGCAGAGTAATGCATTGCACCGCAGCTGTGACTCGGGGTACTGTATTATATATGAATATATATATAATGAATTAAAGGAATGAATGGTTATATTGTGGTTAATTTATCTATTGCGTGATAATTGTCGATAACGGTAAATTGAGAAAGAATGAAAATAAGTTAATGATTATTTATTGAAAAGCTTAATTCATGTTAATGAGAAACGATTCACATAAATTAGAAATGTATAAGAATGATTGTATAACGTATGGTATGGGAGACACGGGGTTATGATATGGGATGAAATCATATTATGGAAATCAGTAATGAGGATCCATTAACTAAGAGGTTAATAGGAAACGTTAAGTGTGCACTCTAGTTGAGAGGTGAGAATAGCAAGTGAGAGTTGGATCTAACATGTACATAATAAATGCTTTATTGCACTTGTTAAATACTTGCTGTTTTCAAAATCATTTTCACATCGGGCTCTGACCCGTTTTCTTGCATATTTTCTTTTCTATTGTATCTTCTATATCAGATGTCCAGCAACAGGGACGCCAGCCTTAGCGGATTATGACAAGCTATGGAGCTATGGAGTATTGCTTAGATGCCTATCTTCTTTTGATTCACAGTACTTATAGTTAGGGCATGTCGCCCAAAGGATTTCAGTTATCACTTTCTATCGGAGTCATATATTATTGTGTTCGTGTCATTTTAATACATTTGTTATTGTTGGGATTACTGTAATGGATTAATATTATTTGGGAATGTTTATTCCATTTGCATTTAAATTCTTGTGTGTTATATGTTCAGTTATAAGTGTTGTAGAATAAAATAGGTATGTGTTATTCGTAAACTAAAAATGAATTTTGTTGAATTAAAATTTGGAAAGTTTTTAACACCTGCTTAATTGGGTATTGGGTGAGTTGTAAATGTTTTCGACAGTGATGCTAAGAATGAGCCAACTATATATTCTATTTTAATTTGGTATGGGACTGGCCACCAGGTATTTAATTAGGCGGGGTGTTACAGCTAGCAGTGATGAAATCGCTGTTGGCCCGGCTGACCCTGTTGGCCTTGCCTGAATCCACCATGTCCCTGCCGATAATCCTCTGAACGGAACCTCTTTGCAGCATCCCCTTGGTGGGAACCCTACTCACCCTGCCTCTGCTGACTCTGAGATGACTGTGCCCTGCTAACACGGCTACCCTCAGTCTTTCCCTGCTGGAAGGACTCTCCTACTCCCTTGCTCCCCTTAACATGAAAGAGTGGTCCTAACAATGTAACGGAGTAGCATTCAATACCTCAGTGTATGTCTTCAAAGCAGGATTACCCAATAACTGTTGTTGAATCCTCCAAGTAAGGCCATCCATGAATAACTGTATCCACTTCTCCTTTGTAGGTACCTCTCCTGGAACGAAGTTAGCTAACCTCGTGAATTCTTCTCCATACTCAGCCACGGTTTTCCCCTCCTGGGTGAGGTCTAATAGTTTTCGCATCATCTCCGTCTAGATGGAGGATGGAAAGTATTTGCGATCAAAACTCACCCAAAACTCATGTATCGGCATATTATCTCTCTCCTCCGCGGTGATAATAGACTCCCACCATCGTAGTGCCACCCTAACTAATTTAAATGTAGCTAAAATCTGCCTCTGAATGTCTGTGTACTCGTACATCCTCAAATACCTCTGGATGTCTTTCTTCCATTGGCTAACAACCACCACATCTGAACTACCCTGGAACTCGGGAGGGTGTGCCTTCTGAAAGGCATCTCTAACTCACTCCCAAGAAGAAAGGAATGCCTGCATCTGAGTTGGTGCCATAACTAGTGCCTGGGGTGGTGCCTTCTGCGCAACCGTAGCTAGTGCTGCATTAACATCCTAGTATAACTATTGCAGAAACCTCTACAGCATTCATGGTACCTTGGGATGGAGCTGGCTGAGGCTCTGGCGGTGCCTCTGGGGTGGCTCGTGGTGCACGTCGAGGAGGCATCTGAAACGAGAGAGAAATTTCCACCGATCCACAAATTCAATATGTATTAAAATAGCTAAAGACATAAATGTGTAATAAAGAATACAACAGTCCTAATAATAGGTCTTTATATCAAAGGACGCTACGCTAAAAATCGTAGTAAGCCGCACAGATCCTAAAGATACTAAAATCTGATGCTCTGATACCATCTGTGACACCCTGCTTAATTAAATACCGGGTGATCAGTCTTTTATTAAATTAAAACAAAATATCCAGTTGGTTCATTCTTAGCAATTAAATAACTAACTAACCACCAACACCATTCCATTAACCAACATACTACATAATGAAATAACTGAATAAAATAGATAACACCGGAATAAACACTCTAGCTAAAAACTCTAATATAGTAATCCATAGATAAAAACTAGTCCAACAAGTGAAAAGTAAAGAGATGAAATCCACTGTCACTGAAATAATGTGTGAATAAGAGTGGGCAACATGCTCGACTGAAATAGGTATCTCAAAGGGAAGAAATGATTAGCACGGAGGTGTCTACTACCGAGGTCTTATAACATTCACAGTAGCTGCAGCACATCAAATGATCTGAACTCCTAAGCCTGGTGTCCCTATGGTTGGGCGCCTAAAATTATTTTTACGAAAAGGATTTGAAACGGGTCATAGCCCAAGTAAAGCGGTTGAAAAAGTTTAGCAAGTGTTTAAAATGCGATAAGATAAGATATTAAATACATGTTAGTACCGCGTGCCCTCACTTGAGATCCTCACCCCTCAACTATTGTGCACGCTTAACGTATTATGCTAACCCACCTAGTTATGATACCCGCCTAATTAGTATTTTTAAGTTTATTCGCATCTAATCAATTATGGTTCCCACCTGTACTGTCCATATAATACGGTACTACATGTTTCGAAATCTACTTTGATTAATTTAGATATCACGATCTATCTTATTTACTAACATACTCGTAGAAGAATCAATCACACGTACATATATACATCACTCTTATCATATATATGTATACGACACCCCCTAGGTGGAGACTTGCGGTGTGGGCATACTCTGTTATCAAGTACCGGTACATCACGTACTAATTAAGGACATCGGCTCGGGTAATCTCTCTCAAACCATAAATCAAATCACACAATATTGGAGGCGAACATAGTTTTAGGCCTTTGGGATACGCTCATACCTAACGCACCCAAATGACCGGTCACACCCTCATTCACACAAGTGGTGCTCAATCCCTAAGGTCTATGTCTTGAGGTATAAGTCAATATCCCCCTAAATGGGCTCATCAGAATAAGACTGTCCATTACGCGAAACCTCCCATGATAGCAAGTAGCCTAGGTATGATTACACATATAAATTAAACAATAAGTATACACACCACCCATATATATATAATATCATCATAGGTATGCACGTGACCTATATTATATGCCCCTAACGTAGTATAATATCTCTCTAATGTTCTACATAACATAATACTTCTCATAGAAGTTCCCGAGTGTTACTTAATACCCAAAAGGTTGCCAAGTGTCCCTTAAGTAAATTCAATAGGCAATCCCACTCTAGGTCTACTGGTCTTGGCCCAACATTCCTTTAATTTTCCATAATAATAAATCAATATCCGAATAAGCTTTTATTATCCATTAAGCTAAATCAATTATTAGTCTATAACTCTCCTCATGCAACTAATCTCGAACCCAACATTTGCCTTCTGGTAATTAAATATCCCTTATTATGTTCTTACAATTAAATCAAGGTCAACCCAAACATTTCCCATAAGTTCTAAATGAAAAGGTGGAAAACTATGCAATTCAGGGAAATCGAATCGATTCGCCTGCTACAGGTTTCATCTTCTCCACTTATATCAGTTACGAAATTCGCCATTTTTAACCTCAAAACCTCCATGATTCATTCCCAAACTCCAAAATAAGCATACTAACTATTATACCATTACATATACATAATTTCTAACGTATTGGAATCACTAAATCTTCAAAGAACACTCTTAAATTCAATTGATTCAAGATTAAACATTCAAAACCCCTGGTTTTTCATTCATGTTCAAGAACTTCAATATTCTTTTGAATTTCCTCCCAATTTTCAAGGCGTTTCTCATCAATTTCAGTCTAAATGTTTAAGGAATTACATCTAATACCAACCCTACCCAAGAATATGATTTATACCTCAATTTATAAAGCCAATTCGCATGAATTTCACAAGATTATCACCATATTATAACATGGATGATATATCAAATCATAGTTTAAAAAGATTAAACATTTGCCTCTGTTTGAAGGTCTGATTCCTTGTAGAAGGTTGGTATGGTTGTGATCCCCTCCTCCCGATCTGCGCTATGGTGGTGTTTATGGTGCAAGAGTGGTGCAAATTGGCAGTGGGACCTCCTCTCTTCTTCCTCCTATGGCCTCTCAGTAACTGGGTAACTTCTAACCCTTGATGACCTAACTTATCAGATGATATATGCCTATGAATTTTGTAGGTCCTCATTCCTCAAAATTACAAAAGATCGAAATACCCTCCTAGGGTGTCGATTTGGCCTAAAAATATCCCGGGACCCAAACCAAACCCCCGAGTACACTTTTTTTACTATCTCGACCCTTCCGGACACATTGACACACTCAAAATGATCATATGGAATATCAAAAGTAAAATTATATTTTATTTTCTAAATTAAGTCCCGACATGACTGACGCGCGCGTCTTAATTTATCGTAATTGTATTATTTTTCACAAACGACAATTATAATGTTTCCTTATCGTTATTATTACTCATTCACTAAGTAATATTCAATATAAATAAATATTAACCCTTATCTCACTAATTAATATTTATTTTACCGGATTAATTTCTAAATATAATTTAATTAATCCTTATAATTCCCAGTTTAACAAAATCAATAAAATTATGGGGTGTTACATTAGTACATATTTAAGAGGTGGTCTAAAACAAAAAAATTGGGTTAGCCGTTGATGAGGGATGCACAAATACAATTAATGACAAATTATATCTCCTTGGATGATGTCAATTTACTCAATATTCTTTATATGTAGTTGGTAAGGTCTTCACAAGTGAATAGGTCACTACAGTTGTGGAGGATTTATCTGACCAGTTAGTAATAACTAACGCATGCCCGCTAGAGTTGGCAAAAACCACAACTAAAATAGATGGGAATGAATTGAGGTCGATCAGCGAAAATATCATAATTAGATTCACCTGATCAGATCATGATAACAATCCAAGGTTATGGAGTCTCACACGAATCAATATCTTTCTTTTATCCATAAATGTAACCTACGTCCCTGGGAAAAGGGTCATGTAATCTTCATTATCAAGAATTGATTAAGAGAGAGAGAGACCTCATGGTCACAGGAGCATTGTTAAACCACGTAGATGTTATGTTATTGTTTGATTTTTAAGTTTTATTTCTAACTCGATTAAATTGTGTTGATTTCATAATAATAGGATTTTTTCACCTACAGTTGGCGATGTATGTGGGAAATTATTTCCTTTTCTCAACCAAGAAAAGCCAAAGAGAAATTATGTATCACTCATATAACCCACGCATACCATCTAATAGCATCCATCAGAATAATCAGAACGGGCCTCCATCACGTAAAATTAGGTATGAGGTTCACCCCAATAGGAGCCATAACACTCCTAGCTCATGTTATCGTCCCCATAAGGAATAAATTATGGAAAGAAATTAACCTCCATGGTTCAATAAAATTTCACGGCTTATAGATGCCTATAAAGGGAAACTCCATCAATAGGAGGACACCACACTCCACCAATAAGAAAAAAGGCCCAACTTTAATGTCGTCTGGAGAGAATAGAGCAGTAGATCTACGGGGACAAGTACAAGGGCCATACATTAACCCCTAACCCTCAAACGAGCAAAACTCATAGTTAAGGAAGGAGTTCGTAGTGCAACCATGAGCACTCCAAGCATAGGAACTCGCCAGATAGAATAAATATGAAAATATGTCATTACAAGAGAGATCTTCATGACCTCATCCATTGAGAGATTGATAAGCACCCCATTTATTAAGGGTCCATATCGATAAAGGAACTTGCCAGGAGGACCCTCATTAGCCAAATGAAGTCCCCTTTCTCATGATCAATAGAAGAACCAGAGCCTTCTAAGAAGTTTGTCACCCACAAATTTAAAAATTATAATGGGAAGAGTTATACCATCGATCATGTTTGTTAGTATCGACAATCTATGACCATATGAAGAAATAGCGAGGCCCACGTGTTTTACATATTCCCTACCAGGCTGGGATATATTACACAAAACTAGTTTGAAAAGTCACTACACAGGCTAGTCACCAGCTTCACGCAGCTCACGGAGGCTTTTATCGCGAGATTTATCACCAACAATTCTCATCCAAAGCAGATGGACTTACTCCTCACCATGAAATAGAAACCCCACCTGACCTTGTGGTAATATGCTTAGAGATATTGGGAAACCTACAATAAAGTGAAGGATTGCTCTGAGCAGGTGATTGTGGCTTCATTCAAGATCAAGCTATCGAGTACTTCTATGATGCATTAGTCCCTCACAAAAAAAGAGGTTAGTACATCGACAACCTTATGTATAGGATTAATAATTCTACTAAAATAGAAGATGTTGTGGATGGCACACAGTAAGATAACAATCATCCAAATGCGACTAAAAGCGGAGTAGAAGAGAATTCTCCCAAGAAAGGGAGCAAGAAGAAGAATGGTGGGTCTAAAAACAACAACAAGGTAGAACCCACCAAGTCCCACTAGGAAATCAATACAGTTTTCAAATAGACGATTTATGAAATCTTAAATAATATTAAAAATTGGTAATATTTCAAGTGTCCAAGGAAGATGATAGTAGGTCCATCGAAGAGAAACACTACCTTGTGGGGTTCCTGTCAGAAGGAGCATAGGCATAAAATAGAGAACTTTAAGGCGTTCAAATAGTACTTAGAAGAGTTGGCTCAAGCACGCACTTGGATGACTATGTTAAAAAAGGGCCCAAAACCACTATGGAGAGTGACGGGAAACTCGATAATGTCCTAGACGACAATGAGATAGGACACAAGTTTGTGTTCATTCATGGCACCTCAAGTCCGAATCAGATCCAAGGTTATGTCGTTTAGTTGGAATTGAAAAATGTTATTGCGGTCATGGATGATTTCCAGATTGGCTATGTTAAAACCTCAATAGGAAAGCATCATTGACTAGAAGACATCAACTATAAAAAAGATGTAGTATTTACTGAGGAAGAACTAATTAGAGTAGAAAATCCACCTTATGATGCGCTGGAAATCACTTTCAGAATTGCCAATTGGGGTGTGGACAAGCTAATCGTCGAAAAGGGAAGATCTTAAGAGGTTATGTACTAAAAATTATTCAACAAGATCAACCTCGATATAGAGTATCTAAAGGAAGTGACCATCCTTATAGTCAACTTTGTTGGAAAGATGACCATGCCTCTGGAAAAGGTGGTGCTACCAGTATGAACTGGGAATATATCTAATTTAATAAAATTCTTGGTAGTAGACATCTAATCCCCCTACAACACTATATTTAGATGAGGTTGGATCCACGTTTTGGAGATTTTCCCCTCCACCTACCACCAAAATCTCAAATGCATGACCAACCGATGGATAATGGAGAGAAGGGAAAATTAACAATTACTTCGCAATGCTTCATCGCTGCCATTAAGCAAGAGAGAAAGAAAAAGAAAGTGGTTACAAGCTAAGAGTTTAAAGACGGGGCTACTCCATCTAAGTAACAACTAAAGTATGAGAGACAGGGGTGGAAGAAACAACGGTGGCCCCCGCAAACAGAGTCGTAGAACCATTGAAAGAATTTGTTGATCGATAATTCACTTACTAATCAGTAAATGGAAGAACTTGTCTCTCTACTCAAAGAGAATCAAGATATATTTGCTTGGCAGCAATATGACATGCTTGGTATTGATCCGAAAGTCACATTCTATTGACTTCACATTGACCCAAAATTCCTTTTGATCACACAAAGGGCACGTCGAACAACTCCCGAGAAGGCAAAGGCTATGAAAGAAGAAGCGGGTAAACTTGTAGAGGTAAGGTACTTTAAATAAGTTCAATTTCCCAATACATAATTAACCTAATGGTTATTAATAAAAGCAATGGGAAGTAGAGAGTTTGCATAGACTTCCCCAACTTAAATAAAGCATGTCCCAAAGGCAACTTTCCTTGACCAAATATTGACTAATCGATCGATGCCACAACCATCTATGAGCAGATGAGTTTCTTAGATGATTATTCATTATATAATCAAATTTTTCTGCTCGAACTTGAATAGGAGAAGACTTCGTTCATCACTACCCTTAATTTGTACTGTTATGAGCCAATTATGCTCAAGAATAATAATGGTTAGTCACCAATATATTTAAACATCAACTGGGTGACACTATGGAAGTCTACGTTAATGATATCCTCAGAAAGATCAAGCATAAAATCGACCACTAACAAGACCTAGCGAAGACATTTGAGGTCCTCAGATACTATAGGATGTATCTTAAAGTAACTAAAGGCGCTTTTAGAGTACAGTCTGAGAAGTTCCTAGGCTACCTAGTCATCCAAAGAGGAATCAAATCAAATCCTGAATAGATTGAGGCGATCAAAAATGTTCAGCTGCCTAAAATAGATTAAAATCTTAGCAGAGCTTAGTGACTTAATCTCTATGTCCTCTGAGAAGTGTCGACCATTCTTTTAGCTTTTGAAAAAGGAGAAGGGACAGTCTTGGAATGAAGAATTCTTAAAATCACTTGAAGAAATCAAGCTTTACTTAAGTCGACCACCTCTGCTCGCGATCCCAAATTCAGGTTATTCGGTTTACATGTATTTCATGGTGTTCGAAGCTCAGGCTTAATATGGTAAATAAAGGGGCAACAAACCTAAATTTATTATGTTTCAAAGGCATTGTTAGACGCTACCTTAATCTTAAGAAACTATCTTACTCACTAGTGATTGCTTCATAAAAATTGAAGCACTACTTTGAAGCTTACCTAGTCATAGTTATCGCCTCCCTTCCACTCAAGGCAGTTCTGAAAAAGGTCAACCTATCTGGAAGGATGTCTAAATAGTTAGTGGAATAGGGAAGGTTTGGTATCCACTATTAACCTAGAACTGCAATCAAAATAAATAAAAGAGAACTCACCGACCAAATTACTATTAAAGAGTTTGACCAACATAACAAGTGGACACTCTATGTTAATAGGGCTTCAACTTGAAAGGATCAGAATTAAGGATTGTCCTGGTAACTCCAGATCAAACTATGCTCAAGTAAGGAATCAGGCTTGGCTTTGCCCTCATCGCTGAATTAAAGAAGGCCATATCCCTTAGCGCAAGTCACCTTGAAGTCTTTGTGATTCAAGGTTGGTATCCAACCAAATATCATGAGACTATATTGCCAAGGATGTACACATATCGATGTATTTATAGGTCACCCAATACTTGATCACCAAATTCAGGAATAAAATCTAATAGTTTCCCCAAGGAAACAACAGCCATGCAGATGCCTTTGACACTTTAGCCTTAACTATTGAATCTAAATTAGGATAATATTTGAGGTTGAATACCTTGACAGACCAAGCATTATGAAGCCTAAGTTTGTCGAAGAAATCCTTACTTCACTAAAAGCTCCAAATCGAATAGATCCAATCATGTCGCATTTGCTAGAAGATATACTACCCACTGACAAGAATCAAGCTCATCAGGTTAAAGTCAAGGCTAATCAATTTTACCTCTCTCATTATGGAAAGTTATATAAGTAATTTTTCACCGGGCCTTACCTTTAATGCGTGCATCCCAACAATGTCGATCATGTCCTTTATGAGTTTCTTAAGAGAATATGCGAAAGTCATACTATGGGTAGATCTTTGGGGTTCAAAGACACAAATGAGTTACTAGTGGCCTTATATGTAAAAAGAATATAGTCTCCTGTGTGAGGAAGTTAAAAAAATATATAGTGTTTTCGTCCATGTTTCACGAGTTGGCAAACAACCTAAAATCCTTGACCATCTTGTGGCCTTTTGCACAGTGGGGATTAGATGTTGTGGGTACCTTACATACAATATGAGAAAAAAAATTAATGGCTAGTACATACTACTTCACCAAATGGATAGAGGATGAGCCTTTAGCAAACATAAGGGACACTGATATGATCATATTTATCTAGAGGAGTCTCATGACCCATTTTAGCTTACCAAAGACAATCATTACTGATAATAGAACGTAGTTTGAAATAGGACCATTCCAAGACTTCTACAATATTCATGACATCAAGCACTACTACAATTCGGTGGCCTTCCCCTAAAGCAATGGACAAATTGAGGCCTCCAATAAGATAGTGTTTGAGGGAATGAAGAAAAGGTTGGAGAAAGCAAAAGGTGCTTAGTTGAACGAGCTTCCCTGTGTCCTCTGGGCATATTAAACAATGTATGGGAGGTCTATTGGGGAAAAGCCTTTCGCCCTGGCTTACGAAAATGGAAGTCATAATTCTATTAGAAGTTAGCTTAACGACCATGAAGATAGTTTTTATTGATCAAAACTTGAACATTTAAACCATAACGATGAAGATCAACATGTTCGAGGAAAAAGAGCACAAGCCTTGATTAAAGTAACGTCCTACCAATAAAAGTTGGCTAAGAATTATTATAAATGAGTCAATTCGAGAAAGTTTCAAGCCGAAAACTATGTGCTGAGGAGGGTTATCAGAAACGGGAGGAATCTATGAAATGTAAAGTTAGGACTTAACTAGTAGGACCATTCAAAATCATCAAGGATGACCTCCAAGGATCCTAGCATTTGGAAATAATGGGGGCAGGAAGTTACTTAGGGCCTGAAATGCGACTAACCTTGGGAGATATTATTTTTAAAGCATCTTTTACAAGTTTTAATTATTTTATCATTCCTATATATTTCCAAAATTAAATTAGTACAAGTTTCTCTTATTGTTCCAAATAGCAGACCAAAATCATTAATTATAAATTATCATTAAGGCTAGTCCATCATTATCACAAATCTGTCCAGTTTGTTCGATCAATCTCTAATTGCCCCTTTTTATGCCTTGGTAGGATTACACTTAATCATATCTCAAGGTTACATTTTTTTATCACTAACAAACATAAATACATCAAGAATTTCCCTAGCAAGAAAAAATCATACGGGGGATCTCTAGTCATTAAGTGTATCAACTTTGGTCGACTAAAATCCTGAATGGGTGGATGGTCCTGCGACCAAGTGCATTTTCACCATAATTTATTCCTAGCCTGAGGGGGTGTGACGATACCATCCTAAAAGGTAAGACAAATGATAAAAGAACATGTTCAGCAATAAAAAATGGTAAAGTTAAAAACATGGACTAATAATTTCATTTATAAAGAATTCATTTTACCGGGGGCCATGTCGACAAAATTACAACATGAATATATAAAGAGACATGGAACAAATGACCATCATCTTCGATAAGTCACCATCTCGATTATAGCATCTCAATGACCATCGTCATGATTAAGCGGAAACTCATCGTCACTATCATGGATCGGAAGATAATTCTTCACCAACTGAAGAGGAATAACATTAGTAGGTGATTCGTATCAAATTATGCATTTAAATACCCTCGAAACTTATGCATTTTAGCCCCCTCGGGTACTTTAATGCCTATAATTATGCTCGTTAATCAGACAACCTCCGTTTTATATGCTAAGATATTATTTGAGGTATAATTGAGCTATTATAGGTATTAAAGTGCTTAGTATGAAGTTTGGGCACCATCCGACTAAGTTTCGTCGTGATTCGCACGTTCGGGGGCATTTTCTACACTTTAGGATTTTTGCCCGAAGTCTTTACGGAAGTTGTATCCTTTGGGCCAATCTTCGTGTGGCCGCAAAAGTTGCTCGAATCGGAGTCCGAACGAAGGAAACGCGGAGCTTTAATCAGAAAGAATTATAAGGATTCATTAACAATTTAAATAATTCCATCCATGTCCCTTTTCTTCTTTAATAACAAATCCATTAATTCCCTTTGTGTCCCCAAAACGTTCTTTGCAGCAAATGTAGATGGCGATTTGGATTTTGGCCCGGGTTTTGCTCGGGTTTTGGGTTCGTCCCAAATTGATGACTTTGGTCCGAAATTGGAGCTCGATTTTGGTTCACACAAGCAAATGGGTCTCTTTGGCTTTTTTTTGGAGCTTAGGTTTTATCCATTAATGGCTATGGAGGTTTTGGAGCTTATAAGTGGTTTTTTTCATAATAATGGTGGAACACAAGTTAGTCTCGGTTTTGGCTTCCAAGAATGGTCTTGGCATATATGGAGTTGGGTTTTTGTTGGCAATTTTTGGAAATGGGTCTTGATTTGGTGTTTGCCACCATTAATGGGCATGGAGATTCTTGGCCATATTTGGACGGGGAGTGTGCGAAGTTGTGAATGGATTGGGTGTTTCCAGCAGCGCCGGTCGACCGGCATCTCACCGGCGGTCGACCGCGTTTTCCATTTTTGCCGTGGGTTGTAGACAGTGGGCAGCCCCCATTACACGCGGTCGACCGGTTACCACACCCGGTCGACCGGTACTCTGTATTTTGGTCCCATTTTTGCTGTAGCTTTCTTTCTTTATTTTATTTTTTCTTTTTCCTTTTTCTTTTGTTAGTTAATTTGGAGACTTATCTCCCTTTTTGTTTTCTTTTCTTTGTTAATTCCAACTTAGTATAAATAGGAGACTTGGTTTATTTTTATAAATATCATGTAATAAATTAGATTTTTAGTTCTCTTCTCTCTTAGAACTTAGGGTTTGGTATATTTGGGGATTTTTTGTTGGAGATAACCCCTCTCCTCATTTTCCACCATTAATGTAAGTGCTACTATTCATTGTCTCCCTTAAGTTGGATTTGCTTTATTTTTTATGCTTAATTAATTTTCATGCCTAGATAATTTTAGTTGCTAAATTAATTAGTGGTGTTCTTTAATTAATTAGTTAATTTATTTATGTCATTTAATATGTGTAGGGGCTAATTTAAATTAGGGCGCGATTAATGGAACTCACGTAGGGTTGATTTGTTGCTTCACTTTGGTGATGGAGATTTACGTATTTATTTCGAGTGCGTTGTCCTAGTTTTTATGCCTAGAAAATTTAACGGTGTATATCATGTATGCACCGTGTTTACGACCTTGCGTGCGTAATTTCTGGGGTATTTGTTGATGCCAAAATCTTATTAGTCTTTTATGCGAATTTAGGGGTGTGACAACTCTTAATTTAATTAATTGACGAAACGAGATGCAATCCTAATAATTCGCAGTCCCATGTAACCATTTATACGCGTTAACTCAATTTGAGGGATATTAGTCGCATCCTATAGTTTTTATTCGCTTTGTTAATCATAGTTTAATTTACAATCGCCTAGATTAATCTTTTCCTTTATTTATCTTCTATTTTTGTTACCCAATATCTTTTACACTTTTAATTTAGGAATATTAAAGCTTATAAATTCTAGCAACTCGTCTATGTGGATTTTCGATACCCGACTTACCTCTATACTCACCCGTTGAGTGTAGTCGTAATTTAGGTTTTTGTATAGTTCAGGTGAGCCGAATTCAAAACGACCGGCGCGTAGGTGACGCTCGCGCTGCGGCAAAACCCTGTCTATCAAATGGCGCCGTTGCCAGGGACTTGTTGTGTTAGAATTTATTTGATTTAGTATTTCGTAGTATTTTTTTCTATTTGTATTTTTTGCCTAACATTTTTGTAGGACTTCTACATTTGAGCGCCAAGAACCACTTGAATTTTTCGCGCGCGCATCACTTTGTGGATTTCGTCACTTCGAGCCATCTTTGGGGTAAGCATGTCTTATTCCAATCCTTTCGGTAATCATTATGATAATTCTCAAAATTCTCGTAAACCTATGACTTTTGGTCAATACTTAGAGTCCCAAAAAATTACAAATTCAAAAATCACTTTGGGCGAGTATTACAAAAGTCAAACTTTGGAGTGCGTGTATTTTGATGATGATGATAATGATTTTGGGCCTTTACCTCCTTATAAAAGGAATTCTGAAACGAATTGCAATAGTTTTCAACATTCCTATAATATTGAGTTTAACTTTAGTGCCGCTAATGATTTTCAAACTCCTCATTTTCAAGCATCCGTACCTCGGCCAATGACTTTCGGTGAGGGTTTGCTCGTGCTTGAAAATGAGAGGTATGAAGAACGTTATCGGAAAGAAAATCGTTGTTGGGAGCAAGACTTGGATTTATTATTCGAATCCGACAACGATTTGTCTTCCGAGACTTTTGAAGTCGAGGAATGTTTTGAACCAATTGAGGACTTTGTGCCTAAATTGGAACAAACCATTCGTCACTTGGCCCACCTTTTAATTGATAATGAAAGCGAGGATGAAACAAATGTAGTATCCATTTGCAATGAGATGATTTCTTCTTTGGATCCCAAAGAAGAAAGTCTCATTGAAAATGATCCTATCTCCTTTGAAATTCCAACTTTGAGTGATGATAACTCATCTCTTGGGTTTGAATTTCTTTCCTCCCCATTTTCATTCTCCGTTATCACACCGTCACAAGTACCCGATGAATCGGTACCGAACTTTAAAACGTTCAACCCTTTCACCGACGAGGAGTACTTGCTCGAGTTGCTTTCCATGAAGGCATCTTTGCCCTCATGTGCGCCACCTCCCATTCCGCTTGCTAAATCTTTAGGAGGAAATTCAGTTTTTTTGGTCTCCTTGTGTATTTGTCACCCGTCCTATCCAAATCCCCCATCCTCCCTCCCAAATTTTTAATTGGGGATGGTCCACCTTTTCCACCACCCACGTGCCTTCCGTTGTTTGAACGAAATTCCTATTTTTCGGGAGGCATGCATGTATGTGAGGGTACACCGGTTATCTTCCAAAGTCAAATCGTTTTTATGGTGGACCCTCAACTATTTAGACTTCTAGTGTACAGTTAGTGTGAAGCGTAAATAGTAGGTTGTATATAGTTAGCTTTCTTTCTTTTTATTTTTTTTCTTTCCTTTTAATTTAGTCTAGTGTAATTAGTTAATTCTTTGTTATTTATTTTTGCTATGCTCGGTACTAACTTGTTTTGTAGATTCTTTGGACTTGTTCTTATGGGGATCACTCCAATTTTGGGTAATATCGCTCCTTTCCTCTCTTTGACTTGGTTCTTAATTTACACTGAGGACAATGCCAAGTTTTAAGTTAGGGGGTGTGGTATAGTCTATCCATTTCATTAGTTAGTCCATGTTTTGCTCACATGTTAGTTACTTAGTACGCTTTTCTTAGAAAAATTCAAAATTTTCAAAAAGATTTTCTTTATTTTTTCTCCTTTTTTGGGCGTTTTGCCTTTGTTTCCGATGATAAATTTCAATAATTGCCCGATCCAATTGACAACCCAATGATGCATGTTCTCGATTTTAGAAGTTATTAGACTTTAGTCTCAATTATTGATATTATGAATAACTTCATGAATTAAACTTTAATCCCATGAACACAAGCACTTTCTTGCCTTATTGATTTGGTTTAAGATTTTTATAACTCGGTAATCTTTTGTTGTATTGTATATACTTACACCGAGTGAGATTAGAGACTTATCTTCATTTTTGAGTGTATACACTATTCTTTCCTCTTTGAAAACGTTACAGTCATTGGTAATCTCTTTATTCTTTCATTGACCGTTCATTAATTGAGTTCATAAATGAAATGTATTACTTGAGCATGATTTTCATATATTGTTTTGACTCGAGAATTGCGTAAAATTTTTGAAATGATCATAGGCCATCTTTGTATATTACCCATATTACCTTGACCTCACCTTTTATATGTTCCCTAGTCAACCCACTTGAGCCTAAATATAGCCTTTCGTTTCATAACCCCATTCCCATAACCAACTCTAAATTGAAGTTTTAGCCCATATATACACTCTCCATACCTTTGTTTGGATTGTTACTTGGGATTGAATGATGTAGTTATGATGTCGGTTGCAATTTAGGCATATGAGAGTTTGATAAGTAAAGAAAAGAAGTAGTGAAAAAAGAGTGAAAAAGAGAAAGTGAAAAGCAAAAGAAAAGAAAAGAGAAAAATGAGAAAAAGAAGAAAAGAAAAGAAAGAGAAAGATGTATATTGTGTATATAGTGTTTGAATAAGCTTTGTTTACTCTCCCGATTGTTATATTCAATGCTTTTATGGAACTTGTTTTCCAATTTTGGAATTGCTCACATTTTTCCCATTATCATGAGTTTTCATCCCGAACACTTTGAATCCGTACATACATTCCTTTCACTTCATACCCTAGCCAAACCTACGTCATAACCCTATTCAAGTCCTATGTGATCTTAGGGTGAATTTAATTTAAAAGTTGAAATAGTTTTGATAAACTGTGAAGATGCATTTCGCCTCCTTTAATGAGCGGTATATTTCATTGAGATTATAATTTTTCATTTTATATATAGCGTTCTTCGTTCGTGACATGTGTGCTGCCTAGTTTCTATTTACATTTACTCTTTATTCTCGCATGTTCCGTGTGTTACCTCCCTGTTTCGAGTGAATTCGCTTGATGAGCGTAATGCCCGTGAGGATTGAAAGTATGCATGCTTTAATGTTAATTATCCGGTTTATTTAAGTTTTTGCCAAATCACACTTTGCATGCTGCTCGCTCCCCTCCCACATTTAAGGTTTCAATTCTATGAGGTGCATTTTATAATGTTAATCATTCGAACTTTTGTGTGAATTCATTCACTTTGCTAATAATGCATATGAATTTTTTTTCGCTTTTGTTGGGCTTGTCGCACGTTGGTTTGGGCATATTTTGAGGAAACTTTATGATGTTTGTGGGTTTCATCCTTGAAAACCCTCACGAGACGACACTCGTCCACTGGGATAACCTAGGGGTTTAACGGCTTATTGCATATGCTAAATTCAATCGTGTTCCCTACGAAAGTGGCATTTATATTTCGATGCATATATACATGTTGTGATTTTCTTATAGTTATTCTTGCGTTGAATTTCATTACTAGGGACTAGCAATGTGTAAGTTAGGGGGTGTGATTCGTATCAAATTATGCATTTAAATAGCCTCGAAACTTATGCATTTTAGCCCCCTCGGGTACTTTAATGCCTATAATTATGCTCGTTAATCAGAAAACCTCCGTTTTATATGCTAAAATATTATTTGAGGTATAATTGAGCTATTATAGGTATTAAAGTGCTTAGTATGAAGTTTGGGAACGTTCCGACTAAGTTTCGTCGCGATTCGCACGTTCGGGGGTATTTTCGTAATTTTACACTTTAGGATTTTTGCCCGAAGTCTTCATGGAAGTTGTATCCCTTGGGCCAAGCTTCGTGTGGCCGCAAACAGTGCTCGAATCGGAGTTCGAACGAAGGAAACACGGAGCTTTAATCATAAAGAATTATAAGGATTCATTAATAATTTAAATAATTCCATGTCCCTTTTCTTCTTTAATAACAAATCCATTAATTCCCTTTGTGTCCCCAAAACGTTTTTTGCAGCAAATGTAGATGGCGATTTGGATTTTGGCCCGAGTTTTGCTCGGGTTTTGGGTTCGTCCCAAATTGATGACTTTGGTCCGAAATTGGAGCTCGATTTTGGTTCACACACGCAAATGGGTCTTTTTGGCTTTTTTTTGGAGCTTAGGTTTTGTCCATTAATGGATATGGAGGTTTTGGAGCTTAGAAGTGGGTTTTTGCATTTTAATGGTGGAACACAAGTTAGTCTCGGTTTTGGCTTCCAAGAATGGTCTTGGCATATATGGAGTTGGGTTTTTGTTGGCAATTTTTGGAAATGGGTCTTGATTTGGTGTTTGTCACCATTAATGGGCATGGAGATTCTTGGCCATATTTGGACGGGGAGTGTGCGAAGTTGTGAATGGATTGGGTGTTTCCAGCAGCGCCGGTCGACCGACCTCTCACCGGCGGTCGACCGCGTTTTCCATTTTTGCCGTGGGTTGTAGACAGTGGGCAGCCCCCATTACGCGCGGTCGACCGGTTACCACACCCGGTCGATCGGTACTCTGTATTTTGGTCCCATTTTTGCTGTAGCTTTCTTTCTTTATTTTATTTTTTCTTTTTCCTTTTTCTTTTGTTAGTTAATTTGGAGACTTATCTCCCTTTTTGTTTTCTTTTTTGTTTTCTTTTCTTTGTTAATTCCAACTTAGTATAAATAGGAGACTTGGTTTATTTTTATAAATATCATGTAATAAATTAGATTTTTAGTTCTCTTATCTCTTAGAACTTAGGGTTTGGTATATTTGGAGATTTTTTGTTGGAGATAACCCCTCTCCTCATTTTCCACCATTAATGTAAGTGCTACTATTCATTGTCTCCCTTAAGTTGGATTTGCTTTATTTTTCATGCTTAATTAATTTTCATGCCTAGATAATTTTAGTTGCTAAATTAATTAGTGGTGTTCTTTAATTAATTAGTTAATTTATTTATGTCATTTAATATGTGTAGGGGCTAATTTAAATTAGGGTGCGATTAATGGAACTCACGTAGGGTTGATTTGTTGCTTCGCTTTGGTGATGGAGATTTACGTATTTATTTCGAGTGTGTTGTCCTAGTTTTTACGCCTAGAAAATTTAACGGTGTATATCATGTATGCACCGTGTTTACGACCTTGCGTGCGTAATTTCTGGGGTATTTGTTGACGCCAAAATCTTATTAGTCTTTTATGCGAATTTAGGGGTGTGACAACTCTTAATTTAATTAATTGACGAAACGAGATGCAATGCTAATAATTCGCAGTCCCATGTAACCATTTATACGCGTTAACTCAATTTGAGGGATATTAGTCGTATCCTATAGTTTTTATTCGCTTTGTTAATCATAGTTTAATTTACACTCGCCTAGATTAATCTTTTCCTTTATTTATCTTTTATTTTTGTTACCCAATATCTTTTACACTTTTAATTTAGTAATATTAAACCTTATAAATTCTAACAACTCGTCTCTGTGGATTTTCGATACCCGACTTACCTCTATACTCACCCGTTGAGTGTAGTCGTAATTTAGGTTTTTGTATAGTTCAGGTGAGCCGAATTCAAAACGACCGGCGCGTAGGTGACGCTCGCGCCGCGGCAAAACCCTGTCTATCAGTAGGTATCCAACATTCACCACTTGTAAGTGGAGAAAGCCTAACTTGAGGGCAATCCACTTGGTCAACTGAGAGTCCATGGGGACTTTCAGAACAGTTAAGGAGTTTAGCAAACCATGCTTGTAAGCCACCTCTTTGGATCCATCCAAGTGAATGGGATATTTATCCTTCATCATAGTCAACGACCCAAACTATGCGAGGACCTTCCTAACATGGTATTTTCATTGCATTTGGCGATGTTGGCCCTACTTGATCGCCTCATTCTTTGAAAAATCTTACTCGGCCTTTTTGAGCTTCTCCCTTAAAGAATTATTTTCATTTTGCAACAAACCGATAATGTTCCTGACATCTTTGATCTTGTACAAAAGATATACGTGGGTCTGCTCATCATAACGATTTATAATCTTTTGGAGTGCTTGTCGAACAGAGAAAATCTGACACCCCGCCTAATTAAATACTAGGTGATCGGTCCATTATTAAATTACATTAGAATATCCAGTTGGTTCATTCTCAGCATCATTGTCGAAAAATAATTTCTCTTATCAACTCACCTAAACATTAATTAAGCTAAGTGTCAAAACTTTTCCAAATTTTATTTTAATAAAAACCATACCACCATATTGAATAAAATAAGCAACACCCGAACACAACAAAATTAAAATTCAATAAGTATAAATGAAACTGGAATAAACTCTCCAGTCGAAATATCTCAATATCACCATCCAAAACAAAATGATAATAACAGTGTTAAAATAAAACCAGTACCATATCCGAAATGGAAATGGAACTACAAGAATCTTGGGCGACATGCCCTACATGAGCCAAATACTATAAAGATAGGAATCAAGAAAATGAAAGAGTCTAATCCAAAGTTGTATCTCAGGAAACTCATCAAAATATCATCCTCTAAGTCGGGCGCCCCTGATGGTGGGCACCTGGTAATATAGATATAGTAGACAAGAGAATATGCAAGTAAACGGGTTAAAGCCCGGTTGTAAAAGATTTTTAAAATAGCAAGTGCTTAACAAATGTAATTAAGCAGGCATTGTGTACATGTTAGTTCTCGAATCTCACTTGAGAATCTCACCTCTCATCTAGTGTGCATGCCTAACGTACCTTATAATTCCTCTAAACAAGGTTTCTAATTATTATTCTATCTCTTCTTATTATCTCGTATATCCCACGCAATACTTATATTAATTAAACATGTTTATTTCTCTTTAAGATGAACTAGACCTTTAAGTATTAAGTATTCACTTACTTAATTCAATTCAGATTATATTATTCATTTTTATCTACCAAATCACGCACTAGATCACATCATAGTAAATATTTATTCATCACACTACTATATATACTAATACGGTACCTCCCAGACACAGCTGCGGTGCATGCATACTCTGCTATCATGTCCAGTTACATATCTCGCTGTAAAAATGACTATTGGTTCAGCATCTCTCCCAAACTATAAATAATATAACACACATATTTAGAGGCAAGAATACTCCCCAGCCGAATGGGTCACACACATACCTACGCTCCTATTCAACCGTCGAAACTATCATACACACTGATATAACGTATCCAAGGTTCTATGCTCAAGGTACGAATCTAAAAAAATCCCCAAGTGGGCTCATCAGGATAAGTTCGACCATAACGCGAAACCTCCACCCCGATAGCAAGCAGCGTAAGTATGTCATACAAATCAAAATATAGGTATTCACCCCACCTATATAATATCAATAAGGTATTCACACAACCCATATGATAATTCCATACGTAGTATATTTTTCTCACTAATATCTTACGTATTTTATAGATTATGACTTTACTTATTAACATATATTTCCCGAGTTTTCCCATCAATCGAAAGTTAACCATTATTTCTCAAATAATTTTCTAGTTAATTATTTCACACCCTACCGGTCCAAGTCATCCTAAATCCCGAATTCTCACAAATTTATGATTTCATCAAATAGATTTATTCTTCGATAAACTCTAATTTCTTTAAATCCATTATTCTATTCTCAAGGATTAATTCACACATAATAATTTTCGGATCTCAATTACCACCTTACTGTCCTTCCCTAAATACCATTATGCTATAATTAATTTACACTAAGCATTCTTGGAAGTGGGGAATTTAATCAAGCCTTAAATAAAATCAACATATGAATTCTGGGATAGTCGATCGATCGACAGTCTAGGATCGATCGATTGATCGACATTCAAGGTCGATCGATCGATCGAACAGGTATAAGCCTAATGTTTCTGCATATGGCTTACGGGTTTAAGCATTTTTCTTCCTTAAATTCTCTATGTTAAGATCCCAAACTCCTTATAATTCATTCCATATGATATATCAGTACATATAAATGATTTCCAATCACTAAACAACCTAAAAACATCAATAGGTTTGTGTTGATGTAAAAAACTAGATTCTATCTAATTAATCAATCACAGATAAAAAAATGAATAAATAAATAAGACAGTGGATTTTTAAAGTGGTCTGACTATCAAAATGGCCTACATCCACTGTTCTTGTATTGCTGATTATTTGCTTTGAATCTCGATGATAGGTTGACTAAGAGATCCAAAAGTCCCCCTCTTATGACGAGGTTACAATGTATTTATAGCCTTGAGGTTATACATTCGAAAAGGTAATGCGCTGTTATCTAGTAGACATATACATCTGTACAATAATAATGCGCATTTAATGCGTAGTCGCCTTTTAGTTTTGTTGATTGGATGCTCTGCACGCTAAGTAGCTCGGACCGCTTAAGTTGCTCGGTACGCTTAAGTAGATCGGAACGCCTGAGTAGCTCGGTGAAAGTATATTGTTCGTTGAAAGTATTTGTATTTAATACGTAGATTGACACATGTCTTCATATGATTGTTCCACGTCATCTGACTAAATTTGGTATCAACAGAAGGCCCCAATGTTTCACAGTTGAGGTTGAAGAAGAGTGTGGAACATTTTGCTTGAAAGCTGCTCGGATTACTGGTCTTCAGAGATTAGGAAAATTTTCATTGTATATAATTCCTTTTGAGCGCATAATATCAAACTTCATAAATATTTTTAATTTTTCATGATCACGTCGATATTTGTGCCTTTTTCCTCTTTTAGTCGCCGAAAACGCAAACTTTTTCCCTTGTAATCATTACTTTTCTCTATTCCCAAGGTAAAGTATTTAAGTGCGACATAATTCCTATCGTCTTCTACTTTTCAAATCTGTATTTCTGAACTCTTCATTTTCTCTCTATCTTGTGCCTTCGTTCTTTCCATCATTCATTGCCAACCGATCTCTCTTTCTTTTGTAAGATTTTCTTCCTTCTTCTTTATTTACTTTATGCACCATGGTTTATCTTATTAAATAGTTGGATAAATTTCGGTCTGATTTTTCAATCCCTTCGTGGGTTATTTTAGAAGAACATACTTGTCCTTCTGATTTATTTTCTTTGGCGGAGGGACAATGGTTCCCAACTCTTTTTATAACTGAGTATGGCTTTTCTTTCCCGCAAAATCCCATGTGTTTGGAGTTTTGCCAATATTTCGATATTGTGCCTGCAAGAGTAGCTCCAAATACATGAAGGGTAGTTAATGGTGTATATAGGTTGAATCAACTTCATGGAACTCATTTGGGAATTCCAGAAATTATGTATTGTTATAGATGGGTTACCAGTGACACTACTTTCTATTTAAAAACTAGGTTTTCGAATAGAGCTTTAGTTGTCAATCTTCCCGATGCCAATAGGGACTATTTTGATCATGGGGTTATGATGAAAAATTGGAAACACCCCCCATTAAATGGAAATTATGTGTACCAAGGTCCCAGATGTCTGCTTTATGGCAATGGGATAGGTTGTTTTTATTTTTGAAATATTGTTTTCTTTGTATTCGATGAAATGCATCACTGACATTAATTTTGTTTGTTACAATTGATAGTAAAAGGAAATCTCTAAGGGAGACTGATATTAATTTAAATGACTTGAAACTTATCTGGAGTTTGCATCAGTTTATCAATGGAGAGCACGTGAGGTCCGCTTCATATTTATTGAGATACAGAAGCTCCACTTCATCTTTCATTGCTCGTCCTGTGGTGGTTGATCTTGGTCGGATACCAACTTCTGAAACCAGTGTGGAAGGACCTTCTTCTGATTTTAGTACCCCTGTTACTGATCTGATGAAGGAGAGGAAAGCTCCCATATTTTTTTATAAGTATGCCTTTGCCACTGAAGGGGCAAAGAAGAATAAACAGGATGCCCCAAATGAGGGGACAAAGAATGTAGATGTACCCTCATTTACTGCTACTAAGGAAACTGGCAAGAATCCCCCTGTGCCTCCAAAAGAGGCAGCACCTTCGATTAAAACTGTTGCCATTTCACAAGGAGAGACAACACCTTTAATTGAAAGTGCTCCTCTGAGGAGATTGAAAAGAGTTCCTACTGAGAGACCTGTTGATTTTGTTTCTCAACCTTCAAATGCTGAGGGTAATGTTCCAGCTCTTACTCCTCCGAGCTCTGCCATGGACTTGATCAGATCTTGGACTGTCCCAGAATTCCAAGGTATTGAAGACACCTTTTCTCGTGAGAGAATTACTACTTTGGATGTTCAACACATTATGTCAGTAAGTATAGTTAGCCTGAGTCCTTTATCCTCTATACTATATTCATATATTGAATTAAATTTCTTTCTTTTTTCAGCTCGTGACGTGTTTCAATAGTATTTTGAAGAAAGATGAAGCCATCAGGGCTTCCACTTCCTCGGGTGGAATAGAGGAAGCTTTTGCTGGATTAACTCAATCTTTGAAGGAATCTCATCAAAAGTACGAGGAAGATAAAAATGCATGGGAGAAACAATTCCATTTTGTTGAAATAAATTGAGATCAAGCTGTGACTGGCTCCAAAGAGTTGGAGAAGAAATTAAAGGATGTTGAACAACGTAAAAAGGAGCTTGAGGTCAAGCTTAAATCTATCGAGGAAGATGTCGCCAAGCTTCAAGATGCTGAAGGACGTAAGAAAGAGGTAGAAGAAAAACAAAAATCTGCCGAAGAGATCCTTAGGGAAAAGACTTCCTCGGAGAGAGCAAAAAGGAAAATTATTGTTAAGAACTCTTTTAGTGCCGGTTGGGACAAGGGTTGGAATAAGTTCCTGGACGCTATGTCTTCTCAGATGGAGTATGCCAGTGTTAAGTATTTTAGAGATGGATGGATAGAAGCTTTGAAGAAATTGAAGGTTGCTAAAAATTTTGAGTTGTTCCAGGAGCATACTAATGGCCCTCCTCCCTCTCCTAGAGAAGAAGAAGATGAAGCTACATCAGATGAGTCTTCTATGATGATAGGAGAGCAAGTCCCTGTTATTGCTGTTATTCAACCCTCCGAGCAAGTCCAACAAGCTAGCACATCTGCCGAGCAACTGCCATTGCTCTCTGAGCAACCAACCCCTTCATCCAAACCGTCCGAAAAGGTTATAGGAAATAAGGAGAAGGTGTAAAGTTATTCGGTTTTTTATTGCGTTGTTTCTTGGATGTAACCCTAAAATGTATTATTCTTTGTCGTGATGAATAAAAAATAAACTTTTGTTGTTCGTCTGGAATTTTTCTCTTACTTTCTCTGTTTGCATCATTATTGATTTTATTTTTTATTTTCTCTTTGCTAATTTGTTGCCAGGATGGAACTCTTATCAGCTAATGATACAGAGTTGATGAAGAAATGCAATGATTATTTCAAAGTTGGTCATGCAGACTTTACTCAGGCCCATATAATTGACATCCTTGGATCAAATGCCTCTGAACGAGCAATTGATGCTTACCAGTACTTGAAGTGCCTACTTGATCGTGCTGTAGCCAACACTGTGGCTTATTATGAAATGATTGAATATCTGTAAGGAACGATCGAGGAACTTCAACAGTAGTACAAAGAATCCAGCAAACTCCTGCATAAGGGTTATGAGCAAAAGTGCCAACAACTGAGTGCTGATCGGGGTTATGATAAGTATCTCTCTACCCATAAAAGAAGAGAAAATGTTCTAAGTCATGAGGTCGAAGAACATAAGCACATTGCTAAGCTGTTGGAAGAAGAAAATGTTACGCTGCAGGAGGAGCTAAAACGACTTATAATTATTGCCTCTTCTTCCTCGGGAGCCTTGGTTCCAGTCAATGATGAGGGTTATTACTTTTTAGAGGTCGGAAATGCTGCCTTGAGAGAAGAGATGGAGACTTTGAAATGAGATAAACCGACATCCTACTCAAGGGGTAGATGTAGAGCTGTTCGAAAAAGTGCCACTCAGATAAAAGCCAAAACTCAAGCCTTGGTCAAAATGTCTCAAAAAATGCAAGTTCTCACCGACCAACTCTCCAACTAAAATTCAGTATTGGAAAATAAGGATCTTTTGGTAAAAAAGCTCGACGAGCAGCTTGATAGATTGACCTATCAATTTTACAAGCATCCGAGGGAGTTTTGGATGGCTGGGTATAATGAAGCTTTGTATCATCTTGATGCTCGTTTGCAGTAGTCGAGCAACGAAGGATATAAGCAGGGATGGTTGAATGCCTTATGTGTTTTGAAACTGGAGTAAGGTCATTTCTTATGGGATTATTATGAACTTGGAGTTCTTGATTTACTTGTGTCTGCCTTCAAACTTGATCTTAGATGGATTCCAGCCCGTGCCATTCCTCGGATTTTGATCTTCAAGTATCTTGGTGATTATAATCTTCATTCGAATTTGGAGATATCTCGTCCAGAGCACTTGCTTGATCAACCATCCATAATTAATGTCAGAATGCTGTGAGATATGAACTTTATAAACTCTCCTTATGCATTAGATGATCCTCCAGCTGGGGTGGAACCTGTTTCAAAAGCAGAGGGAAAGAAACCCATAGAATAAGACATTTGTATGTAATGAATCAAATTTCATATCGTATGTAATCTTCTTGGTTTTAATAAAAAAAGGTTTAGTTTCTTTTACAATATCATTTCCTTGGAAATATTTTGTAGAATGTCTTTCTTATTCATTGGTGAATATATATATATATATATATATAGAAGGACGAAATGTCCTGTTTCGTTTTTAGACAATGTAACTTGTCCCATTTGTTCTCTGATTATAGTGACTTGTCACTCTTTGGGCCTAAGCAATTGAATGATTTTCATCCCATGTTCCTGCTTAGTTGTTGTATTCTTTCCAGGATTACCTTGTTGCCTAGACAGTGGATGCCTCGGGAGGTCACCCATCTTCTTGCCTAGTTTGGGATGTCCCTTGAGATCACCCGTGATCAAACATGCTTTTGCAATGTATGATTTTTATTTACCAATCTGAGTTGATGGTTATTAAATTACCAACCAACCAGAGTTGGTGGTTGTTGAATTGTCGACCAACCGGAGTCAGTGGTTACTGAATTATCGACCAATCGGAGTTGGTGGTTACTGAATTATCGACCAACCGGAGTTGGTGGTTACTGAATCTGAATTTGTATTTGTGTAGTGTGTAGCACTAATATTCCGAAGAAAATTCAACAAAGGAGGAAATATGGGCGAAACATCACTTTATTCATATTGAGAGAAATGTATTACATTTGGATTTTAATTACTGATAATACTTGCGCAGATGCTCTGCATTCCATGCGTTCTTGAATTCTTCTCCCTCTAGAGTTTCAATTCTGTATATCCCAGGACGAATAACTTCAGTTACTCTGTAAGGTCCATGCCAGTTGGCCTCCAGTTTGTTATGCTTTTGGATCACCTTCTTCAGCACATAATCCCCCTCTTTCAAATCTCACTTTTTCACCCTTTTGTTGTAGAACAAGGCTGTTCGTTGTTGGTATGCTGCATTCCTGATTGCTGCTTCTTCCCTAACTTCTTCGAGCATATCCAGGTCTAAACGTCTCATCAAGTCCCTTACAGGAGAATTTAAATTAAGCACCCTATGTGTGTGTAGACCCAATTTCGCAGGTATGACAGTCTCACTCTCGAATGTCAACATGTACGGAGACTCCCAGTGCTGTTCATGGTATAATGCAATAAGCCCACAACATATAGTGTAGCTCGTTAATCCAGTTTCCCTTTGTGTCATCCAGCCATTTTTTAGACCATTCAGTAGGGTTCTGTTTGTCACTTCAGTTTACCCGTTGCTCTGGGGATGGCCTGGTGCAGAGTGGATCTTCTGTACATTGGATTGATGATAATATGCAACGAATTCCTCGCTGTCAAATTGGGTTCCATGGTCAGTAATGAATGCGTGTGGGAGACCATATATGCAAATAATACTCTTCCAAATAAACTGATAGACCTTGTCATACGTCATATCAATGAGAGCTTCATCGTCCACCCATTTGGTAAAATAATCCACAATAACTACGATGTATTTGAATCTCCCTTTGGTCATTGGAAGTGGCCCGACCAAGTCTATCCCCCATATAGAGAATGGCTAAGGGGACGTAATGGGTGTTAACAATGCTTAGGGAGTTCTTCGGATGGAAGAGAAACGCTGGCATTTATCGCACTTCTAAGCATAAGCTGTGCAGTCAGCTCTCATCGTTGGCCAGTAATACCCCTATGTTGTTATTCTCTGCAAAAATGTCTGACCTGCTATATGGGCTCCTTAAGACCCTTCGTGAACCTCTTCAATCAAGTCTTTAACTTCGGAGGGATGGAAACATCTCTGTAGTCCTACTATAACGCCTCTTTTATACAAAATGCCACTCGTCAATACGTAACGAGCAACTTAAACTTCAGTTTCTTGGCTACGAGTTTATTAGTTGGCACAACCCCCTCTTCGATATAGGCCCTGATGGGATCCATCCAGGATGGTCCCAAGTCGAGGGCAATGAAGTTCATCATCAAATCTTCATCTACGCTTCGATCTACCAGGATTTTTATTGGGATTGTTCTTCGTAGCTCGGTGCGTGTTGCTGATGTTAGCCGAGCTAGGGCGTCGGATCTTGCATTCTCCAATCTCAGTATTCTGATCAACTGAACTGCAGTAAAATTCGAGACAACCTCCATATATTTTGCATGATACTTGACCATTAGTTCTCCGTTCACTATATGCAATCTAAGAATTTGATTTACGATTAATTGTAAGTCACTAAATACAACGACCTGCTCTTTCTTCATGGTTTTGGCCAAACTTAGACCCACGATCATAGCTTCATATTTAACTTCATTATTGGAAGCCGTAAATTGAAAACGTAGAGCATACTCCATATCAATTTCATCAGGACTATTTAAAACTATTCCTGCTCCACTGCCTGTGGCACACGAAGAGCCATCCATATATAGATACCATACAGGTACTTCATTATCAAACTCTTGGTCAGACAGAGTTCCTCGGTGGAATATTTGATACTTCCTTTTGTCTTCCCCCGACACTTCTCGCTGCTCGTTGATTATCTTCTCTTGCTTATTTATGGATGGAAGTTGGTTGGATGTTATCTTCGATGATCCCGTAACATCCACGGGTTGGTCTGTATTAAACTCTTACTCTTCGGATGCATGAGAGTGAGTAAACTCTGCGATAAAATTTGCTACTGCCTTCCCCTTAAGTGATGACCTAGGCTCATAAACTATGTCATATTCACCAAGTTCTACTGCCCAGTACATCAATCTTATCGATTTCTCCGGTTTATGCAGAGCTTGTCTTAATGGCATATCAGTATACACTACTATAGTATGGGCTTGGAAGTATGACCTCATCCTTCTGCTTGCTTTGATTAGTGCTAGTGCTAACTTCTCCAGTCTTATATATCTGATCTCTGCTCCTCGAAAGGCCTTGCTGGTGTAATAGACTGGTTTCTGCACTCCGTCCTCCACTCTTATCAATGCTGACCTAATCGCGTTATCTAAAACCGCCAAATACAAGTATAGCCTTTCTCCCATCACTGGTCTAGAAAACAATGGAGGTGTCCCCAGATATTTCTTCAACTCTTGAAAGGCCTCCGTGCATTCATCATTCCACTTAAAAGTTTTTCGAAGTGCTTTAAATAATGGGAGGCATTTATCTGTTGCTCGTGACACAAATCTGTTAAGTGCTGTAACTCGCCCTGTGAGACTTTGCACCTCCTTTTTCGTAGCTGGAGATCATAGCTCTAGTAGGGCCTTAATCTTTTTAGGGTTTGCCTCGATACCTCATTGGTTAACAATATATCCAGGAAACATACCTTCTCGTACTCCGAATATGCATTTGGTGGGATTCAACTTCATTTGATATTTCTATAATTGATCAAAAGTCTGACCTATGTCAACTAAATGATCAACAACTTTCTTTCTTTTGGCATATCATCAACATAAACCTCCATGTTATGACTGGTTTGCTCTGCAAACACCTTATTCATCAGCCGCTGATATGTTGCACCTGCATTTTTAAGTCCGGAAGGCATAACATTATAACAAGAAGTCCCCATTGGGAAGATAAAAGAGGTACTTTACCTGTCCCTAGGTTTCATTTTAATCTGGTTGTAACCAGAGTAAGCATTCATGAAACTCAATAATTAATGCCCCGATGTAGCATCCACCAGCTGATTGATTCGAGGCAAAGGAAAATGATCCTTTGGGCAGGCTTTATTAAGATCAGTGAAGTTCACACATATCCTCCACTTATTATTTTTCTTCTTTACCATCACCACATTTGCTAGCCAATCAGGATACTTGACGTTCTCAATAAAAAAGGATTTCTGTAGTTTCTCTACTTCTTCCTATATAGCTTGGTTCTTTTCAGGACTGAACACCCTTATTCGCTGCTTCACTGGCTTGACTTCCTTGTTAATGTTGAGCTCGTGGCACAGGAAGCTCGGATCTATCCCTGGCATGTCTTCATGACTCCATGCAAAAGTCTATTTCTGCACCTTAGAAATGCTACCAGTTCCTGTTTTATTGATACATCCAATGACGCACCAATTTGGGTTGTTCGTTCTAGGTGTTCATCATCCAGAATGATATTTTTGGTAGCTTCCATGACCTGGCCCTTCACGAGCTGAGACTCGTCTCTAGGGTCTAATATTTCAATCTCTGCATCTTCTGTTTCATCCACTTGATATGTAGTAGTCTTCTTCCTGGATTCTTCTCGTTCTTCCTGTTCAGCAGATGAATAGTAGCATTCCTGAGCTACTTTCTGGTCGCCTTTCATAACTCCCACTCCGAAATTGGTTGGGAACTTTAAACATTGATGTACAGTAGATGGTACTGCCTCGAACTTCTTCAGACCTACCCTCCTGATGATGATATTGTAGGCTGATTGGACGTTTTTATCCATTACGAAAAAGCGTACTCTTTCTGTTCGGCAAGCAGTCCATGTACCAATAAGCATGTCCAACTTGATCGTCCCAAGTGGAAAAATATTTTTGCCAGTAAAACTGAGGAGGGGCCTATGATATCACTCCAACTGGGCTAACTTCATATTAAAACTGTCATAGCATGGGTAGAACATGATATCTGCAGAGCTACCATTATCCACCAGTACCCGTAAAATCACCACCTCCTTCATTCTCATCTTGATCACCAATGGGTCATCATGAGGATATAGTACACCTTCTAGGTCATTCTTAGAAAAGTCGATGACCAGTTTATCCCTATTCACCTTCCTTGGGCGCTTGTCTTCAACCAAGTTTATGCGTTGTATGTAAGAGCAAGCTTAGGCCTCATTGAGGTAAGCTTTTCTCTTCACGGTAAGATCTTCACCTCCCGCTTCTCCACCTGTAATGACATTATATTCAAATGATCCAAAATGGATTGAAAATACCTCACGCTCAGGCTGCCTTGGCATTTTGGGGAGATCGGGATCATCTTTCGAATCATCTTCGTGATATCTCTTATTGTCATCTTTTGGTCGGTGAGGAGATTTAGATCTTTACCTTCCTTTATCGTTGGTTTTTCCACCACTCTAGCGATCAACGTACTTAGTCAGTTTTCCTCACCTGATGAGTTCTTCGATTTCATTCTGGAGAGCTATGCAACGTTTAGTCGTGTGACCATGGTCTTTGTGGAATTCGTAATATTTGGACTTGTCCCTTTTGTCAGAATCTGCCTTCATTTTCTCTGGACAATTTAGCTCCTCGCTGTTCTTGATCTCCTCCAGAATGTGATTTATATCTACCTTCATATTTCCTCATATGGTCCAACATTTATTTGCCTTTTGACTGCTTGCTGCCACCATTGGTCTTCTGATCCTTCTTCTCAGTTTTACTAGCCTCAACATTGGTCTTCTTAGTATCTGTATTCTTTTTCACGGCCATGGCTTCCTCAGCGTTCATGATCTTGGCTTCCTTTGCCATCAGTTCTTCCATGGTCCTAGGTGGATCTTTGGCCAAAGTATAGTACAACTTGTTTAGTAACAGTCCACTCATCAGAGCAGTAATTGTTGTCTTCTCCTCATAATCAATTACCTCAAGTTTCTCGTTATTGAAACGAGTAATATAGTCACTGGTGCTTTCTTCTATCTTCTGTCTAATGCTCAGTAAGTGTGCTACTCTTTTAACTGGTTTCACTCTAAAATAGAAATTCCCTATGAAAAGCTCTGTTAGTTGATGGAAAATTATAATCTTCCCCCGAGGAAGGTTGTTATACCATATCTGAGCTGACCCGGTGAGAGTTCCTGAAAATGACCTGCATCTCATCTCATCTGGAACCGCATAGATATCGGCAGTAGATTGGTATTGCTCTATATGTAGGATAGGATCATTTTTTCCATCATATTTAGGTGTCACCATAAGAGCTTTGAATTTTGATGGTGTGGGAAAATCCACAATTGCCTGTACAAATGGTGTCTCTTGGACAAAACTTCTTTGTAGAGGATTCTTAGCCTTAGCTATTCCCCTAACCTATCTTCCAAGCTCTGAATAGAGCCTTTTCATGCATTATTTCCCGCCTCGGGCCTATTTGTTTGAGCAACTGATCGCGTTGAGTTTTCCTCTTGGGATCTTTCATTACGGGCTGTTGGGCGTGATTGGGCAGAGCCTTCTCTTAGATTGTATGGATGTTGAGAGTTGCTCGACGCGATCCTAGGAGGGCTTTTATTCCTTCTGGGGACCAATCAATCAAAATGAGAGACTCTACTCAATCTTTCTAGAGTATTGGTCCGTTCTGGAGTTAGAGTGACATTCCGTTGAGAATCTGTAGCTCGTACTGATGAAGTCCGGCCAGGTTGATACGAATGATCATTAGACCTCTCAGTACGATATGAGCCAGTACGTCTAGATTGAGAGACCTCCGGGAATAGCGTTCGTCTAGTTCTTGAAGATGGCACATGGTTTCTTGCATGGTCGTTTGCCTTTAGGCTAAATTAGCCATTATGCCCGCCAGATCTTGAATATTTTGTGGAGTAGAGGGGTTTGGAGGGACCCCAGTGTTTCGATTACTGGATTCCGGAATCGCAGCCATTGATGATGAGTTTTTTGGTGAAAAACGCTAAGTATAATCATTTCCCACAAACGGCGCCAATCTGTTGATGTAAAAAACTAGATTTTATCTAATTAATCAATCACAGATAAAAAAATGAATAAATAAATAAGACAATGGATTTTTAAAGTGGTTCGGCTATCAAAATACCTACGTCCATTGTTCTTGTATTGCTGATCATTTGCTTTGAATCTCGATGATGGGTTGACTAAGAGATCCAAAAGTCCCCCTCTTATGACGAGGTTACAATGTATTTATAGCCTTGAGGCTATACATTCGAAAAGGTAATGCGCTGTTATCTAGTAGACATATACATCTGTACAATAATAATGCGCATTTAATGCGTAGTCACCTTTTGGTTTTCTTGATTGGATGCTCTGCACGCTAAGAAGCTCGAACCGCTTAAGTTGCTCGGTACGCTTAAGTAGCTCGGAACGCCTGGTAGCTCGGTGAAAGTATGCTGTTCGTTAAAAGTATTTGTATTTGCTACATAGATTGACACGTGTCTTCATATGATTGGTCCACGTCAGCTGACTAAATTTGGTATTAACAGTTTGGATTAAATATGCTATTCCTCATAATTTCCAGAAAATTCATCTTTATCATTTCTCCAAGAATAACATATAAAACCCAGATTTTCTTTATCAAATGATTCCAAATTTGTGGATTAACATATATAATCAGAAGAAGGTTTATTCTACGTAGTTCTCATATCACTGATTCCCTCAACATCATCATGGTTTATCCCTAAATCATGCAATTTTCTTAGAATTATATAACTATCCTAACATGGGCATTATGCATGCTAATTTTGTACAAATTAAGTCACTTTCCTTTAAATTGAAGGTCTAAACCTTTGGGGATGTTTGTCTACTGGTGGTCCTCTCGCTTTTTCGGCCAACTTCCGATGGCGGTGATGGTGTAAGATGGCCTTTGACTCTTGGCTTCCTAGGGTGGCTCTTCCTTTCTTAGAAAACCCTCTCCTCTACTCACAGACTTGTTTTTTATTTTTGATGAATGAACCACACTTAGATAAAATCTACATATAAAAAAGATAACCTCAAATTTCGTAGGTACTGTTCACCTCCCATGTAAAATGACTAAAATACCCCTCCGCGATGTCTATTCGACTTCAAAGTTTCCTGAGACCCAAATCAAACACCCAAGTAGAATTTTTCGAATATTTTAACGCTTCCGGACACATTGGCGCATTCAAAATGATCATTTGGATGACATAAAAGCATTTTACTTTTAATTCATTTAATTTTACTCTCGACACGACTCACACGCAAGTCCCGACTTAATTCCGTAATTGTCGTATTGATCACTCGCGATAATTTTTATTAAATCATGTAAAGTCATAAATATATATTACTTTTAATCACTAAGTAATATTCAACATACATCACATATTACTTTACTCTCGAGTAATATTTAAATCCTGATTAATTTTAAATATCTCATAATTAATCCTAATTAATCCCATTTTAAAATCATTAAAAATTACGGGGTATTACATACTTCTCCCCTAATAACGGAATTTCATCCCCAAATTTGGGAAAAAGCATACCTGGTAAAAATAACTCCGGGTAGCGATCGCGCATATCATCCTCGCGCTCCCAAGTAGACTCCTTCAAATTATGGTGTGCCAATTGAACACGCACAAGCAAAACTACTTTCGGTCGCAAACATTTTTCGCTGCAGTCTAAAATTGCCACTGGTCACTCCTCGTAAGAGCTATCTGGCTGTAAATCAACTTCCTTCAATGCAATATACATGTGAGACAACTCATCACGTAGATATCGCCTCAGCGAAGAAACATGGAACAAATCATGTATGCGATGCAAGTGCTCTGGCAGCCCAAGTCTGTACGCTACTGGTCCAACCCTCTCAATAATATGAAATGGTACCACATATCTTGGAGCCAATTTCCCTTTCTTCCCGAATCTCTTGATCACCTTCATAGTATATACCCGTAATAACACTTAGTCCCCTAGATTAAACTCCCTGAAGAATCTTTTAGCATCGGCATAGCTCTTTTGTCTATCCTGGGCTACCCGAATGCGACTCCTGATCATGGAAGACGTGTCCCGAATCACTTCCGGCCCAAGTAACTTGTTGTCCCCCACCTCTAACTAACATACGGGAGAACGACAAGGACTACCATATAAAGCCTCAATTGGGGTCATACCAATGGTAAACTGATAAGAATTATTATACGCAAATTCCAACAGAGGAAGGTACTGCTCCCAACTCCCTCCAAAATCCAGAATACACATATGTAACATATCCTCTAATATCTGGTTAGTACGCTCAGTCTTCCCATCTGTCTGTGGGTGATAGGCCGTACTCAATCGCACTTCGGTACCTATGACCTCATGAAAACTCTCCCAAAATCCCGAGACGAAGATCTTGTCCCGATCGGACATAATATCTAGCGGTACCGCATGTAACCTCACTTTCTCGACTATAAAGAGCTATACATAGTGCCCCGTCAAAAAATCAATCCGAACCGGCAAGAAATGAGCTACCTTAGTCAAACGATCCACAATCACCCATATGGAATCGTGACCCCTCTGAGTAGTAGGCAACCCAGTGATAAAATTCATGGAAATGCCTTCCCATTTCCACATCGGAATCTCTAGCCGCTGAAGTAACCCGACTGGCTTCTGGTAATCCACCTTCACTAACTTACAGGTATCACACTTAGAGACGAACTCAACAATGTCTCTCTTTATCCCACTCCACCAATATTATCGTCGCATATCTTGGTACATCTTATCCCCACCGGGATGTAGCAAATCGGGATCCATGCGACTTTGACATCACTGCGTGCTGCAATTCATCCCCCTCTGGAACTATCATTCTACCTTTAAAGTGCAAGCCTCCCTCTGAAATCACTGAGTAAGACTATGCTCCCTCGGCCAAAAGTTATCAAATTTTCTCCTGAAAAAATGAATTCGCTGCCTGAGCCTATACTACCGCATCACAATCTGAGGAGTAACGATCATAACTGACATAAATGACCTAGCAACGACATCCTGATGGCCCAGTTCCTTCCATACCATAGCTAGTTTATCCTCAGGCCTATGATTCAACGCATCTGCTATCACGTTAGCCTTCACTGGGTGATAATGCATCTCAAACTGATAATCTTTTACAAATTCAAGCCACATGCACTGTCACATATTCAACTCTCTCTAAGTGAACAAATACTGTAATGACTTATGATTCGTGAATAGGTAAAAAATTTCACCCAACAAATAATCTCTCCATATTCGAAGGGCAAATATGACTGATTCTAGCTCCAACTCGTGGGTAGGGTAGTTCTTCTCATGAGGCTTAAGCTTTCTAAAGGCATAAGCTATAGCATGCTCTTCCTGTTGCAACACCCCGTCAAGTCCCTATAATTATGCGTCAATGTACACTAAGTAATCCACTCCTAGCCTGGGCAGTGATAGTATGGGTGCTGAAGTTAACTTATCCTCCAGTTCATCAAACGCCAATTAATACATATCATCCCAAACAACCGGTACACCCTTACGGGTTAGATTAGTCATCAGACCCGCAATCTTCCAAAAGCCCCTGATAAACCGTTTGTAGTAACCAGCTAGTCCTAAGAAACTACAAACCTCTGTCGGTGTCGTGGGTTGTCCCCACTCCCTCACTGCTGATACTTTACTAAGATCCACTACTATACCCCTTTTGACACTATATGCCCCTAAAACTGCACCTCATGGAGCCAAAATCCACACTTTTCATACTTAGCAGTACCCTTCACAAATGTTCGGCATGTTCCTCTTTGGTATGAGAATAAACTAAGATGTCATCTATGAAAACAATGACAAACTGATCCAAGAACTCTTTGAACACCCTATTCATTAAATCCATAAATACAGCCGACGCATTGGTTAACTTGAATGGCATAACCAAGAATTCATAAGATCCATATCTTGTCAGAAAAGCAGTCTTCGACACATCTTACTCCTTGATCCTTAACTGGTGATACCCAGACCTCAAGTCAATCTTTGAGAAGTACGTTGCTCTTCTCAACTGATCAAACAAATCATCGATGCGGGGTAATGGATACTTATTTTGGATCATGACTTTATTAAGTTCCATATAATCCACACATAATCGTAGGGATCCATCCTTCTTCTTAACAAACAGAACTGGGGCACCCCAGGGTGAGCTACTCCGCAGTTGAAACCCATTCCTATCAACTGCTCAATCTGATCTCTCAACTCCCTCATCTCTGCAGGAACCATACGATAGGGGGTACGGGCTATTGGTCGAGTGCCAAGTGCTAAGTCAATCACTAACTCAATCTCCTTACTCGGCGATAACCCCGGTATGTCCTGAAATACATTTGCGAATTCCTTAACAACATGAATCAAATCAAGGGAATCACAACTCCCATAGAGGTCTCCTCCTTTATATAATACAAATGGGTGGACGATCCTCCTTTGGGACGAGGCATTGCCACTAAAAACATCTCCTGGCCTGGGATAACAAATATAATGCTTCTACCAAAGCAATCAATTATGGCTCTGTAAGAAATAAGCCAATCCATCCCTATAATATCATCATATTTGGACATGTTTAACACAAGCATATCAACGGATAAAATCAGACTCCCAATCTTTATACTCATACTCTGGCATATAAAGAAAATAGGCACCCCATTACCCATCGTGAGTCTACATAAGTAATAGTACTACTGGTCGTATCTAACAACCCCGTGGCTCGTGCAAATCTAGTGGATATGAAAGAATGAGAAGCCCCAGTATCAAACAAAATCTATCCTATAGCTCTAAAAATATAATACATATGCTCAACTATGGGTGGTGGCTGCTGAACTGCTGCTTGCTGGACGTTGTATATACGCCCATACTGTAACTGCCCCTATTGCGGTGGGGCTGCGGAGCAATGGATGGTAACGCTGGCACCTGAGACGGTGCTAGAAGGACAGCTGGAATCATAGTCCTCTGCGGTTCCTGATACGCACCTTGCTGTTGGGGTATCTTTCCCTTATCTGGGCAATCCTGCTTCTTGTAGCCAATTTTACCATAATTGAAGCATCTTCCCCCAAACTGTCCCCCATTTTGACCCTGCTAGCCACGACCCTGATGACCATTTCCACCTTTCCCTTGGCCCTACTGATTGTGCTTCTGACCATGGTGGCCCTGTCTATTACCTCCCTGCCCAAAGCGAACTCCTCCCGACCTCAATCGTTTAGCATAGTCCCCCTGCTGTAAGTTCTGATCATTCTGCCTCTGTTGCCCCTGGGCTAAAGATGATCCATTACCACTCTTTCCCCCAATTCGGCCTTACTGACTGGACTCAGACCCCCACTTACTTCCCTTATGAATACGGTGGTCCTGGAAATGAAGTAATGTCGCATTCAACACATTGGTATAAGTTTATAGGGAAGGATTTCCCAAAAGATGTTGGCCAATCCTCCATATAAGGTCGTATTAGAACATTTGGATCTTTTTCTTTTTTGGGTGGGTACCTCAACTGGCTCCAAATTAGTCAGTATAGTAAACTCCTCTTCATACTCGACAACTGACTTACCCTCCGGGGTGAGGTCCAAAAGTTTCCTCCTGAATAACCATCGCATCCCTCTCTTCTGCTGTAATAGTGGACTCCCACCACTGAAGAGCTTCTTAAAGGAGTTTAAATGTCTCTAAGATCTATTTCTGAACCTCTGTGCATTCATACATACGCAAATGTCGCTGGATGTCTTTCTTCCATTGGCTAACAATCACGACATCGGAACCCCCTTTAAATTCTGGTGGATATTCCTTTTGAAATGCATCCTTGACACGCTCCCAAGCAGTGGGAAATGCCTGCACTGGTGCTGGTGGCACTGCCTGTGCTGGTGGCAGTGATTGGTGAACAACTGCTAAGGCAACATTAACTTCTTGAGTAATAATGGCAACAACCTCTATTGCGTTCATAGTACCCTGGATTAGAGCGGGCTGTAGGGACGGTTGTGCCACTCCGGGGGATCTTCGAGGAGGCATCTGAAATGAGGGAGAGATATTTTATTAGCATTTTAAAATATCACAAAAATAGTTGAAGTCGTAAATGCGCAATTATGGATACAACAATCCAAATGATAGGGCTTTATATCAAAGGACGCTAAGCAGAAAACATAGTAAACCATACAGATCCTAAGGACACTAGAGCCTGATGCTCTGATACCACCTGTAACACCCCGCCTAATTAAATACATGGTGATCAGTCTTTTATTAAATTAAATTAGAATATCTAGTTGGTTCATTCTTAGCATCACTATCGAAAAATAATTTCTCTTATTAACTCACCTAAATATTAATTAATCTAAGTGTAAAAAAATTTCCAATTTTTTTTAATTAAAACCATACCACCATACTAAATAAAATAAGTAACACCCCAACACAACATGATTAAAATTCAACAAGTATAAATGCAACTGGAATAAACTCTCCAGTTGAAATATCTCAATATCACCATCCAAAACAAAATGATAATAACAATATCAATATAAAATAGTACAATATCCGAAATGGAAATAGAACTACTAGAATATTAGGCAACATGCCCTATATGAGCCAAATACTATAAAGATAGAAATTAAGGAAATGAAAGAGTCTAATTCAAAGCTACATCTCAAGAAACTCGTCAAAATATCCATCCTCTAAGTCGGGCATCCCTGATGCCGGGCACCTGGTAATATAGATATAGTGGAGAAGAGAATATGCAAGTAAACGGGTTAGAGCTTGATTATAAAACATTTTACAAATAGCAAGTGCTTAACAAGTGTAATTAAGCAGGTATTGTGTACATATTAGTTCTTGGCTCTCACTTGAGAATCTTACCTATCATCTAGTGTTCATGCTTGACGTACCTTATAATTCCTCTAAACAAGATTCTTAATTATTATTCTATCTCTTCTCATTATCCCGTATTTCCCACGCAATACTTATATTAATTAAACATATTCATTTCTCTTTAAGATGAACTAGGACTTTAAGTATTCACTTACTTAATTCAATTCAGATTTTATTAGTCATTTTTATCTACTGAATCACATAACAGATCATATCATAGTATATATTATTCATCACACTATTATATATACTAATACGGCACCTCCCAGACACAGCTGCGGTGCATGCATACTCTACTATCATGTCAAGTTACATCTCTCGATGTAAAAATGACTATTGGTTTAGTGTCTCTCCCGAACCATAAATAACATAACACACATATTTGGAGGCGAGAATACTCCCCAGCCGAATGGGTCACGCACATACCTATGCTCCCATTCGACCATCGAAACTATCATACACACTGATAGAACATGTCTAAGGTCCCATGCTCAAGGTACGAATCTAAAAAAATCCCCAAGTGGGCTCATCGGGATAAGTTCGACCATAATGCGAAACCTCCACCCCGATAGCAAGCAGTGTAGGTATGTCATACAAATAAAAATATAGGTATTCACCCCATCTATATAATATCAATAAGGTATTCACATAACCCATATGATAATTCCATATGTAGTATATTTTTCTCTCTAATATCTTACGTATTTTATAGATTATAACTTTACTTATTAACATATATTTCCCGAGTTTTCCCATCAATCGAAAGTTAACCATTATTTCTCAAATAATTTTAGTAGGTAATTATTTCACACCCTACTAGTCCAAGTCATCCCAAATCCCGAATTCTCACAAATTCATAATATCCTCAAATAGATTTATTCTTCGATAAACTCTAATTACTTTAAATCCATTATTCTACTCTCAAGGATTAATTCACACACAATAATTTTCGGGTCTCAATTACCACCTTACTGACCTTCCCTAAATACCATTATGCTATAATTAATTTACACTAAGCATTCTTGGAAGTGGGAAATTTAATCAAGCCTTAAATAAAATCAACATATGAATTATGGGATAGTCGATCGATCGACAGTCTGGGATCGATCGATTGATCGACATTCGAGGTCGATCGATCGATCGAACAGGTATAAGCCTAATGTTTCTGCATATGGCTTACGGGTTTACGCATTTTTCTTCCTTAAATTATCTATGTTAAGATCCCAAACTCTTTATAATTCATTCCATATGATATATCAGTACATATAAATGATTTTCAATCACTAAACAACCTAAAAATATCAATAGGTTTGGATTAAATATATTATTTCTCCTAATTTCCCGAAAATTCATCTTTATCATTTCTCCAAGAATAACATATAAAACCCAGATTTTCTTTATCAAATGATTCCAAATTTGTGGATTAACATATATAATTAGAAGAAGGTTTATTCTACAAAGTTCTCATATCGCTGACTCCATCAACATCGTCATGGTTTATCTCTAAATCATGCAATTTTCTCAGAATTATATAACTATCCTAACATGGGCATTATACATGCTAATTTTGTATAGATTAAGTCACTTGCCTTTAAATTGAAGGTCCTAACCTTTGGGAATGTTTGTCTACTGGTGGTCCTCTCGCTTTTTCAGCCAACTTTCGGTGGCGGTGATTGTGTAGGATGGCCTTTGACTCTTGACTTCCTAGGGTGGCTCTTCCTTTCTTCGAAAACCCTCTCCTCTACTTTCAAACTTTTCTTTTGATTTTTGATGAATGAAACAAACTTAGACAAACTCTACCTATAAATAAGATAGCCGCAAATTTCGTAGGTACTGTTCACCTCCCATGTAAAATGACTAAAATACCCCTCTGCGGTGTCTATCCGGCTCCAAAGTGCTCTGAGACCCAAATCAAACACCCAAGTAGACTTTTTCGACTATTTAAATGCTTCCATACACGTTGGCCCAGTCAAAATGACCAATTGGATGACATAAAAATGTTTTACTTTTAAATAATTTAATTTTAGTCCGGACACGACTCACACGCATGTCCCGACTTAATTCCCGTAATTGTCGTATTCATCACTCGCGACAATTTTTATTAAATCATGTAACATTATAATCATATATTACTTTTAATCACTAAGTATTATTCAAGATACATCACATATTACTTTACTCTCGAGTAATATTTAAATTCAGATTAATTTTAAATATCTCTCAATTAATCCTAATTAATGCCATTTTAAAATCATTAAAAATTACGGGGTATTATAGGAAAAGGCTTCTCAAGCACGACATCCTAACCAAGAATGAAAGTTAAAAGGAAAGAGCATTCTCTGGAAATACTAAGGACAACTTGTTAGATTATAAAAGTTAAAAGGAAAGAGCATTCATAAACTAGAATTAGATCGAGCAAGCATAAATAAGCAGCCAAAAGTTATTGAATAAGATACACTTGATAATTAAGCTAAATAGTGAGTCATTTAAATAATCAAAAAGTTGGGCAAGCCATTTCAAATCAAACATACAAAAGACCGAAAATACAAAGCACAAGAAAGTTTTAGATTAATCTAACTAGTTAGGACTTGTTTATCTTTTGTCACATACTATTGATCGACCATAACGTTCTCTTGGTACGTGGTCTCTTTTTATTATTTATCTCCCTTATTTCATTAGTCGGCGACCTCTGCATCTTTTTCCTCCTAATTAGGGGAGGACTTGGATTATGCTCGCCAAAGTTTAGACTCATAGGGGACCACGGTCTTAATCGTGACTTCATCTTATCATTTCTCAAAAGAAGGATTTGTGAATGAAATCCAATTGCTTCTTTGTCTAATCGAAGGCGTCTTTCGCGGCCTGGTCATAAGCTTAGTCATTGGCCTCTAAGGCGTCAGATAAATATTTTGTAAACTCCTCGATAACTTTCTCCATATACTCAATTTTAGATGATTTCTTATAAATCTCCAAGCCATTGATCTTTGCTTTAGCCTTATATACCTTTTCAGTATACTTCAAGGCCTTTTAGGACTCATTTAGGGCATGGCTCGGGTTAGCATTGACCTCATCTTAACTAACCCTCCTATCGAGGATGTCAATGAAGTACACTAGAAACAACAAGATAAAAGATGATCAAAAGAATTTAGTAGAGAAAAAATTGAAGGGATAATTATAACATAAGTTGTAAAATCAATTACAAGAGAATACATTTGGGTAGCATGGACATCAGGTTGTCGATTGACAAGCTACCGACCACTTCCTAGGCGGCTCGAAGACAGGCCCCTCCAATAGTGCAGGGGAAAGATTGGCGTTATTGACCACTAATATAGTTATAGGGCCTTACCCTTAGTAGAAGAATCCACCTTTTTCGTGGGTGTAATAAACCGCGTAATTTTGGGCTATTTTAATTAATTTTTGGAAAATGGAGGAAAATAAAGTTTTTGATAAAATTATTTTTATTGCTCAAATATGTTGGTAATTATTTTTTAAGGCGAGAATTTCTAACGGTTTCGAAAACGAAGTTAAAACGGATTTTAAAATGATTCTTAAATGTTTTTAACTCTTGGAATTCTAAGTCGGCGAACATTAAGTAATTTTCAAGAGTTGTTTTGACTTCCAACTCTTCATTTATTTGCCTTATTTAAAGGAGTCTTTTGGATTTCAACTTTTAATTTCTTTACATTATAAAAGGAAGTCATGGGCAACCTTTTTAACCTACTTTTGGCATAACTTTTGGCAGCAAATATATTTTATATTCCTCTTCTTTTTATATACACATTGACCCTTGAGATTTGTGAGTTCCAACCTTAGATTAGAGGTGTTCTTGGGGATATTTTGTTGGAGGTGCTTGGAGAAGCTTTTGTAGATCTTTTGGGTTGATCTTAAGGATGTGATCATTGGTTTCTCATCATGGTTTGAGGTATGGGATTTTACACAATATGCTCCTTAAATCTCGCTAGTGTCATTCTCTTTGAATTCTTGTTAATTGAACTCATATTTGAATTGATAAATTCATTAAAATCTGGAAAATAATTGTTGAAATTATTTTGATTCTTGTGGTATCATTATATTGTTGATTGACCGGGCGGAAAAAGTGTGCGCGTGTAAGTGCACAATCGTCGTGTGTTTCGCCGCCGCGATACAAAAGAAACCTAATATACTTCTACACTTGACAAGCAAGCACAGCGGTAAGTCGGGTATCGTAAATCCACAGGGAGTGATTGAATTTTAGATGTTAATTGTTTTGATTACTTCAGTAATAAAAGTGGTGTAAAATAAATAAAAGAAAAGGTGAAAGGGTGGTTATCGTGAATAAAGAAAAGAATAAGTTAACGCTAAATAAAGTAAAGCGAGGATCGGGATCGCATCCTACCAAACGGATCGAAACAACTAATAATTAGAATTAAGGCTCCAAAGCATTTAATCGAGCATTTTTAATTAAGCATAAACATCACACAAGAAGGAATTTAACCCAAAGTTGCGAGATAAAACATTTAACTGAAAAATGGTCACACGCGGATTAAATTCGGATTGTCGCTATAAACACTAAAGTTGCGTGACAAATAAAGTTAAACGCATAACAATCCAACTTTAATACACGCGGTTTCAATTAAACGCGATGTTGCACAAAACCTAGTTTTCGGAGCTAGGGGCCCGAAAATGGCAGAAATGAAATCCCGACCCTATTTATCTAAGGGTGCATGGTGAGCTAGACTAAATTATGCTAATTAAACTAAGAAAGCAAGAATTAAAGCAAGTAAACTAGTTAGAAAGCATTGAAACTAAATTACAAGGAAAGAGAGAAGAAGAAGAACAAGCTATATTAATGGAGAGGAAGTGAACAGTTCAATCTTACAACCAATTAGTGTGTCAATCCAAGAGAAGAAGAAGAAGAACCAAGAAGAACCCCTCCAACCCTAACTAAACTAAGCTAAAAACGTATAAGGGCTGGTCTCCCAAATAACAAACCAAAATTTGGCTTATATAGTAAGTTAGAATAAAAGAAAAGAAGAAAGAAAAGAAAGAAAATATCTGCAGAAAAACAGGGGATCGATCGATCGACCCCTTTGGTCGATCGATCGATCAAGGGAAAATTTCGACAATCCTGAAAGGTCGATCGATCGACCAAAAGCATCGATCGATCGATCAAGCAGGGCAGAATGCAGCAGCAGCAGCCCTTGCTTCTTTTCTTCTTCTTCTCTTCTCCTCTTTTGCTTTCTTGTATTTCCTCCGCAAGAAACGCCGTAACTTCTTCGTTATGTATCGGAATCGCGCACCGTTCACGGCCACGCGAAGCTAGTGAGGAGGGCTACAATTTCATGAGATGTTGGGTCAGTGGCCCAAGCTGTGAAAAGACTAAAATGCCCCCGAACGTGCGATAGTGTACGGAACTTCACCGGAATGCATCCGAACTTCATACTAAGCATCCAAATACCTACAAAAGCTCAATTAACCCCTGCAAAACATGTTAACATAGAAATCCGAGGTTTTCTGGTTAACGAGCATAAATATAGGGATTAAGATACCCGAGGGGGCTAATAACGCGTAGGTTAACAGGTGAAATACGCAATATTTGCGGCGTATCACACCCCCTAACTTACACATTGCTAGTCCCTAGCAATGAAATAGGAAACAACAAGAACTACAAGCAAACCAAAAGCAGGAGAAAGAACAAAAGTATGGTATAAAAGAAATAAAAAGATAAGGCCACTTTCGCGGGCGAACGATTGCATTTAGCATATGCAATAAGCCGTTAAACCCCTAGGTTACCCTAGTGGACGAGTGTCGTCTCGTGAGGGTTTTCAGGGATGATACCCACAAACATCACATGGTTTCCTCAAAATATGCCCAACCAAACATGCGACAAACTCAACAACAACGAAAAAGATTTCAAACATGTTATTAGCATATTGAACGAATTCAAGCAAAAGTCTGTTGTTATTAACAGGTTGAATGCACCTCATAGAATTGAAACTTTAAAAGTGGGAGGGGGGAAAGCACATGCATAGTGTGATTTGGTGAAAAACTTATATAAACCGGATACTAATCAAAGCAATCATACATTCAATCCTCACGGGAATTACGCTCAACAAATGAATTCACTATGAAAAGGGAGGTAATACACGGGACATGCGGGCATAAAGAGTAAATGTAAATGGAAACTAGGCCGCGCACATGTCACAAATGAGGAACGCTATATAGGAAATGAAAAACTGTAATCTCAATGAAATGATACCGCACACTAAAAGAGGCGAAATGCGTTTTCACAGATTATCAAAACTATTATGACTTTTAAATTAAATGCACCCTAAGATAACATAGGACTTGTAATAGGGTTGTAATGTAGGATAGGCTAGGGTACGAAATGAAGGAATGTATGTACTGATTCAAAGAGTTCGGGATGAAAACTTGGGATAATGGGAAAATACGGGCAATATCAAAATTGGAAAACAAGTTCCAAAACAAGCAGTAAATGTATCATTTGGAGAGTAATCAAAGCTTATTGAACACTATACACAACATTTACAACTTTCTCTTTCTTTTCTTTTCTTCTTTTTCTCATTTTTCTCTTTTGTTTTCTATTTCTTTTTGCTTTCTCTTTTTCTTCACTTTTTTCACTACTTTTTTTTCTTTTTTTTCTTCTTACTCTTTCATACTCAAATTGCTACCACACAACAATAATAACATTCAATTCCAAGCAACAATCCAAACAAGGGTGTGTAAGGTAATATGCATGGTATAAAACTCCAATTTGGAGTTGGTTATGGGATTTTGGGTAGTGAAAAGAAAGGCTAGTATTTAGGCTCAAGTGGGTTGACTAGGGAACATATAAAAGGTGAGGTCAAGGTCATATGGGTGATATAACAAAGATGGCCTATGATCATTTCACAAAGTTTACGCAATTCTCAAGTCAAAATAATATATGAAAATCATGCTCAAGTAACACATTTCAAGTATGAACTCAATTAATGAATGGTCAAATGAAAGAATAGTGAGATTACCGACGAATTCAACGTTTTCAAAGAGGAAAGAATAGTGTATACACTCACAAATGAAGATAAGTCTCTAATCTCACTCGGTGTAAGTATATACAATGCAAGAAAAGCATACCGAGTTATAAAAATCTTAAACCAAATCAATATAACAAGAATGGTGCATGTGCTCACGGAATAAAGTTTAATTCATGAAGTTATTCATAATATCAATGATTTAGGAACTAAAATCTAATAACTTCTAAAATCGAGAATATGCATCGTTGAATTGCCAATTTGATCGGGCAATTATTAAAATTTATCATCGGAAACAAGGCAAAATGCCCAACAAAGGAGAAAAAAGAAAGACAATATTTTTGAAATTTTTTAAATTTTTCACAAAAAGGCATACTTAGTAACTAACAAGTAAGCAAATCCATGGACAAAACAAAGAAATGGATAGAATATCCTACGCCCCCGAACTTAAATGTTGCATTGTCCTCAATGCGCATTAAGAACACAACACAAAGAGAGGAAAAGTACGATATTACACAAAATTGGAGCGATCTCCATGAGCACGAGTTCAATGAAATCTACAAAACAAGTTAGTACCGAGCATAGCAAAAACAAATAACAAAAAGATAACTAATTACACTAGAATAAATAAAAAGGAAAGAAAAATAGGAAAGAAAGAAAATTAAAAAGCTAACTATTTACAACCTACTATTTAGACTTCACACTAACTATACACTAGAAGTCTAAATAGTTGAGGGTCCACACAAAAAGGGATTTGACTTTTAAAGATCAATGGTGGACCCTCCAAAGCGAACATGCCTCCCGGAAAATAGGAATTTCGTTTGAACAACGGAAGGCATGTGGGTGGTGAAAAAAGTGAACCATCACCAATTTGAAATTTTGGGCGGACGATGGGGGATTTGGATAACAAGGGGGAAAGGTACACTTGAGGTCGAAGAAAAATATACTCTCCTCCCAAAGTTTTTTCAAATGGAATGGGAGGTGGTGCACACGTCGGGATAACATCCATCGAAAACAAGACCGGTAAAGAGTCCTCATCGGCAAAAAGTGTAGAAGTTTTAAAAGTTTCTACCGACTCATAGGAATCAACCGGTAATTCTAATGGTTTGATCACGGAAAACGAATATGGTGATGAAACAAATTCAATCTCAATCGACTCATCGTCGGAAGGAGATTGAATTTCGGGGGAGAAAGATTCACATTCGATGAGAAATTCTTTGAAAAATTGAGGTGAAACACAAGTGTCCACCTCCTCGTTGTTTTGTGCATAAGAATTCATCTCATCGCAAAGTGCACCAAGTCTCATTCCAGCATCATTTAGGCTTTCCAAACCTTGGGAGTAAAGAGGCAAAGTCTCTTCCAAAGTAGGCTTCCTCGGCTCAAGAGCCTCGAGCTCCTCATTTGGTTGAAACTCGTCTTCGAAAGTAATGAAATAAGAATCGTCATTGGATTCGAATAATGAATCTAACTCAAGCTCCCAATAACGATTTTCATTCCGATAAATGTTTTCAAGTCTTTCATTTTCAAGAAAATCTTGAAAATGGAAAACTTGCAAACTATCCCCAAAGTATGAATCATTATAATAACCGCTATAACTATAATAGTAGGACATGATTACCTCTTTGTTTGCAGATGATAATCCGAGCTAGAAAGTGAGCAACCGTGAATCAAAGTTTCTTAGCGCTCAAATATGCTATCCTGCAAAAAAGGTTAAAACAAAGAATACAAATACAAAAGGAAAAATACTACGAAATAATAAAACAATTACAATCTAAGACACACTCCCCGGCAACGGCGCCATTTTTGATCGAGCGCGAAAAGTAGCGTCGCGTCAGAACGCTAATCGTTGTTTTCGTTTCGCCTACTTAATACAAAACCTAAACTACGACTGAACTTGCGAGGCAAGTACAACGGTAAGTCGGGTATCGTAAGAAATCCACAGGTTGTGATTGAATTTTAGATGTTAATTGTTTAATTACTTCAGGAATAAAAGTGTAAAATAAATAAATGAAAAGGTGATGGTTGGGAATGGTGACAAAAGAGAAAAAGGAAGAAGTTAACACTATACTACAATTAATAAAACGAGAGTCGGGATCGCATCCCCACCATGGGCTAAACAACTAATAATTAGAATTTCGGTTCGAAAATATTTAATCGAGCATTTTCAATTAAGCATAAACATCACACAATAAGGAATTTAACCAAAAGTTGCGAGATTAAACATTTAATCAAAAATGGTCACACGCGGATTAAATTCGAATTATCGCTATAAACACTAATGTTGCGTGACAAAGAAAGTTAAACGCATAATAATCCGACTTTAATACCCGGAGTTTCAATTAAATGCAATTTTCCCCAAAACCCAACTTTCGGAGCTCGACGCCCATTAATGGCGGAAATGCAATCCCAACCCGTTATCTACGGACAATACATGGATTAAACTACTTTAAACAACTAATTAATTAATTAAAGCAAGAAATAAATAACTACAACTAATTATCTAGCAAGAAATGGAATGACATCAATGGAAATAAAGCAAGAAAAGGAAATACAATTATATTAATGGAGAAGAAGATGAATAGTGTTACTTACAAACCCAAATGGTGCAAACCCTAGAGAGAGAAGCTCCACCACTAAAATCCCCTCTTCTAACCTAAAATGAATTCTTCTTAAGTCTAAAAATGATCCCCCACTTAATACAATTATTTTCCCCCAAAATACCCCACAAAAATCCACTTAAAAATAGAGATTTGCGGACTTTCTGTAGGGCCGAATTGATTTGGAAAAATTCCGAATCGATTCGCACCTACAGGTCTACAATTTTCAGCTTTGTCCTGTTTTACGGAAAATGCTGCCATTTCTTCGTTATAGCTCGGAATTAGGCACGGTCAGAGGCAACGCGAAGATAACTCAGAGGAATACAACATCCAAGAAGACATTGGGCCAAAAAACCAAAATATGAAATGACTAAAATACCCTTGAATGTGACCTTGAGTGTACTTTTTAAGTAAAAATCATCCTAAAAATGCCATAACTCCATCATTACAACTCGGAATCATGCACCGTCGGCGGCCACGCGAAGAGAAATCAAAGGGATTCAACTTCCGTGAAGAGCTCGGGATTCAAACCCGAATGCTGAAATTACTCAAATGCCCCCGAAGCTGTAAACGTCGACGAAACTTTTTCGAAAAGCGTCCAAACTTCATACTAAGCATCGAAACACCTACAAAAGCTCAATTAACCCCTGCAAAACATGTTAACATAGAAATCCGAGGTTTTATGGTTAACGAGCATAAATATAGGGATTAAGATACCTAAGGGGGCTAATAAGGTGTAGGTTAACGGGTGAAATACGCAATATTTGCGTCGTATCATTGAAGGGCACGTTGTCATGAGATTTTAAGATGGCACGGATGTTGGGCACCCGCCAAAATTGCTGTTTCCCGGGCTATGGCTTGATAAAGCATATACGGATGTGGTGAGGCCTGGTGACCCGGTTAAAGTGTTGTTGAGAAATTATATTGATAAATGCTTTGAGATTCGAATTTTGATTTGAATATTCGTACTCGTGTTGTACGTTTTATTCATCGTTAATATAATTGTTGCGCATCTTTCTTGTCGTATTGTGTACTTCCCCTTATTTTCTTTTAGTGGCAGGTTAGCGAGGATTGTTTGGGAAAGATTTATATTATTTTGATGTATAGAGCTTTGGAGATTTGTATTTTTTTCGAGTTGGATGTTGTATTAATTTGAGAGACTTGTTGTAATTGAAGAGATTGAGATTAGTGGATTTATATTATTGTGGGTTTATTTAGATGCTCTATACCTTGTCACTTGTGGATTTGGATTTATTTTATCGCATTAGCGCTCCGTTCGCTCTCCCCGGGCGAGTGGGGTGTTACAGTGGGCAAAATAGTTGCAAGTCTTTATTAGTCTTTCTCTTCTTTATAGGGTGGGATTGTGAGTTTTTAGGGGAATCCCCCAAGTTAACAGGGTGGATGAACCCCAACCTCATTCCTTTTGAAAGGCTGGGATTTTGGTTAACCGGGGGAAAAAATACCTCCAGTAAATTTAGGATTTTCTTCCTCGGCAACATTTTTTCCTCAGACGTAGAAGAGAAGATGATTGGATTAGATGTGATGTCCATGAACTCAAACAATCCTAAAATGTTCGCAATTACTAACTCTTCCTCGTCGATGAACAAGGATTTATAGATCCTTGTGTACTTGTTTAAAAATAAATAGGTGGTGGTGGAAGTTTAGTTTAACGACATAGAATTTAACTTTTAATGTTCGGTACTTATAGTTAATGGTTGCTTAAGTTTACAAACTTTACTCAATTCATTATAATTGACGTGCATTTGGTCGGGCTGTTTCTTTTTGAATTTCTCTGCATGAATAAAAAGTATAACATCATCACAAATTAAACAAGTCATTGCAAAACAGAAGAAAATATAAAAATAAGCAATAAACCTATTTCATGTCCCCTGTTAGGGTACTTATAGCCCAAATAAGGTTTATCGCCCTCAGAAATAGGCAATTACTCCTACTACCTCACAATGAAGCCATAAGACCAGTAATCCTTATTGGAATCTATCAAGTTCACTACAAGGGACCTTTGTCCCTTGCTTGCCTTCTAATAAAAAGTATCATCATTCTTCCTCACTCATATCTAACAACAATGGATATCTGAGATCCTTAACCTAGTTTCATACAACTCATTTATCCTATTTACCCAATTCACTATCCTCCAAGTATTTTGGGAACTCTGGGCTGGAACAATGCAAAAGAACCCACAGAACTCCAAGAATAACTATTTTGGGGGATAATTTATTTCGTATTCATTAATAAATTGGGAGAATGTCCAATATCCCCCCTCAATGTAATAATAAATTTGGATTTCCCCCAAACTCTATGATCACCCACTCAGGGATAACTTCTCAATGGAACCCTTATTAACCGGATAAATAGTTTTCTCAATAAAGAAATAAGAATAATAGAATAAGTTAAAGACAATGCTTGAATAAAATTGTTGAAAATAAAAGAAGGGAAAGAGAGGAACTTGCAGTGACAAATGAAGGCAAATAACTCTATGTTATTTTTTAATAATGAAGAAATAAGATGATCTCCAAATTGATGGTAGGACGGTCATTAGATTATTTACAAATATACCCCCAAATACTGGATGACATATATGCTATTGTCTTTTGGTGGAAGGTCACAAAGTTATCCACATACCCCTGAAATACGGGGGCAAATTACAATCGTGTCCTTTGGGTCTAACAGGAAAAAGGCAGTTCTTAAATTGAAAAACACAAAGTTTTGGCACGATTTATCCATTATTTCTATAGGCAATCAAGTTTCAAAATTGAACACGATAAGAACTATATTTAACACGCGATCAAGCCTCTGTACCCCAATCAGGATGTAAGTCTTTGTGGGAAATTGTGGAGGAATTATCCGATCAGTCATAAAAGGCTAACACGTAGGAAATAACCATAACTCAAAGAGATAATACGAATTGAGGCGATAAATGAAATCATGGCATTGGATTCACTCGGTCAGATTACGATAGAAATCCAAGGTTATGGAGTCCCTCATATTTCGGTCTTTTTTTTTTTCTATAAATGTAACCCACGACCTAGGAAAAGGTGAATGTGATATTTATTATCAAGAATTGATTAATAAAGAGAGAGAGAGAGAGAAACACCTTGGGGCGTAGGCACAATACTTAATATTGTAGATATTGTGAACTTTTATTTCTTGCTCGACTTAATTGTGCTGATTTCATAATAATAGAATTTTTCCACTTACAATAATTTATATTAATTCTTTGGATAGTTCACTTGAAAAATAAATCAAATGGGATAATTTATAAATATTCGTCCCATGTCTCCAAAGAGGAAGAGATCTTTGATTATCTTCTAAGAGTCAAAATGGTAAAACTATCCGATGATGTGAAAATAAGTACAAATGAAATTAAAAGATAAATTATTGCAAATGGCATAATGTTCTCTCTCCCTTAACCAATACTTGTTATGTTTTTCGTGAAAGGGTACAAGAGTTGATTAGGAAAGAAAAAACAAATTTCCTTAAAAAGAGGGAAACAATGTAAGGGTCTATGAAGACACATTTCCTAGTGTAAAAGAAATGGGAACTTACATGCAATCCATATAGCTACCAAGAAATAAAGGACACGTTGAATTAAAAATGAAAAAAAGGTATATTCCAAGGATTTAAAGCCTGAAGTAGCTATCGACCCATATCAGATGATCTTGAAACACCTGTGTGTAAGGTGTGGGAAAAAATACACTAAGATGTGTCAAATCGTTTATATAAAATACACTAAGATGTCGCCCCCATCTCCGAGAAACGAAAGAAGAAGATCTAGGTATTTCAGATCCACGCAAGACCGATCTTACCTCCTTGGTGTGACTTCCTCCCTCAGATCCACTAATTACTATGATGAGCTTTCTTTCTCTTAAGAATGGATGAGCGCACTGATAGACTGAATAGGGGCTCTGCCTTCGATTGGACAGGTCCCCTAGAAAATAGAGGCTATTATCATGGAGAGTCATTCTGGTCTTGGGATTGCTGAGAAGATTTTGTCAAATCAAGAACCAACATGCAAGGATTCGTGTGCGCCGAGCAGACTTCTCTGAAAGAGAGATTAACATAAATGTGCGGTCGAGCCATTAAAACTGCTTCCCATAAAACCAATCCAGACTAGAAGGGTTCAACCCAAAGGTTGGAACACCGCTTGGGAGAAATGGCTAAATTTAAAAATCCCTTGAAGAGGAGTTTTGTAAAGGGATCACCCTTCGTTCTAGTAATTGTAGACTTCCCCACGCTTGTCAAATTCAAACCACCTATGGTTAATCCAAAGTATGATGGAAAAACTAATCCTGTCCTTCTTGTAGAGCAATACTAGGCTGCAACTGACATCTACTCAGTCCCAAATGAAATGTATTATCGAGCATTTTCGAGCATAATTATCAGGTCGGCACATATTTGGTATAATAATTGGCCTCGTGGGAAAATCTCTAGTTTTTAATAACTTACCGAGTTGTTCATCAGTAATTTCTGCTTTAGAGCCAAACTCATCAAAAGGGTGGCTTAATTACTAAGTGTTTGTCAGGGACTAGGAGAAACCACTTGCGAGAATATTACTCGTTTTAATAATAAAAAGTTGAAAGTGGTAGATTATAAAGAAAAGATAGCTATCACTGCCTTGATGAGAAATTTTCTCCCTGATAAGTTGTATTATACTTTGGCCAAAGATCCCCCAAAGACCCCTATAAGACTATGATTGAGTTAATGGTTAAAGCTGGAAAGATTATAAATGTCGAGGAGGCTATGGCTATTAAACAGACCCTTAGTTCCAAGACCAATGGACATAAGAACTTCGAGAATAAGGACACAAAGGATAAAAAGGCTGAAAAGACCCGAAAGTATGATGAATATAGTCCTCTCACCATTGGTTTACATCAATCCTATATGAGATTAGAGGAAGTAGAAATCTCAAATTGCCCAGAAAATTGAAGTCCCCTCCTAAAGAGGGACAAGTTTAATTATTGTGAATTTCACAAGGACCATGGACATATTACTGACAACTGCATAGCCTTATTAAAAGAGGTAGAAATCCTAATTTGACGTGGCAAGATATCCAAGTTCATTGACAGGACAAAAGAAAGAGGCACCAAAAGATGATCAGAATCCCCTTACAAAAGAAGAGAAGACAAGAAGAGAGGCAGAGATAATGATTGAGAAGATGACCTAGACCTACCAAAGAAACCTCGAGAACCTGAACTTGAGGTAAATATGATATCTTTTGACTATCATTTTATTACAGGAGGAAACGTTGGTGGTGGTGACGAGATAGCTGAAAGAAAAACCTACTTAAATGAAGCTTAAGCATCATATATTGGACAAATCAACCTGTCTGATGATGTTAATGACTGTCCAAGAAAAGTGAACAAAGATAAGTTGGTGATAGATTTATCTAAGAATGATCTATCTGGAATGCTCTATCCCTATGATGATTATCTGGTCGTCACTATGAGAGTATATAAAGTAAGGGTGGCTAGAATTCTAGTCGACAATAGCAGTTCGGTTGACGTCATATTGTATTATTGCTCTAGAGGATTAGGATTGCGCAATAATAAGTTGGAACCCTATCACAGACCCTTAATAGGCTTCTCAGGAGAAAAGATATATCCTTTGGGAACTGTTAAACTAAAAGTTCTTATCGTCACTTGGCCCAAAAGCCGAACTGAAAGGATTTGTTTCTTCGTCTTGGATAAGAACGTCCAATCAACCTACAATATAATCCTTATAAGGGTTAGACTGAAGAAGTTCAAAGCAGTTCCATCTACTATCCATCAGTGTATGAAGTTACACACTCATTATGGGGTTGACGTTATTACATGAAATCAAATTAAAGCTAGAGAATGCTATTATACATCAGCCAACTAAGAGGAAGTAAAGAAGCTCACCACCACCTACAAAATTGAGACCTTAGACCCCTATGAGGAGGCTAATTTAGTTAAAAGATAATTGTGGAAGCTACAAAAATGATCATTCTGGCTGACGATCGTTAAAAAATAACTACGCAAATTGGTTCATCTCTCGAACCAACCCTTAAACAAGAGTTAATAAAATTCCTTAAAGAGATGAATAACGTATTTGCTTGGAGTCATGAAGATATGCTAAGGATTGACCCATAATTTATATACCATGAGTTCAATATCACTAAATATGCTAAGTTGATCAAATAGAACGATGCGTGTTTAGTCCTGAGAAGAACATGGTTATCCAAGAAGAGGTGGACAAGTTGCAAAAAGCGAAGTTCATTGAAGATGTCAAATACCCTGACTGGTTGGCCAATGTAAAAGAAAATTGATAAGTGGGGCACATGTGTTAATTTTATAGATCTCAACAAGGCCTGTCAAAAAGATCACTTCCCTATGCCTAGAATAGATCAGTTAGTTCATGCCATGGCCTGGCATGAACTTCTCAGCTTTATGGATGCCTATTCAGGGTACAACCAAATTAAAATAAAGGCCGGTGAATAAGGTTTTCGAAGAACAAATTGGAAAAAAACATGGAAGTTTATGTGGATGACGTACTTACTAAAAGCAAGAAGGCAACCGACCATATTATGGACCTCGAACAAACACTTGATAAGTTAAAATAGCATTAGATAAAAATCAATTCGATAAAATGTGTGTTTTTACAAGAATGAATGTTCCTAGGGTATATAGTAAATCAGAGAATAATTGAGTCCAATCCAAACATGATCAAAGCATTGATTGGCATGCAGCCTCCCTTATGCAAGAAGGATGTACATAAGTTAACTGGAAGAGTAGCTACCCTTAACATGTTTATTTCCTGAGGTACTGACAAATGCTTACTCTTCTTCAAAGTACTAAGGAAAACTTTTGAGTGGAATAAAGAATATGAGAATAAATTTCTAGAGTTGAAGAAGTACTTGGGATCTCCACCATTTCTCTCTCGACCAATTATGGGAAATAAATTTTACTTACACCTAGCTATATCTGAATCGACAATTGGCTCGACACTCATCCGACTAGAAAATGGGGCACATAAACCAGTTTACTACACCAGCAAGGCCTTCTGAGGGGTAGAAATTCAGTACCCTCGCCTGGAAAAATTAGCCTTGGACCTCATTAAAGATTCATATAGAATGAAATCATATTTCTAAGCACGTATAATTGTGGTCTACACTAACCTACCAATATGCCAAGCCATACACAAACCAGAGAAGTCAGAGAGATTGATGGCTTAGGCTGTGGAACTTAGAGAATATGATATACTCTGTGAACCCAGGACAACACTGAAAGGTCAAGAGGTGGGAAACTTTGTAGCAAAGTTCACTTATAAAGAAAAATCCGTTGATCTGGATATAACTAAAGAGAAACCAGTCTAATAGACTTCCTCAAAATAAAGCTCAATAATAAACCCATCAAATCAGACTTCTTCAGAAGACAGCTCCAAAAAACATCCACTACACGATAGGTAGCTTATTGTTACTTGGAGCAGAGCCAAAAGGTGTTCAAATAGGGATCCTTGAGTGAAGGGAATTTTGACGATGAGCTGCCTATATAGAAGATATACCTAGATGGATCTTCATGTGCAACTGGTAGTGGTGTAGGCTTGATAATTAATATTACTAACGATATAGATGTGGAATGTTCGGTACATTTTCAATTCCAAGTCTCCAACAACAAAGCAGAGTATGAAGCGTTGATTATAGGTTTCGAATTAGCTCTGTCCTTAGGTGCCAAATAGGTTATAGCTGATAGTGATTTTGTAAATAATCATCAACCAGGTGCCTGGGATTATGGAGTTAAAGGATAATTAATGACGAGAAATTTAGCCAAAACTCAATTTACAATATCCGAATTTTCAGTAGTCAGAATGGTCAGAATTCTAAGAACTGAGAACACTCAAGCAGATGCACTTGTTCGATTGGCTTCAATGACCAAGATGGAACTAAGGAGGACCATTCCCATAGAATTCCTAGCAAACAAAAGCATCGACGAAGAAACTATTAGTTTGATTATAGTGTACTTGGGTCCCTCATTGATGGATCCCATCCAAGGGTATATTGAAAGAGGAGCTCTGCCCGAAGACCCAAAGGAGGCAAGAAAGCTGAGATATAAAGCAACTAGCTACATCTTAGAAGGAGGAGTCTTGAACAAAAGGGGATTCACTGTATCTTTACTCAGATATGTTCATCTGTCTGAAGTGAAAGAATTTATAAAAGAGGTACATGAAGGGTCATGTAGAGCTCATTCGGCAGGGGGTTTTCTAGTACTACGAGTGACCATGTAAGGATATTATTGACCAATGATTAAGGTAGACTAGGCTTCATATGCTAGGAAATATGACTAGTGCTAAAAGTTTGCCACTATACATAGAAGACTGGGGGCTGCTCTAACACCCATCGTATCCCCATGACCTTTTATCATATGGGGGATTGACTTGGTCAGCCCTTTGACGAAGATAAGAGGAAAGCTTAAGTATTTGATCATTACTATAGACTACTTCACTAAATAGGTGGAAGCTGAACCACCGGTTGAAATGCCCTATGAGAGAGTCTTCCAATTCACGTGGAAGAACATCATATGTCGCTATGTTATGCAATATGACTTTATCATAGACCATGTAACTCAATTTGGCAACCAGGAATTTGAGAACTACTGTATCCACTCCAAAATTCAAAAGCTACATTCGACACCCGGACATCCTTAATGCAATGGCCAAACAGAAGTAACTAATAAAATATTACTTGATAGTTTGAGGAAGAGGATAGATGATGCCAAAGTGATTTGGATAAATGAATTACACAACGTGCTTTAGTCCTATAGGAAAAAACCAAGGACAACTGGAAATTCCCCTACAATGTGTTTTTAAGCAAAGACAATATTTTTAAATTTCTCAATTTAACTTAACACCAATTTTGAAGTTATCTTGTGGAAAACTTATTTTACCAGATTTTATCTTTTTACCCTGCATTCAGGTGATAAGTAGATAAAATAAAGAAATCAAACCATAAGATAACGATGTACGAGGAAAACCTCAAAGGAAAAAATCTCTAACGGCCCAGCCAGAAAATGCACTATGATACAATTTTACAAAGCATTGATAGTAGATTTACATAATGACTCTACTGGGCTGTGACCTGATCCTACTGTGCTAGCTCCACACCGTTGCTCTATCGTTCGTATCTCTTTTTGAAAGGCTGTGGGAATTCTACATCTCCCACTGCTGAGCATCAACATCCAGTCTAGCCTGTCACTGCCTCAGTCATCCCCTTTTGCTCAGCAAGGTGTGCCTTTTAACATAATTGGGCAGCATGCTCCTCCTCCAATAAACATAGTGTCTCAACCCTAATGGTACCTGCCTGTGTGGCAAGGGGATCAGTGGGTAAGGAACCAAAATATCGGGATCTATGATAGAATATGGATGATGAAGAGTTGGCAGTTGTGTAGCCTCTACGAGCCTTTGGTGGAAGGTAGCCCTCGGATCAATGAACATAGTTCATATCGATCACTAAGATGGTACTCAACTCCTGCTTATCATGAAGATTAGGAAACCTCACAACAAAGTACATGCGAGTGACAAGTATACCATATGGAAGGGTTGTTAGATAGGAGTTGTCCCAGTATTAGGGACATGGGACATAATAAGCAGCATCAGAGTAGGTAGATCAAGGCACCAGTCGTGACTGATGGTGTACATAAAGAGGATATGGTTAGATCGAGGGTAAATTTAGGAGCAGGTAACCCAATTAAAGATCTAATAGTCAACATGGAGGTCATGGTGAAAAAGTGTAATAGTGCTAGTAGGAATCTTACAAAAAAACTCAGCAAGGATCTCAGAGATTCGGGGACCACCCTTAATATATGCTGGAAATGTGGAGCTTGGCTCCCGAGGTATCTGAAGAAGGTGGGAAATTGTATATGGGGTGACAATGACCTTGCAACCTCGAACAAATGATCTCAAACTGGCAGTGGACCCAGTTGCCTAAAAATAGAACTCTCGAACCATAGCCGGTAGGATTACATCATGCATAAAAAATAGGGGATCCTAACCCCAACCCGCTAGTCACCCAGGAACTAAATAGTAATTGAACTCCTCTACTCGAAACACTCTCTTTAATAACTGAACGGATATGAAAACCTAAAGTGCAATAAAGCTCATCGTCAACCCTGCTCACCCATATGTCAGTGGAATATCTAGGCCTATTGGTTGGAGCAGTCGGGAATCTCAATGTGGATGAGGATGGCTCATCCACAGCGTTCGAGTGCATAGATCATCGACGACGTCCTCCACCAGCCATAACAAAACCAGATAGGATGGAAAAAATAACTGAAAGTGTGTAAGAAAAAGGGGATGCTAACTCCTAACACCGTCTCAACTAGACAAGCTTTAGATCCTATCTCCGTCACACATCCATGCCACCCAAGAAAAAAACAATACCTAATCAGCAACAAAAACAATATACAATCAGGATATAAATGGCAGCAGAAAAAACTCAAAGTGTCTGCAATAATGTATGTCATAAATACCCAAAAGAAATAATAAAATTTGATATTGCGGGATATTCTGACACATATAAACATGGGGTGATAAAAAAACTGACCAAGTAAATAAAAAATAATAAAAAGTAAAAAGCCCCCCCCCCCCCACCCCCACCCCCCCAAAAAAATCGATTTTTTGTTCTATATTGTGAGGGAAACCATGATTATGTGCATGTCTAACGAAAAAAATTAAAATAAGTAATAATAGACATGAAGAAAATTTGGCCCTTACAATCTGAATCAACAACCACCCACTCAAAAAAAATAAATAATAAAATGACATAACTAAGGGCAATACCTGTTTAAAATGATAAACTCAGGTGGGCAATCCAACACCGGGTAGCAAAGATTGAAGCTTTTGGGTATAAAAACATCGAAGAATGGAGGTTGGGGTCGCTGAGTTCGCACGGGTAAGGGAAGAAGACAAAAGGGAAAAATTGCTAAATTTTGGAATTAAAAGCCCTATCCCAATTTTTTAAGTTCATTTGAACGATAATCAGATGTCGTTCGAACAAAGAAAGGATTTTTTTTATCCAACTTCGAACGAGCATCTAATGATACTGTAAGATATGAGACAATGTAGGGTCATTTGAAGGTCGTTTGAAGGACAAATCGAATGAGATCTCAAACTCATTCGAACGAGATGCAAATATAGTTCTAATGAAGGCATAAAGAATTCAAATTCTTCTTTTGAGAAAGTATGCGCTTGCGTTCAAATGAGGAAATTACATATTAAACACCTTTTAACCCAAACAAACCCTAAACATGCAACAATATGTGATTGAGTAAAATAATGAACTAAGCAAGAACATTCAAACACATGCTTGTGAGGAAAAATCCCCCAAAGGGGCAAAACTTTTTATTTTCATTATAACTTTGTAACATACAAATTCGGATTACAATGAAAAATACAGGTGACTAAGAATTACCCTCAGGTATCGGATTATGTAGTCGGCGGCTGGAGATATCCCTTTCCAGTAGGGCTGCAATGAAGAAGAAGAACGGTCTTCTCCACAAGGGTTGAACATCAAAAGTGCGTTCTTGGGTTGCAAAGTGATTCACAAGTGTTTGGAAATTTGTGTGAAATAAAAACCTAGAGTCTTGGTACTCAATAGGTGAAGACTTAGAGTTTCTTGTACTCTGAAAGTCGTGTATAGAAGTCTTATAAACCAACTCCCCGTAGTGGGTTTATAAAATAAGTCCTGGGCCTAAAAAATCTGACCACGATCTGCTGAAGATTATCCCAGGCGGACCGGTCCGGGTCTGAGGCGGATCGGTCCGGGTACGCGGACCGGTTCATTTTATTTTTGGCATTTTCGGTTCTTTATCGATCCGGGGTATACTGGCTTTCAACAAGCGGACCGGTCCGGGTCTGAGGCAGACCGGTTCGCAGGTGGATCGGTTCTTTTATTCTGGATGGACCAGCCCGGCCTGTCAGACTTTGATTCCTCTTCTTCTTTTGATATTCGTATCCGTTGATGATTGTATGAATCTTGAATTTCTTCAACGGTGTAACGGCGTTCGACATAACAAATTGATAATGGACAAAAATGTCCTTACAAATCTCCCCCTATGTCTATGCCGGTACATACATAAAAACAAACATCCGAATTATCAACCAACTAAAAATGCCTATACAAATCTACCCTTCAATGAACCCAAAACTGAAAAGGTACAATTGAATAAGACTTCATCGTTTGTTCTTCAACTCTTCAGGAATCTTCAACGCTTTTCTCATCAGGGTGTGCAATCCAATGATAATCCATGTAGTACCTACACACATGAGAAAAAGCAAAATACCAAGTGACATATCGAGTTTGAAATGAGATATCAAATGAAGAGAGCATGCTGTATCAAATCTCAAAAACACAAACTCCCCCAAAATATGATAATTCTTTCTCCCCCTTTTTATGATGTCCCCAAATAGACAAATGAGAAGAATAAATCAACCAAGCAAGTGCGGGGTGTCACTAGGATTAAATCACACCATCAATGAACACAAAATAACCAAGTCGATGAAAGCGTAAATGAATGGGTGTGAACAAATTCGATAGGAAAATCAATGCAAACAAACATGACATATGTGCACGATGAATATCGGATACTCCTAATGAATGAACTCAAATGCTTCCTTTGGTGTAAAAAAATGGAAATATATGACATTGACTCAATCAAATCAACAAATCAAAGCTCAAAGTGATTTCCACATCAATAACGTCCAAAACTATTTCATGCTTTTTCAGGATTTTCAAGGAAGTGCAAAACCCGTTCATATTCTCCAACCAAACTCCCTCAGATATATATTTTGAATAGAGGCTTTCTAAATTCTCAAACTTTGGAGAATTGATGGTGAAACCTAAGTGGACCATATTTGGCATGAATAGCTTTTTATTGCCTTTAAATTTTTTCGGGCTCTTTTAACCTCTTTGGACCCCGGATAATAAAATTCCTCCATTTTTTAGGTCCTTTTGAACGGTGGCTTTTTCACAAAGATGAGATAATTCCCTTTCGCAGCCCCTCCCCATTCTTAAGCAAACACCCAGTCTCACCAAAATGGTTTTTACATGCATTCCAGTCTTGTAAAGTTTTATCGCATATTATAAGTTGTATAGGCAGAATTGATATGGAAACACGCAAGCCAATATGAGATAGACAAGTGCAATAATCAAATAAAGTCATGCATGTGTGCAATAAAGGAAATATGAGTCAAACATGTAGAAAAATATCACTAATTACATCTCAAAGACTCCATACTATGTAAAGCACATGGATGAAATGATGTAGCGTCTCAAATCTCTATCAAACAGTCACATGGATAAATGGAATGAAGGTGTGACTTGGCTATCTTAAATGCTCATCCATAAAAGGTGCATAAAAAAAGAACAAAAATCTTTTTTGATTTTTTTTGAAATATTTATATACACAAACAAAAATCTTTTTGGATTTTTCAAAAATTTTATCAAAATAAAATCTTTTTGTGCTTTTCTTAAAATTTTTCTTAAAGGAAAATATTTTTGTATTTTTCAAAAGAAATATAAAAGGCAAAAAGAATAAATAAATAGCTGTACAACAAAGTAATGGTACATAAAAAACAGACTAGTAATAGTAAGCATAAGATATGAACATGAAGAAGCATCCTATTCTAGACATAGACCAACCCCTCAGTCAACTGTGCAAATCCCCAAAGACTTCCTAAGACTCTCAATCTAAGGGCATCTAAAGGTTTCGTGAAAATATCAGCTAACTGACGGTCGATGGGAACAAAACTCAGGGATACGACTTTCTCCTCAACTAGCTATCGTATAAAGTGCGCACGTATCCTGATGTGCTTTGTGCGCGAATGCTGGACTGGATTACGGGATAAGTGTATCGCGCTCGTGTTATCACAGGAAATGGTCATGGTGTCCTGTGAAATCCCACAATCCGCTAGCATTTGCTTCATCCACAAGAGTTGCGTGCAACAACTCCCGGCGGCTATGTACTTAGCCTCCGCAGTGGACAAAGAGATGGAATTTTGCTTCTTGCTCAGCCAGGAGACAAGAGCAGAACCAAAATAGAAACACCCACTAGAAGTGCTCCTACATCCATCTACATACCCGACCCAATCAACATCTGAATAGGCGGATAAACGATCATCAGTATCAAAGGAATACCAAATATCGTATGAGAGAGTCCTACTCACGTATTCAATAATACGTTTTAGAGCAAGTTAATGTGACTCTTTCAGGGACGCCTGATATCGCGCACAGACTCCAACAATAAAGGCTATATCGGGACGACTGGCAATCAAGTAGAGAAGACTACCTATCATACTCCGATACAAGGTTTGCTCTACGTCCTTGCCTGAAGTGTCCTTACTAAGCTTGGTAGTGGTACTCATAGGTGTACGTGCATGCTTAGCGGAGTCTAAACCAAATTTTTTCACTAGGTCTCTAGCATACTTGGATTGGGAGATGAACATCCCATCCTCTAGCTGACGAACCTGGAGACCAAGGAAGAAAGTAAGCTCACCAACCATGCTCATCTCAAACTCACTTTTCATCTCCTCCTCAAAGTGATGAGCATGTTGGGAGCACGTGGATCCAAAGACTATGTCGTCCATATAGACTTGGGCAACCAAAATAGCACCGTCATCTCTCCTGACGAACAACGTCATATCAACTCCCCCTCTCTTGAAGCCACGGGCTAAGAGATAGGAAGTAAGCCTCTCGTACCAAGCACGGGGTGCTTGCTTCAAACCATACAAGGCTTTTCTCAGATAGTAGACGTGCTTTGGGTGCTGAGGGTCTTCAAACCCTTTTGGTTATTCCACGTAAACCTCCTCCTGTAGAATGCCATTAAGAAAGGCACTCTTGACATCCATCTGATATAACTTGAAGCGCAGATGACATGAGATGGCGAGTAGTAGGCGGACGGACTCAAGCCTCGCAATAGGAGCACATATCTCCCCAAAGTCTACACCCTCTATCTGTGTGTAGCCTTGAGCGACCAACCTAGCTTTGATTCGGATTATGGTACCATTTTCATCCATTTTATTCTCGAATATCCATCTGGTACCTATTACATTTATCTCACTAGGTCGGGGGACAAGTTCCCAGACATTATTCTTTTTAAACTGAAACAACTCTTCCTGCGTAGCAGATATCCAGTGTTCATACTTGAGTGCTTCTTTATGATTCTTGGGCTCGACATTGGACGTGTAGCAAAAGTGGCTAACAACATTCTCTAGTTGAGCACGAGTCTTGACCCCAAGAGTGGGATCACCAATAATGTCAGAAGGGTCATGACTCTTGCGAACCCAAGCAGATGTGTCCCCTAGCACAGGAGTAGGGTCCTCAGAGTGTGAGAGAGGGACAAGTAAATCACTGTCAGAAAAGTCATCGTCCTCACACTGAAGGTTATGATCAATAACCATCGGAGGTTCGTCATCTTGCACAGTGACGTTTATTTATTCCATAACCTTAGAGCTCTTCAGGTTAAAAACCCGGTATGCTCTACTAGTCAATGAATATCCTAGCAATATTCCCTCATCGCTCCGGGAGTCAAACTTTGCTAATTGCTCTCTATCCCGTAGGATGTAGCATTTACTCCCAAAGACACGGAAATATGCAAGGTTGGGCTTTTTGCCAGTCCATAACTCATAAGGATTCTGGAGTGTGTGTGGATGTAGATAAACCCTATTCACCGTGTGGCATGCAGTGGACACTGCCTCTGCCCAAAATCTCCTAGAAACTTTAAGACCTAGAAGCATAGATCTAGCCATTTCCTGGATCGTTCTATTCTTTCTCTCAACAATCCCATTTTGCTGAGGAGTCTTCACAACAGAAAACTCATGTTTGAACCCAAGGCTATCACAATATAAATCCACTTTTGCTTCCTTAAATTCAGTGCCATTGTCACTACGTATTCTGTTAATAGTGACTCCGTGTTGATTTTGTAAGACACGGCACTTGGTCGTTAAAAAATCTACAGCATCGGATTTCTCTCTCAGAAAACCTACAATGGAGTACCTGGAGAAATCGTCTACCATCACTAGGATATACCTCTTACCACCCAGACTCTCGGTACGAGTGGGACCCATAAGGTCCATGTGTATAAGTTTAAGAACACGAGAGGTGGTAATGGAATGCAACTTCCTATGAGGACTACGAATTTGTTTTCCCATCTGACATGGTCCACAAACCGTCGAAGTTGGCCTTCCAAGAGACGGTAAGCCACGGACTAGGTCCTTTCTAGCTAAGCGAGTGAGATCTCTAATATTTATGTGACCTAGACGTTGGTGCCACAGATCCATATGAGTGATTGTAGCGCTGATGCAGACAAGTGAGGATGTGGGTTCAGTCCCATAGCAATTTTCCTTTGTCCTCACCCCTTGCACTAATAGTTTACCGGCTTGATTATAGACCTTACAAGCATCCCGGTCAAACTTTACTGAAAAGTCAGCGTCGCACAGCTGGCTAATGCTGAGAAGGTTTGCTTTCAAACCTTTGATGTACAAAACATTTTCTAGCTTAGGGAATCCAGTTAACTCGACAGTACCACGTCCTATAATGTTAGACTTGCTTCCATCTCCAAAGGTGACTCTGCCATCCTGATAATCCTCAAGAGTCATAAAAAATGAGGCATCACCTGTAATATGTCTGGAGCATCCACTATCAAAATACCACTGTGAGGTATTATGTGCTTTGAGAGCAACATGAACAACAAGGGCTTTCTTATCTTTCTTAGGTACCCATGAAGTGGTAACCTTTTGTTTATCCTTGTTATTATTGGTTTTTGCCGAAATGTGAGAAGTATTTACAGACGGTAATGACATCCGTCGTAATTCCTCCATCAAACTCTGTGATGTGGCGGCTAAAAGCTCAACACGCTCTCTCAGACTAGAAAACTCATTAGTATGACGTGGTGGAGCAATAGTACGTCGTGTCCGACCCATGCTATAGCAAAACTCCCTAAGGTGGCCTTTTCTTTTGCAATAAGTACAAAAGAACACAGTCAAAGGCGGACCTTGGTTTGCCTTTCTTGGTCGAACTCTCCTTCGAGGTTTTTGACGATGGCCATAAGGATTCGTAGTAAACTCAGGAACTGGTCCAGGTGCAATTTGGGAGGTGGAGGCACCATCATAACCAATTCCCTGTCGATCACCAAAACCTAAAGCGGGGACGAGGAGCATCTTTCCCATCTTCCCAGATCTGTCCTCGATTTGTACCTTGACTTCCCGTGATTTCTCAAGATCATGAGTCAGCTGGGCAACAAGGGCTTCAAGTTTCTTCCGAGTCTCCACAGAGGAATGGAGCTGACTCGTAAGACTATCCACTTGTTTAGTCAAGTTCCCTCTCTCTTTCTCAAAGGTGCTCTCTCTCTCTCTAAACAAACTTGCTTTCTCAACACAAGCAAATTCTCTCTCTCTCAGGACGGTGCAGGTGGAGGACTCTCTCTCTCTTGATTTTCTTAATTCTTCCTCTAAGCTGGTGATCTTAAGGACTAACGCTTTGTTATGCTTTTTAGTTTTAAATGACTCAGAATACAACTCAGCGTAGGCGCGTTGAATATCACTCTCGCTCTCACTTGCATCATCCTCCCCCTCACTCACATCGATCTCACTGTCGAGGTGTCCCTGTGAAGAATCATCCTCATCGTCGTGAGGAGAACTAGGAGTGCTCACATGACTGGCCATGAATGCGGTGACTCATCTCCTGAATCCACCGTCTCGACCTCACTGTCGTCGCTAAGAGTAGCATTAAGGACAACTTTCCCTTTTTCTCTATTCAGACGAGTGGCACACTATAAGGATCTATGACCCCTACCGTCGCACTCAAAGCATCTCTCACTTTCTTTCTTAGGAGGATTTTTGGAATCCTTTTCATTTTTCTTTTCAAACTTATTTTTCTCAAATTTATTTTTGTCTTTAAAATTTCCATTTTTCTTAAATTTGAGAATCCTCTTGAAATTTTTGCAAAAAGAGCCAAATCATCTAAGTCAAAATCATACTCAGAATCTGATGTGTCAGTCTCTCTCTTTCTAGATGACTCTTCCCTCTTTCTAGTCGACTCCTCACTCTTTTTCTCTTTGGCATTAAGTGCAATTCCCTTATCTTTAGACTTAGCAGTTTTAGGGAACACATCAATTTCATAAGTTTGCAAATCTCCTACAAGTTCTTTCAATTTTAGCGTATTTAAATTTCCCATAGAATTTAGCACAGTGACTTTAGGGATAAAACGCTTTGGCAAAGAACGAAGAATCTTTTTGACAACTCTAGCATTAAAAAATATGTTCACCAAGATTAAAGATAGTCTTAACAATGTCAGAAAGTCTAGCATAGAAATCATCAAAACATTCAGTCTCATGCATGGTGATGGTTTCAAATTGAGTTGTCAAATTTTGCAATTTATACTCTTTCACAGGATTTGTTCCTTCATGGGTGAGTTGTAAAACATCCCATGCCTCCTTTGACGTGGTGCACGTCATGATACGTCGGAACTCATCGGGAGTGATGGAACCGAAAATAACACTCAAACCTTTAGAGTTAAAAGAAGACCATCTAAATTCATCTTCAGTCCAAGAGGTGACAGGTTTTAAATTAGTCACGTTTTCCACAGTGACGGAGGGAGGTGTCCACCCTCTTTCAACTAAAATCCAAACCCTTTCATCTATGGCTTTTAAAGCCGAGCTCATGCGGGATTTCCAATAAGCATAATTTGTCCCGTCAAAAATAGGTAATTTATTATATGATTTCTCCATTTGAACACGCACTTTAAAAAAAACAAATTTTTCAGAAAAATGATATCTTTTAGAAAAGATTTCGCGAAAAATAGGAATACGCGATAGATTAGCGTAACCCGCTCTGATACCAATTTGAGAAAGTATGCGCTTGCGTTCAAATGAGGAAGTTATATATTAAACACCTTTTAAGCCAAACAAACCCTAAACATGCAACAATATGTGATTGAGTAAAATAATGAACTAAGCAAGAACATTCAAACACATGCTTGTGAGGAAAAATCCCCCAAAGGGGCAAAACCATTTATTTTCATTATAACTTTGTAACATACAAATTCAGATTACAATGAAAAATACATGTGACTAAGAATTACCCTCCGGTATCGGATTCTGTAGTCAGCGGCTAGAGATAACCCTTTCCAGTAGGGCTGCAATGAAGAAGAAGAACGGTCTTCTCCACAAGGGTTGAACAACAAAAGTGCGTTCTTGGGTTGCAAAGTGATTCACAAGTGTTTGGAAATTTGTGTGAATCAAAACCTAGAGTCTTGGTACTCAATAGGTGAAGACTTAGAGTTTCTTGTACTCTGAAAGTCGTGTATAGAAGTCTTACAAACCAACTCCCCGTAGTGGGTTTATAAAAGAAGTCCTGGGCCTAAAAAATCTGACCACGATCTGCTGAAGATTATCCCAGGCAGACCGGTCCGGGTCTGAGGCGGATCGGTCCGGGTAGGCGGACCAGTTCGTTTTATTTTTGGCATTTTCGGTTCTCTATCAATCCGGGGTATACTGGCTTTCAACAAGCGGACCGGTCCGGGTCTGAGGCGGACTGGTTCGCAGGCGGATCGGTTCTTTTATTCTGGGCGGACCGGTTCGGCCTGCCAGACTTTGATTCCTCTTCTTCTTTTGATATTCGGATCCGTTGATGATTGTATGAATCTTGAATTTCTTTAACGGTGTAACGGCGTACGGCATAATAAATTGATAATGGACAAAAATGTCCTTACATCTTTTAAAATAAGATACCAGAAAACCCTAGCAAAAGTAAAACCAAGACATAAAAAATGACCAAAAACACAATTTTTATACAACACAAAAAGTAAGCTTTACACGTTAGAATACTACTGATGTGTCTAAACATGTGGAATTGATTGAATGAGTGTGAACTAAGTACAAATGAGTTATGACCCAAACATTTAAATACATTCAAGAATCTCTAATTGATTGCAAAACTTTATCAAAACTATGATTTAGCCTCAAGTGACAATATAGAGCAAACCTAATTAACAAACATGAATAATGTACACAAGCCTAGATTATTGATGATTCTACCAATCAATATCATCATGACACGATAGGTATAACTAGGATTCATTGTGAAAACCCATTGATCTTCAACTAAACACCCTCAAAAGATAAACTTATAACATGTATTCTGTCCTATTTTTAATTCTTTTGAAGTTATTTATTTTGAACGTTCAAACACTAAACTATGTTAGTTTTGGAAATTATGTTATTTTTATTTCCTTTAATCTTTTCATTGGGGTCATGCCAACAGTGGATTTTTCTTAAAGGAGACTTGTCCCTTTCGTAGCCCTTTCCCGTGTACCCTTATATTTTTTAAACTAATTAAATAAAGCTCACGAGCAATGGTTCTTACATGCACAAATCCCCCATAGTCACAAAACATGTAGATGACAATTTTTATGGGAGAACATCTCACCAAGCTCAAATATACATTTGAAGTTAATGTTCAAAAAGCTCGTGCATGTGTACGCTGAGGCATATACACATTTGAATCCATAAAGCAAATCAGGTTCGAAACAACTCCACGAAAATATGGTTAAGAACAACCTAAATATTCATATCATAATCAAATCTCCTAGCCACATGGAAATTGAGTAGAGAATGGGATTTAAACATATCAATATGTCATACCAAAAGTGTAAAACTTAAAGGCACAAAACTCGAAAATCTTTTTGAGTTATTTCTAAAAAAATTCAAATAAAAATACCAACTTTTAAAAAAATTCTACTCTAACTCAAAAGACAAATAAAATATTTTTTGTATTTTTCAATATGACTCAAAAAGAAAAAAAATATAATACAAAAGATACATACGTCATAGCACTGGCAAATATATATCATGAAGTGAAACTAGAGTATGACAAACACCGCTAACATAATCAACCATTAAACATAGCTTGGGGAGTATCACTTGTAAGCAAATAAGAAACAATAAGCCTAATATGTAAAGCCTCCAAATCCTATTTCCTAACCCAAGTAGGTGTAAAATGTCGCTTAGGGTCTTTGGTAACCGTAGTGATTTTAGTTTTAGACTTTTTAGGACTGTTTTTAAGATCATAGCAAAATCACCTAAGGTGACCCTTCCTACCACAATGAGTGCAAGTGTAAATGCGACGAGGAGTGTTACCTAAAGGTTGACCTTTTATAACGTTTCTAGTCGACTCTTTCAAACGTATGGTCTTGGCTTTAGAAATAGGAGTAATACAATCATCGAAGACAATTACACACTTATCATATTTGATTTGGATGGTGCCCAACATTTTATCTAACTTTTTCGACATAGATTCCAAATCAAATTTGACTTGACTCAAATCTCTGACTCTCTCCTCAAGCTCAACAATCCTAAACTCGAGTAAATGCCTAGACTCCTCAAAATCTTGAAGTTCTTTCTTCATAGTCTCCATTAAACCACGAAAACTATCTCTCTCACCGTCAATGTACTCTAGCTTCTCTCGAAGAGTCCTCTTATGTGCTCTAAGATCCTCAATCAAAACACTATCATCATTTATTATGGCACATTCTTTCAATCTAGCTTACAACTTCAAGTTAGCCTTCTTCACCTTCAAAGTTTTCGCATACAATTCACACAAGGCAACATATAGTTCACTCTCATCCATCTCTTCTTCATCCTCACTATCATCTTTACTTTCTCTACCATTACTCACTTGGGATTCACAAATTTTGGCCTCAAAAGTGTCATGTAAAGGAATATCTTCATGAGAAGATTTCTTGTCAATACTCACATGACTTGCCATGAATGTGATAAAGTTGCGCTCAATGGAGGAATCGTTTCCCTCTTTCGAATCACTATCATTTAGGGTGGCATTAAAAGCTTTTGGTTTCTTACCCTCCTTCCTTAGTTTAGTGGGGCACTCATCTACCCTATAACCATAACCCTCACAACCAAAACATCTTTTCGAATTATCCCTCTTAAAGTTTTCACTACGATTCTTAGGGAAGTGATAGGTCTTGTTGTTCTTATCTTTCTCAAACCTTTTTGCATCTTTTGATTGCTTTTAAAATTTGAGAAATTTCTTGAACTTCTTTGTTAACATGGCCACATTTTCGGACTCAATTTTAGACTTATCTTTCGAAACAAGTGTTTTATCCTTTCGGACTTTCAAAGATAGGCTCTTTTATTTCTTAGTCACATTCTTGGAGGTAAATATGTCAAGCTCATAAGTTTGTAAGTCACCTAAAAGCTCTTCAAGTTTTGACGAGTCAAGTGTAACCAAATAATTTAAAACAACCACCTCTGGTTTAAATCTTTCAGGCAACAGACTTAAGATTTTCTTTATCACTTGGTTGTCGAGTTTCTTCTCTCCCATGTTAAACGACGAGTTAACTATGTCGAACAATCTAGTGTAAAAATCATCAAAGGTCTCACTATCTAACATTTTAATCATTTCAAATTGAGTGGTGAGATTTTGGAGTTTGGAAGCCTTAATAGCATTAGTCGCTTCATGGGTGAGTTAGAATATATCCCAAGCCTCTTTTGACGTCTCACACATCATAATACTGCAGAATTCCTCCTGGGTGACAGAACAAAATAGGGCATTTAAACCTTTAAGATTATACTGCGATAATTTATGCTCACCTCATTCCACGACTCTACAATTTTAAGTGAATTACCTCTATATCTCTCGTGACTGGTAGTGACCACCTTAACAACAACTAAACACACCCATCTTAAGTGCGGACTTCATATGCTATATCTAGTACGGGTAGTTCGACCCATCAAACATAGGGATTTTAAAACCATTAAAACCTCTAAAATTCATGCCTAAATACAGGGGGTCAAAAACACAAAAATCGAGTGTTCTAGCTCTGATACCAATTTGAGAATGCGCTTATAACATGTTCTTAGGCAAAGAAAATATTTTTAAATTTTCTCATTTTAACTTAGCACCGATTTCCAACTAATTTTGTGGAAAGCTTATTTTACCATATTATATCTTTTAACCTATAACATGCATCTAAAGTGATAAGCAGATAATATATATATATATATATATATATATATATATATATATATATATATATATATATATATATATATATATAATCAAACCATCAGATGTCGATGTACAAGGAAAACCACAAAGGGAAAAATCTCGAACGACCCAGCCAGACAATTCACTATGATACGAATTTACGAAGCATAGACAATAGACTTACACAACGACTCGATTTCCCACAAGCCTTGATGCTCTCAAATCTTCGATCACTCCTCTACAGTGCAACGCAGGAGTCCACCCACGTAAGATGTCACAACACATGAGTCCAAGCACGCCTCGGTATTCATTGATGAGGCTCAATAACCATCACATACTGCACGTAGCATGTACGGAGTCCACTGCATATAATGCATTCTTTTTAGATGAAAAAATAAACTAAGGTGCCCAACAGGATCTCAAATCATACTAATTATAAGTTTTGGATCTTAAAACGTAAAGGATGCATCTTTAGGGTTTGGAACTTTTATAAATAGGCTGGAAACTGATTTTTGTCAAAATTCCTTCAAAATTCTGAGTCCAAAAAGCCTTAAATATTGATGGCATGAATTCTGAGGCAACAACTCATTCGAACAAAAATTAAGGTCGTTCGAACGAGAATCACATCTCGTTTGAATGAAAACCCAAGTTTGATCAAACGAGAATGCAGTCTCATTTGAACCAGTATTAAACGAGCTTCTAACGAGCTGGGGATTACATATGCAGAATTCCCTCATTTGATGTTAGTTTGATCCTTATTTTGAACGAAATCCTAAATTCATTTGAACGAGTTATAATGTCGTTAGAATGATAATTTCTTTCTAACGAGCTTATATATCATTTGAACTCATAAAAACATTTTCCCTTAAAGTTTAAAAATAGTTCCAAACATTTTTGAATGAAAAGAAATACCCTTAATGAAAAATTCCAAGGACTCATAATTATTACGCATCCATATTTATGAGATCTTCGGTATATGTGAAGATAAACATGGCACTAAACTCGACACGATATATCACTCTTTAAAGCTCGGTTGCTACGTCTTCAACACACAATGTCATAGGCTTTACAAGATCACAAACTCGAAGTCTATCCTATGACTCAAACAATTTTATACAGAATTATGCCAATTATATACAAATTAACTCGATTGGAAATTTGTCCTTATAACATCTACAGGCAAAACTCCTTACACGTTGGCATTCAAAATAATAGTTGTGGTCCCTACGGATATTTGTTTACCCAGTCCCAGAGTCCTTAACTTTGACTCTCCTGAAAGTGATCTGATGGGAAGACTAGACTAGACTTAGATTTAGTGGAAAAAGTGAGGAAAAAACAACACTTCGTGTAGTTGCCTACCAACAATAAACTATCAGGTTCTACAACAGAAGAGTGAAACTAAGCAACTTAAAAGAGGGAGACTATGTTCTGAAGAAAGTGCTTCAAAAAATAAATAAGTTATAAGCTAACCAGCATGGTCCATACCGCATTTCTGTTGTTGTTCGACCAGCTACCTATCGACTTAAAACACTGGAAGGAGAACTATTCAGGAATCCATGGAAAGCCGAGCACCTTAGAAAATATTACCAATGATTTTAAATTGAAGTTTTTGACAAATTGTAGCAACTCTTTCAGTATTTATGAGAAAGTATTTGTTTATAATTAATTTAATTCCTTTTTTATGTCTTTTTGGAGGGACTGGGAGATATAACAGATCTCAAAAATAAATAATTAACCATCTTGAAACTAGCAAGAGTAGCAATCCTCAAACTTCATGTATGACTTCGTCTTTGACAAGCCACAAATAAGAAGTTTCTAATCCTAAAACTTCATGTATGACCTGTTAAAGTCAAGAACAAGAAGTTTTACCCAACCAAATCAAGAAAATATCCTATAACATTTGGTCACCAATGGTAACTACTACAAACACTTAGTAAAAAATGACAAGATCTGTTTAGAGAATTAAAAGTGTGTTAGTAGAACCTAAGGTTGGACAACTTATGTGATAACCCTAATATAATTATAATAAATTATGTTTAAATCATGATTAGCTTATGTGATATGGATAATATGTTATTAGTATATATATAATTTTAATTCATTATGTTTAGTCTAATCCTACCTTCATAAAGCAAGAAATATCGAATTAGTTACAAATGTGAAATTTTGAAGTTTTCCATATGAATGTTCCTGTTGGAGGCCAGTTTTGACCATTATAAAATAACAATTGACTTGAGGTGAAAACTAGATAGTGGTAGACAGGTGAGTTATGGTTGTAACACAACAAATGGTGTGTGAAATGGAGGTCCGAGTAAGAAGTTATACTGAAATTACTAACCAAGGGAAAATCTGTCCATTCATTTAAGTGGTAATTTGTCCTTTATGCCCAATAAGTGTCTTAAATTGATTGGTTGGAAGTGGAGGTTGGTTTAGCCGAATTAAACCCTTGAGATATCCTCCTTTCTTTAGCAAATTCATCTTGGGATAGTTTCAGGTTGAGGGAAAACAATTGTGAGGGTTAGGAAGAAGAAAGTGAGGAGAAACATTCAAAAAAATTCTTAAAAAATTATGTAAAAGCCGCTAAGGTAATTCCACCCATGAATCTTGTTATTTTTCTTGTATTTATGATTTATATGATAGAAATCCTTGATTGTTTATTTAAATTTCATGCTTGGGTGCATATGTAGGGATATATGCAAGTTTAAACAAAGTTGAATGTGTAAACCCTTAAATTGCTTTGTTTAGTAACCTTGTTTGTTCAAACTTCCATATCTTTTTGTATGATTACTGAAATTAATTAATTCCAGTTTGAGGTTAACATATATACCAATATATTCATTACATATGCAAAAATTATATAAAAATAGCAAAAAATGAATCTTGGGTGATGGTTTGAAGATCAGGTATGAAATCTGCCCCAAAAGAGTAAATATGCATACCATATGTTTGATGTTTTGCTTGACATAGCAAATGGACTCTAAAAATTATAAAATTTTAATCTTGTATTATTAAATATGTTTTATGAAATTGAGTGAAATATCAAAGAAATTTATTATGTATAAAAATTATGAAAATTCGTGGAAGATGACTGAACCATAGATAAGCCTATAGGGAGGATTTGCTATGTGGTAAAGAAATGGGCATATCTTGCTTTAGGAAACTTAGAATGACGTGTCGTCAATTGTGTTGGAAACCTAATATGATAAGGATTGGATTACCAAGAAGAATTAAAGTAGGTTTGGGATGTAATTTGAATATGTTAGATATCATTACCCGAGTCTAGATGGGACTTCGTTTATGAGGAATGATTTGAATTGAATCGTATGATGCTTATGAATTGAGTTATGTTGAAGTTGTTCTTTGAATTGTTAATATTCTTATGATGATACTAATATTGTAAGAATGATAGGAAGAAAAGAATAATCGACTGAAGAAGAGACAAATAAAGGAAAAGGGAAAGCAAGGTGAGTGTACTTATGATTGTTTCATATATATATATATATATATATATATATATATGAATATAGCTCTAAGAGCATGATTTGTTTGAATACTTCGGTATTCAGGATTTATTTGGATATTCAAATATCCAGGATTTATTTGGGTCTTATGATCCAGGATTGGAATTAGATAATGATCCAATGATCTGATTTGTCTTATGACAAGGATTTATTGGAACTCATATTCCAGGATTTATTATTGCCAATGGGTAGAATTATTTGGATCTTATGATCCAAGATTTGTTATTGCCAATGGGCAGGATTGTTCGAATTTTATATCCTCATATTCGATATAGAATTGTTATTTCTTTGTAGGGAAGGAGTACCTCACTAAGCTTAATGCTTACGGTTCATAATTTAACAATTTCAGGTTTGTACGCTGTCAGCTAGGATACCATATGACCGGTAACCTTGAGAGTTGCACCGTTGGAAAGCGCTGGGTTCTAAATATGGGGATTTTATCATTGTCACGCTGAAGATTTTAATACACTCACACATTGTATATATTGCGTTAGCATGGATTGAGTTGAAGATTGTGAAATTTAATCATAGCTAATCATAGTATTGTATGTCCGCTTAATTATGACTCTGATATTGATTTCATTATGGTATAAGAATAATATTATGTTCATTATGCACATTATGCAGAAAAATATTGATAAATGAATTATATTTCCAATGTGCTCAAGATTATGATCCAACTATTCTAATAACAAATGATTAGTATGGATACTGGGTTTGGGGTGTGACAATTAGTGGTATTAGAGCGTCTAAGTTATTAATTTTGGACGTGTGTGATGATTAGATGGAAGTCAATCAGTTTATTTGATATTTATGAATATCTTTTTTTACTAACTAATAGTTTAGTATTATAAACTGTTTATATTGGTTGTTAGAACTTTGTTGTATTACATATAATTCCAGATGGAAGCTGGGAATGGACAATATAGAGAAGAAGGAGTGTCTTCTCGTACAAACAATACTGAAGTAGAGTAGAGTGTTGCTGGAAGGGATAGAGAGCAAGAGAAGCCTACAGAGATGCAAATAATGGCACAGGCAGGCTAGATATCTAGAATCAAAGACCGTGGCCAGGATTGAGATAGAGGCAAGGAAGGAAATAAAAGATTCCATGCATGAGAGGTTTTTGAAGTTGAATCCTCTAGAATATTCAGGGTCAGTTGAACCTATAGAAGCTGAGATGTGGCTCAGAGATCTAGAAACTATCTTTGCAGTTATGAAGGTTCAAGATAACCAGAAAGTGAATCTAGCCGTGTTTAAGCTGAAAGGAGAGGATAAATATTGGTGGGAAGCCAACAACCATTTGGTGCCCAGGATAGAAGGTACTGATGTTATTACTTGGGCTGAATTTATTAAAGCTTTGTATGTTAAGTATTTTCCTAAAGTTTATAGGAGGGAGAAAGTGAGGGAATTTATAAATTTTACCCAAGGAAAAATGTCTGTGAGGGAGTATGAGGCTAAATTTACTGATTTGTTTGGATTTGCTACTAAATATGTGGATAATGAAGAAGATAAATGTAGTAAGTTTAAAGATGGACTGATTTGGCCTATTCAAAATAGAGTGGCCACTTATGAGTTAGAAGATTATGCTTCTCTGGTAAACAAAGCCACGATAGCAAAATGTCAAATGAACCAATGGGTGGCGAGTAGAGAGAGTTTTAAGAAAAGTAAATTCGACGCATATCACTCTAAGTGAGGTGAAGGTGGAAGTGTTGAGATGGAACTTCATAAATTTCAGAGAGGTGGTGGAGATAGTGGTAGAGGTCAGGGAAGATTTGGTAGAGATACCAGGGGTAGAGGATCTTTTGGTTCAGTTAGAAAGTCAGGGAGAGGTGAGGCCCCAATAGGAGGTGTTACATGTTCCTTTTGTAAACAGGAAGGGCATTATAAATCTGAGTGTCCTAAGATTAAGGGATTGGAATGCTACCATTGTCATCAAGTGGGGTATATTAAGAAGAATTGTCCACAGTTGGCAAAGACTCCAGCAGCACATAGTGAAGTAGCAAGCATAGTGTTATCTCTAGACAATGCAGTGAAAAGTATGGGAAGAAGACAAGCTAGTAGTTCCAGACCAGGTGGACGAGTTTTTACAATGAAGGAAGCTCAGATTACTCCAGATGTGGTGACAGGTACACTTTCTGTTACTGATAGAAGTGCTTATGTTTTGATTGATCCTGGTTCCACACATTCTTTAATATCCTATGCTTTTGCTGTATACCTGAATAAACCATGTACTCGTTTAGATGTGGGGTTGGGTATTTATATGCCTATGGGGGATATAGTTGTAGCTGAATATGCTTTTCGTGATTGTGTTTTGACTGTGGGGGCTAGAGATACAATTATAGATCTACTTCCATTGGATATTTCTGATTTTGATATAATTATGGGAATGGATTGGTTATCAAAATATCATGCATTTATGGATTATTTCTATAAGGAGGTTGTTTTAAATATACCTGAATTTAAATTTATGGGGGAAAGAAAAATTATTCCCAGTTGCATCATTTTTATTATTCAGACGAGGAAATTACTGAGTAAGGGTTGTGAGGGTTTTATTACATATGTTCTTGACACTAGGAAGGGGGCTTTACAATTAGTTGATGTTCCTATTGTACGGTGTTGATACCAAATTTAACCTGCTAACATGGCTCAATTAAGTAAAGACACATGGTAATCTGCATGGCAATAACAAAAATTTTCGAACAACACTTTGATTCCGAGAAACCATACTGCAACGAGGAACTCTGTTTCCCCGACTAACTCAAACGCTCCGACCTACAAGAGTCCTCCGAGGAACTTCAATACACCGAGCAACTTATGGGTACCGAGCAGCTTAGGCGGTTCGAGCTGCACCTCGAACAGAGCATTAATTGCAGATCGACTGCTCATTTAATGCTTATCATTATCATACAGATGTATACGCCTAAGGGGCATTAATGAATTACCCTTTCACATGTACAGCCTAAGGTCTATAAATACATTGTATCATCCTCATTGTAGGGGAGAGGAATTTCTTAACTAAAACTGTAATCGAGAATTCCCAAGCACTCATCAATAACAAAAACAGTGGACGTAGGCCATTCTTATAAGGCTGAACCACTTTAAAATTTCTTTGTCTCATTTAAATTTATCTGTGATTAAAAAATTAGACACCATCTAATTTTTTACATCAACAGATTGGCGCCGTCTGTGGGAAATGACTGATAATATCGTTTTTCACCAAAAATAATTCATTACGAATGGCTGATAATCCAGAACCCAGCAATCGAAATGCTGGAAACCCTCGAAATCCATCTGCTCCGCCAAACGTTCCAGATCTGGCTGGAATAATGACAAATCTGGCCCAGGGCCAGACAACCATGCAAGAAACTATGCGACGACTCATACAAACCCTTAATGGCGGTGCACCAACCCATTCTGGACAACGCAGTGTTCAAAGAAATGCCCGTATGCTTCCTTCGCGTACTGGGCATACAGCTTCATATCGTGCTGAGGAATCTGATGATTTCTCCTATCAACCTGGGTGAACTTCATCAGTACAAGCCATAGATACTGAACAACGTATCACTCTCTCTCTAGAAAGTACCAGTGCATTGGAAAGACTAAGTAGGGTTTCTCCTTTCAATCGATTAGGCCCTAAGAGGAACAAAAGTCCTCCTAAGGCAGCGTCGAAGAGTTTTCGACGATCAACCGACTTAAGGGAAGGATCTGCCCAGTCGCGACCAGCTGCTCATCAAGATAGATCCCAGGAAGCCACATCAGCGCGATCAATTGCTCGAACCAACAAGCCCGAGGAAGGAAATGAAGAGTGGAAAGGGTCTATTCAAAGGTTGGAGGATAGATTAGGGGAAATGGATAGGGCCAAGAATCCCCTACAATGAACTTTTGTTCAAGGGACGCCTTTTGTCCAGGCCATTGTGGATTTTCACACACCATCAAAGTTCAAAGCACCTGTTGTGACCCCTAAATATGATGGAAAGACCGATCCTGTTCTTCATATAGAATAATATCAAGCTGCCGCCGACATCTATGCTGTCCCAGATGAGATGAGTTGCCGAGCATTCTCGGGAACTCTTACCGGATCTGCTCAAATATGGTACAATAATCTTCCTCGGGGTAAGGTCTCAACTTTCTTTCAACTGGCCGAGTTATTCATTGAAAATTTCTGTTTTGGGGCAAAGCTAGTCAAACGAGTAGCACATTTGTTAAGTGTAAGACAAAAAGTTGGTGAGAGTACTAGAGATTATATAACTCGTTTTAATAACGAGAAACTCGAAGTCATAGATTATGAGGAAAAGACAGCGATCACCACCTTGATGAGTGGGCTGTTGCCCAACAAGTTGTATTACACTTTGGCCAAAGATCCACCCACAACCATGTCAGAGCTGATGGCAAAAACGGCCAAAATCATGAATGCTGAAGAGGCTATGGCCGCGAAGAAGAATATGGATAAAGAAACCAAAGTGGAGGTTGACAAAGCCAAGAAGAAAGAGCATAAGAACAATGGTGGTGACAAATAATCCAAAAATAAGTCGTCATGGGAGGTATTGAGGAAATTTGATAATTATACTCCTTTGAAGGTAGACATCAACCACGTCCTAGAAAAAATTAAGACCAGCGAGGAGTTAAACTGGCCAAACAAGATGAAGGCAGACCCTGATAAGAGAAATAAGGAAAAATATTGCGAGTTTCATAAAGATCATGGCCAAATGACCAAAAATTGCATAGCTCTTCAGAATGAGATCGAAACACTCATTAGACGAGGAAAACTGACAAAATATGTTGATCGTAGAAATGAAAGAAGAAACAACGACCGAACAAGAGAGAGATCTAGATCTCCTCGTCGCGCAGAGGATAACAAGAAAAGAGACCATGAAGATGATCCAGAAGATGACCCCGATCTTCCCAAAAGACCAAGGCAGCCAGAACGTGAGGTATTTTCAATACGTTTTGGGTCATTTGATTGTAATGTTATTACATGTGGAGATGCAGGAGGAGGAGATCTTACTACAGAAAGAAAAGCTTACCTCTGTGAGGCTCAAGCTTGCTCGTATATTCAACGAATAAATCTAGCTGAGGAGGATCGCTTGAGAAAGGTAAACAAAGAGAAATTGGTCATTGGTTTTTCAAAGAACGACCTCGCAGGTGTCCTTTACCCTCATGATGACCCATTGGTGATCAAAATGAGGATGAAAGAAGTGATGATTTCAAGAGTTCTGGTAGATAATTATAGCTCGGAAGACATCATGTTCTACTCGTGCTTCGACAGTTTAAAGCTAAAGCTATCCCAATTGGAGCCTTATCATAAACCCCTCCTCGGTTTTGCTGGCGAGAAAGTTTTTCCACTTGGGACGATCAAGTTGGATATATTCATTGGTACATGGCCTGCTTGTCGAACGAAAAGAATACGCTTCTTCGTGATGGATAAAAATGTTCAGTCATCCTACAACATCATCATGGGATGGGTCGAATTGAAGAAGTTCGAAGCAATCCCATCTACGGTGCACCAATGCCTAAAATTTCTAACAAATTTTGGAGTAGGAGTTGTGAAGGGTGATAAAAAAGTAGCTCGGGAATGCTATTATTCATCTGCCGAACAAGAGGAGTTGGAGGAATCGAGGAAAAAGAGTACCACCTATCAAGTGGATGAAGGTACAGAAATTGAAACATTGGATCCTAGAGATGAATCGCAACTCGTGAAAGGTCAGGTGGTGGAAGCTACAGAAAACATCATTCTGGACGACGAGCATCCTGAACGAACAACTCAAATAGGTTTGTCATTGGATGCCTCACTAAAACAGGAACTGATAACTTTCCTAAGAAGCAGAAAGAAAAATTTTGCGTGGAGTCATGAGGATATGCCCGGAATAGACCCAAATTTCCTATGTGACGAGCTCAACGTGAATAAGGAGATCGAATCAGTGAAGCAGAGAAGACGAGTATTCAGTCCCGAGAAGAATCAAGCTATACAAGAGGAAGTCGAGAAGCTCAACAAAGCTTTCTTTATCGAAGATGTTAAATATCCAGACTGGTTAGCCAATGTGGTGATGGTAAAGAAGAAAAACAACAAATGGAGGATGTGTGTAGACTTCACCGACCTCAACAAAGCATATCCAAAGGATCATTTTTTGTTGCTTCGTATTGATTAACTAGTTGATGCTACCTCGGGACACGAGCTGCTGAGCTTCATGGATGCTTATTCTGGTTACAATCAGATTAAAATGAAACCTGAAGACAGGGAGAGTACTTCTTTCATTACCCCTATGGGAACTTATTGTTATAATGTTATGCCTTTTGGTTTGAAAAATGCAGGTGCGACATATCAGCGGCTGATGAACAAAGTTTTTACTGAACAAATTAGTTGCAATATGGAAGTCTATGTTGACGATATGCTGACAAAGAGCAAGAAAGCTGCCGATCATCTAGTTGACTTAGGCCAGACCTTTGATTAACTGGATAAATATCAAATGAAACTGAACCCGACGAAGTGCATATTTGGAGTACGAGAAGGCATGTTTCTCGGGTATATTGTCAATCAACGAGGCATCGAGGAAAATCCTGAAAAGATCAAAGCTCTATTAGGGCTGTGATCTCCAACGACGAAGAAAGAAGTACAGAGTCTCACAGGTCGAGTAGCAGCACTCAACAGATTTGTATCACGAGCAACTGATAGATGTCTCCCATTTTTCAAAACGCTCCGAAAGACTTTTGAGTGGAATGATGAATATGATAAGGCTTTTCAAGATTTGAAGAAATATCTGGGAGCACCTCCACTGTTGTCCAGGCCGGTGATGGGAGGAAAATTGTACTTATATCTGGCAGTATCGAAGAATGCAGTTAGCTCGGCATTGATCAGAGTGGAGAATGGAGTGCAAAAACTAATTTATTATACGAGTAAGGCCTTCCGAGGAGCAGAGATCAGATATCCAAAACTGGAAAAGTTGGTACTGGCGCTGATTGAGGCGAGTAGGAGAATGAGGTCATACTTCCAGGCTTATACTATAGTCGTGTATACTGATATGCCGTTGAGGCAAGCCTTTTATAAACCAGAAAAATCAGGGAGATTGATGTACTGGGCAATAGAGTTTGGTGAATATGATATAATTTATGAACCCAGATCATCGCTTAAAGGGGAAGCAGTAGCATATTTTATAGCAGAGTTCACATATCCTGATACCCCCGAGGAGCAAAAGCTGCTCACCGATCAACCTGTGGATGTTACAGGATCATTAAACACAAGCTTAGACCAACTTAGGTTGGTAAAAGGGCAAGTGGAAGTTACAGGATTATCAAATTCGAGCCCAGACCAACTTAGGTTGGTAAAAGGGCAAGAAAAGATGATCGACGAAGAGCAATAAATATGATCGAGCGCGAAAATTAGCGTCGCGTAGGTACGCTAATCGTTGTTTTCGTTTCGCCTACTCAATACAAAAACCTAAACTACGACTGAACTTGTGAGGCAAGTACAACGGTAAGTCGGGTATCGTAAGAAATCCACAGGGAGTGATTGAATTTTAGATGTTAATTGTTTAATTACTTCAGGAATAAAAGTGTAAAATAAACAAATGAAAAGGTGATAGGGTGGTTATGGTGACAAAAGAAAATAATAAGTTAATGCTAAATTAAAGGAAAGCGAGGATCGGGATCGCATTCCACCACACGGGCTAAACAACCACTAATTATAATTACGGTTCGAAAACATTTAATCGAGCATATTCAATTAAGCATAAACATCACACAAGAAGGAATTTAACCCAAAGTTGCGAGATTAAACATTTAACTGAAAATGGTCGCACGCGGATTAAATTCGGATTATCGCTATAAACACTAAAGTTGCGTGACAAACAAAGTTAAACGCATAATAATCCAACTTTAATACCCGCGGTTTCAATTAAATGCAATTTCACACGAAAACCTAACTTTCGAGGTTCTAAACCCGTAAATGGCGGAACACAATCCCGAACCTATTTATCTACGGACAAATCATGGATTAAACTACTTTAAACAACTAATTAACTAATAAAACAAGAATTAATTAAACTAAACTAATTTATCTAGGCATGGAAATGAAGAACAAAGTAAGAAAAACAACTAAAATAACTATATTAAGGAATAAAAGGTTAAGGTACAACTTACAAAACAAAGAGTACAACCATCCAAAGCAAGAGGGATAGGGTTTAGCTCCCAATTATAAAAGCCCTAAAACTAGAGAAAAATGAAGATATCTAGATGTCTTCTCTTCAAAATGAAGAGATAAGGGTTAAATACAAAATATCCCATGGCAAAATTGTAAATAAAAGGAAAATTGCCAAATATCAGCAGGGCCGAATCGATTTGGCTTTGGGGCGAATCGATTCGCCCCCTACAGGTCTGAATTCTGCAGCTTTGTCCTGTTTTACGGAAAATGCCTCCATTTCTTCGTTATAGCTCGGAATGAGGCACGGTCGGAGGATACGCGAAGATAACTCAGAGGACTACAACATCCAAGAAGACATTGGGCCAAAAATCCAAAATATGAAATGACTAAAATGCCCTTGAATGTGACCTTGAGTGTACTTTTCATGTCAAAACCATCCTAAAAATGCCATAAATCCATCGATACAACTCGGAATCATGCACCGTTGGCGGCCACGCGAAGAGAAATCAAAGAGCTTCAACTTCCGTGAAGAGCTCGGGATTCAAACCCGAATGCTGGAATTACTAAAATGCCCCCGAAGATGCAAAAGTCGACGAAACAATTCCGGAAAGCGTCCGAACTTCATACTAAGCATCCAAATACCTACAAAAGCTCAATTAACCCCTGCAAAACATGTTAACATAGAAATCCGAGGTTGTCTGGTTAAAGAGCATAAATATAGGGATTAAGATACCCGAGGGGGCTAATAAGGCGTAGGTTAACGGGTGAAATACGCAATATTTGCCTCGTATCACACCCCCTAACTTACACATTGCTAGTCCCTAGCAATGAAATAGGAAACAACAAGAACTACAAGCAGACCAAAAGTAGGATAAGTACAAAAATATGGTATAAATGCATAAGGCCACTTTCGCGGGCGATTCGATTGCATTTAGCGTATGCAATAAGCCGTTAAACCCCTAGGTCACCCTAGTGGACGAGTGTCGTCTCGTGAGGGTTTTCAGGGATGGTACCCACAAACATCACATGGTTTCCTCAAAATATGCCCAACCCAACATGCGACAAACTCAACAGCAACGAAAAAGATTTCAAACATGTTATTAGCATATTGAACGAATTCAAGCTAAAGTCCGTTGTTATTAACAAGTTGAATGCACCTCATAGAATTGAAACTTAAAAGTGGGAGGGGGGAGAGCACATGCATAGTGTGATTTGGCGAAAAACTTACATAAATCGGATACTAATCAAAGCAAGCATATATTCAATCCTCACGGGCATTACGCTCAACAAATGAATTCACAATGAAAAGGGAGGTAATACACGGGACATGCGGGCATAAAGAGTAAATGTAAATGGAAACTAGGCCGCGCACATGTCACAAATGAGGAACGCTATATAGGAAATGAAAAACTGTAATCTCAATGAAAGGATACCGCACATTAAAAGAGGCGAAATGCATTTTCACAGATTATCAAAACTATTATGACTTTTAAATTAAATGCACCCTAAGATCACATAGGACTTGTAAAGGGTTGTAATGTAGGCTAGGTTAAGGTACGAAATGAAGGATATATGTACGGATTCAAAGTGTTCGGAGATGAAAACATGGAATAATGGGAGAATTCGGGCAATATCAAAATTGGAAAACAAGTTCCAAAAGGCATTAGATATATCATCGGGGAGAGTAATCAAAGCTTATTGAACTATATACACAACATATACAACTTTCTCTTTCTTTTCTTTTCTTCTTTTTCTCATTTTTCTCTTTTGTTTTCTTTTTGCTTTTTGCTTTCTCTTTTTCATCACTTTTTCACTACTTCTTTTCTTTACTTATCAAACTCTCATATGCTTAAATTGCAACCGACATCATAACAACAACATTCAATCCCAAGTAACATTCCAAACAAAGGTATGGAAAGTGTATGTATGGGCTAAAACTCCAATTTAGAGTTGGTTATGGCAATTTGGGTTATGAAAAGAAAGGTTGTATTTAGGCTCAAATGGGTTAACGAGGGTAAGCATATAAGGGTGAGGTCAAGGCTAATATGGGTGATATAACAAAGATGGCCTATGATCATTTCACAAAGTTTACGCAATTCTCAAGTCAAAACAATATATGAAAATCATGCTCAAGTAACATATTTCAAGTATGAACTCAATTAATGAACGGTCAAATGAAAGAATAGTGAGATTACCAACGAATTCAACGTTTTCAAAGAGGAAAGAATAGTGTATACACTCACAAATGAAGATAAGTCTCTAATCTCACTCGGTGTAAGTATATACAATGCAAGAAAAGCATAGCGAGTTATAAAAATCTTAAACCAAATCAATATAACAAGGAAAGTGCATATGCTCACGGGATAAAGTTTAATTCATGAAGTTATTCACAATATCAATGATTTGAGGACTAAAGTCTAATAACTTCTAAAATCGAGAACATGCATCATTGAGTTGTCTATTGGATCGGGCAATTATTGAAATTTATCACTGCAAACAAGGCAAAATGCCCAACAAAGGAGAAAAAAGAAAGAAAATATTTTTGAAAATTTTCAAATTTTTCACAAAAAGGCATACTTAGTAACTAAATGTGAGCAAATCCATGGACTACACATGAAATGTATAGAATATCCTACACCCTCTAACTTAAATGTGGCATTGTCCTCAATGCGCATTAAGAACACAACACAAAGAGAGGAAAAGAACGATATTACCCAAAATTGGAGCGATCTCCATAAGCTCGAGTCCAAAGGAATCTACAAAACAAGTTAGTACCGAGCATAGCAAAAACAAATAACAAAAAGTTAACTAATTACACTAGACTAAATTAAAAGGAAAGAAAAATAGGAAATAAAGAAAATTAAAAAGCTAACTATTTACAACCTATTATTTAGGCTTCACACTAACTATACACTAGAAGTCTAAATAGTTGAGGGTCCACCCAAAAAGCGATTTGACTTTGAAAGATCAACGGTGGACCCTCCAAAGTGAACATGCCTCCCGAAAGATATGAATTCCGTTTGAACAACGGAAGGCATGTGGGTGGTGAAAAAAGTGAACCATCGCCAATTTGAAATTTTGGGCGGACGATGGAGGATTTGGATAACAAGGGGGAAAGATACACTTGAGGTCCAAGAGAAATAGACTCATCTCCCAAAGATTTTTCAAATGGAATGGGAGATGGTGCACACATCGGGATAACATCCATCGAAAATAAGTCCGGCAAGGAATCCTCATCGGTAAAAAGTGTGGAAGTTTTAAAAGTTTCTACAGACTCATAGGAATCAACCGGTAATTCTAATGGTTCGATGACGGAAAACGAATATGGTGATGAAACAAATTCAATCTCAATCGACTCATCGTCGGAAGGAGATTGAATTTCGGGGGAGAAAGATTCACATTCGATGAGAAATTCTCTAAAAAATCGAGGTGAAACACAAGTTTCCACCTCCTCGTTGTTTTGTGCATAAGAATTCATCCCATCGCAAAGTGAACCAAATCTCATTCCAGCATCATCTAAGCTTTCCAAACCTTGGGAGTAAAGAAGAAAAGTCTCTTCCAAAGTAGTCTTCCTCGGCTCAAGAGCCTCGGACTCCTCATTTGGTTGAAATTCGTCTTCGAAAGTAATGAAATGAAAATCGTCATTGGATTCGAATAATGAATCCAACTCAAGCTCCCAATAACGATTTTCATTCCGATAAATGTTTTCAAGTCTTTCATTTTCAAGAAAATCTTGAAAATGGAAAACTTGAAAACTATCCCCAAAGTAAGAATCATTAGAATGACCGTAATAACTATAATAATAGGACATGATTACCTCGTTGTTGAAAGATGGAGAATCCAAGAAATAAAGTGAGAAACCGCGAATCAAAGTTTCTTAGCGCTCAAGTATGCAAATCCTGCAAGAAAGGTTAAAAGAAAGAATACAAATAGGAAAGGAAAAATACTACGAAAGAATAAAGAAATTACTATCTAAAACACACTCCCCGGCAACGGCGCCATTTTGATCGAGCGCGAAAAGTAGTGTCGCGTAGGTACGCTAATCGTTGTTTTTGTTTCGCCTACTCAATACAAAAACCTAAACTACGACTGAACTTGTGAGGCAAGTACAACGGTAAGTCGGGTATCGTAAGAAATCCACAGGGAGTGATTGAATTTTAGATGTTAATTGTTTAATTACTTCAGGAATAAAAGTGTAAAATAAACAAATGAAAAGGTGATAGGGTGGTTATGGTGACAAAAGAAAATAATAAGTTAATGCTAAATTAAAGGAAAGCGAGGATCGGGATCGCATTCCACCACACGGGCTAAACAACCACTAATTATAATTACGGTTCGAAAACATTTAATCGAGCATATTCAATTAAGCATAAACATCACACAAGAAGGAATTTAACCCAAAGTTGCGAGATTAAACATTTAACTGAAAATGGTCGCACGCGGATTAAATTCAGATTATCGGTATAAACACTAAAGTTGCGTGACAAATAAAGTTAAACGCATAATAATCCAACTTTAATACCCGCGGTTTCAATTAAATGCAATTTCACATGAAAACCTAACTTTCGAGGTTCTAAACCCGTAAATGGCGGAACACAATCCCGAACCTATTTATCTACGGACAAATCATGGATTAAACTACTTTAAACAACTAATTAACTAATAAAACAATAATTAATTAAACTAAACTAATTTATCTAGGCATGGAAATGAAGAACAAAGTAAGAAAAACAACTAAAATAACTATATTAAAGAATAAAAGGTTAAGGTACAACTTACAAAACAAAGAGTACAACCATCCAAAGCAAGAGGGATAGGGTTTAGCTCCCAATTATAAAAGCCCTAAAACTAGAGAAAAATGAAGATATCTAGATGTCTTCTCTTCAAAATGAAGAGATAAGGGTTAAATACAAAATATCCCATGGCAAAATTGTAAATAAAAGGAAAATTGCCAAATATCAGCAGGGCCGAATCGATTTGGCTTTGGGGCGAATCGATTCGCCCCCTACAGGTCTGAATTCTGCAGCTTTGTCCTGTTTTACGGAAAATGCCGCCATTTCTTCGTTATAGCTCGGAATGAGGCACGGTCGGAGGCTACGCGAAGATAACTCAGAGGACTACAACATCCAAGAAGACATTGGGCCAAAAATCCAAAATATGAAATGACTAAAATGCCCTTGAATGTGACCTTGAGTGTACTTTCCATGTCAAAACCATCCTAAAAATGCCATAACTCCATCGATACAACTCGGAATCATGCACCGTTGGCGGCCAAGCGAAGAGAAATCAAAGGGCTTCAACTTCCGTGAAGAGCTCGGGATTCAAACCCGAAAGCTGGAATTACTAAAATGCCCCCGAAGATGCAAAAGTCGACGAAACAATTCCGGAAAGCGTCCGAACTTCATACTAAGCATCCAAATACCTACAAAAGCTCAATTAACCCCTGCAAAATGTGTTAACATAGAAATCCGAGGTTGTCTGGTTAACGAGCATAAATATAGGGATTAAGATACCCGAGGGGGCTAATAAGGCGTAGGTTAACGGGTGAAATACGCAATATTTGCGTCGTATCAAAATATCAGGGGAGGGTGAAAGGAAGCAACAAATATTCCCCCGACGTACTCTGTTAGATCAGAAATTAGCAGACGAGTTGCCTATATGGAGGCTCTATGTAGATGGCTCATCTTGCACTACAGGCTGTGGGGCAGGGATCATTTTGAATAGCCCGGACGAGGTCGACATGGAATACGCCCTATGATTCCAATTCAAAGCTTCCAATAATGAGGCTGAGTATGAGGCCATGATTGCAGGTCTTAAGTTAGCAAAAACTATGGAGGCACAGCAGGTTATTGTCTTCAGTGATTCTCAATTGATCGTAAATCAAATGTTGGGAATATATGCAGCCAAAGGAGAATTAATGATCAAGTATCATGAAAAGGTGATGGAGTTGGTATCAGAATTTGTTGCTGTTCAGCTGGTCAGAATACCAAGAATAGAGAATGCGAGAGCAGATGCATTAACCCGATTAACATCAGCTACTCGTACCGAGCTACGAAGAATAATCCCAATTGAAGTACTGGATAGTCGAAGCATAGATGAAAATCTGATGATGAATTTGATTACCCTTGAATTAGGACCATCTTGGATGGATCCCATCAGGGCATATATTGAGAAGGGAGAATTACCAATTGACAAGCTCGCAATCAAGAAGTTGAAGTTTAAAGCTGCTCGGTATATATTAACTAACGGTATTCTATATAGACGAGTAATTATGGCAGGTTTGCAAAGGTGTGTATATCCCTCTAAGGTGAAAGAATTGATTGAAGAAATTCATGAAGGGTCCTGTGGAGCCCATGTAGCAGGTCGGACGCTTTTACAAAGGGTGATGACACAAGGATACTACTGGCCAACGATGAGGGCTGATTGTATAGCCTATGCCAAGAAATATGACAAGTGCCAACGCTTTTCCTCCATCTGAAGAACTCCACAAACATTGTTGACACCCATAACTTCCCCTTGGCCATTTGCCATGTGGGGAATTGACTTGGTCGGACCACTTCCAACGACTAGAGGAAAGGCAAATATCTCGTCGTAGCAGTAGATTATTTTACTAAGTGGGTAGAAGCCGAACCTCTTGTCGACATGACGTACGAGAAGGTATATCAATTTATTTGGAAAAATATCATCTGTAGATATGGTCTTCCCCATGCATTCATTACCGACCATGGAACACAATTTGATAATGAGGAATTCGCTACCTATTGCCATCAGTCTAATATTTTGAAGATCCACTCGGCACCAGGTCATCCCCAAAGCAACGGACATACTGAAGTAACAAACAGAACACTGCTAAATGGCTTGAAGAAAAGACTAAGTGATGCAAAAGCAAACTGGATCAACGAGTTACAGTCAGTACTGTGGGCTTATCGTACTACTCCCCGAGCAACAACTGGAGAATAACCATATATGCTGTCGTTTGGACGTGAAGCTGTTATACCTGCAGAGTTGGGCCTCCCAACACACAGGGTACTGAATTTTAATTCCCCTGTTAGTGACTTAATGAAAAGATTGGATTTGGACATGCTCGAGGAAGTTAAAGACGAAGCAGCCATCAGGAATGCTGCTTACCAATAACGAACAACTTTGTTCTACAATAAGAGGGTGAAGAAGTGCGACCTGAAAGAAGGAGACTATGTGCTAAAAAAAGAGATTCAAAAGCACAACAAACTGGAGGCAAACTGGCATGGACCATACCGAGTTACAGAAGTTGTTCGACCAGGAACCTACCGAATAGCTACTTTAGAGGGGGAGGAGTTTAAGAATGCATGGAACGCAGAGCACCTGCGCAAGTATTATCAGTGATGTAAATTCCCATGTAACGCAGTTCCATCAGTATGAATAAAATGAAGATATTCTGCCAAATTCTCTCCTTTTATTGAAAATTTTTCGCGGAATACTAGTGCTACACACTACTCAGCAAAACTCAGACTACTCGGCAAAAATATTCCTAAAAATGCCAACTTAGGTTGGTTAGGAAGAACAATATTCCTAAAAATGCCAACTGAGTTTGGTTAGGAAGAACAATATTCCTAAAAATGCCAACTTAGGTTGGTTAGGAAGAAAAATATTCCTAAAAATGCCAACTTAGGTTGGTAAGGAAGAACAATATTCCTAAAAATGCCAACTCAGGTTGGTTAGGAAGAAAAATATTCCTAAAAATGCCAACTTAGGTTGGTAAGGAAGAACAATATTCCTAAAAATGCCAACTCAGGTTGGTTAGGAAGAAAAATATTCCTAAAAATGCCAACTCGGTTTGGTTAGGAAGCAAAAATATTCCTAAAAATGCCAACTCGGGTTGGTTAGGAAGAAAAATATTCCTAAAAATGCCAACTCGGTTTGGTTAGGAAGCGAAAATATTCCTAAAAATGCCAACTTAGGTTGGTTAGGAAGAACAATATTCCTAAAAATGCCAACTCGACTTGGTTAGGAAGCAAAAATATTCCTAAAAATGTCAACTTAGATTGGTTAGGAAGAACAATATTCCTAAAAATGCCAACTCTGGTTGGTTAGGAAGTAAAACTATTTCCCAAAAATGCCAACTAAGGTTGGTTGGGAAGAATTTTTTTTTTTCCAAAAATACCAAAGTTGATCGGTGTTGATGTAAAAAATTAGATCGTATCTAATTATTTAATCACAGATAAAATTAAATGAGACAAAGAATTTTTAAAGTGGTTCAGCCTTAATAGAATGGCCTACGTCCACTGTTTCTGTTATTGATGAGTGTTTGGGAATTCTTGATTACAGGTTTGATCAAGAAATTCCGGTCCCCCTTCAATGAGGGTGATACAATGTATTTATAGCCTCTAGGCTGTACATGTGACATGGTAATTCATTACTGCCCCTTAAATGTATACATCTGTATGTATTTAATGCGTAGTCTATCTGTTGGCTTTCCCGCTATTAATGCTTTGTACGAGATGCAGCTCGGACCGCCTGAGTATCTCGGTGCAATGGAGTTACTCGGAGGATTCTTGTAAGTCGGAGCATTTGAGTTAGTCGGGGAAATGGTGCTTCTCGTTGTAGTATGGGTCCTCAGAGTCAAGGAGTTGTTCGGAAACCTATACTATTGCCAGGTAGATTGCCACGTGTCTTTACTTAATTGAGACATGTCAGCAGGCTAAATTTGGTATCAACAGAAGCCCCCAATGTTTCATAGTTCGAAATTTGAGGAGTGTGGAACATTCTTTCTTGGAGTATGTCGATGTTAAATGATCCTACTGATTTTTAGGAGCGTTCCCTTTGTATTTATTTCCCCTTCCAAATTCATAGAATCAGACTTTTTGAATTTTTATAACCTCTTCGATTCCCACGCCTTTTTATCTTTATAGCCGCCGGTAGCGTAACCGTATCTTTTTGTAATCATTATCTTTACCCCTTCCCAAGGCAAGGTATTTAAGCATCGCAGAAAATCCCATCGTCTTCTACTTTTTCAAATTTGTTTCTTGAGTTTTTCATTGTCTCTCTCTCTTGTGCGTTCATCCTTCCCATCGTTCGTTGTCACAGACTCATCCTTTTCCTGTAAGATTTTCTTCTTTCTTTTTGATTTCCTTCTTCTTTCATCATGGTTTATGCTGTAGAGTCAATTGATAAGTTTCGTTCTGATTTCTCTATTCCTTCGTGGGTTGTTCTGGAGGAACTTTCGGAACCTTCAGATTACTTCCATTTGGCTGAGGGACATTGGTTCCCCAGTCTTTTTTTTTGCTGAGTGTGGATTTTCCTTTACGCCAAATTCTTTATGTCTGGAATTCTGTCAATACTTTGACGTTGTTCCTGCAAGAATAGCCCCCAATACATGGGGGATAGTTAATGGGGTGCATAGGCTAAATCAAATTCGTGGAACTCGTTTAGGAATTCCAAAAATTATGTTCTGTTATAGATGGGCAGTTGGGGATAATACTTTTTATTTAAAAACTAGATTTTTAAATAGGGCTTTAGTGGTCAATCTCCCAGATGCCAATAGGGACTATTTTGAGCATGGGGTTGTTATAAAAAATTGGCAACATGCTCCTTTAACTGGAGATGAAGTATACCAGGGTCCCAGATGCCTTCCCTATGGCAATGGGATAGGTTATTTTGATTTCATTTTATTTTTGAAATTACATTTTCACCGTGTTTGATAAAATGTTATACTGATATTCCAATGCTTATTTTATTTACAGTTGATAGTAAGAGAAAAGCTCCAAAGGAGACAGAAGTTAACATAAAACACTTAAAACTTATATGGAGCTTGCATCAGACTGTTGCAGATGAGCATATAAGGTCTGCTTCATACTTGCTGCAGTATAAGAGCTACACATCTTCTTTTACTGCTCGTCCGGTGATCAGTGATATTGAACCGGTGCCAGTTCCTGAAGATTCTTCTCCCGAATCACACATTCCCCTGAGTCAAAAGATGGGTAAAATAAGGGTTCCTTCTATTTTTCAGAAATCTGCCCCCGGTGCTGGGGAGGCAAAGAGAAGTAAATCTGATGTCTCAGAGGGGACAAAGAAAATTGATGCTCCTCTTTCTTTTGCAAATAAGAAGGCTGCTGATAAGCCCCCAGTGGCCCCGAGTAAGAGTGATGCTCCAACAGAGGTGATTGTAATATCACCGACCAAGAGTTTCTCCTTGGTCGAAATTGTCCCTGTTCCCCCGAGGAGGCTGAAGAAAATCTCCTCGGTCAATTTGGCTGAAACCATTTCCCAGCCCCCAGTTAGTGGTACTGGTGTTCCTACCTTTGTTCCCCCGAGCTCTACCATGCGCTCGGTGAAGACTTGGATTATCCCCGAGATCCAAGGTCTTGAAGAAAACCTTTCTCGGGATATGCTCACCTCTTTGGCTACTCGCCATATCGCTTCAGTAAGTTTTTCTTATTTTGAATCTTTTTATCTTTCCCTTAGTGTATCTGTCTCTGTATTGACTTGTAGTTATTTTCTTTTTTCAGTTGGTGAGCTGTTTTAATAAAATTGTGAAGAAAGACAAAGCTATCAAGGCTTCTAGATCCTTGTCTGGTGTAGAGGAAGCTTTAGTGGGTTTAACCCAATCTTTGAAGGACTCCCGTCAGAAATATGACGAGGAAAAAACTGCCTGGGTGAAGAAACTCTCCTCGATCGAGGAAGAGAAGGCTCAGATTGTTGAAGTCTCCAAAGGGTTGGAGAATAGAGTACAGGATTTAGAAGAGAAGAATAAGGAGCTCTACGAGAAGCTCAGAAATGCTGAAGAGCTTGAGGGAAAGCTCAAAATTGCTGAGGAGGAATTAATCCAGCTCCGCAAAGTAAGTCGCCAAAAAGAGGAGGCTGAGAATAAGCTGAAAGCTGCCGAGGAACTTCTGTCCGAGAAGATATCCTCGGAGAAAGCAAAAAAGAAAATTAGCTATGAAGAAGTATTTCAGCGTTGGCTGGGACAAGGGATGGAATAAAGGAGTGGCTGCAATGATGCCGCAAGTAGAGTACGGCAGTCGCAAATATTTCAGAGATGGCTGGGTTGCTGCTCTACAAGAGTTAAAAGTTGATGAAGGTTCTGACCTATTCCAGCGACATATTCCTGGTCCCCCTCTAACTCCCGAGGAAGAAGAAGAGGATGAAGCTGCCTCTGAAGAATCTTCCATGGTTGTGGGTGATCAAATCCCTGCCCACCAAGTTATCCAACCAACTAACGAGCAACTTCCACTTCTGCCTGCCTCATCCGAGCAACCTCCTGCACTTGCCGAGCAACCTTCTATTCCTGCCGAGCAACCTAGCTCCTCATCCCAGGCTCCCGAAAAAATTTTAGGAGACAAGGAAAAGGTGTAAAGTTGTTCGGTTTTTCTCTTTGTTTTGTTTTCTTTTGGCATATGTAGCTTTGAACTTTTTACTCCTTTTCTATGATGTAATAAAATTTTAGCTTTTGATCATACTGTTGATTCTTCTGTTTGCATTCTTACTGATCCTTAATTTTTCCTCTTTTATTAGTTTACGGCCAGAATGGAGTTATTATCTTCTCATGATACAAAGCTGTTGAGGCAATGTAATGAGTACTTCACTGCTGGCCACACAGATCTGAGTGCAGCAAAAATCATCGACATCCTTGGCCGAGATGCTTCAGAACAAGCAATCGAAGCATATCAATATTTGAAGTGTCTACTTGATCGTGCAGTGGCCAATAATGTAGCTTACTATGAAATGATTGAAGATTTACAAGGCACTCTTGATGAACTTCAACATCAATACAAGGAGTCTTCAGTTCTTTTGCATGAGGGATATGAGAAGAAATATCAATAACTCAATGATGACAAGGGCTATGACAAGAAGTTTGCTGCTTATGAAGTGAGAGAGAGAACTCTAAAAACAGAGGTCGAGGAGCACAGGTAAATAGTTGAGCTATTGGAGCAAGACAATAATAACTTGCAAAGAGAAGTAGCTCAATTGAAGTCTGTTGCATCTTCATCAAGTGCTTTGGTCCCTGTAAATAATGAAGGATTCTCTTTTCTTGAAATAAAAAATGCCAACTTGAGGGATGAGTTAGAAACCCTTAAGAGGATTGGGCCTTCTACTTCTGCTCGGGGACGAGCAAGATCTCCTCGGGGACGAGCAAGAGCTGCTCGGGTAACTGTCGAAGAGCAGAGAACTCAATCTGCTCTGGAGAATTAAGCCTTACAACTAATGGCGAAGAACCAGGCCTTGGCTGAGATGTCCAAGAAGATCATGAGTCTTGAAGAGCAACTTTCTACACAGAAGTCTGCTTTGGAGAATAAAGAACTCTTTGCTAAAAGTCTCCACGAGCAACTGGAAAGATTGACATATCAATTCCATAAGCATCCTCGGGAATTCTGGATGGCAGGCTATAATGAAGCTCTTTACCATTTGGATGCTCGTATTGAGAATGCGAATAATGAGGGCTACAAACAGGGATGGTTGAATGCCTTAGGGGTACTGCAGCTGGAGCAGGGTCACTACCTGTGGGATTACCATAATCCTGGACTGATCGACCTACCAGTGCCTCCATTTAAGCTTGATATGAGCTGGATCCCTGCTCGGGCCATTCCTCGGTGCTTGATTTCTAAGTATCTCGGTGATTATAATCTCCATTCTAATGCCGAGATATCTCGCCCCGAGCAACTGCTAGATAGACCCTCTATAATGAATATCAGGATGCTTCAAGACCTCAACTTTATAAACTCCCCTTATGGTTTAGATGATCCTCCAGCTGGCGAGGAACCTGTTTCAAAAGCAGAGGGGAAGAAGCCAATAGAATAGGGATTTTGATGTAATAATTGTTTATACATTTTATTATCAATGTACTTTGTTTTTGGACTTAATGAAAGACATATATTGTTTGCAAATATTGGATTGCCATTGTCTTGTAGTTGTAAAACACTTTTTCATTTGTGAATGTATATCTGTTAAAAAGATAACAATATTATATATCTTGGCGACCAACTGTAGTTGATTCAAACTTGTTGTCGACTAGCTTAAATTTGTGGTAATCATTTGGCTGCCCAAAAATAATGATGTTTTTCTTCTCGGCCAATTAAAAATCACAAGTAATAAAAATTTAATTTGGTCTCTACTATATTCGTAAAATGTTTCCGACCAACAATGGTCAATATCTTTTGATTCTCGACCAATATAAATTGGTGAATTTTTCTTTCCCGACCAACTTTGGAATTTTTAAAAAAATATTTTTTCTTCCTAACCAACCTTAGTTGGCATTTTTAGGAATATTTTTGCCTCCTAACCAAACCGAGTTGGCATTTTTAGGAGTATGGTTTCCTAACCAACCTAAATTGGCATTTTTAGGAATGTCGTTCCCTAACCAAACTGAGTTGGCATTTTTAGGGATATTTTGTTTCCTAACCAACCGGAGTTGGCATTTTTAGGAATATTTTTGCCTCCTAACCAAACCGAGTTGGCATTTTTAGGAGTATGGTTTCCTAACCAACCGAAGTTGGCATTTTTAGGAATGTCGTTCCCTAACCAAACCGAGTTGGCATTTTTAAGGATATTTTTTCTTAACCAACCGAAGTTGGCATTTTTAGGAATGTCTTGTTGTTGTTGCTGAGCAGTGTAGTGTGTAGCACTAGTATTCCCCGAATATTTTTCAATAAAAATAGAGAGGCTGGAAGAATATCGTCATTTTATTCATACTGATGGAACTTCTTTATATGAGATTTTACATTACTGATAGTACTTGCGTAGGTGTTCTGCATTCCATGCATTCTTAAACTCCTCCCCCTCTAATGTTGCTATTCGGTAAGTTCCTGGTCGAAGAACTTCTGTAACTCGGTATGGTCCATGCCAGTTTGCCTCCAGTTTGTTGTGCTTTTGAATGATTTTCTTTAGCACATAATCTCCTTCTTTTAGGTCGCACTTCTTCACCCTCTTATTATAGAACAGAGCTGTTCGTTGTTGGTAAGCATCATTCCTAATGGCTGCTTCTTCTCTAACTTCCTCGAGCATGTCCAAATCCAATCTTCTCATTAAGTCGCTGACTGGGGAGTTGAAATTCAGTACTCTGTGTGTTGGGAGACCCAACTCGACAGGTATGACAGCTTCACTCCCAAATGCCAGCATATATGGGGATTCTCCAGTTGCTGCTCGGGGAGTAGTACGATAAGCCCATAGTACTGACTGTAACTCATTGATCCAATTTGCCTTTGCATCGCTTAGTCTTTTATTCAAGCCATTTAGTAGTGTTCTGTTCGTCACTTCAGTCTGTCCATTGCTTTGGGTATGACCTGGTGCTGAGTGGAGCTTCAAAATATTGGATTGATGGCAATAGGCATCGAACTCCTCATTATCAAATTGCGTTCCATGGTCGGTGATGAATGCATGGGGAAGACCATATCTACAAATAATATTTCTCCAGACAAATTGATATACCTTCTCGTAAGTCATGTCGATAAGAGGCTCAGCTTCTACCCACTTAGTAAAATAATCCACTGCGACGACGAGATATTTGAATCTTCCTCTAGTCATTGGCAGTGGCCCGACCAAATCTATTCCCCACATGGAAAATGTCCAAGGGGAAGTGATAGGCATCAATAATGCTTGTGGAGTTCGTCGGATGGAGGAAAAACCCTGGCACTTGTCAAATTTCTTGGCATAGCTATACAATCAGCCCTCATCATTGGCCAGTAGTATCCCTGCGTCATTACCCTTTGCAAAAGAGTCCGACCTGCTACATGGGCTCCACATGACCCTTCATGAATTTCTTCAATCAATTATTTCACCTCGGAGGGATGTACACATCTTTGTAAACCTGCCATAATTCCTCGTCTATACAGAATACCATTAGTCAATACGTACCGAGCAGTATTAAACTTCAATTTTTTAGCAGTGAGCTTATTAATTGGTAATTCTCCCTCCTCAATATATGCCCTGATGGGATCCATCCAAGATGGTCCTAAATCAAGGGTAATAAAATTCATCATCAGGTCTTCCTCTATGCTTCGACTAGCTAACACTTCAATTGGTATTGTTCTTCGCAGCTCAGTACGAGTAGCTGATGCTAATCGGGCTAGGACGTTTGCTCTCGCATTCTCCATCCTTGGTATTCTGACCAACTTAACAACAACAAATTCTGATACCAACTCCATCACCTTTGCATGATACTTGATCATTAATTCTCCTTTGGCTGCATATATTCCCAACATTTGATTCACAATTAATTGAGAATCACTGTAGACAATAACCTGCTGTGCCTCCATAGTTTTTGCCAAATTAAGACCTGCAACCATGGCTTCATACTCAGCCTCATTATTGGAAGCTTTGAATTGGAATCGTAGTGCGTATTCCATATCGACTTCGTCTGGGATGTTTAAAATGATCCCTGCTCCACAGCCTGTAGTACAAGATGAGCCATCTACATACAACCTCCATATAGGCAACTCGTCTTCTAATTTCTGGTCTGACAGAGTTCCTCGGTGAAATATTTGTTGCTTCTTTTCACCATCCCCTGATATTTCTTGTTCTTCGTCGACCATCTTTTCTTACCCTTTTACCAACCTAAGTTGGTCTGAGCTCGAATTTAATGATCCTGTCACATCCACTTGCCCTTTTACCAACTTAAGTTGGTCTGAGCTAGTGTTTTTCGGTCCTGTAACATCCATAGGTTGATCGGCGAGTTATTTTTGCTCCTCGGGGATATCAGGATAGATGAACTCTGCTATGAACTCTGCTAGTGCTTGCCCTTTAACCGATGACCTGGGTTCATAAATTATATCATATTCACCGAGCTCTATTGCCCAGTACATCAATCTTCTTGATTTTTCTGGTTTGTGAAGGGCTTTCCTCAATGGCATGTCAGTATATACGACTATGGTATGGGCCTGGAAATATGGCCTCATTCTCCTACTTGCCTCAATTAGCTCCAGTGCTAATTTTTCCAGCTTGGATACCTCATCTTTACTCCTCGGAAGGCTTTACTTGTGTAATAAATTGGCTTTTGCACTCCATTCTCCATTCTGATCAATGCCGAGCTAACTGCATTCTCTGATACTGCCAGATACAAGTACAATTTTTCTCCCATCACTGGCCTGGACAACAGAGGAGGTGCTCCCAGATACTTCTTCAAGTTTTGAAAGGCCTTCTCACATTTATCATTCCACTCAAAAGTTTTTTGGAGTGTTTTAAAGAATGGGAGACATCTATCAGTTGCTCGCGATACAAATCTGTTGAGTGCTGCTACTCGTCCTGTAAGACTTTGCACTTCTTTCTTCATCGTTGGAGATCGCAGCCCTAATAGAGCTTTGATCTTTTCTGGATTTGCTTCAATGCCTTGTTGATTGATGATGTACCCGAGAAACATGCCTTCTCGTACTCCAAATATGCACTTCGTCGGGTTCAGCTTCATTTGACATTTATCTAGTTGATCAAAGGCCTGGCCTAAGTCAACTAGATGGTCGGCAGCTTTCCTGCTCTTTGTCAGCATATCGTCAACATAAACTTCCATATTGCAACTGATTTGTTCAATAAAGACCTTGTTCATCAGCCGCTGGTATGTCGCACCTGCATTTTTCAAACCAAAAGGCATAACATTATAACAATAAGTTCCCCTAAGGGTAATGAAAGAAGTACTCTCCCCGTCTTCAGGTTACATTTTGATCTGGTTGTAACCAGAATAAGCATCCATGAAGCTCAGCAACTCGTGTCCCAAGGTAGCATCTACTAGTTGATCAATTCGGGGCAATGGAAAGTGATCCTTTGGGCATGCTTTGTTGAGGTTAGTGAAGTCTACACACATCCTCCATTTGTTGTTTTTCTTCTTTACCATTACCACATTGGCTAACCAGTCTGGATATTTAACATCTTCTATGAATCGAGCTTTCTGGAGCTTCTCGACCTCCTCTTGTATAGCTTGATTCTTCTCGGGACTGAATACTCTTCTTCTCTGCTTTACTGGCTTGATCTCCTTATTCACGTTGAGCTCATGATATAAGAAATTTGGGTCTATTCCAGGCATATCTTCATGACTCCACGCAAAAGTTTTCTTTCTACTTCTTAGGAAAGCTATCAATTCTTGTTTTAGTGAGGCTTCCAGCGATGATCCTATTTGCGTTGTTCGTTCAGGGTGCTCGTCGTCCAGGATGACATTTTCTATAGCTTCCACCACCTGACCTTTTACAAGTTGAGATTCATCTCTAGGATCCAATGTTTCAATTTCTGTACCTTCATCCACTTGATAGGTAGTAGTCTTTTTCCTCGATTCCTCCAGCTCCTCTTGCTCGGCAGATGAATAATAGCATTCCCGAGCTACTTTTTGATCACCTTTCATAACTCCTACTCCAAAGTTTGTTGGAAATTTTAGGCACTGATGTACCGTAGATGGAACTACTTCGAACTTCTTCAATCCAACCCTTCCCAGGATGATGTTGTAAGCTGAATGAACATTCTTATCCATCACAAAGAAACATATTCTTTCTGTTCGACATGCTGGCCATGTTCCAATGAATATATCCAGCTTGATTGTCCCCAGTGGAAAAACTTTCTCGCCAGCAAAACCGAGGAGAGGTCTGTGATAAGGCTCCAATTGAGATAACTTTAGATTTAAACTGTCGAAGCACGAGTAGAACATGATGTCTGCCGAGCTACCATTATCTACTAAAACTCTTGAAATCATCAATTCTTTCATTCTCATTTTGATCACCAATGGTTCATCATGAGGATATAAGACACCTGCGAGATCGTTCTTTGAAAAACCAATAACTAACTTCTCTTTGTTTACCTTTCTCGGTCGATCCTCCTCAGCCAGATTTATCCGTTGAATATATGAGCAACCTTGAGCTTCACAAAGGTGTGCCTTTCTTTCTGCATTAAGATCACCTCCTCTTGCATCTCCACCTGTAATAACATTATAATCAAATGTCCCAAAACGTATTGAAAATACCTCGCGTTCTGGTTGCCTTGGCCTTTTGGGAAGATCGGGGTCATCTTCTGTATCATCTTCATTATCTCTTTTCCTATTCTCCTCTGCTCGACGAGGAGATCTAGACCTCTCTCTAGTTCGATCATCATTTCTTCTTTCATTTCTACGATCAACGTACTTTGTCAGTTTTCCTCGTCTAATGAGTGTTTCGATCTCGTTTTGAAGAGCTATGCAATTTTTAGTCATATGGACATGATCTTTGTGAAACTCGCAATATTTTTCCCTATTTCTCCTGTCAGGGTCTGCCTTCATCTTCTTTGGCCATTTTAACTCCTTGTTATTCTTGATTTCTTCTAGGACGTGGTTGATTCCCATCTTCAAAGGAGTATAATTATCAATTTTTTTCAAGATTTCCCATGACGACCTATTTTTGGATTGTTTATCACCACCATTGCCCTTATGCTCTTTCTTCTTGGCTTTGTCGACTTCCACCTTGGTTTCTTTATCCATATTCTTCTTTGCGTCCATAGCCTCCTCGGCATTCATGATTTTGGCCGCTTTTGCCATCAGTTCTGACATGGTTGTAGGTGGATCTTTGGACAGAGTGTAATACAACTTATTGGGCAACAACCCACTCATCAAGGCGGTGATTGCTATCTTTTCTTCATAGTCTATAACTTTGAGCTTCTCGTTATTAAAACGAGTTATATAATCTCAAGTACTTTCTCCATCTTTTTGTCTAACACTTAACAAATGTGCTACTCGTTTGACTGGCTTTGCTCCAAAACAGAAATTTCCAATGAATAACTCGGCCAGTTGAAAGAAAGTTGAGATCTTACCTCGAGGAAGATTATTGTACCATATCTGAGCAGATTCGGTAAGAGTTCCCGAGAATGCTCTACATCTCATCTCGTCGGGGACAGCATTGATGTCGGCGGCAACTTGATATTGCTCTATATGAAGAACAGGATCTGTCTTTCCATCATATTTGGGGGTCACCACAGGTGCTTTAAACTTCGATGGTGTGGGAAAATCCACAATATCTTGGACAAAAGGCGTCCCCTGAACAAAAGTTGGTTGTAGGGGGTTCCTGGCCTTAGCCATTTCTCCCAATCTATCCTCCAGTCTTTGGATAGAACCTTTCCACGCATCATTTCCTTCATCGGGTCTGTTGGTTCGATCAACTGATCGCATTGATGTGGCTTCTTGAGATCTATCTTGACGAGCAACTGGTCGCGATTGGGCAGATCCTTCCCTTAGATCATTTATTGGTCGTCAAAAACTCCTTGACACAGCTCTAGGAGGGATTTTGTTCCTCTTAGGGCCTAATCGACTGAAAGGAGAAACTCTACTTAACCTTTCTAATGCGCTGGTCCTCTCTGGGGAGAGAGTGATACGTTGTTCAGTATCTGTGGCCCGCACTGATGAAGTTCGCCCGGGTTGATAAGAAAAGCCATCAGATTCTTCATTACGATATGAAGTTGTACGTGAAGGAAGCAAACGAGTATTTCTTTGATCACTGCGTTGTTCTGAATGGGCTGGTGCACCGCCATGAAGAGTTTGTATGAGTTGCCGCATGGTTTCTTGCATGGCGGTCTGACCCTGGGCCAGATTTGTCATTATTCCAGCCAGATCTGGAATGTTTGATGGAGAAGAAGGATTTGGAGGGTTTCCAGCGTTTCGATTGATGGATTCAGGGTTATCAGCCATTGGTGATATATTATTTTTTATGGAAAACGAATTTAACAGTCGATTCCCACAGACGGCGCCAATCTGTTGATGTAAAAAATTAGATCGTATCTAATTATTTAATCACAGATAAAATTAAATGAGATAAAGAATTTTTAAAGTGGTTCAGCCTTAATAGAATGGCCTACTTCCACTGTTTCTGTTATTGATGAGTGTTTGGGAATTCTTGATTACAGGTTTGATCAAGAAATCCCGGTCCCCCTTCAATGAGGGTGATACAATGTATTTATAGCCTCTAGGCTGTACATGTGAAAGGGTAATTCATTACTGCCCCTTAAATGTATACATCTGTATGTATTTAATGCGTAGTTTATCTGTTGGATTTTCCGCTATTAATGCTTTGTACGAGATGCAGCTCGGACCGCCTGAGTATCTCGGTGCAATGGAGTTCCTCGGAGTAGTAGAGTTCCTCGGAGGATTCTTGTAAGTCGGAGCATTTGAGTTAGTCGGGGAAATGGTGCTTCTCGTTGTAGTATGGGTCCTCGGAGTCAAGGAGTTATTCCGAAACGTTTACTATTGCCAGGTAGATTGCCACATGTCTTTACTTAATTGAGCCATGTCAGCAGGCTAAATTTGGTATCAACAGTCGGGAAGAAAAAATTCACCAATTTATGTTGGTCGAGAATAAGAAGATGTTGACTATCGTTGGTCGAAAACATTTTATTTAAACAAAGTATGAGTATATGAAAGAGATCAAGTAAAATTTTTGTTACTTGTGATTTGTTTTTTACTGCCAAATTGGTCGAGAAACAAAACATCACTAAATCTGGTCAGTCAAATGATCACAACAAATTCAAGCTAGTCGACAATAAGTTTTAATCAATTACAGTTGGTCGACAAAATACACAATGTTGTTATCTTTTATACATATACATATATAAAGTGTTTACAACCATAAGACAATGGCAATTAAGATTGCTAACAAAAATGAAAATCTTTCATTAAATCCAAAAATAAAATACATTGAGAATGAAATATTACATCAAGATTCCTACTCTATTGGTTTCTTCCCCTCTGCTTTTGAAACAGGTTCCTCTCCAGCAGGAGGATCATCTAAAGCGTAAGGGGAGTTTATGAAGTTAAGGTCTTTAAGCATCTTGATCTTCATCACAGATGGTCTATCGAGCAGGTGCTCGGGGCGAGATATCTCGGCATTAGAATGGAGGTTGTAATCGCCGAGGTATTTATAAATCAAACACCGAGGGATGGTTCGAGCAGGGATCCAACTCATATCAAGCTTGAATGGTGGCACTGGTAGGTCGAGCAGCTCAGGATTATGGTAATCCCACAGGTAGTGACCCTGTTCCAGTTGCAGTACGCCCAAAGCATTCAACCAGCCTTGTTTATAACCTTCATTATTGGCATTTTGGATTCGATCATCCAAATGATAAAGAGCTTCATTGTAGCATGCCATCCAGAATTTCCGGGGCTGCTTGTGGAATTGATAGGTTAATCTTTCCAACTGCTCGTGAAGACTTTTTGCAAAAATTTCCTTATTTTCCAAGGCAGATTTCTGCTCGTCCAAATTCTGGATCTTCTTAGACATCTCATCCAAGGCCTGGTTCTTTGCCATTAGTTGGAAGGCTTGATTATCCAGAGCAGATTGAGTTCTCTGTTCTTCGACAGTAATCCGAGAAGCTCTTGCTCGTCCCCGAGCAGAGGTAGAAGGCCCAATCCTCTTCAGGGTTTCTAGATTATCCCTCAAGTTGGCATTTTTGACTTTTAGGAAAGAGAATCCCTCATCGTTCACAGTGACCAAAGCATTTGATGAAGAGGCAACAGACTTCAATTGAGCTACTTCCCTTTGCAGGCTCCAACAGCTCAGCTATTTGCCTGTGCTCCTCAACCTCAGTTTTCAAAGTTCTTTCTCTCACTTCATAAGCAGCAAACATTTTATCATATCCTTTATCAACATTCAGTTGCTGATATTTCTTCTTGTACCCCTCGTGTAAAAGTGTAGTAGATTCCTTATATTGTTGTTGAAGCTCTTCAAGAGTACTCTGAAGATCTTCAATCATATCATAGTATGCTACGTTGTTAGCTACTGCACGATCGAGTAGGCACTTCAAATATTGATAGGCTTCAATTACCTGCTCTGAAGCATCTTGGCCGAGGATGTCGACGATTTGTGCTGCACTCAGATCTGTGTGACAAGCTGTGAAGTACTCATTACATTGCCTCAACAACTTTGTATCATGAGCAGACAATAACTCCATTCTGGCCATAAACTAATAAAGGAAGAGAAAGCAAGAATCAATAAGAATTCAAACAGAGTATGAAGAAGAGAATCAACAGTATGCATGATCAAAAGTTCAAGTTTTATTACATCATAATAAAGAAGTACAAAGTCAGAGTTACATTTGATAAAGAAAAAAGAAAACATAGAGAAAGATCCGAACAGCTCTATATCTTTTCCTTGTCTCCCAAAACTTTCTCGAGAGGTTGAGACGAGGAGGTGGGTTGCTCGAATGGAAGGTAGAGTTGCTCGGGGAGTGCAGGAAGTTGCTCGGATAAGATAGGGAGAAGTTGAGGTTGCTCGCTGGTAGACTGGATTACTGGGGGAGTAGGATCTTAATCCCCCACCATCATAGAAGACTCCTCAGAGGCAACTTCGTCCTCTTCTTCTTCTGTAGGAGTTGGAGGGGGGCCAGGGATGTGTCGCTGAAATAGGTCAAAATTGTCATCTACCTTCATCTCCTGCAGAGCAGCGACCCAGCCATCTCTAAAGTATTTGAGGCTGCCATATTCCACCTGCGACATCATGGCAGCCAAACCTTTGTTCCACCCCTTATCCCAGACATCGCTGAAAGATTTCTTTATAGACAATTTCCTTTTTGCCTTCTCCGAGGAAAGCTTCTCGGAAAGAAGATCCTCGGCAGCTTTCAGCTTATTCTCCACTTCTTCCTTTTGATGACCTACTTCACGAAGTCGGCCCAATTCTTCCTCTGCAACCTTGAGCTTATTCTCAAGCTCTCCGACATTTCTGAGCTTCTCGTCAAGCTCTTTATTTTTCTCTTCTAAATCCAATATTTTCTTCTCCAATCCTTTGGAGGCTTCAACAACTTGGTTCCTCTCCTGCTCTGTGGAATCAAGTTTCTTCTCCCAAGCAATTTTATCATCGTCATATTTCTGACAAGAGTCCTTCAGGGACTGGGCCAGGCCCACCAAAGCTTCCTCTACACCAGACGAGGAGCTTGAAGCTTTGATAGCTTCGTCTTTCTTTAAAATGGTATTAAAATAGGTCACCAACTGGAAAAAGAAAATAATGACAAGTCGGTACAGAGACAGATATAACAAGGGAAAGATGAAAAGTTCAAGACAATAAGACTTACAGAAGCAATATGGCGAGCAACCAATGTGTTGACCATGTCCCGAGAAAGGTTTTCTTCAATACCTTGGATCTCGAGAATGATCTAAGTCTTCACCGAGCTCAGGGCAGAGCTCGGGCAACATAAGTAGGAACACCAGTTCCAGTAGTGGGGGACTGAGAGATGGTTTCAGCCAAATTGACCGAGGAGCTCTTCTTCAGCTTCCTCCGGGGATCAGGAATAGTTTCGACCAAGGAGGAACTCTTGGTCGGTGATATGACAATCACCTGTCTTGGAGCATCAGTCTTGCTTGGGGCCACTGGGGGCTTCTCGACAACCTTCACAGGAGCAGCCGGAGGGGGTGCATAAATTTTATTTGTCCCTTCCGGGACATCATGTTTACTTATCTTTGCCTCTCCACCAACAGAGGCAGGTTTCTCGAAGATAGTAGGAGGTCTTCTTTTCTTCATCCTTTCACTTAAAGAGATGTGTGACTCAGGCGAAGAACTTGTAGAAGCTAGTACTGGTTCTACTTCACTTATCACCGGGCGAGCAGTAAAAGAAGAAGTGTAACTCTTATACTGCAGCAAATATGAAGCTGACCTAATATGCTCGTCTGCAATAGTCTGATACAAACTCCAGATAAGTTTTAAATGCCTTATATTAACTTCTGTCTCTTTTGGAGATTTTCTTTTGCTGTCAACTACAAATAAATAAGCATTAAAATATCAGTGACACATTTGATCAAACACAAAGGAAGCATAATTTCAAATAAATAAAATAACCTATCCCATTGCCATAGGGAGGGCATCTGGGACCCTGATACACTTCATCTCAAGTTAAAGGAGCATGTTGCCAATTTTTTTATAACAATCCCGTGCTCAAAGTAGTCCCTATTGGCATCCGGAAGATTGACCACTAAAGTCCTATTTAAAAATCTAGTTTTTAAATAAAAAGTATTATCACCAACAGCCCATCTATAACAAAACAAGATTTCTGGAATTCCTATGCGAGTTCCATGAATTTGATTTAGTCTGTGAACCCCATTAACTATTCTCCATGTATTGGGGGCTATTCTTGCAGGAACAACGTCAAAATATTGACAGAATTCCAGACATACAGGATTTGGCAAAAAGGAAAATCCACATTCAGCAACAAAAAGACTGGGGAACCAATGTCCCTCAGCCAAACGGAAATACTCTGAAGGTTCAGAAAGTTCCTCCAGAATAACCTATGAAGGGATAGAAAAATCAGAGCGAAATTTATCAATAGATTCAACAAGGTAAACCATGATGAATAAAAGAAATGAAGAAGAAGGAAGAAGATCTTACAGAAAAAGAATGGATCTGTTGACAACGAACGATGAAAAGGATAAACGCACATGAGAGAAAGACAATGGAAAAATCAAAGATACAAATTTGAAAAAAGTAGAAGACGATGGGATTGTTTGAGACGCTTAAATACCTTACCTTGGGAAACGCTAAAGTTAATGATTACAAAAAGAAATGATTACGCTACCGGCGGCTAAAGGGACAAAAAGTGCGCAGAGATCGAGGCGGTTATAAAAATTCAAAAAGTCTGATTCTACGAATTTGGAAGAAAAAATAGATACAAAAGAAACACTCCTAAAAATCAGGAAAACCATTTAAAATCGCCATATTCCAAGAAAGAATGTTCCACACTCCTCAAATTTCGAACTGTGAAACATTGGGGGCTTCTGTTGATATCAAATTTAACCTGCTGACATGGCTCAATAAGTAAAGACACGTGGAAATCTGCATGGAAATAATAAACATTTTCGAACAACACTTTGATTCCGAGAAACCATACTGCAACGAGGAACTCTGCTTCCCCGACTAACTCAAACGCTCCGACCTACAAGAGTCCTCCGAGGAACTTCAATACGCCGAGCAACTTATGGGTATCGAGAAGCTTAGGCGGTCTGAGCTGCACCTCGAACAGAGCATTAATTGCAGATCGATTGCTCATTTAATGCTTATCATTATCATACAGATGTATACGCCTAAGGGGCATTAGTGAATTACCCTTTCACATGTACAACCTAAGGGCTATAAATACATTGTATCATCCTCATTGTAGGGGAGAGGAATTTCTTGACTAAACCTGTAATCGAGAATTCCCAAGCACTCATCAATAACAAAAACAGTGGACATAGGCCATTCTTATAAGGCTGAACCACTTTAAAATTTCTTTGTTTCATTTAAATTTATCTGTGATTAAAAAATTAGACACCATCTAATTTTTTACATCAACATACGGGATTTTCCAGAAGTGTTTCCTAGTGAGTTACCGAGCCTACCCCCAGAGAGAGAAGTTGAATTTATTATTGAATTGGCATCTGGGACAACCCCTATGTTTTAGGCACCGTATAGAATGGCACCTGCTGAGTTAAAAGAACTCAAGATTTAGTTACAGGATTTACTTAATAGGGGGTTCATACAACCTAGTGTATCTCTATGGGGTGCACCAGTTTTATTTGTTAAGAAGAACGATGGTACCATGCGTTTGTGTATATATTATAGGCAACTGAATAAAGCTACAATTAAGGACAAATACCCTTTACCTCATATAGATGATTTGTTTGATCAGTTACAAGGTGCTAAAGTGTTTTAAAAAATAGACTTACGATCGGGTTATCATCAGTTGCGGGTCAAGGAGAGTGATATTTCTAAAACTGCTTTTCGTACTCGGTATGGTCATTTTAAATTTCTGGTGTTGCCTTTTAGGGTGACTAATGCTCTAGCTGTATTCATGGATCTTATGAACCGAGTACTTCATCCTTTTGTTGATTCATTTGTGATAGTTTTTATTGATGATATTATGATTTATTGACGTGATATGGTTGAACATGAAAAGCATCTCATAACTATTTTGAATCTGTTGAAAGATAAGAAGTTGTATGCTAAGTTTAGCAAGTGTGAATTTTGGCTATCACAAGTTATATTTTTAGGCCATGTTATTTCTGGAGATGGTATATGTGTTGACCCTAAAAAGGTAGATGCTATTGTAAAATGGGAGAGGCCCAATAACGTGACCGAGGTGAGGAGTTTTCTGGGTTTAGCTAGGTATTATAAAAGGTTTATGAAGGGATTTTCTTTAATTGCCTTGCCAATGACTAAATTAACCCGGATAGATGTTAAGTTTGAATGGAATTCTGATTGCGAAAATAATTTTGATGAATTGAAAAAGAGGTTGGTAACTGCATCTGTTCTTGCTATTCCTCATGGTGGAGATGGTTTTGTTATTTATACCGATGCTTTACATCAGGGGTTGGGTTGTGTTTTTATTCAATATGGTAAAGTTATTAATTATGCTTCTAGGCAGTTGCGTACACATGAACGTAATTATCCTACACATGATTTGGAACTTGCCGCTATTGTGTTTGCTTTGAAATTATGGTGTCATTATCTATATGGTGAGGTATGTGAAATTTTTACTGACCATCAAAGCCTTAAGTATTTATTTACTCATAAGGAGTTGAATTTGAGGCAGATGCGATGGATGGAGTTAATTAAAGATTATGATTGTACAATTTACTACCACCCATGGAAGGCAAATGTAGTTACAGATGCTCTGAGTAGAAAGACTTCGGGCAGGTTATCTTGTATTCGGTGTGCTAGAGTTTCCCACATCATAGAGTTGAGATTGATGGGAGTAGAATTGAAGCTAACAGATGGGGACAAGTTCTTTGCTCATGTAAGCGTGAGGCCTTTGTTAGCTACCCGTATTTGTAATTTACAAAGTCAAGATACTTTTCTTGAGAAGAAACGGTAAGATGTTCGAGATGGTAAGTCAGAAGATTTATGTATTGTGAATGATGACACTTTATTATATAAGCAACGGTTATGTGTGCCTAATGTGTGTGGATTGAAAGAGAAAATTTTAGATGAGGCTCATAATTCCATTTATACTATGCATCCTGGTAGTACTAAAATGTATAGGGATTTAAAGGAGCATTATTGGTGGAATAATATGAAGAAGGAGATAACTAATTTTGTTGCTAGGTACCTTATATGTTAGCAAGTGAATGTCGAGCATCAGAAACCTACTGGTCTGCTTCAGCCATTGCCAATACCGAAATGGAAATGGGATCATGTAATGATGGATTTTGTGGTTGGGCTTCCTCGATCTCAGAAGGGGTCAGATTCGATTTGGGTAGTGGTGGACAGATTGACCAAGTCCGCTCATTTTCTTGCAGTCAAGACTACGTATACAGTTGATAGGTATGCTAGATTGTATGTTAATGAGATTATTCAATTGCATGTAGCACTGGTATCTATTATTTCAGATAGGGACCCTACTTTTACATCCAGATTTAGGGATAGCTTGTAGTATGCTATGGGTACTAACTTGAAGTTTAGTACGACTTTTCATTCTCAGACAGATGGGCAGTCTGAAAGGACAATACAAATTTTGGAAGATATGCGTAGAGCTTGTGTGCTTGATTTTAAAGGAAATTGGGATGAATATTTGCCTTTGATAGAATTTTCATATAACAATAGTTTTTAATCTACTATTGGTATGGCACCATTTGAAGCATTGTATGGTAGACGGTGTCGTACACCCGTATTTTGGGGTGAAGTTAATGAAAGGAAGATGGAGGGTCCAGAGTTGATTGAAGTCACCATCGAAAAAGTGAAGATTATTCAAGGTAGAATGAGAGCGGCTCAAAGCAGACAGAAAAGTTATGCAGATAAGCGATGAAAAGATTTAGAATTTTAGAAGGGAGATTACGTGTTTCTTCGGACATCTCCATGGAAAGGAGTTATGAGGTTTGAAAAGAAAGGTAAATTAAGTCCACGCTACATTGGACCTTATAAAATTCTTGAGAAAGTCGGGATGGTTGCCTATAAGCTAGCGTTACCACAAGAGTTAGCTCGATTACATGATGTTTTCCATGTTTTTATGTTGAGAAAGTATGTAGCGGATCCTTCACATGTATTGGTGGAACAACCTATTGCGTTAAAGGAAGATTTGAGCTATGTGGAAGAACCACTTGCAATCGTCGATAGGAAAGAGCAAATATTGAGATAAAAAGTGATTCGACTTGTGAATGTTGTGTGGAGAATGAATTCCATGGAGATAGCTACATGAGAGAGTGAGTATAGCATGAAGATGCATTATTCGTATTTTTTTGATTCAGATAACCAAGGTATGTCAATTTCGAGGACGAAATTTCCTAATAGGGAGGGGGAGAATTGTGATAACCCTAATATAATTATGATAAATTATGTTTAAATTGTGATTAGATTATGTGATATGGATAATATAATATTAGTATATATATAATGTTAATTTATTATGTTTAGTCTAATCCTACCTTCATAAAGCATGAAATATCGAATTAGTTACAAATGTGAAATTTTGAAGTTATCGGTAGGAATATTCCTGTTGGAGGCTAGTTTTGACCATTATAACATATCAATTGACTTGAGGTGAAAACTAGATAGTGGTATTAAGGTGAGTTATGGTTGTAACACAATACACGGTGTGTGAAACGGAGGTCCGAGTAAGAAGTTATACAGAAATTACTAACCAAGGACAAATATGTCCATTCGTTTAAGTGGTAATTTGTCCTTTATGCCCAATAAGTGTCTTAAATTGATTGGTTGGAAGTGGAGGTTGGTTTGGCAGACTTAAACCCTTGAGACATCCTCCTTTCTTCAGCAAACTCAGCTTGGGAGAGTTTTAGGTTGAGGAAAAACAATTGTGAGGGTTAGGAAGAAGAAAGTGAGGAGAAACATTCAGAAAGTTTTTTAGAAAAATGCTTAAAAGTCCCTAAGGTAATTCCACCCATGAATCTTGCTATTTTTCTTGTATTTATGATTTATATGATATAAATCCTTGATTGTTTATTGAACTTTCATGCTTGGGTGCATATGTAGGGATATATGCAAGTTTAAACAAAGTTGAATGTGTAAACCCTTAAATTGCTTTGTTTAGTAACCTTGTTTATTCAAACTTCCATATCTTTTCGTATGATTACTAAAATTGATTAATTATAGTTGGAGGTTATCATAGATCCATATATTCATAACATATCCAAAAATTATGTAAAAATAGCAAAAAATGAATCTTGGGTGATGATTTGAAGATCGGGTATGAAATCTGCCCCCAAAGAGTAAATATGCATACCATATGTTTGATGTTTTACTTGACATAGCAAATGAACTCTAAAAATTATGAAATTTTAATCTCGTATTATTGAATATGTTTTATAAAATTGGGTGAAATATCATAGAAAGTTATGATGTATAAAAATTATGAAAATTCATGGAAGATGACTGAACCATAGATGAGCCTATAGGGCGGATTTGCTATGTGGTAAAGAAATGGGCATATCTTGCTCTAAGAAACTTAGAATGACGTGTCCTCAATTGTGTTGGAAACCTAATATGATAAGGATTGAATTACCAAGAATAATTAAAGTAGGTTTGGTCTGTAATTTGAATATGTTTGATATCATTACCTGAGTCTAGATGGGACTTCATTTATGAGGAATGATTTGAATTAAATCATATGATGCTTATGAATTGAGTTATGTTGAAGTTGTTCTTCGAATTGTTAATATTCTTATGATGATACTAATATTGTAAGAATGATAGGAAGAAAAGAATAATCGACTGAAGAAGAGACAAATAAAGGAAAAGGGAAAGCAAGGTGAGTGTACTTATGATTGTTTCATATATATAGATATATGAATATAGCTCTAAGAGCATGATTTGTTTGAATACTTCGGTATTCAGGATTTATTTGGATATTCAAATATCCAGGATTTATTTGGGTCTTATGATCCAGGATTGGAATTAGACAATGATCCAATGATCTGATTTGTCTTATGACAAGGATTTATTGGAACTCATGTTCTAGGATTTATTATTGCCAATGGGTAGAATTGTTTGGATCTTATTATCCAAGATTTGTTATTGCCAATGGGCAGGATTGTTCGAATTTTATATCCTCATATTCGATATAGAATTGTTATTTCTTTGTAGGGAAGGAGTACCTCACTAAGCTTAATGCTTACGGTTCATAATTTAACAATTTCAGGTTTGTACGCTGTCAGCTAGGATACCATATGATCGGTAACCTTAAGAGTTGCACCGTTGGAAAGCGCTGGGTTCTAAATATGGGGATTTTATCATTGTCAAGCTGAAGATTTTAATACACTCACACATTGTATATATTGCGTTAGCATGGATTGAGTTGAAGATTGTGAAATTTAATAATAGCTAATCATAGTATTGTATGTCCGCTTAATTATGACTCTGATATTGATTTCATTATGGTATAAGAATAATATTATGTTCATTATGCACATTATGCAGAAAAATATTGATAAATGAATTATATTTCCAATGTGCTCAAGATTATGATCCAATTATTCTAATAACAAATGATTAGTATGGATACTGGGTTTGGGGTGTGACAACTTAGGTTCGTCCGAATCGATAACTAGTCAAGCAAATTAGTCTGTTAATGGTCGACCACATAATCGTAATGCTAAGCTATTGGTAGGCCACAATCGTATATAGTAAACATAAGAAACAACTTATATTTTATTCAATAAAAAAGAATATAACACCATTACAAGTTATTGTTTTTCAATACAGGATCAAACAAAATCCAATGTAAACACTTTTCATTGAGTAGATACTTTCCAAGATCTTTATCAATCCCTTTCAGGTGGAATTGCCAGAGTAGATGGAAGAACAACATATCCCAATTCCCTAAGCCTCTCTTGTCGGCTGGAGCTAGGCTTATCCATCAAGTACAGAGGTTGGACAAAAGTATCCTCCCCATAAAGGCCATAATCACCAAGTCATATTTTAATAAGGATTATAGGGATATCATAAGTGGGAATACAAATAATGTCCATCTTGAATGGAGGAGTATGATATCTAGACAGTCTGAGTCAATCTAGTTCCATAAAGTATCCTCCTTCGGTACCTTTTGAACTGTCAAAGCATTTGGCCAAACCTATTTATAGTCTTGTCTCCAAGCTTGCTCTAGTTTATCGCCCATGTGTGCTAAAGCTTCATCTTATTCGTTTATCTAAATAGTATGCGAATGCTTATGAAAATGGAAGGTAAGATGGTCAACCTTCTCGTTTAGACTTTTAATACTAGTAGACTAGTTTTTTTATTAAATTGACCTGGTCACCAACATTTTTTTATCATTTCTTCCTCAATTGTGGGCCCAACAACCACCACTTAATTAGACGACAGGCCACCCTTGGGTTTTTTCAAGTTTTTAAGCTTTTCGATCAACCTAGCATTCTCTTGATCCAGAAAAGACACCCCTTCACTCTGATCAACACTTGGTGATTTTTTCAAACCATCTAACTCATCCCTCAACAAGTTATTCTCTTTCTCCAATAAGCTAGAAAAATCACAAGCACTGTTCAACTCGCATTTCATCACAAACTCCTTTTGTCATAAGTCGAAGACATGCCATGTAGTTTCTTGTCAACTCCACTTTCACTACTTAGCCGAGAAATATTTTCCTCATAATCAACATTGAAACTGGCGAGTGATGCCTTGTGATCCCTTTACATTTTTAGAATTATTTCATAATACGAGGTATTGGTCACCACAGTTTGGATGACCAACCTGTGCATGTGAAGATATTTTTCTTCGACTTAATTGGAGGCATCTAAGCCAAGCAGCTCTTCCAGCTCCTTCTCTTCCAGAGCCTCATGACTTGCCCTAAAAATTTGAACACCTCGTCTATATAAGTCACTCTCTGTAGCTACTAAAATGGACCTCCTGAATTTAAATTGTAAAACAGGGTATGAGTATAAAAGGCAAAGGAAAAGTACAATGAACATTAATATTATGTATGGTAAATAAACAGCAATCTTATTCAAATATGTTGAAGGAAGTACATGAAACTAGGACTAGGCTAAATTTAAAAAAATCAAGCATTACAAAATAAAAAATAGAAATAAGAAAGTCCTAAGGTGGCTACATATTCTCCTTATCCTGAGCCTCCTCCTCCTTAGGACGAGCTGCCACCACTGCTAACTTAGGGACCATATAAGACTCATTATTCCGTCCTCATCGTCTAATTTTTCATCAAATGGGAGGAGTAATAGGATTGAATTATTAGAAAATCTCAGAGTTTATAGTAGTACCAACCTTCTTATGAACATCATCCCATCCTTCTTTATAGGAAGACTTTTTCAGAAACTTAACCCGCACGACCATAGTTGAGAAGGCCTTGTCCCAACCACGGGTATTGGCATACTTTTTTTCCTTTTTGAATTTGGCCTTCAGGACCTGGTACTTACCCTCTACATCAGTAGCAGTCTTCTCAGCCTGGTCTGCCTTATTGGCAGCATCTTCAGTAGTCTTGACTATAATCTTCTTATCCTGTTCGACCTTTTCCACTAGGCCCTCCATTTTTCTTGATATTTTATATGTGCCTTCTTGGAGGCATCCAAATATTCCTTTAAGCCTTTAAAAGTGGCTTCCACATCGATCGAAGACTCCCTCAGCTGGTCGTCTTTCCTCAAAATCTTGTCATAGTCCACTAAAAATTATAAAGTCCGAAGAAACATAAGATTGGTCAATGATAGCATTAAGAGTACACATAAAAGAAATAAGATCAAAGGTTGAGATATTTACCAAGGCCAAGTAATGATTGTCCCTTTCCAATAATCTTACCCTTGAGAGATTAGCAGCAGTAGGTTCATTAGCATATAATACCCCTAAACCTATCAGACCCCTAGCCAAATTAGGGTTCGCTGCCACAGAAGCAGCACCCATAGGAGTCTGGATGGATTTGGTTATTTAAATGACTCCTGCCGATCGGTTGGTACCTTCTTCAATCTTTTGTATTAAGGTTAATAAGTATTCACCTCACCAGGCACCACTAGCATAGGGCGTTTGGAACCGCCCTCACTAACATCCTTTTTCTCGGTAGGGGAGGAGACTTAACTCCAGGAAGTGAATTGGGGATTCTTTTATTGACCATTTTCTCAGAGGATGAAAGTATGATTAGTAAAGAGTTGATATCCAAGGACTCAAAAGAGGATGATAATCCTCTAATAACAACGTTCCTTTATTCTTGGGAGGGGGTTTCTAAAGCAGCGATAGACGAGGATGAGGTCGGCTCGTCTAAATCATTGGGGGTTACAAGTATATACTCTGTAGGTTGAGCAATAAAAGATGTGATTGCGCTCTGATAAACCAATAACACATACGCCAAGCGGGGATAAGCTTATCCTAGCCTCTGTCGTATAGATCACACGAGCTTCAAATCAATAAAATTCACCGCAAAATAAAGTGGACAGTCTTTCATTCTTCTCGTTGTCAAACACAAACACAAAAATATTGGTCAATAAAAGGAGGAAGTTAAAAAATGAGCAAAGCAAAGAGTTTTCAATAAAGAGGATGCCGACCTATGCCATGCCCTTTCTGAAGGCAACGTGGCCCCTTGTATTTTTCACCCTTAGGAATAAGAGCATACGACTAATTCTTAACTATTGTGCCATAATCCCAATAATATTTATTGGAATCAGGATAATTCACCACTAACGCTTTGTTGGAATATCTGATCTTCGGTTAGTAAATATTGCCAGCAGTAATTCCCCAACTATAGCAATACATCAAGTTATTTATTCCTATTTGGGTTCCATAAAACTCATTAAAACGATGGAGCCCATTTATACCTCCAACTGTTTGGGTCCACTTGAGCTGGGAGACTATTGAAATATTAGCAAAACTCGAGAAATAAATGATAGAGCGGGAAAGTAATGGCACACTCAGCTATAAATACGTTGGGAAGCCAGTGACCCTCACCCAAAGCACATAAATCACATGAACAAGTAACTAACTCAGTTATTACCTAATTAGGTATTTTACGTTTTACCCTAAAATCTTTGAGGGAACTTTTATCCATAATATAAACCATCTTAAAAACTCAGAAAGGGAAAGATGAGAAAGAAAAAGTGCTTATAGTGACGATAAACACCCAGTCGAAGTTTTTCCTTAACAACGAAGTAAGAGCTTTACAATGGAAGAGGGAGTTTTAAAATTCAAGGTGAAATGAGATTTAGGGGGAAGAGATCTTTTATAGGTAGGATGACATCCGTTAATCTCCAAGACTTGAAATTATTAAATGTACCAAACGTCTCAAATATCGATATCGTCCCATATTCTCAAACGTCCATAAGACAGGCGTACCCTAGACGATTCCCTATTTTTCCAATTATTTAAAAAATTACCACCACCTTAGTGTGATTGGCTAAAAATGACAAGTCCTTGAGGTCGGATACCGACCAACACTTTCCCAAGGCACTGAGTAGCTTTGAAGATGAATACTCCATCCTTTTTCTAAACCCTTAATAACGAAGTATTAGGGGCTTTTGTTGTGGTATAAAATTATTACGCCAAGTGGACCAATAAAATAACGACACCTATCATCATTACCATTGTACCCTCAAACATCGGGTAAACTCGGTCGACTCAGGTATTATTTGGCCGATCGATTTGCCAACCACAACCAGGAAGATGAATCATCAGTAATGTGAAAAGACACACTTGGGATTTTCAACATTCACCATGTGCATGTACGTGAATAAATATCCACCTGCATGTTATCGCGCGAAGATGTAAATGCCTAGTGTGTAAAGGCATTCCATATCTTTAACTTTCAGCTACTATAAATGTAAGGACATAAATTTCCAATTGAGTCCCTGTATTGTTTTGACTTAATTCCGTGAACAAAACTGTGTTTGTAATATGTCATAGGGAGAATTTTATTTTATCACGATCCCACTTGGTGTATGACGTATTGAAGAAATTGAAGGCGTTGCGAAAAAGAGTCAAAGAATTAAATCATGCCGAAGTTTAACTGGTGCAAGTTTATTCGTCTTCAAAGTTAATTTCATTCCGAGATCACTCAGGTATGAATGTGTATAATTTATGGTGCTCTATTATTTTATAAAAGATAAGGATGTAATTTTTATAAAGAAAAATGTTTTTAAATGTTTTAAAAGTGTTTTAAAGGTTTAAACTACGTTTTATGATGATAATCTAGTAAAAGAGTTTGACATTTTTGGATCTCTCATTGGAGGAGACGTTTTAAACAAAAAGTCAAAAAGTCAAACTTTTGCGCTGTCATTCAAACGACATCCAATCTCGTTCGAACGAGTTCCTCAAGTTGTTCAAACGACATGTTTTTCAAGGCGGCATTTAAATCTTATTTAAACAGTGTTTTCATCATAATTTTGAGGGTGTGCATTCTGGAAAATAATATTCGACCAGAAACTTGTTTTGCACATGTTTTCTAAGGTTTACAAAACATAAACACATCCTTAGAGTTTGCATAGATCCGAGTTATCATTCTTATATGTTTAAGTGATCTTGCTGCACCAAAGTTGTTTGTTTTACACATTGAACATCAAAGGGTTTTGCGGTGAAGAAGCGACGAACATCGTGTTTGACATCGTAGACGAATCAAAGCCATTCGGTGGACACCAAGACATACGTGGACGTGTGTGTTGTGGACAGGTATCGTGGACGAAGGAATTTCTGCGTGGCACTATTGAAGAACGGTTAAAGATCAGAAGGAGCGTCAAGACCCGTGGGGATCAAGTCTTAGTGTAAGGCTAATCTGTCTTTGTAAAACTATTATTCATAGTGATTGTCTGGCTTGGGCCGTCCAAGGTTGTTTTCCCGTGTTGGGTTTTTTCCTCGTACATCCGGCGTTGTTAGTAATTTTTACTTTACTTTACTTGCTTTAATCACTATATGCATGTTTAGGATTAATCAAGATAAAACTGGTTTAAAGTAAGAATTGGGTTTTCACAACTTGGTTTGCTGTATAATTAAAAGTTGGATCTTTTTCGAAGAAAAATTAGTTTTATTTGATACACACATACCGGACTACTCACAACTCTTCAATAAATACACTATTACTTCTCTTAGCTGGGACATAACCACTTCATTCTAAATCCTAAAAGCTATTACTAAGAGCCTGGTACAACACCCTAAAAACATAGTGGCATTACCCTGTGGATGTAGGCTCTATTCTTGAGCTGAACCACATAAAAATCTCGGGTCTCTTTATAATTTTTTTATTTCTTCATTATAACATATTTATCCATGATTACAAATTTAGGTAACTCAAGTTAAGATCCTTCCCTAAATATAAAAATAAAAATTAGACATCAACGATGGCTATTCTTTCAGGACTCACGAGTTCCAAAATCAGGAGAATTTTTAAGGAACTGTCCTAAGGGAAATGAGGACATTCATGGGCTCCTATCATCCTTGAGGAAATACAAAGACACAAAGGAATTTCTAGTAGATCTGATCGGGCTTTAATAAAGGAAAATCTCATAAATATATGGGAACTCAAGGATTTACGAGGACAACTGAATCATTTTTTATGGTGAAGGGAATGCCAAATTAGTTCATGGCTCATGATTTAAAGGTATACTAACAATTTAATGAGATGCCTTAGAGACTAAAGATTGTGAAGCCTCAACAAGTTAATGCACTATAAAAATCAAAGGAAAAATAGCAAAGCATTATGATTTCTCTTATCCTCGTAGATTTCGCATCCAAGTGAGTTTTAGGTATAATGTCTTCATCTTCGATGGCAAATCCCAGATTCCATATAAAATAAGAAAGGAGTCTGTCTTTTTCAGACATAGTGTCAAGAAAATTAAAGAACTAAAAAGAGATATAAGTGTGGATGGGGCATATAAGGATAGTTCCTTTAGTGAAGAAGAAAAAGATGAAATGATGGTTATGGATGCAATAAGACCTGCTCAAGGGACTGCTCAACACCAATTCATTTAATTTGGATCTCTACCATAACAAGTGCCAATCAAAATAGAAGTGATACTCCCAAATATGTTCAACGCTGGAGGGGGATAAGAAGTCCCAAAGATAGAGACGGATTGAGATGATGGATCAGAGGTAGGCAACTTTAATTTATTTATGTGTACTTTGGATCTCATATATGGGTTCGAAGAGCCTACAAAAAATATGACAAATTACATTAAGCCTTTCTTTTGGGTGAATGGAGTTTTAATCAATCAAATATTAAAAGATAACAGTGTTGTCGTTAACATAATGACATACACCGTACTTTCTAAAATTAATAAACAAAATGACAAATTAGTTCAAACCTATAATATAATCTCTAATTTTGTTAGAGATGAAAAGTCGACCAAAGGTTTACTTCCAATTGACATTAAAGTAGGCTCAAAAAGTAAAAATTTGATTTCTTTATCATTAATGGTAAACCAAGATCTAATATTTTACTTGGTAGAGATTGAATCCATTTTGACACCAAAAGTTGTTGCTAATAAAGGAGGATAGGAACGTAAAGGAGGTGGAAAATACCCTTTTCCATTCCACACCACCTCTAATTATTTTGCATCTAAAATCTACCAGGAAAATGGGAGACATGTCAAGGTGGACGCTTTGATACACCAAATGAAAAACACAAAATAGTTGATGAATGGATAGTACAACTATTGATTTACTAAAGGCCAATGAAGCTTTGACCATGGTGTTGTATAAATTTACAAATTTAGACATGAATGAAAAAATTAATGAGGAAAGGACCATAGACCGGTTTGACTATTTATTCAAATAAGATAAAGAGGATGAAAAACCTTAATAAGATGGTGATTTAACAAGTTCACTGATAGAATATGAAGAGTTCATAGTAAATCGACTGGATTCTTTGTTAGAAGTGAACTTAGGAACCAAATATAATAATATGGTGACATTATGTCGAGTTTTTATTATTAAACCATGTGTAAAACATATTATTTTCATTAATAAATTATTTTGTTCATTTTGAAATTAGAATCATTTTTATGAGAATGATTTATATTTGTTTAAATATATTGTTTCATATATATGCCGATCAATGGAGCTTAGTAGGAATTTAGGTAATTTGACTTCGGGTTGATCACAAGGAGATTGAAATTCCAATTCTAGCATTATTGCAAAGTTCACAACCTAGATGAGGAGTTGCATCCTATGTAAACGGTTGTGATGCAATCCTATCAGTTTATCTTAAATTGTGGGAACCTATGTGATGGTTCGAGAACTTGTACAATAGTCCAACAGAGGATTGTGATCGGTACATCTCAGGAATGTATTGAACATGACCACCCATGAGATTTGAGTCTAAAGGTTGTCTTGATTAGACTCAGGTAATCTCACACCATTTACAAATGGTGCATAGATTGTTAATCCTGATAATTATGATGATTGGAATACTTATATGATTGTTGCTTTGATTATTATGGGTGCAATTTGATTTTAGATCGAATCAAATGATCCCATTATATTGGTTGATAGTTATGTAAGTACGTTTGAGATCTTAATTCAAAGGAATTCGTGTCTAAGGATATCTTGGATTGCGATACCCCCTTGATCGACTTATAAGATTTGTTTTCACCAGTAAACCTGATCAATGGATTATTTGTAATACACTAGGAGTAGCATAATAAGTTAAGTTTAAGAATCAAGGAATTGATTAGATATTGGTTTAGGTCAATGGGAGGAAAATTTATTTAACCAAGCAAGTATTGGAATCTTAACGCGGGGAATCACATTAGGTACTGTTATCAACTTTGAAAATAAGACCTCATTATATCTAAGTTCTTTTTTAGATAAATAAATGAAAGTACATATATAATTATTTAGTGGAATATATTATGATTAAATAAATAAAGAAAATTAATTACGATAATTATAATTTGGGATATTAGAGTCTTTATTTTAAAGCCAATTTAATTATTTATCATGGATCCTTGGTATAGTCCAAATACTCAAGTAGTTAGGCCTAGATTATGAAGAAACCTAGCTTAGCCCAAGCTCGCCTCTTGTACTAATATATAAATGTGTGGGAAGAGGTTTTAATCATTATTTTTCATTATTAGGGTTTGAGAAGGGAAAAAGGACACTTATCACATTTCTGTGAAGAGTCCAATAGAGAGATGATCACATCTCACTATAAATCAAGGGTTTTCATTTCAAAATATGCCCACACATATATCTAACCTTGGAAACATCATATACTAGAAGATCTATGATTTTTAGAATGTTCAAGCAAGATTTTGGAGATCCATAAGATGGCCGGCCTTCTTCATCAACAAATATCTTTCTCACTATTAGATTGCAACTGGATTTGCAAAGGTGTTATATTCAAAACCCTAGGTTTGTTCTTAAAACCTAATTTTGGCTTTTCTTTTATTTAATTAATCGAAGATTCAACGTCTGTAATTTTTTATTCCGCGTATATCAATCCTCAATTTGGTATCAAAGCCTTTGGTTTAAATCAATCATCCATTGTAAAGGTCCGTGTTATCCAATAAAGAAAACCCTAGTTTTTCATATTATGGGATTATGTATCTTTGTGCATGCTTTTGTACTAACATAGTTTGTAGAATGTGGCCATCCGATATTAGATGGGTTCACCTCGGAAAGAAAAATAGGATTTAACATTACGAGATTAAGGAAGAAAATCATCTTTCCTCCACTTTCACGGTATTCGCGGGATCCAACGAACATAAATTGGCCATTGTCAATGGGGTGAAAATATAGAACATGGAGTGGCGAGCCTATTTTTCTCAAAATAGGCAAAAGATGCCGCCTCTTCCTAAGAAACGGCATTAAAGACAAATTGATGCATACGAAACCAAATAGATCACAGGTTAAGTGACTAAGTTACGGAATGAGAAGGTGTTAGGTACTCATTCCACCCTTTCAGTCTCTTATGGGCTATACCAATATTCTTTTTTTCTCCAGAATGCAATTTATGTATATAATGTGTGCGGAGTGACACAGGTGAAAAAATAAGTCGTCATACCCATGACATGGAAAAGACGGGGATAAGTCATTCCGTGGAGTATAAATAAAAGGAAAGAAAGCAATCTAAAAGATAGCCAAATTTTGAACAGCACACTAGATCACAATTCATCGTAAAGAATGGAATACACATGTCTAACGGGGTGGCTAAAATATAATAAAGAGAAAAGGCTAAGCTATATGCAATTCACCAGATCATAATCCACTATAAAGAAATGGATATTCATGACTGACGGGATTACAAAAAATGAAAGAGAATTAAAATATGAAAATATATATAATATGAGCAATAAACCGAATCATGATTCATTATGAGGAAGTGAATATGCACGTTTGACGGAGTTGCTAATAACATATAAACTAGTATGTATATGTGTATATTTATATGTTGGAGATCACGGTATGGACCATTGGAAAGGGGATTTAGATCCTTAAGAGTGTTCAATGAACATCCCTCGGGTTAGAGAGTTAGCCAAGGTCAAACAGGGCTCGACAGTGTCGGTGCCTCTAGATCAGGGTTTAGAGTAAAAAAAATGAGTACGCATGAATCGTGAGGGAGATTTGTGTATGGTATGGACCGTTGAAAAGAGGATTCATAGACATATAAGAGTTCAATGAGCTTCGCTCAAGTTAGAGGGTTAACTGAGGTTAAACTAGGCTCTAGAGTACCCGGTGGCCTCTGGATCAAGGTTAGGAGTAAAAAGGTGAGTACAGATGAACCGTGAGGTTGATTTGTGCATGGTATGGACCATTGAAATGAGGATTCAAAGCCCTATGAGAGTTTAATGACCTTCGCTCAAGTTGAAGTGTTGATCGACATCAAACGGGGCTCAGGAGCACCCTATGGCCTATAGATATGGGTTCAGAGTAGGACCTAGGGTTTTATGGTGGGAGGATAAGTATTAAGGACCTAAGGAGGTATTTAAAGGGTATTAGGATGGGGTTTTTACATAGCCCCTCGACGGGAAAGCTTGGAATAAGAGGAAGTCATTGAAGGATAAATACTTCATCGATGTTCAAGGGTTGAGGATGGTCGAGGACCCTGTTGAGGATTTGAAGGTGGCCAATTAGAGTGATGAGGTCAAATTTTCAACCTACGTCAATTTTGTAGACCTAAAGAGTTGAAATGACATATTCAGAGGGTCGAGGTCGATTACGTGGACCTAAAAGTTGAGATGATCGATTTAGAGGGTCGAGCTTGATTTTGCGAACCTAAAGAGTTGATATTATTGATTGAGAAGGTAAAGGTCAATTCTGCAGACATAAAGAATTGAGATGATGAATTCATAGCGTCCAGGTCGATTCTGCGAACCTGAAGAGTTGAGATGATTGATTGAGAGGGTTGAAGTTAATTATGTGGAACTGAATAGTTGAGATGATCGATTTGGAGTGTCTAGGTTGATTATGTGGATCTTAGGAGTTAAGATGATCGATTTAAAGGGTCGAGGCCGATTCCGCATACCTAAGAGTTGAGGTGATCGATTTAGAGTGTCGAGGTTGATTCTACGGACCTAAAAAGTTAATGCAACCAATTTAGAGGGTCAAGGTCGATTATACAGACCTAAGGAATTGAGATGATCTCTTTTAGGGTTCGAGGTCAATTCTGCGGACCTAACTAGTTGAGATGACCAATTCGGGAGTCGAGGTCAATTTTGTGAACCTAAATAGTTGAAAACAATTTTGGGAGTTGAGGTTGATTCTGAGGACCTAAAAATTTGAGATGATCTATTCAGAGGATCGAAGTCGATTTTATGAACCTAAGAGTTGAGATGATTGATTTTAGGGGACAAGGTTGATTCTATAGACCTAAGAGTTGAGATGATCGATTCAGAGGTTGAGGTCGATTATACGGACCTAGGTCGATTCTATGGAACTAAATATTTAAGGTGACCAATTCAGAGAGTCGATATCAATTATACGAACCTAAAAACTTAAGAAGATCGATTCAGAGGGTCAAGGTTAGTTGTGCAGACCTAACGAGTTACTAACGAGGAGCGTTCTATAATTTTTACCCTGTGGTGAAGGTGTTGTATATCAAGTGCTGGTGCACTTCGATTTTAGTTCAGTTGGGGAGTATGTTGGTGATGAGATCTCTGTATGTAGTTTCATGCTTATTTAATAAGTTTTCTCGAAGCCATGATGCATTCGACCTTACGGGGATTTTTTGAGAATTTTTGTGAATTTAATACTCTATTTGCACTTGGTAGATTATTAACTCTTAATGGGGAATTAGGTGACATTATGACCTTGGTGTTTGTCCTTGAGGGCTACAGGGATTACGAGCATGCATGCCCAGATGCGGAGGTGGTTGGCACATGAGTTCGGGAACGTTTGGTATATGGAGACTTGGCATTAACCATGTTGTATGATTGATTTAGTGGATTTTCTTTGTACCTGGAAATAGACTCAAAAAGGCAAAAAAGAGGCATCTTTTGTTTGATTATATTGATTTAGTGTCTTATTCTACATGCACTTTAATTTTTTAAGTTTTAGGGAAAATATGTTTTTAGGAATTTCTTAAATATATTTTCAGTACATTTGGATAAAGGATGGCCTTGGAAGCTTGGTTGTAAAGAGATTCCCTTTGAAGGGACTTATTTCAAAATAAAAGGGTTTATAAGAGAAAAATGAGGGTTTTACGACTGATATATTCCTAGCCTGCTTGTTGGCTTGTTAGTTCATGTACACTGCTTTTTAATTTTTTTATCGCACTGTTCTTATATTATTGGTATTCAAATTTTGCCAAAACATTACTGGTTTGGTTAGTCTACGGATAAGGAGATAGAAAGCTTGATGTTAAGTTGAGGTAGTTGTCTTTATTGGATTATGTTGAATTCGGTGTGTCGGAAAGACAATACCGCTAATGGTTTTGCTAGTGTTGTGGCCCTATGGTTGACTGCCAGGATTTTTTAGTGACCGGTGATATGGCAATGGAACTTCAGGTAGCCACAATAGTGTTGTGGATGTCTTATCAATGTAATCTAACTGCTTTCATATTAGCAAAGACCTTGAATGGACTAGATGTCTGAAAAGAAGGTCGGGCCACTTTCTTGTGGGGAGTCCTGTGATGTTGTTCATGTGGTTGTCTGAGAGACTCCACCCTCCTCCCGAGTTCCCAATTTCTTTTTTCGATCTTTCTTTATTTTTTTCCATAAACAGAGAATTGGGTGAATTGGCTCATAGAGCATGGGGTGCGTAGTCTTCACTGGTCTGTATCATAGTGGGGCAATTTATAACCCGTCTTGAAATTGGGTGATTACCAATATGTGTGGTTGGTGGGGATTTCCCAAACCTTTTCCTATTTTCTATGGAGACTTTTATGCTAAGTGGGATAGAAGTAAATCGTTCCTTTGCGTATAACTAACTTCTTTCCCATAGAGAACTTGACTGAGTCATTGAGAATGGTTTTAAGGCCTTTATGGTAGTGCTGTCGACCATTTACCCGACCCTCTCAGTCTGTCGAGGAGGCTGGGTTCATAGTCGTAGATTATCTAAAGTGGATATGGAAGTGGGTGGTTATGGAGATTCTTTCTAAAGAGATTGGCCAGAGATGGGTTATGATGTTCGACACTTTGGGGGAAGATGTCTTGGTTTCATCTAAGCTAATTAAGTCCTATAACCTCATGGAGAAGATACAGAATCATAACCAAGATTGGGATTCTTAGTGTCCTTCAGGGGAAAGAAATGATGATGAAGAGGGTCCATCGAGTAGATGAAGGCAGGTCCTTAATATGAGGGAGGTTGGTGATGTGAAGCATATGAAAATGTTGGTTGTGTTGGTATTAAGGTGTTTTGGTTTTGTGAAGATTTTATGAATGTTGGTTGTATTTTGTTCCTATTATTGATATTTCATGTAATTGATGTACCCTATTTTTTTTTAATAAAAGACAATGATGATTTCAACGCATTTTTTCCTATCTTTGATAATTTTTTTATTTGAACTATTGATATTGATCACTAAGGCATACATAATCCTTTTGTTTGTTTAAATGATGAGGGATGCCATCATCCTCGAAGGGAGAAAAGAATAGAATTTTGTGATAGAGAAAGGATCGTTCCCACATGTCTTATGGGCTGCCTACTACCTCTGCGGGGTTTGAAAATTATGAGCTTATTTTTTTTTTTTGAAAAATGGTGATTTTTGAGAGAAAATCAAGTCCTACGTAATTCCGAGTAAAGAGAGGGGAAACAATTTTTTAAAGAATAGTAGGGAGGTTAGAAGAGTCATAGTGTGACGAGAGTTCGAATTAGGTGTAAAATTTCTTAAGATAGTCCAAATTGCCTAGACGCGCCATTTCTTCTCCCTCGAGGTCTACGAGCATAGCGGTGCTACTAAACATGATTTTCTTTACGATGTCAGGGCCACTCCAATTGCGCTTGAATTTTCCACTCAAATTCTAGACAAGTTCTATGATTTCGGGTAAGATCTCCTTTTTGGACATCGCGGTCCTTGACCTTTTTTTGTAATGATTTCATAATACAACAATGGTACCCTTGTATATGATATAGGACTTTTAATCTCCTTTTATTTAAGATCACAAGTTTGTCGTAACAGTTTTGCTGACAATCCTTTTCATTGATTTGATTTTCGAGCATAACCTGCAAATAAGCTATTTAAAGTTCAACAAGAGGGACTGCCTCTATGCCATATACCAAAGAGAAGGGAGAAGCCCTAGTGGGTACTCTATTAGAGGTACGGTAGCCCCACAAGGCATGGGATTCGATCGACCCAATATCGATAGCTTTCGGTCATTTTGCTAATAATGGTCTTTAGGCTTTTATTGGTGGCTTGGATAACCCCATTGCTTTGTGGTCAGTAAAGAGAGGACTCGTACTTTTGGATTCTATACTCATCGATTAGTTTTGTGACCTCAACTTTAAAATAGAGCCCATTTTTTTGTACTAGCTCGTGCGGAACTCCGTAGTGGCAGATGGTATTATTTCTGATGAATTTAGCTATTTTTTTTACATTCTACGTCGTGTATGACTCAACTTTGACCCATTTCGTGAAGTAGTCAATGGTGACCAGGATAAATTCATGTCCGTTTAAGGCCTTGGGAGTGACTCTCGTGATCATGTTGATAAGCACCCAAAACTGTACAATTTATACCCCGAATATATGAATTTTAGTTCACAATTCTCGACAATATGCGTCTTATGCTCTTAATTGTTCAATATGCAGGTTTAATTGCAGTTGCGGTGTCAAAAGCTATATTTTCAGGCAATTTGCAGTTAAAATGGAGCTAATTCCCTCTCCTGTACCCTAACCCGAGCCTAAACCTCCCCTGTGTGTGTTTTGTTTGTGTCTTTTTATTATTTTTTAGATTTTTAGTTTGAGTCATTTTTATTTTTAGGATTTATTTTAGATTTATTTAGTATTTTCTAGGTTTTATTTTATTTTATTAGTACAATTTTATTTTATTTTGATTTTTATTAGTTTTTAGTGTAGTCTTATTTTATTAGGATTAATTTTTTGGAGTTTATTTTTAGTTTTTTATATTTTATATTTTTTTAGAACTTTAATTTTCATTTAGATTTTTAGTTTTTATTTCTTTTGTTTTATTTAGTTTTTATTTAAGATTAGGATTTTATTTTTTATTTTTAATATTTTTATTTTTTAATTTCTTTAGTTTGTTTTATTTTTAGTGAGATTTATTTTTTATTTTTGTTGAGTCTTTATTATTTTAGTTAGGTGTCCAAAACAAACACACACCCACACCCTACTCCTATACACACTAATACACCTAAAAATACCTCACTCGCCCTCACCATTAAACCCTACACCTCACCTACACCCTATCATCACCACTTCATCTTCAACCTCGCTCCAACCCCATTTCTCTCTCCTAATCCCCATAACTAAACTCCACCACCATCACCATCCTTATTCCTCCATAACCCATTTTCTTTCAACCCAACACACAACCATACTACCAAACAAGAGAACCCACCTGCACATCCTAAAATCCGGCGACCCCTTATCCGTTTCCACCCCTGCCGGCCACCTCTGGCCTCTCTCCCTCACTCTGCGACCCGCCTATGCCCCTACCCATCCGATCCCGTCGCCGAACCCCGCTTGAGACACCACTGATCGTCGATGATATCCCTCCGGCCAGCTACAAACCCCACCGCTGCCGGCAGTGCACCTACCCCAGCAGCCGTCGACCCTACACTCATTTTCGCTGGCGACGAAACCTCTACCTCTGGTGGTGCGCCAACCCACAACCCGAACCCGACTACCCATTTACCTCAACCCGAATCCATCGACCTCCACCTGCTCTCCAACCATCCAAATCCACACTCCATTACCCATGTCCAACCCATTTACATCCAAACCCATTTTCACAAATTCCACGACTTATCTCCTGCAACTCCAAGATAAACAAACCAACACTAAACCATTTAACCCATGTGCCACTTAAACCCTCTTTTACCCTTTTATCCAAATACCCCAAATAACACCTTTCACACCTTTTACCCAAAGCACCCCCATTAACCATATCAGATTTTTTATTCCCCCACCCCTCATTCACATGACCTCACACCATATCCACATGCACCCTTACCCATATACCCAATATACCCCTTTGCTCTATGTGCCTACTATATAAGAAGACCATGCTCATTCAAAGGAAAGAAATTAAGCTAGATAGATAGGAATTTTTAGAGAGTGAAAGTTTAGGGTTAGAAATCAATTAGGATAAACACTATTTTGTATATAGTTTTTCTTTTTCTTTTTTGAGATTATTGAGTGATAAATGTGTGAGGATTAATTTGAGTGAAATTTTTATGTAATATTGTTTGGATCACTCAAGTTGATGGATTATGAATTTCAACTCATGGATTGAAGATCAATTAAGCATCAAGAGATTGGGGTTTGATTGTTCTTCTCTCATCTCATTTATTTTATGCCTTTTGATTATTAATTTGTCATATTTCATATCATGTTAGGCTAAATTCCCTTTCAAGGGGTGGGGTAAAACCCTTATTTGATGTTATTTTATTTTAATTAGTTTGATTACTTGAAAATTCCCTTTGAATATTATTTTTGATCCCTCACCCTTAAATTTATGTCTCGAGAGAGGGTAATTGATTTTCGAGAGAAAATCGAAATTCTAGTTATAATACCTATTTTAGATTCGAACTAGAGATAGGGGTTTCGTAAGTGGGATATTATAACTTGAATTTTAACTCTAAATTTATTTTCTAAGATTTATATAAATTTTAATTGATCGATCCTAGCGGGTGATTAATTAAAAGGAGTGTAGATCTATTTTTCTAGAGTTGTGGGGTGTTAAACTTAATTTTCTAAAAGGTTACTACTAAAATTACATTTGCAACGAGAGTTGATTTTTAATTTTGATATTAATTTGGGAGAATTCAATTAATTAAATTAATTAGTTAGAATAGCTAAAAGTTGTGGTGTAATCCCATTCCTTGATTGTTCTCACCATTATTTACCTCACTTTATCTCTTATTTTAGTTTAGACTTAATTTTTCATTTTAGTAACTTTCTAGTTAGTTGTTATCATATCACATTTAATTTTGCTTAGTTTAAATCATCACCTCACCCTATTGTTTTAATATTGAAAAAGCTAAAAAAATTAGAAAAGTGAAAAAGCACAAAAAGAAAATAAAAAGTGAATTACAATTGAATTTGTCTCTAGCTTACCCCCTTGAAAGTGGATTGATACCCTTACTTACCTGTACACTAGTTTTGTTATAATTTTGTAGGTATTTAAGGATTTTGACTAACTTGGATTACAACAACGACACATACAAAAAGCTTAGTTATCAAATGGCGCCGTTGCCATTCTTGGGAGCGTGAAGCACTTGGAGCAAATTTCAACTTGTAGTTCATTTATTTTTTTGCAGTTTATTATTTTTTGTACCATTTTTATATTTTTAGAAGGCTTGTATTAGGATTTCTATCATTGCTTGTATTGCGGTGCTTAGAGACACCATTTACTTTTCATTTAAATTTGTAATAAAAAGAAGAAAGCGTGATAGGGAGACCGGACAAGGTTGAGAGAGGGCGTCCAAAGGCGAGGATTTAGAAGCCTCTCTACCTTGGGTCGGTAGGACTCCCAGGGACGACTGAGATTGGCATAATCTCCCCCCGGTCGACTCAAATTTTTCGGCACCTCACGGCGTAAAAACCGTGGGAGGTACATTTCTCAAACCCTCGCACCTCTCCTGTTAGCGAGTCAATTCTTTTGTGTGCTCTTGTGTGCTCTTACTTGATTTTATTCTCGCATTTATTTTCGAATGGTGTGATGAATTAATTGACTAAGACCTACACCCGGTCACTCACGAGAAGGGATTTCGTCACCCGACTCACTCGCTTACCAATTGTGTGCTACCCTAGCCATCATTAAATTTAAAATCAATCAACTAGGTAGCCCAATAGGAGAAAATTTTACAAAGGCGATCACTCCGATTTCCGTGATTTTTTTATCGCCCACGGACTAAATTAAAATTTGACTATCCCTTTCACTAAATTTAAAGATCAAAATTAGTTATGTGCTAGTTAGGATTTCTTCTTGACTTGTGTGTGTGTCCAATTCATTTTTCGGTAGTCAGTTTTAGTGAGTTCGTCCAAAATCAAGAGGCCATATTTTCCTCACCTTTTCTTCTAAAAAATCCAAAAATATTTTATTTATTTCATTTTAGAAAAATCCAACAATATTTTCTCTCTCATTTTTTAAAAATCCAAAAATATTTTCTTTCCTTTTGAAAAAATTTACAAAATCCAAAAATAAATAAATATTTCTCTCCTCATAGCCGAAGAACGTCCTTTACGGGACTACTTTGGTCATTTTCCATTGACACGTGACACGTGTGAGAGTGATCTCGAGCCCTCTCTTTATAATATTCTTAGTGGTTTCACATCTCTCACGAGTGCCCTTGATAATCTTGACCCGTCCATGTACGCACCTCCTATTCCATCACCCTCGGTGTCAAGTGTCGACGTGTCGCGTACCTTGTCATGCACCCATTGTTCCTATGCCGATCACGTGTCCCATGAGTGTCCATACTTTCCATATCCATCAGAACCCACCGTGGCACATGTGTATCCATATGACACTGTTCCGGAACCCACCTCGGTCTACTACCCCGATATACCTAATCCCGAGTTGTGTGAGTACTCTAGCTATTCGTGGAGGCTTGATCACCCTTCCACGCAATACGAATCCCAACCCGATGTTGTGGATCCTCACACGTTCCAACAGTCGTCATGGCAACCTTGTGCACCCATTCACGATCAGTTCCCTCACTACGCACCCCATGCGCATCAACCAATTGTCCATCACGAAAGCGATCCTTTAGTGCATGATGAACTTGACCCACTCCACACACTTCCTTTGAGTATTCTGCATATAGTCCTGTCAGTATCGAGTTGTGTCCACCTCACCCACCGCCACCACCCGTCACTCCACCACCACCATCATCCACCTCCGCTCTCGAAAGCCTCTTGCCAAAGTTCATACTCAAGCAAGAACAAGCCACTAAAATTCAAAATGAATCCCTCCAACGGCTTAAACAAAGATTAAATGAAATTGAGTGTGCGAGAGAGTCAGACATTCCCATGGACCCACCCATCGTTGCAATCGAGTGTGACGATGATGTGTCCTCTTGTGACACGAATTTTGAGTGTGACCAACCATACCACCTTGAGAATCTCGAAGTTGAGACCATCCCATGGTCTGGGCTCCAAGTCGACAATTATGTTGACTTACCTTTAGATAGTGAGCCTGATCAATTCCCACCATGTCCATATGAACCCCACTTTAAGGTTCCCATTCACCTTCCCACTCTCGTAATATCCAAAATAATGCCTGAGTCTACGCCTATGGAGCCCACCGTATTTGATCCCGAGGAACCAATTTATCCTAGGTTAGCTCCGGCTACGAGTGTTCACCATTTTCTTGAGATAGAATCCGTGATAGTTCCTAACTATCCGTATTTGGATCCTATTCTACCATGCATGGCTCCCTTTGAGACTAATATTTGTAATGATTCCTCTATCTTAGATCTTGGTGCCTCGTCTCACCCACCCACCTCATTTACCGATGCTACTTTTATGGAGAATGTGACAACTCTATCTTTAGAAACCACACTCCCATGTGAGTATTCCTTTACTCCTCCCAATGAGTGTGTGTATCCCACGCTTGAGTTGGATCATATTCCTCCACCATTTATCCCACCCGACCCACCCATTATCCCTTCCACCCCACCACCTGGTTTGGATCTTGACTTTACACACTTCATGTTTCCATCTACATTTTTAGATCCTCACCTAAAACCATCTTCCACCTTCCATGAGAGTATTTTTGGTGCTACTCTCCACCGTGACACCGAGCTTGTTACCCCATGTACACCACTCTCTTGTGGTGTTGATTTCTTCCCGAGATAGCTCCCTGGCGTGTCACGGCAAGACCATTATCATCGCCCATTTATAGAATGGTCATGTGATTTTTCTAAGGCCCATTCAATTCAACTTAGAAAACCCTTTTTCCTTCCTCACCAACTAGAGCACCATTCGTATAGGTCCCTTGTTGCCCTCACCTTTAAGCTCAACAAGGCCCGTGGTCGATGCCTATTCACCCTTTCCACCATCACCTTTACCCTAATACCCACCCACCCATGGTCCACCGCTACTTTGCATCGTGTGATGCACTTTGCCATACAAGTTCATTGACCATTTTAGCCTCTATCCAACAAGACTGACGCTTCAGTCTTATTTGGGGGTGATTCTCATCACCACTTTTTCTGCCACCCCGAGCTTTCCTAGTTCCTATCTTTAGGGTGAGAATGGTTCGGTCTGGCTGAAGACATTAAACTTAGCTCTACCGGGAGGCAGCCCGCGTTTCTTGTACTAGTCTGATCCTGTTTGAGGGTGGTATTTCACATCACCCAATGCTTTATCATGCTTATAGACTTGTACACTTTTTTTTCTTTTTTTTTATCATTTATTCAGGTTTCATCTTGGCTATGCATGGTCCATTTCATTAGTGATTCATTCTGGTAATCTCTTTCCTACCTTATGCTCTCAATTTTAAAAATCATTTTTACCTAACATCAAGGACGATGTTCCTTTTTGCTTGGGGTGGGGAATTTTATCAAAATTGTACCTCTTTTGAATTTTGTTGATTTTTAAACCTGATTTTTAAAATTTTGTGCAGTTTCTTTCATCTCAATCAATGATGTGAATTTTCAATCATCCATCCTTTTAAGTCTAGGAATCAAGCTAGAGGATTTATATTTTTTCTAAATAGCTTATGTAATACGTATCAAGGCATATTGCACTATGAATTCCTAGACTCAACAAAAATTTGCGCACTTATCACGCCATTACGTTTAGAGTTGAAGAGTACTACAATTCTAAAGAGAACCTTAAGGATCACTAGTAGAGACTTTAGCCCGTGAGATTCGTGCCTTTCACCTTTTAGAGAGTTTTACGCAATCTCCGAGTCACAATTTGATTCAACTTTCTTTGGGTCCGCACTTTAATAGTTGTATGATCTCATTATTCTTCATTATTAGCTTGATCACTGAGAAGGACATCCTTTTCTAGTTATAAAAAATGCGTGTCTTGAAATTTGTCCCGAATACTAGATTTTCACTCATTCACTTTACCAATTACATTACCATATTCTACCCTATTCCCATATATTCCCCTCACCATCATTCCCCGCTCATTTCATATATCTTCCATCATTCCAAAAAAATAAAAGAGTGTGATTTCAAATGTAAATGTCTTCATTGTTGGTTTGAAAAGGGAAAAAAAAGGAAAAAATTAGCAAAAATAGAAAAAATAAATATAGAGAAAAAGAAAAGAAAAAAAGAAGAAAAAAAGAGAGTTGTAGTTAATTTTTATGTAATAAAGACATTTGTGCCTAAAGTGTATACACTCTTCTCACATGTCGCATCCATCTTTTACCCATCGCATATCCATCATACACCATCCTTCAGATCACTATCACCATCCCATTTTATCCTTCATATCATATCCTTTCCATTTCATTTCCCCTTCACCCATATACATACATGTTCCCCTAGGTGTTCGGGCAAATGAAAGTTGACGTGATGAATAACTCGACGTTCTCACTATAGTGATTAGCATTTCTTTAATGAGATCATTTTTCTTTTTAATTGTTTGTTCTTTCTTATGTGTGTGTGAGACGTTTGACCTTGCTTACATTTCACTACACCATAAACAGGATTCTGGCACAGTTCAAAACCGTGCCAGATCAAATCTGTCACGGTTTTGAACTGTGCCAGAATCAGGTGTTCCAAAATGGGAATTTTTTTCTGGCACGGTTTAAAAGTGTGCCAGAATCAGCCAAACAGGAACACTTCTGGCACACTTTTAAACCGTGCCAGAATTTGATATTTCTGTCACACTTTTGGCACAGTTTTTAACTGTGCCAGGTTCAGCAAAATAGGAACACTTCTGGCACACTTTTAAACCGTGCCAGAATTTGATATTTCTGGCACACTTTTGGCACAGTTTTTAACTGTGCCAGATTCGGCATAGTTTAAAAAAAAATTAGCACAGTTTAAAACCGTGCCAAAATATGATACACTTTTGCCACGGTTTTGAACTATGCCAATTTTTTAATTAAAAAAAAAATATTTGAAAGCACAAAATTAACAAATTAATAATATTGCGCGTTATTAATAAACTAATGTACATACAAACTTCAAAATATTACAAGTCTTTAATTGCTCACAGGCCCAAAAAAATTGGACAGAGATTCCTCTATTTTCTGGACATTCCAAAACCTGTTAATACAAAACCTGCCTAACAGAAAGCCCGCACGGCCACAAAATATAACAATTAACTTACAAAAGCCCTCATGGCCATAAAAGTCAATAATAAAACAACAAAAGACCGTACGGTCATGACACAAAAAATGGATTCATTGATAAATCCCTTGTTGTAAACCATTGAGTTCTTTGTGTTCCACGCGAATAAAATTCAACGATAAACTGTTATCCTGCAAAAAAAATAGAATACAAAACAGATACGATATTAGTAAACCAATAATTTAAAAAAAAAATACTCAAAACAAAAAAATTACATATATGAATGGAAATTATCGTCATATTCACAAACCGGGAGACCCGGTTATACGCGATCAGTTCCTACAAGTTACTTTGGTCCCGTGCGAGGTGTTCGTGCCACCAACGGGGTCGTTTGGGGGGTGGTTTGGATTTTCACCCTTTAACGGCTTGTTTTTAAGTTTAAGTGATGATTTTTGCAAATTATCGTCATACTCTCAAACCGAGAGACCCGGGACTACGCGATCAGTTCCTACAAGTTACATTGGTCCCGTGCGAGGTGTTCGTGCCTCTGATTAGGCACATATTCTTCACATTTATCCCCTTAATTTCGGTATTTTTATGATTCCGTGCAGTGTATTTAGCTTGAATTTGTCTCTTATTTATGATACTAACCTTTTTTGGCAAGTATTTCGTGTTTTGTGTATTTCTCATGTGTTTTACAGGTATTTCACGCAAGTTAGTGCGAAGGAGAACTCAAAACAGTGAAAGAAACCAAGAAATGGAGAGTTGAAGGGAATTTTCGTAATTTTTCAGCCTTAGTCCGAAGGTGGGTCCAACTAGAAAGTTGAAGAGCTCTAAATTACAAGAATACTGGAAAAAACGGCACCTCAATCCGAGATACGGTGAAGAAGTTACGATGTTTTGAAGTTGCGCGATAATGAAGAGTCTGGATGTGCGGATTTCTGTAATTAATTATGCATTTAATGCAGTGCAACTCTTGGAAAACTTGTGCCACAAGCGAAATTTGATGCCAAATTCATGCAACTTGGTGCTATAAAAGACCAAGCCCTACCTCATTTTTAAAAGGGAGTTGAATTCTAGAAAGGGGGACTAGAAATTAGAGAGAGAAATTCATTTTTTAGAAATCCTTTTTAGTTTTTCATACTCTTAGAAAAGCCCTAGTTTGTATGTTTGAAGATTCAAGTTCATCTAGTGAAGATTTCAAGTATCAATTCTTCAATTCAATTCAAGTATCAAATTCCCTTCTCTTATTTAATCTCAATTTTTATTTAATCATCTTTTCTTGTTTTGTAATTTTTGTTTTTACCATATTTCTTAGATCTACAATTATATGCATTGTTATGAAATTGTTTTCCCAAAAAAAAAATCATGCGTAGCTAAATTCCCAAGGGTTGGGGTACATGAACTCAATCCAAGGCAAATTATTCATGTAGAAAATAGAGGTTAAATTAAAATATTGATTGAATCGTGAAAGAAAATCATACAAACATTGTCAATCTTTTAATCTCTCTTGCCCTAGGTACTTGAGATGTTTAAGTACGCTTTGCGAGTATGATTTATCATTCACCGCTTTATATCTATCTTTGATTTCATATGATGCGGGCTAGATCCCTCATATATGTAATGCTTAGAATTTATAAAGACCGGATCTAGTCAATAATTTTAATTTACAATTCTAGTATTCTAGAAGGTAATTTGTTAAGGATTGAGGGATTGTACCGTACCCCATTTTCTTCCATTTGTCAGATCTAAATCTATTTGCAAATTTCAGTCTGTTTCTCTTAAGTAAAGTTTTTAGTTCATTAGAAATTTTCCCAATCTTTAATCACCTTTTTAATCATGAGTAGCTAAATTCCCAAGGGTTGGGGTACATGAACTCAATCCAAGGCAAATTATTCATGTAGAAAATAGAGGTTAAATTAAAATATTGATTGAATCGTGAAAGAAAATCATACAAACATTGTCAATCTTTTAATCTCTCTTGCCCTAGGTACTTGAGATGTTTAAGAACGCTTTGCGAGTATGATTTATCATTCACCGCTTTATATCTATCTTTGATTTCATATGATGCGGGCTAGATCCCTCATATATGTAATGCTTAGAATGTATAAAGACCGGATCTAGTCAATAATTTTAATTTACAATTCTAATATTTTATACGGTTATTTGTTAAGGATTGAGGGATTGTACCCTACCCTATTTTCTCCCATTTGTCAGATCTAATTTCTTTTGCACTTTTCAGTTTATTTTTCTTAAGTAATTTTTTAATAGAAATTTTCCCAATTATTAATCATCTTTTCATTTCTTTTACGAAATCATTTCAAGATTTAATAATTTTTCTTATTACTATTTGGCAATCTCGATCCCTGTGGATACTATCCCGACTTACCGGGTTTATTACTTGAGCGACAGGCTTGCACTTGAGCCTAGATTGTACGCACTTTTGAGACAAATATTAAGTCGCGTCAAGTTTTTGGCGCCGTTGCTGGGGATTGAAATTGTTAAATTTTTAAGAAAGTTATTTTTATCTACAAGTGATTTCGAAAAAAAAAAATATAACAAAAATTGAAAAAAAAAATGGGTGTCACGTTCTTGAATTGCCCAATTTGAAATGTCTTATTTTAACTCTTTTGGTGGCTTTAATTGTTATGCTAATAGTGAGGAAGAGGAGGCACTCAAGACTTATGACCATTGGATCAATATCACTAAAGATGATTATATTAAATACAAGCCTAGTGCTGAGAAACTCCAAATTTATCAAAATCAATTGCTTGAAGAAGAAAGACTTGAAAAAGAATATCGCGAAAAAAATCGTTATTGGGAGCAAGAGTTAGATGCATTATTTGAACCCAATGAGGATTTTTTTTCCGATAGTTTTGAAGATGAAGTAAGTTTTCAACCAAATGAGGAATTCGAGGTGCTAGAACCAAGAAAGCCTACTTTGAAAGAACTCTTACTTGATCTAAAAAAGCAATCTGATGACCGTGCTGTTCTCGAGTCAAAAATTATAGCAACTTGCAAGGAGTTGAATGATTATTTGGACAACTTAGAAAAGGTCGAGACTTGCGCTTCACCTAATACTTTTGAGAATGAAATCATTGAAATTGATCCAAGTTCTTTTGAATCTCAACCTATTATAAATATTGCAAAATCTACTGAGGTTGAGGATCATTTGTCTCCTTGTGTCCCCACTATTATCGAACCATTAAATCCATCACAAGAATTGGATGAATGTCTTAAGGATGTTGATCCGCTTCTTGTATGGGAATGTTATTTTGAGATGCTTCATCTTACGGGCCACACACTTAGACGTGTCACTCCACCAGATCCAATTGAAAATTTTGAAGGAAATTTTTTTGAGGACACCAAGCAAGAGAGAGAGCTAGAGGAGTTGAGCCTAGCAGAGTTTGAGCGCGAGTTCGGACCGGTGGATGCGAGCCTAAATGATGAAGTCCAATCTTTCTGGGCCTCATTTCGTCATTTAGACGAAAGAGAGTGGGACAATAGAATTGATGAATTTCTCCTTCCTAAACCTCCACCCATACCATTTGAGTCTTCGGAGGTACTTGAAGATACGACTCAAATATCGTCCGACTTAGATACCAACACACGTGCTACGCAACAAGAGGATCATTTTCCGGTTTATGAGGACAAGCACTCTATGCTTAAATTGTTTTCTAATATGGATTGTTACTTTTTGTGTGCCCCTCTCCCCATACTACTTGAAAAATATTTGGAACGTGATTCTATATTTCTTGGATCCCAATGGGACTTGTCCTCTTATGCACCCAAATCCTTCATTATCCCCCTAAATTTTTTAATTGGTGATGGTTCATTTTTTAAACTTTGCACATGCCTTCCGTTTTTCAAACGGAATTCTTACTTTTCGGGAGGCATGCATCCTAATGAGGGTACACCATTAATCCCTCAAAGTCAAATTGTATTTTGGGTGGACCCTCAAATTTTTCGACTTTTAGTGTATGATTTATTAGCTGTTCAAATGTTAGGTTGTAAATAGTTAGTTTTTTTTCTTTTTCTTTTTCTCTTTTATTATAGTCTAGTTTTGAGAGTTAGAGTTTTTGTTATTCTTTTTGCTATGCTTGGTTCTAACATGTTTTTGTAGATTCAATGGACTTGCACTCATCAGGGATCGCTCCATTTGGGTAATATCTTTCTTTTCCTCTCTTTATGTTGTGTTCTTGATTTCCATTGAGGACAATGCAACATTTAAGTTAGGGGGTGTGGGATATTCTTCCCGTTTATTGTTTAGATTCATTGATTCAATCACATGTTCTTTCCAAGTGTGTTTTTTAGAAAATTAAAAAAAAAAATTGAAAAAATTTGAAAAAACCAAAAATATTTTTGTTCAAAATAAATAAAAATTGGAATTTAAATTTTTCAAAAATATCACCGTTATTCTGTTTGAAGTTTCAAATTCTTAAATCTCAATTGCACTAAGCCAAAATTGACCGAAGATGGAAATTGAAAGAAAATTGACGACTTAACGAATAAGTGTGGAGATTAGTCCAACCCGGTGAGATTTTGAGCCTTTCAATTTTTTTTGAGTTTTTAAATCAATCCGAGTTTATGATTAACTCAAAGTTCTTTTCAGCGTTTTAATAAGTCGTTGATGATCTCAATCCTTTGTTTTGATCGGTTATGGGAAATGTGTGAAATTATTGTCTTGAAATTCGTGCTAAATATATCTCTAAACTTAACTAATCTCGAGATGCATATGGTAATGTGATTAGCAATTTGGACAATGAAGTAGGCCCTCATTTGTTACCCAAAAATATTAGCCATAAAAAGTTGTGAAAAATTATCCCTTTGCAACCCAAGTTGAGCCTAATAAAATATTTTCCTTTCGTTTGATAACCCGAAAAAACCAAATAGCCTGGAATTGTGAAAATTGAGAAAATTCATCAAGTAAGTCCAAATTGTGCAACAAAAAGGGGCAAGAGAAATAAAAAAAAAAGAGAAAAAAAAGAAGAAAAAAAAAAGAAAAAGAAAAAAATGAAAAGAGAAAAAGAAAGAGAAAAATGAGCAAATGCCCGAAAAAGCACTAATGGACGTCATAAGGACATTTTCCAATTCTGAACATTCCATCCATTTTTTTTTCTTTACACCTTTTAATCCAAAAAGTCCTAAGCGAGTCCAAATGGTGAAATTAATTACTGCATGGAGAGCTAAGACATGAAAAGATAATATGAGAGATTAAATGGTGTGAATTAGAGGTGATTTTCCCATTTCCAAATAACCGTACTCCGATGATGAGATCTTTTCACCATATATTTCTTTCTTTTCAATTTTGTATGCATAAATTTGTGTCCATTATATTTACTCTTTATATCATGCATACCGAGAGAAAATAACCACAATCCGAGTGATTCGTTTGTGAGTGCATCCGTAAGAATTTGAATCAAAACGAATTTTCGGAAAGTAACGTAATGCTCAATCGGTGGAAATTTGAGGTTTATTTTTGGCTTCGCACACACACACTATGGTTTGAGACATTTGAATATGAATTTATGGTGATTATTTTTCGAAAAGTTTAAATTGTACAATTTTTAAGTATTTTGATCTTTATTTGAGTCAATAAAGAATTTTGTGGGTGTATTCACTCCAAACCCTCACGAGACAAAACTCGTCCTACTAGGGTAACCTAGGGGTTTAAAGGCTTGTTGCATACGCTAAATGCAATCACTTGCCTGTGAAAGTGGAATTTTATTTTAATAAAAGAATTTTCAAGAGTAGAATTTTGGCTAATTTCATTTACATTGCTCGGGACGCGCAAAGTTCTAAGTTAGGGGGTGTGATTAGGCACATATTCTTCACATTTATCCCCTTAATTTCGGTATTTTTATGATCCCGTGCAGTGTATTTAGCTTGTATTTGTCTCTTATTTATGATACTAACCTTTTTTGGCAAGCATTTCGTGTTTTGTGTATTTCTCATGTGTTTTACAGGTATTTCACACAAGTTAGTGCGAAGGAGAATTCAAAACAGTGAAAGAAACCAAGAAATGGAGAGTTGAAGGGCATTTTCGTAATTTTTCAGCCTTAGTCCGAAGGTGGGGCCAACTATAAAGTTGAAGATCTCTAAATTACAAGAATACTGGAAAAAACGGCACCTCAATCCGAGCTACGGTGAAGAAGTTACGATGTTTTGAAGTTGCGCGATAATGAAGAGTCTGGATGTGCGGATTTCTGTAATTAATTATGCATTTAATGCAGTGCAACTCTTGGAAAACTTGTGCCACAAGCGAAATTTGATGCCAAATTCATGCAACTTGGTGCTATAAAAGACCAAGCCCTACCTCATTTTCAAAAGGGAGTTGAATTCTAGAAAGGGGGACTAGAAATTAGAGAGTGAAATTCATTTTTTAGAAATCCTTTTTAGTTTTTCATACTCTTAGAAAAGCCCTAGTTTGTATGTTTGAAGATTCAAGTTCATCTAGTGAAGATTTCAAGTATCAATTCTTCAATTCAATTCAAGTATCAAATTCCCTTCTCTTATTTAATCTCAATTTTTATTTAATCATCTTTTCTTGTTTTGTAATTTTTGTTTTTACCATATTTCTTAGATCTACAATTATATGCATTGTTATGAAATTGTTTTCCCAAAAAAAAAAAATCATGAGTAGCTAAATTCCCAAGGGTTGGGGTACATGAACTCAATCCAAGGCAAATTATTTATGTAGAAAATAGAGGTTAAATTAAAATATTGATTGAATCGTGAAAGAAAATCATACAAACATTGTCAATCTTTTAATCTCTCTTGCCCTAGGTACTTGAGATGTTTAAGAACGCTTTGCGAGTATGATTTATCATTCACCGCTTTATATCTATCTTTGATTTCATATGATGCGGGCTAGATCCCTCATATATGTAATGCTTAGAATGTATAAAGATCGGATCTAGTCAATAATTTTAATTTACAATTCTAGTATTTTATACCGTAATTTGTTAAGGATTGAGGGATTGTACCCTACCCTATTTTCTCCCATTTGTCAGATCTAATTTCTTTTTCACTTTTCAGTTTGTTTTTCTTAAGTAATTTTTTAATAGAAATTTTCCCAATTATTAATCATCTTTTCATTTCTTTTACGAAATCATTTCAAGATTTAATAATTTTTCTTATTACTATTTGGCAATCTCGATCCCTGTGGATACGATAGCGACTTACTGGGTTTATTACTTGAGTGACAGGTTTGCACTTGAGCCTAGATTGTACGCACTTTTGAGACAAATATCAAGTTGCGTCAGCCTCCTACGGGGTCATTTGGGGGTTGGTTTGGATTTTCACCCTTTGACGACATGTTTTTAACTAAGTGTGATTTTTGCAAATTATCGTCATATTCACAAACTTAGAGACCCGGGACTATGCGGTCAGTTCCTACAAGTTACATTGGTCCTGTGCGAGGTGTTCGTGCCCCCTACGGGGTCGTTTGGGGGGTGGTTTGGGTTTTCCCCCTTTAATGGCTTGTTTTTAAGTTTAAGTGCTGATTTTTGCAAATTATCGTCATATTCACAAACCGGGAGACCCGGGACTACGCGACTAGTTCCTACAAGTTACATTGTTCCCGTGCGAGGAGTTCGTGCCCCCTACGGGGTTGTTTGGGGGGTGGTTTGGGTTTTCACCCTTTAGCGGCTTGTTTTTAAGTTTAAGTGCTGATTTTTGCAAATTATCGTCATACTATCAAACCGGGAGACCCGGGACTACGCGATCAGTTCCTACAAGTTACATTGGTCCCGTGCAAGGTGTTCGTGCCTCCTACGGGGTCGTTTGGGGGTGGTTTGGGTTTTCACCCTTTGACGGCATGTTTTTAACTAAGTTTAACTAAGTGTGATTTTTGTAAATTATCGTCATATTCACAAACCGGGAGACCCGGGACAACGCATTCAGTTCCTACAAGTTACATTGGTCCCGTGCGAGGTGTTCGTGCCCCCTACGGGGTCGTTTGGGTTTTCCCCCTTTAACGGCTTATTTTTAAGTTTAAGTACTGATTTTTGCAAATTATCGTCATATTCACAAATTGGGAGACCCGAGACTACGCGGTTAGTTCCTACAAGTTACATTGGTTCCGTGCGAGGCATTCGTGCCCCCTACGGGGTCGTTTGGGGGGTGGTTTGGGTTTTCACCCTTTGACGGCTTGTTTTTAAGTTTAAGTACTGTTTTTTGCAAATTATCATCATATTCACAAACCGGGAGACCCGGGACTACGCGGTCAGTTCCTACAAGTTACATTGGTCCCGTGTGAGGTGTTCGTACCCCCTACGGGGTCGTTTGGGGGGTGGTTTGGGTTTTCACCCTTTAACGGCTTGTTTTAAAGTTTAAGTGCTCATTTTTACAAATTATCGTCATACTCTGAAACCGGAAGACCCGGGACTATGCGGTCAGTTCCTACAAGTTACATTGGTCCCGTGCGAGGTGTTCGTGCCTCCTACGGGGTCGTTTGGGGGGTGGTTTGGGTTTTCACCCTTTAACGGTTTGTTTTTAAGTTTAAGTGTTGATTTTTACAAATTATCGTCATACTCTCAAACCGGGAGACCCGAGACTACGCGGTCAGTTCCTACAAGTTACATTGGTCCCGTGCAAGGTGTTCGTGCCTCCTACGGGGTCGTTTTGGGGGTGGTTTGGGTTTTCACCCTTTGACGGCTTGTTTTTAACTAAGTGTGATTTTTGTAAATTATCGTCACATTCACAAACCGGGAGACCCGGGACAACGCGGTCAGTTCCTACAAGTTACATTGGTCCCGTGCGAGGTGTTCGTGCCCCCTACGGGGTCGTTTGGGTGGTGGTTTTGGTTTTCCCCCTTTAACGACTTGTTTTTATGTTTAAGTACTGATTTTTGCAAATTACTATCATATTCACAATCTGGGAGACCCGGGACTACGCTGTCAGTTATTATTAGTTACATTGGCCCCGTGCGAGGCGTTCGTGCCCCCTACGGGGTCGTTTGGGTTTTCACCCTTTGACGGCTTATTTTTAAGTTTAAGTGCTGATTTTTGCAAATTATCGTCATACTCTCAAACCGGGAGACCCGGGACTACGCGGTCAGTTCCTACAAGTTACATTGGTCCCGTGCGAGGTGTTCGTGCCCCCTACGGGGTCGTTTGGGGGGTGGTTTGGGTTTTCACCCTTTAACGGCTTGTTTTTAAGTTTAAGTGATGAGTTTTGCAAATTATCGTCATACTCTCAAATCGGGAGACCCGGGACTACGCGATCAGTTCCTACAAGTTACATTGGTCCCGTGCGAGGTGTTCGTGCCTCCTACGGGGTCGTTTGGGGGTTGGTTTGGGTTTTCACCCTTTGACGACATGTTTTTAACTAAGTGTGATTTTTGTAAATTATCGTCATATTCACAAATCGGGAGACCCAGGACTACGCGGTCAGTTCCTACAAGTTACATTGGTCCCGTGCGAGGCGTTCGTGCCCCCTACGGGGTCGTTTGGGGGTTGGTTTGGGTTTTCACCCTTTAACGACTTGTTTTTAAATTTAAGTGCTGATGTTTGCAAATTATCGTCATACTATCAAACCAGGAGACCCGGGACTACGCGGTCAGTTCCTACAAGTTACATTGGTCTCGTGCAAGGTGTTCGTGCCTCCCACGGGGTCGTTTAGGGGGTAGTTTTGGTTTTCACCCTTTAACGGCTTATTTTTAAGTTTAAGTACTGATTTTTGCAAATTATCGTCATATTCACAAACCGGGAGACCCGGGACTACGCGGTCAGTTCCTACAAGTTACATTGGTCCCGTGCGAGGCGTTCGTGCCCCCTACGGGGTCGTTTGGGGGGGTGGTTTGGGTTTTCACCCTTTAACTGCTTGTTTTTAAGTTTAAGTGCTGATTTTTGCAAATTATCGTCATACTATCAAACCGGGAGACCCGGGACTACGCGATCAGTTCCTACAAGTTACATTGGTCCCGTGCGAGGTGTTTGTGCCTCCCACAGGGTCGTTTAGGGGGTAGTTTTGGTTTTCACCCTTTGACGGCTTGTTTTTAACTAAGTGTGATTTTTGCAAATTATCGTCATATTCACAAACCGGGAGACCCGGGACTACGCGGTCAGTTCCTACAAGTTACATTGGTCCCGTGCGAGGCGTTCGTTCCCCCTACGGGGTCGTTTGGGGGGGTGGTTAGTTTTTTCCCCTTTAACGGCTTGTTTTACATTTTCACCCTTCGATTGCCTGTTTTTATGCTTAAATCTAAATATTTTGCAAATTTATGTCGTACACTCAAACTGGGAGCCCCGTGAATACGTCATCGGTTCCTATGAGTCGTATTGATCCCGTGCGAGGTGTTCGTGACTACGCGTGTCTCATTCTGGTATGTTTATGAGTTGTTTTACGTTTTCATTCACCAATGTTCAAATTTCAAATGTTGTATGCTAGCCTTAATCAATTTAGAACACTTACTTATTTCATAAAATTTCGACAGAGTTTCCTTTGTTTATTCATGAAATCCAACTTATTTTAATATTAACATAAGCCCAACAACAACAACATGCACAAAAGCCGCAGCTAAACCACCAATAAATCCCTTCCACCGATTTAACATCTAAAAATAGTATATAAATCCATATATAGCCCCTTCCTAAATGTCAACCACTTATTAAGGCCTTAAGACACACATCTTACACAACACACACGCGCACACAACTAAATGAAGAATTTACTTTGGTAAAGGTGCACTACATTATAAAATCTTCTATCATCAATATAAAATACTTACCAAATTTATTCGTAACTTGAGATCCTCCGAATAAGCTCCCTCATTCTTGATCCTTGCGTATTTTTGCAAACAACTTGAGATCTTCCCTTTTCCAATCACTTCTTCGAGTTCCGCTTTGGCTTTCACCAGTGTGCTGATGTTGTATCAGTACCGACACAAAGAGGTCCTGCAATACCAAAATTATATTTTAAAAAGATATATTAACCAGTATGTAGGGAAAGTAGTCATTTTACAACATTTGACTTAATTTTCTAACTTGTGAAATGTTCTTGGTTTTTTGTTTTATTTACCATTTTTTCAATTTTGGCATACATGAAGAATTAGTGAAAATGAGTAAGTAATTGAGAAAGGCCACAAACCAAGCACATGTGTTCGATGTATATTTATTACGTTTTATATTTATTACGTTTTACTTTTGATTTAAGTTTGTGAATCTTCTCCGTGATCTAAGAGAAAAGCTAATTGTCAAATTCAACCCACCCCACTCCCCACCCATATATGCAATCATATATGCACCATATATGCAGATATATGCTTGCATATATGCACCATATATGCATATATATGCTGCATATATGCACCATATATGCATATATATGCTGCATATATGCATATATAACCTGATGGACGCAGCGAGGGAGGGAGGCAGAGAGGGAGGGAGGGAGGGGCAGTAGAATTTTCAACCAACTGACCTGCTTCTTCTTAGAATTGTCAAATTCAACCCACCCCACTCCCCACCCATATATGCAATCATATATGCACCATATATGCAGATATATGCATATATGTGCATATATGCAAGCATATATGCAGATATATGCTGCATATGATGCAGATATATGCATATATGCAGCAAAGATTCAGATATATGCATATATGCAGCATATATGTGCATATATGCAGATATATGCATATATGTGCATATATGCAGCATATATGCTTGTATATATGCACCATATATGCATATATGACCTGATGGAGGCAGTGAGGGAGGGAGGCAGAGAGGGAGACAGCGAGGGAAGGAGGGAGGGAGGTAGAGAGGGAGGGGCAGTAGAATTTTCAACCAACTGACCTACTTCTTCTTAGAATTTTCTCTCTTCAGATATTCAGAGAAGAACTACTCCATCATTGGACACCACACTTCAGCTCTGCCTGCAATATCAAGAAAAAAAATAACTAAGAATAGATAAGCATCAATACTCCTAAGAATTAGAAAATAGCATGATAAATTACATGAATAATAAATTTTCGCACTTTTGTGTGCCTTCATGAGTTGGTACACAGTATGGCCAAAATGAAAGCAACAGAATAATTTAAAAGCATATGTATGTGAATAATGTATATCTAGTGCAATAAAGGTAGCAAATGCCTCTAGCAATTAACAGTGCCCAACAATCCAGTGCATAAATCTTTGTTCCAATTACTTGAGGTCAGCGATATGGATTATGCTTTGTCATTCAGTTATACTTGGGATTCATACATCACAAACTAGTATATCTTTCTCTATGGTATACATCCAAGTAAAATTTGAGACCTCCAAGCATTATTGTCTATGTTAATTGTAACATTCTTCCTTACTAGTGCACTTACCAGTTTAGTTATGTCCAAACAATCTAAAGTGTTTATGTAGAAGAGGCTTAAGTCCACTCGCTATCCTCTGCGTAAACAAAGTACCACTTGCTCAACATTTACAAGCAAGTCACATGCGCTACATTCCACCTAGCTCAGGCGGAGGCAGTGCTCGATGAATCAAGCATTTCACGAGTGCTCCATGGGACACCTGAGGGTATTGGATTGGAGCCTGGAAATGAAACCAATCTATGGGAACCCCCTATTTGAATACACCCCATAGATTATGACTAAACGAAGACAAATGAATAAGTGACTTCCAAGAACCATACATGCCTTTAGTAACAATTAATAATATTTCCCCAAATGGCACATTAAGTCTCATGAATTGTATAAAAGTAGTGGCGGTTACTGAAGATGGGAAATTGAATTTGAAATAAGAATTTTATTATGTTAGAAGTAACAGGCCTTACTCAGTTTGTAAGTGTGAAGACAAAATGCGAAAAGTAAAAAAAAATGCTAATATACGATCTTTGAAGATTAAAGCAAACCTCAAATCAGCCTTAGCAAATATACGATCTTTGAAATAATCTCGTGTAATATTTCATATCCATGTCATATATCTCGAATCTTCGACCCCTGTTAGGATCAACATGACCACCTCCATAGATTCGCCTATTCCTGCAGATCCTTCAACAACTGGTGTTTTGCCATATTCATCTGAAATTCATGAAAACAACCAATATTGTTGCCAAGAACAATAGGATTACTACACAATCTAATCCCATTTCATTCAACATTCTACCATTCATGTTGGCAACTAACATCTCATTTTCAAGAGAAGACGCCATTAGTATAATTACCCTAACAAATAAATTGGTATTAATCCTCTAATTTTAGGAGAGTATAGAGAGAGGCAAAATGGTTTACAATAATCTTCAAACTGAGCAGAGTCATTTAATTAAAACTCCATCATATTTCAGAGAGTAAATGTGATTCATAGACCATCAAGCTTTAGATAATTTAAGAAACCAAGTATATGGTGTATCAATAAAAGTAGTGTTCATTGGCCTGCTTTGGGAATAAACCAAAATAATACACATTATTTAAAAAGTGGTACACATATGCATATACACATTATTTAACATCAATCACATGCATTATAAAAATAATGACACAAATAAAACTAAACTCATATACCTCTGTGGGAAATAATGATTTAAATTAGGTCACCTACAAAGAAAAAATAAATAAGAAACCCCAAAAATTAAAATCAGAATCATCACATGTAAACAAATCTAAAATTCGAAATAGATCTTAATCGAAATCAAAATGATGCCCTAAATCATCCCATATTTTCAGATCAAGAGGAAGATTGGGAAAAAAAATGAAGCCCTAATTTTCTGATCAACAAAGGAAAAAGAGGAGTAATTAGTGATGAAGTATGGAAATTGAACTATGTAGACATAAGAATCTTACAATTTCGCACCTGATGTTAATACAAATAGTTAACATCTCAAACATCAAGTGTGTGGAATTTTCGAGCATGGTATTTCATACCTAGTCGTGACCGGTGCAGATACGGTGGAGGAAGCCTTGGATTTCGTAGATTGGAAGGAAGTGGTAGCAACCGGAGAGGTAGGTAGCGTGGGAGGGGTAGAGAAATGAGAGGCGATTGAGACGGGCCACGATATGGTTTGCTTTTTAGATCACCAGTAGTGGGGGAGGAGGGGGAGGGGTGAGGGAGATTACCAGTAGGCGGCGACGGCGGCGGCGGCTGGAGGTACAGACCGGCTGGAGATGGTAAGCGGGTGAGGGGAGGGAGAGAGTCGGGGAGCGGGAGATTGAAAGATGAGAGAGGAAAGAGAAGAGGAAACTAAACATAATAATTTTTTTTGGGTCTTTTATATTTTAATCAAGTGTACACAATTTTGGCACACTTTAAAACAGTGCCAAATTTTGGCACTGTTTTAAAGTTTGCCAGATTGTCCTTAAACCGTGCCAGAATCTGGCACTGTTTAAAACTGTGCCAGATTTTTAACATCAGGGTGTGCCAAAATACTGTTTTTGGTGTAGTGTTTACTCATCTCCACACACACAAGAGCGATACACTAACCCAAATCTCGAGAGTTCGTTTGAGAGATATATATCCGTGAGATTTGAAGTTGAAGCGTTGATTTTGACAAGGCAATCTAGGAATTGCTTTTATGATACTCGACCCGTTTTGACTGATTCACACTACACACATTGAGTTTTAGGAAGGATGTGCCTTGAGTATTTACTTAGCTAAACTTTTTACACATTCTAGCTTGTATTTCTAAAAACATTTTTCTTGTGATGGATTGTGCGATTATTCTACGTCTAATAAGAGATTGACTGTCTTTCAATAAATTTTTACAAATAAGAAATTTGTGAGAATATACCCTGCAAACCCTCACGAGACACAACTCGTCCAGTAGGGCAACCTATAGGTTCAAAGGCTTGTTGCACATGCTAAGTGCAATCGCAAGTACCCGCGAAAGTGAAACACTTTTGGTTTCTTATCTTTCTCTTTCTCTCTATCTTATAGCTCGAGGACTAGCAACGCTCTGTTTGGGGGTGGTGTGATAAGCACCCAAAACTGTACAATTTATACCCCGAATAGATGAATTTTGGTTGCTAATTCTCGACAATATGGGTCTTATGCGCTTAATTGTTCAATATGCAGGTTTAATTGCAGTTGCGGTGTCAAAAGCTATATTTCCAGGCAATTTACAGTTAAAATGGAGCTAATTCCCTCTCCTGTACCCTAACCTGAGCCTAAACCTACCCTAAACCCTGTGTGTGTTTTGTTTGTGTCTTTTTATTATTTTTTAGATTTTTAGTTTGAGTCATTTTTATTTTTAGGATTTATTTTAGATTTATTTAGTATTTTCTAGGTTTTATTTTATTTTATTAGTATAATTTTATTTTATTTTGATTTTTATTAGTTTTTATTGTAGTCTTATTTTATTAGGATTAATTTTTAGGAGTTTATTTTTATTTTTTTTATATTTTATATTTTTTTAATACTTTAATTTTCATTTAGATTTTTAGTTTTTATTTCTTTTGTTTTATTTAGCTTTTATTTAAGCTTAGGATTTTATTTTTTAGTTTTAATATTTTTATTTTTTATTTTCTTTAGTTTGTTTGATTTTTTGTGAGATTTTATTTTTTATTTTTGTTGAGTTAGGTGTCCAAAACAAACACCCCCTACTCCTATACACACCAATACACCTAAAAATACCTCACTCACCCTCACCATTAAACCCTACACCTCACCTACACCATATCATCACCACTTCATCTTCAATCTCACTCCAACCACATTTCTCTCTCCTAATCCCCATAACCAAACTCCACCACCATCACCATCCTTATTCCTCCATAACCCAACACACAACCATACTACCAAACAAGAGAACCCACTTGCTCATCCCAAAATTCGGCGACCCCTTATCCGTTTCCACCCCTGCCGGCCACCTCTGGCCTCTCTCCCTCACTCCGCGACCTGCCTATGCCCCTACCCCTCCGATCCTGTCGTCGACCCCAGCTTGCGACGGCACCGGTCGTCGACGATATCCCTCCGGCCAACTACAAACCCCACCGCTGCTGGCGGCGTTCCAACCCCAGTATCCGTCGACCCTACACCCATTTTCACCGGCGACGAAACCTCTACCTCCGGTGGCGCGCCACCGAACCCGACTACCCATTTACCTCTACCCGAATCCATCGACCTCCACCTGCTCTCCAACAATCCAAATCCACACTCCATTACCCATGTCCAACCCATTTACATCCAAACCCATTTCCACAAATGCCACGACTTATCTCCTGCAACTCCAAGACAAACAAACCAACACTAAACCATTTAACACATGTGCCACTTAAACCCTCTTTTACCTTTTTATCCAAATACCCCCAACTAACACCTTTCACACCTTTTACCCAAAACACCCCCATTAACCATATCAAATTTTTTATTCCCTCACCCCTCATTCACATGACCTCGCACCATATCCACATGCACCCCTACCCATATACCCAATATACCTCTTTGCTCCATGTGCCTACTATATAAGAAGACCATGCTCTTTCAAAGGAAAGAAATTAAGCTAGACAGATAGGAATTTTTAGAGAGAGAAAGTTTAGGGTTAGAAATAAATTAGGATAAACAACATTTTGTAAATAGTTTTTCTTTTTCTTTTTTGAGATTATTGAGTGATAAATGTTTGAGGATTAATTTGAGTGAAATTTTTATGTAATATTGTTCGGATTACTCAAGTTGATGGATTATGAATTTCAACTCATGGATTGAAGATCAATTAAGCATCAAGAGATTGGGGTTTGATTGTTCTTCTCTCATCTCATTTATTTTATGCCTTTTGATTATTAATTTGTCATATTTCATATCATGTTAGGCTAAATTCCCTTTCAAGGGGTGGGGTAAAGCCCTTATTTGATGTTATTTTAGTTTAATTAGTTTTATACTTGAAAATTTCCTTTGAATGTTATTTTTGATCACTCACCCTTAAATTTACACCTCGAGAGAGGGTAAATGATTTTCGAGAGAAAATCGAAATTCTAGTTATAATACCCATTTTAGATTCGAACTAGAGATAGGGGTTTCTTAAGTGGGGTATTATAACTTGAATTTTAACTCTAAATTTATTTTCTAAGATTTATATAAATTTTAATTGATCGATCCTAGCGGGTGATTAATTAAAAGGAGTGTAGATCTATTTTTCTAGAGTTGTGGGGTGTTAAACTTAATTTTCTAAAAGGTTACTACTAAAATTACATTTGCAACGAGAGTTGATTTGTAATCTTGATATTAATTTGGAAGAATTCAATTAATTAAATTAATTAGTTAGAATAGCTAAAATTTGTGGTAGTAATCCCATTCCTTGATTGTTCTCACCATTATTTACCTCACTTTATCTCTTATTTTAGTTTTGACTTTATTTTTAATTTTAGTAACTTTTTAGTTAGTTATTATCATATCACATTTAGTTTAGCTTAGTTTAAATCATCACCTCACCCTATTGTTTTAATATTGAAAAAGCTAAAAAAATTAGAAAAGCGAAAAAACACAAAAATAAAATAAAAAGTGAATTACAATTGAATTTGTCTCTAGCTTACCCCCTTGAAAGTGGATTGATACCCTTACTTACCTCTACACTAGTTTTGTTATAATTTTGTAGGTATTTGAGGATTTTGACTAACTTGGCTTACAACAGCGACACATACAAAAAGCTTAGTTATTTCATGTCTATGCCCTAGGTGGAGAAGGGCCAGGGAGAAGTCATGTTGTACAGCTCTAGAGGAGGTAAGTGCTGAAGGTTGCCAGCATTCTGACATTTAAGGCATGTTTGAACACAAGTAGTGCAGGTTCAGTAATATCCTTGGCAATGATAATTTTGGCAAGCATATGACTGTTCATATAGGGTCCACGTTCCCCACTGTAGATATTTTGCATCATGTCTTTGATCCCATCCCCTGCTATGCAATGTAAGAGGTATCCATTAAAATTCCTCTCGAAGAGCAGCTTATCACAGATGATGTATTGAGCAACCAACTTGCCATGTTTCAGGAGGCACCAAATGTCATAATATCACAATCGTTCCATGTTTGGATCTTCTTCTATAACGAGCTCTATATGGTAGCAATGAGTGGGTGCATCTTATTTCTGGACTAGAAAAGGGGCCATTGCGATCTCCTTAGCATGTCAATTTTAGAGGACAAGGTCGTCAGTGCATCAGCTAGGCTAATCCTCAAGCAAGGAAGGTATGGAAGGTGATATATTCAAATTAGGAAGCGAGATATTCTAGGTGAGCGTGGAAGGGCGGGAGCTTCTCATCTTTGACTTTCCATTATTTGAGGATGTGCCCCATGATGAGAGATGAATCTCCATAGACATCCATGCATTTTATTCCTCTCTCGAGGATACGGGTGGCAATTTTAGAAATGATACGAAAACACAAAATGAAATAACATAAAATTGACATGATATTTTGTGTTTGTGTTATTTTTGTGTCAAGTTTTTTGACACGAAGTCGTGTAGTATCATGTTCGTGTCAAAATTATGAGTCATGTTAGTTGTGTTTTCATTTCTTGTCTTGTTAATTATGTTTTGTGGGTTTTCGTGTTAATTTATATTTAATCTAGTGTAAAATTATGAAATCGTGTTAGCCGTGTCGTGTTATTTTCTATTCGAGTCATTTTCATGTCGGATAAAAAAACATGAACTCATGTCATGTCCAAAAAACCCTTGTCACGTCGTGTCATGTTAACTCGTGACCTGACCTAAGAAAATGAATTACCACCCCTACTCGAGGGTGATATTGAGCCCTATAGTACATGTTTCGTATTCCGTCATGTTATTGGTGCAAGAAAAATCCTGTTTGATGGTAATGGGAGTGTGAGATGGGGGATGATAAGAAGTATCCTAATACTATATCCTTTCTTTTTAGATTCTCCATCAAAGAATATCTACCATCTTAGATCCTCGTGAGAGGTGAACATGATGTCTTCATCTAGTGATTTAAAAATCTAAATTTTAGTTTATTTTGTGGGATTTTTGACAAGGTAATCAAAAATGGATCTTCCTTTCATAGCCTTCTGCGTGATATATGTGATGTCAAATTCAGCCAGTAGCATCAGCGAGTAGTCCATACGTCTGGACAAGGCGAATTTCTCTAACAAGTATTTCATTGGATCCATTCAACACATCAGTTTGATGGGGAATGCGAGCATATAGTGACAAAGATTTTGCAAGACCCAGACTAAGGCCACACACACCTTATCTAATATAATGTAGTTTACATCATACCCAACTATCTTTCGACTAGCATAATATACGGCACTTTCCTTACGAGAATCTTCAATGTACTGGGCCAGTATAGCCTCTGATGTGGTGTCAGTGACAGTTAAGTATTGAAGGAGGGGGACCCTACTACGAAGGCATGAGTACTGGAGGTCAGGTGAGATATTATTTGATCTTATAGAAGGTTTTTTGACATGGATCATCCAAAACTTTAGTTGAATCATTCTAGAGAAGCATAAAAGTGGGCATGCAGATAGAGGTCAGTTGGCTAATGAACCAACTAATATATTGGATCTTACCGAAGAATCCACACACTTCTTTCTCCGTCTTGGGTGGTAGTATCTCTAGTATTTATTTTATTATGGTAGGGTCTGCCTCAATCCCTTTTTCTCTGACCATAAATCCGAGGATTTTGCACCTTATGACATAGAATACACATTTCTGTGGGTTGAGTCGCATCTAGTATTATTGTAATTTTTCGAAGAATTTCCTTAGGGGAAAAATATGATGTTCCAGAGTCTTGGACTTAATGATCATGTCATCGATATAGACTTCACTTCCTTATGGATAAGATTGTGCATAATGGTTGTAGAGGCCCTTTAGTAGGTAGCCCCAACATTCTTGAGATCAAACGAGATGACTGTGTAGCAAAAGGTTCCCCATGGGGTGATAAAGGCGGTATTTTCCTAATTGTTAGGATGCATATTAATATGATTATACCCATAAAACAATCGACAAATGACTTGAGGGTAAAACTGACAGTGTTATTAATGACCATTTCTATGTTAGGCAGAGATTAATCATCCTTTGTGGATGCCTCATTCAAATATTGATAATCGATGCACATATGGACTTTACCTCCCAATTTTGGTACAAGGATGATGTTTGCAAGTCACGTAGGATATTCAACCACACGAATGAAGCCTAAGCCAAAGTTTTCTCAATTATTTCTTGACAATTTTGCTTTCTGGGAAGGTAGTAATCTCTTGTTCTATTTTTGGATCGATACCAGGTATGTTATTGTAGGACCATGCGAATATGTTCACAAACTCTTTTAAAAGCTATTCGAACTACGATCGCTCATGCTCATCGAGCATAGATCCTATCCTAATCTTATGTTTATGGATACTAGAACCAAGATTAATAACAACAGTCTCATCATCGTTAGTTTGAACGCAATTATGTTGTTTAATTTTTTTCTTATTGAAATCAGTTAAAAATTGCTCATTTATTAAATCATCTTTGTCAATCGTTTGATTAGAATTAAGACAATTAATGTAAGTCACAATAAGATACTCAAAATCATAATTTATTTCATTGAAAATGCTTTTAGGTAGTACAACGGTGAGAACCTCATCAAAGGAGGCCTCTTTCATAATTACATCAAAATAGGATAAAAGTAGTAGATTAAGGTATTTCTTAGAGGGAGTGGACAACGGGGTTCAGGTTGAATTGTGTAGACTGGACTGAAATGACATTCTAGTTGAGGAATGGTGCATCAGCAGGAGTGATCTCCTTTGACGGGTCAGATGGTTCGACTTTCAAGTGGATTATGCAGAGATCTATCCCCATTGTATGTAGGTCAAATGATTCATGAGTATCACTACCCACAAAATTCTTGTTGCTTTCCATGGCGTTATCTATTAGATGATCTACATCATGTTTCTAATATTTATCCTAAGAGAATTCATCTTCAAAGAAGATCTTCAGCCCTGTTTTTCCTTTTTCTTTATAGGTTCAAACTATGGTTCAAGAAATTCGTATAGGGGGAAGCCCTCACCTTCTGGTTCGTTATTTAAGGTATCAAATTCATCACTCCATCCGGTGGCAGTGATGTCATCTTTCCATGAAAAATCCACACACTCCATAACCTCTATGCTTTATCATACAGATCTTCCCATTCAGTATGGCAGTGGTGGAAAGAAGGGACCAGATGCCCTTGGAGTTTCAAATCCATGAGCAGATTGGAGAGAGTGCATATTTTTTGCTTCTTGATAAATGCATCAGACATAACCTGTATTATGCCATCCAGACTGAACTCTTTAGTAGGTGCGAACCATTTATCGAATTGTTGGGTCCATTTTCGAGATTTCATGAACAAAATGCTGATCTTTTCTTAATCAATGGTCATATACGAGGGTAATTTCAACCAAAATTTCTGAAGCTGATCTAGATCGCGGTCTATTCTATGCCTCCCTCTTCAGAGAGGGTACGAACGATAATACAAGCCCTAGTAAGGAGTAATAAAGCTTAGTTGGTAGGATTTTATGGATGCAGGAGAAAGGAAGGACAAATTTTGAGGGGTTTAGGTGAGATTGTAGTTAGAATTGGTGTTTTGATGGGTTTGATTCTAGTTGAAGGGTCTTATTTTGAGAGGATGACATTCACCCCAATCCTGTGTGCTGAGAGAAGATATTGAATGGTATTGGGCTTAGGATTGGCTGGTGGGGAAATGATCCCCTATCTATGAGGCTTTGGATAATGTTCTTTGGATGGAAGCATTAATTAGTGGCGTGCCAAGTGATTTGATGGAAGTCACAATGGGAGTAATTTTTGAAGTTTCTAGAAAGAGTATCTAGAAACAGTTGGGGTTCCAGAAGTTTGATGAGTTTTCAGATAAGAAGGGCTTTATACACTTTCGACAGAGGGTCATAAAACTCGGTATACTCCTTTTTAGCTGAATTAGGATGCCTTTTAGGTGTCCAAGAGGTGGCAGATTGGGAAATGTTGTAGATAGTTGAGACTGAGGTGCTGACTGACTTATCATACTTTCAGGGGCAAACTGCCCAGTCAGCCTTTTAGGTTTTGATTCAGCTTTCTAATTTGTGACCCCTTCATCAAAATCTACCCCAGCCTCCCAGAGGGCTATGAAGTGAGGGTAGTACTAACCTCCCATTAAATATAGGATATGGGGTAATAAGTTCTTCTTTATAATGCTTATCTATCTTCCCAAGATGGTCGATTTGTCATAGTAACTGATTTTTCTCTCCATCTTCTAATGAATCTGTTAATTGATTCAATTAGGTTTTATTTGTGTAGTTGTAAGTCTCAACAGTTAACTTCCATCTCTTTATTATCCTTGTACTGAGTTATGAACTCTCGAGCTATATCTTTTTGACAATAGATTCTAGATTCTTCGAGGGATATGTACCATTTGAGGGGACATTCCTTAAGCGTTTACTGGAACATTTAGGCCATTACCTCCTCTGATGCCCTGGGGAGAGTCATGGTGAGATAGTAGTTGTGTTGGTACATAATCGAAAGATCGCTATCTCTGAACTTCTTAATTTCTAACATTTAAACTTCTTCGATAATCATGCTTTAGGATAGGGAGACATATGGGTGTAGTCCATATAGTTCCCTGAGATATTAACCTGGTCGAACCTTTTAGACAACAAACTAAGGTCCTCTTTGACCTTAGTTAATTCTTCCTCTTTGGGATCAAATGGCACTAGTAGATTACCCCCTAGATGGGTAAGATTCGGTATTGACAATTGAGCTGGGGGTAACCTATTAGTAGGCGGGGTATGTGGGGAATGATGGTACTCTTCTGGACCTACATTGGTTCTGGATCTGGTGGAGCCATGACATGAGGAAAGACATTTAGGGATTGGGAACCTCGGGAGTTTGAAATTCATGTCGTTTAATTTCATGAACTTTTGCCTGAAGGTTGTCAATCTTAGCGCTGAGCTAGGTAAGGACTTAAATCGTATCTAGTTAGGCATTTGCAGTGTGGTCAATGTTCACAATGAATAACATTTGGAGGGATAACTCGAAATCTTTAGAAGAAGTAGAGTACACAGTGGAGCTTCGAGGTGGTTTGATGGAAGACCTGGGCCAATAGGGAGCCATGCCAAAATCGGGGTATGCGATCATTGTAATCGACAAACTAGGTATGAGTGCCCTATGGCAGATGCCTATATGAGGTTAATGCATTGGTGGGTTAGTGGAAAGGTTCCCCCCTTTGGCACGTTTTCCATGGTAGACACTATACCTCTTGCCTATAAGGGAAATCATTCATCGGTACGTATGGACAAGCCATTTGATATACCAATGTGTACGTGAATTTCCTCACAATATATCGCGTGGAGACAGTACGTGTGAGAGATAATTCTATATAGTCGACATATGTGAACGATTTCCATAATATATTCCTCCTATCATGAGTTCACTCAAGCAGTACAATGGGGGGGGGGGGGGGGGGGGGACCGTTCGATATACGTCAAAGGTACTAGGACAATGAAAGGTGGGAATCATATCGCTTAGGTTAACCGCACCCCGCAGAACCGACACCCATCACAAAGTGACCCCCCAATACGACACAAAATTTTGGTCATTGCAATGCACAAGTGATGTACTATGCAAGAATGCCTGAGCCTTAATTAGTATTTTATGAAGAGTTTTATGGATTCTAAGAGACATAATACTACTGCTATGAGGGAGAGCATAAAATATACAAGTATCATGGGATAAGAAGAATAAACGTGGAGAGTAATACTAGCAAGTATGTGAACAAAGAATGAAGACTATACAAGTCATGGTGATAGATACAAAATTTGAGGCATGTGAATATACACAAGTGAGTGGGAAATATGTGCAAAGTGATAGGGTGACTGAAGATAGTATGTGGACACATAAAAGTGATAGAAATATAAAAGTGTGTGCTAGTGAAACAAAGCATGGAAATCTACAACTGGTGTATGAAACATGTGAGTAAGTATGAAGCTATATATGAGTGAGAAGAATATGAGAGTGTGCTAATGATGCTAAGTATATAGGTGTTTAAGAGTGGTGCGAATCATGTGTAAGTATGATTAAATGGAGTAAAACGTGGTGACTATATACAAGTCAGTAAAGAATAAAGTATATGATAGGATGATGATATATACATGTGATGAGAAAATAGCATAATAGATATAAACATCATGATACGAAGAAGGCATATATATATACATGTAACCATGAGAGTAAAAAGAATATACAAGAGGAGGCATATGTATACATGTAGAATGGCAGAAAGAGAGGAGATCAAAGGAAAAAACCATGTGAAATAGAGTCTAGTCTTCTAAAAATAGTCCTCAACAGAGTCACCACTGTGGCCATCCGGGCGAATTCCTCTAGTGTAGGCTAGCCTCGTTATTGAAGAGGAGAGAAAAGGGAGAAAATCTCTCTCTCTCTCTCTCTCTGTCTTTCTCCATACATACGAGTATTTGAGGAAAAGGAATCCTCTTTTCGCCACTCGCGCGATTTGAGTCGCCGGCATATTTTTCTCAAAACAGGTAAAAGAATGTACTCATCATGAGAGAACAACGTTAAAAGACAAATTGATGTGTACGAAACCAAATGAGTTAGGGTTCAGGGACTAATTGATGAAATGGGAAGATGTTAGGCACTCATTACACCCTTTCGTTCTCTCATGGGCTATGATAATATTCTCATTTTCTCCAAAATGTGATTTGTGTGTGCAATGTGTGCGATTTGAAAAATGAGAGAAATAAATCATCCTACTGACGTCATGGAAAGGACGGAGCATAATCATTCTAAGAAGTTTACAAAATAATACAATAAAAAATATAATGTTAGTGTCTGTCACATCACAAATCACTATGAGAAAGTGGACGTGTATATCGAGTACGAACACTAATATATAGGAGCATGCATATCCAAAATAATACTAAACGTGAGAAAACAGAAAGTGGTCAAATGAGAAAATAGGACTCAAATTCCAAGTTTGACTCGGGACGCCTACGTAGCCAAAAGGCATCAAAGTCCATGTAGTTTGATAACACACAAGGGTAGAATTTAACCCATAAATCCGAAAGTAGAACTTCCCTTAGTTTGTTTTAAGAAAGTTTGCACAAGTGTAAAAAGTGTAAAAAAATGGAAAAATTCTAGTTTAGGGTTTATAGGAAAACTCTCCTTTTAGCCTTTTTAGATTTTATAAAAATATGTTTTGTGTGTATTAATAATAAAAAAGGAGATTATTTTGAGGTGGGGAAATGAAATAAATCAAAATACACACCAAAAGTGGATAAAAAAGTAAATGATGAATACTAATTAAATGAGTTGTAAAAGGATGAGAGTATAACTTCTATAGGACTTTAATTATAATTTAAGAGTAGTAGAGGTTGATTTTTAGGTGGTTGAATGATGGTGAGGTAAGGGTAAAAAGTATGATGAAAGATGGATGGGAATTATGGTGATAATTAAGTTCAGCACAAAATATCAAGAAAAGACAATCACCAGAACAAATAAAGAAAGTAAGGAATGGTAATCACACAACACAATATTTTACGTGGTTTAGAAAGAATGCCTACGTCCATGGTGGTGCTCTCAATATTATTTCTCTATACTCTGGGGAGTGTTTTACAGGAAAAATAATACATGCCCTTTGCCTCAGGCTAAGGGTTTGTTATATACATGTTTATTTTTGGGGAGTGGGGGTGTTGGACTCCCCCACGTCAATCCACAACTCCTACAATATCTCCTTACGAGATTTTAGGAATAGACTAGTCGTGAAATAACCAATTAATTACACCAAGGCCATGATATTACCCAAATTTGACCCACTATCCATCTCACAAGATCTAAAGCCCAGTTAGGTCACATCAAGTCACCAATTTACATGGGTACGATCAAAATCGCTGGAGAATATGTTACACTTAGGCTTGAAAACATGCCGGTGAAGAGTGAAAATACAAAATAGCCCCAAAACGGCTTCACAAGAGGCACGAACACCTCTCATAGGACCACAACATAACCCGTAGTAACTAATCGCGTAGTTACGGGACTCCTGGTTCAAGAACATGATCAAAACTTGTAAATAGCTAGACTTAGGCTAAAAAAAGTGTCGTTTAAGGACAAAAATACAAAACAACCCTCAAACGACCTCGCAAGAGGCACGAACACCTCGAATAGGCCCAACGTAATATGTATCAATTGACCTTATAGTCACGGGACTCCTAGTTTGGTAATATGATCAAAACATGTAAGTAGGTAGACTTAGGCTTGAAAATATGTCATTAAAGGGCAAAAATGTAAAATAGCCTCCGAACGACCCCGTAAGAGGCACAAACACCTCGCAAGGGGCCAATGTAATACATAGCAACTAATTGCGTTATCATGGAACTCTCGATTTTGAGAACATGACTGTGACACCCCGCCTATTAAAATACCAGGTGGCCAGCGCTTTACCAAAATAAAACGTTGGTCTCATATGGCTCATTCTTAAGCTTCACTGTCGAAAATAATTTTAAAGTTACTAACCACCTAGTAATTAAATAGACCACTGCCAAATTTTATCTTACATAAATTAACAACATGAGAAAATCAATAACAATTGAATCATCAACACAAACAGATAACTGAATCCAACACAGATACATAATATGAATAAAGAAGATCGAATCCACTATCGGTTCAACAATAAAATCAGACAATAAACTGAAATAATAAACTGAGTACACAAATTCTAATCCATAAACTGGAAATACTAAATCTAAGGGAGACATGCCCAAATGAATACTGAATAAAGTCTCTACACTAGGAATAAATGAATGAGATGCATATAACAATGACCTGTAACTTCCACACGAGCTGCAGCTATGCATCACGGGATAAAATCCTCAAGCTGGATATCCCTTTGGCTGGACACCTAAAATGTTTTGGAAAATATTTTGACACAGGTCAGAGCCCAAGTAAAACATTTTGAAAATATTTAGTAAGCAATTAAATTGTAATTAATTAAATATGAAAGCACACTTTTCATATTTAAGTCAGTGTCATACTCTCTTGAGGTATAACTCACCCCCATCTAATGTGCACACCTAACGCTTGCCTTCTAACCTTCCTAGTTACGCTTCCCACCTAACTAGCCTTATTACACTTCTTTCTATCGTGCTACTCTAACTCGAGTATTCTTACTTTGATCATTAAGTTATCTACTCATTAACTTATTAACCTGTTAAACTTTATTAAGTCATATAACATTCACACTAGTTATATAGAAAACCTCTTTTTAATCGTATAACTTTCACACCAGTTATGTAAGAAATTCACACTTATGTATTAATCCCGTATATAATTATCTACTCATTTTATATACATACTAGTATACTATAACATTCATACACATGTCGCGTATAATATCCATCCATTCCCGAGTAATAACTCACTGGATGCTTTCTCTAAAATTCTATCATATTCCAGGTATGCTCACTCTAACATGATTACCTCAAGTCGAACTCACTCAGGAACTTGGGTAAAAATATCGCAAAGGTAGCGGAGGCGGTCATATTCCCCTCGAGAATGAGATCGAATCATACCCAAAGCGTCTCACCTTGAAAAATAAATCACACAATAAAACATCAGGAGATATGATCTGGGGACTATACTCTTCCTGCATTCACTAACCAGAGGATTCACCCACATCGCGCAACCTCCTATGATAGCACTAGAGAGGCATGTATTTATAAAATATTCAACACCGATATTTAATGATCACACAATGATATATATATATATATATATATATATATATATATATATATATATATATATATATATATATATACACTATTACACTATTCGTATATATATAAGTTAATTAAACCCGACTAACCCGTGCTTAACTCTCGTAGCACTAGCCAAAAATAATAACCTAGTCTATTCTCCAGCTCTCTATTTAATTAATTTGACCTCAATTAATTTTATTAAAGTAGTGTCACTCAACTACAATGCCCGGACTCACTCACTCGGTCTGTATTTAAACCTTTTAGAATTTATTATACCAAATTCCATTATTAAGTTTGACACTCTTATTAATTTTTCTATTACTTAATACCCATCTCCCAAGGTCCTAAGTATTATCCTCCATTTAATTTTTTCTCTAATTAAATCTCTTTAGGAACCTAAACGAAAACAAGGAAATTACAAATCGGCACTGTCAAGAATCCCCCCCGTCGTTCAAATGAGGCCCTAGGTTGTTCAACAACCGTCGTTCGAATGAGGTCCTTGGTCGTTCGAACGACCGTAGTTCGAATGGGGCTATTGGTCGTTCGAACGACTATCCGGGTTCAACTCTATTCTTCTTCCCTACGACTTCCTTCCTCTATTGATTATTATTGGAGCTTCTGTATCTCTCCCCCAAATCTAACCCAGTTAAGATTAATACATCAAACACATCTAAGGTTGATCCTAACCATTGTAGTAACCTTCAAACGCGATTAATTCTCACCAAAAGTCATAAATCCCAAATTAGGTTTAAAGGGTTTCATTAGTTTATTTCATCAATTTCGTTTATATAAATCTGAAATACAACAACATCACTATAAGGATTCAAATAGGATTCAGATTCTAACAACATTGAACTATTCTTCATCATTAATTTCACTTTAATCGTCACACATATTTAAATCTGTCGAAAAATCCACTTACACGTTATAACCCACCGCAAAACAAATTTAGATTTCCACCCACTATGATATGAATCGATATGCTCAATTTAGATTGAAAGCAAGTTAACTACTTTCCTGATTAGATTCGTAGGGTCTGATTCCTTTGAGGTAGATGACGAATTGATGAAGAACACACCCAACTCCTTTTGATTTGGCTTCCAAAAGCTCCCCCCACTTTCTTTCTCTTTTCTTCTCTACAGATTTAGGGTTTTCGTTTTGAGTTATGTCTTCCACTAACTCCTTAATTTAGGTTTAATATTATTAATCCTGAAATTAAGCTTATCGGCCAAGCCCAAATGACCCGAACACCCCCGTGTGGGCCCGGTTATGCCTAACTATGTCCCGAGACCCAATTACTACCCCCGAGTACTCTTTTCTAACTATCTCAACCCATCTGGAATCAACCGTGCACTCAAAATTGTCATCCGAGTCACTTTACCAAATGTGTTTGACCCCAATATAGTACACCCGACTCTTGATTGAGATATAATAAAATCCCTTCGTTTAACTCACCTCAACGTATAATAATAGTCACTTATTATTTACTACACACTTAGTAAATTTATTCCGTTTATATTAATCATTATCTCTTCCAATTAATATTTTAATGAACACATAATAGTTAATTCAATTAAATTACGACACACTTGCAATTTAAAATTACTCGAATTAATTAAATAATAAATACTAAAACATACGGGGTGTTACAATGACCCAAACATATAAATAGCTAGACTTAGGCTTGAGAACATGTCGTTTAAGGGAGAAAATGCGAAACAAGTCCATTTAGAGTGTTCTCACAATTATGCATTCACATATATTTTCGTAAATAAAAAACCAAGAAAAGGGGCCTATATCACAATTTCTAATTTAAAGTGTTTTCATAATTTTCTACACTTTCAACACATTTGACATAAATCAAAAGATACACCCCAGATTCAAATTATGGGTTAGTCCTGAATGTTGTTAATCTTACAAACTACGTGGACTTTGATGTCATTATTGGTTGCATAGGCATTCCAAAGTTATTTTTTTGATTCATGTCCTTTGTCAATTACTACTTGGGACATCTTTGAAGTTTTTTTTGCAGGCCTCAATGGATAAAGACATTTAAAACATATTCACACAAGTATTGTTGTATTTTTTATTTCTATTGTACATACTGACACAAATATGCGTTTTATTTTATTTCGGGTTGTACATATTCGTACAAGCATGCGTTGTATTTTACTACATATTCACTCAAACATGCGTTAGTTAACTTGTATTGTATTATTACATATTCACTCAAGCATATCTTTGTTAACTTTTATTACATATTGTTGAAATATTTATTTCTGGAAATACAAATAGGTTTCAAAACGTATATGTTTTTTTGGGACGAAAAAAATAAATTTATATATTTTTTATTTTTTTAATTTGGTCACACTCCGAAACCATGACCATAAACAGTTTTTTAAAAAATAAAATAAATGCGGGGTTACAGTTCTAGATTGTGACCCCCTATTACCCCCCGTGGTGTGATGGTCACGACTTATGACCGTGATCCACACTGTTGCCCCTTGGGTCATGACCTTGTACCGTGACCAGTCGTGGTAGGGTGGTCACGGTTCTGAACCGTGACCCAGGTTATCCCCTATGGGTCATGAGTAAAAACCATGCCCCCCCTTTTGTCATTCTTAATATTGTCACGGGTAGTGATCGTGACCTATGAGGGTGATCATGGGTCAAAATCACGACCGTTGGCGATATATGGTGTAGTGCAAACTCACAAGGGGATCACCCCATTTATAGTATCATGGTGAGTTATCCCAATAAACATGGAACCCAATAGACATGGATGATATATGGACATACACACTAAAAGTCATATTATTTAATACTCCCTCTTGGATATACACCGTATCCGCCATTCAATGATTATTTCCTCTTAAAACATTACTAACGACAAACCCATTAGGAAAAAATAAAAGTGATGGAAAAAGTATACAACTTTTGTTATTTGGAATTGGTGTTGGATGTGCTTAATGTTGCCTCATTAAAACTGTTACTAGAAAAACTCAATGGGAAAAACTTGGTTAAAGAAAAAAGAGTACAACATACATGTAAAAGAACATGATTTTTGATCTTCTCTTGGAAAGGAGTTCCCCCTGATTTGCATATTTCAAATTGACTGTTGGTGAAGTCTTCATATTTCAATACCATGTGTAATGTTTCTTTTGGAAGTGAATTAGTAGACATATCAACTTGAATTTAATTTTTTTGAAGCTCGTGAGTGAAAAAAACTTTAGTGAAATGGCTTAATTCTATATACTTTGATAAAGACTTCTTGAATTTGGGCTATGCACACTTCATTTCCTTCATATATAATACTGGCAACATTTCTAATCAAAGATAATTGAAAAGAACTATGAACATTCAGAAACAAATATCTCATCTATACACATTTACGATTAGCTTCATGAAGTGATAAAATTTCAGAGTGGTTAGAAAAAGTAGCTACTAACACACATAAATAACAGTATTACCCCTAAAAACTACATAACCTGTCTTGGATCGACCCTTATGAGGATCAGAGAGGTATCCAAAATTTTCATAACCTACTAACCCATAACAATTAGAATTATTAGAATAATATAAGCCCATGTCAATGGTTTCTCGTAATTATCTTAGGATATGCTTGATACCAATCCAATGCCTTTTAATTGGTTTAGAAAAAGCAAGTTGACTGAGAATGAAATATTCGGTCTAACGTATTGTCTAAGTATAATAATACATCAATTGCACTTAAATAGGGTACTTCGGGACCCAATATTTCCTCACCATCTTCTTTAGGACGATGTGGACCTTTATTTATGTCTAAGGACTGGACGACCATGGGTGTAATTAGTGAATGTGTTGTGTCCATAACAAATGTTTTCAAGAATTTTTTAGGATAATTGGTGTGATGGACAAAAAATCCACTAGAATTTCTCTTGACCTGCATGCCTAGACAAACTTTCATTTACCGAAGGTCTTTCATCTCAAATTCCTTCTTTAAATACTTAGTAATTTTCTCGAGCTCTTCTGGAGTCCTATTCAAAATAATATCATCCACATAAACTTCTACTACCATATATCTCATTGGATATTTCTTTATCCTTAGACAAGTATGCACTAAGATGCTTGTACCACATCCTTCCCGATTACTTTAAGCCAAACAAAGAACGACTTGGTTGAATTAAATATGTAATAAATTAAATCCTTTAGGGATTTTCATAATAATTTCTATATCTAATTCCTTGTATAAATAAGAGGTCACAACATCCATGAGTCTCATATCAAGATTTTTGGAGACCACTAAACTAATCAGACATACGAAAGCTATACCTTCCATAAAGGGGAAGCATGTTTCATCAGAACCAATCCCAAATTTCTACAAGAAACCTTGTGCCACAAGTCGTGCCTTATATCGAGTGATTTCATTGTTCTCATTGCTTTTTCTTATAAATACTCAATTGGAACCTACTAGGTTAACATCTTTTAGGGTTTATACTATAGGTCCAAATACACGACGTCTATTTAGAGACTCAAGTTTTTCCTTGATGGTAACTTCCCATTTTGGCCAATCTTTTCCTTGTTGACATTCATTTATAGTACATGATTAATATCATCATCCATGCTCTTTGAAATTTTCTTAGCTACTGCATATGAAAATATGTCATCGATGACTATTTTATTGCGATCCCACATTCCTCTTGAATATTTATAAACCATAGAGATCTCATTATTGTTCTTAGGTACCCTTGCCTCTTTAGGAAATTTTATAGTCACTTTAAGGACTTGTATATTTTTAGAGACACTAACCTCTTCACGGTTTTAGAGAAAGTGGATCTTTCGTTCATAATCTCTTTTAGAGCGTTATGAGGTCATATTTTTCATTTGATCCCCACTTTCGGGTGATGGAAAATTTGGAACCTATTGGTCTGCCACACTTTTGGCATGCGAAAGATTCATTTGCTACTGAAATCAAAGTTTATTCCACCAGAACAGTAATTTTGACTGGTGCTTTATCCGCATATAATTGAAACTTGGTCACTTTTGATGCATCCTTAAATGCATTGGGTAATTGATTTGCAATTCCCTCGATATGTATTATCCTTCGCATTTTATGATCACATTGAGCAGTACGGGGGTCTATTTAAGATAAGTTAGAAGTATTCCACGTTAATTCTCACCGTTCTTCTCGAAAGGATTATACTTCAAGTACATTCTTTCCTACCCTCTAACAACAAAAAAATAATCTCATCAAAGTGAAAATCTACATATCTCGCGATAAGCACATCACCTGGTAATGGCTCAATATAATACATGATTGATGGAAAATCATAAGCAATATATATAGCCAAATTTGTTAGTAAAAAAAGTGCTACGAGTTTAATGATTTGAGCAAGTAATTTTACAAAAGGCTAATTGCGCGTGGATTGTAAACAAACAAGTTACCATCTAGGGGAAGCATTAATTAAAATCATTAAATAATTAAAAAATCCACTAAAGGGGTGAAAAGTTCCATAAATATATGACACCCCACCAATTAATATACCGGGTAGCCATCCCGTGATCAAAATAACAGGTTGGTATCATATGGATCATTCTTAGCATCACTGTCGAAAACTTTTTAAGGTTACTAACCACCTAGTAATTTAATTAGACCGGTGCCAAATTTTATCTTTCATTAATTAACAACATTCAAAAATCAATGCCCATTTAAACCATCCACACACTTGATAATGGAATCCAACACAAATGAATAATCATAAATAAAGATAACCAAATTAACTATTGGTTCAATAATAAAATACAATAGTCCCTAAAGCAATAACCTGGATACATAAAGTCCAATAAATAACCGAATATTAAATCAGAGGACGACATGCCCAAAATGAGTACTGAAGTAAATATCATACGTTAGGAATAAATGAGAGAAATGTCTATAGTAAAGTCCTGCAACTTTCACATGAGCTGCAGCTACGCATCCCTGGATAGAATCCTCAAACTGGGCGTCCCGGTGGCTGGACACCTAAATATTTTGGAAAAGATTTTGACATGGGTCAGAGCCCAAATAAAATATTTTGAAAATATTTAGCAAGTAGTTAAATTGCAATAATTGAATATCCATGCATACTTTTCATATTTAAGCTAGTGTCACACTCTCTTGAGACATAACTCACCCCTCATCTAATGTGCACACTTAATGCTTGCCTTCTACCTTTTCTAGTTAAGCTACCCAACCTAACTAGCCATAACAAGTCTCCTTCTGCATACTAACTCATTGTACCCACTCGTATTACCCATACAATATGTTACTGAATTTCCATGTCTTTTACCCCATTATAAATTTCTCAGTATGTTTATTTCTCCCCATAATAAACTTATTTTTAATATCACTAACTTTCTTTTCTACTAAACCCACACAGTAGAATAAAATTACACGTATACATATATCACACTGTTATATATATACTAACACGACACCCCTAAGTGGATTTGCAGTGGGAGTATACTATGTTATAATGTCCTGGTACATCATCTACTAAACACACGTAGAAGAATAAATCACAAGTATATATATTTATCACACTAATTATATATATACAATACCCCTAGGGTGAGACTTGCGGTGCATGCATACTCTGTTGTTCAGTATCTCACTCGAACCATCATCACAAATCACACATATTGGAGGAGAATATAGTTCCAAGCCTATGGGCTACGCACCCGTATGACCGTCATCACTATCATTATCACAGATAACCCGTATCTAGGTTCTATATTCTGAGGCACAAGTCAAAAATCCCCCTAAAGGTCCATCAGGATATGACTGTCCCGATGCGGAAACCTCCCATGATAACAAGTAGCGTAGGTATGTCATAAACATAATAAATCATAAAATCAGTATAGGTATACACACAACCTATATCATATATTCCACACATAGCATATATATCTCCCGAATATCCTACGTATTATTTAATTCCAATTCCAATTCTTATCATATATTCCCGAGTATCCCTCACTACTCGAAATTTGCCAATTATCCTTTCAAAGATTTCAGTAGGTAAGTCAATTAAATTCTACTGATCTAAGGCATAGGTTCACTCATTCCCCCAATGCGTTACATTTTAAATTACACCGATTAATCTCATCAATTTCGCATTAATTAATTTATTAAAGTAATGTCACCCAAGTAGCATACTCCGACTCACTCACTCGGTAAGTACCGTTACTCTAGAGAATTTATTCTACAAAACCCAAATATTAGTTCACACCTCTCGTTTCATTTAATATTCAATATTTTATTATATTTTTTAAAAAATAAATTAATCCGGCCACTCTGTGCCGAACTCTTGACGCACTTGCCTAAAAATATTCGAATCACAATCCTCGACTCATTATTAAATAAATATTAACTTACATTCATATTTTTTTCACTAATCACATCACAATCCACTCCGTATCCTCATGTCATCCGAAATTTCCATTAGAATCCATACCCCGAATTCATTCCCATCCAATTACAAGGCAAAAATAATGTCCCTTAATATTTTCCAGAATTCTACACTCATCTACGGACATCCCTAAATAATCCAGATTTATTTCGTCTTAAAGATGTCGGTCTCAGGCATCCTATCATAAAAAAATATATGAAATCCAAAAAAAATCAGAAAAATATGAGGTTGGCACCCACGCGACTGTGATGGAAAGATCTACAATCTCATATTTTACAATAACTCAAAGGGTCGATCGATTGATCGACCAGATATCAGTCATCTTCCCCGATTATTTTTTCCAACATTTTTAAACTCCGAAGCTTTCCAACTTCAATCTAGACCTCGATTACTTTATTACCCATATTTATTTCATCTATAAACATGTTCAAACACTAATATATGACATTAATCCTCAGTGATTTTCATTAAAATTATAGGGTTCATAAATTGGATTTTTCTTAATATCCCTTAAATCACAATTCTCAATTCGATTCAGTAATCTGAATTCAACAGCAATTTCTACAGGTTTTCGATTCTAAATCATATTTTAGCCTTATATGATATTATTCTCACATCAATCAAACATCAATTTCACCCTTAGTGCTTAAATCCCCCAAACCCAGATTTAACATGTAATACCCTCCCAAAAATAAATTTTTCTATAATAACTCATCCCAAAATGAATATGGTTTATACCCACCATGATATGAATTACAATACCACAATTTACATGAAAACGAGTTTAACTACTTTCCTGGATAATTTTGTAGGGTCTGATTTCTTTTGTTGTAGACGAATGTTTGACAAAGAACACACTTCTCTTCCTTTAGTTTGGCTACCAAAAGATCCCCAATTTCTTTAATTGTTTTCCCCTGCAGTTATAGGGTTTCTCTCCTTGAGTTATTACTACCCCAATTCCCTCAATTAGGTTTTATTTCAGTAATCTAGTTTTTAAGCTTATGGGCCAAATTAAAATGGTCCAAATACCCCCGTGTGAGCCCGATGATGCCTACAAATGCCCCGATACCCAATTAATACTCTTGGTTACTCTTTTTCAACTACCTTGACCCTTCCGGACTCAACCGTACACTCAGAATCATCATCTGAGTTACTTAACTAAAATTGCAAATTTCAACCTGAAATTACGGCACATGTATTCTTCAAAGAAATAACACAAATTAATTGAAATCTCAATTCTCCAAATAAATTGAATCTTCCAATTTAAATAAATTCTCCAAATTAAATAGTTTCTCCAAATTATCAATTTAGTTTAAATTCGAATTTTCCAAATTAAATAAATTATTTATCTTATAAAATACGAGGTGTTACATAATTCCCCCCTTACAAAGTAATTTCGTCCTCGAAATAAAGATGAGTCTAGTACTCCAAGCCTCGAATACGTTCTTACTCACATATTTCTAAGTTCGCTACACATATTTCTACCCCTTTTAATCCCAAATTTTATTAAAATTAAATGAATTGTACAGGGCCCCCATTCACCCTATACCCGTACATAACGACACAAAAGTTACCCGACTCCACTAGACTTAAATTCTAATACAACTTTCAACTTATATTTATAACTACCTGAATGCATAATAGCCAAGGTACCCAAAGCTATGTGCTAGTGACCAAATATCTCCCCACTTCCAATGTTGCGCTAAGTTTCATGAGTGGCATGTCTCACAAAGCGAAATCCAAATAAGGAACCCCCCGATACATTACTACCTAACATTGTCGGTCGATGAGATCCGTTTGACCCTCAATCCATAGCACGTACCCACAAATCCCGTCTCATGACACAAAAGTATACTCTACCATTTTCATGTTACCAAAGACATCATACAATATAGCTCCCTTTACTATCACTAGTATCTTAGCGCGAGTCAATCACAATCTATATATCCTCTCTTGATAAAAACATATCCACCTTGGATCAATTATAATAATACAAGTACTTCCTCATAAGTAAATTATGCAACACACGATAACATATATACACGAATATATATACTAAATCCTCTTTCAGGTGATAAGTAGCACATGTAATCATATCTCAGAACATCGAACACAAAGTCTCACCATACTATATACTATAGCCCAAACATTTCAGTATAATTATCAGTAACATCTTGTACGTAATATATTTATCTCAAGCTCAGCTCCGCCCTCTCGGCGTGGCTATATCATACGGGTATTCTCGATTATCCCAATTTACAAATTAAGTCCTTCTCGACCCTGCCCCACCCATTAACTTGTGGTGCAAAAAATTTCAGTGCATCCTTCGTAGCATTACCTGGCTCCACTGGCCATATATCGTATTAATTCTCAGCTTAAAGTGTTTCCTCTACTCGTTTAATAATTTAACATTTAAAACCGATGCACCAACATCCAACAACGTCTTGCTATTCCCAACGTTTATTATGATCCATGTGTGTAACCTCCCATAATGAAGTTCAAAAGAACCTTCCCAAATGCACTATCCCCTAGCATTGTCGGTCATCGAAATCCGTGCATCCCAAACACATAACCAAGATATAAAAAATTTTGTCTCCCAACACATAAATCAATTCATCTATGCCCATGTCTCTCAAGGCATCACACGATACTATGCTTTCACTATCACTAAGTTCTCAGCACTTACACAATAATGAGTTATTTCTCTCCACTCAACGGTAAACTCAATATATCCTGAATCACATTATAAAAGTCCTTATGCACCAGGATTCAATATATATAGACCTATGTACTCTCTGAAGTCTATTTCATAAAAATATATCCGCGAGCTCAACCCTATTTCAAGTGAGACATAATAAAAATGTACTTCCTTCCCCCGAGATAGTGAACATGGTAGTCTTGCTATAACCACCCTTCATTACACAACAGTCCGTACCCAGGATAAAACAATAACTTGAATACCTCATTTTAAAATGATCTAAACGCATAAAATATGTATTTTCAGTGTCCACACCTTCTCCCTTGCAGATGGAGCTAAAGCGAGCCTCGCTACCTCAACGGTACATACATACAACTATAGTAATATTAACGATACCTCTACTAAACCCATTTCACATGTGAATCTAGCACTAATAATTTATTGTGACTCGCTCGTGCCACACAAAGGAGACTCCAAATAATTCTGGGAGAAAATCTCATACTTCCAATTGCCAATAGCACTCGTGGTTCAAATGGTTCCTGAACATAACACCCTTATTCCAACCGAACCAAAAAGTCCATATGACTGTTGCCCCTACTGGGCATCTGATTCCTGTCCCCCAATTCACTACGGACAATATAGATATATATGTTCCTACTCTTTACACATAAGACACCTCTTTTTGTTATCCCTCTTTCCATGGCCCCTCTGACCATGTTGAGGTTATCCTTCTCACGGATCTAATAGACTTGATCATGATTGATACCCTCATTGTCCCTTTGGATCCGCTCTCCCTATGGGACTCGTTGCTGGCTTTGATGGCCCCACTACACCAAAATCGTAAAATTGTCACCTTTTTAGCGGCTAGACTTGTCACGGTCAATGACCGTGACAAAGACTTGTCACGGTCATTGACCGTGAAACGTCCGTGACAATTCCGTCAGTAAAAAACCATCCGCCTTTTTTTTCCCACCGATTTTGTTCCCTCCATTTGTCTCTCTCTCTAGAACTTTGGTATGTTTACTCTCTATTTCTCCTCCATTTATGTATATGTGTATTTATATGTGCATGTGTGTATATATGTGTGTGTAAATATGCATGTGTGTGGTGTATATATGCATGTGGGGGGGGGGGGGGGGGGGGCGGAGGGGGGAGTCAACAGGGCTGGGGGAGGGGAGGGGGTATATGTGTGTGTGTGTGTGTATATGTGCGTGTGTATATGTGTGTGCATGTGGTGGGCAGGGGCAGCGGGGGGGGGGGGGGGGGTAGGGTAAGGGGGGGGGGGGTGTATGTGTGTATTTTTTTAATTACATTCTTATTGATTTATTAGATATTTCCCCTCATATTGTAGTGCCCATTGTAAAAGAATTGATTGATTTAATATTGATTGGTTGTTAATTTTTTTTTGTAAATTAATAATTAGTGCCTCTTTCATATGCAAGTAGGATTACCCCTCATTATAAATTAGTAAATTAATAATTGTATACTTTAATTGTTAGTTTAATTGATGAAAATAATTAATTGAGTAGATGAATTAGAAGGAGCACAGGATAGACATTTGTTGTTGCCATTGTGGTTGGATTATAGTGGATCGATGTTGGGTTGTTTAATTTTAAAAGTGGCATGACCACTGGATTATTGTCCATATGGGGGTGGGGTTTTTCAATTTTTTTTTTAAATTACTTTGTATAACGAACAATATATATATAGTATGATAATTAAATTAGACATACTTGAAATTACATATAGTGCGCATAGATACTAGCCTTATAGTTCTTATGCGTACGCATTCAATAGCCCTTAGAATCCTTCGAGAGTCATTACCCTTGTAATGAGATCTCTCGAATTATCCCGTTTGGATAGTTTGAGACTGCATAATTTATGTATAGTAATATTCTTAGTGGCTTACAGTTGTTACTTTTAGAGGAAGTTCTGCAGTCGTATCCTAATGTTCTCTAGGTACATACTAGATTGACAAGTGTGAATGTTATTTCAATTGATCAATTGAAATAATACTCACACTTGCCAATCTATGTCGTGTACTTGGAGAACTATGGGGATATGCTCCCGAATTTTTCTCAAATCGTAACAATGTGCATGAGTTGTTAAGTATATTACAGAAATAGGCGGTCTTGAATGGTATAGGACCACTCACCCTTTAGAGGAGATGGAGGAAATAGAAATTAAATGAAACATACTATAAATATAAGTTTGAAATTGAATTTGAAATTTAAAAATCGAATATAAATAAGACATAATTAAATAAAACATACTATAAATCTAAGTTTTGTTTATACTAATCTATAAATATACGCTTCTTACCTTTAATAGGTGATTAGTTGTGGTAGCTGTGATGGGATATCCAAAATACAAAGAGTGGATGGGTGAGACAAATAGAATTGGGGATGTGTTTCGCAAAGGTGTTGGGAAAACGAGTGAAATTAACGAGTTTGCAACATGAACAAGTAGCTCGTTATCTATTTGACACACATGAAGATGTCGAAGAATGGAAAAAAGTAAGTTTAAATTATTTAAATGTTTAACATTATTTTAGATTATTTTAGATTATTTTAATGTTTAAAATTATTTTAGTAAGTTTAATTTTGTAATATGCAGAAAATATGAAGCCTATGAGAACAATAAAAGACGAAAAATAATGGTACAATCAGACAACAAATTTAGGCTATGGTTGTCACAAGAGGTAATTATAATAAAAATGGTCATTATATAACGTTACATTACACTCAAACTTTACAACTAATCTAATTAATTTATCTATATTCTTAGCTCTTAAAGACGGGTGATGCGACAGTTCATTTGGATTTGTAGTAATTGTACATATTTGCATGTCTTCTTCTAATTCATTTGATTTGTATTAATAACAACATTTTTTTTACAGCAAATGTCTCCTTCAGGTATTAAGGCGAGGATGATGATGCTGATTGTGATGATGTCGTCTGGGCTCGGTGGTAGCGGAGGCGAGGAGGGCTCCTCGGCCCCTAGGCTCCCCAAATATGGTAAATTGGGGATGACCATCAAGAATAAGATAGGGCTATTAGCGAGATCCCTTGAGCTGGTAAAAACGGTCATCGACCCGGGGTACACTAGTTGGAGGGAGGTGACAAATGAGATCAAGTTAGCTATTTGGGTGACACTACATGTAATGAATTTATATTTATATTTATATGAATATTTCAATTTCAATTTCGATTTCATTTTATATTTATATTTATATTTATTATCAACTAACATTGTATTTGTTGGACAGGAACAATTCAGCCTGGATCCAAAGCTACGCGATTTCGTCTTGGAGCAGTTGAGGGAGCAACACAAGACGTGGACCCGGTACTTTGGGAAGATCCGAGAGTCCGTTATCTGAATGCGTGAATCCGTTCCGCCGAAGGAGCAGATCTCATTGGCAGAATGGTAAAAGTTCATTGACAATGAGATCGGGGAGCAACAATTGTCATTTTGCCAATCGGGGAGGGAAAACTGGGCAAAAAAGACGGACGTGCACTACTTCGGCCGAACGTCTTACGTCGAGGTGGAGCATAGGATGATGGTAAGATTTAATTTTTCTATAAATATAAAAATATATTATTCTGAATTATTTTACTTTGCGGAGCCGATACTAATTTTACTTTATTTTATTTCAGAGGACAGGGAGTAGCCCTGGGGGTAGGCCACATAGGCTCGATACTTATGTGGCTATTCGGATGAAGAAGGAGAAGGATAAGGAGGTGTCCCCGAGCGTCTCGGCCATGATTGTAAGTAATCCGACAATTTACTTTTATTAATTACGTTATTATTTTTTTATTTACTTATTTTACTAATCATGCGCTTTTTATCATTTCAGGCAAAGCTTAAGGAAGTGCATGAGTTGCAGTCTCATGCCGACAAGGCATCTTTATCCACAGATGAACTCAGACAAGTGTTTGGCACTGATCGCAAGTGGAGGACAAGGGGGTTGAGCTCGCGGGTGTCCAAAAATAGGATCATCGGATTGGAGACGAGCGATAACGGGTTGGCAAAAATAGTGGACTCGTATGACGCGAAGCTGTCCCGTTTGGAGGTGACGGTCCAAGATATGTTCTCATTCATGAAGCGTTCATTGGGCAGAAATCGTAAGGGGAAAGGGAAGGAGAAGGTGGTGGTGGAGGAGGTGCCGGAGGACGAGGTGCATAATGATGAGGATGTGGACCTCGCTGCTTCATCGTCAATACTTGCGGACTTTGATGATCCACTTGTAACAACCCTCGATTTTTGGGAGGCTCATTTTATATTAATGTTACCGCATAAGGTAATTATATAAAATGTGGGGACTGGAGTAAATATTAATTGAATGAATTGAAAGTTACTATTTACTAGATTGATGTATATTTACTGTATGTGGAAGTAAATATCATCAAGTTGCATGTTTATAGTGTCATGTATTTAAATTGACATTTAGGTTTAAATAAGATTAGAAGTCGAAATGATTTATAAAATTTCCAGATGCCAGTTTAGAGGGTGTAGTTAGTCCCGGAATGTCCGAGACAGTCAAAATAAGTGCCATATTATGTTTTTGTATTTTGGGCACTTTTATTTGGTTTTAGCTCAAATGCGTATTTGTGAGTCATTTTAATGTGGTATTAACCACTTAAGTTGGGAGTTTTAACTTAAGTCACGATTTTAGTCTTGCCCCTCAATTCATTTTCTCATTTCATGTCTAAAACATAGATGAGGTCTTTCTTAGAAATAGTGTTACGTTGGAACTTCACTTCCGGGGAGTTAAAAGGACGGGTGGACCCTCACTCATGAGCTCATGATAGTAAGATCGGGAGTGGGTGTAATGAAGAAGTTTCTGCCAGGTTGGGGAGTAATAATACTGGAGCATAGACTCATTGTTTATGCATCTCACAAGCTTAAACTTGCGGAAAGTATTATTCCACGCTTGAATTAAAATTCATCATGGTAGTGATCACCTTAAATAGATCAGGCACTACTTCCTGGTCAGGAAATTTGGTCTTTCTCGCAAGCAACAAGTTGTTGCAGTATGTCGGGGGAGAAATTGAGTTGGTGTTAGAGTTCTTAAAGAACTATCATTTGGATATTCTCATTCGGTACGGAAATGCGATTGGGGTAGTAGATACGTCAAGTAAGAAACTCGTCGGAGATATTTGTGTTGGCATGGAAAGCCAAATGAAGCGAGTATGACTCGGAAGACTTTGTAGCGAGAGCATTCCGGTCTGTGATTGACCATTTCACCTACTCGTGTGAAGAAGAATATAGGTTGAATGAAGAAGAGTATATTAATAGACGTTTGCATTTAAGTGCCGGGACTGTTCTGGTCATGACCTTATTTGAGAAAATGGTTGATCGCTTGACCAGACCGTTACAATTTTCGGCCATTTTGGACGGACTACAAGTAGAAGAGTACGCCCCATTCTCGATGGAGGAATGGTAGAACCATAGGAAGTGCCTAGTAAAATAGGGTGGACCAAGACTAGATGTTCGTGTTGGAAGTTTGATAAAAGTTTCCATGAAGTAATGGGAACCGTATGGAAAGGGAGTATATTTCACCACCCTAAAGTGAATGGATGAATGGAGGAAGTCGACTTAATGCCGAAAGGCATATCATGAATGTGCGCCTTAGGATACATGACTGACGGAGTAGTAGAGTGTATGGATGGAAGTCCGTGTACAACCGTTAGGCTTTTAAATGGCCTTATGGATCATTTCCTAAGGCATTGGCATCGTGAGTGGCTTACCATGGTCGGTTGAGTAATTCGCAGACTTGTTGGATGGAACCAACGGGTAACATGTTCCTTGGACTTGGAGTGGTCTCGGGACATTTCTGTAAAGATTTGGCTTTTGAGCCATACGCCTTGATGAGATACGTCGATGCGGGGGAAATTTGAGTAGAGTTGGGGTTAAGCCACTGAGAGTTGGTATGAGTGCCCCAAGGGGTGATGTAACATGATGTTAGAGATTAGGCTAATTGTGCCAAGTCACGTGGAAATCGCCTTTCGCCGTAGGAAGATAGGATCTATAGTTAGAGAGGGAACGCTTTGTGCTATGCTCGAGCACAAGGGAGGTAGACTGAGATCGATAGAATCGGCCTTAGTCTGAGTCCATTTGGGGACGTTGCGATAACGAGGGGTTTGTTAAGGATGGTAGAGTCCTAGTTTAGAGTAGTATACCCTTAATGAGATTTAGGTATGCCCGAATTTTGGGGGCAAAATTCCCTCTTAAGAGGGGGAGTATGTAACAACCCTCGATTTTTGGGAGGTTCATTTTATATTAATGTTACCACATAAGGTAATTATATAAAATGTGGGGACTGGAGTAAATATTAATTGAATGAATTGAAAGCTACTATTTACTAGATTGATGTATATTTACTGTATGTGGAAGTAAATATCATCAAGTTGCATGTTTATAGTGTCATGTATTTAAATTGACATTTAGGTTTAAATAAGATTAGAAGTCAAAATGATTTATAAAATTTCCGGATGCTAGTTTAGAGGGTGTAGTTATTCCCGGAATATCCGAGACAGTCAAAATAAGTGCCATATTATGTTTTTGTATTTTGGGCACTTTTATCTGGTTTTAGCTCAAATGCGTATTTGAGAGTCATTTTAATGTGGTATTAACCACTTAAGTTGGGAGTTTTAACTTAAGTCACGATTCTAGTCTTGCCCCTCAATTCATTTTCTCATTTCATGTCTAAAACATAGAGAGAAAAGGAGAAGAAGAGAGAGGAAGAGAAAGAATAGAGAAAGAAGAGAAATTGGAGATTGAAGATGGATTGATGCTCCTACTCAAACAAATTTGAGATTTCTACTCTAAGGCAAGTTTTCTACTTGCTAATATGTGATTTAAGTTGAATAATTTGTATGATATTTATGTATATTCATTTGGAGATCAAAAATGGAATTTATGGGAATTAAATCCAAATCTTAATTTTGATGATGAATTTATGGGGTATAGTTGTTATTAATCATGTAGGATGTTATTGCGTAGATTAAGGATGTTAGATGTGTATAGAAATGGAAGAGATTTGGGTTTGGGGATAATTTAGGGTTTATAACCCGTAGGTCATTCTTGGCCAAATTGCAGGGGCGAATAGATTCGGCCCTAGGGCGAATCGATTCGCTAAGGGGTCATCTTACATGTCTATCAACCCGAATCGATTCGGGTTAAGGCCGAATCGATTCGACTGATGCAGAATGTCAAGTTTGTCATCTGAATCGATTCGCTTTTGGGCGAATCGATTCGCTGCCTGGGGCGAATCGATTCGGCTCTTGGGCGAATCGATTCGAAATTAGGCTGTTTTTGAGTTGTTTTCCTAACTCAATTTTTATCCATTTTCTTTAAGTCTAGGGCCTAGGAACCTTCTTTAATGAAGTAAACTAAGTGTCCTAGAGTTTTAAATGAGTTAGTTACTTTCCCTACATTAGGAATGGGTTATGTGGGGACTTTTCCGGGGTTATGCCTATTGATGATAGGGCATTCTTTTCTTCTAGTTAACTACTATAAAACTAGGAGATGTAGTGTTATGTTTAGGAGATTTTAGAAGCTCAATTGAGCTATGTTAACCTTGATGGTTCTTAACAACACCATAAGGGTGAGTTTGGAGAATAAATTGAAAGTTCATTCCCTCCTTTGAAGGATGATAATCTTGGGGTTCTAAAATAACACCCTAAAATGTTTGGAGTTAATTAAGAGTTTACTTACTCCTTTGAGGTTGTAGTAACGATATAATTCATCGTATGGCTACGGATAAAAAGTTATGCTATTTACAAAAGTAAATGGTAATGGTTTCGGATAAAATGAAACATGTACATGGAATTGAAATGAAATGGACATGATATTGATTTTAGTAATTGAATTTACTTAATCTTGAACCCGTAAATAATGATTTACTTGATTTTGAAAATAATGAATAAAATGGTTTAAACACACCTCTCTAAATGACATCATAAGGGAAGTCCGCGCGTGAGGTGAAGCCCCCTGGCTAATGAATGCAGGGTGGATATAGTCCTAGGCCATGTGAGCGTTTGTGTTGTATATTTTTCTACGATGGGTAGGAGATTTCGGGTGTGGTCTTGACTATCCCGCAAGCACATGGCCGCTTCCCGACGTCTTGCGATATAGGTGCCCAGGTTGTCTTATTATAGGCCCTGGAAGATGATGATCATTTAGGGGCGCGCACAGTGGGGAAACCCGGACGGGCGGTCTTAGAATTCGTTATATATATATATATATATATAACAGTTCATAATCAAGTGGGACTTGATGTATTTGATATGCCATAAAGAGCATGATGAAGTGCCATAAAGAGCACATATAAATGCCACAAAGAGCAATTGAAAAATGATTATTTTCCTGACAAGGAAAGGATTTTTACAAAAAGTAAAAGTGAGATAAAAATGCCATAAAGAGCATAACATTGTGATTTTTACATATATTTCCTGTTAAGGAAAAAGATATATGAGAAAATTGGTACACATGATAAGTTTTCAGATTAATGTTAACTGTTTTATCTTTCTGCTTAGTTTATGTTTTAAATTGTGTAGTTAGATAGTTATATCTCTCATCATGATTCATCATTCATAACTGTCATACTCTTTATTCATCTGGTAATCATATAGAACCGGGCCCTGACCCCTTTATGTTTCTTGTTGCATATGCATCTTGTCTCCGCTCAGGTACTCCTCCGCATGGATGCCTGGTTTGAATTCCTTTTCCGATGTCCTTGGCGAGCCGTCATGCATTGCGGGTATTACGGAATACAATTGGTATAGACGTTTTCATATTTTCCATTCTAGTTAAGCTCAAGTCTTTTATTCGGGCGAGGGGCCCAAGCTTTTGTAAATGTCTAATGAAATGTATTATATAAATTAATGAGTTTGTTTAAATGCTATTATAAATTTTGTTCACCTTTAGACATAATTGGTCTCTTTATTGTATTCTTGTTGTATTACTTATATATGTCTCGGGTCTTCCCCTATCTTTTCAGGAATTGGGTTGTTTATTTTTCCTTTATTTACTTTAAGTTCAAAATTTTTGGCAACCCGTTTTCTGAAATTTTGGGTAGTTATCCTGGATACTCTATATTTTCATTGTGATGCTGAGAATGATTCCATCTATGATTCCGTCATATTGGAGTATTGGGCTGGCCACCCCTTATTTTGGTGAGCGGGTTGTCACACCACTCGCCGATTTAGCTCCCTTCAACTGACCGATGTTGACACTTGGTTGGACGAGCGTGTTTATACTGGATATATTTGATGGCCAGCGGATAGGTCAGGGGTTGAGGGACCCGAATACCGTCCAGGGTATGACAATTCATGGACATTTTCTTCAAGACATCAAGTCCAAGGTGCTCATCATGCATGTGATACTCGGGAAGGAGAACTCCCCCTTATGATTGTACGAACAATGCGGTACGATGAATATTGCTGGGTGTGTCAATTTGTATATCGTGTGGCCTACTCACCTCCTCAGAGCTAACCTTACCCCAGACATGTAGTGACATTATTTGAATTGAATTATTTTAAGTTGTTACATTTGAATTATATTTGGATTATATCGTGAAGCATATTATTTTGAATATATATTTGTATTATCTCTATTTTATTTGGATATATGATGTTTGAACAGGTACAACGTTGCTGTAACATGTACAAATATACTGCTGGGCAGTGGCAATGGGCATACTGCCCAGCAGATTTTTTTTAAATTCTGCCTAGAATTGTTACGGTTATTAACTGCGACAAGTCCGTGACATTTTTTTAAAGAATGTCACGGGTTTGTAATGATTTATGGCCGTGACAAAACTTGTCACGGTCATAGACCGTGATATAACCGTGACAAGTCTAACGAACTTATCACGATCAATGACTGTGACAAGTCCATGACAAAAAAATTTATCACCCCTAGAATTGTCACAGTCATTGACCTTCACAAGTCCAACTTGTCAAGGTTAATGACCGTGACAATTCGATAGATTTGGTGTAATGCCTTAACTAAATTCACCGTCACCTGGTAAGGATTTTATTGGTCTCTATTATTAAAATGGGTTTTCTACCGGTACAACCTCCTATGGTGCCTCACTAGCATCATTAAATCTAGTTTTGCCCTTTGGTTAGGTTCTCCAACACTCTTGGTATTGATATCAATTTGTAAATGTACGACCTTGATGACAATAACACCAGCCATCCTAGTTGGATTTTCCCTATCCTAGCTTGTGTATTTTCACCACGAGTCCATTTTTCAACTTACGGATCCCCTTTTTGATTCTCCGTATCCACCTCGTCGGGTACAAAACTCGCTAAACATGTAAATTTTTCTTGGTGGCTGACCACTGTACATCCCTTTAGAAATAAATATTGAAATTTCCTTTGCCTTCCTATTTAAACAGCCAATAAGAGGATCTGCAATCGTATCGCATCCTAAATTCCTCGTTATTTATGGTATCTCTCCATAGTTATGGTGACTGATTCCCACTACTACAATGTCGCTCCTATGAGTTAAAATTTTACGCCCGAAATCTAATCCTGCGTGCTATTGCACTCCACCCTACACAATTATCTTTGGATCTTCTCCTCCCATAGCTATAGTGAATCCTATCACGGTTACCGTTCCCAGAATATTTCATGGCTTCTGCTGAGTCCCTCTTGCCATCCTTCTAACGGCCCTCGCTGGTCGTGCCAAAATTGTTCGGTGTATGAAATCCAACCAAACTCGTATAAAAATTGCATCAGCTATACTTAATCGGAGGAGAACGTAAGTCGTATACGTGAAGGAATAGAATAATCCTATAATAAGGCTCTATATCAAAGAATGCTATGCTAAAACGTAATAAGCCGCACAGATCCTAAGGACTCTAGAACCTGATGCTCTGATACCATCTGTGACACCCCGCCTATTAAAATACCTGGTGGCCAGCCCGTGATCAAAATAACACATTGGTCTCATATGGCTCAGTCTTAGTATCATTGTCAAAAACTTTTTAAGGTTACTAACCACCCATTAATTTAATTAGACCGGTGCCCAATTTTATCTTTCATTAATTAACAACATGCAGAAATCAACGCCCATTTAAAGCATCCACACAATTGATAACAGAATCCAACACAAATGAATAATCATAAATAAAGATAACCGAATTAACTATCGGTTCAACAATAAAACACAATAGTCCCTGAAGCAATAACCTAGATACATAAAGTCCAATAAATAACCGAATATTAAATCTGAGGACGACATGGACAAAATGAGTATTGAAGTAAAGATCCTACACTAGAAATAAATGAGAGAAACGTCTATAGCAAAGTCCTTCAACTTTCACATGAGCTGCAGCTACACATCCCTAGATAGAATCCTCAAACTGGGCGTCCCTGTGGCTGGACACGTAAAATATTTTGGAATTTTTTTTGACACGGGTCAGATCCCAAATAAAATATTTTGAAAATATTTAGCAAGCAGTTAAATTGTAATAATTAAATATGCATGCACACTTTTCATATTTAAGCTAGTGTCCCACTCTCTTGAGACATAGCTCACCCCTAATCTAATGTGAATCCTTAACGCTTGCCATCTACCTTTCCTAGTTAAGCTACCCCACCTAACTAGCCATAACAAGTCTCCTTGTACATACTAACTCATTGTACCCATCCGTATTACCCATATAATATGTTATCGAATTTCCATGTCTTTTATCCCATTATAAATTTCTCAGTATGTTTATTTTTCCCCATAATATAGTTATTTTTAATGTCACTATCTTTCTCTTCTACTAAACCCACACAGTAGAATAAAATCACACGTATACATATATCACACTGTTATATATATACTAACACGGCACCCCTAAGCGGAGTTACGATGCGAGAATACTATGCTATAATGTCCTGGTACATCATCTACTAAAGGCACGTAGTAGAATAAATCACAAGTATATATATTTGTCACATTAATTATATATATACAATACAACACCCCTAGGCTGAGACCTGCTATGCATACATACTCTGCTATCAAGTCCCGACACATCACGTACTGTATAAAAGGACATTTGGTTCAGTATTTCACATGATCCATCATCATAAATCACACATATTAGATGCGAATATAGTTCCAAGCCTATGGTCTTCGCACCCATATGACCATCATCACTATCATTATCACAGATATCCCGCATCTAGGTTCTATATTCTGAGGCACAAGTCAAAAATCCCCCCAAAGGCTCGTCAGGATATGATTGTCTCGACGCGTAAACCTCCCGTGATAACAAATAGCATAGGTATGTCATAAACATAATAAATCATACAAATCAGTACATGTATACACACAACCTATATTATATATTCCACACATAGCATATATATCTCTAGAATATCCTACGTATTATTTAATTCCAATTACCCTTCTCATCGTATATTCCCGAGTATCCCTCACTACTCGAAGTGTGCCAATTATCCTTTCAAATATTTCAGTAGGTAAGTTAATCAAATTCTACTGATCTAAGGCATATGTTTACCCATTCCCCAATGCTTTACATTTTAAATTACACCCATTAACCTCATCAATTTCACATGGATTAATTTATTAAAGTAGTGTCACCCAAGTACAATTCTCCGACTCACTCACTCAGTAAGTATCGTTACTCTAGAGAATTTATTCTACAAAACCCAAATATTAGTTCACACCTCTCTTTTCATTTAATATTCAATATTTTATTATATTTTTCCAATAATAAATTAATCCGGCCACTCTATGCCCAACTCTTGACGCACTTGCCTAAAAACATTCGAGTCACAATCCTCGACTCATTATTAAATAAATATTAACTTACATTCATATTTTTTTTCACTAATTACATCGCAATCCACTCTGTATCCTTATGTCATCCGAAATTTACATTCGAATCCATACCCCGATTTCATTCCCATCTAATTACAAGGTAAAAATAATGTCCATTAATATTTTCCAGAGTTCTACACTCATCAACGGACATCCCTAAATAATCCAGATTTATTTCTTCTTAAAGATTTGGTCTTAGGCACCCTATCATAAAAAAATATATCAAATCCAAAAAAAATCATAAAAATATGAGGTCGGCTCCCACGTGACTGTGATGAAAAGATCTACAATCTCATGTTTTATAATAACTCAAAGGGTCGATCGATTGATCGACCAGATATCAGTCATCTTCCTCGACTAGTTTTTCCAACATTTTTAAACTCCGAAGCTTTCCAACTTCAATCCAGAACTCGATTACTGTATCACCCATATTATTTCATCTATAAAAATGTTCAAACACAAATATATGACATTAATTCTTAGTATTTTCATTAAAATTATTGGGTTCATAAATTGGGTTTTTCTTAATATCCCTTAAATCACAATTCTCAATTCGATTCAATAATCCAAATTCAATAATAATTTCTACAAGTTTTCAATTCTAAATCATATTCTAGCCTCATATGATATTGTTCTCACATCAATTAAACATCAATTTCACCCTTAATGATTAAATCCCCAAAACCTAGATTTAACATGTGATACCCTCCTCAAATGAATTTTGCTATAATAACTCATCCAAAAACAAATATGGTTTACACCCACCATGATATGAATCGCAATATTGAAATTTAAATGAAAGCAAGTTTAAGTAATTGCCTGGATAATTTTGTAGGATCTGATTTCCGTTGTTCTAGACGAATGTTTGAAGAAGAACACTCTCCTCTTCTTTTAGTTTAGTTCCCAAAAGGTCCCCAATTTCTTCCATTATTTTTCTCTGCAGCTATAGGGTTTCTCTCCTTGACTGCCCCAATTCTCTCAATTAGTTTTTATTTCATTAATCCCATTTTTAAGCTTATGGGCCAGATTAAAATGGCCCAAACGCCCCTGTGTGAGCCCGGTTATGCCTAAAAATGCCCCGATACCCAATTACTACCCCTGAATACTCTTTTTTGACTATATGGACCCTTACGGACTCAACCGTACACTCAGAATCATCATCCGAGTTACGTAACTAAAATTTAAATTTTAATCTCAAATTACGACACATGTATTCTTAAAAGAAATAACTTGAATTAATTTAAATCTCAATTCTCCAAATAAATTGAATCTTTCAATTTAAATAAATTCTTCAAATTATATAGTTTCTCCAAATCATCAATTTAGTTTAAATTCTAATTCTCCAAATTAAATAAATTATTTATCCTAAAAAATACGAGGTGTTACAAAATATCCCTTTGAATTCATTGTAAATAAATGGCGACTCTTTTGAGAAAAGATGAGTTAGTGATTAATTTTTCTTATGTATACTGGATACAAAAATGGTCACTAGGTACGGTGAGACGTTGGTTAGCTAAAAAGTTCGAATTTGAGTTCTTTATGATTTTGCATAATATGTTGGATCTTGGATGACCTAAATGGCCGTGCCATAATATCAATACATTACTATCGATGAGCTTCCAACTCTTGACAGAATGTGATTCTACAACACTAATTGTTGTGTGGTATAACCCCATAGATAATGCATAAAGTTTTTACAGTATGAGCTTCTGGTTTCCAACCTTAGAAATAATGAAAATGAACTCTTTTTTACCTTCATTACTTATTTTTCATATGATACACGTTCATTTTGATGTCTTTAGAACTCAGCAAATTTCTTTTAAAATTTCTTGGGCATATTGCATTTTGTATCAATAAGTGGGTATCATTAGGTAGCACGACATGAGCTCTTCAAGAGCCATCAATAATTTTAGAAGAGCTGACTATTGTGGAAACCTTTACTACATTATACACCAAGTCGGAGATTTTTTATTTATTTTTAGTATGAGTTGTTCCACTATCAACCAGACAATTGTCATTGCTTGCTTGCATTTTTGGATCCATACCTTTTATATGAGTAACACAATTAAAGGTTATCAACCATATAAGCATTATAAAGATAAATGTAAAACCGTGTAATTTATTATAATAACGATATAAAGAAAAGAAAAACATAAGGATGTTTCAGGCATAATGGAAAAATCGTTATTGTAGCGATATTAGGAAAACATAAGTTATTGAGTTCTTTAGGGCCTTATAAGGGGAGTGTCAATCATGACATAAAATGTCTCATTAGCAATGGTATTTTCATCCTCATCTTCATAACAGTCATCAATATTAAGCAGAGTATTATCAATTTTTAACGGTCTTCAGGACCTTTCATGATGTTTGTCTCCATCATCCAACGATCTTCAAGATCTTCCATAACATTTTTCTTCACTCCCTTTTTTTAGGCATGCTATTTTCCACCATTTTCTTGGACGAACGACATCTTCGTGTTCAATGTCTACTAAGTCCACATATATAACAACTATCTTTTAGATTAGGTGGAGAATTTTTTTTATTTTCGTTATTTTTGTGACCATTCCTGTTCTAATGGGGCTTAAATTTGGTATTTTTTTGTGGGCCATAATTATAGTAACCACCTCTTCTGGGGTTACCACAGTCTTATCGCATGTTCCTTTGGTCGAGAGTATAAAAATTTATTAAGCCATACTCCCCCGTGTCGAGAGTATAAAAAATTGTGTTTGGATGTCTTAGATGACGACAAAAATGGACAACAAAAACTATCTTTTATTCTAAAGAAAGATGATGGGGGAAATGGTCCAAGTTTAAATCTTCTACCCATGTCGTTTAACGCCGAAGCTTGTAGGCAAGGACTTGTGAAAATGTTGATGATTGATGAGCTTCCATTTAAGTTTATTGGGAATGAAGGTTTTAGGAGATTCATGGCACTCGCGCAACCGAGGTTAATTATACCGAGTCGTACCACGATTGCACGAGATTGCATCAATCTTTATAAAAAAATGAAAAAGGAGTTAAAAGTTGCATTGAAAGGGCAAAGGGTTTGTCTTACAAACGATACATGGACATCAATTCAAAAAATAAATTATATGTGTCTTACGACCCACTTTATTGACAAAGATTGGAGGCTTCTCAAAAAAATACTTAACTTTTGTCAAGTTAAAAGTCATAAGGGTGAGGAACTTAGGATTGTTGTTGAGGATTGTTTAATTTATTGGGGAATTAAAGGTATTTTCACAATCACGATTGATAATGCTAGCTCTAATAATGGTACAGTTCATTATTTAAGAAGAAAAATAAAAAATTGCAAAGGCACTGTATTAGAGCATGAGCATTTGCACATGAGGTGTTGTGCACATATCTTAAATCTAATTGTAGGTGATGGTTTGAGAGTATTTGATGAGTCAATTGCGAAAGTGAGGAGGGCCGTAAAATATGTAAAGTCTTCTCCATATAGGTTGGATAATTTCAAGAAATATGTTGAAAAGGTAAAAATAGAATCAAAAAGTCTATTATGCCTAGATGTACCAACTAGATGGAACTCCACTTACATGATGTTAGAGTCGGCTTTAAAATTTGAGAAAGTATTTGAGAGGATGGATGAAGATGACGAACAATATAAAAAATGTTTTGGTGAGGAAGATGAAAATGATGAGGATATTGGAGGGAGAGGGGTGGGGGCACGAAAATTGGTTTCGCCAAATAGTGAGGATTGGGATAAGGCGAAAAGTTTTGTGAAATTTCTTTCAATATTTTATCATGCAACTTTGAAATTTTTCGGGACATTATATGTCACATCAAATACCTTTTTCCACGAGCTTATCATGATTCAAAGCAAGTTGATATCTTTGAGAAACAATGGAGATTATTTTTTATCTACTATGGCGGCGAGCATGCAATCAAAATTTGACAAGTATTGGAATGCCGAAAAAATAAACTTTCTACTGTTTGTTGCGGTTGTTCTTGATCCTAGATATAAGTTGAAGTATGTTGAATACTTTTTTGGAGAGTTGCATGACTTTGTTTTGACAATAGACTTGACTAGGAAGGTAAAAGAGACTTTATTTCGACTTTTTGATTGGTTTCATTAAAATAGTTATTCTAGTACAAATCCGAGCAATACAACTCCAACACCAAGTTTTGTCGTGCTTAATGATGATAATGATATGGATGGGCTTGCATTTTTGTTATCTCAATATAAAAAATATTTGAAAGCGGAAGATAACTTTGGGGCTAAGTCGAAAGTTGAAAAATATTTGTTGGAAACATGTGAGATGGATAGTACAAATTTTGATATTCTTAGTTAGTGGAGAAATAATCAAAATAGATACCCAATCCTCTTTCTTATTGCCCATGATGTATTACCTATTCCCGTATCTACCTTTGCTTCTGAATCCGCATTTAGCACGGGATGTCGTATTCTTGACCCATTTCATAGCTCATTATCAACAAATACGGTGGAAGCACTTGTTTGTGATCAAAATTGGCTACGCTCCTCAACAAAGTCGATCAATATTCGAGATTCGTTGTACGACATTCAATAACTAGAGAAACTTGGTTCGGATAATTAATTGTTATATTGTGATATTTCATCTCATTTTATTGTTTAAATGCTATTATTGATGATCTCGTTTTTAATGATTTGTAGAGTTATTGGGAGCTACAAGTGGAGAAGCTTAACGCGTGGTGACATGGATGCGTTGGAGTTTTTGACGACTTTGTGTTGAATTCGTAATAGTTAAATTAAATATGATATTTTAGTATGAATGTATTAATTATGTGATGGACATATTTTACGGGTATTAGTTATTGGTTGTTTGCTATTTTTTGTGGATATTATTATTGTCAAACAGTGCTGTTTTTTAAAAAAAAATCGTGCTTTTAAAAAAAAACAGTGATGTTTTAAAAAAAAAACAGTGCTGTTTTTTTAAAAAAAAGGTTTGCACTTTTTAAAAAACAGTGTTTTTTTTTACAAGTGTTGTTTTTTAAGGAGGAATGCTGTTTTTTTTAAAAATGTGCTTGTTTAATTTAAAAAAAATGTGTTGTTTTCGATAAAAAAAAAATATTTGATGTTTTTATGGGTTGAACCGAATAGAACCGAGTCATCGACAATAAAATTGGAGTGGGCGAAGATTATATAAGAGTTGGGATAGTTGGACTCCCAAGTGTATCTTTACTTTTGTTTTCGGTGGAAGAGGAAATTTAGAGTTAATAACCAACCATAGGTCCATAGTGTATCTTCACTTTCCCCCAAAACAATCCTAGCATGAGGGCACTCTCGCCTAAAATGATTAGTGGATCCAAAAATAAAGCAAGTCCTAGGGGGTAGGAATGCCGAACTCTGGTTGTTACTACTCTCTCTTGCAGCGGTCTTGATGTTGATAAAGAATCCCTTGGTGCCATTTATAAATTTCTTGCTATTGGATCGCTTGAAAATCGAATAGGACCGAAATCGATTATTCTGATCTGGTCTCGATCCATCATTTTTTAAGATCGATTAATACAATCCGTCCTAAAATTACTCCAAAATCGGACCAGACCGAACCCGAACACCCCTAATCAAACTTATAATAGTTTTACTTTTCCTTCGTCCACCGTCAACAGGTGTCCCATGAGTTTGTGAGATTTTTCATAGAAGATCTCCTGTGAATATAATACATAGTACACTCAAAAGAGGTGGAATGGAATTGGAATTCAATAACCACGCGAGAATTCGCTCAGGCAAGTACAACATATTAACTGTCTTGTATTAACCTTACATTAAATGGCCGTTGAAGCCGTTGGAAAAGCCAATACTCTGTCTGTAACATGTAGAGAGCAGTATTCGTATTTGAGAGTATCTATGGTGTGGCCCGTGGCAAAACAAACCACCATCTTAACTCACCGCTCAAATGCACCAAACTTCCCAAAACCTAAACTATAAGTACACATTCCACTTCCTTTTCCCTCCACCACTAAGCCTCTCTCTCTCTCTTGAATAAGAATTACGAACACCAAACAATGGCCAACAAATCAACCCTTGTTTTCACTCTCATCGCACTATCTCTAGTTGCACACACGTTTGCCGGACGTGAAATCCCACCAAAGTCAGACGTGAAACAGCCAGAATCTTTCATCGGCAAGGATGGTAGCGTCCTAATTCCGGGTATTGGGCGATGGATGATCCCCAAGGTCACTAAAGGTTTTAACCCCTTTACGTACAATCCTGTTACCGGGACCGGAGGTGGGCCTGGATCTGAAATTCCTTCATACGGTGGCACCGGAGCTGGTGGCAACAGCTATGTTCCTGGTGGTGATGATACATTGGTGCCCAACCCCGGTGTCGAGGTCCCCAGCGGTGGTGGCAGCCTTCCTACTCCGGCTCGTCACTGAAAAGAGCCCACTTTTTCTGATGAACCAATAAATTGTCTTGTTAATTTCATGCATTTTCTCCTAGTAATGGACTAGGCTATTTTTTGGGGTTTATGTAGTCTGATTGGTATGAATAAATCGACTTGTTTAATTTTCAACAGTGCTTGGTTAGTCTAGCTTATAAGTATCCAAAATCTAATCAAGCCATAGCTACATTTTTTTGTTTTAAATAAAATGAAGAATATTTACACAATTGGTGAAACCCTCCACACCTTAAACTATCCTAAAAAATCAATTAACCCTAAAGAGCATCTCTGGAAAAAAAAGAGAGGGCAAACTCTGCGAGCTACAAAGCATCTCTAATATTTGTATAAATCTACACTTTTCATAGTAAAGATATGGTGTGAACTGTTGGACAATATGAATGCAAATACAGAAATGAAACTCTTTATATATCACAATAATATCAACTTCAATACAACAATGTCAGTTCGGAATAGATACTAAAAAGTTTCAAGGCGTGATGTCACTTTCCTAAATACAGTATTTGCCCCACACGAATAATTTCGGTATACAAACGGGAATTCGCAAATTCGTACTCAAGATACAATGAAGCAACTTGCACTGCCTGCAACTTGTATATTTGAAGACAGCATTTGGATGCAGCAGCGAAGAACAGTCAATCAAGTTCTTATTCTGTTTATGTGCACAAAACAGAATAAGATAATTTATATCTCCTGAAAATTATAAGAGAGTAATAGCAAGGGTTGGAAATTTCGGAACTGGGTAATATCTGTTATTTGTGCAAATTCGTTTTAGGCAGCCTTTATTTATAGATAATGAAAGACTTTGTCTTCAAGAGTCATGACTGTTGGATTAAGTGCAAAGTGCGCCACTAGCGCCTCTACAGCCCACTGCCCCGCACCCGCGCACGTGTGCGTGTGCGTACGGTGCTTCGCACCGTATTGAGGTCTCTTGAATAGCCTCTTAAATGCTAGATGAATTAACTTTTCATCTTCCATTTGTACTTATTAAGTGTACAAATTCTTAATATTTTTCCAATGTGGGACTCAAAGGTTGCCCACTCCTTTTATAGCTTAGTGGTGACACTTAGCTTTGTACATTTTCCAATGTGGGACACTATCCCTTTTTATATTTGGGTTAGCTTTCCACCTCTTCCTCACACTTCCAATGTGGGACAAGCTCTTAAAGCTCTTACACCAAAAAAACTCTTACTTATTTTAAAAATCACCAACATGAACACATCAAGCATGTGTGAATTTTTTTTTTATAATTTATATTATCACTTATATCTCAGATTTCCTTCTCATCTTTTTTACCCTACATCCTCATTACTGGATTATTTCTGTATCTATTTGATTTTACGCAGGTAGTTATGAAATTATTATTTAGTACACAAGTTTGTATATTAATTTTCAGAATTTTTATTTAAATTTTTACACAAACTTTAAAAGGAACCATTTGAGAGAAAATTTTAGTTGTGTGTAAGTTTTTGTAAAACTCATTTAACTTATAGAACTTATACAATAAAGAAAAATCCTAATTGCTGGAGATGCTCAAAGAAAATTTGAAAAACTAATTTTGAGTTATGATGAAACCAATCATGTCTAATTCTGAACCAGCAAAATCTTATTTAGGATGAAATGTACTAATTATTGAATAATGAACTCACGCGCCTTCAAATAACAAATAGACAGATGAAGATATTTATAAGTTAACCACTGTAGAAAATATTATGACCTTATGAAACATGATTGTATCCATTTTTCGTCTTCTCACCCAGCACTTCGATGATCTTCAACCGTTCGACTATTTTCTATGGTCAAAATTGGTTAATTAAACCCGTTTTGCAAAGGCCATAGACGCAGAAGTTTATGTATTTTTTCCCTACAAGTTTTATGCCGCCCACCAATTAAAGATTAAAAGGAAAATCGAAAAAACTATTTTACTATTGGAAATGGATGATTTGTAACCAGAAAATTTGACTAGTTTGAACAATTGTTTTACAGTTGCATAGGGAGTCTGTGCAGTCATTCATTGTCATGCCATGCCATGCCATGCATATACAAAAAATTTAAAAAAAAAAAAAAAAAGAAAAATATTGAGGCGTCAAGTGACTTAATGCTCCCCACCTCTTTAAAATGTGACAACTTTCGGCTACTTCATATAATTTCGTCCTTTGACTCTGTGAGTCCAATAGGTTGTTCAAAATCCTTTTCTTACCCACAAATCTCAACAAAACATTCATCCTTTATTCAAACCCTTTTCATTCTCTCTCCCATCTTTTCCAAAATCTTGCGCCCGTATCACCACAAAGCAAAGAAACTCACTTTTGCTTACTTTTTGGTACGAGATTTGTATTTTGTGTCTTGGATTTGTTGAACTCTTCTCCTTTTATCACTTTTTGTTTTATGATAAATGTTTGAATCACTTTTTTGTTTACATTTTAAAATTGGTTTATGTTTTTATTTTATTTTTGCTAGTTATTTATTGGGATTTGTACCAAATAGTCCCTTGAACTTTTTTTAATACACGTTTAGTCAAAGTCTTTTTATTTTGCACCAAAAAGTTCTTCACCATGTCAAAAAGGTTTTACCATGCCGCTGACGCGGACCTTTAAAGATAAGAGAATAAGAATTTTTTTGTACAAAATAAAAGGCTTGGACTAAGTGTGTATTAAAAAATGTTTGAGGGACTTTTTGATATTTGATCCTTATTTATTTATTGTTGATTTATTAAGTGTATTTGTTGTTGTTGATTAATCAAGTGTTTGATTTAATTTATTCTGATGGTTTAATTAATATAATTTAATTTGGTATTTTGGTTCTTCTTTAGGGTTTGATTTAATTTATTAGGTACTTTTTTTGTTCTTGTTTAGGGCGGTTGTTTATATTGATGGAAACTTCTTCTTTTTGTACGAAACATGATTTGAATTAATATTGTTGCTCTTTATTTTACGGGTTTGATATATTTAATGATTTGAGTTAATATAATTTTGTTGTTGTTTAGGATTTTGTAATTTAAAGTGGTGAGTTGACTACTTTTGACAACATTTATGAATTTAATTTAAAAATAAGCATATTTATGAAAAAAATATAAAAATTGGTTAAAAAATCATATTGGGGCTTCTGCCTCCGAACTTCTATCACCGCAATTTCTTCAAGTACCCCACACGAATCAAGATCTTGGCTCTACTAGTGCTCACGGTGCCTAAATTTATATAGATTCCGGTAAGAAAGTTAATGAACATGACATACGATTTTTCAGTACACTGTAATACCCCGTACTTTTGGCTATATTTATTTTTGGGATTAATTAATTAAATGCGTATTAATTGGAAATTAATCCGGGTTATAAATACTAATGAGATGCGTATTGGTATTTGATTATGTGCATATATGATTATATATGAACTTGGTATTATAAAATTTGTCGTGAGATTTATATACGGCAATTTGGAAATTTTATTGAGACGCGTGGGACCGCCGCGTCACGGTATAATATTTTATTAATAAAAAGTGAATTTAAAATCGATAATCCTTATGGTCGTTTTGAGCGCGCCAACGCGTCCGGAAGGGTCGAGATAGTCAGAAAACACTAGCCGGGGGTATAGTTTGGATCCCGGGGTAATTTTAGACCGTACCGGTAACTTAAAGGGTATTTTAGTAATTTGGTATTTTTGGGTAATTAAAAGTGACGAAAATTGAGAGTTGTAATCTGATAAGGATTGACCCCAACCAACCCTTATTAACCCAACAAGCTACGGAGGTTTATTGAAATTAGGTTTCATAAGTTTCCCCAAAACAAAACCCTAGCCACCATAGCCTTTTGGAGAAGAAAGCTTGGAGAAGGAGAGAGAGAGAGAGATTCTGCAGAAATTCTACACCGAATCCACACCAAATTCAGAAATCAAACCAAGGCAAGTGACTTTATTTCCATTTAATTACTGAGAATGTCTTTTCCATGTTAGAAATTGAAGAATCTTAATTGTTCTTGAAAGATTAAAAGAAAACCCATGAAATTTGAAGTTATTATTGAATGTTGGGATAGGTTTGCATGTAGAAACATTGTTGGGAGATTTAATTTCGGATATTTCATATCTAGGTGATGTATAAACGAATTAAAATCTGGGAATTTATGATGAGAAAAAGTTAGGGTTTATGTTCTTGAAGAAAATTGGGAATTAGTGTAGAAATTGTGATTTAATGATGTTTAGATGTTATCAAACCCTTTAATGATGTTAGTATAACCCCTTAACATATTTGAGGATGTTTAGAGAACTCAATATATTGTGGGAACGAATTTTAGAAGAGGTTTGAGGAGTAAAAATGGTGAAAAACGATTTTTGGGAAATTCTGGGCCGAAACTGGCATCTCGTTAGAAGCAGCCCCCAGGTCGTTCGAACGAGCTCGTTCGAACGAGCTTCTAACGAGTTGACCAGTCGTTATTAACGAGTAGGATTTTCGTTCGATATCTCGTTCGAACGAGATATCGTTAGAAGGGTCAGTTCGTTCGAACGAACTGGGACCTTGTTCGAACAGTCTCGTTCGAACGAGACTTCTAACGACCTGACAGTCCAAACTCGTTCGAAGCCTCGTTCGAACGAGACTTCTAACGAGTTGGCAGTTTGACCCTTTTTGGACTGTTTTGACTTTTGGAGTTCCGGGAGATGGTTCAAGGGTAGAGTTAGCATCCCTTTGATGATATAGTGATTGATTTGGGACTTTTGGGTTATTGAGATGAGTAAATCATATACGAGAGTTATATTCAATGAATCATTTGGGTTGAGACGTGAGTGACTACTACGACGTGAGGATGAATTATAGCGCGTATAATTATGAACCGGAATAAAATAAGTTGTGATAATTATCATTAGTACGAGAGTGCAACATGTACTACGAATATAATACGGTATTACTAAGATGTGTGTTTACTTAGTATTGATATATGGATTGTATGTATGACATACCTACCATACTTGCTATCACGGGAGGTTTCGTTCGCTTAGGACCCTCTATTCCTTGTGTGCCTACGGGGGGGATATAGACTGGTACCTTGATGAACATAGGTCATAGAAAGACTTATTGTGATATTAATAAGTCCGCTGACCATGGGAGCGTAGGTATGTGCGTGACCCATGTGATGGTGACTATGTTCGCCTCCACTATTTGTGATTTGTGTTATCCGAACTATTCCTGAGAGATTCGGAATATGTGATCCTTATGTACGTGATGTACCGGGATGGATAGCAGAGTATGTGTGCACTACAGCTTAGATTGCGGGGTGCTTGTATCGTATATTTATGATGTGAATAATATACATTAAATTAATGGAAATCCTCATGTTAATGTTGTAAAAATATTACGGTATTGTTTCGAGTTATATAATGAGTTAACTGATAGTTATATCATTGGCATATTTAGTAACTGTGTTCACAGTAAACCTCTACTTGATTACGAGAGTTGTTATGTTATATGGAACCGATTACATGGGTAGAACCCGTGGTAGTCTAGCTAGTTATGTTGTCAGTTAGCTAGTAGTATGGGTAGTTATAGATGGGTACTTGCGTTAGGAGTGCACAGTTAGACGAGAGGTGAGAATATAATGTGAGTGCACGTCCTAACATGTACTTTGCATTTAATGTTTTAAATGTTTTTAAAGCACTTGCAGGTTTTTAAAATGATTTCCACTTTCGGGCTCTGACCCATTTGCTTTCAAATATATTTTCTTGTAAAACCTTTTTAGGTGCCCAGCCACAAGGACACCAAGCATAGGTACTCATTCAGGTGACTTGCTGTAGCTGGTTGTGGAAGCTACAGGGATTTGCTCATAGACGCTTCTATCTTTTGGATTCCAGAGTCACTATCTATCAGTTGTAGGGCATGTTGCCCATTCCTATTTAGAGCATTTTTACATTTCAGTTTTCAGACTCTAGCATGTATTGCTCAGTATTCAGTTTTAGTTATTTATTTCAGTTTACATATCAGTCGTGGGATTTGTATTGAGGAGTTTTCCTCCAGGTTTTATTTACATATTGTGATGGTTATTCTTGTTACTTCAGTATGGTGAATGGTGTTATTTAGTTATTCATTACTCTTGTTGCATGTTAATCAGATTTAATAAAATTTGGCACTTACTTTTTAAATACTAGGTGGTTAGTAATAATAAAACGTTTTCGACAGTGATGCTATTAACTGAGCCAACTTGGCATTTTGAATTAATTTTATAAAGGAGTAGCTACCCGGTGTTTAATTAGTCGGGGTGTCACAGGTGGTATCAGAGCATCAGGTTCTAGTGTCCTTTAGGATCTGTACGGCTATTATGTTTCCGCTACGTTTCTTTGATATAGAGCCCTATATTTTAGGACTGTTGTATTCTTTTGTGTATGCTTCGTTCTTCAGCTATATTAAGTTTATAAACCGTGAACTTATAAACTTTGTTCTTATTTCAGATGCCTCCACGACGTGCACGACGAGTTCCCAGGAATGCTACGCCCGAACCACAGCCCGCTCCAGTTCAGGGCATGTTGAACGCCACTGAGGTTGCTGCTATAGTAGCCCAAGCGGTAAATGCCGCGATTGCCGTGATTCAGCAGGCACCACCTCAGGCGCCGGTTGCCGCGCCAGTACAGGTTAATGCATTCCCGTCTGCTTGGGAGCGTGTACGTGACGCTTTTCAGAAAGCGCATCCACCAGAGTTTGCTGGAAGCTCAGATGTGGTTATCTCGAGCCAATGGAGGAAGGACATGCAGAGGCATTTGAGGATGCATGAGTGCACTGATGTTCAGAAACAGGTGCTAGCTACTTTCAAGCTAGTTGGATCTGCGCTACAGTGGTGGGAGTCTATTACCACCGCGGAGGAGAGGGATACCCTCACGATTCAGGAGTTCTGGGTGCGGTTCGACCGCAAGTATTTTCCGTCCGCAGTTCATACAGAGATGAGGAGGAAGCTGATGAGTTTGAAGCAGGAGGGCAAGACAGTGGCCGAGTATGAGGCCGAGTTCACTAACTTGTTGAATATCGTTCCAGACGAGATTCCAACAGAGAAGAAGAAGATAGAGAAGTTCACCGACGGGTTGAATTGGAGAATCCGGCAGCATCTGCTTGGGAACCTATCGTTGGCCACGTATTCTGATGTGGTTAACGCTGCATTACTACACTGCCAGGACCACCGTTTTCATATGGCCGAGGGCAAGCGGTCAGGGGAGTCTAGCCATCAGGGCAGGACTGGAGGACATGGTGCCAGCGGGGCACAAACCGGTCAGGGGCAGAGACAGACTGAGCAGGGTACCCAGCAGGGGGACAATAAGAGGTTCCGATCAGGGAACTACAGGCAGGGACAGGGAGGTTTCCGCCAGGGCCATCAGGGTCCAAACGGCCAGCAGGGCCAGCAGGGGCAGAATGGGCAGCAGTTCCATCAGGGCCAGCAGGGCCAAGGGAGGAATGGTAACGGCCACCAGGGTCGGGGACAGCAGGGGCAGAGGGGAGGAAACTTCCCAGGGAAGTGCTTTACTTGTGGCAAGACTGGCCATAAGAAGCAGGATTGTCCTGATAGGGGCAGGGCCCCACAGCAGCAGCAGCAGGGTGCTCGCCAGGAGCCACAGAGACCTATGTTTCCCGCCGCTCTTCCCGCACCGCCACAGATGGCAGCATTGCCACCCATTCCAGCAGTCCCAGCTCAACAGGGGCAACTACAGTATGGACGTGTCTACAACGTTCACCAGGCTGCAGTTCCACAGGCACCGCCCACAATCGAGGGTACGTTTCCTATCCATGGCACTATGGGTCGGGTGTTATTTGATACGGGTGCTACACATTGTTTTATAGCTACACACTTCGCGAAAGCTTTAAGATTGTTAGCTACGGCAGAGAGCACAGTGACGTGTGTCGACTCACCATTAGGGAGTGGGTCACTGATTTTCTTTATATGCCGGGGAGTCGGGGTAGAGGTTGGTGGTTTGGTATTGCCTGCGGACATGTTAGTGTTAGACATGCATGTTCACGATGTGATCATCGGGATGGATTGGCTCGTAGCATATAGGGCCATGATTGATTGCTTCAGCGGGAGCATTGTTTTTGCCATTCCGGGGCAGGAGATGTTTATAGTGGCGATGCCTCGCCCAGAGGGAGGATCGACCGCTCATCTGTATTACATAGAGGAGGATACCTCTAAGGAGGTTGTGATTCCTTTAGATTCGATCCCGGTTGTCAGGGAGTATTCGGATGTGTTTCAGGAGATACCAGGCTTACCACCCAGTCGAGAAATAGACTTCGTTATTGATCTGCTACCGGGTACGAGACCTATAGCACGTGCACCGTACCGTATGGCTCCAGCTGAGATGCGAGAGTTACGGGATCAGATAGAGCAGCTGTTAGGGCAGGGCTTTATTCGCAGGAGTACCTCACCTTGGGGCGCTCCAGTTTTGTTTGTGAAGAAGAGGGATGGTTCACTGAGATTGTGCGTGGACTACCGAGAGTTGAATAAGGTCACGATACGAAATAAGTATCCGTTGCCTCGAATCGATGACTTATTCGACCAGTTGAGAGGAGCTTCTTTCTTCTCGAAGATTGACTTGAGGTCGGGATACCATCAGTTGCGTATCAGGGAGGAGGATGTCTCGAAGACTGCGTTCTTGTCGAGATATGGTTCTTATGAGTTTCGGGTTATGCCTTTCGGCTTGACCAACGCTCCAGCAGTGTTTATGGACTTGATGAATAGGGTGTTCAGAGATTTCCTAGATCAATTTGTCATTGTCTTCATTGATGACATTCTGGTTTACTCTCAGACAGAGGAGGAGCACGCCGAGCATTTGAGGATGGTTTTGCAGACACTTCGTCAGAACGAGCTGTATGCAAAATATGAGAAGTGCGGGTTTTGGCTGAAGGAAGTCCAGTTCTTGGGTCACATTATTTCCGACCAGGGAATATCTGTCGATCCGGGGAAGGTGTCAGCGGTGAGGGAGTGGGGACAGCCCACGACACCAACGGAGATTCGTAGTTTCTTGGGTTTAGCAGGATACTACAGGAGGTTTATTCGGGGTTTCTCAGAGATAGCAGGTCCTTTGACACATCTTACTCGTAAGGGTGTGCCATATATCTGGAGTGATGCCTGTCAGTTGGCATTCGATGAGTTGAAGGACAAATTGACCTCAGCACCTGTGTTAGCATTGCCGAGACCGGGAGTTGAGTATTTGGTTTACACCGATGCGTCTTTGCAAGGTCTTGGAGGTGTTTTGCAGCAGGAGAGACAGGCCATAGCTTATGCTTCCCGTAAGCTTAAGCCTCATGAGAAGAATTACCCCACGCATGATTTGGAATTGGCAGCAGTAGTATTTGCCTTACGGATTTGGAGGCACTATCTTTTGGGGGAGAAGTTTCAGCTGTTCACGGACCACAAGTCACTACAGTATCTGTTCACGCAGAAGGAATTAAATATGCGGCAGCGTAGGTGGCTTGAATTTGTGAAAGACTACCAGTTCGACATTCAGTACCACCCGGGTAAGGCTAACGTGGTAGCAGACGCGTTGAGCCGCAGGCCAGCAGATGAGGTGGCAGAGGTGTGGAAAGCGAAGTGGAAGGAATTGGGACACCAGGATGCAGTGGCCCGATCTTTCATGGCTGTGATGACCGTTACACCGCAGATTGTCACGAAGGTTGTACGGGCACAGGCAAATGATTCGTTCTGTCAGGAGCAGATAGTTCGATTACTCGCTGAGGGAGCTGAATCCTATACCGTTAGCTCAGACGGGGGATTACGCTTCAATGGGAGATTGGTAGTTCCGGAAGGAGAGGAACTGCGACACGATGTGATGGCAGAGTCGCACGGCTCACGGTTCGCGGTACATCCCGGAGGGGACAAAATGTACCAAGATATGAGACGGCAGTATTGGTGGAGCGGTATGAAGAGAGATATCGCAGAGTTTGTCTCGAAATGCGCCACTTGTCAGCTTGTAAAAGTGGATCATCAGAGACCAACAGGATTGCTACAGCCATTGGAGGTTCCGGTGTGGATGTGGGAGAGCATATCCATGGACTTTATCACGGGGTTGCCTACGTCGCAGAGGGGTCACGACTCCGTTTGGGTAATTGTGGACAGATTGTCCAAGGTCGCTCACTTTTTACCCGTTAGGACTGATTACACTGCGGGTCAGTATGCCCAACTCTTCATTTCAGAGATTGTGAGACTTCACGGTGTGCCCCTAAATATCGTGTCTGACAGAGACAAGATATTTGTTTCGAGGTTTTGGGAGAGTTTCCAGGAGGCCATGGGCACGGAATTGCGGTTGAGTACGGCTTATCATCCGCAGACTGATGGGCAGACCGAGCGCACCAATCAGATGTTGGAAGACATGCTACGCATGTGTATTATTGACTTCGGGGGTGGATGGGAGCAGTACCTTCCACTGGTGGAGTTTGCTTACAACAACTCCTATCAGTTCACGATTGGCATGGCTCCGTTTGAGGCATTGTACGGTAGGCCTTGTCGTTCCCCAGCATGTTGGTTGGAAGTGGGGGACAACAAACTACTTGGGCCGGAAGTAATTCAGGATACTTCGGCAAGGATTGAGTTGATTCGGAGTCGCATTCGGGTAGCTCAAGACAGGCAGAAGAGTTATGCTGATGCGAAGAGATTTTTCAGGGAGTTCCAAGTGGGGGACCAGGTTTTGCTCAGGGTTTCTCCGATGAAGGGGATTATGCGATTCGGGAAGAAGGGGAAGTTGGCACCGAGGTATGTGGGGTCGTTTCCTATTATTGAGCGGATCGGACCGGTTGCGTATAGACTCGGGTTACCGGAGCATTTACATCGGATTCACGACGTGTTCCATATTTCCTCGCTGAGGAAATACCTTAGGGATGATTTGGCTCATTCTCACATTGCTGTGGAGGACATCGATCTCCAGCCGGATAACTCTTATGAGGAAGGGCCGATTGCTATTCTGGACCGAAGCGAGAGGAAACTACGGTCAAAGATAGTCCCGTTAGTACGTGTTCAGTGGCGACATCACAATGTCGAGGAGTCCACATGGGAGCGCGAGGATGAGATGCGCGAACGTTATCCAGAGCTGTTTTTAGCAGGTACTTTCTAGTTTCGAATTTCGGGACGAAATTCAGTTATTAGGGGGGGAGTATGTAATACCCCGTACTTTTGGCTATATTTATTTTTGGGATTAATTAATTAAATGCGTATTAATTGGAAATTAATCCGGGTTATAAATACTAATGAGATGCGTATTGGTATTTGATTATGTGCATATATGATTATATATGAACTTGGTATTATAAAATTTGTCGTGAGATTTATATACGGCAATTTGGAAATTTTATTGAGACGCGTGGGACCGCCGCGTCACGGTATAATATTTTATTAATAAAAAGTGAATTTAAAATTGATAATCCGTATGGTCGTTTTGAGCGCGCCAACGCGTCCGGAAGGGTCGAGATAGTCAGAAAACACTAGCCGGGGGTATAGTTTGGATCCCGGGGTAATTTTAGACCGTACCGGTAACTTAAAGGGTATTTTAGTAATTTGGTATTTTTGGGTAATTAAAAGTGACGAAAATTGAGAGTTGTAATCTGATAAGGATTGACCCCAACCAACCCTTATTAACCCAACAAGCTACGGAGGTTTATTGAAATTAGGTTTCATAAGTTTCCCCAAAGCAAAACCCTAGCCACCATAGCCTTTTGGAGAAGAAAGCTTGGAGAAGGAGAGAGAGAGAGAGATTCTGCAGAAATTCTACACCGAATCCACACCAAATTCAGAAATCAAACCAAGGCAAGTGACTTTATTTCCATTTAATTACTGAGAATGTCTTTTCCATGTTAGAAATTGAAGAATCTTAATTGTTCTTGAAAGATTAAAAGAAAACCCATGAAATTTGAAGTTATTATTGAATGTTGGGATAGGTTTGCATGTAGAAACATTGTTGGGAGATTTAATTTCGGATATTTCATATCTAGGTGATGTATAAACGAATTAAAATCAGGGAATTTATGATGAGAAAAAGTTAGGGTTTATGTTCTTGAAGAAAATTGGGAATTAGTGTAGAAATTGTGATTTAATGATGTTTAGATGATATCAAACCCTTTAATGATGTTAGTATAACCCCTTAACATGTTTGAGGATGTTTAGAGAACTCAATATATTGTGGGAACGAATTTTAGAAGAGGTTTGAGGAGTAAAAATGGTGAAAAACGATTTTTGGGAAATTCTGGGCCGAAACTGGCATCTCGTTAGAAGCAGCCCCCAGGTCGTTCGAACGAGCTCGTTCGAACGAGCTTCTAACGAGTTGACCAGTCGTTATTAACGAGTAGGATTTTCGTTCGATATCTCGTTCGAACGAGATATCGTTAGAAGGGTCAGTTCGTTCGAACGAACTGGGACCTCGTTCGAACAGTCTCGTTCGAACGAGACTTCTAACGACCTGACAGTCCAAACTCGTTCGAAGCCTCGTTCGAACGAGACTTCTAACGAGTTGGCAGTTTGACCCTTTTTGGACTGTTTTGACTTTTGGAGTTCCGGGAGATGGTTCAAGGGTAGAGTTAGCATCCCTTTGATGATATAGTGATTGATTTGGGACTTTTGGGTTATTGAGATGAGTAAATCATATACGAGAGTTATATTCAATGAATCATTTGGGTTGAGACGTGAGTGACTACTACGACGTGAGGATGAATTATAGCGCGTATAATTATGAACCGGAATAAAATAAGTTGTGATAATTATCATTAGTACGAGAGTGCAACATGTACTACGAATATAATACGGTATTACTAAGATGTGTGTTTACTTAGTATTGATATATGGATTGTATGTATGACATACCTACCATACTTGCTATCACGGGAGGTTTCGTTCGCTTAGGACCCTCTATTCCTTGTGTGCCTACGGGGGGGATATAGACTGGTACCTTGATGAACATAGGTCATAGAAAGACTTATTGTGATATTAATAAGTCCGCTGACCATGGGAGCGTAGGTATGTGCGTGACCCATGTGATGGTGACTATGTTCGCCTCCACTATTTGTGATTTGTGTTATCCGAACTATTCCTGAGAGATTCGGAATATGTGATCCTTATGTACGTGATGTACCGGGATGGATAGCAGAGTATGTGTGCACTACAGCTTAGATTGCGGGGTGCTTGTATCGTATATTTATGATGTGAATAATATACATTAAATTAATGGAAATCCTCATGTTAATGTTGTAAAAATATTACGGTATTGTTTCGAGTTATATAATGAGTTAACTGATAGTTATATCATTGGCATATTTAGTAACTGTGTTCACAGTAAACCTCTACTTGATTACGAGAGTTGTTATGTTATATGGAACCGATTACATGGGTAGAACCCGTGGTAGTCTAGCTAGTTATGTTGTCAGTTAGCTAGTAGTATGGGTAGTTATAGATGGGTACTTGCGTTAGGAGTGCACAGTTAGACGAGAGGTGAGAATATAATGTGAGTGCACGTCCTAACATGTACTTTGCATTTAATGTTTTAAATGTTTTTAAAGCACTTGCAGGTTTTTAAAATGATTTCCACTTTCGGGCTCTGACCCATTTGCTTTCAAATATATTTTCTTGTAAAACCTTTTTAGGTGCCCAGCCACAAGGACACCAAGCATAGGTACTCATTCAGGTGACGTGCTGTAGCTGGTTGTGGAAGCTACAGGGATTTGCTCATAGACGCTTCTATCTTTTGGATTCCAGAGTCACTATCTATCAGTTGTAGGGCATGTTGCCCATTCCTATTTAGAGCATTTTTACATTTCAGTTTTCAGACTCTAGCATGTATTGCTCAGTATTCAGTTTTAGTTATTTATTTCAGTTTACATATCAGTCGTGGGATTTGTATTGAGGAGTTTTCCTCCAGGTTTTATTTACATATTGTGATGGTTATTCTTGTTACTTCAGTATGGTGAATGGTGTTATTTAGTTATTCATTACTCTTGTTGCATGTTAATCAGATTTAATAAAATTTGGCACTTACTTTTTAAATACTAGGTGGTTAGTAATAATAAAACGTTTTCGACAGTGATGCTATTAACTGAGCCAACTTGGCATTTTGAATTAATTTTATAAAGGAGTAGCTACCCGGTGTTTAATTAGTCGGGGTGTCACATACACCCACAATTCAACACATTTGAACCGGTACGCATTGTAATATTTATTTAAACCCTAAGGGTTGTCCAAGTTAGTAGAACCAGGTGTAGCTGTAAACCCAGGCACCCCAGGTTCGAAACTTGACAACTGCGTCTTGGGGCCACGGACTGCAGGAATTAAACGCATGTTTCGTAAGCCTTGTTTGGGGTGGATGGATTAGTCCGAGGTGCGCGTAAGCTGGCTCGAGATTACCCTTCGTATAAAAAAAATATATTTTATTATGACATGGACAAACCAAAATGATATTTTACCATAGATATGACTAAAAGTACACGAGTGACCACCACAAAATCTTGAAAGTTTCAGTTTTGACTTTGAATAGCTAAAGATAACAAGTGAACAATGCAAGTACACTAAAGGGCATGCGGTATTCAGAGCACTGAACTGTTCTCGCGATCCCAAATAGAAATATAAGTTCGGTATGAGCATCCACAATGGTGGGGAGTTTGGACGAAGAAATTTTCAAAGTTACAAATTGAGAGGCATACACTAGTGAGAGGTAATTGGCAAAATTGGTAGAGGAAAAGGGAAAGGATTTGCAATGTTACCTTATGGCTAGTGAATCAATAAAAGCATCTTACGAACTTCTGATCTTCGTAGAAACTTCCTACGAACTTCTTTTGTTCGTAAGAAGTTCTTACGAACTTTAGAAGTTCGTAAGAATTCCTACGAACAAAAGCAGTTCGTAGGAAGTTATTTTTACTGCTGATTAATTTAACGGCAATTGGTACAATTTGTTTATAAACAGAGCCCACCTTCCTCACAAATTTTCATTCTCTCCCTTTATAAATTTTGAGTGTAATTTCCTTATTTCCATTCTTAATATGTTTTATTTATACAGAAAATACGTCTTCCTCTCAACTGATTAGTTCTGGTACAACTCGACAACCTAATATGACTCCTTTTGAGGACGAAGTACTATGTACCGTTATGCTAAATATATCGCCCGAAGTATTGAAGGAAACTCGATATCATTGGGCACATTTTGGGACACCGTGAAAAATTAGTATAACGTCACGCATGGAATTACAATTACTCGTAAGAGATCCATGCTATAAACACGTTACAATCATATATCACATTTCATAATGATATATATTGCAAAGCTTTCTCACCAACTCAATAATATGGGAAGCGGGACGAACGAGTTCAAAGCGGTTATTGATACACGCGACGCGTATCGCGTCGAAACCAACAAACAATTCACGTTCGATAACTACTATCAAATTTTAAAAGATTTACCAAAATTTAACTTGCGAAACACATCGGGGAACGACGCCAGCCCTATACCTGTATGCGAAGATGACACTCCGGGGGTATGAGACGTACCGGATAGACCCTCAGGTAGGAAGGGTGAGAAACAGTGTGCACGTCAACGAGCACGTTCTGACAGCTTGGATTGTAACACGGCGGTACTCAAACATTGCAAAGACTTCAATGCAATGTTTAAAAGCAAGCAGGAGTGGAAGAATAATCCTGCTCTTAAATTTGACTCTCAAATGGATGCATACATTGACATGAAGCGAGCTGGTCAACTAGCCAAAAAAAGATCAAATCACCAAAAAATAAGACCAGCTCGTGCGGCTAGGTCGAGAGCAGTCGTACATCATGGAGCTAGATATGAAAAATATGCAAAAATATTTTCATTATAAAAGGTTCAACGACCTAACAACGATGGTTGCTGCCACCGAAATTGTGATTTCCGAGTTACAATCGAACTATGCCGGGTCGTCTAACCCTACGTCAAGTCCAAGCGGTTCAATCAATGACGAGTAGTATTTATCATAGTTGTATTGAACCCTCGTTATTTTATTTTTATCATTTACTTTTAGTATATATACATTGACCCAGTTTGCATTTTAATAAATCAAATGTCAATGTTTAAATATACATAATGTTAGTATTGTTTATTAATTTTAGTTTCAATATAATAGTCGTACAATTACAAATTGAAAATCGTGCAATTACGAATTGAAAATGTAACTAATAAGCCGAATAGCCACAATTAATATTAGAAATACGTTAAATTCTTCAACCCACCATTTCATCACCGTGGGTGTTCCAAATGTGCTCCACTAAATTATTTCATAACTATTGATGTTTAGTTGCATCTCTTATCTTTGAATCCCGCGTGAGGTAGTCATAGAAATTAGTTTGGACCCTTAAAATATGAGGTGTTACATCATTTTTCCATGGACAGTCTCTACGTTCATCATCAATAATCATATTGTGCATTATAATGCAAGATTTCATTATCGTTGATCAAGGTTCTAAAAAACGCGGGGCGTGATTGAGGCGTGGAGGTCAAGCCTTAAGCCTTAGAAGCCTAGGCGGGCCTAGACGTAAAAAGGCGTGAAAAGGCGTTTAGGCCTTCTTAATATATTCTAATATTTTTTAACCATAACAAGGCTATTAAAATACAAAAATTGCATATATCATAAAAATATGTCAGAATATATGTAAATTAAAATACTATTTTATTATTTTGGATGAGATAATGGTCTGGTTTGTAAAGAAATTCTTTAAAAGGCGACATCGTTTCACTAAAGCATTGTTATTTTTAGAAAAAAGTGCGCCTTAAGGGTTTTACCAAGAATAAGGCGTGAAAAGCGTAAGGCGAGGCGTTTCTCCCAAGCCTTAAGCCTAGGCGTGCCTAGGCGGAGCCTAGGCGGGTTTTTTAGAACAGTGTCGTTGATAATGATGCCCTATTCCATAATTTACAAGGTTCCATAACAAAAGCGAATCGAGCTTGTAATACACCAAAAGCACGTTCAACATATTTTCTACACACTTTTCAGTACTTGCAAAGTAATTTCTATTTTTGTGTAATCCCTTGTTGGTTCCTAAATGTTTTTACTATTGTAGCGCAGGGAGGGTAAATGCCATCACTAAGGTAGTACCCCATGTCGTATGAATTTCCATTAACAGTGTAATTAATGGGAGCTGCCCTCCCATTGCGTAATTCCTTGAAGATGTAAGACCGGTCCAAGACATTTAAATCGTTGTAAGAACCAGGCACCCTGAAGAACAATTTCCAAATCCAAAGGTTGTACGAGGCAACCGCTTCAAGGATTATAGTAGGTGATTTTTTACGTCCACTATATTGAGCGTGCCATGTTGTGGGGCAGTTTTTTCAACGCCAGTGCAAGCAATCAATGTTGCCTAACATTCCTAGGAAACTTCTATTTGCATTTTGTTCGAGTAACCTCGTGACGTTGCCTTGTGTCGAATTTCTACTGTACTGGGGACCAAAAATTCTCACAATTGCCTCTGTAAATCTAATAACAATTTCTAATAGAGTGGTTTCACTCATAGCGTACTTCTCAGACCATACGTCATGGAAATTCCCATAATCTAATAGTCGAATTGCCCCCAACACTTTCTGATGAGAGCTTAAACCTTGACGACCGTAAGCATCATTCTTCTTAACAAAGTAGTTATCATAAAGGCAAACAGATTCAAGGATGCGATTGAAAACACTATACCACATCCTAAATCTCCTTCGAAAAAAATACTCGTTATATACCTTATCTTACCCAAAGTAATCTTTCCATAGTGTTGCAGGACCCCTTTTTATCCTACGATTCACTCGACATCTCGTTTCGAGTTCTTTCCCATCAGGAATTATATTTATTTCAGCACACCATCGGGTAATCTCCATCATAATTATCATTTCTAAATCATCGGATGATCCACCTTTATTAAATTGTGCATATTGGAGCAAAAGATTTCGTCCCTCATCGCTAGAACTAAAGGAGTCCATGATATAATTTGGCTATAAATTAATTTAGTTGTAGTATAAATATTATACTCTACCTGTATAGTTTTACGGTACCAAACTATTTATAATTGTGTGCAGGTTGTCTAGAGGTTACTGTATGTGTTATATTACTATATGTGTGTTCTATTATTTACTTCAAAGGTTGCATGTGTGTTATATTATATCCTTCAGTTTGATGTTTGTCAATATGTTGTCTGCAGGTTACTAATTGTGTGCAGGTTATATGTATCATACATAAGTGTCCTATAGATAAAATCTTGATTTGTGTGTCTTATTGGTAAGTGTGCTATAGAAAATCATCTAGGTAAGTGTGTTACATTATTACTTAATGGGTTGCATGTGTATGTTAATATACTGTAGGTAAATATGGTGTATGTTATTCACATATTGGGTTCAGGTTGTTATTGGTAAGTGTGCTACAGATAATATCTTGGTATGTGTGTTATATTATTTACTTCAAAGGTTGCATGTGTGTTATATTATTGCCTGCAGTTTAATGTTTGTCAATATATTGTCTGCAGGTTACTAATTGTGCGCATGTTTTTTTGCAGGTTACTGTATGTATCATACATAAATGTCATATAGATAAAATTTTGATTTGTGTGTCATATGGGTAAGTGTGCTATAGAAAATCATCTAGGTAAGTGTGCTATATTATTGCTCGATGGGTTGCATGTGTATGTAATTTACCGTAGGTAAATATACTGGATGTTATTCACATATTGGGTTCAGGTTGTTATTGGTAAGTGTGCTACAGATAATATCTTGCTACAATTTCATTAGGACCGCCCAATTCCCCCGAAATTCGAATTTGTTTCCGTTTATGATCGAAGTTTCTCCATCCAACGCGTGTGATACTCCACTGTAAATACGGGTATAGTTACCGATTATGAGATTCGACGATTCAATCGGCACAGAAGGAGTGAGAATTATTGTTGAAGTCGACCCGTGTTTTTTTTATTTCCCGATATTAATGTATTTTTTCCATTTTCTACCTAGTTCCACGGTGTTAATAAATCTGATTTGGGACTGATTTGGAGGATTATATAAATCTGATTTGGGATTGACTTGAAATTGATTTGGGGATTATATGGGATGAATTTGGAGAGTATATGAAGAAATTTATGGGAAATATGCAGAAAGTATGGGACTATTTTATTTCGAGATTATATGGGACTGTTTTGTTGATAAATATGCAAAAAATTTAAGGAAATAGGGACAAGAAGATGGAGGAATTAATTAGGAAGAAGATGAAGAGAACTGATGGAGGTCTGTTAATAAATACACGGAGGAAAATGTTACTGTTTATAGCCGTTTTACTTCTTATGAACTTCTGTAGTTCGTAGGAACTTCCTACGAACTTCATTTGTTCGTAAGAAGTTCCTACGAACTACAGAAGTTCGTAGCAAGTCCCCCATTGCATGCTGCCCATTTGGGCGAAAGGTAAAAGGCCACAAATGCAAGGTAAATTACCTTTCTCCAACGCACACCACTGCAGATGCTCTAACTGCATAACCTACTACATATATATGATCCCACTCAGTTACTAAAACGGAAAATGACGCATATTTTGAGATTTAATATAGTAAGTATTAGAACTTCACATGAATATTTGTTTCTGATTAATGTATGTCAAAACCATGTCCCTACTATTTTTTAGATCTTAACGTGTGCCCTGAAGGCACATGTTATCACGATCCTACTAAAACTTCATGCATTATGCTTGCTTAAAAATTATAAATAAAACAATATAGAAAATATTGAGTGCGACGATACAAATGTTTGCTAACTAAAAAAAATAGAAAATGGTAAACTATTGTAGTGCGCCCAAAATCAAAATTTACCTAATGAGCATAGGCAAATTTAGGCCAAAATAAATGAAATGAGTAGAAAGCGATGGCAAAAATATTTTTGGATGAATGAATTGGAGTTCCCCTTTGGTAAAATTTGTTGAAACTCCTTTTGGCCAATGTGTTGGAGTTGGTCTTAGTAATTAGTAAACACTTAAGTCCCGTTTGATTCACACTAATATTTTAAATAGATTGTGATTACCGAAAAAGTGATTACGAGAAAACATTTTATCAGGATTCTGAAACCTTTTGTCCTATTTTGTTAACCAATGGATTCCTATTGAGAATTAATTTTTTTTGTTTGATTCATGCATGGAAAGTGACATTGAAATGTATAATATATACCAATAATACATTTTAACAATTATATTTCTCTCTCTCTCTCTCTCTCTCTCTCTCTCTCTCTCTCTCTCTCTCTCCGAGAGAGAGAGAGAGAGAGAAAAACTCTCATACATACCAAGTATACATACTTGGTAGCGCAAGCCTATTTTTCTAAAATATTAAAAAAAAAATTGAGTTGAATTTTTTTATGTGAGATTTAAACATTTTAAGGGACTCATATAAAAAAATTGGTTCAGAATAACATTTTTTGCTATTTTAAAATACACACGCAACATACACACAAATACATATGCACAATATTGCGGTTCACTATTTATAAATGTATGAACTTAAAGATGCTTTTATTTTTAGAATATATATTTCCAATATTTAACAAATATAATAATTTATCGTGGATATGTGTGTATTATATTGTAAGTTAATCAAATTTATTATTACATGAGTAGAAAAAAGTGTCTAAATAAAATTTGTTCGGCTTTAAATTTAATATAAACTGACATAACAAAATTATCTTAACAAAATAAGTATTCAGATTTTATGGGTAGTTTTTATAATTTGATATTTTTTAGGGGGTTTTTGTCTCACAAATATTATTTGTAAGGATTTCCATAGAAAAGTAAGAATTCCACTTATATTGGATGAATTTTGATTCCACCCACTTTTCCACAAAGAATGTAATTTGATTATATTGGGATCCATATCTCCATGCAACTTAACCTCGCACGAAACATATATCTTACATTTTTCTAGAAATGTTCAGAAGGAATCTGATTCCACCCAACTTTACCGCGTAACAAATGGGACCTAGAGGTTATGTTCCACTTATTTTTCATTAGAGAAAAAAATAATTTTTTTAAACTTTATATACATCTTTAATTAGCTTATGAAAAATGATAGTATATGTCTTAACGACATATCTTTTTAACCTCAAAATAGTATAAAACACTCATATATATATATACAAGTGGTGACCCGTGCGATGCACGGCGGGTGTAACGCGTTCTGAATTATTTTGTTTAAGTATGTAAATTAATATATAATTATTATCGTTATCTCAAAAGAAGATCGTAACCATAGCCATGATCATGTAAATATAAGTAATGTGGTGAGTAAAGAGTACGATTTAAAATGAGTAAGAGGAAATAAATGGTAAGAACCATAATATCGTAGATCAAACCGTAGTCGTAGAATCCAAGTTAGAAAAAAAAATACATTACGAAGTGAATTTTAAAATGAAGTAATAGTTAAAACTGTCGGGAACTAATTTTTGTAGAAATGAAAGCGATATTCATTTTCTTTGAGCCACTCCAAATATGGATTATCTGCATACTCGTAGTGGGTAAATCCATATTTCCTGAACATAGCCTTTCGAAATTCCCATGTATTGATGTGAATGCATCTCTTGAGTTGCGGGATGAAAACTGAAATCTGTTATGTCATCGTTAGTGGAGCAGACATTAATATATATTAATGAGAAGTAAATATTAATGCACCATATGGGATTACAAATGTTGTAAGATGTGTGCAATTCATACCTCATTCTTCATGACGGGGAGTTTATCAGTCTATTTTGTAGATTTGGGAACGAAGAAAATAAGTTAGATTTTTCACATTAATTAAATCTAATGGTAAATAAAATATTGGTTCAATATTATTTCACCACACACCTTAGCGGATCGTAGATCAACCTTCACCCCTTGATTTTGTAGGAAATGAATCTACAATCAAATTTGTAGTCATTTTTTTAGATGATAAATGTGAAATAATTTGTGTTAAGTAGTAATAAATATGTTGTTTAATACGTACAGTGTTTGCAAGGTCCAAGTCGATCTGCATAATATATAAAAGTTGTTAGACAAAAGGCATGTTAGTAATAAATAGCAATATGTGAATACATGTAATGGTTGAATACCTGGCCATAAACTGTTATGTATTTTTGCCTAACGTTCTTCATCACGAAACCTTGCGAAAAGGAAAAAAATAAGTAATGAAATTAGTTGCAATAATTGTTGTTAAAATACGTTCATAAGTTATAAGAACATTATTATTGATTAATTTCCTACGAAAGAAAACTTCTCTACCAAAGTTAATCTTTGAAAATACAGATATAAGCAGAAATGATTATGGTTATATAATAATCATTTATAATCATTGCTTATTTGTGTGTAATCTAAAAAATAGTACTCGTTACGTATAACCATATCGTGTTATTACCTGAGAATCACTGGATGATACGTTATTTGTATGTTGTATTATTTGTTGATCCTCCCAAATCTTGAATGCTTCCATGCATATGACGTCATCTTCTATGTCCGTTAAATAGTCGGATAAATCGTCAATAGTTACTGTCTCTTTTGTCACCTCGTCTTGGATAGTTTGTAGTGGCCATGTCGGTGGAAGAGTGTTTACTATAGCATATATTAGAATATCAGTTCGTGGGAAGAAACCATTTTTGTACAGTTCGCCTTGTATTTTTTTTTTTTAGAAATATGGTGACGAATGCACATATGTGGATCCATTTCTTCTCGTTCGAACTGTATCCATAACGGGTTGATATCTCTCTCGGCCTCCTCTAGTAGTTTAATCAGTACACCTGAATTGCTTGGCTTATTTTGTTGAAGAATAATGTCTGTTGCAGTCTTCCATGGTGGTGGTAGTGTCTCTATTATTTTATCCATAATTAGTTGTTCAGACATGGATCGTCCGGAAGCCTGTATTTTGTGACCGAATTCAACAATTTTTGTTGCGTGCTTGTGAACAGAAGTTCCCTCGACTAATACGTTACAGTTATAAAATTAGTGTTTAGCAATTAGAATATCGTAAAACCACATTGGGTACCGATTAATTGGTGGTCGTTCCATAATAACCTGTGAAGAGTATAGGATAAGTTTTTATAATTTGAAGAGTTGATATAGTAATGAGTCATTGTAACGTTGCAGTTCAAAGTATTTAAAGGATAAAGAAATTTAAGTTGACAATGATTCAGCATATGTTTTGAAAAGAAAAAACAACTTGCAAGTAAAGAAGTATAGGAAATGCAGTAGTAGTTTTCATAGATTTGCCATAACAATACATTCGCAATCGTTCAGCAACAAACTTTTTTATGTAGCAATGCTATTGAAAACTTCTTTATACACAATGTTTTTTGTGAAATCTGCAGGAACTCCTTGTGGATTCTTTATCAAAACCTTCAATCCTGTTGGAGAACTAACTCTGGATAAGGCTACGTACAACTGCCCATGAGAAAACACCGGGTTTGGTAAATAAAGGCCAACATGACGGAGAGTTTAACCTTGACTTTTGTTGATAGTCATAGCAAAAGCCAATTTGATTGGAAATTGTCGTCGTTTCATCATGAAGGGCGAACTACCAACTGTAGGTGATAAGTCGACACGGTTGATGAACACAACATCATCGATCCTGGACCCCGTAATTACTTTAGCTTCTATGACTTTTTCCCCCATCTTGGTGATCACTAATCGAGTTCGGTTGCACAACCCTAAAGATTGGTTAAGGTTTCGTAGGAGAATTATAGGAGCACCAACTTTGAGTTGCAATATATGATTTGGAAGCCCGAGGAATTGTAATGAATTAAGAAACTCAGGAGGATACATGGCGGGGTCAGTGCCATCCTCTTCGGAAGGACATAATTTGTCTGCGCTATTATATACCTTAAGTGGTCCTGGAAGCATTGAAAGCATAATGAAGTTCAACTCATCCACATCGGTATTTTTTGGTGCCAGAATTCCACGCTCATTCAGGTATGTTAGATCGTTGAAGTTTGTATGAAGATTAGGATATGTTTTTGAAATTAATTCTCTTAGTCCCGTTTCACCATTTTTTATGAGAAATTGTTCGGGGATTTGTATCCAATTTGGCTCAATGTCTGTACCGAATGATTTTGAAGGTACCTTTCCTTCGCCAACCAGTTTAATCCATTATGTGAAATCGAGTAGATTTTGTCGTGTTATGCCATCGACAAAGTCCGATGAGACACGCATATTTTTCCTGAGGTGCAGAACTTTGCAATGCTTCCAAATCGATGACCTCGGCAACGAAGACCCAACAATCTGTTCACGTCCAGATCTGGGTATAACAGGCAATATTTGCCTGAAATCACCACCTAGCACAAATAATTTACCACCAAACGGTCGATCTGCAGAAAAGTTAACTGTATTTTTTAAAATATCTTTAAATGTACGGTCGACTGCCTCGATAGCGTAACGACTTATCATTGGTGCCTCATCCCAGATGATTAATGACGTTTCTTGTATCAAAAATGCTAAATCCGTCCTTAAACTAATGGAACAACTTGATGATTCATCTGGATTAAGAGGTATTTTGAAACGGGAATGGGCGGTTCGTCCTCCTGGCATGAGTAAAGAAGCTATGCCCGATGATGCAACGGTAAGAACTATTTTCTTGTCAGATCTGAATTTCGATATTAACGTTTTCCACAAATAAGTTTTCCCTGTTCCACCACTACCGTAAACGAAGTAAAGTCCACCACGTTGACGTAAGGATGATTCCATAATTGTGGTAAAAACTGCAAGTTGATCATCGTTTAAGCCGGCATGCAATGACTGGAACAGTTGTAACTCATTATAACTGTCGTAATCAAGCTCTTCTCTTAGAACCCTGTTGGTAACAAACTCAGCTGCACGTGAGGATGGTAGCGGCATGGGAGGGAATTCAGAAAGGGATCTTCCATTTTTGTTGAATATGTGTTCGATCTCTAGTAGGCCCAAGTTTTTCAAGTCGTCATTATTGAGATGCATGTCAAGGTCAACAACTTCCCTTCTTGTTCGATTTTGTAAGTCATCGGTGAGGTTACAGCAATGTTTCTCCCACAGTAATGTTGGATCTGAAATCTCAGAAAACATGAGGATGGAACATAACATGTTCCGTAGTTGGGAACCCGTAGCCCATATTGAAGCTTCATCAAGTGCTTCGTCCCATTCGTTGTCATTGTCAACTAATCCTCATGCAATGCATGCCGCTTTGAAGGTTGGATACACAATACCATTGAATGTTTTGACATTATCAAAAGACTTAGATCCTCGAACTTTATGAAGAAGCATTCTTATGTAATACCTTTCACCAGAGCTCGGGGGCGCATATGGTAGTCTCCCTATACTGCCACGTTGTCGTCTTCTCCTCCATTTTCTTACAGCACTTTCCCACAACCATTCTTTAGGGAATGCAACATACGTCAAGTTATTTGCATCTGCATGATCCCTATTAGCTTCGAACCATTTGGTCAACATTGTGTCGTGGATTCTATCTCGATTGACTAAGGATCCGGTATCAGATGTTTCTTCAAAGATGATGAATTGTTCACCCGGTAAATGATATTGTAATCGTTCAACCGCTGGATACTAGGATTGCAAATCAAATTTGAAGATTCCCCAACATGCCTCAATAGAAGATACGTATCGACAGTCGAGGTATTGTTTGACTTCATCGACATCTTGGACGCGGCGTTCTCCACCGTTGTTATGGTGAGTCTCGTTATCCTCAATAACGATCGTTGCACGGTCGGGTCCCTTATTAATGTACTTGTATAGGTACTTAATAAGTTTATCTTGTGCACAACGTTCGATATTTATATGGGCATTATACTTTACAATTAGATCCCGGTTATACGGAATAACCCAACGATTATCCACATCGAAGCCATTAACCGTGTATGTCTTGTTAGTATTACGACGCCTATAAAGAACAAATCCAGTTTCTTCAACAACAGTTTCGTTAACAAATTTCTTTGGGTAGCATTTCGAGCATTTTTCGTTGACCATACAGGGAGCGCTGGGGTTCATAGTGCCACATGGACCATGTATCATACACCGCGACACAGTTTCAAAAGCTAGAGGGTCTGTGGACTCATCCGAAAGTTCGGCGGAGATAATGGTATCTATTTCATCGGGAGAACGTGGTTTATCATCTTCAGCTAAGGTGAGAATAATGTGGGAGTGTGGCAGGCCACGCTTCTGGAACTCGATAACATGAATATCTGATCGCAGTAAGTAGTTATTGAATTGTTAATGCAAGAAATACATTTATGATTAATGAAAAAGAGTGCATACAGAAGAGTAGTGAGATAAAATTTGTTAATATGATTCGACGATCGTACCTGCAATGGTTTTGCCAAAGAAATTGCGATTCTTGAAATCATCCATCAGTTTTTTCAACTTCAATTGAAATAATCTAGCAACTATGTCGGGCCTATCTTCAGTGCGTTGATCTGGCAACATGGATACCCCGTGCTGGATCTCTGGCCAATTTGGATTACACGTGAATGTTATGAAGAAATCTGGAAAACCTACTGATCGACAAATTGCCATTGCGTCTTGATAATGTTGGATCATATTACGTGGACCACCAGTAAAAGATGAGGGAAGAACATATCTTCTACCAATCGTTGCAGCGTTAGTATCATCGGAATTAACTGCATCCATAAGTCCTTTAAACAGATCTGAACGGAATATGTTCTGTTTGGCACGTACATAACATAGTCTTTGTTGTTCAATAGCTGCATAGCAATCGACAACATACTGTTGGAACAGACGACCACCTTGTAGTATCGTTTTTCCTTCGTTGGCGCGGAATTGTATTCTATATGCATAAAATTTTCTCATTGACACACCAGTATTCTTGTTGCTGGAACCGAGAGTGAATTGTATATTTCTGCGCCACCCATCTGTCCCGTAAGGAAAAAGTAATGGATATTGGAGAGGCATGTAGGATGGGTGGGTCTCATCTATCCTTTTAAGTGTTCCATCAACTTTCTTGACAATAATGTCACGGTTATTTGTATCCTCAGATCCATCACCAATGATAAGTGCCGCCACTTCATTTGTGGTAGGTCTGTTGTATTGTCGTCCATCTCTTGAATGTAAAATTCTAATGTGGAGGTTATTCGTATCGTTCTCATTTAACGTATCACGTGCTTTCCGAAACACTCCAACGTAAGGATTCGTTGAATCTAAGATAAATTGTAATCGTGCTAATGTAGCATGGTCAATTTGATTAGCCCCATTTGAATTGATACACCTCAATCTGTTGGATATTTCATGCTCGGTGTGGTAGATGTATAGTTGTGCAAACTTTGGCGCATTTCCAGGATCAGGGAGCAAAGAAACAATTCGATGGTAATTTGCTCCACTAATTTTAAAAACATAAGGACCCCTTCCATCAAGTACGGTGTGATCTATTTTTCCTCCCATTGACGTGAATGACAGCATTGAGTTATACGTTCTTACATGCTCTTTGAATCTAGCATTACAGAATTGAGCCTCTAGATACTCCGGTGTGTTGGGAAGGGCAGGTAGCATCACTTGACCGGCCTTGCAGCATAATGAAAATTTAGGTCGTGATTTGGGGCTGTCTCGTGTTTTTTCTTCAACCCACATAACTGCATTACAGTGGGAGCATTTTGATGTGGGTTGACCGAAAGTCGATCGTGCAATAATATTACGACGCCTTGAACGTAACTGATATGTGTTTGCTGTAAAGAAGATATAATATTAGTTCAGGTATCGAGTTTTATGTATAACTTTTGTATGTTTAAATTTATCTTATATTTATATAACTATCGTAACGCGATTACCAGAGGAAGTCGACCTATCCGTACGACGCATGATATTTGTTGGGACGTTTACACCTGTGGATGCGCGAATGTTTGATTGATTATCACAATTAACTGCAATTTCGCAAAGGATTAATAAATAGGAAAGACATGTTGCTAAATTGTAAAATCCTTAGAGTTAAGGAGATGAAGTTGTGTGTATAGCTCTACCGTTATGTGGAAGTAAACCGCTAGTCGAATGTGCATTAGTAGCGTTGATGTTGGGTGCATGTGGTACTTGAACACCTTTTAGTCGTCTAAGGCGCAATAGTGACAATGTAACATATCGCATCTCTCTCTCAATGGATCGAAGACGGCTTACGAAGACTTGATCAGTACGATTTGAATTGCGTGAAATGAGAAGGCGTTGCCGCGTAGATAAGCGGGCATGTCGTTGTTCGATTGAGCGTATGCTTGTAAAAGTCTCCATCCTGATTGAAATTTATTTTTGAGAATAGGTATAATTCTTAATCTGTTAATAGTAAAGGTTAAAAAAAATAGAATGTGGTTTATTATTTATGCGATTGAAGAACTTTATTATATGTTTAAAAGTTAATAACTTAATTATTGTAAATAATTAATCAATATTACCGTTTAATATTTATGTTCTAAATATATATGTCATCATTATTATTTTTATTGTGATATAATAAAATATGGTTTAAGCAATTATAAAATCATTTCGATAATAATAAATTTTTTATAGCAAATAAAAATATTTCTAGGAACAAAGAGATGATTTAACAACAGTATTAAAATATTTCCAGGTTATAGAAATGATTTATAGCAAATAAAAAATTGAATTTTAGCAGTAATAAATTAGTTTCAGATTATAAATATAATTTCAGTCAATTAAAAAATGATTTTTAACAATAGTAATTTTTTTAAGCAAATAATAATTATTTTGAGGAGTTTAAAAAAGATTTGCAGCTATATAAGATTGTTTGCAGCGTATAAATATGTATTGCATCAAATATGAAATGGATTCATCAGTAGTAGATAATTACTGACAAATGATTTCAGGCGAACGGAAAATGATTTTCTAAAGTATTTAATTATTTCGAGGAAAAAAGTATTTTTTAGGAATATAAAAAACTTACAATATGGTAATTTATTTCTGTCATTGACGAAATTTATTATGTGATTAAAATTTAATAGCATGAGGCGGTGTAAGTAATTGATCAGGAAGGGTATTATGTGCACGGTCATGTGTTAAGCGTTACAATGTAGGCAGATAACATATATATGTATATAAGATGTGTTTATCTATTTTCGGAAGACTTTATAAATTATACTTTCTTTATATATATATATTTGAGGAGTAAGTAACATACCGCGTCGGGGGAGACTGTACGTAATATGGGATGTAGAATGCAATGGAGAAGAAGATGACACATGCGTATAGAAAAAAGAAGATATGAAAATAATATAGATAAAAACATTAGTAAGATATTAATTAATTATTTATTTATAAGAATAAGTAATTGATTTTTCGAAATTAAAGTTCTAATAAATTCTGATTTCAAGTTTGGAGCATCGTGGGAGATGATATAGTACACGGTCATGTCCAAAATCAATGGTGATTAACGAAGAAATAGTATCTGTGATGGCGAAATGTTTTTCAACAGTAATAATTTTTTTTAAATAATAAGAATTATCTCTAGGAATAAAAGAAACAAAGTTAGCAATCAGAACAGAACATGTGTTGTGGAAATAAAAACATAATAAATCAACACAATTTTTTTCAAAAAAAAAAATCAATCCAATGTAGACAAATAACATGTATATGTGTATAAAATGTGTTTATATATTTCGGAAAACATTATAAATTATACTTTCTATATCTATATATATTCGAGGAGTAAGGAACATACCGCGTCGCAAGAGATTGTACGAAATATGGGATGTAGAATGCAATGAAAAAGATGATGACACCTGCGTGTAGAAAAAAGAAGATATGAAAAAAGTGTAGATCGAAACATTGGTAAGACATTAATTGCTTTTTAAGAATAATTAATTGATTTTTCGAAATAAGAATTGTAGTAAATTCTGATTTCAAGTTTGGAGCATCGTCGGAGATGATATATTACACAGTCATGCCCAGAATCAGTGGATGTTAACGAAGAAATAGTATATGTGATGGCGGAGGTTAACAGACCTGTAAGTGAAAAAAAATGATCTAATAATTTATTTATTTTTTTGTCTATATAATTGTCCGGGGAAGGAGTATGAAATTGACACGATATGTCGTGTGCATATCGTATTTTTTTTACACAAAGTCATGTCGTGTCATTTTCGTGTATAAATTATGAGTCGTGTCGTGTCGTGTTATCGTATGTTTTATACGTGACATTTAAGAAATTTTGGTATTCGTGCTGTGTCGTGCCGTGTCGTTTTTTATTCGGGTTGTGTTCGTGTCAACTAAAAAAACGAATTCGTGTCGTGTCGTATCCAAAAAAATATTATCGTGTCGGATCGTGTCAGATCGAAACGCGACACGTTAACCCGAATTGCCACCCCTACTTACATAAGAAAGAAATCTCATGAACCATAAATGAAAAAAAAAATAGGTGCATTATCTCGATTAATTCCTACTGAGAGATATTAAAAAAAAACATAAAGCCATTGCTTTAACATAGATGCGTGTTTAACAGAGCTAGGCAAAAAAATCATAGATGTTTATGTATATAAAACAGGCAGTTGAAAAAAGAAATACACACGTGCATTCCGTGATAAATTCCTCCTCAGGCAGAATAAAAAAAAACCATAAAGCCATGTGCTAATAGATATGCATGTTTAACAGAGGTAGGCAACAAAAATCAGGGGCATCTATATATATTGATAAAACAGGTAGTTGAAAAAAGAAGAAAACACACGTGCATTATTTTGATTAATTTCTCCTGAGACAAAAGGAAAAAAATGCATGAAGACATGCGTTAACAGATATGCGTGTTTAACCCATGAGTTTATAAACTCGTATATATGTTTTAAAAAACAATTAAAAAACCCAAGTAACCTTTTTCTCTCGTTTTGAACTTATTGGCAGAGATAGAGAGAGATGGAGGTGAGGTGGTAGAACGTGGATGAGGGAGTATTGTTAAATGATGGATGTTTTTTTTAACTGAACCAACATGGGAAGTTGGGAGATGATACTACATACTATAAAGAATTTCTTAAACTTTACGTAACTATCTAAACTCTCACGCAAAATAATAACCGTATCAGAATTTTGGTTGGAACAAAACACTTACCGGTAACACTCATTTGGAAAACTTGTACCAATTGTCAATCAAAGAAAATTCAAGTCGTCATATTCATGGCTGCTTCTAGTAAACTGAAGCTTCATGATAATGCAAGTACATATATGTTTATAAATGATATCTGGATTCATTATATTAGAAAAAACTGATGCTAATCTATTCCGATAAATGTTCCTCAACAGAAATTGGTATATACCTATAATATATACATACGTATAATATATACGTATAATAAGTTCATGCGGTTTCCGGAAAAAATAAATTACACCAAGATCTTCTACCACCTTAATTGGTTTTCATTGTCTTGTTAGGCAAGTACTGTTAAAACGTTATTAATTGCTGGCAGAGAGTTTTTTTCTTTTTCCACCAGAAAACCGTTTTAAGTGTCATGAAAGAAAGTGAAAAAAAACTATGCGACGGAGACACAGGGGTGACATACCTATTTAGTTGGTGGTGGTGAGACCGGTGGCAATGAAAGGTTACACATCACTGTAACCTTTAAGGTCGTAGAATATTAGGAAGACACCAAAAGATAACAGTTAGCCAATAGAGCCGGAGGAGATGGAGGATTTAGTAGAGAGAGAAGTGAGGAGGTGAGGCACAGATAGCGATTGACGGTGAGGCGAGATAGAGGAGGAGAACCATAAGGGGATTTTGTGGGAAGAATTCTAACTGTCAAATGACGTGGTATAGTGGGATGGGATTCCCTTTAGTGGGATGGCTCAACTGTCAAAATTTTAGAACCCTGTTGATTATACAGTTTACTTTTGGGTACTAAATCGTGGGTTGGAAATGGGTTATTAGAGTTTAGGGAAAGAGACACGTGTATTTTTCTTTTAAAAAATAATGCAAAAATCTGAGAAAATTAGTTTCATGATTTGAAGGCTTCTCGATCAACGACCTACATATGTATATATAATAAGATATATATATATATATATATATATATATATATATATATATATATATATATATATATATATATATATATATATATATATATATATATATATTATTAATTGAATGCTGAAATTATGTCCTTTTTATTTAAGTTCTTAATATGTGATTTATGGCAAATGCTATTATCGTCGTTAACTTATTTATACTTTCTTACATTTTTAATTCTACTTTGACTTTTCCCAATTATCTAGCATGTGAACCTTTCAAAACATATGTTTACAAAAGCTATATTAGAAAATGTGGTGATCAATTTATATCATACCTCTAATACGATAGTATTAGAGGTTTTAATAATATTTAATGCATTTATACTTCACTTTTAAAATAAGTATGGTTAAGTTATCTATTATTTATCATAATAGATGGATATTTATTGTAATTGTAGACTATTCATTCATACGCCAGCTATGTGACCTCTCCCATCCTCTTCCCCATTCTCACTGATATTCTTTAACACAAGCTCCTAGGAAAATGAATCATCTATAATAAAATTTGTGACCCCTCCCTTCCCCCCATTGTCACTATTTTTCTTTATATATGTGCAGTAGCGAGTCCTTACCACAACCATCTTTATCCTTCAAATACCTCAATCACTCTATGACGTTCCCTCTCTCTCTCTCTCTCTCTCTCTCTCTTACTAATTTTGTCTCTCGCAGGCCTACTTTCTGATAAGTTTCTGCTGGCTTGAGATACAGACTATAGTTGTAGTGAAGAGAAAAACTGATGAGTTTGAGCCTCATATTAATGGAGTCGACAAACAAATTTTCAAAAATTAAGTTTATTTTATTGATGTTGCAAATGGGGATCGAACTCGAAGAGCTCAGTTTGACAACATATTTGAGGAATTGATATAACTAAATTTAGATAGTCATCTTCATACTCATTATATAGTTCTATGTTTCTTTGTGTGTGGAGTATGTAGTTACATTGTCAACTATTATTTCAAGGATCAAACCTATTGGATATGCTATTAAATTCCAATGAGAGGTCAATATAAATATAGATTACGTAGGCATCCATGAACCATTTATATTTTTGACGGGTTAGGTAGTTTTGCTTCCTGTGAAGGCATATATGACAGATTATTTCAATGAAAGAGACGAATGGGATAATAGACAACGAAAAAAGGCTGTTGGAGAAATTGACAGCGTGCGAGAAGTGTGCCCGTGTAAGTGCACAGTCATTGTTTTCTGTCTCGCCGCGACTATACAAATAAACCTAAATTACTATTACACTTGCGAGGCAAGCACAACGGTAAGTAGGGTATCGAAAATCCATAGGGACGAGATGTTAAAATTTATAAGATTTAATATTTTGAAATAAAAGTGCAAAAGGTGATTACAAACTAAAAAGGAAAAAGATGCATGAAAGGAAAATGATTAACTAGGCGAAGGAAATGAAACTAGACTAACAAAATGAGTAAAATTATAGGTTGCATCGAATATCCCTCACCTGGGTTAATTTGTATAAAATTATTACATGGGTCGACGAGTTATTACAAATGAGTCTTGTTTCGACAGTTAATGAAATCAAGGGTTGTCACGCCCTTAAATACTCATAAAAGCCTAATAAGATTTTGGCGTCAATAAATATCCCAGAAATTACGCGCGAAAGGTCGTAAGCACGGGACATACATGATATGCCCCATCAAATCTCCTAGGCATAATAACGAGGACAACGCACCCGAAATAGAGCCATAAACACTATTACCAAGCAAAGCAACGCGTTAACCCGAGTGAGTTCCATTCAAACACAACCTAATTTAAATTACCTAGAAAACATGGTAAAAATGCGATAAAGAAAGCGGTAAACAAACGCGGTAATTTATACTAGAAAGCAATGAAATCAAAGCATGTAAACTAATTATGAAAGCTTGTAAAACTAATTAACAAAGCAAGAATAAAGGAAATGCAAGCTATATTAATGGAGAGGGAGATGAAAGCATCAATTACAAACGAACAAGGGTGTCAAACCAAGAGAGAAATGAAGATTGATCTCTCAAACCCCAAACCCTAAGCTAAACTAACCTAAAAACGTATATATGTGTTTATTACATCAAAAAAGTTATTTATAGTAAGTTGGAATTAAATTAGAAAAGAAAAGAGAAATAAAATGAAGGCCAAAATATCTGCAGAAAACAGGGGATCGATTGATCGATCGATCATGAACAAAATATCCACTGTCGATGAGGATCGATCGATCGATCAAGCAGGGCAGAATCAAGCAGCACACTGTATTGCCTTTCCTTCCTCTTCTCCTCCTCTTTTGGTTTCCTTATTTTTCCCTCCGCTGAAATAGCCGTAACTTCTTCATACGGAATCGAAATCGCGTACCATTTGCGGCTACACGAAGCTAGCGAGGAGGGCTACAACTTTCATGAACTTCCGGGGCGGGTGCCCAAGCTGTGTAATGACTAAAATTCCCTTGAATTTGCAATGGCATACGAAAATTGAGCGGAATGCGTTCGAACTTCACACTTAGCATCCAATTACCTATAAAAGCTCAATTAACCCCTGCAAAACATGTTAACATAGAAATCCAAGGTTTTCTGGTTAACGAGCATAAATATAGGGAATAAGATACCCGAGGGGGCTAAAATGCATAGGTTCGGAGGATGAAATACACAATATTTGGGTATCATCACACCCCCTAACTTACACATTGCTAGTCCCTAGCAATGAAATAGGATGCAAAAAGAACTACAAGAAAACCAAAAGTAAGAGATAGTACAAACGTATGGTATAAAAGTAAAAGGCCACTTTCGCGGGTGATTTGATTGCAGTTAGCGTATGCAATAAGCCGTCAAACCCTTAGGTCACCCTAGTGGACGAGTGTCGTCTCGTGAGGGTTTTCAGGGATGGTACCCACAAACATCACATGGTTTCCTCAAAATATGCCCAACCCAACATGCGACAAGCCCAACAATAGCGAAAAGGATTTCATACGCATTATTAGCAAAGTGAATGAATTCAAACAAAAGTTCAAATCATTAACATTATAGAATGCACCTCATAGAATTGAAACTTTAAAATGTGAGAGGGGGAGCGAGCACATGCAAAGTGTGATTTGGCGAAAAACTTATATAAATTCAATAAGCGTTAAAGCAAGCATACATTCAATCCTCACGGGCATTACGCTCATCAAGTGAATTCACTCAAAACAGGGAGGTAACACACGGAACATGTGGGCTAAAGAGTAAATGTAAATGGAAACTAGGTCGCACACATGTCACAAATGAAGAACACTATATATAAACTGAAAAATTGTAATCTCAATGAAAGATACCGCACACTAAAAGAGGCAAAATGTATTTTCATAGATTATCAAAACTATTATGACTTTTAAATTACATAAACCTAAGATCACATAGGACTTTACTAGGGTTGTAATATAGGTTAGGCTAGGGTACGAAATGAAGGAATGTATGTACGAATTCAAAGTGTTCGGAATGAAAACTCGGGATAATGGGAAAATGCGGACAATACCAAAATTGGAAAATAACTTCCAAAACGACATTAGATATATCATCGGGGAGATTAATCAAAGCTTATTGAACTATATACACATTTACAACTTTCTCTTTCTTTTCTTTTCTTTTCTTTTCTTTCTTTTCTTCTTTTTCTCATGTTTTCTTTTTCTTTTTGCTTTCTCTTTTTCATCACTTTTTTCACATCTCTTTTCTTTAGTTTTCATACTCTCATATGCCTGAATTGCAACTGACATCATAACAACAACATTCAATCCCAAGAAACATTCCAAACAAATGTATGGAAAGTGTATATATGGTTTAAAACTCCAATTTAGAGTTGGTTATGGGAATGGGGGTTATGAAACGAAAGGTTATATGTAGGCTCAAAGGGGTTAACGAGGGTAAACATATAAGGGCGAGGTCAAGGCTAATATGGGTGATATAACAAATATGGCCTATGATCATTTCACAAAGTTTACGCAATTCTCGAATCAAAACAATATATTAAAATCATGTTCAAGTAATTCATTTCAAGTATGAACTCAATTAATGAACGATCAAATGAAAGAATAGTGAGATTACCAACAAATTCAACGTTTTCAATGAGAAAAGAACAATGTATACACTCACAAACGACGAAAGGTACAAAGCTTATTGGTGTAAGTATATACAATGCAACAAAAGATTACCGAGTTCAAAAAATCCTAAACCAAATCATTATAACAATAAAAGTGCATGTGCTCATGGGATTAAAGTTTATTTCATGAAGTTATTCAAATATCAATAAGTGAGACTAAAGTCTAATAACTTCTAAAATTGAGAACATGTATCATTGGGTTGTCTATTGGATCGGGCAATTATTAAAATTTATCATCGGAAACAAAAGCAAAAAGCCCAAAAAAGGAGAAAAAAGAAAGAAAATCTTTTTGAAATTTTTAATTTTTCTAAGAAAAGCATTCTAAGAAACTAACATGTGAGCAAAAATACGGACTAAATAAAGAAATGGATAGAATATCCCACACCCCCTAACTTAAAACTTGACATTGTCCTCAATGTGAATTAAGAACCAAGTCAAAGAGCGATATTACCCAAAATTGGAGCGATCCCCATAATAACAAGTCCAAAGAATCTACAAAACAAGTTAGTATCGAGCATAGCAAAAACAAATAACAAAAAGTTAACTAACTACAAGAGACTAAATTAAAAAGGAAAGAAAAAATAAAAAACTAACTATATACAACCTACTATTTAGGCTTCACACTAACTATACACTAGAAGTCTAAATAGTTGAGGGTCCACCATAAAAATAATTTGACTTTGAAGGATAACCGGTTAACCCTCACATACAAGCATGCCCCCCGAAAAATATGAATTTCGTTTGAACAACGGATGGCATGTGTAAGGCGTAAGAAAGGAACCATCGTCAATTAAAATTTTTGGTGGGACGATGGGGGGTTTGGATTGAACGGGTGACAAAAACATATGGGGATCGAGAAAAGCCGAATATCCTCCCAAAGATTTTAGAAATTGGAATGGGAGGAGGTGCACACAAAGGCAAAGATGCAATCGTGGAGGGCGATTCGAGCAAGTACTCCTCATCGGCAAAAAGGTTTAAAAAATTAAAGTTTGAAACCGAATCATCAGGTACTTGTGACAGTGTGATAATAGAGAATGAAAATGGGGAGGAAAAAAATTCAAACTCATGAGATAAATCACCATCGCATGAAGTTTGAGTTTCGAAGGAAATAATATCATTTTCAATGAAATGTTCTTCTTTTGGGGGACAAAGAAGAAATCATTTAATTGCAAATAGATATTACATCATTTTCATCCTCACTTTCAATATCTATTATATAGTGGGTAAAGTCAAGAATGGTTTGTTCTAAAGTAGGCACAAGTACCTCATTTGGTTCAAAACATTCCTCGACCTCGAAAGTCTCGGAAGAAAAATCGTCGTCGGACTCAAAAAGTAAATCCAAGTCATGTTCCCACGCATGATTTTCTTCCCAATAACGATTTTCAATTTTCTCATTCTCATACATACGCAAACCCTCACCGAATATCATGGGTCGAGGTGCAGATGCATGAAAATGAGAACTTTTAAAATTACCATCAGACTTAAACGAAACCTCATTATTATAGGAATTTTGAAAACTATTGCAAATTTTTTCAAAATTCCTATTATAAGGAGGTAAAGTCCCAAAATCATTGTCATCATCATTGAAATTCCAATAACCTAAGTTTTGACTTTCGTTATACTCGCCCAAAGTCATATTTGAATTTTTTATACTTTGGGATTCTAAGTATTCACCGAAAGTCATAGGTTTGCGGGAATTTTGAGAATTATAACAATGATTACCGAAAGAATTGGAATAAGACATGATTACCCCAAAAATGGCTCGAAGTGGCGGATTCCACAAAGTAAGTGCGCGAGGGAAAAATTCGAGCGGTTTTAAGTGCTCAAATGTGGAAGTCCTGCAAAAAGGTTAACAAATAATACAAATAGAAAGAAAATACTATAAAATACTAAATCAAATAAATTCTAAATCAAACAAGACCCCAGTAACGATGCCATTTTGATAGCGCGCGAGAAGTGTACGCGTGTAAGTGCACAGTCGTTGTTTTCTATCTCGCCGCGACTATACAAACAAACCTAAATTACTACTACACTTGCGAGGCAAGCACAACGGTAAGTTGGGTATCGAAAATCCACAGGGACGAGATGCTAGAATTTATAAGATTTAATATTCCGAAATAAAAGTGCAAAAGGTGGTTACAAACTAAAAAGGAAAAAGATGGATGAAAGGAAAATGATTAACTAGGCGAGGGAAATGAAACTAGACTAACAAAACGAGTAAAACTATAGGTTGCGTCGAATATCCCTCACCCGGATTAATTTGTATAAAATGGTTACATGGGTCGATGAGTTATTACAAATGCGTCTCGTTTCGACAGTTAATTAAATCAAGGGTTGTCACGCCCCTAAATCGTCACAAAAGCCTAATAAGATTTTAACGTCAACAAATATCCCGAAAATTATGTGCGAAAGGTCATAAGCACGGGACATACATGATATGCCCTGTCAAATCTCCTAGGCGTAATGGCTAGGACAACGCACCCGAAATAGACCCGTAAACACTATCACCAAGCAAAGAAATGCGTTAACCTGAGTGAGTTCCATTCAAACACAACCTAATTTAAATTAGCTAGAAAACATGGTAAAAACGGGGTAAAGAAAGCGGTAAACAAACGCGGTAAATTTATAATAGAAAGCTATGAAATCAAAGCATGTAAACTAATTATGAAAGCTTGTAAAACTAATTAACAAAGCAAGAATAAAGTAAATGTAAGCTATATTAATGGAGAGGGAGATGAAAGCACCAATTACAAACCCATAAGGGTATCAAACCAAGAGAGAAATGAAGATTGAGCTCTCAAACCCTAAACCCTAAGCTAAACTAACCTAAAAACGTATATCTGTGTTTATTACATCAAAAAAGCTATTTATATTAAGTTGGAATTAAATTAGAAAACAAAAGATAAAATAAAATAAAGGCCAAAATATCTGCAGAAAGCAGGGGATCGATCGTTCGACCCCTTTGGTCGATCGATCGATCATGAACAAAATATCCACTGTCGATGAGGATGGATCGATCGATCCCTTTGGTCGATCGATCGATCCCTTTGGTCGATCGATCGATCAAGCAGGGCATAATCAAGCAGCACACTGCATTGCCTTTCCTTCCTTTTCTCCTCCTCTTTTGGTTTCCTTGTTTTTCCCTCCACTGAAATCGCCGTAACTTCTTCATACGGACTCAAAATCGCGGACCGTTTGCGGCCACGTGAAGCTAGCGAGCAGGGCTACAACTTTTGTGAAATGTCGGGCCAGGTGCCCAAGCTGTGAAATGACTAAAATTCCCTTGAACGTGCGATGGTGTATGGAAATCGAGCGAAACGCGTTCGAAATTCACACTTAGCATCCAATTACCTATAAAAGCTCAATTAATCCCTACAAAATATGTTAACGTAGAAATCCGAGGTTGTCTAGTTAACGAGCATAAATATAGGGAATAAGATACCCGAGGGGGCTAAAATGCGTAGGTTAGGAGGATGAAATACGCAATATTTGCGTATCGTCATAAATACTATATTCTCTTTGTCAACACATATATTTCTTTTCATTCGTTAAAATTCCTTTATAACATTTTTATCATCACCGAGTTCTTAGTTTTTGGCATTTTAGTAGTCCCTGATTTTTTTACTATTTATTCTAAGCATAAGCTAGAACTAAAGTAGGAAAATAGGATATCCTACTACATACTACATAGTGAACATGGAAAGTTTTTATACACCCTTTATTAATTTTTTTGGGTAATGCTCGGGCATTTGTGTTATTACATTTTTTTAAAAATCCTTTTGATATAAATGTGGGCAGGATCGATGTTATTTTATGATAATTGTATATTGGAAAAATATTTAATAACCCATTGCAAATTTAATTTATATTATTTAAGTTTTTCGCGTGCAATTATCTAATTATTTCTCCATGTGAAATATATCAATTTATTAGAATTGGTAAAATGGTTTTTATGAGAACTATTCATCACCAAGCTATCAGGTAATAAAAATAAGCCACATTATGAACATTTTATATCCTTAAACACATCTATATTTAGTTGTTGATTGATATATATATACAACGATCAAACAATTATAATATTTTTACATGTGCCTATTTTTTGACATATTTGGTACAACATATATATTATCATAAAAACATATAAAACGCACGCGCATCGCGCGGGTTGCATACTAGTTATCCATAAAACCTATCATAGTAAAAAAATTGTTATGAATAACATGCACTATTATTTTAATTCCTTTTAGAGGATGCTTTAACAAATGGTGTAATCACAGATTTAACCCTTATGTTAGGATCGACTTTGAATTTTAGATAAATTCTTTAATATTTTACAATGTCAATCTTGACGTTTCAATTTTAAATAAATTTGGATCACCATTAATCCTTCGTTAAAGAATTTAATAGATATCCAACATGACATCCTATTTGATACTTTGAATGATTAGTTGTTTAAAACATCGAATTATACCATGACATGTGTAAAAACCTATTAACTAATTTAATAAACAAAAACCCTTAAAAAGAAATAAAAAAAACATAAAAAATCTAGAAAAAAAAAGAAAAAAATATAAAAAGTCAAAAATTGAACAAAACATAACTTTTTATTAAACTTTTTTTAGGTTAATTACATTTGGGCCCTCTAAACTTTACTCCCTTATCACTTTACTACCTGAACTTTTAATTTCTGTACATAACCCCCTGAACATTCAAAATAACTTCAAGCAACCCCCTATTATTAGCACCGTTAGCTTTGGACAAAAAAATTAGGCATGTGTGCTAAACATGATCACTTTTGAGGGTATTTTTGTCCAAACTAATATAAAACTTTAAATAAATGAAAATTATAATAGAATTCATTTAAAAAATATTTAAAATTTTGAAAAATATATATGAGCATTTAAAAAACATTCCCAAAAAAAATAAAAAATCATATTTCTATTAGATAAAAAATATTCGGATAAAAAAAATAGATTTGCAATTAAAAAATATATTTCTAATGAAAATTAGGAAAATAATAAAAAAAGTCTAGTTAAACAATACGAAAAATACTTAAATTTAAAATAATAGAAAAAACATTTTAAAACTGATAAAATTTTTATAAAAAATTAAAATTTATAGAAAATCTTATGATTATAGAAAAATATTTTAAATAAGTAGAAAATTAAAGAATTTTCATAAAATATGGATATTAAAAAAATATTTTAAAAATTATAAAAAAACTAAAAAATTATACTAAAATATTGAAAATTACTGAAAATAAAAAAACCGAATATTATAGAAAATTCAAAATAGAATATTACAAAAATTCAAAAAACAAGCATTTACACAAAGTTAGAAAACTAAGATTTACATAAAATTAAAAAAACTACATAAACTGAAAATTACATAAAATATTGAAAAAACTTTTAACAATTTTGGGAATAATAAAAAAGAATTTCAAAAGTTTGAAAAAAAACTTAAAATATTGAAAATTATAGAATATTATATCAAAAAATAATTTTTGCAAAAAATTATTTACTGAACTTCAAAAAATAAAAATAAAAATAAAATCTTTAAGAAACGTATTTGTGGAACCTAAAAAAATTAACTGAACAAAAAAAAATCAGCACCTCAAAAAATTTATTCCAAATCCTTCTCATTCTCTACCCAAACACCTCAAGAAACCTAACTTCAAATCAAAGACAACCTCCAAATGTGGGAACCTCAAATTATTTTAAAAATCAAATCGTAAAAAAATTGTTTTTTCTTAGATTGGGTTGTTGATGATGATGCAGATCCCTTATATTGGAGTCTTGGGCCCGGGGATGTTTGAGGCGGGGAAATTAGGGCCTTTGGGGTCCAAAAATTCTTGTGAGCTCGAATTGATAGAGGGGGCATGGGGTGACATCTGGTTAGGGTCCCCGATGGCCAATAACCATCGGCTATCTCTGGCGAGGGTGTGTGTATTTAAGCTTGTGTATATGTGTGTTCATCTATATACGTGTGAAAGAGAAAAAGATGAAGCTCCACGGGAGAGTGAGGTGAGCAACGATATTGTACACAAAATGTGTGAGGATTGTTTAAGTTGTGGTCAGGGGGTTTAGAGCAGTGAGGGGTGGCGACGATAGAGTGGGGGAGGTTTGTGGGTGGATATGGGGGTAGGAGTGGGTGGGCAATAGGCGGAAGAGAGAAGAGAGTGAAAGAGAAAGATAAATATTAGGGTTTTGTTTTTTAAGAGGTGAAAAGACTAGGATACCTTTACAAAAGTCACATGACATTCACATGCCACTTTTTTCGTCCAAAAAGTTAACGGGGCTGAGGTTATGGAGAAATCTGCAATCGTTTTGAAAGTTTAGGGGATTAAGTACAAAAACTAAAAGTTCGAGTAGTAAAATGACAAGGGAAGTAAAGTTTAATGGGTCCAAGTACAATTAACCTATGTCTACCGCATAATGGAAAGAATTTGTAACATGAGGAGAGAGATTCTCTGGCTTCTCTTTAATATTTTCCTCTCTTCTTCTTTCTTCTTCCTAATAATATTCCAAACTTGATTTTCGATTCACCAAAATTGTCTTATGCTAAGGCACTGTCAAATGATTCATCTCAACAAAATTCCATTAAAACTTTAGAAACCTTACCCCCTCTATTAGTAAATCTCCCATCTCTTTTATACTAGGAAATTACACCACACATTAAACTCTTGGCTAAGATTTACAAACAATCGTTAGAGTCTTGCAAGAATCGTTTGCTTGGTAGAATCTTCCTTGCTAAAGGGCAAAAGGAAATCTCTATAGAGGAACTCAAGGGACATCTCAATGCCACATGGAATGCTGCAAATCCATGGAGAATAACTCAAAAAGGTAAAGGTTTCTGTAGCATTTTCTTTGATTCAATTGAGGATATGAAAAAGTCTTGGATAATTGGCCTGCCTCACTTAAAAGTTGGGTATTCAAAATCATGGAATGGTGTCCCAATTTCTCTTCGAAAAAGTTTATGTCATCAAAAGCCCACATATGGGTTTGCTTTCACGATTTACCGGATGAGTTTTGGCACCCACGCCTTCTATTAAAAATATCACATGATCCCGATGCGCATTGATCCTATTGCTTTGGAGCAAAAATTTGAAAGGATTCTTATTGAGATTAATTTCTCATATTCGTTTTCAAATGTGATAGTTGATGATGCTGGGATCAGCACCACCAGGTAAGGTGTTTTCAAGCTCTATCTAAGAACAATAATGGCAACACAGTTATGTAAAGAGATAAGAGAATGAGGTGAGGAGAAGAGGAGAGTACACTAGTATATAAGTGGTTCAGCCAATCTGGCCTACGTCCGCTGTGAGTGTGTGAGTAATATCACTGAATGAAGGCACTAATGGCCATGGATATAATCTCTCAAGATTTCTCTCTCTACTGTGGATCTAGACAGAGTTTCAGCTAGGGTTGAATCCTTGGATCCTTTTGCAAGGTAGGGGATGACCCCTATATATAGTACCTAGGGGGTGTAATGTACCCCCCATGCATGTAATGAGCATGTGTGTGGTAACCTCACCAATGTGGGAGTGCCATCTGTCACTGTCACATGTAGAGAATGATGATGCAATATTCTCCCCACGTGTGGGGAATAATCTTGTTACAACTGATTTGTGTCAACGTGTCCTTATCTGGATGCCAGCAGGTGCTCGACCATCACGCCTGGTATATGACCTCGGCCTTGGTGAGGCCGAGGTTGGTGAGTCTTGATACCTGTTCAGTCCGAGTGCTCCATGGAGGTCTTGGACTGATCCTAGCCGAGACAATGGACAGGATCTGCCTGATATGGTGTTGATTTGGTGGCATCCTGTAGGCTCGGCTTATGTATGGTCGAGGTTGCCATTTCAAGTCATATGCGAGTGCTGTTGATCCTTATGAGGTCCCTTGGAGAGGCTCATGGTAGTGTCGGCCTGGGCCGACCTTGGTCTGGCCGAGGGATGATATCGCGTGTCCAAGACATGCCCAATGTCGGCCATAATATCGGTCGAGGTTGGTGTCTCTAGGCCGAGGTTGGTACCTCTAGGCCGAGGTTACACTTCGGGTATATCAATCACCCCCCAGCCCTTAGTCATATGTGAGAGAAAGTGGCTAGGGGATTACTACACCTCCGAGGCCTGTTTGTTCCAAGCCAATACCTGCCTGACACCTGTCCAATGCTAGAACATGCTTACTTGGTAGGCGTGTGCTGTCAGCCGTCCTTTGGGGCTCCCGAGGCAATGATGGGCCTTTGGAGTTGTGCCTGAGTATATAAGGGTTTTGAACCCTTCTCTTTCTCTTTCTTCTCCATTTCTTCCATTTCTGCCGCCAACGTTTATGCAATTTTCTCTCTCTAGAAAGATTTTGATTCAAGGCTTTTGGGTGGTGATCTCTCGCGTTTTCTCCTCACTTCCTTACCATTTCCTCCTCAGGTAAGGCTTTCTATACTTTTTCCTTCATTTTACCTGCAAGCACCCTTATTTTCGTACTTTTCGGCGACCTTCTTAGTTTTTCGGCATCACCACCATAGTTTCAGGCGAGTTTTTCTTGCCAAGTTTAAGCAGTTTGATCTTTAAATTCCTTTGCTTACTAGCCAGTCTTGTTTGTAATTTTTAGAGTTTAGGAAAATCCCCAAGTGTAGTGTCGTCCTCTGATGCTCAGACCTTTATAACAGCTTCTTGAGGAGTTCCCTTCTCTTAGAGAGAAGACTTTAGAAAAGATTAGGCAAATAGAGAGAGCTCAGGAAGAGGCTCGTAGGTCACAAGGGTTTCCCATTAGACCCTTGTTTCCACCACCTCTGAGGGTGATATACCCCGACCCCCCGGAGAACTTCTATCAGACAGGGGTTCCTGCTGATCCCATTCCTATGTCTGAGTCTGAATCTTCTACCTCAGACCCCATGTATGTGGACTCCTTTTAGGAGGCCATGGACTTCACACCTAGGCCTGATTAGGCCCCTGATCAGGCTGAGGTCTCCGGCCGAGCCTCTTCCCATAATCACTCAAGCACCTCAGGGTCTTCCTCAGAGGTTGAGATCCTTGAGCCTAGTGTGGCAATACCACCACCAATTTACGCCATCCCTATGTCAGCTGTCACCGGCGAAGAGTTTGCTCAGAGGTTCCCGAGTAACCCATCAACATCTGCTCCGGCCGACGTTGAGCTGGATGATAATGAGGTTGAAAGCGATGTCGATGTCTCTGAGGCAGCCGAGATCGAAAGTAATATCACTGAGGTAGACCTTCTCTGCTTCAGATATTTGTATTCTATTAGCCCCTCCATTAAACTTAGGAGACCTCTGAGGGAAGAGAGGGCTTATCACGGTCGAGATGGGGAGATCTGCTTGTGCGAGCAGATGTTCAAGTTGGGTTTTCGTCTTCCCATTCACCCCTTCATCAGATCCATCCTCTCTTACATTAATTTGTCCCCCTCCCAACTCTCTCCTAATGCATGGAGAATCCTGATAGGGGCCATAGTGTTATGGAAGGCCGTCTACCATTCAGACCTTCCAGTTCAAGTATTCGTGGGCTGTTACGTCCCCTCCTCGGCCAAAAATCATCCGAGCTACTACCATTTTGTAGCTCGAAGGCCTGAGAAGAAGTTGCTTCAGGTGACCCATACTTCCAACCATAACTGGAAGCCTCGGTACTTCTTTACCTCAGGGCCATGGGAGTTTGGCCCATGTGTTCCCTCGTCCCATCTAGAGCAGAGGATGCCCCTAAGGTGGGGTAAGGTCACCATGTCTTCCAGGGCTGACCCTGGCCTAAGTCTTCAAAACCTCTAGAAGGTGAAAGCCCTTCAAGATCAGGGGGTAAATGGTCTGTTTGTCAGGTTTGAACATCTGATGACTCCCCACTTCCTTTCTGGGACAGGTCTGGGTGGAAGTCCCCTTGCCGAGCTTGGTAAGCATTTTTGTTTAGCAAGTTTAACCTCTGAGTTTATTCATATTTGTTTATCTAACTCAGGTCTATTAATTTTTTTTTTGCAGAGCGACCAAGGGATATTCCTGACGAGCTGTGGGATATGGATGCACCGAGCTTGATAAGACTTGCCAAGAGAGCAGGGCTTAATGCTCCTCCCCCATCTCCCTCGGCCTCTAAGCCCCCGGCCAAAAAGAAGAGGGCTCCTGAAGATCACGCCCCTGAGGATCAGAGGCCGAAGAAGAAGACCACTGAAGCTGCTATCCCTATCTCTTCGACCGACATCCTGACGGCTCGTCTGGATCAGTTGAGGTTAACCGATAGTGTGGTCGGCCACAGCATGCAGGCCTTGGATGCCATCGACTCTGTAATGACCGAGGCTGACAAGCGCTTCTACAGGGCTATGGACACCCCCCTGTTGGTTGAGTTCGGCCTTTATAGATCCGTTCAGGTATAATTTGGTCCTTCAATACAAATTCTTCAAAGTATAACATCTGACTCTTCTTCAACTTTACTCATGTTCACTAAACATGCAGGGCTTGACCGCTATACACCATCTATCAAAATGGGCTCTGAGGAAGTTGCCTCTCATCCAAAAGTGTCAAGAGTCCGAGAAAGTCCAGGGTGCTCTGAATGTAGAGATAGAGCGCCTCAAGTCTGAGCTGAAGGGCTTTGAGGAAGTTGCCTCTCATCCAAAAGGGGCAAGAGGCCGAGAAAGTCCAGGGTGCTCTGAATGCAGAGATAGAGTGCCTCAAGTCTGAGCTGAAGGGCTCTGAGGAAAAGGTGAAGGGGTTGGAGAGGGACATCTCTCAGCTCGGCAAGGACCATGCTGCTGCACTGAAGGCTAAAGAGGACGTTCTTCAGCAAAAGGTCAACTCGGCTGTCAGGGCCGCTATTAAGGATGCCTCTGAGAAGATCATTGTTGACTACAAATCCTCTGATGAGTTCATGGGGTTTGGATTTGAATACCTTGAAAGAGGTATTAAAGCCACTACTAAATGGGCTGACATCAGAGAGAGAGAGGTCGGCACTCTGAAGGCCTCTGACTTCGTGGGTCTCGGCTTTGCTGATCCATAATTTTCCCAAGCTCTTCAAGAGGTTGAGGAAGAGGCTGCTGCTCCTACCGAGACTGCTACTCTGGAGGTCACCGAGGTTGGAGGGGCAGACCCTTGTGATGATGCAGCCGAGGTCTCTAACCAAGCCGAGGGTGTCAACGTTCCCCCCTCAGACTCTTAGGATATTTTGATTTATGTTTGTAATTTATCTGTATTGTGGAACTTCTGTCTATAATAATTGAACATCAAATTTTTGAATATATATATTAACCTCTGATGAGGACCCTCTTCACTTTCTTTTCATTGAATGCCATGTGATGCTTTTCATTCTTAGTTCCATTGTTATGGTGTCTGCTAGAAATAAATTTGCAATGAGCTTCAACCTCTGAAGCCCTCTTTATAAGCTTGTCTTTGCAATGGTCTTATTTAAACTCGACCAATGGTCCTGATCTCAGACCTTATCACCAATGCATGGTGTTATGTAGGTCTGAGGTCATTACCTAAGAGGCTATCCTCATAAAGAATTTCACCAAATTAATGATGTTAAAGGTCTGAGGTCATCTCATTATGGTGTTTGAGCTCAAACCTCGTCACCACTGAATGGTGTTATGAGGGTCTGAGGTCATCACCTAAGATGTTAGCCTCATAATGAATTTCACCAAATTAATGATGTTAAGGGTCTGAGGTCATCTCATTATGGTGTCTGATCTCAGACCTCGTCACCACTGAATGGTGTTATGAGGGTCTGAGGTCATCACCTAAGATGTTAGCCTCATAATAAATTTCACCAAATTAATGATGTTAAGGGTCTGAGGTCATCTCATTATGGTGTCTGATCTCAGACCTCGTCACTACTGAATGTTGTTATGAGGGTATGAGGTCATCACCTAAGATGTTAGCCTCATAATAAATTTCACCAAATTAATGATGTTAAGGGTCTGAGGTCATCTCATTATGGTGTCTGAGCTCAGACCTCGTCACCACTGAATGGTGTTATGAGGGTCTGAGGTCATCACCTAAGATGTTGGCCTCGTAATAAATTTCACCAAATTAATGATGTTAAGGGTCTGAGGTCATCTCATTATGGTGTCTGAGCTCAGACCTCATCACCAATGAATGGTGTTATGAGGGTCTGAGGTCATCACCTAAGATGTTAGACTCATAATATATCTCTGATCTAAGAATGAAGCAAGAACTGTCATGGAAACTGATCTTTATTAATAACCTCTTCTCAATAAGATGGTACATTTACATAAAATTCTATGCAACATCATATGTAATATCTCTTTAGGTGGTCAGCATTCCATGGGTTAGTGAAAGGTTCTCCTTCTAGGTTTTCTAGCCTGTAAGTGCCAGGCACAACCTCTTTTATTACTTTGTAGGGGCCATGCCAGTTTGGGTGTAGCTTATTTTCTTTCTGTAGGGTCTTCTTTAGCACTAGGTCTCCCACTGCAATGGGTCTTGACTTCACCCTCTGGTCGTAGAATTTCACTGCCCTCTGCTGGTAGGCTGCTTTTCTGACCTCTGCGTATTCTCTTCTTTCTTCGATAAGATCCAGGTCTAGCCTCCTCTCTTCCCCATTGCTGTCAGGGTCGTAGGTCTGAATCCGATGAGTTGGGAGTCCTACTTTCGTTGGTATGACGGCCTCTGAGCCATGTGCCAGCATGAATGGGGTTTCTCCTGTTGGTGTCCTTGCCGTGGTTCCGTAGGCCCATAACACAGCGTAGACCTCTTCTGTCCATCTCCCCTTCGCATCTTCTAACCTCTTCTTGATTCCGTCCAAGATAGTTTTGTTTGTGACCTCGGTCTGACCATTTGCCTGAGGTCGACCAAGAGATGAGAACTGTTTAATCACCACTCTTAGGCAATACTTTTCTAAGGAGGAGTTCTTGAACTGGGTCCCATTATCCGAGATGAGAGTGTTTGGGAGGCCATATCTGCATATGATGTTCTTCCAAATGAACTGGAAGGTCTTCTCCTCTGTGATTGTTATCATCGGTTCTGCCTCCACCCACTTTGAAAAGTAGTCAATGGCAACTATCAAGAATCTATAGTTATTGACAGCTCTTGGCAAAGGTCCTACAAAGTCAATTCCCCATACCGTAAATGGCCATGGAGAAGAGATTGATGTCATAGGCTGATGGGGTTGATGAGGGATAGTGGTGAGCCTTTGACATTTGTCGCACCTCTTCACATAGTCTGCAGCGTCCTTAGAGAAGGTAGGCCACCAGTATCCCTAAGTGATGATCCTCTTGGCTAAGGGCCTTCCCCCTATATGGCTAGAGCAAGAACCCTCATAAACCTCCTGTAAGACCCGACGTACTTCCATGGGATGCACACATATGAGGAGAGGCAATAGAAACCCCTTTTTGTACAAGACGTCTCCTACCATTGAGAACTTGGCAGCCCTGTATCTCAACTTTCTCCTTTCTAGCTTGGACTCAGGCAGCTCTCCCTCTCTTAGGTATCTGACGAGCGAGTCGATCCATGAGTCTCCTAGGTTCACATTGTGACAAGGGCTACATACCTCATCCTCATCGATGGTTGCCTTTCCTAAGAGCTCGATTGGAATGGTCCTTCCCATATCTGTCTTCATTGCCGAGGCCAGCCTTGCCAATGCATCAGCGTGATTGTTGCTCAGTCGAGGCACTCTCTTCAGTTTTGCTTCTTCAAAATATTCTAACAACCTTCTTACCTTCTTTAAGTACTTGGCCATCCTTCCGTCTTTGTCCTCGTATATCCCCAATACTTGATTGACAACCAACCTTGAGTCGCTATGGAGTAGGAGTCGCTTTACTCGAAGAGTTGTTGCCAATAAGAGACCTGCTATCATAGCCTCATACTCGGACTCGTTGTTTGAGGCCTGGAAGTTGAATCTCAAGGAGTATTCAATATTGGCTCCATCTGGAGCTGAGAGTATTAGCCCCGCACCACTTCCACTATCACAGAAAGAGCCATCAACGAAGAGGCTCCAAACGTCTATATCTGATGAGAAGACCCCTTCTCTCATAACCCCTTTCTTGAAGAGGTATCAATCCTCTTCGTTCTCTTCTATTTTGCTCCAGGTTTTTCCTGAGATGACTTCTTCCCGATCTCGGAAGACATTTGGTGCCGTCTCTTTTAAATTTCGAAAGACACTACGGTTCATCTCTTCGGCATCATCTAAGTCTTTCTCTGTCTCGGCCTCTTCCAAACTTCTATCGGCCTCTTCCCAGGTGAATTCTGGGATAAAGTCTGCGAGGGCCTGCCCCTTAATGGCTGTCCTAGGCTGGTAGGTAAGATCATATTCTCCTAGTTCAATGGCCCAGGTCATCAATCTTCCGGACTTCTCAGGTTTGTGCAGAACCTGCCTTAGTGGGGAGTCAGTGAGGACTACCATGGAGTGAGCTTGGAAGTAAGGCTTCATTTTTCTTGAGGCATGTATTAGGGCATAAGCCAACTTCTCCATTCGGGGATAATTTTGTTCAGACCCTTGAAGGGCCTTACTGTTGAAGTACACAGGCCTTTGGATCCCATCCTCTTCCCGTATGATGGCCGCGCTGATGGCTGATTCCGAGACTGCCAGATACACAAACAACCTTTCCCCCGTGATGGGCCGAGACAGCAATAAGGGAGACCCTAAGTAGGACTTGAGTTGGTTGAAGGCTTTTTCACACTCTTCGTCCCATTGGAAGGCCTTTCTTAGAACTTTAAAGAATGGAAGACACTTGTCCGTTGCCCTATAAACAAACCTGTTAAGGGCAGCCACTCTTCCCGTGAGTCTCTGAACATCCTTGATATTCCTAGGAGTCTTAATGTCGATTAATGCCTTGATTTTCTCAGGTTCGCTTCAATTCCCCTCTAATTAACGATGGATCCCAGGAACTTCCCAGCTCCTACTCCGAAGACACACTTTTCTGGGTTGAGTTTCATTCTGTACGAGTCCATGACATCGAAGGTTTTCTCAAGGTCCGCTACGTGAGTTCATGATTTTAAGCTCTTCGTTAGCATATCGTCTACATATACCTCCATGGTCTTACCTATTTGCTCTTCGAACATCTTATTGACAACACGTTGATACGTTGCCCCTGCATTTTTCAGACCGAAGGGCATCACTTTGTAGCAATACGTCCCTTTATCAGTAATGAAGGCTGTCTTCTTAGAGTCTTCAGCATCCATGAATTTTTTTGTTATAGCCTGAATAAGCATCCATGAAGCTCATGAGCTAGTGCCCCGCCGTCGTGTCCACCCTCTGGTCTATCCGAGGTAAGGGATAGCTGTCTTTTTGGCAAGACCTGTTCCGGTCAGTGAAATCCACACACATTCGCCACTTCCCATTGGCCTTAGGAACGATGACTGCATTTGAGAGCCACTCCGGATAGGTAACCTCTCTTATGAACTCGGCCTCTTCCAACTTTTTGACTTCTTCCCGGATGACATCGTATTTCTCCCTGGAGTAGACTCTTCGTCTCTGCTTGACCGGCTTGGCATCTCTGGTCACATTGAGCTTGTGGCTCATCACCTCAGGGTCGATGCCAGGCATGTCCGCGTGACTCCATGCGAAGACACTCTGTCTCCTCCTGAGGAAGTTTATCAGCTCTTCCTTGATTCCTGACTCTAGGGCCTTAACGACCTGGACAGTTTTTTCCGGCTCGCCCTCATTGAGGACGATGGATTCTACCTCTTCCGCAGCCTCCCCCTTTTTCAATTTTATTTCGTCTCTTGGGTCAAGAGTGTCAATGCTGTAAGTAGTGGTTGCCCTCTTATGGGCTTCTCTCTCTTCGGCCGAGTTGAAGTAGCACTCTCGCGCCGTGGTCTGGTCCCCTTGCACTTCCCCTACTCCATAAGGAGTCAGGAATTTTAGCATCTGATGGACCGTCGATGGCACAACTTCAAACTCTTTAAGGGCCACCCTTCCTATGATGAGGTTGTAGGACGAGAAAATGTTTTCGTCCATAACGAAAAAGTTTATGTTCTTGGTCAGCCTCTTAGGCCATTCATCACCCATCCGTACGTCCATCTCATACATGCCCAAGGGGTGGACCTTTTCACCACTGAATCCTATCAATGGGTGATGGTAGGGCACCAGCCTTGCCTTGCTAAGACCTAGGCTCTTGAAGCAGGGCCAGAACATCACGTCTGCTGAGCTCCCCCCGTCTATGAGGATCCTTCGTACCTCGCACCCATGCAGCATTGTTGTTATGACCAAAGGGTTATCATGGGGGGCTAAGATACCCTTGAAGTCGAGTCTGGAGAACCCCACTACTAGGGTGTCCATGTCTACCTTCTTCCTCTTCTGCACTGCATCGGAAGACGTTAGATTCACAACCTCAGGCTTGGCCACTGACCTGGCCTCTGCTACATGAGCCTTCCTATCGGCTACCTCAGAGCCACCCCCTATAAATCCCCCACATATGGTACCGACACCAAAGGAAATCGTACCGAACCTCTTCACCGGGGTGTTGTCATCTTTTGGCGAGAGATTCGGATCATCTTCGTCATCTCCTTCCGAATCATCGTCTCTTCTGGCTGGGACATTGCCACGGTACCTGTCATTTCTTCTTTTCTTAGGGTCATCCCTTCCACCCTTTGGAGCCTTACCATCCACATACTTCCTCAGCTTTCCAGATTTCAACATCTTCTCAATCTCATCTTTTAAAGCGAAGCATCTATCCGTGGCATGGCCATGATCCTGATGGAACTCGAACCATAGGTTTTTGTTCCTCTTATGTGGTGGGGCCTTCAGTTTCTCTGGCCATCTCAGAGTCCGGTCAGTCTTAATCTCATTGAGGATGTGCTCGCAGCTCACAGTCAGAGGAGTATAGTGAGCGAACTTGTCATCTCCTGACCTCTTTTTTCCATCTTTCTTTCCCTGGGACCTCCCAGTGCCACCGCGGTTCTCATCCTCATACTTGGCGTCCATTGCCTCTTCCGTATTCATTACTTTCCCTGCAGTTGCCAGCTGCTCCGCCATAGACCTAGGGGGGTCTTCCGCCAGTTTCCACAATAGCTTCCCCTTCTGGAGGCCTCCTATAAGGGCGGTCATGGCTATGCTCTCTTCATAATCTTCCACCTCCAATATCTCTTTGTTGAACCTTGATATGTAGTCTCTTAGGCTCTCACCCTTGGCCTGCTTGACATACAGCAGGCGGGTAGTCTTCTTTTGAGGTCTTATCCCAAAGCAGAAGTTGTGGATGAATTGCTCAGCCAAGCCTTTGAAGTTCTCAATCGAGTTCTTCAGAAGGGAGGTGAACTAACTGTGCGCAGCCCCTGTCAAGGTCCCCGAGAAGGCCCTACACTTCATCTCATCAGGTATCAAGTAAATTTCTACTGCTGACTGGTACATCTCGATATGATGCACAGGGTTAGTGCTGCCATCATACTTGGGAGACACTGTAGGAGGCTTGAACTTAGCTGGGGTTGGGAACCCCATTATCCTAGCTACAAATGGGGAGCCCTATGAGTAACCCCTTTGTAATGGGTCCCTGCTTTTAATGAGGTCTCCTATCTTCTTCTCAAGGCATTGAATAGAATCATTCCAGGGTCTTCTGTCATCAACTTGACCGAGGTTATCCCCTGCCACCTCCCTGCGATGGACAGAGGGTTTTCCTGCCACGACACGTTGGCTGTTGACCTCTTCCTGTTCCCTGACTCTTCTTTCACAGGGTCGGCCTTAGTCTGGACGACCCTGCCTGTTCCCTCTCTGAGAGCCTGCTGCGCTCCTTGACCTCGACAGCCTCTGTCTTAGGTCATTCACCGGGCCCAGTCTCTCGAAGGCCGACCCTCTGCTCAACCTATCGATGACCGACCCTCTTTGTTGGGCCTCTTCATCTCTTCGGATGACACATCCTTGACTTTGCCTAAGAGGTCGTATAGTGTTATTTGACACTTCATACGGCTCCCAGCAGTCTTCTGGGGCTTCTTCAGCTTCTAGGTCATCATACCTGTCCTCTGGATAAGGGTTTCCCTGCCTCCCCAGGTGCAAGCGCCTAGGGTCAGCAACGTCCCTTCTCCTCTGGGGTGCAGGTTGGTCCTTTATTGGCGCCTGGGGTGGTCCCCTGGCGTCAGGATGAGGCTGAACTGCCTCCGGAGTGATCATGTCTAGTGAGACTCCAGGTGGCCTCATCATAGTTAGACTGAGCTGAGCAAATTGCTCCTGCATGGCTTGTTGTGTTGCAGCTAGAGATCTCAAGGCTGCTGCTACCTCCGCCATTTCGGACTGGGGGGCGCCTGACTGGAACTAGGTCCTCCACCCCCAGACGGCGGAAGACGCGGTGGTAAGTCTAGTGCCATATATTAACACTATGGAGCTGGAGTAGCAGATGAGCTTAGTACCTTACAGGACCTCTTTCAATGGTGAAACAGCTCCGCGCTAGGGGGAGGCCTGGTTCACCACCAGAGTCTCCGGTGAGGTTAAGCAGAAAAAGAGAAAGAGATAGCTTCTCTTTCCCATAGACGGCGCCAAAATGATGATGCGGGGATCAACACCACCAGGTAAGGTGTTTTCAAGCTCTATCTAAGAACAATAATGGCAACACAGTTATGTAAAGAGATAAGAGAATGAGGTGAGGAGAAGAGGAGAGTACACTAGTATATAAGTGGTTCAGCCAATCTGGCCTACGTCCGCTGTGAGTGTGTGTGAGTAATATCACTGAATGAAGGCACTAATGGCCATGGATATAATCTCTCAAGCATTCTCTCTCTACTGTGGATCTAGACAGAGTTTCAGCTAGGGTTGAATCCTTGGATCCTTTTGCAAGGTAGGGGATAACCCCTATATATAGTACCTAGGAGGTGTAATGTACCCCTCATGCATGTAATGAGCATGTGTGTGGTAGCCTCACCAATGTGGGAGTGCCATCTGTCACTGTCACATGTAGAGAATGATGATGCAATATTATCCCCACGTTTGGGGAATAATCTTGTTTCAACTGATTTGTGTCAACGTGTCCTTATCTGGATGCCAGCAGGTGCTCGACCATCGCGCCTGGTATATGACCTCGGCCTTGGTGAGGCCGAGGTTGGTGAGTTTTGATACCTGTTCAGTCCGAGTGATCCATGGAGGTCTCGACCTGATCCTAGCCGAGACAATGGATAGGATCTTCCTGATATGGGGTTGATCTGGTGGCATCCTGTAGGCTAGGCTTATGTATGGCTGAGTTTGCCATTTCAAGTCATATGCGAGTGCTGTTTATCCTTATGAGGTCCCTTGGAGAGGCTCATGGTAGTGTCGGCCTGGGCCGACCTTGGTCTGGCCGAGGGATGATATCGCGTGTCCAAGACATGCCCAATGTCGGCCATAATATCGACCGAGGTTGGTGTCTCTAGGCCGAGGTTGGTGCCTCTAGGCCGAGGTTACTCTTTGGGCATATCAAATGTGAAAGGATTCTTATTGAGATTAATTTCTCATATTCGTTTTCAAATGTGATAGGGGTTGATGTTGAGGGTAGATTTTAATTTTGAGATTGAAAACCCTCATCTCTATGTGAATATTGCGGGTTTGTAGGACACCAAAATTTATCATGTAGAATGATTAAAAAAAGTATTCACTGTGATCATGAAGATGGTAGAAAATAATTCCAACCATCAGCCATTTCTGGGGAAAAATGGATTATAATAAGCTACTGTCAAAATGAGGTCGTTTCTTGGCTAGGAAATATGGCGTATTTTGGTTCTTCGGTGGCTTCCCATTGGTTCACGGATGTTTTCGGATGAAAACAAAATTTTCTCAATATTTACAAAATTTCAACTTTGAGGAAAAACTATAAATAGAAGCCTATTTTCTGTTTTTTGGGCAGTGCTGTTTTTTCAAGCAAGAGTGAACATTTTGTGAGTTTTTCAAAGAGAAAAGTGAGTGAGAGCTTCTTATTTAAGATTAGCTCTTGTGCTTGGTTGTAAGTGACTCTCTTGTAGAGATAAATAGTGTGAGTGTGTAACCTCGTGGTTCCTCCATTTATCAAAGAAATAAGAAATCCTACCATTGTGGATGTAACCCTAGTTTGGTTGAATCACGTTATATTATTGTCGTTTCTTTGCTATGATTGCTTGTGTGTTCTTATTACCCTACTTGTTGATGCTTGGTTGGATTCATTTTGAGTTTGTGCACTTAGTTTTCATTAGTAACAAGGTTTTGGGGTTTTTCGCACACCAAGTGTTTGGTGAAATTTCGAAGTGAGTTTTATGATCTTGGTGCTTAACATGGGACTGATTTAGCGCAACAAGTGGTATCAAAGCTTTGGTTGCTTGGTTTGCTCGGTATATTGGTTCGGCTTGAATCAATTTGAGTGATATTGGCATAAGTTCTAGAATTTGTTCCAAATGGTGGAAGAGGTGTCGCGTACTCTCGAATCAACTTCTACAAGCGGAGGCTCTAAGAAGGGGGATCCTAGTTATGGATCTGGAGGTTCAATGAAGTTTGAGATAAAACCTTTTGATGAGAAAATTAATTTTGGCTTGTGTCAAAGAAGGATGCGGGGTGTTCTTGTTCAACAACGGTCGGTTATAGCATTGTTGGGTATAGAGAAGCGCCCGGTGGATATGAACGAAGACGAATGGAGCGATATTGATCAAAGGGAGATTTATTCAATTGAAATGTATATCGCGGATGATGTGCTCAATTATGTGATATTGAAAACTACGACCTAGGGCATGTGGGATCAATTGGAGTAGATTTGTTTGAGCAAGTCTTTATCAAATAAATTATTTCTAAAGAACATGCTCTTCAAGTTAGAAATGAAGGAGAGCGATGATATGATGAAGAATATAATTGTCTTCAATGATTTGATCAACGATTTGAACCGGATTGATGTTCAATTTAGCGAGGAGGATCAAGCGTTGTTGTTACTTGCTTCGTTGCCCGATTCATATGAGCACTTTGTCACCACCCTTATATTTTGGAAGACTACTCTCAATTTCAATGATGTAATGCAGGACATAATTTCTCACGTGGCTATGAAGAAGAAAAATGATAGCGGTGGAGGTAGTTGATCTTCTCAAGGTGAAGGCTTGGTATCCAAGTTTAGTGGTGGTGGACGAAGAGGAAGGTCGAAGTCTCAAGGTTCAAATAACCAGGGCTCCCAAAGGTCTTAATCTCGAGACATTAGCACGGTTGAGTGTTTTAAGTTCCATAAAAAGGCTTTAAAAGGAATTGTCCGGAGTGGAAGAAGGATGATAAGAAAGGAGACGTTACTAAGGATGTGGCCGGTATTGCTACTCAAGAGGAAGGCGAAGAGGTTCTTACTTGTTTTTCTACCGATCGCATTGATGGTTGGATTCTAGATTCCGAATGTTCATACCACATGTGTCCGAACCGGGAATGGTTTGAGGATTACAAGTCCAATACTGGGGGTGAGATTCTCATGGGAAATAATGCTACGTGCAAAGTAGTGGGAATCGGGTCGGTGAACATAAAGATGTGGGATGGGGTTGTCTGAACATTAAGTGAAATGAGGCACATTCCAGCACTTAAAAAGATCTTGATTTCCTTAGGCGCACTCGATTCAAAGGGGTGTGTGATTCAAGCCAAGGGTGGGGCTCTAAAGGTCAAAGGGGGATCGATGGTGATTTTTCGAGGCACAAAGTTACCGAACAATCTTTATAGATTGAAGGGAAATACTGTAGTGGGTGGAGCGGCAGTCTCCACGGAGCCTGAAATCGACGAGCTACAATTGTGGCACATGAGACTTGGTCATATGAGCCAACGGGGCATGGAAGAACTTCATCGATGAAAGTTGTTGAAACGGGTGCACGGATGCAAGCTCGATTTTTGCAAGTATTATGTGATAGAGAAGAAAACTCGAGTGAAATTCACTATATCTATGAACAAGAGTAAAGGGGCTCTTGACTATATTCATTCCGACGTGTGTGGGCCTTCGGATGTTGTTTCCATAGGCGACTTTAGATACTTTGTGACTTTCATAGATGATTATTCACGAAAAGTGTGGGTCTACTACTTGAAGGAAAAATCAGAGGTTTTTGAGAAGTTCAAGGAGTGGAAAGCCATGGTGGAGAATCAAAACGGGGAAGAAGATCAAGTATTTGAGGAGCGACAACGGGGGTGAGTATAGAGATGGTGGGTTTCTTAAGTATTGTAAAGATGCAGCCATCACAAGGCACTTTACCGTTAAGAAGACTCCACAACAAAATGGGGTGGGGGAGAGGATGAACCGCACTATTATGGAAAGGGCAAAGTGCATGAGGTTTCTTGCCAAGTTGCCGAAATCATCTTGGGTAGCGACTCTTGATCACGCCTTGTATTTGGTGAATCGGTTACCAAATTCGACTCTTGGTTTGAAGTGTCTAGAGGAAGTATGGTCGGGGCATGAGGTCGACTACTCTACTTTGAGGGTGTTCGGTTGTTCGGTGTTTGCTCACATTCCTAGTGACGAGAGGACCAAAAATGACCTGAGAACTCACCGGTGTATTTTTTTAGGCTACAGAAAAGGGGTAAAGGGGTTCAAGCTTTGGGATCCATCTTCGAGGAAGCTAGTTGTTAGCCGGGATGTGAAGTTTGATGAGACGTCCATGTTGAAGGCCAAGGAGTTCCTGGAAGTTGTCGATGACGGTGGTGTTAGAACTGTCGAGATTCCATTGGTATTTTCGAGACCATCAATCACCTATAGTAATAGTGCATCTACTAATGGTTAAAGTGATTCTCAATCGGGTGATGACACGATTGAGGTGGAGCCGAATGAGGATGATTTGGAATAAAAATTGGTTGAGGTGGAGGACACTCAACGGGTGGAGCAAGTGCCATCCATAGCACGTGACCGAGAGCGTAGGGAGATGAAGCCACCATCTAGACTTGGTTGGGAATAGGTCAATTACGCTCTCATTTCTAGTGAGGGTGATCCAACAACATACAAAGATGCCATTAATTGTGATGTCAAGGCGAGTTGGATGGGTGCTATGTCAAAAGAGATGGAAGCTCTACGAAAGAACTATGTGTGGGAGTTGGTTCCTACACCCAAGGGGCGACACATCGTTGACTCTAAGTGTGTGTATAGGAATAAAGAGGCAATTAACAAAATAGAAGAACCGAAGTACAAGGCAAGGCTAGTAGTGAAGGGGTTTTCACAAAATTAGGGGATTGACTATGATGATATCTTTTCCCCGGTGGTGAGGCATACTTCGATACGGGTGTTGTTGGCAATGGTTGCTCAATTCAATATGGAATTGGAGAAAATGGATGTGAAAATGAATTTTCTTCACGGTGATTTGAAGGATCTTATTTACATGGTACAACCGGAGGGGTTCAAGGAAATAAGAAAGGAAGATCATGTGTGCCGGCTTAAGAAGTCATTGTATGGGCTTAAACAATCGCCACGATAATGGTACTTACGATTTGATACCTTCATGCTACGGGTTGGTTACACGAGATGTGATCATGACCATTGTGCATATTTTTAGGTTCTTGATGATGGTTTGTTTGTTTTGTTAATGCTCTATATGGATGACATGCTCATTGCGTGTCGGTACATGTCACGGATAACAGAGCTCAAGGTGGAATTGAGCCGGGAGTTTGACATGAAGGATCTTGGTGCGGCACAAAAAAGATTCTTGGTATGGAGATTATACGAGATATAAAAGTTGACAAGTTATGGTTATCTCAGAAAAATTATATTTCGCATGTCATCGAGAAATTTGGCATGTTGGATGTCAAGGCCACTTCTACACCGTTAGCTTCACATTTTTCTTTGTTTGTAAAATAATGTCCCTCTACGGATGATGAGTTAGAGGAGATGGATTCTACGTCGTATTCTTGTGCTGTGGGGTGCCTTATATATGTTATGGTTTGCACGAGGCCAGATATCTCCCAAGCCGTGGGTGTGGTTAGTAAGTACATGTAGAATTTAGAAAAAGAGCATTGGAAAGCGGTGAAACGGATTCTTCGATATCTGAAGGGAACCAAGTCTATGGGCATTGTTTTTGAGCGAAAGAAAGGGGTCGGGTTTGTTATGGGGTACGTGGATTCGTATTATGCGGAGCATCTTGATAAGCATAGATCTACATCAGGGTATGTATTCACTATTTCTAGCGGGCCGGTATCTTGGAGATCCATGTTACAAGTGATAAGTGCTTTGTCTACCACGAAGGCGGAGTATACGGAACTTACGGAAGCATTAAAGGAGGCGATTTGGTTAAAGAGTTTGGTGAGTGAATTGGGGATGAAGCAAGAGAGTGTTCATCTTCATTACAATAGTAAAAGTGCTATGGATTTGGGTAAGAATCAAGTGTATCATGCCCGCACAAAGCATATTGATGTGCGGTATCATAGAGTTCGGGATTGGGTTAATTCCGGTGAGGTTTTGATTGAGAAGGTGCACACGGATGAAAACGCAACAGATTTCCTCACCAAACCTGTGACTACGGAGAAGTTTAGGCATTTCCTAAAGCTTCTAAATCTCACTTCTTGTTGAAGTTTGAGGAGATGCTCCTCGGTTAAGTGGAGCCGCATTGAGCTTGGTATATTTCGAGGTGATCTTCAAGTGGGTTCAATGGTTATCATTTCGGGGTGTTGGTTGGATCATTCGGATCGCCAAGGTGGAGTTTGTGGCGTATTTTGGCTCTCTTGTGGCTTCCCATTGGTTCACGGCTGTTTTCGGAGAAAAACATAATTTTCTCGATATTTACAAAATTGTCACTTTGAGGAAAAACTATAAATAGAAACCTATTTTCTATTTTTTGGGTAGTGCTATTTTTTCCAGCAAGAGTGAACATTTTGTGAGTTTTTCAAAGAGAAAAGTGAGTGAGAGCTTCTTGTTTAAGATTAGTTCTTCTGCTTGGTTGTGAGTGACTTTCTTGAAAAGATAAAGAGTGTGAGTGTGTAACCTTGTGGTTCCTCCATTTATTAAAGAAAGAAGAAATCCTACCATTGTGGATGTAACCCTAGTTTGGGTGAACCACGTTATATTGTTGTCGTTTCTTTGCTTTGATTGCATGTGTGTTCTTGTTATCCTACTTGTTGATGCTTGGTTGGATTCATTTTGAGTTTGCACACTTAGTTTTCATTAGGAACAAGGTCTTAGGTGTTTTCCGCACACCAAGTGTTTGGTAAAATTTCGAAGTGAGTTTATGGTCTTGGTTCTTAACATAGGACTGTTTTAGCGCAACACGAATGATATTAATATGTAGAAACAAAAGTTTGTTAATAACCCAAATGTAGCAGCTGAAATTAGTGGATCAGAAAAGTCAACCAATTTTTCAGTGCAACCGGATCACCTTGTACCAATAGAAAATGGTTTGGAAAAAATTATTAATCCAAGGAACAAGAATGAGTCTACTATTTTAAATGTTGTTAATGAAAATAATAGCATCCCTTTAGCTGCCGACAGATCAGGTGAGTAGATTGTACCAGAGATAAATGACAAGCTACATGGGCATTCCAGTATTTTAGCGCCACGGGATCGAACTCAATCTGGGAGTCTTCGTATTGTGCAGGAGCTACGAAGTCAAGTTCATGTGGCCAATATGGAAAGCAGGGCTCCAGAAGCAACCGAGTTCGAGGGAGGATCTGAATTTTCAGAAATTGAAAAAACAAGTAACTGCCATGTGGCAAATTTGGGTAAGGTAACTTTCAAGAGCAAGCATTAGCAACCCACCGATTTTTGGGTAAAAAAAATTCTAAACATAGTCATGCTCCTGGAAGAGTTTGTTTTTTGGCCAAAAATGGAATTGTTATTTAAGAGGTTGTTAATGAGAATTCTGCAAAAGAAATTCTTTCAGTGGATGATAATGAAGAAGTATGTGAACAAACCCCTAACCTAGTGTCTAAACATAAGAATATTTATTTAGGGGAAAATGACATTTCTTCAAATGAATCTTATGATGATATGCCTTCGTTAGAAGATATTTATGAGAGTTGATACGACGCAAATATTGCGTATTTCACCCGTTAACCTATGCGTTATTAGCCCCCTCGGGTATCTTAATCCCTATATTTATGCTCGTTAACCAGACAACCTCGGATTTCTATGTTAACATGTTTTGCAGGGGTTAATTGAGCTTTTGTAGGTATTTGGATGCTTAGTATGAAGTTCGGATGCATTCCGGTGAAGTTCCGTACACAATCGCACGCGCAAGGGCATTTTAGTCTTTTCACAACTTGGGTACCTGGCCCGACATCTCACGGAAGTTGTATCTCTCCTTGCTAGCTGCGCGTGGCCGCGAACGGTGCGTGATTCTGATTCATAACGAAGAAGTTACGGGCTTTTGAGCGGAAGAGAATTTCAAACCAACCAAAAACAGGGGAAATATTCAAGACCTGTAGGTCCGAATCGATTCGCCCCTTTTGTGAATCGATTCGGTTGGAGACAGTTTGCCATCCTCTATTTCTAAATCGATTCGGATTCCAGCCGAATCAATTCGCCCACCATTCCGAATCGATTCGGATTTCAGCCGAATCGATTCGCCCCTCTGGTAGCCTCGAGATATTCTCCAACCGAATCGATTCGGCCCAATGCCGAATCGATTCGGCCCTGCTGATATTTGTTTTTCTCCCCTTTTATTTACAATTTTTCCATGGTATTTATTTTGTATAAATACTCTTTCTCTTCATTTTGAAGAGATATCTTCATTTTTGTCTTAGATTTTAGGGTTTGCAAACTTAGGAGATTTGCCCTACTCCTCTCTTGTACTCTTGTTTTGTAAGTTGTACTTTAAGTTTAATTACATTAATTTAGTTGTATTTCCTTATTTCTTGCTTTCTAGTTAATTTACATGCCTTATTAATTAGTTTCCTTGCTTTATTTCTTGCTTTCCTAGTTTTTTTTAGTATAAATTAGTTTAGTTCATGATGTACCCCTAGTTAAATAGGTTCGGGATTGTGTTCCGCCATTTACAGGTTTGGACTCCGAAAATTAGGTTTTGTGTAAAATTGCATTTAATTGAAACCTCGCGTATTAAAGTCGGATTATTATGCGTTTAACTTTCTTTGTCATGCAACGTTAGTATTTATAGCGATTATCCGAATTTAATCTGCGTGTGACCATTTTCCGTTAAATGTTTAATCTCGCAACTTGCGTGATGTTTATGCTTAATTGAAAATGATCGATTAAATTGCTTTCGAGCCTTAACTCTAGTTAGTAGTTGTTGCGATCCGTGTGGTAGGATGCGATCCCGATCCTCGTTTTCCTTTAATTTAGTGTTAACTTCTCTTTTCTTTAGTCCACCTTAACCACACATCACCTTTTCTTATTTCTTTTACACCCTTTTATTTTCAGAAGTTTTAAAACAATTAAAGTCTAAAATTTAATCACTCCCTGTGGATTTCTTACGATACCCGAATTACCGCTTTACTTGCCTTGTCAAGTGTAGTTGTAGTTTAGGTTATATTTGTATCGCGGCAGCGAAACACACGACGATTGTGTCCTCACACGAACACACTTTTTCCGCCCGGTCAAGAGTGTTCTTTTTGTTCAACTAGATAAATTAATTTAATTAATTCCAGTTTTTAAATAACCAGATTTAATTACCCACCTAGGTTATGCATCTAACAATGATTGATTAATAATAAACACTTTCACAACATGAAAAATTCAATCACACATAAGCAGATGAGGAAAAATCCCCTAAAGGGGCAATTTTTTTTTTTTATTTCAATTTGATTTGTAAACACTTACATACATAGAGAAATACAATTTGGCAAACGAAGACCCTCAAACACTAGTTTGTTGTCATCAATAAGAGCTTCCTGCAGGACGCTCCAAGTTCAGCAGTGTAGAGAATCCATTCTCAACACATGATGCTCCACAGATATGGGTATAGCTGGGTTTAGCATGATTCACACATAATTCTGAGTGTTTATGAATCTTAAAGTGTTTGGGATATATAAAAGGTGAAGACTTGATATATTAAGTCTGATGAATGTTTCCTCCAAAGTCTTAAACGAAAAGGTCTCCAAATTTGGCAATTTATAGAACTCGTCGGACCGGTCCGAAAAGGATAATCGGATCGGTTCGACATCCGGATCAGTTCTTTTTTCTTTTTAAATGGATCGATCCGCTTGTTAAAACTTGGTAGAAGATTTTTCGGAGTCGGATCGGTTCGTTTTTGTATAGGGCCGAATCGGCGCGATCTCTGTTTTGCTACAGCTTCTCTGTATGTGGACTCTTATGAACCGAAAAACGTTACCACAAACACATGATTGAAGGAAATAGTCATGACGCACGATGTTGGTGATTATAGATACGTGAAATGCAGAATTCAGATTGAGGGTGTCGAAATATGATCGTGCTGAGGTGAGCCAACTGTAGTGGTATACAACATATATTCTAGAATTTAGGATAAAACAGAAATACCTAGATACTACCCTAGACATTTACAGAACATGTCCTTACAAATATCCCCCTATGTCTATGCCGGTACATACATAAAATAAAATCCTAATTATGATCCCCAAACATAAAAGAACTAAATGTCATATAATGTAGTATTCCCAGTAAACCCCAAAACAGGGGAAAACTCCATGAATGACTTCAACCATCTTCAAATTTTCAAACCTTCTTTGTACTCATCAGGGTGTGCAAAAAGATTCCTCAATTTGATACCTACGCACATAAGGCAAGAAACAAGCACCTGTGATGCGAACAGTTATAATGATATGCAACAATTAGTATTTTTAGTATGAGTAAGCATATCATTACGAAAAACCACCAAACCATTCTCCCCCATAATGAAAATAAATCAAGCTCCCCCATAATTCGTTCTCCCATTTTTTATGACGTCCCTAAATAGATAAATAGGAAGGGCAAAAAATGCAAATGGAGAATGTCACATAAAGAGCCACTTTCTTTTTTTGATTTTTCAAAGTTTAGCTTACAAAAGTAAACAACACAGAATCACACCATGGAAAAGCACACTAAGACAACCAAGCCAATGGAAGCGGAATTGAAGGGGTGTGAACAAATTTGATAGGACAATCAATGCATACTAACAAGACATATGTGCACGATGAAATATCAGATACTCCTAACAAATGTGCTCAATATCATCCTTAGGTGTAAAAGGGTCAATTTAACAGAAATTGACTTAACCAAATTGCCGATTCAAAAACTAACATGATTTTCACACCAATAACACCCAAAACTATTTAATGCTTTTTTAAGACATTTTTCAGAAAGTGCAAAACTGTTAAAAAATTTCCATCCAATCTCCCTCATGAATATGAATGAACAAAAACAATTAACTAGGTTGGCCCAATTTTGCGGCTCTTTTAAATGACCTTGGTAGATTTTATTAGTGCCATGCTTTTTAAGGTCTTTTTAAACGGAGGAATTTCTCGTAAAGATTATTATTCTTTCGCAGCCCTCTTCCCGTTTTTCACTCATCAAAATTTTATTAAATGAAAGTCCTCACTGAAAATGGAATAACATGCTCCTCTTTAATTGTCAAGTTTTATTGCATTTTGTTAGTTGTATAGGTAGAATTGATATGAAAACACTGACCAACATGGGATAAGACAAGAACAATAATCAACCAGATTCGTGCACGAGTGCAATAAAGGAGATAAGGAGCCAAACATGTAGAAATATATCACTAAACACATCTCAATGTCACCAAAACACTTTAAAGCACATGATGAATTGAAGTGGCATATCTAGTCACTACCAAACTATCACATGAAATATGGAGATGATGTGATGACTTTGGCGAGCCTAAATGTCTAACAATAAAAGGTGCAAACAAATTACAAAAATCTTTTTGAATTTTCATTTTTTCTTAAAAAAGAGCCGAAAATATGTTTGAACTTTTCATATATTCCTAAATAACCAAAAACTTTTTCTATTTTTCAAAGAAGAAAGAATAATGCCATATACAAAATGATACAAAAGAGATAGTCTAATAATAGGAATCAGATTATATGAACATGAAAAATGCATCCTACTCTAGACATGGAGATACCCCTCATTCAACTGTGAAAATTCCTAAAGACTTCCTAAGACTCTCGAATCTAAGGGCCTCTAAAGGCTTCGTCATAATATCGGCTAACTGAAGGTCAGTAAACACAAAACTCAAGGATACAACCTTTTTCTCTACAAGCTCGCGAATAAAATGCTCGCGTATCCTAATGTTCTTTATGCTTATCATAGGAAATGGTCATGGTGTCCTATGATATCCCATAATCTTCCAGCATCTGCTTCATCCATAGAAGTTGTATGCAACAACTCCCACCTACTATATACTCAGCCTCAGCAGTGGATAAAGAGATGGAGTTTTGCTTCTTGCTCAACCAAGAGACAAGAGCAGAGCCAAAATAGAAACACCCACCAGAAGTGCTCTTACATCCATCTGCATCCCAAACGGCATACGAATAGGAAGACAAACAAACATTGGTATAAAAGGAATACCAAACGCCAAAGGAAAGAGTTCCACTTACGTATTTGATTATAGATTTTAGAGTGAGTAAGTGTGATTCTTTGGGGGATGCCTGATATGGCACAAAGTCTCCAACACAAAAGGCGATATCGGGACGACTAGCAATAAGGTAGAGAAGATTGCCTATCATACTCTGATACAAAGTTTACTGAACGTCCTTACATGAAGTGTCTTTACTAATCTTTGTCGATGTACTCATGGGTGTATGTGCATGCTTAGCGGAGTCCAAACCAAATTTTTCACTAGGTCTGTAGCATAATTGGATTGGGAGATGAATATACCATACTCTATCTGAAGAACCTGAAGACCAAGAAAGAATGTAAGCTCACCTACCATGCTCATCTCAAACTCACTCTTCATCTCCTCCTCAAAGTGACGAGCATGCTGGGAGCACGTGAATCCAAAGACTATGTCATCCACATAGACCTGGGCAACCAACATTGCACCGTCAATTCTCTTTACGAACAACGTCATATCAACTCCCCATCTCTGAAAGCCACGGGCTAAAATATAGGTAGTAAGAATCTCGTACCAAGCACGGGGTGCTTGCTTCAAAGCATACTAGGCTTTCCTCAGATAGTAGACGTATTCAAGAAGCTTAGGGTCTTCAAACCCTTTTAGTTATTCCATGTAAACTTCCTAATGTAGAATTCCATTCAAAAAGGCACTCTTGACATCCATTTGATATAGCTTGAAGTGCAGATGACAAGCGATGGCGAGTAGTAAACGGACAGACACAAGCCTCATAATAGGAGTAAATGTCTCATCAAAGTCAACACCCTCTATCTGTGTGTAGCCTTGAGCGACCAACCTAGCCCTGTTACGGATAATATTACCATTTTCATCCATTTTACTCTTGAAAATCCACTTGGTACCAATCATGTTAATCTCACTAGGTCGAGGGACAAGTTTCCAGACATCATTCTTTCTAAATTGAAGCAACTCATCCTACATGGCAGATATCTAGTATTCATCCTTGAGTGCTTCTTTGTGATTCTTTGGCTCGACTTTGGACGTATAGCAAACATGGCTAACAATGTTCTCTATCTGAGTATGAGTCTTGACCCCTAGGGTGGGATCTCCCAAAATGGCAGTAGGGTCATGAATCTTGCTAACCCAAGCAGGTGTGTCCCCTAAGACAGGAGTAAGGTCCACCCTGGGTATAGGAGGCTCAATGGGATAATTAAAAGAATGTGTGTCGTCCTCACACAACTGATGCCGGAGGTTCGCCATCTTTCATGGTGACATTAATTGACTCCATAACCCTTGAGTTGCTTAGGTTAAAAACCCGGTATGCTCTACTGTTCGATGAATGTCCTAATAGAATTCCCTTGTCGCTCCGGGAGTCAAACTTTCCTAGTTGCTCTTTATCCTGTAGGATGTAGCATTTACTCCCAAAGATATGAAATTATGCCAGGTTGGGATTCTTTCCAGTCCACAATTCATAAGCCGTCTGAGGTGTGTGTGGATGCAAGTAAACTCTATTTACCGTATGGCATACGATAGACACCGCCTATGCCCAAAATTTCCTAGAAACATTACGACCAATAAGCAAAGATCTAGCCATTTCCTGAATCGTCCGATTTTTTCTCTCAACAATCCCATTTTACTGAGGTGTCTTTACGACCGAAAATTCATGTTTGATCCCAAGGCTATCACAGTAAAGATTTACTTTTTGCTCCTTGAATTCAATGCCATTTTCATTACGCATTCTATTGATAGTGACACCACGATGATTTTGCAGGACACGACACTAGGTCGTCAAAAACTTAATAGCATCTGATATCTCTTTTAGAAAACATACGATAGAATATCTAGAGAAATCATCCACCATCATGAGTATACACCTCTTACCACCTAAACTCTCTCCACGAGTAGTCACCATAACATCCATGTGAATCAATCAAGTACTCTAGAGGTGGTAATGGAGTTTAACTTCCTATGTGGGCTACGAATTTTCTTTACTAACTGACAGGGTCCCCAAATTGTGGAAGTTGGTCTTCCAAGATATGGTAATCCATGTACTAGGTCCTTTTTAATAAGACAATCCAAATCTCTAAAGTTCACATGACCTAGAAGTTGATGCCACATATCCATAGGAGTGATCGTGGCACTGTTGCAGACAAATAAGGACTTGGGCACTATCCCATAGCAGTTATCTTCTATTTTCACCCCTTGCAATACCATTTTATCGGCTTGATCATACACATTATAGGCATCTTGGTTAAACTTAACTACAAAGTTAGCGTCGCACAACTGGCTGATGCTCCGAAGGTTTGCCTTTAAACCTTTGACGTACAAAACATTTTCTAGCTTAGGATACCATGGTATCTCTATATTACCTCGTCCTACAATGTAGACCTTCTCCCATCACCAAAAGTGAATTTACCTTCCTTGAGAGCCACTAAGGAGGTAAGAAACGAGATGTCACCAGTGTGAGGTATTCTGAGCTTTCAGAAAGACCGGAGCAATAAGAGCTCTGTTGCCATTCTTAGGTACCCAAGAGGAAGTAACCTTTTTTTTTCCCTTGTTATTGATGATTCTAGTCGAAAGTTGGTAGTATTCACAGATAATCCAGATAACCATTGGAATTCTTCCATTAGACTCTGGGATGTAGCGACTAAAAACTCAACCTTCTCTCTTAGTCTCGTGAGATTATTCATGGGGTGTGATGGAGCATAAGTACGTCCTGTCCGACCCAAACTATAAAAAAACTCATTCATGTGACCCGTCCTCTTACAATAAGTACAAAAGTACAAAGTTTGAGGTATACCTCGATTTTGTTTTCTTGTCCGAACAACTTTCTTGGGCTTTGGTGGATGACCATACGGATTCTTTGTAAACTTAGGGATTGGTTCAGGTGCAATTTGTGATGTGGACGCACCATCAGACCTAATTCCTGACCTCTAATCGAATCCCAAAGCAGGGGCGAGGAGCATCTTTCCTATCTTTCGAAATCTATCCTCGATTTGAACCTTGACTTCCCATTCTCTTTCAAGATCATGCATGAGCTGGGCAATAAGGCCTTCCAGTATCTTCCAAGCCTCTTCGAATGCACAGAGGTCTCTTGTCAGATTTTCCACTCGTTTTACCAAGTCCCCTTTGACTTTCTCAAAACACTTTTCTCTCCCTCTCTCCCTCTCTCTCCCCCTCTCTCTCAAAATGGTGCACAAGGAGGTCTCACTCTCTCTTATCTCTCCTAACTCTTTCTCTAACGCTGCAATCCTAAGAACTAAACCTTTATCGCGCTTTTTACTTTTAAATGAATCAGCATATAAATCAGCATGAGTGCGACTAATGTCACTCTCGCTCTCATTCCCTGCATCCTCTCTCTCACTCTCAGTGTCGAGGTCTCCATGTGAAGAGGCATCCTCATCGAAGTGAGGTGCATCAGAATCTCTTGCATGGCTAGCCATGAATGCGGTGAAGTTGCACTCATGCGGTGATTCTTCTCCTGAATCCACCGACTCGATCTCGCTATCGTCACTCAGGGTAGCATTTAGAACAACTTTGCCTTTTTCTTTGGCGAGTCTGTTCAGCCTTGTAGCACACTCAAAATCTCTATGACCCTTACCGTCACACTCATAGCATCTCCCTTCATTTCTTTTGGGTGTGTCTTTATTTTCTTTTTTAGAGTTTTTTTTTTCTTAATTTTCTTTTTATCATTAAACTTGCCACTATTTTTTAACTTGAGAAACTTCTTAAAATTCTTCGCAAATAAATCCAAATCATTTAAATTAAAGTCGAAATCAGAATCTGACTTGTTTTCCTCACTCCATTTAAACGATTCTACCCTCCTCATAGCTTATTCAAAATTCTTTTTAGCTTGGGTCTTAAGTGAAATTCCTTTATCTTTTGCTTTCAGAACTTTAAGAAACATGTCTATTTCAAATGTTTGAAGATCACCTACTAATTCTTCTCATTTAAGGGAGTTCAAGTTTCCTTAAGAATTTAACACTGTGACTTTGGGGATGAAATGCTTTGGTAACGAACGTAATATCTTTCTAACAACTCTAGTATTAGAGATGTGTTCATCAAGGTTGAAACTAGTATTAACTATATCAGATAAACGAACATAAAATTCGTCAAAACATTCAGATTCCAACATGGTAATTGTTTCAAACTGAGTTGTTAAATTTTACAGCTTCGAGTCTTTAACAACATTCGTTCCTTCATGGGTGAGTTGAAGAACGTCCCATGCTTCTTTAGATGTGGTACACATCATTATTCGTCGAACCTCGTCAGGAGTGATGGATCCCAAAATGGAACTAAGTCCTTTAGAATTATACGTGTACCATTTAAATTCGTCCTCTATCCATTGAGCCATAAATTTTAAAGTTGTCACGTTTTCAACAATGACGGTTGGAGGTGCCCACCCATTTTCAACAAGGATCCACACACGTTCATCAATGGCTTTAAAGGAAGATTTCATTCGGGCTTTCCAGTATGCATAGTTAGACCCGTCAAAAATTGGAATTTTACACTACAAGAATTTGCACCATTAGCAACATACAAATTATGTTGCTAACGTTAGAAATATGTTGCTAAAAGGTATTGGCAACATATTTTGCTATGTTGCCAGCTTATTGCCTATTGTCTTTCTAGGAAACCATTTGGCAACACAGCAGGCTTGTGTTAGTGAAGGTATACTTTTGGCAACACGCAATTGTGTTGCCAAAAGTATTTTATAATTTGTCAAATTTATAATAAAAAATATTATTTGTAATGCCAAAAGTCACTCAACAGCAACAAAAATAGTTGTGTTGCCAAAAGCTATACCTTTTGGCAACATAAGAGTTGTGTTACCAAAAGGCTATACCTTTGGCAACACAGGTCTTGTGTTTCCAAAAGCAACCACGAACATAATAACTCCAAGAAAAATTCATCATAACCTGCACAAGATACAAAAATAAATGACTACATGGGTTTGTATAACTTCAAATACATGTATGTTTGACTTGATCAATTTAAAACACTATTTAATTTCAAAAATTTTTGACAGAGTTTCCTTTGTTTATTCATGAAATCCAACCTGTTTTTAACATTGAAATAAACCCAACAGCAAAAAATGCAGCTAAACCACCATTACACCCCTTTCACCAATTTAATATCTAAAAATAGTATCCGAGTAGCTACATAAAATTAAATAAGTATCCGAGTAGCTACGTACCTCCATCCTCCGTATCCATTGACTTTTTCATGTGTCGCAAATCCATTTTCATTCTACCCAAAATACAAAATAAATTATAATCTATCTGATTTCAAAAGATAATAATAATTTATAACTATTATAGTTATATATATATATATATATATATATATAAATTGATCTATATAACTGTGACATTGCGAGAGATGTGGATGCGAGTATGTTTAGATAGTGCGTAGCTATGTGAGTATGTTTATTTGTACACCCCTTCTCAAGATTCTCATATTCATGAGATAACTAGTAAGCACAAGGAGAAGAATGTATTACACCACCAGATTTGGAAGTGAAAACCCTCAGTAAATCTCAATTATAGCAAGCAAGGATCACACAAAGTAAATGTTGTGCACTAGAAGTGGATTGACTGATATCTTTTTAGTGAACTTAGAATTGACAACAAAATTTAGAACCGGAATGTTTTTCTCTAAAAAACCTGAATAATTAAAGATATACTGAATATATATATATATATATATATATACAGTAATTACTAAATGATTTTTCCATTTGAACAAATGCTTTCAAGAAATCAATTGAAAAAATTGATATTCAGGAAAAAAATTGTGAAAAATTACACGGTGAAATTGTAACTGGCTCTGATACCAATTTAAGAGTGTGCTTTTTGTTCAACTAGATAAATTAATTTAATTAATCCCAGTTTTTGAATATCTAGATTCAAGTGCCCACCTAGGTTATGCATCTAATAATGATTGATTAACAATAAACACATTCAGATCATGAAAGATTCAATCACACACAAGCAGATGAGGAAAAATCCCCCAAAGGGGCAAAAACTTTTTATTTCAAGATGATTTGTAAACACTTACATACATAGATAAATACAATTTGACAAATGAAGACCCTCAGGCACCGTTTCGTTGTCATCAGCAAGAGCTTCCCACAGGATGCTCTAAGTTCAGCAGTGAAGAGAATCTTTTCTTAACACACGATGCTCCACAAATTTGGGTATGGTTGGGTTTAGCACGATTCACACAGAGTGTTTGTGAATCTTAAAGTGTTTGGGCTTGATAAAAGGTGAAGACTTGATAGATTAAGTATGATGAATGTTTCCTCCAAAGTCTTAAACGAAAAGGTCTCCGAATTTGGCAATTTATAGAACTCAAAGAAAATAGTTACGTCGAATTTTTTGAGCTCGCCGGACCGGACCGGTCCGGAAAGGATAATTAGATCGTCTAGACATCCGGATTGGTTCATTTTTCTTTTTAAATGGATCGGTCTGCTTGTTAAAACTTGGCAGAAGGTTTTCCAGAGCCAGATTGATTCGTTTTTGCATAGGGCCGGATCGGTCCGGTCTCTGTTTTGCTTCAGCTTCTCTGTATGTGGACTCTTATGAATCGAAAAATGTTACCACAAACACATGATTGAAGGAAATAGGCATGCCGCATGATGTTCCTGATGATGGATACGTGAAATGCATAATTCGGATTGAGGTTGTTAAAATATGATCGTGCTGAGACGAGCCAACTGTAGCTGTATGCGACATATATTCTAGAATCTAGGATAAAACAGAAATACCTAAATACTACTCTCGGCATTTATAGAACATGTCCTTACAATTTCAAATTTAAATGAGATTTTTTCAGTTCGAATAAATAATTCAGCTTGTGAAAAAGCAAAAAAATATAGTCACGGAATTAGTCTATATGTTGAGATACCAAACAATGAGTCAACCCAAGCTCGTGCTTTCACAAAAGAATCGATTGGGGAAAAAAGTGACAAAAACGATCATATTTTAGTCAGTAATTCGTTTGAAGTATGGGCAAAATTGAAGATACATCTTCTTGCAGATGGAAATCAAATTCTCAAATGGATTCCTTTCCGGCGACTTTAACTAAAGAAGAAAAGGCAGTCTTTTTCTCGTTCAAGAATTCGTAAATTTTCTTAATTTGCTTTCATTATCGCTTGTAAGAGCCATAGGTGAGGCTTTTTCTCCTTTTCTTATTAATAAAACTTCTTTAGTTACAAAAAAAAAGTGTAATTAACCTTATTTTTTCATAAAAAAATGTTTTTTTAATAAAAAACTGTATTTAAAAGAAAAGGTATTTTTATAACAACAATATTCTTTAAAAATGTATTTTTTTATAAAAAGCATTATTGAAAATAAAATTGTATTTTTTAACTAAAACTGTATTTTTTTTTTTATAAAAACTGTATTTTTTACGAAATAGTTATGCCATCAAATTAACGCTATTTATTTTTAAAAATGGATTTGTTTTATTGAAAAAAGTGGATGTTAATCTTTTTTTAAAAATGGACGTTATTTAAAAAATAAAAAATATTATTTTTAAAAAAATACATTTTTTAAATAAATACAGTTTTTTTAAATACAGTTTTTATTGAAACATTGTTTTAAAAAAAAAATAAGTTTTGTTTGAAAATACAGAAATTATAAAAAATAAAGTTTTTATATAAAAAATATTGTTTTGTCAAAATACGATCTCTTTAAAAAAAATACACTTCATTTTAAGATTTTTGGTTTTTCAATGATTTAAGGGATTTTATGTGTTTAGTCCAATTTTCAAAGATTCATATCTTGTCACTCCCATGTTTTTTTTATATTAGTTGTTAGTCATATTGTAACAATTATGGAACAAGTGTCATTTTCTGTTGAAAGGAAGATGAGCGGTTGGGGCAGTTCTGGATGGTTATAGGACTTAATATAATTTAAAAAATATATGAAATGAGAGCCCAACAAAACTTTCAAAATTGGACTATAGCCAAAAAAGTAATTATTTACTAGGTTTTGACACATATCATGGTATAATTTGATGTTTTAAACAACTAATCATTCAAAGTGCCATATAGGATGTCTTGTTGTATTTTAGTTAAATTCTTTAACGGATGATTATTGATTGTCCAAATTTATTTAAAATTGAAACGTCAGGGTTATCATTGAAAAATTGAAAGAATAGGTCTAAAATTTAAAATCACCCCAAACATCAAGGTTAAATTTGTAATTAACCCTTAACGAATATGAATTTTGTTTTTCACTTATAAACAAATAAAAGAGTCTGTAGTTATAAGGAAATGTCAAATTACTTTGATCTTAGATTCACTTAAATTTTTTTTTCCTGAAAGGTCGAAACAATATTAAGCAGTGTTCTAAAAGGAGCGCCTAGGCTTGAGCCTTGAGATAAACACCTCGCCTTAAACCTTTTATGCCTTATTCTTGGTAAAAGACTTAAAGCGCACTTTAAAAAAAAAAAAGAAAAATGCTTTAGTGAAACGATATCGCCTTTTAATTTTTTTTTTAAAAAAATAGCCCAATATCTCATTCAAAATAATCAAAAGGCATATGGTATCCTAAACGTCTCTGCCTCTCATCCAAAAAAATGCACTTTTTTTTCTTGGTATTTAAAAAAATAGTATTTTAGTTTGCATATATTTAGACATATTTTAAAGTATGTACCGTTTTAGTATTTTACTAGCCTTGTTATAGTTAAAAATGTTAAAATATATTAAAAAAAGACCTAAATGCCACGCCTGAGGCTTGCTTAGGTTTCTAAGACTTAAGGCTTGGCCTCAACGCCTCGCATTTTTTAGAACCTTGATATTAAGGAATAGTTTTTTTTATAAAACAATTTAATTATTGAATGTTTTTATAATTGTATTAATTAATAAGTTGTTGAGGTCCCAAGTGGCGAAAACACCGATCCTACTCCGGCTCGACACTAAAAAGTGTCATTTTTTTTAATTTACTGCCAAAAGAAATAAATTGTGTAATTGCAAGTGTTTCATTGTCAATGGAGCGTGAACCATTTTGGTTCATATGAACAATTGTTTCATTTATGATATTGTTAAACTTTAAGGCATAGTTGCAATATTAGCTCTATTTTTTTAATTTTTTATATTTTTATTTTAAAGGATCTAAATTACCCCTTATCTTATTTATTAATTTAACTTCATATGATTTTGAATGATATATATATTAAATATTAAATATTTATAAGAAAACATTCAATAAAAATCATAATCTTAATAAATACTTTTAGCCACAATCTATATTAAATACTAATTCAATTTATTCTAATTAAATGTCAATAATACGCATTGAGTTGTATGTTTGAAATTTTAAAAATATTTATGGGTATTAATTTTTATGTGGATGAATTTTTGGTTTGAGTCTTCGTCTGGAGTGAGAATCTTATTTTCTCCATCCTCTATATGTATTGACATTATGTGATTTACATTTTAAAGTGTTCATGGTTCTATCAAATCATACATATTTGAATCAAGTCTTTTTTTTAACTTTGCCCATTCAGATAATGATGTAATTAGATATAATTCTCCGCTTTTCAAAAACTTAGACTTACCCCTTTCACGTGCATCATTCCACTTGTAACTTATACATCAACTTTCTTGTACCTTATGCATACAGGGGGTAAGTCTTTTTATTCAACATTTAAGAGTATATTTCTATATACAATATTATCTCAAGGGGTAAAGTAAAATAATACTTAATTCAAACAGTTGGCACCGTTGCATTGTCAAATTTCGAAGAAAGTCCATTGCGTACTTGCAAAAGAAAAGGCGGGATAATTAATAATTGATAGTGAGAGTGTGTGTGCTTGAAACCAAGATGGATGGATGATACCCAATTAAAATTAGTTATTGATTAGGCATAAATATTTCATATTTTTCTCCTTAATTTTCGTATTTTAACGATCCCGTGCAGTGTGTTTAGGACGGATTTATCTCATATTTATGCTAATAACCCTTCTCGGTGAGTATTTCATATTTTGTATATTTTTATCTTGTTTTATAGGAAATTAGTGCAAGTGGATGTAAGAGAAGAGTCGAAACGGTGAAAGAATCAAAAGAAACTAAGTCATGGGTATTTTAGTAATTTCTAGCCATAATACGGAGGATGAGCTAATAAGAAATTTGGATAGCTTGAATTCACAAGAATACTTGAAGAAACGACACCTCAATTGGAGCTACGGTGAGGAAGTTATGCACGTTTGAAGTTGGGGTGAGAATCCAGGGATAAAAGGTGTTAAACAAGAGGAAAATTGACCAAAACAAGGTACTTGGACAAAATTCTCGGGCGAACCGATTCACCTAGGTGAATGGGTTTGGGTTTTCTATTAGTAATGGACTAGAATAGTGACAAATATTGTCACGGTCCGGAACCCTGACTAATCCTAAAGCGGGATTTTTAGTTTAGACTTATCTTTTAGCCAAAAGAATATTTGAGTTAAGAGACTTCTAACCTACATTTTAGTCATTATGGTTCTTTTAACATGGTTTTAATTCATTTTAAATCTACTAATCAAGGAGGAATATCTAGGAGAATAATTTACAATTCTTTCATCATTAAATTCAATACAAGAGCAAGTTATTTCCTATTTTTCTTCAAAGCTTATTCTTCTTGCATGTTGATATTCTTCATTTTTGGTAACCTTTATTTACAACAGTTTTACTATTATTTTAATATGTTCACAAGCATGTTAACGGATTCTTGCATAAAGATTTATAATATCATGTCCGGTTAGATTCATAGAGAGTTGGGGAACATGAACCCAACTTAGGGTTTTTAACAATATATATAAAATTCAACATAATTGTATGTTTCATTACTAGAGTTTGATATTTTTATTGAAACCGTTATTTTATATATCTTAACTTCGTTTATCGTAGGCAATCGGAGTGTTTGAGAATGAGATATACGTGTCAATAATTCTGTCATTTAATTTAATTAATTTGTTGACTAATTATTGCGAGGATTGATACTCTCATATATTTAGTGCTTCAGATTAGTTAACGTTTTCTTCTAATTAAAATAGAAAATTATTGAAAATTTTATATCTAACAAAAATACCGATGGTTCGGGGGATTTGATCTCGACTCTACTTTTCCTAAATTAATTTCATAAAATAAAAAAAATTAGTTTCTTATTATCCTAAATTTAATTGCACTTGCTAGCTTAATTCTTTGTAGTTAAAGAGACAAGGTTTTCCTTTATTTCTTTTTAAGAGTAAAAATGAAAGCACCTAAGGTCTATGTGATAAATTATTAACCAAGTAGATGACATCAATTTTATCTTTAATGTCAGATGATTTAATATAAGTGAGGAAAGGTAAACAATACAGCACAATACCAAAACGATAAATGAACCATGGCAGGACTTATAGAGGGTACTGGCACCACGACGCGAGAGTCACCTGCGCGCTGGTCGTTTTGAATTCGGCTCACCTACTCTATACAAAAACCTAAACTTATGACTATGCTCAACGGGTGAGTATAGCGGCCAAGTCCGGGTATCGAATCCACAAAGGCAAGTTGCTAGAATTAATTCTAAGGTTTAATATTCCTAAAAAAAGCGAAAAAGATAATTAAAATAGAAAAAGGAAAAGATGCAGAAAGGGAAAGTTTATACTAGGCAAGGGAAAATAAAGCCTGACTAGTAAAGCGAGTAAAAACTATAGGTTGCGTTGAATATCCCTCACCTGAGTTAATTAGTATAAAATGGTTACACGGGTCGACGAGTTATTAAGACTGCATCTCGTTTCGACAGTTCATTGAATCAAGGGTTGTCACACCCCTAAATTCGCATAAAATTCTAATAAGATTTTGGCGTCAACAAATACCCCAAAAATTATGCACGCAAGGTCGTAAGCACGGAGCATACATGATATGCCTCGTCAAATCTCCTAGGCATAATAACTAGGACAACGCACTTGAAATAGACCCGTAAACTCCATCGCCAAAGCAAAGCAATATGTCAACCCGAAATGAGTTCAATCCGACACAATCTAGACTAACTTAGATAGAAAACATATTAAAAATGCGGTAAATAAACGCGATAAATAAACATAATAAAGCTACACTACAAAGCAAGTAAATAAAGCGAGTAAACCTAATTATGAAAGCATGTAAATTAACTACAAAGCAAGTAAATAAAGAAAGACAACTAAATTAGAAAGCTTACATACATAAAAGTGGGCAAAACACCCAAAGTGGTGGATTAGGGAAAATATCCATACAATCCCTAAACTAATGTAAAATGTAAGATACATCTCTCAAATGAGAGAAATGAGTATTTATACAAAACCCCCAAAATGGCAAACTTGTAAATAGAATGGATGAGAAAAATAGGGGATCAATTGATCGACCCCTTTGGTCGATCGATCGATCGATCGATCAGGTTCCAGCCCACTATCTAAGATTGAAGGCAAAATGAAGGATCGATTGATCGACCCTTTTGGTCGATCGATCGATCAAGCAGGTCTCAGCCAAGTTCCCTCTATTTTGGGTCAATTGGAAATATCTTTCGCTGATATCGCCATAACATCTTTGTTAGGGATCAGATTCGTGCACCGTTCGTGGCCACGCAAAGCTTGCGAGGAGGGCTACATCTTCCGTATAGATGTTGGGCTAGGTGCCTAAACTGTGACTTAACTAAAATGCCCTTGAACATGCGATTACATACGGAAATTAGCCGGAATGCGTACGAACTTCACATTTAGCATCCAAATTCCTATAAAATCTCAATTAACCCCTGCAAAGCATGCTAACATAGAAATCTGAGGTTGTCTGATTAATGAGCATAAATATAGGGAATAAGATACCCGAGGGGGTTAAGATGCGTAGGTTTGAGGGATGAAATACGTAATATTTGCGTATTATCACACCCCTTAACTTACACATTTCTAGTCCCTAGCAATGAAATAGGATACAACAAGAACTACAAGTAAACAAAAAGCAAGATACAAGTACAAAAATATGGTATAAAAGCATAAGGCCACTTTCACGAGTGATTCGATTGCATTTAACATATGCAATAAGACGTTAAACCCCTAGGTTTCCCTAGTGGACGAGTGTCGTCTTGTGAGGGTTTTCAGGGATGAAACCCACAAACATCATACAGTTTTCTCAAAATATGCCCAAACCAGCATGCGACAGGCCCAAAAATACGAAAAAGATTTCATACACATTATTAGCAAAACGAATGAATTCAAACAAAAGTTCGAATCATTAACATTATAAAATGTACCTCATAGAATTAAAACCTTAAAATGTGGAAGAGGAGTGAGCACATGCAAAGTGTGATTTAGCAAAAACATATATAAACCGGATACTAAATAAAGCAATCATATTTTCAATCCTCACGGGCATTACACTCATCAAGTTAATTCACTCGAAACAGGGAGGTAACACACGGAACATGCGGGAATAAAGAGTAAATGTAAATGAAAACAAGACCGCACACATGTCACAATTGAAGAACGCTATATAAAAGATGAAAAATGGTAATCTCAGTGAAATATACCGCACATTAAAAGAGGCAAAATGCATTTTCAAAGATTATCAAAACTATTGTGACTTTTAAATTAAATTCGCCCTAAGATCACATAGGACTTTTATAGGGTTATAATGTAGGTTAGGCTAGGGTAGGAAACAAATGATATGTATATATGGGTTCAAAGTGTTCGAAAATGAAAACTAGGGATAATGGGAAGAATGCGGACAATATCAAAATTGGAAAACAAGTTCCAAACAAGCATTGGATATATCATTAGGGAGAGTAATCAAAGCTTATTGAACTATATACAACATATACAAACTTCTCTTTCTTTTCTTCTCTTCTTTTTCTCATGTTTTCTTTTCTTTTCTTTTGCTTTTCACTTATCCTTTTTCTTCACTTTTTTCTCATCTCTTTTCTTTACTTTTCTCACTCTCATATGCCTAAATTGGAACCGCAGCACAACAAACATCATCCAATCCCAAGTCACATTCCAAATAAAGGTAAGGAAGGTAATATATATGGTTTAAAACTCCAATTTGACGTTGGTTATGTGATTTTTGGGGTATGAAACGAAAGGCCAATATTTAGGCTCAAAGGGGTTAACGAGGGGAAACATATAAGGTGAGGTCAAGGCTAATATGGGTAATATAACAAAGATGGCCTATGATCATTTTCTAAAGTTTACACAATTCTCGAGTCAAAATATTATACGAAAATCATGCTCAAGTAATACATTTCATATATGAACTCAAGTAATGAACAATCAAATGAAAGAATGGAGAGATTACCAACGACTGTAACGTTTTCAAAAAGGAAATAATAGTGTATACACTCACAAATGATGAAAGGTACAAAGCTTACTCGGTGTAATTATATACAATGCAACAAAAGATTATCGAGTTATAAAAATCTTAAACCAAATCAATAATGCAAGAAAAGTGCATGTGCTCATGGGATTAAAGTTTAATTCATGAAGTTATTCATAATATCAATGATCGAGGACTAAAGTCTAATAACTTCTAGAATCGAGAACATGCATCGTTGAGTTGCCTATTGGATCAGGCAATTATTGAAATTTATCATCGAAAATAAGGGTAAAATGCCCAAAAAAAAGAGAAAAAAGAAAGAAAATCTTTTTGAAAATTTTGAATTTTTCTAAGAAAAGCATACTAACTAACAAGTGAGCAAAACATGGACTAAATAAAGAAATGGATAGAATATCCCACACCCCCTAACTTAAAACTTGACATTGTCCTCAATGTGAATCAAAAACCAAGTTAAAGAGAGGAAAATAGCGAAATTACCCAAAAGGAGCGATCCCCATAAGAACAAGTCCAAAGAATCTACAAAACAAGTTAGTACCGAGCTTAGCAAAAATAAATAACAAAAATTTAACTAATTACAAGAGACTAAATTAATAAGGAAGGAAAAGATAAAAAAAGAAAGAAATAAAAAAAACTAACTATATACAACCTACTATTTAGGCTTCACACTAACTGTACCCTAGAAGTATAAATAACTGAGGGTCCATCATGAAAATGTTTTGACTTTGGAGGGTGACCGGTGTACCCTCACTCTCAAGAATGCCTTCCGAAAAATATAAAATCCGATTGAACAACAGAAGGCATGTGTAAGGCAGAAGAAATGAACCATCGCCAATTAAAAGTTTTGGAGGGACGATGGGGGGATTTGGATTGAACGGTTGACAAAAAATTATGGGAACCGAGAAAAGATGAATATACTCCCAAGGATTTTGAAATTGGAATGGGAGGTGGCGCACATGAAGGAAAAGATGCGTTCATGGAAGGCAACTCGAGCAAGTACTCCTCATCGGCGAAAAGGTTTAACACATTAAAGTTTGAAACCGATTCGTCGGGTACTTGTGACGGTGTGATAACGGAGAATGAAAATGGGGAGGAAAGACATTCAAACTCAAGAGACGAGTTATCATCGCTTGAAGATTGAGTTTCGAAGGAAATAAGATCATTTTCACTGAAATGTTCTTCTTTGGGGGCCAAAGAAGAAATCATTTCATTGCAAATGGATATTACGTCCATTCCATCCTCACTTTCAACATCTATTACGCAATGACCAAATTCAACAATGGTTTGTTCCAAAGTAGGCACAAAGTCCTCATTTGGTTCAAAACATTGCTCGACTTCAAAAGTCTCGGAAGAAAATCATCATCGGATTCAAATAATAAATCCAACTCATGCTCCCAACAACGATTTTCTTCCTGATAACGACTTTCAAGTTTCTCATTTTCAAGCATACGCAAGCCCTCATCGAAAGTTATAGGTGGAGGAGCGGATAGTTGAAAATGCAAACTTTGAAAATCACCATCGAACTTAAACTTAAACTCATTATTATAAGAATTTTAAAAAATATTGAAATTCATTTCAAAATTCCTATTATAAGGAATTAGAGGCCCAAAATCATTATCATCATCATCAAAATTCCAATAACCCAAGTTTTGACTTTCATTATACTCGCCCAAAGTCATTTGTGAATTTGTAAATTTTTGGGACTCTAAGTATTGACCGAAAATCATAGGATTACGGGTATTTTGAGAATTATAGTAATGATTACCGAAAGAATTAGAATAAGACATGCTTACCCCAAAAATGGCTCGAAGTGCCGAATTCTACAAAGTAGATGCGCACGCAAATAATTTAAGCATTTCTTGGTGCTCAAATGTAGAAGTCCAGTAAAAAGGTTAGCCAAAAAATACAAATAGAAAGAAAATACTACGAAATAGTAAATCACATAAATTCTAAAACAAACTCTCCCCCGACAATGACGTCATTTGATAGACAGGGTTTTGCCGTGGTGCGAGAGTCACCTACACGCCGGTCATTTTGAATTCGGCTCACCTGCTCTATTCAAAAACCTAAACTTATGACTACACTCAACGGGTGAGTATAGCGGCCAAGTTCGGGTATCGAATCCACAAAGACAAGTTGATACAATTTACAAGGTTTAATATTCCTAAAATAAAAATGAAAAAGATAATTCAACAGAAAAAGGAAAGATGCTGAAAGGGAAAGTTTATACTAGGCGAGGAAAAATAAAGCTAGACTAATAAAGCGAGTAAAATCTATAGGTTGCGTCGAATATACCTCACCCGAGTTAATTAGTATAAAATGGTTACATGGGTCGACGAGTTATTAAGACTGCATCTCATTTCGACAGTTAATTGAATCAAGGGTTGTCACACCCCTAAATTTGCATAAAAGCCTAATAAGATTTTGGCGTCAACAAATACCCTGAAAATTACGCACGCAAGGTTGTAAGCACGGAGCATACATGATATGCCCCGTCAAATCTTGTAGGCGTAATAACTAGGACAACGCACTCGAAATAGATCCGTAAACTCCATCACCAAAGCAAAGCAACATGTTGACCCGAAATGAGTTCAGTCCGACACAACCTAGACTAACTTAGCTAGAAAGCATATTAAAAACACGGTAAATAAACACAATAAAACTACACTACAAAGAAAGTAAATAAAGCAAGTAAAACTAATTATGAAAGTATGTAAATTAACTACAAAGCAAGTAAAGAAAGAAAGACAACTAAATTAGAAAGCTTACATACATCAAAGTGGGAAAAACACCCAAAATGGTGGAGTAGGGTAAAGATCCATAAAACTCCTTTCGTAAATATCCATAAAGATCCATAAACACTCAAAGCTTCTCATGGCAAACTTGTAAATAGAATGGCTGAGAAAAATAGGGGATCGATCGATAAGGTTCTAGCCCATTGTCTAAGCTCGAAGGAAAATATCTGAAGGATTGATCGATGGACCCTTTTGGTCGACTGATCGATCAAGCAGGTCTCAGCCAAGTTCCCCCTGTTTTGGTTTAATTGGAAATTCTTTTGCTAATATTGCCGTAACTTCTTCGTTAGGGATCGAATTCGTGCACCGTTCATGGACACGCGAAGCTTGCGAGGAGGGATATATCTTTCGTGTAGATGTTGGGCCAGGTGTCCAAACTGTGGATTGAATTAAATACCCTTGAATGTGCGATTGCGTACAAAAATTAGCCGAAATGGGTCTGAACTTCACACTTAGCATTCGAATACCTATAAAAGCTCAATTAATCCCTGCAAAGCATATTTACATAGAAATTCGAGGTTTTTTGGTTAACGAGCATAAATATAGGGAATAAGATACCCGAGGGGGCTAAAATGCATAGGTTCGAGGGATGAAATACGTAATTTTTGCGTATTATCAGGTACAACATCTAATGTATAACTTCCACCAATACTCTTTCACACCATATCTTCCACCAACGATAAGTCGTCAATAGTTGGAGCACGCTTCATAACCACCACCGATTTTGGTCGCAACCAATATCTTTTCAAGCCACTATTAAAAAATTCTCCTTTTGAAGTGGAAGAAAAGCTGTCTTCCAAATTTTTAAGCAAAGTTTAGAATCCTCCAAGTGAGTGTAGTACAAGTTTCTAGGTGTATGAAGGGCCTAAAGTAAATTTATTTTAAAAGCATGGCTTAACTCAAAAATATATTTTTGAGATATGTAAAATCTAAAAATAACTCAAGAACAAATTAGAAAAAGATTTGTTCAAGGTTTAACAAGATTATAAATCAGATAAATTTACTTAGAACAATTCTTAGATTTCACAAGTGTTTGAGAACAAATTATCTTAAGAATATAAAGAAGTAAAAAAAAATTAAAACATGGAAGAACACTATATTCAACACAAAAAGAAGTTTTAAACTTATGAACATTTTTCTCTCTTAAAAATAAATCGTGTGGAAAGAATGCATAAGCAATTATTTTTAATATATTTTACCTCATAAAGAATTCACAAAAATCACATTTATTCTCACTTTTTCTCTCATCAAAATGACGTCTACACCCACATACATATACACTCATGGTGGAAAGAAAATATTGGGGGGACAAATAGGTAAGGTGTAGACCTCCTATGAAGTTACAAGATGCAAAAGTGAAAAGATATGATATGATCTTTAGTGTTGCACGAGTTCCTAAAAAACATGTGCAAACTCTAGCAAAAAACACACTTTTTGCATCAGTCTATGTACCTTTGCTGGAGTGAAAATATTCTTCGCTTTATGACACCCCTTCTATTAAAATAATGAGTGATCAGCCCTCTATTAAAATAAAATGGTAGTATCTTATGGCTCATTCTTAGCACAACTGTCGAAATATAATTAATACTAACCAGCTAATTAATTTAACAAGCAGAGCCAATTTTTATCTTCCATTAACATACAATAACATTAACCAATCCATAATAATTCCATATACAGTAACCAATATAAATGAATTCACAATATCAAGTCTAAAGTTGAGATAAACAACAAAGTCCCTGAGTAGACAATCGGGTAAAAAAATCCAAGACATCCAATTCAACTGACTAAAATAATCTGAAATACGTAAGTCTGGATAAAATGGGCAACACACCCAACTAATACTTGAATAGAGAACCTAATCTAGATAGCAATAAATGAAGCGGTTACTATAAATCCTACAAGCCTCCACATCAGCTGCAACTACGTGTCCTTGGAAAGAATAATCATTCTTGGCATACCTATAGCTGGACACCTAAAAGTTTTGAAAACAGATTTGATATGGGTCAGAGATCAAAACCTTTGAAAATATTTTTCAAGTGTATAAGATGCGTATATGAAAATATTAAGCACTTTACATATTAATAAATAGGTAGCGCACTCTCTTGAGTCACCCCTTACCCCTCATCTTAAGTGCGCATCTAACATATGCATTTCAGCTCGCCTAATTACGTTACCCAACCTAACTAGCCTTGACACTAACATCTATACTATCCTATCCTATCTCGAGTATAATAACTACCTTTAGTTCATTAATTAGCTTTCACAATTGCTCAATCAATATCTCATTAAATTATCACAATTTAAGATATAACTTTACTTCGGTTATTTATTTTCACAATCAAAATTTTAATTTATTACTTTATTTCCTATATCTATCACTAGTTATTTAAACAGTATCCGCTTATTATTTTAACCCGTATATTTGTTTACACGTAAATATACGTAATAAAATACTACCTCAAACACACATATGTTGCGTATATCCACCATCCCTCAAAGTAATAAGCCACTAGATGCGGGTCACGATAATGCTATCATTATCTAGGGCATGCTCACATCATCCTGGTTACCAGAGGTCAAACTCTCACACCGACTCATAAAATTACAAACGTATTGGAGGCGGTTATTTGTCAATTTTATCAAATACCGCAAGTGCACATGCTATTGTAGAATAGCGAGTGTAAGTATGGGTCGAACCCACATATATTTGTCAATTTTAACTTTTAAAAGAATTGCAACTATCCATTTAGATAAAATGGGGTAAAAAAGATATGTAATATTAAACTAAGCAAACACAAATAAAAAGTGTGACTACGAGAGATATAATAAACTGGGCGTGAAAACTAGGACGTTGGATCCATTTATCACATTTAACTAATATTATTCAACAATTTAAACTCCTCATTCCTGATTTTATAACTGAATATAAACCGACTCACATCGTATTTAATTCGGAAGGTAACACGGTTAAGTTCACAATAAAATTTAACGTCTCTAAATTTAGATGGCTAAAATTTCTATTCCCTTAAAAAAATACAAGTTTTAAAGTTCGCAAATGTATTTCAGCCTGGACTATCAAAACAATCAAAGTGCAAGTATAATCCATAAAAAATTACTACTTTTACATCTCAAAACTTGATTTGACAAAACAATCTTGAAGGTTTTAAAACTCACTGTCGTGTCGCTTTAAAATGAATACCGAATTTTTAAAACTTTTAGAACATATCGGGAAATAAAGACAAATTTAAACTAAACACAATATTAATCAAACATAATAAACTTGACCTAGTCCTAGTAAAGAAGTTAAGCTAGCATCATTGAAGACAAAATAAAATTGCAAGAATGAATACTAATTCTCATTAATAAATCAACTTATAACAATAATCGAGTCTTACAATTGATGTTGACAAAACTTCTCCCAAAAAATAATTCTTGACCTTCAATAAAAATATACTCTCAAAATAAAGGAACCAAAAACTATCTCTCAAAGCTCTCTCTAAAATATTCTACCAAAATAATGAGCCAAAGGGTCTTATTTATAGGCATATGAATGAGTTGTTTGAGTTGGCGTGAAACTCTCTTTGATTGGTTGTATTTGAGCTGATAATTATCCCATGGAGTCTTGAGAAGAGTTGGAGATAATTGAGAAGTTTTTTTTAAAAATAATTATCCCCAAATTTTGGCACTATTCACATTACTATTCACAACACTACCTTTAATCATATTTTTGAGTTCCAAAACTTCAAAATCTCATTTTCGTCCGAACTTCAAAGTTGTGCGTCTTGTCAAAACCTTTTCGAAAATCTATGGCACAACCTCAACGGACAGTCGAGTGATTTTAAAATAAATATTTAATACACATGTGTCAACCGTGTAATGTCTTGTCGTATCACGACATATCGTAAAAATATTTGCACATCAACTCCTTTGTTGTTCAAATTTCCAGGGTACCTATAAAAATGCAAAATAAAAATAATTAATTCAAATTTAGGGTCATAAATATTTAGAAAATTACAAAATTACCTCTCTTTGCAATTTAGCCCCTGAAATTCATAAATTGCTCGTTTTAATTCGAAATTCAACTAAATTTCAGATAGAACCTCATTTTGCCTAGATAAACATTTAAAAAATATTTCCAGGACCATAAAATTTTTGAAAATTATGATTTCACCCCTTTAGGTTACTAAAATTGCATATTTAACTCAAATTTTATTCAAACTTGTATTTTTCTTTTATTTTATAAAAAAGACTCTAAAGGCTTATTATTTATGATACAACGGGCCTAACAAGGTCTAGATTCGGACATAATTCATGAAAAATAATGCACTCATCAGCGGCCTTCGACAGTGATTCATAACGATACCCATAATTACTTCACTGCGAATATAAATCATACAGACATAAACATGACGCTATGACCGGCGGTCGATACTTAGCCTGATGTGATTCGCCAGGGAAGATCACCCACATTGTGCAACCTCGACTGATAGCACTAAAGGGGTATGTTCCACATAATATCATACACACAGATATCATAATACAACCATATATATACCGACTCTTATTTAATTAAATTCTTCTCTTAATTAAATAATTTAACATATTTTCTCCTCTTTGAGTTTTCCTGAACATTCCTAACGATTCCTACATTTATAAACGGAAGTCACTCTATTAAGTTACATATTCTTCGTTTTGAGAATTTTATCTCCTAAATATCCTACGTACATGTAAATCGATCTAATTCTCGTCTACACGCATTAGCCTTATTGATCACATATCCAAAAGTATTAAAAAATATTCACTTGACGTTAATCAATTTCCCAATATTCAAATTTACCCTTTATTCACAATAAAAGATCAACCTTTCTGGGCAGGAGCAGAGATCTTGCTTCAAAGTGTCGGGTTTCAACATCTTAAGTTACCCAATTCAACTGCAATTATGATGGAAACAAGTTTTCAAGTCTTATAAATGATTTTTTTATCGAAACTTAATCAATATTTTTCTCTCTAAGATTAATTAACAATAATAAAGTTCAATCCAAATCTCATTAATTACATCATCATAATTGTAACAAATTTTTAGATTTCTTCCCTCGTTTAATCATCATTCTTATAACAATTCCAATATAATTTTTTACTACGTAAATTCAGATTATAATAAAACCTATAACCACTACAAATTTCAATTAATGTTCGTAAGAGGGTAGTTCCCTTATAGTCTAGGAGTGTGATAATACTAGTTGAGGTGTAACTCCTATAGGTATGGCGATAAATGACAACTCAAAAACTCTTTTGATGAACACAAGTAAACACACAATATTATATTTGATTAACACTTATATTGGACTCATAATACACTCGTGTAGAACTCAAACAATAATAAAGGAAACTCAGAGGTAACTCAGTCAGAGAGAGAGAGAGGAGTAAACACCTTAGATACACCTTAGTAAACACCAATAACCCCTGGAAAGATCTTTTAGCTAGCTATGAAAGCATTATAATAAATGATAATGGTGGGTGAGTAAGAGCTATGGTTTGCAATAACTTCTCTCTGGTATATTCTCTCTGTCGTCAATAAATCTTTAGAAAAGAACGCCCCCTCTGAGTAGGGATGGCAATGGGTTAGTTCGGGGTCAGGTTTTAACTCCCCATCCCCTTTAGAAATATCATTCCTCGTCCCCGCCCCGTTCCCTGTTATAACGGGTTCGAGGATCCCCGTCCCCGTTTAAACTAGTATCGATTTCCTCGCGGGGAACCCGTTTCTTTTTTTAATATAAAAAATTCATTTCTTTTTTTTATATAAAAAATTAATTTCATCTAAATATTTTCCTTCTATCAACATTTATTGAATTTATTATAAAAATGTTGTCGGCACTCATAAAGGGCATTTAAATTAAGCACCTAAGTAAAAATTACATTTAAATTATTTGTCGAATTTTGATTAGAAGAGAGGTAACCATACTAATTATATCTGATGAGTAACTCTATCGGAATGTGGAGTATACGAGTTTGGTAAGCAAAAAAATTATGCACAGTTGTTGGGATATTTTTACAAGTTATATAACCTGATTTTAATAAACTGAACTCAATTTTCAATTCATGAACGACATTATAAGCAATACTGTCTTAATGATTTCACATCCTAGAATGAGCATAATAGTTAATGCTTACTTTATTTGTCATGTTAATTTTTCATTATACGAAAATGGTTAAGTCTTAAAAAAAAGTTCTATTGAAAGAGAAAACAAATCTGGAAACATAAACAAATCTCAAAGATTTTGACCTTAAATAAAGCTTAAACTTGGGATTATAGTTACAGAGCATAAACAAAGTTGCGGAGCTCAAACAAATCAGGGCGGAGAGAGAGACTTATAGGGCAGTGGTCGCCGACGCCACAACGGAGGGATCGAGGGAGATTTTGAAACACAGTGGAGGGAGGGCAGTGGTCGTCGGCGCCGTGGGAGATGAGGTGTTAGAACAACAGATATTGTCGTGGGTTGGGGGAGGGAGATGAGGGAGTGGCCCAGCAGTAGGTTGTAGGAGAGCTAAAGAGAGTTAGGGTTAAAACAAAGGAGGTGTTAACCCTTCCCCTTTCTCATTGATTCTTATATCTTATATATTTATTATAATATTAATATATTAATATATTTTTTATAATATATTAATAATTGGGGTATCCCCGTGGAGACCCGAGGTTATACCCGAAATCGACCCGAAATTGTTCGGGGATTTTTTTAACTCTCCAAACTTACCCCAATCCCCAAATTTACGGGGATTTTTCGGGGATTTTTTTCGGATATCCAAGAGCCTGAATTTTTGGGGAAAGTTTCCATCCCTACCCCTGAGAGGTGGTTGAGGCCAATAAATATCCCCCACACCACTCCTGAGATGCCTTAGTCCCTTACAGCTGTGAACCAATGTCCCCCCATGCTTTACGTCACAAACATTAAATGTCCGATGGACTAGTCAACTCTACGTCATAAACATTAAATGCCAAGATATGCCTTTTTCCTATCCACTATGCGTTAGAGAACTGTCACCACAGAGGTAGATTGCGAAATCATTTGACAGCCCCAATACCAAAGTGGTTTATTCGAGTATGGATTGGACAATGTTTAGCCAGTTGGTGACATCACCTAAAGTATATGTGACATTAGGTAGAGGGTTGTTTGGTTCAAAACTCGACATATGATGGAACTCAAGGTTGCTCCGCATAAGCTCCCACGGTGAAATGTCTCTCAATGTTTTACCAAGTGTATTTAAAATGGTCAAGAAAAGCCCAATCGATGCCTTACTTCTCAATCTTCCAAACCAAGTCCCTCTAAAGTTCCCACCACAAGGTCATTCGATAGAGCATGAAAGCTCTCCTAGACCTGGTCTCTCGTGAGTACTGTTTGACCTCACACTGAATAGTTATAATCATTACATCATTACAATCGTTACATATTATAGTCAATATAACAAAAGTTACAGTCTGACGAAGAAAGAATGAAAATAAACTGAGCTTGATCACTAGGCTGCATCGCTGAGTAACCTCGCTGGTTCCTTCTCTTGAGTCTTTTATGATATTTTTAGAAGCTCCCTCTAATTCTAATATTGGCTTCTGGCCCCCTTACATTTTCCCCTTCGTGTAGAGATTTGTTATGGCGAACAAGAAATGTCTATACGAAAAACTTCTCACCAAAATGCCCTCTTTTGTTATATTGAAAAATTATTTCATTTCTGTATTCGTTGCAACTTCTGCGTTTATATCTGCTCTAAAAAAAGTAAAATTCTCCCTGATGTACCCAAACCAAAGCTACTCATGACCTGGGCCTATGGCGAGGGGACATCATTAATTTTTGGATACCGTGGCCATTCTGTTGACTCATAGTTAAATTCTCTTTCATAAATTCTCCCAAGGAAATTCTCCCAAGTTGAAGGTATTGCCTCGTTGGGACTGCTCCTTAGTGATTAGCATTTTTCCCGTTGCTTCTAAGTCAAAGTTAACTGCGTGTAGGCTTCTTACAAGGTGTCCTTGTGATCATTTAAATTATTCTTATAAATTAATCCTCCCTTAGGTACTTGTAGTTTGGCCAAGACCATTTCATCTAGTTCGAAAAGAAAATTTCTCCCCGATGTACCTAAGTCAAAGTTAACCCCGTTTGGGCTTATGGTGAGAGGGCATCGTAGCTTTTTTGAATCATGGTAGCAGCTTCTCCATTGTGGGTTAGAAGTGGAACGATTTATGTCGGTCTCCTTCCAATCTGTTGTGTCATCATTCAAGTTCCTAGGGTTTACGATATGTCTGACAGATTCTAGCGCAAAAATCATAACTTCTTTTAAAATCATAATCTCTCTTCTCCCCAAGCATCACTTCATTAATGACGTGGGAATGTATTTTCAACTGTCAGAGATCTCCCCAAAGATCCGCGTGTCTATCTGAAATAATTATAGGTGGCTTGGCACGTGTGGGGGTAGGAAACTCAATTGTTAATTCGAAAAATCAAATAATCATTATTAAAACACTCAGCCATTTTTCCATTCACGCTTACTCCGTCTCCTTCAAACTCAGAGCTTTATTAGAGAGAGAAAGAGCAAAACCTCTATTGTTGCCAAGCTTTTCCCCTATTTTATTCTCATTTCTCACCCTCTTTTCCACCTCCGGTGACTGTGTTCTGTAACACCCCGCCCACCCGGGGAGAGCGAGCGGAGCGCTACTATCGATAAAACTAAACTAATCCACAAATAACAAGGTATAGAGCATCTAAATCCCACAATAAAATAAGAAACCACTATCTCATCTTCAAATTAATACAACAAATCTCTCGAAATAATTACAACAATCTAACTATCTCGAAAATAAAATAAATCTCCAAATGCTCTATACATCAAAATAAATACAAGTCTTCTATTCTTGTATTAAAATTCTTCCCAAAATAATCATCGCTATAAATCATCCCAATCAAATCCAAAGAGTCCAAAATCCGCGCTGACCTGCCACTAAAAGAAAATATGGGGAAGTACACAATACGACAGGAAAGATGCTCAACAATAATATGTTAGCGATGAATAAAGCGCAACAATACGAATACGAATATTCAAATCAAATGCGAATCTCAATAGCATTTTATCAATAAATTTTGCAACAACACATTAACCGGGTCACCAGGCCTCACCCCATCCGCATATGCTTTATCAAGTCATAGCCCTTGAAAGCAGGAATTTTGGCGGGTGCCCAACGTCCGTGCCATATTAAAATCTCATGACAACGTGCTCAACAACAACATGAATAATACCACATGAATCAAAATAATTCCAACAATTATTTTTCCAGATTTCAATGAATTTAACAATTCAAAATACGAGTTCAATTAAGAAGAATTCAACGGAATAAACACTCGCGAGATTTAGGAGCATATTGTGTAAAACCCCATACCTTAAAATCATCATATAATTTCAGCCTCAAAATCTAAACACACCATCACGTTCCTCTCACAAAAATAATCAAATCTTGTTCTAGCCCAAACTCGAGAAAACACCAAATAAGCTTTCTAATCTAAGGTTGAAATCTTGAATAAGTTTGGGGCTATGGTTTGTATATTGAAGGGAGTAATTTTAAAGAGATCTTCTGATCGAAAAGCTTGAGAAAAACTGATTTGAAAAGCCAAGCCACGAATTTGTTGATATATAAAGGATTAAGAGTTTGATTAAGAAAAGAGTTCTAATTAGATACAAACACTAAAAATTTTATTCCGAAAGATCGGACCGTTAGAATTGCTTGAAATTTTAGTATGTTGTATCGAACGGCGAGACATGACTGCTGACAAAAATTCAGCTTGATCGAACGGTCGAATTTCTAAAAATATTATTTTTACTAGAGAGTTTTATGTTCCGAGGACTCTTAGAGAGTTTTATGTTTTGATGACTCTTCTATATAATAAAAATTCAATTAAAACTCCATTTTAATTCCGATTTTGAAACCGTTTGAAATTCTCGCCCTTAAAAATAATAATCAACATATTTGAGCAATAAAAATAATTTTACCAAAAACTTTATTTTCCTCTATATTTCGAAAATACCCCAAAATTACGCGGGTTGTTACATGTTCCACTATTTTCAGCCTTCCTTCTCTTTCCCATAAGCTTTCTCCCCTCATCACAATATATAATGGCTTCTTTAAGTTACCTAGTTTCCCCTACTACCAATGCTCCACCTGCCACCACCACTACTGCAAGTGTTGCCTCTATGGATGCCACCGCTCTGGTGGCATCTTTCCAGGAATAACTGCGTTTTTATCGTCGTTCCCCCATATTTGGCAAGGGGGATGATTTCTCAGAGCTCTATAAAACTTTCACTTTCAGTGCCAAGTGTGACCCCTTACTTCTGGGTGATGAAGATGAAGACTCAGTCGAATGGGGTTTTCTCTCCCTAGAGGGGACTCTACATTTTCATCTCGATCGAGGTGACTTCCCCTATTCGCAAATTGATTTTGAGGGACCTGGGGGCTTTCCAGCTCATTTTGTTATTTGGAACGCCCATATAAAAAGTTCTCATATTTTAGCCCTTGCCAAGGTCGGGCTTCATCGAGCCAAATGGTTTGGGGAGTTCACTCTTTCCAAACACAATGCTGCCTTCCAAGTCTTGGTCCCTCGCTAGAACATTACCAGTCATACTTTTATAGTTGCATGGGGTGAGTTTAACATTACTTTGGAAGATGTTTGTGAGATTTTGGGGCTTGAGCCTATGGGTGATGTGCCTTATTCTGATGAGTCTATGGATAACGAAGAATTCGCTGATCGCTCTGAGTTGGATCGAATATGCCAAAGATGCATTGGGTCATCCAACAAAACCACCTTCACTCTTCTCATCAACTACTTATTTCAAGATCCTTTTACAAATGATGGTTCCTCTGGGCATGCCAAAGGTCAAGGTACATCTCTTAAGATACTAACTTATATCCTTGTTATTCTTTCCCTCTTCGTGATGTCTGGGAAACCAAATGACTAGCCCGGGAGGGACTTTGTCAATATATCAATCTATCTGGCTAGAGGTATCAAGCTTACTCTAGTGGCCATGGCATTAGGCTCCCTCTACACCTAGCTTGACAGGACTCATCTAGACATTGAACGGTCCCTTGGCCATTATAACTTTGCCAATTTTGCTAACACCATACTCCCAATGGGATTCCTTTACGCCTATCTCCCTGTCATATTAGCCAACACCATCCCTCCTCCCCGTGGGGAGACCATTCTGCCCCATCGCTAATACCTTCACTATAAAATACAGAGTCACAAGGAGATACTTCCTGGTATTGACAAACCTGAAATCTTTGTCATGAGGCCTTACGGTGAAGAAATATTTGTCCACACTCGGAATTTTTTTCAACATGAAGCCCAGATAGTCCAATCAACTAATGTGGACCTTATTGTTGGAGATCCTTCTCTAGACGTGGTCATTCTATTTTCTCCAGGGTATTTACCCTCTTACAACGAGTGGGGATATACTTCGAATAACTACAACCCCAATTAGTGCGGTCGTCAATTTAGTTTCGACCAAGGGGCCCCTCGCCTAATTTTTTAGTTATCCCACCCCAGAGCTGCCTTTAATGAAACATGTTCCCTCTATATTTATACTGCTTCTTCGGGGGTCAGTGACTAAGTACTGGCCGATGCAGCTGGACAAGATTTTTGAGTTCGTTCAGGGTCCTCCGGTGTATCCCCCAGTTCTATCTTTTCATGCCTTAGAACTGGGTCTTAAAGGCAATTATGTTCCTGGGGTGGAGTTCCCTTTGATAAAGACTCCCAAGGATCTACCGAGCGAGTTGCCTCCTTATTGCCCAATGGTCCCCACTATCACCCCCATGACTAAAAGAGCTTCCACACCCAAATAAACTATCGAAAGTGCTTCTGGCGAGGGGCCTTCAAAGCCTCCCTCTAAGAAATCTAAAACTTCCATAAGTGGGACTTCCTCTAAGTTTAAGTCCCAACCACCTTTGGACGCATTCCTAATTGCTTTCGTTCCACCTAGCATGCTTGCAAAATTAATTGGGAAAATAAGAGCCAAGTGTCAGGATAAGCTAGAGAGGGTGCAATGGGAATTTCAAGAGGCCACTCCCCCACTCCTCATGCTGCTTATTTCCCTATTATTATCACAGATCCAACATAGGGGGTGTCAAAGCACAAAAAAAGTTCTAGAGTCCCCTCCACTACTGGTGTTTCTACTATTCGAAAGAAGACTCTGGGTACAGAGGAAACGGGATTGGGAAGTGAGAGCGGAGGTCTTTCCCTTTCCATCTCCAACTATTGGTGATAATAGTCCCCAGGTTGAGCTTTGCCCCATCGAAAGGTCTTCTGGCTACTACTCTCCTCCTGACTCCCTAGAGCAAGAGGTAAATTTTCCAGCATTTAGCTATTTATAGCCCAATGATCCAATAATAGTATATTTAACTCTTGCACCCATTTATTGGTCTTTGTTAGGAGGTTGCTGAAAAAGGGGATTCACCTCCAGTGAGTCCCTTAGTGGGGATTAACCTCTTCTCCCCATTCTCCCATGATCGGGCTCACCTATTTTCGTTGTTCTTCCTCCCGGAACGCAGATGAGCCTGCCAGAAGGTCCAATGCTATCGTTGAATCTGAAAGAGTTTCCTCTCAACTATACAGGACTCCCCTAGCTTCTTCCGAGTCATCCCTTTTATCTGTGGTTCCTTAGAAATCATTCCAGCTTTTCCATAATCCTGAGGTAATGATTTTTAGATCTTATCTATTTCTTTCCTTTATTGATGTAGTCTCTAAGTAAACCGATATGGTTTAGGTTGAAGTTGTATCCGCATTAGTCTCTTCCCTCATTGAGGCTCTTTTGCAGCTTCCTCTATTGAGGCCCATCTATGTATTTGCCCCCTTTTCCAATGTCACCAGGGTAAGTTAAATGTTTGCCTTGCCCCTTTTCCCTTAAAGTATTTCTTGCATTTTAACGCTTAGCTCTATGTTTATAGCTTTATCCATCTTTGACTCCCCCATTCCAACCTATAATTGCACGGGTTTCTATTGCTACTATTGGTGCATCTAGCTCTGGTGTTCCTTCTACATCTGCTAGCCCTGTTCGCTCTTCAATTCCAATATCATCCGTGGGTCCCTCTTCAATGGGGTCTACTTCAGTGGGGCTAACTCCAATTTTAGCCCTTTTGAAGGAGATGGTTCTTCGACTCGAGCTGAGATTCTTCTGTCGGAAGTTTCTTCTGAGAGACTGATGGAGGACAAAGCTACCATTCCTGTCATTATTGGCAATTACGCAGGAGGTAACTATTAATTTCTCCCCATACTTTGCATAAGTGTTATCATCATTCCCGTTATAACGAAGAATAGGAAACAACCTAGTCTATGACTTAACAATGCAAACCACTTACTAAGATTTTCATCAAACTCCACCAGTACTGGTGACTCAACAATGAAAATCACTTGTTAAGATTTTTTGCCAAACTCCACCAATAACAGTGACTTAACAATGAAAATCACTTGTTAAGATTTTTTGTCAAACTCCACCAATAACAGTGACTTAACAATGAAAACCACTTGTTAAGATTTTTCGTTAAACTCCACTAATAACGGTAACTTAATAATGAAAACCACTTGTTAATATTTTCACCAAACTCATATCTCTTTCTCTCTTTTTCAGATTGCAAGAGAGATTGCCCCTGCTAAAGACCAAACCCAACAAAGTCCTTCGCCTATCGCTTCACCTAATCGGGAACCAACTTTCCTAGATGAGTCATGCCATAATGGCTAAGGTTTAACGATAAATTTATAGGCTGACAGTGAATCTGGCCACCAAGTGCCGCTTCCTGATGAGGTCCCTCATGCCTTTTGCTTGCAGCTTCTTAGACAATCCTCTAAAATTTTTGCCTACCATTGATTCATCGTCAAGCGATTGGTCGCCCATCACCTGAAGACCTTTACCCCAGACTGCCTTCATTCAAAGATTATCTTGATGTGTTATAGTCTTCAGGGTATGGCGATTATAGTGGCTGAGGCCATTAATACTTTGACTTCAATCTTATCAAAGCCCATTATAAATTAACATTTGGGAAACTTGAGGGAGCTAGGTAGAGATGGCTTCTAGTTTTATTGGCTCATTGAATACTTAAAGGTTCTGAAGTCCACCCAACTGACCAACCACAGTGATCTGTTTAAGAAACATGTGAAGTCCAAATGGACTTAGAAGTTCAAACTACTACAGGTGGTGCATTTGATGGAGGCTGCTGATCTCAGAGTCAAGGATGCCTAAGAGGCTTTGCTCAAGGCGATGCAGGCCCGTGAGGCCATGGTCTTTCAATAAGCTCAAGCCCAGGCCAAACTTGAGGGCTCCATCGCTGCACTATAAACATTCTTTGCATCTATTTCAGTATTTCTTGGGGATTTCTTCTCTGCCCCAGATCTGTGGTTCCTCTTGGGCTGACACCCTACTTGCCTTTTCTTTATATGTAAAAGCTTAGGCGTTAGTTCCCAATTTTTTTATGATCGTTGCATGTCATATTAATGAGAAGGATGTAGTATTTTATCATCGTGTGTTGATTCGTTGCAATATCTTTGTTTATCGTAAAGTTCAAACTTTTACAATTTATGAACCAACTATTTCTCTTCATCTCATTATAAAATATAATAACTCATACAACGAATTGCATCATAATAAAAAACAAACAAATTCTAACCGAGCTCACTTGCCTAGACATGATAAACTTTCAACCATTCGTTGTTAATCTTGAGATATTTATCCTCTTCTATTTTAGAAATTAATCAGTAACCTGAATCGTGTGCCTCCTTTACAATGAAAGCTCCCCTCAATTCCTAGTGAATTTAGGCATTGGCAACCCCCGAATGTGTTTTACCACTACCTTCAAGACTAAATCACCTTCCACAAAAATCCTGGGCCTCACCAAGTTATCATGCTCTTGAGAATTGCTTCGTGTATATTTAGAAATATTTCTTCGCGTTATTTATGTGCTCATCTAGTGCTTCCAACTATACATGCCTACTCCGAGGGATCATGTTGCTTCATAAGGCGTATCAGGCATAAAGGACTTCGAGTTCTACCGGCATAATTATTTCGATTTCAAACACAAGTGAGAATGACGTATACCATGTAGGCTTCCTATTAGTCGTTCGATAGACCCACATGACTGCTGGGATCTTATCATCCCACGATCCTGGGAAGTCTTCCATTGTCTTGGCCAAAATGTTGACCAAGGTCTTATTAGTTTCTTCGACTTGACCGTTTCCCTTAGGATATGCTACCGTTGAGGTATGATGGACGATGGAGTATCTATCTGTAAGCATTGTTCTTCTTTATTGACAAACGGGGTCTCAATATCAGAGAGGATGACCTTTGGAATCCCAAACCTGTAAATAATGTACTCCCTAATAAAGTTAGCCACCACGCTGAAGCACCCTATATCTTTGACTCACTTGAGTCTATATTATATAGGTGCTCATCTAGTTTGGAAATACTGACAAATTGTGTCATATCCTAGTTTGACCAAAAATCCTTTAGACTCTTCATTTTGAATTCCTCAAATTATTCCTAAATATAGAACACCAACACCTCAACTAAGATTGCATTCATGTATTTCATTATTCATAACATTGGTGTGTGGGAGTTAAATCCCATTAAAATAATTTTTTCATAATTTTTAAGATATTTTAAATAATTTCTAAGATTTTTTTAAACAATTTTTAGAAATTTAAAAATTGGCTTTTACAAATGTTATGGGTTGTTTTGTAATTAATAAAAGTTGTTAAAACTTGGCTTGGGTAGAAACCGAAAGCGCTAGATAATATTGTGGGTAAAATTTATATTTCTGTTAAAATAAAAACACGCATTTTAAGTATCATCTCATCCTTACACGTGTTGCACCTGTAACGGTTGGATCTGTGTTTATTTACACTCACATTCCTTAGAGTGATTGAGAACCCTTGGATCGTTTTAATCTATGGCCTGCATACGTTCTTACCTGATCCTTGTCTTTACATTTAAACCAATTAGAGCTTTTATAATCGCGGTGCATTGGTAGCCATTAGATTTCCTTCGATTAAATAATGTTCGTTCATTTTCTTAAGATCTTCCAGATACTTATATTCCCTGTATAAAAGGAGACTTCATCCTTTCAATTCTAACTTTTGGCTCACCTCATTTTTGAGAGGAAAAAAAGAGAGAAGGGAGAAGAGAGAGAGAGAGAGAATACAAACCCTAGCCTAACTCCGACCAAATCTCACCAGAAAATAGTTTTAAGAGTTAAGTTAGTTCTAGATTTGAGAAGAACCATCCTCTCTTGTTCTCAATATCTTGTCCAACAAATCACGTTTTCCAAATCTTATTTTCTTTCATAAAAATTTGAGATTTGTGAGTCTATGATACACTTCACGTTTATCTTAATGGTTTTGATTTCTTCTTTCGAGAAATCTCAAGTTTGTTGGTTGTTTTAAAACTGTTATGTTTTGTTCAAACCCTAAACTAAAAAAATCTTTTCTGATTTCAATTAATAAGATTCCCTCTTGATTTGTGGATAATTTAAAAGATCCAAAGTCTTGAGTTTCAATCAAACTGATTTTAGAAATCTTCATTGCATTTTAGAATCTGTTTGTAATTTGATAATCATTTGGTCTGTAATAAGTGTGTGGATTGCATGCATGTGATTTAGAGCACATCACCACTTACACTTTCACACTACAACACTAAATAGTGGTGGTAGAGAGATTCTGAACATTTTAGTCGATATAAAGCTAAAAGGAGTGGAGTTACAAAGCTGAGAGAACATCAACAACATCAGAGCCTTGGGAGAAGTCAAAAAATGCGAGAGGAGTTGGTATAATTTTCGAACTTAGTTTAGGCTTGATTGTGTGTCTTGATTGGTATATAGTTTGTAACCTGTTACTCTATTTTAGTGGATTTTTACTTTTGAGGTGTAGAGACCTCCGTGGATATTTCCCCAATTGGGTGGGGTTTTACCACGTTAAAATTGTAGTTGTATACTTCATCTTCCTCTCATCCCTTTCTTGAGGCTGTGTTGATTTTATTTCTTTATAAGTTTTGTTTTTCAGAACTGGTAAACCTATACCTTAAGTAACTCGTTCATACTATTTTACACATCATATGTTAAGAATTTTTTTTAAGAAAAGAGTTTCTTCAACAAACTATTCGGAGCTATTTAGATAGTTTAATCTTGTATTAAACGACTTATGTGGTACTTTTTCAATTGGTATCAGAGCTTTGGTTTTTCAAAATTCTTCAGATCTTGAGTTTCTGAAATTATTTTCTCAAAATAAATTATGGACGAGAAATTTGAGAGACTTGGTAACCTGTCCAGACCCCCTCTATTTAATGGAACCAATGTTCCTTACTGGAAAGTAAGGATAGTTGCTTTCATCCAAGGGACTTTGGGAGATGATGTCTGGGATGCTATTGAAAAGGGTTATACTTTTGCTACTACACCAGCCGCTGAAGGAAGTACTGTGAGGATCAGAAAATTATTAAGTGAATTCACTAAAGAAGAGAAACAAACTTCCCTTAACCGTAACAAAAGCGAAAATTAAATATTCATGTCTATCAATGAACACAAATTTAAGAGGATCATTATGTACTACCTCTAAGGAATATATGGGACACCCTAGTGACTGCAAAAGAGGGTGACACCAGAGTTAAAGCTTCTAAAACACAAATGTTAATCCAACAGTACAACTCCTTGATCACGACTGAGATATATTAAATTGACAGACATTGTGACCAAATTTCATGCTAATGGGATTGTATATGATAGAAAGGAAATTGTCTCTAAAATACTAAGATCACTTCCACAAAAATTTGATAATAAGAGATATGTAATTGAGGAGATGGATGATCAAAATCTCACACCTGAACTCCTAAGTATCAAATTGAGAAATGTGGAAATAGAATTAAAATTTAAGAAATGATTTACCCAGTCCCAAAAGAGACAGTCTACTTCCAATCTCATTTTTTCATCTAAGTTGACCACACCTGAACTTAGTATACCTAACAATGACTTAGCCTCTGATGAGGACTATAATTTAGATAGTCTGGATAATCAACTTGACTTAATGTCTAAACAGTTAGAGAAAATTGTGTAAACCTACTTATCCAAACCAATCAAATAATAGGCCTTATGAGAGAAGACAAGACAAACACCAGACTGATAATCACAAGAGACCTGAGAGAGACCTTAAAAATATTGAAGGTTATAGATGTGGAAAGTTAGGACAAATGGCTAGTGACTGTAGAGTTAACTTAAATAAAGTTCAAAACATAATAGGGCTCATTTATGTAAGACTTGGGATGACTTTAGTGAATCTGAAAATGAGGAACCTGAGTCATCTAACACTTTTGACCCTTATATGTCATTTTTTGCTAAGATAATCTATACTAATGATGAGGAATCTGATCGGACTATGGTAACTGATACTGTACCTACTAGTTTATCTTCCTTATTGCTTGAGAATGCTGATAATACTTCAAACGTCGTGTGTATAAGTAAAAGGGAATGCTCTATTATTAATGTCAATAGGTGTGTGAGTCCTAAAAATGAATCGCTAGGGGGCAATGCACACTGCACACTTAGTGACTCCGATAACGATGACCTTCATGACATTCACACACTGCACACAAAAATTCTCAAGAAAAGCACTAGACTTGAATAGATTGTCAAATATCTTACCTAGAATATAGAAACCCTAAGTCATATGATCAAATAGAATGTTGAAGAGTATACTACTCAATGTCTGTAACGCCCCGATCCGGATTAGAGTTACCATTGGAATAACCCGTATCCGAACTGAGGTGTTAAGGGGGAGGGGGATAAAACAGTTTATTAATTTGGAAAATAGTTGCCACATTATACTTCAACAAAACCTTTAATTTCTTTTATTATGAAAAGGCGAGGCCCATATATTGCAAGTTGATATTCATTTAACAATTTAACAAGTAAACCTTTAACAAGATTTAATCCATAAATAGAGCACAAATCCCTGTATTATTACAATTTCCAAATAGTTCTAGTTCAAACCAAATTGTCTTAACAAAACATAATGGATTACAATTCAAAATAAGTCTAAGGATTGAAATCGGTTACAGAGCCTCTAACGACGACTAGCGCTTTGTGCGGCCTTTCCAACGTCCTTACCCGATGTACCACCTGTTGTACCTGGGGGTTTGGGAAATAGGGTATGAGCGAAATGCCCAGTAGGGTGGGAATACTAAGCAATAATTTTCATATCAAAATACTATACATATACAATGCATTTTAGTAATTTCGAAAATCATCATTGTCTCATATTCATTAATTATCATTAATGATTATTTTTGTTAACATTTAACTATGCTAACAATATTCAAGAAGCCTTCATTATATTCAACTAAGTTATCATGTATCTATACTAACAAGATTCTTTAACTTAGTCATAAATGCACCTATATGCAATGCCCTGGGCTACGTGCCCACTCACTCTTAGCATTTTAATATTCCAAGCCAGGAACTTAATCATATTCCACTTATGTCATCCACATAATAATTAATGAATTCTTATTCATTCATTAATTTAAGTTCTGTGAATTTTTCTCATTCCTTACTTAACATTGTTTTTGGGATTTTGCCAACAAACACTCACGGACTTCGTGGCCTCACACCACCGGTCTCCGCCGCCATATACTACTGCAGTTTGTTTGGGGTCTTTCACCACTAGGGACGTCATGCCCTCCTAAATTATTTTCTCTCGGCGTCATCTGAATATCATATCTTTCATGTGTTTAACATTATTCTCAATGTTCACAATTCAACTTATCCGGTTTTGTTATTAAAGCCCGTTATTAGTCTTTGCATCCTACGAGCCGAGGAGGCATTCTAGTGTCAACGCCGAACACTAAAATATACTAAGTCACCTTTACAACACTTTGATTTACCAAAATGCCATCTTATACTTTTATTATCTAAAAAGCATTTCCTTGGCATTTTTCAAGTATTTTTCATGTAAAAACACCATTTAAGTGACTTTTCTCATATTTACCAAATCTGCCACTAAGGCATTTTTTTACCAAAAATTACCTTTTTAAGTTGGTTTTAAGTACAAAAATCATTCTTTAATGCACTACATGTTTCCACCAACATTTAAACCTTTATTAGTGATTTACAACCCATTTTAGCACACTTTTACACATAAAGCCATTTACATAATTATAAGCCTTATTTAACATATTCAAGAGGCTTAAACTAATATTTCAACATATTAGATTTTGGGGCTGTTTTTATGAGATTATTAAACACATATTTAGACCACTATATTTCAATATTAATCATGTTAATGTCAAGACTAACACATACTACATACACTATTTCATGAAAATGGGTCTTCTTCCTTAGAAAACCCAACAAATGCATTAACTAGTCATTTTCTTGTAGCATTCCATTTTCTATGTTTATTTCATGAGATTATTACATTTATAGTATGATTTCAACATATATAATAATCTGAAAATTTATTCTAAACATCATCTTCTCCATTTATCATTTTTCACAAAATGGGTTTTTCATAGCATATGAAAATAAGGGAGAAGAGCTAAAAAGTCACATTTTTCTCATCATCTTGTTCATATTAGCATTTGAAATAAAAGAGTTTAAGAGTGAGGAAAACCCTACTTGGAAATAGGAAGAGGAGAAGGTTGAAGAAGATGGAAGAGGAACACCATAAAACTTCACAAAACCACCACTCAAAGACTCCAAAACCACCTCTGTTTTGCTTCAACAAGCTGTCCTACTTCTTTGGCAAACTTTAATGGAGTTTGAGACCTCCAAAATAGTGCAACAATGGTGGAAAATGGGTGGTAAAATAGACTCACGAATTTAAAAGAGAACCACATTCCTTTGGCTATGGGAAAAGAGAGAAATCTGATGGAAAGAGATGAAGTTTTTGGCTCCAAACCCTCACCCCTCACAAGACTCTTATAAGCCAAAAATAGTTATCTTCCATCCTATAGCCAAAGACTAAGAGCTAGACACTTTCCAAAAGAGTGAAAGAGTTTATTAAGGTCTGAAAATCTGATGGGTGAAAGAGACTACACCACCACATCAAGTCTCTCATTTCTCACACACAAGTTGACACAATAACTAAGGGGTATTTTCGTCACTTTCTCTCTCCTGCCAATTTTTTTGTTTTTTACTTTTAATTTGAGATTCATATTCCTTGCATTTTTTTGGCTAAAAAAATCATATTTACAATAGTCGTTTGACCTCCCGGATTGTCCTCTACAAGACGCGCAAGATCGGGACCTCCTAGCAAAAGTATTTTTTTTCCGATTTTCCTCTTCATAGTAATATTCCTTATATTTTTGTGAGTCAAAAAATATATTCGCAATATTTTTTTTGACCTTCCGAGGTGTCATAAACAATACGCGCAAGAAACGGGACCTCCGCGCAAAACATATTTTTTTTCGATTTTCCTTCGCATGGTAATATTCCTTATATTTTTATGAGTCTAAATATATGGTCGGAATATTTTTTTGACCTTCCGAGGCATCCTAAACAATACGCGCAAAACTAGACTTTCGCTGCGTCGCGCGTCGTAAGACAATTAGTACATAAGTTCGCGTAGCGTTCGTTGCCTGTCCGAATCGCGTGAAACTTAACCAAGGTACTTAAAATAATTATACGAACATAAATCATAACTCATGCGGGAACATGCAACGTAAAAATTTCATTAACGGAGCGTCGCTAAATAAAGGATAATCATGCAAGTACAATTTAAAGGTGCGGGTATTACAATGTCTAACTCATGAGAATGAAACCGAAAATTTTGAACAAAAACTGAAAGAGTTGTCCGACTCAAATGAAATTCTAGAAAAGAAATACAAAGGAACATTGTTAGAATTGGAACAAACAAAAGAAAAGACATCAACAGTCTTCAAAAAATTTGCAAAATTTGAAAATAATTCTAATTGCTTTGAAGACTGTGTTGCTGAAAGTAAGACCAATTCTGATGGCAGAATTAGAATAGGATTTTGTCCTAACTCTAAGACTCAAGCTAAAAACTTTGAAACAATAAAGTTTGTGTCTGGTGGCAAAAGACCTATTGAAACTTGTCCATACTTTCAAAGTTTAAAAAATGAGTTTGATATAAAACAACAAAAGTTAGACATTGGTCAATCATGTAACTTTAAGCATAATTTTGAACGTAAGGCTAAATACGTATGCCCCTATTCGACAAGATGATTCGTCATTTCATCCTGTGCCAAATAGGAACAATACTAAAGCTCAAAACCTAGACAAGCCTTCGAATAAAATTTTTCCTAAGGTTATGAGTTCTACGTGCCATATTTATTGCTCCTATTGTGATGTCTATGGATATTCCCTTGATGGTTGGTATTCTAAGCGTCTATGTAATCTAGTATATAACTCTCTTGTTTACCATAACTTCAAATATTCTAGGAGAAGCCAAAATAACTATGTCCTTCCTCGACAGCCAGACAAGAATTCTAACTATCGAAATAGAAAGAGAAGGACTAATACTAAAAGACCATCAACAAGAAATAATACTAGATTCATTTCTAAACCAATTGATCAAACTTTTTATAATACTAATAAATCTGCGTAAAAAATTGTTTAAAGAAAAGACTCGCAAGTTTTATCAAATACGAGCTAATAAGCGCAAATTCAAAAGTAGAGAAATTTAGGTCAATAAAGATTATTTATTACCCCAGTTGAAATGAAACATTGTGATCAGTGATTTTAAAGCTGAACACATAACATCTGGATGGTATTTAGACTCTGGATGTTCCAAACATATGACCTGGAATGATTTCAAACTTTTAAACAATACTAACTTCTCCGGAGGAAAAGTCTTGTTTGGAGATGGTGTATCAGCCCAGATCAATGGTAAAGGAACACTCCATGAAGAAGGATTACCCATTCTTGAAGATGTTCTCTTTGTAAAAAGTCTTAAAGCCAATTTACTAAGTATATCATAGTTTTGTGACTCAAACCATACTGTCACTTTTTCAAAGAATAATTGCAAAATTTTAAATGAAAAAGGTGATTGCATTATTATAAGACTCCGTACTCTAGATAACTGTTACACAGTCAATCCAAGTACAGAGGTTTGCGACATTGCCATAATGGATGACAATGGGATATGGCATAATAGGTTGGATGACATTAACTATGACAGTCTTAGCAAATTTTACTCTCAATAGATAGTTAGAGGTTTTCCCAAGATTAAACCCATTTCAAACATCATATGTGGTCCCTATCAAGAAGGAAAAATTGTTAACGCTTCCCACAAGAAAATTAAAGAAGTTCTATCAACTAAACCTCTAGAACTCATCCATAAGGACCTAATGGGTCCTTCTCGTACTGTTATTCTTTGTGGAAACAGTTATATCTTAGTTATGGTTGATGACTTCACTCGATTTACCTGGGTTGTTTTTTTAAAACACAAGTCAGAAACTTTTCGTAAGTTTTTAAAATTCTTAGTTAATATAGAAAATGAAAAGGATTCCCAAGTAGATAGAATTCGTAGTGATAGAGGAGGATAATTCATAAATTTAGGTGTCATCGAATATTATGACTATAATGGTTACAAACATGAATTTAGTGCCCCTAAGACACCTAAAAAAAATGGAATTATTGAGCATAAAAATCGTAGTCTTCAAGAAATGGCCCGTGTGATGATTCATGCGAAGAACCTGCCTATATATTTTTGGGTAGAATCCATTCGTACAGCCTGTCATATAATCAATTGAGTTTACTTGAGGAAAAATACCAAACAAACATCCTATGAGCTTTGGTAATAGAAGAAACCTAACCTAAAATAATTTAGAACCTTAGGTAACACCTGTTATGTCTGTAAGGACAAAGAACATCTGTCTAAATTCGAAATCATAGGATACAAAGCCATTTTCTTAGGATATTCTCCAAATAGTAGAGCCTACCATGTCTACAATCTTCGTACCAAAACCATGATGGAATCTATTAATGTGGTTGTAAGTGGCACTAATATAGAAAGTAAGATCAAAGAACCAACTATTGTAGATGAGTCCGAAAACATTTTAAATGATGATTCTTTAGAAATAGTTGAGTCCTTACCAACTGAGACCACTGAAGTACCTAACTGGGTTTCCAAAGATCATCCTTTAGATAATGTGGTTGGTAATCCTACTGAGCCTGTTCGTATAAGATCTCAACTTCGTAAGATTGCTCATTTCGCATGCTTTGTATCTCTTATTGAGCCAAAGACTGTAAATGAAGCCTTGAATGACACTTTATGGATAAGTGCTATACGGGAGAAACTTTTTCAATTTGTCATTCATGATGTATGGTATCTTGTACCCCGACTTGAAAATAAAAGGATTATCCGCACACGATGGATTTTTAAAAATAAAATTGATGAATCTGGGATGATTATTCGGAATAAAGCAAGACTAGTTGCCCAGGGCTACTATTAGATTGAAGGAATAGATTTTGATGAAACTTTTACTCCTGTCACTTATCTCGAATCTGTTTGCTTATATTTTGCAATATATTATCATTTGAATTTCTCTCTATATCAAATGGATGTTGGATCTTCTTTCCTTAATGGCATCTTGACTGAGGAGACCTACGTAGAATAACCCAACGGTTTCATTGACCCTCACCATCCAAATTATATTAATCGTCTTAAAAAATCTCTTTATGGGTTAAAACAATCTCCTAGAGCTTGGTATGAACGTCTATCCACCTTTGTTTTAGATAACAATTTTAGGAGAGGGGGGAATGATCAAACCTTATTTGTCAAACATTTTGACAACAATATTACTATAGCCCAAGTTTATGATGACGATATCATTTTTGGATCCACCTCCCCTTTAGAATTTAAGGCCTTATCGGACATTATGCACAAAGAATTTAAAATGTCACTTATGGGGGAGTTATAATTCTTCTTAGGACTCCAAGTTAAACAAAACTTAGATGGCTTATTTGTATCACAATTTAAATACGCTTTAGAGAATGTCAAGAAGTTTGGCCTAGATATAGCAAAATAAGCTAGGACTCTTATGAGTACTTCAGTCAAACTTTCTAAAGATGAGAATGGTAAATCCATCGATTCTACCTTATACCGTAGTATGATAGGAAGCTTACTTTACCTTACTGCCTCCCATCCTCATATCATGTACTCTGTCTGCGTGTGTCCCCGATATCAAAATAATCCGAAAGAGAGTCATCTATTATGCATCAAAAGAATTATCAAATATATATAAGGCACTCTAAACCTAGAACTTTGGTACATTAAAGACACTTTTATTACTATTATAGGTTACACCGATGCTGATTGGGCCGGTTATTCCGATAATAGTAAGAGTACTTCAGGAGCATGTTACTACATTGGTAACAATTTTATAGGATGGAGTGGTAAAAAATAAAACTACACTTCCTTGTCTACTGCCGAATCCGAATATATTGCCGCAGGAAGTTATTGTGCTCAATTACTTTGGATAAAACAAATGTTGAAAGATTAAGGTAGAACTGAAGATAAGTTACATCTCTATTGTGACAATCAAAGCGCGATAAATATTTCTAAAAATCCAGTTCATCACTCTCATACCAAACATATTAAAATCAGATATCATTTCATACGCGAGTTAGTTGACTCTAAGGAGTTAGAAATTAATTACATGCCTAATGAATTACAATTAGCTAACTTGTTCGCTAAACCTTTGGATTATCTTCGATTTTAATCTTTGGGCAAATCTATTGGTATGGTTATGGAAGAATAATGATTTAGTGTTTCATACTTATTTTCTTTATCCTTTGTCCATTTGAGACAAAATGGGGGAGAAATTCGAGTCTTCTTGGATATTCTTGTTTTATTCTCAACTAAAAAGCTTGAACTTAGTCATCTCCTTTTCAAGAATCGATACCTTCATTTACATAAGATTTTTGATCGGATATTGGTCCGTAATTAGTGGAGTTATGTAATTTTCTTTTTCTAGGATATTGGGTAGATAGAGTTTTTGTTTAGGAATATGATTTTCTTATTTCTTTTGTATCCCTACGAGTCCTCGATGACTCAAAGAAGATTTTGTCTTATATTTCCAAAGGGGGAGATTGAAGCACCCTATATCTTTGACTCACTTGAGTTTATATTATATAGGTGCTCATCTAGTTTGGAAATAGTGAAAAAATTGAGTTATATCCTAGTTTGACCAAAAAGCCTTCAGACTCTTTATTTTGAATTCCTCAAATTGTTCCTAAAGGTAGAACGCCAACACCTCACCTAAGATTGCATTCATGTGTTTCATTATTCATAATACGGGTGTGTGTGAGTTAAACCCATTAAAATAAATTTTCCTTAATTTTTGGGATATTTTAAATAATTTCTAAGATTTTTTAAACAATTTTTAGAAATTTAAAAATTGGCTTTTACAAATGTTGTGGGCTGTTTTGTAATTAATAAAAGTTGTTAAAACTTGGTTTGGGTAGAAATCGAAAGCGCTAGATAATATTGTGGGTAAAATTTATATTTCGGTTAAAATAAAAACACGCGTTTTATGTGTTATCTCAGCTTTACACGTGTTGCACCTATGATGGTTGAATCTGTGTTTCTTTACACTCACATTACTAAGAGTGATTGAGAACCCTTGGATCATTTTAATAAATGTCCTTCATGCGTTGTTACCTGATCATTGTGTTTACATTTAAACCATTAAGAGCTTTTATAATCGTGGTGCATTGGTAGCCATTAGATTTCCTTCAATCAAATCATGTTTATCCATTTTCCTGAGATCTTCCAGAGACTTCTCTTCCCTGTATAAAAGAAGTCTTCGTCCTTTCAATTCTACCTTTTAGCTCACCTCATTTTTGAGAGGAAAAAAGAGATAAGAGAGGAGAGAGAGAAAGAAAAGAAAAAGAGAGAGAAAATACAAACCCTAACCTAACTCCGGCCAAATCTCACCAGAAAATAGTTTTAAGAGTTAGTTAGTTCTATATTTGAGAAGAGTCATCCTATCTTATTTTTAATCTCTTTTCCAACCAGTCACGTTTTCCAAATCTTATTTTCTTTCATAAAAATTTGAGATTTGTGAGTCTGTGATACACTTCATGTTTATCTTACTGATTTTGATTTCTTCTTTCGAGGAATCTCAATTTTATTGGTTATTTTAAAACTGTTATGTTTTGTTCAAGCCCTAAACCAACAAAATCATTTTTGATTCAGTTTTTGAGAGTACTTAGACTTTGATCTAGTTAAGATCTTGATTGGGGATTTACACTTTCAACCATTTCACATTTTATGAAATATTTGTAAATATTTTTGAATAAGGAAAGTGTTTAGGATATTGGATCTTTTGTATAGCAAGATTCCCTCTTGATCTGTCGATAATTTAAAAGATCCAAAGTATTGAGTTTCGATCAAACTAATTTTAGAAATCTTCATTTCATTTTAGAATCTGTTTGTAATTTGATAATCATTTGGTCTGTAATAAGTGTGTGTGGGTTGCATGCATGTGATTTAGATCACATCACCACTTATACTTTCACACTACAACACTAAACAATGTTGGTAGAGAGATTCTGAAATTTTGAGTCGACGTAAAGTTAAAAGGAGTGGAGTTACAAAGCTGAGAGAACATAAAAAACATCAGAGCCTTGGGAGAAGTCAAAAAATGCGAGAGGAGTTGGTATAATTTCTGAACTTAGTTTAGGCTTGATTGTGTGTCTTGATTTTTATATGGTTTGTAACCTATTACTCTATGCTATTGGATTTTTACTTTCGAGGTGTAGAGACCTCCGTGGATGTTTCCCCAATTGGGTGGGGTTTTACCACGTTATGATTGTACTTATATACTTCCTCTTCCTTTCATCCCTTTCTTGAGGCTATGCTGATTTGATTTCTTTATAAGTTTTGTTTTTCAAAACTAGTAAACTTATATCTTAAATAAATCGTTGATACTTTTTTACACATCTTATGTTAAAAAAATTATTTTAAGAAAAGAGTTTCTTCAATAAACTGTTCGAAGACATTTAGATAGTTTAATCTTATATTAAACAACTTAAGTGGTACTTTTTTGCGCACCTGCAGTAGCACTCTTGAGTGGTATCGTCTCAGCCCACTTTATAAAATATTTTGTTGCCACGAGTATCCAGACCTTCCCCCTCGAAGATAGGTGTTTCCCCCCTACTAGGTCAAACGCCCAAGTATGGAATGGGTAAGGGGTGGACAAATAATGTAAGTCCATCAAAGGGGCATGGATCATGTTAGCATGTAACTGCATGCCTTGCATTTTAGCACGAACTCAGTAGAATCCTTCTCCATAGTTAGCCAATAATAACCCAAGGTCATTAGTTAGTCATATAGCTTTGCTCCTCCAATGTGAGATGGATCATGAGCTTGTTTCAAAACTTCCCATATTCTAACTACCTCTTGATCTCCCCCCTCCAATTCGAATCACCTCACATGTGTAGGATTGATTGCACAACCGATAGGGTTGTTCTTCGCTGGATCACCACAGTAGTTGTATCAGGTTTCATAGACAATTTCTGAGCAATGGTGACATAGGCATCATCATGTCTATTCATCTTTCTAAGATGCCTTATTATCTTTACCTGATGAAATCGATTGACCAACCGTTGGATGATCATTCTATAAGGCGCTAAACTGAGGTGCTTCGATGCATATTTCCCGTTCACTTATTGGACCACCAAGTTTGAATCGCTTTTGATGCATAGTGAATGAATGCCCCTTCGAAGGCCCTCTAGCAACTCTGATACCAATGCTTCATATTCTTCTTCGTTGTTAGAGCAAGGGAAATCCAATTTGTAGGAAAGGAAAAATTCTTCCTTCCCTTTAGAAAAGATAACCCCTTCCCCTCATTTCTTTCCCTCTGAATAACTATTGAAATACATCGTCCATTCTTGAAGGTTGGCATCCAGAAAATTCACCTGCAAGTCGCTTCCTGGAATGCTTTCTCGGGGTGGCTTAAATACCCCATATGGGAAAATCGCCAATAAATCCGTATACACTTGGCTCTTGATCGTGCGAGGGACCACACATTTCAAGTCATACTCTGAAAGAATGAGGAACCACCTAGATGCTCTTCCAATTAAAATAGTTCTTACCAACAAAAACTTAATTGGGACACATCTTGTCATAATGTGAATTGTGAAAGATAGCATGTAATGTTTAGGTTTTTGTGCTACGCAAACTAAGGCTCGACAATGTCTTTCTACATTACTGTACCTTGCCTCTGCTCCATGTATTATCCTGGTCAGGTAGTATACTGACCTTTTTTCCCATTAGCCTCCTGCGTCAAGAGATCTCTGATGGAACTGGTGGTAAATGTGAGGTAGAGTTTCAACGATATCCCTGCTCTTGGAAGTACTACACCATAATGGATATTTTGTAACTAATAGATTATTTAATTCATAAGTGTTATAAACAATTACAAAATTTACAACGATTTTGGACACTTACAAAGGTTGTAAGTGTTCAAATCCGCTGAAAATTTGTGATTTTATTGAGCGAAAACGTAAAAATGTTAAATAATCTCCTAAAAAAGTGTAAAGAGACAATTTACCTCCATCGTTATTTCCCTCGTCACAGATTGCTTCCCCCGTCTCCAAAATTTTCCCTTCATCGTCTATTGAAATCACACAAAAATATTCCTTGTAAATAGGTATAATGCTATATTTGCAAACAGGTATAACGATTTAGGGATTCTATGGTATGGATTTCTATTGTTTTCGATACGTTTCTCTATTTTTGATATTTTTCTCTAATATTCTTGTTTTGATGTGCGATGGTGGTTTTATAGTCATTTTTATAGCTATCTCAATATGTTTTGTTCTAATCGCGAACCAATATCCCAATGTTGGTGGATTCATCACAGACCTAGGTCCATTTTCCATATCGCAATGTTTGGTCTTCGATGTTTATGTGTTTTTACATTTTCCCAAGTTATATTTTTATTTTTTCAATCTACAGAGAAATCACAAATAGGGTTCAATCGCAAATAAGTATAGCTCTCTTTCTCTCTCTCTCTCCTCTCTCTCTCTCTCTCTATATATATATATATATATATATATATATATATATATATATATATATGGCCCTTGGTGTTGTGTTAATACATGCATTACCCTTGGTGTTGTCTTAATGTCATTCTTAAGGTACATAAATGGCCCTTGGTGTTGTCTTAATACATGCTTGACCCTTTAAACCTACCTACCATTGCATTTTATTAGCTAATCGGCACTTGCAGGTTCTTTATCACCTGCCATTACATAAAGCTCTTCTAGTAAATATGTTGGGCGTACTACGAAGTGTTAACAAACTTCGATTTTACAGGAGATGGGGTTGTTATAGATAATTTCTATTTTCTAGCTCTGTGACTGCATATGTATATTGTGTGGAGCATCTAAAAATGTATTGGGTACTGGTATCTACCAAATAAATAGTGAAATGTATGCAATGTAGTATGAGTGGTAAGGATTTGAGTTTCTTGATACTTGCAACTTTATTTTTTAGGTGATCTTTTTAGTGACTTTTTTTATTTGATTATCCTTAGTTATAGGAAGTCATTTTGTGTAATAATGATAAAAGGAATAGTAAAAGATAACTTTCAACTCCTTATATATTCATATCTCCCCAAATGTGGTATTATAGTCTCAAATGTGGTATTGTTGTGCAACCGAGTTGTGTATGCTTTTGTATCACCACTTAGGAAAAATCACGGTGTGTGTGTTATGGACTTGGTAAGTGACTACTTGGACAAGTGATCCTATACCACTTCACTATTAAACAATTTCTAATATCTAGTAGACCTTTCACAGGATTCCACATTGTCATCTGTCAAAACAAGAAGAATAAAAGAATCTTTTAGCATTCCCAAGAAAGTCTTTGATGGTAGAACAAGAAGAACAAAATAATCTTTTGGCTGCAAGTTCTTCCCATATTGGAGCCACCCTTTTTCTTTCTATATATATTTTAATGTTGTCCATTTTTCTAAGGTATGCTTATTGTCATTATTATTTTTCCCCAGGCCATGCTTGCGCACCCTGATAAAAATATGAGAAGTCCAATAGCAAGAGAACCATTTAAAAAATTTCAGTGTGCATACGAGGTAAGGAGTATGGGCTTTTAGATTAATTACTTTTTTTAAAGAGACTTTAGTTGTGTTTCTTCATGGATGCCTTAAATGAAGTTTTGGTTTTGGCCAGATTCTTTTCGATTCTACAAAGAAAATAGACTATGATGAGCAACTGAGGAAGGAAAAATCCAAGAGTATCCTTCAAAAGTCTCTTAGTACTTCACATCGGGTATATTTATGTGGGGTTTCTTTCTTGTTTAAGTGGAAGTCTCCCTCTTTTCATTAGATTTTACTGCGTGGTTTGATGCGAAGGATAAGAAGATTATTGTTTATTCTTTCACCTTTTACATTTTACAAGTTCAGATTCTTATATAAATAAACTATGGTACTGAGGTATTCAGGGTTCATTAGAGAATTTCAGTATTGTTTCACAATCTTCATGATCAGACAGTTGGATATATGACATGTTCTATTTTTAGTTGGTATGTGTAGTTCAAGTTTTCCCATCTTATAACAAAGAAAACCAATCGATTAGCAAATATCTACTAAATGTTGATATTTGTCAATATTCTAAAAAGAAATAGGCGGCAGGCTGATGGCCGATGTTAATTTTCATCCGCTCTTAACATTACTTACACATCTTTCAAGTCCTATACATAAATAAAAGATTGTTAACACGAAGACACATAATAAAAATATTACACACAAACATTTTGTGCAATTGATATTTGATTCCTAAATTTTTCCTCCCCCACCCACCCATAGATCAAAAAACACTGTTTTATTTTGGTGGTGAGGGTACAAAAGCGCAACCCTTTGTTGTATGACAATGTTATACTGCATCCCTCATCGACCATATGTCTTTTTAGTTTTAGTTCATGAACTGGAATGGGCTAATTTCTTCGTAATAACTTGCCTTTTCACTAATCTGAAGATAATATAATTTGAAAATTATTTAAACACACCTCCATAATAAGTAAGATGGGCCTGATTATTGCTCTGAAGAGTCATGGCGTATATAGTGTACTAAATGTGGCAGTTCACACATTTGGGTTTGGACCAATAGGACTAAGGTTAAGGAAAGATGGCGTCAGGTTGGGCTTTTTTTTTTGGGGGGGGGGGGGGGTGTTAAATTTGCGTTCTCCCGTTATGTCTATACTTGATGTAAATGTATATGAATTGTTTGGATTTGGATTGCTATCAATATCATCAATCCAAGGATGGATATGGATGGGTCGAATACAAAGGATCTCTGGTCTTTGATGGACCTCAAAAGGTATATTTCTTTCCAAGAAAAACATGTTTAGCATTTGTTTGCTTGTTTAATAACTTTGATGCATGAGAATGTATTGTAGGGATTCTTCTAGGATTAACTTCCTTTTTCTCGATCCTGATTCCTGGCGTGGTGTTGAATAATTTGCTCTGTTCATTTATGATACTACTGTCTATTTGATTCATTTTTATTATACGGCATCTATTGGTACACACTATTCATTTTGCTGCGTGTGTTTTTACCATTTAGGTGGAAATTCCACGTTCTTTTGTCTGTGATGAGAGCAGGATCTTTGATGTGTTAGGATGGGCTATTTGTTAGGTCAGTGGTTTATAGACGTATCTTAGTAATATATGTACTTGTATTGATCTATAGTTTTAAAATAGAACCATAAATTTTCAACAGTAATAAGAACATGGAATAGCCTACCCCAACTTAATCCCAACCCCTAATTTTGTTATGCGATACATAGGTACTAGGATTCCAAAACAATTCATTATTAGTGGAAATTAATACCTTTTCCAAATTTTAATGTAGTGATACTAAGGGCATGCCAAAACCAGCTATTGAGTGTTGAATAGTAGCAATATCTTTTATTCCTATGAATTCTGGGTACCATTTGGATTGATTAAGCTTAAAAAATTTGAACTTTGATGGAACTTATATAATTATCAAGATCAAACACTCTGTATTTGCATATAAACATTGAACTTCGGGAACAAAAAATGAATTAATGAACATGTATGTTTTCAACAACATACTTTTTTGTATTTAGCTCTTTTTGGGTTTTTAAGTTGAAGTTCAAATTTTGTTATGCTCTACGAATAAGCTAAATTAATATATCTATGTGATATATGATATGAAGCCGCTGCGATCCAGTGCCGAGAAGATGACGGAGGATGGCAGTGCCGATGTTTCCTTCAAATCTGAGTTTTGGATCCATTTCATTTTTGGTACTTTTTTTATTTGTCGTGATTTTAGTTAAACATTGATGGATAACCTAATATAAGACGACCAAATAACTACAAATTATATGCTTGCCCTTTCCTTTGTTAAACTTAGCTACACCAATATTTCACCTCTAGCAAAAGCCATCGTAAACTATCAATACTATATATATATATATATAAGCCAGGAATATTTTTTATTCCATGTGATATGCCAATATGTTGTCACTTTCTTACTTTTGTGGTTTCTTTATTATACAGCAAGATGTTCTAGAATCCTACAGCTATAGAGACTGGTGTGAGTCCCAAATATTGGGTTTGAGCTTGGAGACAGTTTTTGAATCTCTGTTTTCTTTAGAACTTCTGAACCAGACATTTCATTTACTATTTTGATGGGTTGCAGTTAAATTTACTCAAAACTTTGCATTGCATATTGTAATCGGGGGATTATCATTTTCTTTATTTGTATTCCTGTAGGCTAGAATTTGACAAAGAATATGAATATGGTGTTATCCACAAAAATGGATAAGATGGTTACTCGAAGATCATTTGGAAAAGAGGGAGATTAATGAATTGATATGCTTTTTGATTGATTTGTATAAATACATAGTTGTATTATTACATTGATGTGTGTATTGATGGATTTGTAGTAGAAATGCAAAGTTTTGATTCTTGCTAAGTATTTGCTTCTGTCCTTGTTGAATCTCGATGGGAATAGGTTTTAATAATATATATATTTTTAATATGTTTTCAGTATTGCAAGTGTTTTAAACAATTGCAAATGAAACATTTTGTCCCTTACCTTTTACTATTTGTAAATGTTTTTAACCGTTACAAAAAATAAATCTTTTTTAATTTACAAGTGATTGTAACCGTTGCAAAACATAAATTCTTACTAAATTTTGCAACAGTTTAGAACACATGCAAATGAAAACTTTTCAAGTGTTTCAAACACTTTCAAAATTTTCATTTGCAAGTAAATTTGCAATAGTTTTGAACACTTACAAAAAATTTTCAACATGCTGATTTGAAAGTGTTTTGAACACTTGCAAATGCCAATTTCAAGTGTTTAAATCACTTGAAAATTCCCTATTTTGGTGTGGTGAGGAATCATCGTTTATGGATAAGTGAGCAGATTCTTTAATTTAGCCAAAGACTCCTGGTGAGATTCCTCCCATTTGAATTTCGTTCCCTTTCGTAGTAGCTCCATCAGTGGGTGAGTTATTTCGGCTAGTCCTGGTACAAATCTCCCAAGGTAGGAGACTTTACCAAGGAAACTATTGAGCTCCTTCATCGTTCTTAGACATGGCATTTCCAGGATTGCTCGTTGCTTGTCTTGGTCTATCTGTAATCCCTGCTGATCCACCACAAACCCAAGAACTTCCCACTTGTGACCCCGAAAGCATACTTTAGTTGATTCATCTTCAGTTTGTTCTTTCTTCAGCGAATGAACACCCTCCTCATTTCATCTAAATACGAATCTTCCTTCTTTGACTTGATGAACAAATGATCGATATAAAATTCCAAAAACTTGTGAAAGAAGTCATGGAAAATGGCCATCATCGTCCTCTGGTACGTCGCCCCAACATTCTTTAACTCGAAGGGCATTACTTTGTACATAAAGTTACCCAACGAGGTCCTGAACATCGTCTTCTCTGCGTCTAATGTATCCATATTGATCTGGTTATATCCCACATACCGACCAATAAATTGTACATCTCATGACCCGTCGTTATATCAATCAAGCTATCGATGGAGGGTAGAGGAAACTCATCTTTCGAGAAGGCTCTGTTAAATTCTCTATAGTCCACACAGATCCTTATTTAACTCTTCTCCTTCTTCCCCACTGGGATGATGATTGATAGCCAAAGTGGATGTTCTATCGGTTCGATGAAACCTTCCATTAGTAATCGTTCCACCTTCTCTTTGATTTTTAAATCCAGCTCCTATTTGTAAGTTCTTGTGGCTTGCATCGTCGGTATGGCTGAAGGCATAACGTTGAGCTTGTCGGAACTTACTTATTTATCTATCCACTTTATCTCTGTGTATTTCCATGCAAAATCGTCCATATATTCCTGAACTAGCACAACCAAGGCCCCCCATTTCTCCTTGCTCAGATCTTTCGAAATGAATATTGGCCTTGGGTCTTCTTCTTCATCAGCTAAGTCTACCTGCTCTAGTTTTTGCACTTGTGGATTCGACCAATCTGTCATATACTTTGGCTCTTCTCCCACTTCCTATACAAACTCTTGTATGTTAGAGTTGTCAATGGCCAAGAAGTTGGACAACAACTAATGGTGTTCTCATTCAAAAAATTCAAAAACCTCAGCTTTGCAATGATTTCAGGCCTATTAGTTTATGTAATTTTTGTAAAAAAATAATTACAAAAATTATGAATAATAGAATTGGTCACTTGCTTCCAAAAATTATTATAAAATCTCAAGCGGGGTTTGTCAAAGGACGTAATATCATGGACAACTTTCTGATGGATCTAGAACTGATGTCAAACTTCAACAAAAAAGTGCGAGGATCAAATGTTCTAATTAAACTGGACATGTCAAAGCTGTATAATAGGGTTTCTTGGCTAAGCACTATCAAAGTTTTTCGAGCATTTGGATTTTTTGAAACTTGGATTGATATAGTATGGCTGGCTATTTCTAATTGCTAGTATTCTATTTGTGTTAATGAAAAATCATGCGGATTCTTTAAATCTAATTGTGGAGTCCGTCAAGGTGACCCCTTCTCCCGAAGCTTATTTATTATTGTCACATAAATTCTTTCAAGAGGACTTCACAAACTTTTTACGCAACAAAGAGTGAAAAAATTTCAATTCCAATTGGTTGTGATATCATTTCATCTCTTTCCTTTGCTGATGACTGCCGTATTTTCACGAATAGAGACAAACAGAGCCTTAAATGCTTACGGGAATTCCTGGGTACATACGAGATAACAGCGGGAAAGCTTATCAACAACAGTATTTCGTCATTCTCTTGCTTAGATTCAACTTCCAACTCACGCTACAACATCATTAAGAACGTTACTAGTTTCGTTGAAAAGAATTTGCCAATTTATTATTTGGGTGAACCGCTATTCTCGGGCTGAAAATCAGCACACTTATTTCGTCAGCTGGAGGAGTCTCTAATTCAGAAAGTTTCAAAATGGTTCGGTAAAACTCTTACTCACAGTGGAAGACTGGTACTGCTTAAATCAGCATTACAGTCTATGTGTTTTCACATATTATGTATTCTCGATCCTCTGGCTTCAGTTATTAATCGGTTAGAAAGAAACTTTGCATCATTAATTTGGGGTGCTAAAGGTGACGAGTTAAAGCATAAATAGGTGCAATGGCAACACATGTGTCTTCCTTATTCAGAAGGTGGAGTGAATGTTAAAAATTTATCAGATATTGTTAAGGCATACTCTTATAAGCTATGGGCTTCCTTTTATAAAGGTAGTAATATATGGGAAGACTTCATGCACAGAAGATACCGAATCCTTGGCGGGCTTAATTATTTTGGTTCACCTTCATTCTCCAGCCTAGCATGGCTTAGAATGCAAAAATCATGGGATATCTACCATGACAATACGTATATTGATAATCCATTGGTATGGAAGTTAACCTCGAATGGAATTTTTTCATTAAAAGTGGTTTGGGATCTTGTTCGTTATAGAGAATGCAATCTCTTTTCTTTCTCAGTAATTTGGCTTCCCAAAATTCTCCCTAAAGTCTCTTTCTTTATGTGGCGTCTTCTTCAAAAGGAAATTCCATTGGACCCATGCTTGAAGAAAATACACATTCTTTTAGCGTCAAAATCTCGATGCTGCACTATTCCACTTGAAGAAGATTTTGATCATCTTTTAGGCTATGGTCCTCTTGCTCAAGATGTATGGAATTTTTTTAGGTATTATGGGGTATAGGTTTATTTTCTCATATCTCAAAAGATTTCTCATGAATTTGTGGTTACATTCTAGAGGAAAAAAATAAAAGCCTTGCTCTCTATTATTCTTCCATGCTACATTTGTTGGAGGATTTGGTGTTCAAGAAACAAAAAGGAATTTGAGGTTGTCGATATGAAAGCGTCTAAGATTATAGATCTTGTTCATGAAGATATGAAAATTTCATTTAAAGCTAGACCTTACAAGGGCCCTACAACTAGTTATTTGTTAGGTTTCATTTCAGACTTTTCTATTTCTAGCTTGTAAGCCATTTGTGAAGGGCTTTCTTCACGGAAATAAATAAAATGTTTATTTACAAAAAAAATAATAATAAAATGATCATTCATTGCCCCTGTTGGTCTATCAAGAAACATTCATACTCCGGGTTAGCCTTTTCACTAGCTTCTCGACCATTTCCTTCGACTACCTGCTCACACCCTCAAAGGAGGTAAATCACTCTTCCATCCTCCGTGATTTTCTTCTTACATTTCCTTCTTTCTATTATGACGACCTTCCTCTTTCTTTCCCTCGAAGCTTCTTCCAGCCTACTTCTCGAAAACCTGCTCTGAACACTCTATCAGTGGGCCTTATGCTCCATCGAATTCATCCTGGGCCTCATTATATCTCTAAGCTTCTTTGGGAGGTTTTGATCCTTGGATCATCAAGGTGAAACACCTCAGCCACTTCCCTTCCTCTTGAACCTTCGCCACTTTGGCCCTTTACGGGTCCCATCCGTTCTTTGATGGAGGGAACTCTCACTCCTTCCATCCTTCTTGTTAATACCCTAGAATCTTCCTCCAGCTTTGTGTAGAAAGTTGCGTCAACCAAGTGAGCTTCTTTGGTGGAAAAAGGCTTATTCGTTTCACGTATAATGATTTTAGTCCCTTTTACATTTGCCTTTGTTCATTGGTGATATGTCGAAGGGACTAAACCATGGTTATGCATCCACGCCCTTCCTATCAGAAGGTGGTACGAAGTAGCACTTTTAATCACGTGGAATTTGATTGTGAATTAAGGTTCCCCATCACAATCCCCACATTCACATATCTAATTGACTTGGATGATTGGTTATCGTAGCCATAAATTACCAAAGGCATTGGTATCAATCTTTCCTCTGAAATGTTGGCAATCTAGAAAGAACTGATAGGCATGATGTTTATTGATGCTCCCCCATCCATCAAGGCCCTTGAAAAACTCACCTCGTTAATACTAGTCATTACGTTATGTGGGAATCTCATAACCAAATCAACATCGCTAAAGGTCACTTCAGAAAAAAACTTCCTCACCAACTTGGCCATGGGTCCCTTCCACCTCAGCGATGGTATTGCGTTCTTTCGTGCAATGTCTAGAATCGTTTGTGTTATCTCTAATCGGCTCTCTTTTGGCATCCCCACTTAGTCGAGAACTATAAGAACTTGGGTGACTACGAAATAGCTTGGTACTCCAACCCTTGGTCTATATCTTATCCTTATAAGTTGTACACATCTTCCATATCACTTGCACTATCTTCATCATAAGCTATCACCACATTAGCCATCCCTCTGGTACAGTTCTCCAACTTATCCTCAAAATATTCTCGTTGGATCTCGAGTCCTCTTGCTTCTCACTCAACCTCCCCATCATAAGAAACTAAAAAGTTTGTGCCATGTGATGGCAAGGGATTAGCGTTAACATTCTCCTGTGGGGTCTGCAAAGTCCCCATCTTCATATCCTTGCTGATGATTTTCCTTAGCGTGAAGCAAGTTTTCGTTGGGTGACCCACCTTTCGATGGATTTGTTAGTATTTGGGATCATCTCTCGTTACGACATATGGTTCCAAGGCTAGAATGCCATTGGGTTCATACATCGTTCCCCCTTAGACTATGGAATTGTAACAACTGATAGCCTCCTCGAAAATTCAAAGTAGTGGCGGTGGGTCCTCTCTGTCCCTACCAAACTTTTGTTATTGTCTTTCTTTGGTTGCTTAGCCCCTTCTCTAGCATCGGTGTACCCTACCTGTGTGTGTGTGTGGGGGGGGGGGGGGGAGGGGATGGCCCCGTGCTGTGACGGGATGTATCGGTTGCCTAAACATCACAGGCACTGCGACGTGATTTGGCCGAACAACTAGCGATATATGTCTTACCGCCTTTAGAAAAGTCGTGAAAGTTCCTTCATGCATTTCATTGATGAGATGTCAGATGTACTCTGGGAGCAAACCTTCAGCACAAAGATGCAGTATTTTGGACTCCTTGTCCTCTTCTCTTATATCGAGGGACCTCTCCTTAAACCTTTGAACGTATGATACCACATCCTCTCCCGGCCGTTGCTTCTCCTTACCTAGTTGGGTTAACTCGAACTCATCTTCTTCCAGAAAAAACTTCTGAACGAATAGCACGTGCATTTCCTCCCACATTGATACACTTTTAGGTGACAAATGGGAGTACCAGGTGTAAGCTTTATCGGTTAAATATTTGGAGAACTCCCTCAACCTAAGCTTCTTATTGTTATAGTGAGCCCCTAGATGTTCGATGAAGTGTTTGATATGTTCCTTCGGGTTCCCCCCTTTTCCTATGTACTTAACAAATATGAAAGGAATTTAGTCCTTTGGGTAAGGCTCATCGTTGCATTCCTGGGGATAAGGAGTACGAAAATCATTATATACCAATGCTACCTCGCTGGATGATTGCGAGGAAGCTGTTATCATTTTCAACATCTCTTTCTGTATTTCTTTCCTCATTTTTTCTAAGGCAGATGCTAGTGTTTTCTTTGCCATTAGAGCAATAGGCCGAGGGACCACCGATGGAATACTCATTGCACCTGGATTACCCACCACAAGTGGAATTCCCGTCACGTCTGGAATACCCACCGCTAGGGTAGAACTGGGTATTATGTTCATAGGACCAGTCCCTATAGGAGCTGAGCTTAACGGGGCTATCGGAGCCGCTATTGGTGTTACGAAGGAACTAGGGCCAAATCCACCCAAAATCATTGTAACAACGGGAGTCTATAGAAACTCAAATAACTTACCCTTGACAAGGACCATCTGTGCTAGTCCCATTACAGCAATAGTGGAAGCTTGCGTCACCCCTAGGACGCCTGTTGCCTTTTGAACCGGGGGCACCTCAACCCAAGAAACCCTATCCCTGGCAGCCTCCATCTCTCTCATAGCTTATTCTTCATTTCGCTGAATGGCGTCAAAATCTATGATACAGTTAACATTATCTTCCGCCATACATTATTTTCCATCAATAACTCATATAGGCTTGTCTCCCAAAAATCCATTTTTCACATAGTACACCCAACCCAAAAATTCAGTTAATTACTACTAATTTTTATATGAAAGATTCCTACACGTAAATCAAGAAAGTAAGATATAGACTTGTCTTAGATCCATTGGAATTTAAATTACTTTGTGTCGGGTTGAAGATGGGAAGAGTCCTCCTCAATTTCCTTCTCCAAATCAAGCCCTTCGGATCTCCTATGTGTTTTGCCTCCTTCTTTTCTTACAATAACTTTCTCTGTAGTTTTTTATATTTAAAGTGGATGCCTCCTAAATCTAATCTCTTATTTAAACCACTTACTCCCTAAATTAGGTTAATCCCTCTATATAAATTAACCCATATGCCCCCGAGTGGGTCCTGACTATTCTAAAAAGCTCTCGGTAATCAATCTCTACCCCCAGGTACTTAATTGTGACTATTTCGACCCATTCCGTATCAACCGTGTACTCAAAATCACAATTCGAGTCACCAAAAATCAATATTTTATCTCATCTAAAAAATAGCCTACCTGTATGCTCCGATTGGGGTACCGTCAATCTCCGTCGTTTCTATTCACTACGACGTACTAACAATAACAGAATTTAATTTACTTAATCAAACTTAGTAAATTTTATTTCCACATACATATAAATATTATTCTCACAAATTGATATTTATTAATTTCGCAATATTATTATGAGCACCCGTGTAATTAAAATGCTAAAATTAATTATTCAATAATACGGGGTATTATGTACTTCCCCCTTGCAAAGAAAGTTTGTCCTCAAAATTCGAACATACCTACGGTAAAAAGGTTTCGATACTGCTCTCGTATATCATCCTCCCTCTCACACATCGACTCATCTAAATTATGGTGTCCCCACTGAACCCGAACCAGGGGCACCACCTTTGGTTGAAAATTTTCACTCACTACTATCTAGAATAGCAACCGATCTTTCCTCATATGAGATGTCTGGATGCAAGTCTATCTTTCCTCCATTGGAACGTGCCAATAGTTCCTCTCACTCCTTTGATATCTCTTCAGCGACGATACGTGGAACACATCATATATCCTCTATAAATGCTCTGGCAAACCCAACCTATAAGCAACTCGATCCACTCTTTAAATGACCGGGAAAGGCTCTACACATCTCGATGCTAGCTTCACCTTATTTTTAAATTTCAGGACTCCCTTGATGGGAGACACGCATACTAAGACCTAGTCCCCAATCTCCAGCTCTTTGTGTCTTCTATAAACAGTAGCGTAACTCTTCTATCTACACTGAGATATTTGTATGCATCCCTGAATGAGCTCAAACTTAGTAGTGGTGTCCTGAATCGTCTCTAATCCCAACAACTTATTGTGAAAATATTGTGAGTGGCCCGATATGTGTGTTTCACACAAAACCAATTTTTCTTCGAAAAAGATTCAACTTTTAATTATGCACCAAACCAAATTGTGAAATCCCAATTCTTACTTTAAACCAATTTTATCTTGATTAATCCTAAACATGCATCTAGAGATTAAAGCAAGTAAAGTAAAGTAAAGTAAAGAATACTCACAACGCCGGATGTACGAGGAAAAAACCCAAAACAGGAAAATAACCTCGTACGGCCCAAGCCAGACAATCACTATGAACAATGGTTTTACAAAGATAGATTTGCCTTACACTAAGACTAGATCCCCACAAGTCTTGACGCTCCTTCTGATCTTCAACCGTTCTTTAATAGTGCCCACGCAAAAATTCCATCTTCCACGATCTCTGTCCATAACACACGCATCCACGTATGTCTCGGTGTCCACCGATATGGCTTTGATACGTCTATGATGTCGAACACGATGTCCGTCGCTTCTTCACCGTAAAACTCTTTGTGTTCAATGTGTAGAACAAACAACTTTGGTGTAGCAAGTTCACGTAAACATATAAGAATGATAACTCGGATCTTTGCAAACTCTAAGGATGTGTTTAAGACTTTTAAACCTTAGAAAACATGTGCAAACAAGGTTCTGGTTTGTAAAACTGTTTTTCAAAAAGCATATCTCCGAAATTATGATGCAAACACTGTTTAAATAGAATTTAAATGCCGTCTCGAAAAACATGTAGTTCGAACGACTTAAGCATGTCGTTCGCGCGACATTGTATCTCGTTCGAACGAGATCCAATGTCGTTCGAGCGACCTTGTGAAAGTTTGACTTTCTTTGACTTTCAGATAAAAACGTCTCTTAACAAAGAGATACAAATTAGTCAAACTCTATTTCGAGCTTATCATTATAAAACGAAGTTTAAACCATAAAACACTTTTTAAAACATTTAAAATCATTTTTCTATATAAAAATTACATCCTTATCTTTTATAAAATAATTTCGAGCACCATTAATTATACGTATTCATACCTGAGTGATCTCGGAATGAAATTAACTTTGAAGACGAGTAAACTTGCACCAAATAAACATCGGCATGATTATTTCTTTGAAGCTTTGCCGTAACGTCTTCAATTTCTTCAATACGTCATAGACCAAGTGGGATCGGGACAAAATAAAATTCTCCCTCTGACATATTACAAACACAATTTTGTTCACAAAATTAAGTCAAAACAATATAGGGAATCAATTGAAAATTTATGTCCTTACATATTGTCTCCTACCTCTAACCAATAAATGGGCGAACGACAAGACCGTTCATAAATTACCTCAAATGGTCCCATGCCGATGGTGAACTGGTAGGAGTTTTTATAAGTGAACTCCTCCAGTCGAACATACTGCTCCTAACCTCCCCCAAAATCGAATATACACAACATGAGCATGTCCTCTAACATCTGATTAACCCGCTTAGTCTGGCCATATGTATAAGGATGATACATCGTACTCGATCGTAAATCAGTGCCCATCGCCTCTTGAAAGCTTTTCTAAAAGTGGGACATAATAATCTTATCCCAATAGGACATGATATTAATCGGTTAAATAACTGGGCATACTGTCTCATCTCAAAATCTATATGAACTGATAAGAATTGGGCAACCTTAGTCAGACAATTCACGATAACCCAAATGTAATCATGAACCCTCTATAAAGTCATAACTAATGATGGAGTCCATCAAGATGTTCTCACACTTTCATATCGAAACCTCCAACGGCTGTAACATCCATGTCGATCTTTGGTGGTCTATCTTCACTAACTGGCATGCAGTGCACTTCGAGATAAACTTTGTTATGTCCCGCTTCATCCCGACCACCAGTACTGTCTATGCATATCCTGTTATAACTTATACTCAACGAGATATACTGTAAACATTGACTCGTGAGACTTGGTCCTCACTGTGTGTCTCAAATCCCCAGTCTCCAAAATAACGAGTCTCCCATTAAGCATAAGTCTAGCTCAGAACTAATCGAGTAGGACTCCGACCCATCGGTCAATAAATGATGCACCCTATCCTAACAGAATTGGTCCACGACTTATTCTTTCACCACCTACATAGTGATCTCGGGAGTGACAACCAATACTTCCATACATGCTCTGGCGACCTCATCATGATACTGAAGCTCATCCTACTTCTCCTTCTAAACCTCTTTTATCTCCCCCATAGGCCATCGACTTAACGCGTCTACCACCACGTTAGCCTTCCCAAGATGAGATACTGAATTCTAAACTGGCAATCCTTGACCAACTCTAACCATCTACGCTGCCGCATATTAAGATCCTTTTATGTGAGCACATACTGTAGCAACTTATGGTCCGTGAATATACTGAACCGCTCACCCAAAAGGTAGTGCCTCTAAATCTTCAAGGCAAACACAACTGCTACTAACTCCAGGTCATGTGTGGGGTAATTACACTCGTGGGGCTTAAGCTTGCAGGAAGCATAAGCTATAGCTCGATCCTCCTGCTAAAGCACACCCCCACGTCCTATAAGGACGCATCGGTAAAAAAATTATACTCCACTCCTCCCCTAGATAGTGAAAGCACGGGGGCTAAAGACAATGTTTCCTTTAGCTCGTCAAAATCTAACTGACAATAGTCATCCTAAATAAATGGTACTCCTTTATGAGTGAAATTAGCTAATGGATCCGCAATCTTCGAGAAGCCCTTTATGAAGTGGTGACAATACCTGACCACCCCCCAAAAGCTCTGAACCTCCAACCGTATCATTCTCTGTCCCCACCCCCTTACCATCGATACCTTACTCGGATCCATCGAGATACCTTTATTCGATACAATATGGCCCAAAAACTTGCACCTAGATAGAATTCGCACCTCTCCAACTTGGCATATAACTGATGGTCCCATAATGTTTGCAAAAACATACATAAATGCTCGGCATGCTCCCCCTCCGTTCGAGAATAAACCAGAATATCATTTATGACCACTATTAAAAATTGGTGTATCATGAGATCTATGAACACCGTTGGTGAATTAGTCAGCCCAAATGGAATCACCCGAACTCATATAGTCCATACCGAATCTGGAATGCAGTCTTAGGAATGTCCTCCACCTTGATGCGCAACTGATGATACCCCGATCTCACGTCTATCTTCGAGAAGTAAATTGATTCTCTCAACTAGTTAAACAAGTTGTTAATTCTAGGTAACTAATACTTATTCCAAATCCTGAACTTGTTCAGCTCCCTGTAGTCTACACACAGACGAAGTGATCCATCCCTCTTCTTCACAAATAATACTGGTGCACCCCATGATGATGTACTCGACCTGATAAAGCCATGTCCCAAGAGCTATTGAATCTGATCCCTTAACTCCCATATCTCTAGTAGAGACATCTGATATGGGGCTCATGCAATCGACTTAGTCCTAGTTACTAAGTCGATAACAAACTCTATCTCCCAATTGGGTGGCAATCTAAGTATCTCCTGGAAAACATTTGCAAACTCCCTCACTATTGAAATCGAATATAATGAAATAACCACCTCCTGTGAGGTCTCCTCCTCAATATAATAAAGATATGTGGTCAACCGTCCCTCGGGAAGATGCATTGCCATGAGGAACATCCCATGTCCTACAATAGAGAATACAGTGGTCCTATCGAAGCAATCTACCATTGCTTAGTACCCTGCCAACTAATCCAAAATAAGCAAGTCGATTGCTCAACATAATCTCCTGACGTCTATATCTATTTCCCTACAAATTAAGTGTATAAGGGCTCCACTATCCAACGGTGACTCTACACACATAACGGTACTTCCAGTTGTCTCCAGTAAGCTAATCATGCATTCAAATCTGGTGGGTAAAATTATTTGGAGGCTTTCTTGTCAAATAATACCCTACTCATATGTCCATGAATAGATGCCGTACCCTTAACTATTGGCATCACCTACCGCGCTTATGGTATGACTACATCCCGAAAGTTATAGATACGTCTGTACTGTAGCTGTCCCTATATCCGTGGGGCTAAATTTACAGGTGATAATTGTGCTTGTTGCCCCTGGTGGGCACCCTGTTGTGGTCTGCGACCTAGCTGTGGGAATTCCTTCCTCCGATGGCCTAACTTTGTGTAAGTGAAACAACGGCTAAGAAAATCTCCCTACCTCTGGCCCTAAGAAAATCTCCATCATTGTTCCTTTGTCCCTAGCGAACCTAGGGAACATGCTGTTGACCCCTATGTTGAGGGACCTACTTACCCTACTGGAATCCACTACTATCTGTTCAAAAACCTCCCGATCAAAATCTCTTAGTCGGATCCCTCTGTCGGGAATCCCGTCATGCCATCTACTTATGTGATATTTTGGTGTCCCACTGGCACCATTTCTACCTTCTCTGCTTGCTTGGATAGTATCTCCCGCTCTCTATCTTTCCTGTTGATGGAATAGATAGTCCTGGAAAGAAGTAATGCGGTATTGCCAACCTCATAGTAGGTGGTCAACGTTGGGTTACCAAGCAAGTTTTGCTTGATCCTCCATATATGAATTTCAACATCTTCTTCTCCTTCGTGTTCACCTCGTCAGGCACAAGGTTGGGAATATGGGTAAAGTCTTCCTCATATTCATTCGTCGACCTATCTCCCTAAGTAACATCCAAATTTTTTTTCTACATCTCTGTCCGGATTGCTGACTGAAAATACTTGCGGTCGAACCTCATCTAGAACTTTACCATAGTCATAACATCCCTATCCGCTATCGTGGTAATCGACTCCTACCACTATAGTACGCACCTACTAGCATGAAAGTATCTAGTATCTGTATCTGGGTCTCACTTCACTCCACAAGGCGAAGATGGCGTATGATATCTTTCTTCCACTAGCTGGAAACTACCACGTCTGAACAGCCCTAGAACTTCGATGGATGCCCTTTTTGGAAGGCCTCACTCACTTTTTCCCATTCCGACGGCCCTGAGTAGGTTTGAATGATAGGTGCCACTAGCTACTGTGGTTGGGTCTGTGAAAAATGATGTGCCATGGTGGTCATGGCAACATTAACTGCCTAGAAAATAATAGTGGCCACCTTTGCAGCTGTCACCATCCCTTATGGACCCTGTGGCTCCTATTGAGCCTCTCCCTTAATGGACCTCCTGGTGTCCCTAGCTATTCATTCCCTCTGAGGTGGCATCTGAAGTCAGATTAAAATCTGTAACACCCCGCCTAATTAAACATCGGGTGATCAGGCCTTTATTAAATTAAAACAGGTTTCTCAAATGGTTCATTCTTAGCATCACTGTCGAAAACTTTTTAATTACTAATCCCCTAAGTAAAATTAGACCGGTGCCAAATTTTATCTTTCTTAAAACAGATAAATCAACCATGTGGAACAAAGTACAAATAATCATGTACTATAATTCAAACAACAAAGTAAAAGTACAACAGAACCAAAGTATTACCGAATAAACCATCGGCTAAAAATCTCAAACAACAATAGAATAACCACTAGTCTGAAACTAACATCTGAGACTAATACCGGACCACAAGTCCATACATAGAATAGTGTGAGATCCTATACTAGATCTGAATGAGAGATATCGTCTAATTAAAATCCTGTAAGCATCCACTGTGCTACAGCTCCGAGTCTCTGGAATGGAATCATCATACATGGCGTCCCTGTGGCTGGACACCTAAAAGGTTTTGAAAATATTTTATAGCAAGAGTTAGTACTCAAAACATTTTGAAAATATTTAACAAGCGTTTATCACAATATAAAATGCAGTTATTGATTACACATGTTAGGTTCTCGTACACTCTCTTGAGTTAACTCACCCCTCATCTTTTGTGCACACCTAACGTTCTACACTTAGTTTATCTAGCCATACCTCCTAAGCTAACTAAAACCAAAGTAGTCAACTGAACTTATCTGTACCCAAGTTCCAGTACCGCCCATACAGTACAACCGTTTTACTAACATCTCGCGTATGTTAATTAATTCTCAAGTAACATTTCATCTATGTTATTTTTCAAGACTTCTCATTTAGTTTCACTACTAAAATTACTACAATTCTCACAATTGTTAACTTCCCACTTGTGTAATTAAGTTTCGCTACTTGAATTACTAAATAGATTTTCTCTATCCCAAGGTGCATATCGTAATTAAGTTCCACTACTTAACTTACCAATTCAGTATGTATCTTTAAATACATAATATATACCAATCTACTAATACACAGAAGTAGAATATCATCAAGTATATATATTTCACACACAATATATACTAAATATCAGTCATTACTATTTTGCCCTTTTTATACACGTAAAGGACTCTTGGTTCGGAATGATTCATCGACCCCAAGTAAGAATTGGTTCGGAATGATACATCGACCCCAATTATTTATATACACACGTAAATGAGAGTTGGTTCGGAATGATACATCGACCCCAAGTGAGAGTTGGTTCGGAATTATCCATTGACCCCAACTATTTTCAAAATATATATATATATACACATATTCTGGTTCGGGACTCTTCCATCGCGACACCAGTTCAAGGTTTGGTTCGGCATTTCTCATCGACCTCAAACATATAATAACTTTATGTTAGTTCGGAATGTCTCATCGACCCTAACATAATTAATTTAGGTATCAAAATATAAATATATACACGTATTCTGGTTCGGGAATCTTCCATCGCGACACCAGTCCAAGGTTTGGTTCGGTATTTCTCATCGACCCCAAACATATAATAACTTTATGTTAGTTCGGAATGTCTCATCGACCCTAACATAATTAATTTAGGTATCAATCTCTTTACCTAAAAGATCACATAATTTAGTAGGTACACGCCCGACCTATTAATTATATACGTACGTAATATTTTAATCTCATATATTTTCTGTACAACATTATCTTTACGATTGATCTCATTAATCGCATTTGTTTGAGTATTCAGATAACTCTAAGGGTCCTAGTTACCCCTTACATATAATTTCAGTAGTTATTGCTTACCCTACTGGTGTATTACTTAAATTGAATTTACTTCGCCCTGTAACTCAATTTCCGAAGTCCCCGATACTCTACTAAATCGGATTATTTTCCTCGGTCCGTAATCCAAGCCCTACACCCAATGGCCTTATCGGACCTCAATAATATACCTATTGGTCTTATTCTCACTCCCATATAAGTATAATGTAAATCCTAGGATACTCATTCATTCCCGAAACTCAACGAAGAATTAAACACAAAAATTTCGGGAAACAGCTTGCGTCGATCGATCGACGGCTGGGTTCGATCGATCGACATAGTCGATTGATCGATAGTTCGAGATCGATCGATCGATCGAACAGGGACAGACGCAGTTTTTCTTCTTCGTTAATCTTTTCCTCCATTAACAAATCTTCAATCTCCATTATAGTCCACCAAACTTCGACCCAATGATCCTAATATGTTTTCACATATACTAGGACAATTTCTAACGTGACGAATACATCACAAACTCCAATTCCTTTAAAGAAATAGTGAATTAAACCCAAAATTTCTTGAAACCCTAGTTATGGTGTTCTTCCCATATTATCATTCAAAATCTAGATTTTAATCCGAAAAATCATCAAGTCTAATCTGAATCTTAATCCTCTACATAAGGTAATTCATTCTACATGCGATGCCTATCCCAACATGTATAAATATCATCTTTCTTCAATCAAGATAATGATTTAGACAAAACTATTCAAAAACCCTACACATGGGTATTATAACTTTATAATTTTTGTAATAAAAAACTTGCCTTATGATCAGTAGGGTCTGATTTTGTGGTTGTTGTTGATAATTGATGATCTTCATCCTTCAATCCTTCTTCCTCAACAAGTTGATAGCGAAAATCTCCTTTGAATCCTTCCCAATTCTTCCTTTTGCCTTGAGAATGGTTTCTTTCTTATCTCTAATGGCTATGGTGTGTTTTCATGGGTTTTCTAACCCTAACCCCTCTATCATACGGCTGATATAAAGCTCTCAATTTCGTAGGTCTCCATACCCTCTCATGTTAAAAGACCAAAACGCCCCCGAACGGTCTCGGTTTAGTCCAAAATTACCCCGGGGCTCAACTAGTACCCCCGGGTATACTATTTTGACTAATTTGACCCTTCTGGACTCATCGGTGACCTCTAAATTATCATTTGAGTCACTTAATAAATATTACTCGTTCTCACCCCAACACGGTCTACACACGTTAAGTAACTATTTACTACTCGCACTAAGTAAATATAATGAGGCAATATAAATCGGTAACTATCTCCTGATTGATATTCCAAAATTATAATTTTTAATAAATCCCATTAAATTACTCCTCTTACGTAATTTAAATTAAGCTATATTTTTTCATTTAATTCTCTAATTTAATTAAATAAAATATTCAGAAATACGGGGTATTACAAAATTCATATAAGTTCACAGTCATATACCAAATGATAGAAGAAGAACGTCAGCACAGAATGCGTAAATATGAATGTAACAGTTCTAAAATAGGGCTCTATATCAAAAGAGGCTACACTGAAAATGTAGTAAGCTGCACAGATCCTAAAAGACTCATGAACCTAGCTCTGATAACATATGTCACACCCCTCTTATTAAAATAATGGGTGGCTAGCCCTCTACCAAAATAAAACGCTAGTCTAATATTGTCCATTCTTAGCATCACTATCGAAACATAATTAATACTAACCACCTAATTAATTTAAGAAGCAGAGTTAATTTTTATCTTCCATTAACATACAATAATATAACCAATCCACAATAATTCCATACACAATAACCAATATAAATGAAATTACAATATAAAGTCTAAAGCCGAGACAAATAAATAAAGTCCCCGAGTAAACCATCGGGTAAAAAAAAATCAATACACCTGACTAAAATAATCTGAAATACATAAGTCTGGATAAAAAGACCAACATGACCAACCAATACTAGAATAGAAAACCTAATCTAGATAGAAATAAAGTAAGCGACTACTCTGAATCCTGCAGGACACCACATCTGCTGCAACTATATGTCCTTGTAAAGAATAATCATCCCTAGCGTCCATGTGGCTGGACACCTAAAAGTTTTGAAAATAATTATCCCTCATCTAAAGTGTGCACCTAACGTATGCCAACCCACCTAGTTATGTTACCCCACCTAACTAGTCTTGTAACTAATATTAATACTATACTATCTTAGCCCCAGTATAATATCTTCCTTTAGTTCATTAATTAGCTTTCACAATTTCTTAATCAATATTTCATTAAATTTTCACAATTTAAGATAAAAATTTACTCCAGTTATTTATTTCCACAATCACATTTAGAATTTATTGCTTTATTTCTTATAACTGTCACTAGCTATTTAAATAGTATCGGCTTACTATTTTAACCCGTATATTTATCTACACATAAATATACGTAATAATATAATACAACAAACACATATATGTCACGTATAATCGCCATCCCTTAAAATAATAACTCAATGGATGCGGGTCTCTATAATGTTATCATTATCCTGGGCATGCTCATATCATCCTGGTTACCGTAGGTCGGACTCTCACACCGACTAGGTTAAATCATAAACGTGTTGGAGGCGGTCATAGTCCTTCAATAATGAGTCATGACCATACCGAAAATTACATCACTACGAATCGAAATCACGAAAACATAAACATGGTAGTACAACCTCGGGTCGATACTTAGCCTGCTATGATTGTCCACGTAACCCATATGGCTCAACCTTCGCTGATAGCACTAGAGGGGTATGTTCCACATAATATCATACACACAGATATCATAATACACCCATATATATATATTGTCCATATATATATATATATATATATATATATATATATATATATATATATATATAAAATTACATCAACCAATTAATTCATGCTTATCCCTAAAATCACTAGTCTAATAACTTGAGTCTAATCCCGACTCTTATTTAATCAAATTCTTCTCTTAATTAAATACTTTAACATATTTTCTCATCTATGAGTTTCCCTGAACAATCTCAACCGGTCCTACATTTATAACCGAAAGTTACTATTACATTTCGTATTTTACGTTCCGAGTATTTTATCTCCTAAATACCCTACGCATAAGTAAATCGAGCTAATTCCCGTCTACCTGCATTAGTCTTACTAATCACATATCTAGAAGTATTAAAAATTATTCATTCGACCTCAATCAATTTTCTAATATCCAAATTTAACCTTTATTCTTAATAAAAGACGAAGTTGTCCCTCACAGTAGGTCCGAATCAATTCAGGTTCATAGATGAATTGATTCGCCTCGCCGAATCAATTATCCTATGAAGGTTGAATCGATTTGATTCTGGGAAGAAGCCTAGATCTTCTGTCAAAGTGACGAATTTCATCATCTTAAGTCACTCAATTCAACCCCAATTATGATCCAAACAAGTTTTCATGTCTTTTAAATGATTTTCTATAGGAACCTAATCAATTTTTTCACTCTTAGATTCATTAACAACATCAAAGTTCAATCCAAATCTCATTAATTCCATTATCAATAATGTAACAAAATTTCCATATTTCTTCCTTTGTTCAATCATCGTTCTTATAACAATTCCAATCTTAATTTTTACTACATAAATTGAGATTATAACAAAACCTATATTCATTATAAATTTTGATTAACTTCCATCAACCATTTATGTAGGTTTGTCTCCCAAAAACCCGTTTTCCACATAGTACACCAAACCCAAAATGCAGTTACTTACTACCAATTTTTATATAAATGAATCCTACACATAAATTAAGAAAGTGAGATATACACTTGCCTTAAATCCGTTGGATTCTGAATTACTTTTTGTCGGGTTGAAGATGGGAACAGTCCTCCTTAAGTTCCTTCTCTAAATCATGCCATTTAAATCTCCCTCCTTATTTTCTCACAATTACTTTCTCTGTAGGTTTTTATATTTAAATTGGCTGCTTCCTAGAAATAATCTCTTATTTAAACCTCTTAATCCGAAAGTTAGGTTAACCCTTTTACGTAAAATGGCCTATATGCCCCCGAGTGGGTCTCGACTAGTCTAAAAAGCTCCCAACAACCAATATCTACCCTCGGATACTTGATTTTGGCTATTTCGACCCATTTCGGATCAACTGTTCACTCGAAATTGCCATTTGAGTCACCAAACATCAATATTCTATCTCATTCCAAAAATAGCCTACCCGTATGTCCTAGTTGAGATACAGTCTTTCCCGTCGTTCTATTCACTACGACATACTAACAATTGATCGAATTTAATTTACTTAATCACACTCAGTAAATTTTATTTCCACATACATATCAATTTTGTTCTCAAAAATTAATATTTATCAATTTCGCAATATTATTACGAGCACACGTGTAATGAAAATGCGAAAATTTATTATTAAAAAAATACGGGGTGTTACCCGTTGCTGTCACTCTTTGGAAAAGCCAGGTCACTGAACTACTAAACAAAACTCTAATCAAGTTAACATCCAGCAAAAAGGCTTTTATTGCAGCGAAGAAAGTCTTCGACGAGGCGATGCTGGGGTGCACAGACATGTAGCAGTTAGAAAGAGCTAATAAGTAAAATTTTAAAAGGACTTTCAAGTCTAACTTATCCAATATATCTAATACATTAAAAAGATTTTTCAAAATATGTTTTGCATTAAATATATTTGTTATAACCCAAAGGCATATAAAAAGTACACACAGACAAATAAGATTTTATGAAAAATTTAGTTTGTGTGACAAAATATGCATAAATTGTCTCTTGGTCCTTTTACCTTTCCTAAAAGAGATATGTAATGGATACGTGACTTTGAGGATGTCCGTTGAATGATTTTAATTAAGCTTTGCTGGAATGACCTCAAGGAAAAGACTCACAAAATATTTTTGTAACGTGATAAGACAATCTAACCTTATGGTGCACATTAGTATAATACATACTCTTACTATCTTCCCATTTGTCTATTCCATGATAAAATATACAAAACGAAGATTACAAGCATTATAAGAAAATATAACAACATATGACATAACGACACAACTCGACCGAAGACAAAGATTAACCTATACTACAAATCTTTAAATAATAACTCATCAACCGAAGAGATCTTGAACTTGTTAAGTTATCATACACTAAATAAGAGAATAATCGATAATAACAATGTATACAATAGACAGTTTAATGTTATAAAAGTGATGAATAAGATATGGGAGTTGATTCACCATATAAATGCATATATTCAAAGTCAAACATGCAAGTATCCTAAAGCTATAACAAAAGTGAGAAATGTACTATATTTATTGAATATATAGTCCATCTTCTTTAGTTTCCTATGAAATAAATAAAGATATGTTCATTAATAGAACTCTCCCTTAATCTAATCTTTTTCCCCCTTTTTGTCATGGAATTGACAAATATAAAGAAGTATTAAGCTAAGTGAGTGTGTTATGATAGATCATACAATGAGTTATTTCACTTGAAATTAAATAATGTAGCGCATACATTTTAAGGAATCTAGTCCATGTCACAATAAAATAATATCAACATAATAAAGTCTAGCAAAAACATGAATATACGAAAGTACAAGTCTAAGGAATCAAAGTTAACATAATGATAACTAGTGCCCGATCAACCAGTACTAAATATGGAGTAAGGAAATCTGCGGGATAATCAAGTAAATACAATGCCAATAACCCAAAATGTGTCAAAAAAGACACATAAGAATAAGTTGAAGATTACACAATCAATTATGCAATATAATATGTAATCCAAAGTCCTAAATATAAATGACCTAGAAAATTCCATTAAAATATGTTCAATGAACCTAAGCAAACTTCACACAAATTACCCCAAATAAGTACAAACCAAGAAACATCACAAATAAAGTAAAAAAATATGATAACAACAAACATCCAAACTCAATCACCAAAGCACACACCACAGGAAAAAAAAAGTCCACCACTCCAATCATCATCATTGGACTCATCATATATCTACAAAAAAACAGACATCGTTAGTAAGCCCACTGCATCTTGACATAGCGCTCATATCTTAGTGGTCAATGACGGTAAAAAATCAGTATGAATCTGTTGGAAAGACTCAAATTGCTATGAGATATAAAAATAGATATTTAAGTGACGGTCCTATTTTTTTGAATTTGTTAATTTTTAATTCCATGTCATTTTATCTTTTGTTTTAATTACCAAAATAGTTAACATGTCTTTGTATTATTGGTACAATATCTCTGTGATTAGTTAGATGACACTAATAATTTTAAAAAGTAGGACCACCAAATAATTATAAAATGACATGATAATGGATCCAAAAAAAAAATTAAAAACTTAGGACTTGAAATTAAAGGTCACATATAGAAATGGTGAGATCCAATGTTTGGACGGAGTAAATCAGCAACCTAGTTGAAATTTGAGTAATCTACTCATCAGGGATGCAAAAAGATGCAAAATACTATGAAGGCGGATCATGAGATTGTGGACGGGATGAGGACCTTGGTATTCCTGCAAGAATTTCCTCAACCCTATATACCTTGACCTCTGGTTCAGGATGATCAGACTTATTTTTGCCCGCGAGAAATAACAGCAACCATCATCCAGTACATGACCTATCGCAAATCAATGGAAACAAATGTCCCAATGTCATATAAAATCTGACAGTTGAAGAAAAGGATGGAATAGTGATGAGAATTTCAAACAATGTTGGCAGCATTTGGAGAAAATATCAGTAGTCCCATATGTGGCAGTGATAATGCCACCAGTGATCTCAGTGAGAATGGTGCTAATGTTGGAAAACCATCGACAATCCATGGGTAGTTGATATTGTTGACTTTAGAGAGTCCAAAAGTTTCATAAAAATCGTCAGGAGAAGTCATTACCTCGATAATACGGATTGTGGAAGTAAAATCACAATGACATTTGATGCCGGGCCTGTCCTGAGATTGATAAAAATTGACAATTTTCCATTTAAAAATTATAAAGTAGGCCCCTTTTATGCATATTGATATACAAAATGAGCCCTCAACATATAAGTAATTAAAAATTGACCAACGAGGCCCCTGTGTGATCGCCCACTTGGCACATACTCAGGGCGCCCATGTTTGATCCTATCTATCAGGAAGTAGTATAGAATTCTTTCACCATGTCAGGATATAACACTTCTGTGTCCGATACTTGGCTAGCCAAACTAAGCCAATGCATATCCTAAAAAACTATCAAAGCATGAGCATGATTCTTGCAGACTGACACTACACCAAAACGCGCCTTTAGTAACACAATTTTACCGTTACTAAAAATATTAGTAACACAATTTTTTGTTAGAAAAAAGGTGTGGGGTGCGAAGCTAGTAATGGTGAAATTCAGAATTAGTAACGAAAAATTCTGTTACTAATAGTAACGGTAAATTTCAGAATTAGTAACGGTAAATTCTGTTACTAATAGTAACAGTAAATTTCAAATTTTGTGACGATAAAGGTGCGTTAGTAATATTAATACATATTTAAAAAATATATATTTTTCAAGATCCAATATCCTTAATTTGAACAAATTCAATTATTCTTACAACACTAAATAAATCCTATGAACATATATAAAAATAGTCCACATAAACAACGACATTATATTCAACATTTACATTTTATATTAGCATACACTCTTTATTTACATAAGAAACTTAAACAAACAAGTGAAACATCATAATACAATCACCCCGAAAGTTACATTATTTTCATAAATGCATCTAGTATTACATTCTAATACAATCATCACAAAATGAGATGTTTTTATATTATAACTAATCAAATGAAATATAGAAAAGAAGTCCATTGTTGTTGACTATCAACTTCCGTTATGTTACCCTCGCAATCAACGCCCCAACCCGCAAGGCTGAAAACTTGACGAGGATCCAAAAATGACACCCTGTCAAACAAAATAAAATTATCATATTAGTTATAGTATCAACGTTTAGTCATGCAAAATTAATTTAGTACAAAAAATTATCCACAGGCAAAATTAATTGCACAAACACTGTAAACAAATTGCACATCACTCTAATGCTAGTTTACATCTACATTGAGTACGCAAAGTTTTCCATTCTAACTGCATTCCAAGTCATTCTTTCATTACAAAATTTTGATAATAACCTCATTATCTCATACATAGCACACAATTATTTTGAATACCCAGACGAGGTTGACATGGAATACGCCCTGCGATTCCAATTCAAAGCCTCCAATAATGAGGCTGTGTATGAGGCCATGATAGCAGGTCTTAATTTAGCAAAGATTATGGAAGCACAACAAGTGATGGTATTCAGTGATTCTCAATTAATTATGAATCAGATGATGGGAACATATGCAGTTAAAGGAGAATTAATGGTCAAGTATCATGCAAAGGTGATGGAGTTGTTGGCAGAATTTGAGGCCATTCAATTGATCAGAATACCAAGAATGGAGAATGCACGAGCAGACGCACTGGCCCGACTAGCATCAGCTACTCGTACCGAGCTGTGAAGAACGATACCAATTGAAGTATTAGAAAGTCGGAGCATAAATGAAGACCTGGCGATGATACCAAAATTAGTATGCTGATATAGACGAATAAGAAGAAGACACGTGTCTTCTTCGTGGCACAATAGCAACGAGGAAGTTTATTTCCCCGACCAAGTCATACTCACTCCGAGTAGCAAGTGTACTCCGAGGAACTCTAACACTTCGAGGAACTCCTGAACGATGAGCATATAAGGCGGTCCGAGCTGCATCTCGGCCACAGCATTGATTGCCAGATAATCAACCATTCAACTATTCATTGAATGCTTATCATACATACGTATACTCTTAAAGGGCATTAATTGTTTACCCTTTCACATGTACAACCTAAGGGCTATAAATACATTGTATCACCCTCATTCAAAGGGACCGAATTTTCTTGATAGAATTACATATCGAGAACTCCAAAACACTTGGCAATAACAGAAAACAGGGGACGTAGGCCATTCTTATAAGGCTGAACCACTTTAAAATTCTTTGTCTCATTTATATTTATCTATGATTAAATAATTAGAAGCAATCTAATTTTTTACATCAACAGATTGACGCCGTCTGTGGGAAACGGCTGTTGTTATCGTTTTTCACCAAAAATCATTCATCATCAATGGCAGATAATCCGGAATCCAGCAATCGAAACACTGGAAATGCTGGAAATCTTCCAAATCCTTCTGCACCTCCAGATCTGGCTGGAATTATGACGAATCTGGCTCAAGGACAAACCGTCATGCAAGAAATAATGTGGCAACTCATACAAACCCTTCATGGCGGTGTACCTGCACATTCGGGGCAGCGAAGTGGTCAGAGGCAAACCTATTTACTTTCTTCACGATCCAGGCGTACTGATTCATATCGTAATGAGGAATCTGATGATTTCTCTTATCAACCTGGGCGAACTTCGTCAATACGGGCTATAGATACTGAGCAACGTATCACTCTCTCTCCAGAGAGACCCAGTGCCTTGGAAAGATTGAGCAGGGTATCTCCTTTCAGCCGATTAGGCCCTAGGAGGAATAGGAGTCTAACTAAAACCATGTCGAGGAGTTTTCGACAACCATCAGATCTAAGAGAGGGATCAGCACAATCACGACCGGTTGCTCATCAAGATAGATCTCAGGAGGCCACGTCAGAACAATCAATTGCTCTAACTAATAAGCCCAAGGAAGGAAATGATGCGTGGAAAGGTTCCATTCAGCGGTTGGAGGATAGATTGAGAGAAATGGCTAAAGCGAAGAATCCCCTACAACGAACTTTTGTTCAAGGGACACCTTTTGTCCAGGCCATTGTGAATTTTCCCACACCGTCAAAGTTTAAAGCCCCTGTGGTAACCCCCAAATATGATGGAAAGACAGATCCTGTTCTGCACACAGAGCAATATCAAGCTGCTGCCGACATCTATGCTGTCCCCGAAGAGATGAGATGCAGAGCATTCTCAGGAACTCTTACTGGATCTGCCCATATATGGTATAATAATCTTCCTCGGGGTAAGATTTCAACTTTCTTTCAATTGGCCGAGTTGTTCATCGGCAATTTCTGTTTTGGAGCAAAGCCAGTAAAACGAGTAGCACACTTGTTAAGTGTTAGACAAAAATCTGGTGAGAGTACTAGAGATTACATTACTCGTTTCAATAACGAGAAGCTGGAAGTCATAGATTATGAAGAAAAGATAGTAATCACCGCCTTGATGAGTGGGTTGTTGCCTAACAAATTGTACTACACTTTGGCCAAAGATCCACCTACAACTATGTCAGAGTTGATGGCAAAAGCGGCCAAAATCATGAATGCCGAGGAGGCTATGGCTGTGAAGAAGAATATGGATAAAGAAACCAAGGTGGAAGTCGACAAATCTAAGAAGAAAGAGCATAAGGGCAATGGCGGTGACAAGCATTCCAAGAATAATAAGTCGTCATGGGAAGTCCTGAAGAAATTCGATAATTATACTCCTTTCAAAATGGGTATTAATCATGTCTTGGAAGAAATCAAGAATAACGAAGAAGTAAGGTGGCCAAAGAAACTGAGGTCGGACCCTGACAAAAGAAATAGAGATAAATATTGCGAGTTTCATAAGGATCATGGTCATATGACTAAAAATTGCATAGCCCTCCAGAACGAGATTGAAATGCTCATTAGACGAGGAAAGTTGTCAAAGTATGTTGATCGTAGAAATGAAAGAGGAAATGAAGACCGAGCAAGAGAGAGATCCCGATCTCCTCGTCGGGCAGAAGAAAAGAGAAAAAGAAATCATGAAGATGATACAGAGGATGACCCCGATCTTCCCAAAAGTCCAAGGCAACCAGAACGCGAGGTATTTTCAATACGTTTTGGAACATTTGATTGTAATGTTATTACAGGCGGAGATGCAGGAGGAGGAGATCTTACTGCAGAAAGAAAAGCTTACCTCGGTGAGGCTCAGGCTTGCTCATACATTCAACGGATAAATTTGGCTGAGGAGGATCGCCCGAGGAAGATAAACAAAGAGAAGCTAGTCATTGGTTTTTCAAAAAATGACCTTGCAGGTGTTCTTTACCCTCACGACGACCCTTTGGTGATCAAAATGAGGATGAAAGAAGTAGTGATTTCAAGGGTTTTGGTAGATAATGGTAGTTCGACAGACATCATGTTCTACTCATGCTTTGACAGTTTAAATTTAAAATTATCTCAATTGGAGCCTTATCACAGACCTCTCCTGGGTTTTGCTGGCGAGAAGGTTTTTCCACTTGGGACGATCAAGTTGGATATATTCATTGAAACTTGGCCTGCTTGTCGAACAGAAAGAATACGCTTCTTTGTGATGGATAAGAATGTGCAATCAGCTTACAACATCATCATGGGAAGAGTTGGTTTGAAGAAGTTCGAAGCAGTTCCATCTATAGTACATCAGTGCTTAAAATTCCCAATAAATTTTGGAGTAGGAGTTGTAAAAGGTGATCAAAAAGTAGCTCGGAAATGCTATTATTCATCTGCCGAACAAGAGGAGCTTGAAGAGTCAAGGAAAAAGACTACTACCTACCAGGTGGATGAAGGTACAGAAATTAAAACATTGGATCCCAGAGATGAATCCCAACTTGTAAAAGGACAGGTGGTGGAATCTACAGAAAATGTTATTCTGGACGACGAGCACCCTGAACGAATAACCCAGGTAGGTTCGACGTTGGATGCTTCAATAAAACAGGAGTTGATAACTTTCTTGAGAAACATAAATAAAACTTTTGCATGGAGTCATGAAGACATGCCAGGAATAGATCCAAACTTCTTATGTCATGAGCTCAATGTGAATAAGGAGATCAAGCCTGTAAAGCAGAGAAGAAAAGTATTTAGTCCCGAGAAGAATCAAGCTATACAAGAGGAGGTCGAGAAGCTCCAGAAAGCCCAATTCATTGAAGATGTGAAATATCCAGACTGGTTAGCAAATGTGGTGATGGTAAAGAAGAAAAACAATAAATGGAGAATGTGTGTTGACTTCACCAATCTCAACAAGGCATGCCCAAAGGATCACTTTCCATTGCCCAGAATTGATCAACTAGTGGATGCTACCTCGGGACATGAGCTGCTCAGCTTCATGGATGCTTACTCTGGCTACAACCAGATCAAAATGAAACCTGAAGACAGGGAAAGTACTTCTTTTATTACCCCTAGGGGAACTTATTGTTATAATGTTATGCCTTTTGGTTTGAAAAATACAAGAGCGACATACCAGCGGCTGATGAACAAGGTTTTTGCCGAACAAATCAGTTGCAATATGGAAGTCTATGTCGATGATATGCTGACAAAGAGCAAGAAAGTTTCTGATCATCTAGTTGACTTAGGTCAGGCCTTTGATCAACTGGATAAATACCAAATGAAGCTCAACCCGACAAAGTGGACATTTGGAGTACGAGAAGGAATGTTCCTCGGGTACATCATCAACCAGCGAGGCATTGAGGCGAATCCAGAAAAAGATCAAAGCTCTTTTAGGGTTGCGATCTTTAACGACGAAGAAAGAGGTGCAGAGTCTTACAGGACGAGTTGTAGCGCTCAACAGATTTGTATCCCGAGCAACTGATAGATGCCTCCCATTCTTCAAAACACTTCGAAAAACTTTCGAGTGGAATGATGAATGTGAAAAAGCCTTTCAAGACTTGAAGAAATATTTGGGAGCACCTCCACTGTTGTCCAGGCCAGTAATGGGAGAAAAGTTGTACTTGTACCTGGTAGTATCAGGGAATGCAGTCAGCTCGGCATTGATCAGAATGGAGAATGGAGTCCAGAAGCCAATTTATTACACAAGTAAGGCTTTCCGAGGTGCAGAGATCAGGTACCCAAAGCTGGAAAAATTGGCATTAATTGAGGCAAGTAGAAGAATGAGGCCATATTTCCAGGCCCATACCATCGTCGTATATACCTACATGCCATTGAGACAAGCCCTTCATAAGCCAGAAAAATCAGGGAGATTGATGTACTGGGAAATAGAGCTCGGTGAATACGATATTGTTTATGAACTCAGATCATCACTAAAAGGGCAGGCTGTAGCAGACTTTATAGCAGAGTTTACATATCCTGATACCCTCGAGGAATAAAAGATGCTCACTGATCAACCTGTGGATGTTACAGGATCAATAAACATAAGCTCAGACCAACTCCAATTGGTAAAAGGGCTTGTGGATGTAGAAGGATCATCAAATTCGAGCTCAGACCAACTCCGGTTGGTAAAAGAGCGAGAAGAGATGGTCGACGAGGACCGAAAAATACCAGGGGAGGATGAAGGGAAACAACAAATATTTCACCGAGGAACTCTGTTAGATACGAAATTTGAAGACGAGTTACCTACATGGAGATTATATGTAGATGGGTCATCTTGCACAACAGGTTGTGGAGCAGGGATTGTTTTGAATACCCCAGACGAGGTTGACATGGAATACGCCCTGCGATTCCAATTCAAAGCCTCCAATAATGAGGCTGAGTATGAGGCCATGATAGCAGGTCTTAATTTAACAAAGATTATGGAAGCACAACAAGTGATGGTATTCAGTGATTCTCAATTAATTGTGAATCAGATGATGGGAACATATGCAGTTAAAGGAGAATTAATGGTCAAGTATCATGAAAAGGTGATGGAGTTGTTGGCAGAATTTGAGGCCATTCAATTGATAAGAATACCAAGAATGGAGAATGCATGAGCAGACGCACTGGCCCGACTAGCATCAGCCACTCGTACCGAGCTGCGAAGAACGATACCAATTGAAGTATTAGATAGTCGGAGCATAGATGAAGACCTGACGATGAATATTATTACCCTTGATTTAAGAACATCTTGGATGGATCCCATCAGGGCATATATTGAGGAGGGAGAATTATCGGAGGATAAGCTCGCTGCCAAGAAATTGAAGTATAAAGCTGCTCGGTATGTACTAACTGATGGTGTTTTGTATAGACGAGGAATTATGGCAGGTTTGCAAAGATGTGTACATACCTCCGAGGTAAAAGAATTGATTAAAGAGATCCATGAAGGATCCTGTGGAGCCCATGTAGCAGGTGGGACTCTTTTACAAAGGGTGATGATGCAGGGATACTACTGGCCGACAATGAGGGTTGATTGTATAGCCTATGCTAACAGATGTGATAAATGCCAACGTTTTTCCTCCATCCGACGAACTCCACAAGCATTGTTGACACCCATAACTTCCCCTTGGCCATTTTCCATGTGGGGAATTGATTTGGTTGGACCACTACCAACGACCCGAGGAAGATTCAAGTACCTCGTCGTCGCAGTGGATTATTTTACTAAGTGGGTAGAAGCTGAGCCACTTATTGATATGACATACGAGAAGGTGTACCAATTCGTTTGGAAGAACATCATCTGCCGATATGGTCTCCCTCATGCCTTCATTACAGACCATGGAACACAATTTGATAATGAGGAGTTTGCCGCCTATTGTCATCAGTCAAACATTTTGAAGGTTCATTCCGCACCAGGCCATCCTAAAAGCAATGGACAGACTGAAGTGACGAACAGAACATTACTAAATGGTTTGAAGAAGAGGCTAAGTGAGGCTAAAGCTAATTGGATTAATGAGCTACAGTCAGTATTATGGGCTTACCGAACAACCCCTCGAGCAGCAACTAGAGAATCACCATATATGCTGGCATTTGGAAGTGAGGCCGTAATACCTTCCGAGTTGGGTCTTCCAACACACAGAGTGCTGAATTTCAATTCCCCAGTCAACGACTTAATGAGGAGATTAGATTTGGACATGCTTGAGGAGGTTAGAGAAGAGGTAACCATTAGGAATGCTGCTTACCAACAACGAACAATTATGTTCTACAACAAGAGAGTGAAGAAATGCGACTTAAAAAAGGAGATTACGTGCTAAAGAAGGTCATTCAGAAGCAAAATAAGTTGGAAGCAAACTGGCATGGACCTTACCGAGTTACAGAAGTTGTTCGACCAGGAACTTACCGAATATCAACTCTAGAAGGAGAGGAATTTAAGAATGCATGGAATGCTGAACACCTACGCAAGTATTATCAATAATGTAAAGCAGTTCCATCAATATGAATAAAACGATGATATTTCACCATCTTCTCTCCTTTTATTGAAAGTTTTTCGAGGAATAATAGTGTTTAACACTACGCTGCTCGACAGTAAAAATAAGACGATAGTTCAAGCTCAGACCAACTCCGGTTGGTAAAAGGGAGAGAACAAACCATATACTCCTTTGGTTAGGAGGCGTACACTAGCTCAGACCAACTCCGGTTGGTAAAAGGGCGAGTGGACACGATAGTTCAAGCTCAGACCAACTCTGGTTGGTAAAAGGGCGAGAACAAACCATACTCCTTTGGTTAGGAGGCTGACGCTGGCTCAGACCAATTTTGGTAAAAGGGCAAGTGGACATGATAGTTCGAACTCAGACCAACTCCGGTTGGTAAAAGGGCGAGAACAACATTCCTAAAAATGCCAATGTGTTTGGTTAGGAAGCAAAATACTCCTAAAAATGCCAATCTCGGTTGGTTAGGAAACAAGATATGCTCTCAAATGCCAACTTATGTTGGTCGGGAGGTAAGATTATTACAGAAAATACAAAAGTTCCTCGAAGAACAAAATATTCCAAACTGAACCAAGTATGGTTGGTCGGGGATAAAAATCCACTAACTGTAGTTGGTCGACAAGGAGAAAATATTCTAAACTCTACCAAGTATGGCTGGTCGGGGATAAAAACCCACCAACTGTAGTTGGTCGACAACCACAATTTAACAACCTTGGTTGGTTGGAAAAATTTTCAACATTATACTCGTTACTTTATTATTAAGTGATCGAGCAACATTACTAATACTTGTAACTTTTTTATTACTAAGTTGGTCGATGAACAACACAATATTGTTATGCAAGCACAAATATAAAGTGTTTGACAAGTACAAGACAATAGCAATACAGATATGCAAATAAAAATGAAAGTATTTCATTAAATTCAAAATAAATTACAAGTTACATTAATAATTACATGGATATGTGTACTAACTGTTACATCAAAAACTCCTATTCTATTGGTTTTTTCCCCTCAGCTTTCGATACAGGTTCCTCGCCAGCAGGCGGATCATTTAAAGACTGAGGAGAGTTGATGAAGTTCAAATCCTTCAGCATCCTGACGTTCATCACAGAAGGTCGATCTAGAAGATGCTCGGGACGAGATACCTCGATTTGAGAATGAAGATTGTAGTCACCGAGGTATTTTGCAATTAAGATCCGAGGAATGGCACGAGCTGGGATCCATTCCATGTCCAGATTATACGATGGCACAGGCAAGTCGAGTACCCCGGGATCATAATAGTCCCACAGATAGTGTCCTTGTTCGAGGTTCATCACGCCCAAGGCATTCAGCCAGCCTTGTTTGTAGCCCTCATTATTGGCATTCTGGATACGATCATCCAAATGGAATAGTGCTTCGTTGTATCCAGCCATCCAGAACTCCCTGGGCTGTTTGTGAAATTGAAATGTTAACCTTTCAGGCTTCTCGTGAAGACTCTGGATGAAGAGATCATTAGTCTCCAACACTGATACCTTTGCAGAGAGTTGTTTTTCCAGGTCTCGAATCTTCTTCGACATATCAGATAACGCCTGGTTCTTCGCCTTTATATGGAAGGCCTGGTTCTCTAAGGCAGATGCTGTCCTCTGTTCCTCGACAAGAACCCTAACTGCTCTTCCTCGACCCCGAGAAGCTCTTGCTCGTCCTCGAGGAGATGTGGAAGTGCCCTACCTCTTCAATGTGTCCAACTCTTGCCTCAATTTGGCATTCTCAACCTCTAAAAATGAAAATCCCTCGTCAGTCACTGGGATTACAGCTGTTGAAGAAGAGGCTGCAGACTTCAACTGTGCTAGCTCTTTCTGCAAATTGTTATTCTCTTGCTCCAACAGCTCGACAATCTGTATACATGCTTCAACTTCACCCTTTAGGGTTCTCTCCCTGACATCGTACCTAGCAAGGATCTTCTCGTGGCCCTTCTCGGCAGAAAGCTGCTGATACCTCTTCTCATACCCCTCATGCAATAGGGCAGTTGATTCCTTGTACTGATTCTGAAGCTTTTATTGGGTACATTAAAGATCTTCAATCATTTCTTAATAAGCCACATTGTTGGCTATAACACAATCAAGAAGACATTTCAAGTATTGATATGCTTCTACTGCTTGGTCTGAAGCATCTCGACCAAAAATATCTACAATCTGGGATTTGTCCAAGTCAGTGTGGCCAGCCTTAAAATATTCATTACACTATCGAAGCAGAGTTGTGTCATGGGCAGACAACAATTCCATTCTAGCCATAAACTAGTAAAGAAGAGAAGGCAAGAGTTAATAAAAAACAGACAGAACATCAACAACATAGAGAAACAAAAAAGGTGATTTTTTATTACATCATAGAAAGGAGTACAGTGTATAAGTGACAAAAGAAAAATAAATACCGAACAACTTCACACCTTTTTCTTGTCTCCCAAGACTTTCTCGGGAGGCTGGGAGGAGGAGCTCGGTTGTTCGAAGGAAACAATGAGTTGGTCGGCTAGGGCTGAAACTTGTTCAGGAGGAGCAGGCAGAGATGAAAGTTCCTCGTCGGCAGGCTGAGTAGGGATTGGATCACCCACTACCATTGAAGATTCTTCAGAGGCAGCTTCGTCCTCTTCTTCATCTTCAATATTTGGGGGAGGACCAGGGAGATGCTGTTGAAACAATTCTGAGTCCTCATTAACCTTTAATTCTTGCAGGGCAACCACCCAACCATATCGGAAGTATTTCAAACTCCCATACTGCACCTGGGACATCATTGCTGCTACCCCCTGTTCCACCCTTTGTCCCAACCGGTGCGGAAAGATTTTTTCACCACCAACTTTCTTTTCATTTTCTCCGAGGAGAGATTCTCGGATAGAAGATCCTCGGTGGCTTTCAACTTAGCTTCCACCTCCTCCTTCTGACGATTCACTTCTCGCAGAAGGGACAATTATTCTTCTGCCATTTTCATCTTATTTTCAAGCTCCCCAAAGCTCTTGAGCTTCTCGTCATACTTCTTTTTCTCTCCCTCCAAATCTTTCACCCTATTTTCTAAACCCTTGGAAACTTCAACGAGCTGCACCTTCTCTGCCTCAATTGCAGCCAACTTCTTCTCACATTGAGCCTTACCCTCGTCATGCTTTTGATCGGACTCCTTCAAAGATTTGGTCAAACCTAGTAAAGCATCCTCCACTCCGGACGAGGAGCTAGAAGCCTTGATCGCTTCATCCTTCTTCACAATGGTGTTAAAGCAACTCACCAGCTGAAAAAAAGGAGATAATAATAAGTCAGCACAGAGATACATGTATTGAAGAAAAGAAAGAAAATTCAGAAAATGAGAAACTTACTGAAGCAATGTGACGAGTAGACAGGGATGTAAGCACATCCCTAGACATATTCTCCTCAATTCCTTGAACTTCAGGAATGGTCCAAGTCTTTACCGATCTCATTGCAGAGCTCGGGGGAATAATAGTTGGAATACCAGCTCCACTAAGTTGGAGCTGGGGAATGGTTTCAGCCAAATTGACCGAGGATGATTTCTTCAGTCTCCTCGGTGGTACTTCAACAGTTTCAACCAAAGAAGATCTTTTGGTTGGGGAGATGGTGACCACTTCCACAGGTGCGTCCTTCTTGTTAGGAGCCACTGGGGGCTTCTCGACAGCTTTTTGGGATGCAACATCTGTCTTCTTTGTCCCCTTTTGGACATCAGTTTTGTTTCTTTTTCCATCTCCAGCAGAGGTAGTCTCCTCAAAGATAGAAGGAACTCTTCTTTTGCCCATTTTCTGACTTAAAGGAATATGAGAGTCTGGTGAAGAATCCTCAGGAGCTGGCGTTGGTTCACCAGTGCTGATTACAGGGCGAGTAGTGAAAGAGGTTGTATAACTCCTATACTGAAACAAATATGAAGCAGACCTGATGTGCTCGTCTGTAACTTTCTGATGCATAAGTTTCAAATGCTTGATATTAACGTCAGCTTCTTTTGGAGTTTTTCTTTTGCTGTCAACTGCAAACAAATACATAGTGAAATATCAGTCACACATTTTATCAAACATAATGAAATCATAATTTTAGAAATAAAATAAAATGAAAATAACCTATCCCATTGCCATATGGAGGGCATCTGGGACCTTGTTATACTTCATCTCCAAACAAAGGGGCATGTTTCCAGTTTTTGATAACTACCCCATGTTCAAAATAATCCCTATTGGCATCAGGGAGGTTGACTACTACATCCCTATTCAAAAATCTAGTTTTTAAATAAAAAATATTATCTAGAACAACCCATTTATAACAATACATAATCTCAGGAATTCCTATACGGGTTCCATGAGTTTGATTTAACCTATACACCCCATTAACTATTCTCCATGTGTTGGGGGCTATTTTTGCAGGAACAACATCGAAATAATGACAGAACTCTAAGCACAAAGGGTTTGGTGGAAAAGAAAATCCACATTCAGCAATAAAGAGGCTGGGGAACCAATGTCCCTCAGCCAAACGAAAATAATTTGAAGGCTCAGAAAGATCCTCCAAAGTTACCCAAGATGGAATAGAAAAATCAGAACAAAATTTCTCAAGAGATTCGATAACATAAACCATGACGAATAAAAGAAATGAAAAAGAAGGAAGAAGATCTTACAGGAAAAAAGGAGATCTGTTGACAACGAACGAAGAAAAGGATGAACGCACAAGAGAGAGAAAGACTATGGAAAACTCGAAAGCAGAAATTGGAAAAGGTAGAACACGATGGGATTGCCTATGAAGCTTAAATACTTTGCCTTGGGAATGGCGAAAGAAATGATTACAAAAAAGAAACTATTACGCTACTGGCGGCTAAAAGGACAAAAAATGCGCGAAGATCGAAGCTCTTATAAAAATTCAAAAAGGCAGATTCTGCAAATTTAAATGCTCCTAAAAATCGGGAAGGTCATTTAATATTGCCATATACCGAGAAACAATGTTCCATATTCCTCAAAGTTCGAAATATGAAACATTGGGGGCTTCTGTTGATACCAAAATTAGTATGCTGATATAGACGAATAAGAAGAAGACACGTGTCTTCTTCGTGGCACAATAGCAACGAGGAAGTTTATTTCCCCGACCAAGTTATACTCACTCCGAGCAGCAAGTGTACTCCGAGGAACTCCAACACTCCGAGGAACTCCTGAACGACGAGAAAATAAGGCGGTCCGAGCTGCATCTCGGCCACAGCATTCATTGCCAGATAATCAACCGTTCAACTATTCATTGAATGCTTATCATACATACGTATACTCTTAAAGGGCATTAATTGTTTACCCTTTCACATGTACAGCCTAAGGGCTATAAATACATTGTATCACCCTCATTCAAAGGGACCGGATTTTCTTGATAGAATTACATATCAAGAACTCCAAAACACTTGGCAATAACAGAAAACAGTGGACGTAGGCCATTCTTATAAGGCTGAACCACTTTAAAATTCTTTGTCTCATTTATATTTATCTGTGATTAAATAATTAGAAGCAATCTAATTTTTTACATCAACAGGCATCATATCTTGTTGTGCTTTCCTAATTAATTTACAATAGTATCAGAGGAGGTTATTTTGACAAACACATCTTTTGCTCAAGATTTTCAAAATCCTATACAATGAAGAAATCTGTGGAAAAATAAAAGTATATAATAATATATTTATTCCCTATTTCATATTATAAACGATTACTTTTTGTTTCAACATTTAAGATTGATGTATAATACAACAAAACCATAGACCATCCCTCCTACATGGTTATTATACAGTTTCTAGACATATAGTCATCTTCCAAATTCCACATAATTGTAAAGACCTTTTCAAATAAAACAAGGAATAGGAAGAAAAAGAGAGAAATGTTGCCAAATTAGAATGTTACGAACCTTGGTCTTTGTTTCACCTTGTATATCAAGTTGTTGCACATATAACGAAATAAAACCTGCTTATTGGCTTCCTACACACCAAGGCATACAGTGACAACCGGGACCAAGAACATCATCAAAGAAAACCTGCTGATTTGCTTCCTCGTCCGACATAGTTGTGTCTCTAAGTTATGAATCATATTGCTGTCTCTCCAAGAAATTGTCTGTTGGGACGTTAGATTGTTAGACATCTTATTCGGTAGAATATATAGTAGTAGAAGCACGCTCTCAAATACCGGTCACTTGGGAATGTATACCATTACACAATAAGTACTTCAGTAGTAGATGCATCTGATGTATCAAGAATATGAAAGTTCAGTAGCAGATGCATCTGATATATAAGGAATAAGAAATACTGGTATTATTGTCATTTAACAGAATAAAGCGCTTTTGAACTTCAACTATAATTTCCGTTATTTGAAGTTCTAAAACTAATAAAACCATAATACCTTTATACATTTTCAATGAAATGTCTTAAAGAGCATGTGCTCAAAATGCAACTTTAGTATTCAAGAAACTACCTACCTGCTGATCCCTCAAATTCTAAAGCAAACAATTTATAATATGATCTCATATATTGCAGATATATAAACAAAATATAGTATAATTGCGCATAATTGCCTATATTCCTCTAGCCACATGGGCAAAAATTGAGCCTAAACATAGTTAAAATGAAGCCAAATTTACATATCTTCAAACCAGTTCAGTGTTATATTCATACATTCTTTGCACGGAAACCATTCTTCCTCGTTCCTGTTTAAGTATAATCTCACACTCAAACCAGGTTTGTTCGTTTGAAACTGCACACGCTACTGAACTCATGTAATTTTGGTAAAGGATTTCATCCCTACAAGTAAAAACCAGACCAGTTGAATCCCTGTGTTGGTGAAAACATTTGTACTGGTCAAATTATGTTTAATTTTTACTTTCAATTTTCAAAAAGGAACGGGCAAATAAAATTCGTTTCAAAATCAATCGAGAAAGGGAAATGGAAAATTGAAAAACTTACCTATGAGTTTGGCAACAACAGACCATTGTACATCTTATCCTGCAATTCCTTTGCACCGGGCCTTCTGATAAGACCTTTGTTGTTCGGTAGGCCAGTCCCTAAATAAATAGGACACACCAGTCCCTAAACAAAATTAGTCATCTAGGCGAAAAAGGAAAAAGACAAAAAAAGAAGTTAAAATTTATTTAGTTTCACTAACAGAGGCAAAACGACTCCATGAACAAGGGGGGTCGTGGCCTCCCCCAAATATGATTTTTTATACTGAATTTATATGCATATGAATCATACTGAATTTAATATCTTTATTTATAAGGTCTTTTTACCAATATTACGGGACAACCCCATCTGGGTTGGCCTTATACTTTGATAGAATCCACACAACGACTCCAATCCGAATATTAGGAGAAAAGAAGGATCTCTCAATGGAGGAGTACCTTTCAAAATGCACAAAGACAAATAAGAACTGGACAAACAGTTAATCAATTAGCAACATTACTACTTTAACAATTTAAATCCGTTCAAGAGATTACCACTTTTATGAGAGTTCTCTCGACATAATGTCGAGAATTTGAAGAGCTTCATGTGGAGCATCGGCTCGCTTACTAGCCAGAAATTCCCCCAAATAATGCAAATTTGCCCATGACACAAACTTGATCACCTCTTTGTATTCCCTCACTCTTCTGAAATAGGGTAATTATGATAAACTAGCTTTCTAGTAAGGATTTATTTTATATTTGACCTCTATCCGTTCATTATATGAATTGTGAGCTCAATAAAGTTTGGAGGTGGTAGTCACAATAACCATAACATATGTGGACAGAGGTCAAAGATAATATAACCATTATAATAATTTTAAAAAATAAACAAATATAGCCATCAGTTAAAACAAAGGCTTCACATGTAGTATACGAACATTATAAATCATTAAACTCACCGTCTTTATGTTGTCTTGCAGTATCCTCTCTTGTTCACCCTGAACATGAATAACACCGCGCCATAACCCATTCCAGTGTGCTCTGGTTTGCATAGTACCTCTGTCATAGCCCATTCCAGTGTGCTAGATTTCAACTGTTTGAGACATAGGGTTGAGATTCAGATTCCCAGACTAAAAATTTCCAGACTGAAAATTAAGTAGCGTAGATTAATTATCTGTAGTATATAATCCAATAACTGGAAACAAATTACCTCTATGTTGTGGTAAAGAGAAGTTTGGATTAAAGTAAGTTGATCGTAACAGAGATGGTATTGACATGCTTGGGCCTGAGCTTCTGAGTTATATGTTAAGTAAGGTGAAGTTAACCGAGATTGTTTTGGTTCCAATTGCAGCTATAACATCTGATTAAAGGAAATTTGCGCTATGTTGTTACTGGGAGCACAACAGCCCTGCTTCAAGTGACGTTCAAAAATCCACCAACCGATGATGTCATCTAAAAGAGCTTGCGTGTTAAAATTAAATGCAACATCCAAGAACCCACTAATCGATTCCGACACTATGGACTGCTTCAAGCGAGGCATAGTAATAGTTGGAGGTGCAGCCTTTGCGTGGTACCCAATTGACATTTTCTGAGACAACAAGTAGATGAATGAACATATTCTAGGTTACATATTGAATGTTCAAAATGAAGACATTCTGAATCAACATTTTATATTTTAATCTTGGACTCTCCCTCTTCACAAATCAACATGCGCAACAATAATAAGGAATCTATATACGATTAAATCAGTCTGTACAAGTTTATGTTATAAACAGCATACGAAATACAAATAGTGTGACAATGTCAATACCAAGAATCTCCGTAAACATTTAACACTTTTTAATTCCCATTATTTATCCAATATAACATACAAAAATAAATTAATCATGAATTTGCATATCAAAGAAGTCTATATAAACAGAAGGTGATAGAAGTGCAAGAGCACAAAATTAAGCATGCTTCGCTAAAAAAGGAAGGACGTAAAAAACTCATCACTTAATCACAATGTAAGTTGAGTTAGGATATTCCAAATTGACTTGCACAGTACGAAATCCAACATTAATATTTTTCATTTTAGATAACTTGATATTTTTGCAATTTTCTGTATTCAACATTATGAATACCTTACCAAATACCAAATTCCAAGTGCTCTCTCCTAATTAAGAATTTTCTGTATAGAGCCTAGTTGTAATTTTGTACACATTTTTCCCAATACTTCTTACTATGCTATTTATTATACTCTCAATATTGTATATAAATCAATAACGAACTACGTAGTTAAAGGACGGTAATCGTACCCAATTGAAAACATTTGGTTCAATTGAATTCCACACTCCCCCAAATCCACATCATGTGTAGTGCATTATTATTCACCACTCTCCTTTGCGGATCCAGCACCACCAGCAAAGGCTTCTCAGTAAAATTCAAAATTTCCTAAATGTATGTAATAAGCGATTGATCAACCAATGGCGGGTGATATACAGAGTACGACATCGAGTTTTGTCAATGCTAACCTGTTAACAGCAACACAATTTTTCTCCTTAGTATGTTAATGCTAACCTGTTAACAGGTAAGACATGAAACATGTTATCTGCATTGTAGTTGTCCCTAATGAAAAAGATGTAAATTGAGGTTTTAGAAAATTGCAAAACCCAACTCTTCTCTTGGTAGAACTATAAAACAGTGGTAGAAGATCATCTCTGTTTTAAATTAAAACCTTAAGAATCCTCATGTTATTAATGTGGGGTGTCTCAAAGAGTCGGACAAGTGTTTGATATGCTTCAATGTGTCTCTTGTCATCTGATTATTACAAATATACATTTTTAATATATCTTACATACTAATATACAATCAAAGAGAGACAAAGATAGTTCCTTTGATCATGATTTGAAAGATAAAATCACAAGTTAAAATTTTCTTCGTAAATAATCTCTGTGATGTAATGCAAGCTTAACATAACTAGCTGGGTTTTAAGTATATAGTTGTATTGTTGCACTATTAAAGGGTTTTGAATTTAATCTTATCAAATATACATACAAGCCTATCTTAAACATCAGGATAGAAACTTTTTCCATATAGCAGAAGGAAAAATAACTACTGACCTTTGGCTGCTTTATTAAATTACAAACGGGATAAGTTGAAGGAGACAACTGCGAGAAATTATTGACATTCTCCAGGATCTCGCCTGGAGAAAATTTTGTGTAGCCATCCACCATCTCCTCTTTAGCCTGTCCATCCATTTTGAACTCATTATTATTCTCAAAGAACTTGTCAACAACATGTCTTTCAAGATACGTAGGCATGTTCTCTAATGTATTTAAGGTCCTGCAATCGATATCCTACAAAGATAAGGAAATTATACAGTGGCATTCAAGGGCCAAAGGCAGGCAACTAAACTAGGGAAGGGAAAAAGAATGAAGTATAAAACAATATAGAATAAAAAGTTGAAGGTAGGAATATTGTATATAGGAATAACCAAGTCCAGATTTGACATAATACTAAATGAATTGAAGACTAAACCTTATTACATTTTTTGATAAGTTGATGGTAGATATGATTACACGAATCACAAAATTTATGGCCTCCCCATATAAGTATTTATTTTAGTACAAAAGAATACATAAGCCAAACAACACGTGACTGTGATACATATAGGACACCTGGTACTCCAATCATGTAGACACAGGTAGAACTAAAGCATGTTTTAAGCACATGCAGGGTTGCTCCTTTTCCATGTACCAATGAGTGTGGGATGTGCTTTGATTTGTTCTAACCACCATCCACTTTATAACTGTATCATAACCAATCACCACAAGTAAAACAAAAAAGAGTGTTAGCCCAGAAATCCTAAGAGCCAAATTAAGCCTCTTGTGATGATTATCGAGTTTAACCAAAATTAAAATCGAAATCACAACTAGATTCATTCAAACTCGATCACATTCTTACCATCCCATTCACCAGTTCCCGTGTAGGCTGCCCATTTGTCATTCAAATAAATAATAAAAATCATACTAGCAAAGGTACAAATAAATGATTAATCGGTACTTCTTTAAACAAATATCAGCAAACCAATGAGGGTAATGTGAAAATAGAAATTCCATCAACAATATTGTGTATATATAAATTTAATTTCAAGCTATAGTTTTGTCTTAAAATTGATGATAAGTATGGTGAGTCATACAAGAATATCCACATCCTTTTGAGCAGTCAGAATTTTTAGAGATTTTTTGCATTTTAACACATACCAAACTTGGTAGTGAAAGATTTCAAAAAAAATGTTATAGGATCAAAGATTTTGAACATGTACAAAAGACCATTAATCATTTAGTATGCATTTCACATAGAATGAAATTTGGGGAACATGAGGCCAAAATCATCTTTTTCCTGTGAAACAACAAAGATCTAGAAACCAGAAAGTTAGAACCTTGCCCATGAATCATTAATGTCATCTATTGTTCGTAAATCGTTTCCAACATTGCCTGCCCATAGAGAAGGGTCATTAACACTCCTGCCATAATCAAAGAGAAAATTGAAGCAATGCTTATAAAGTGCACCGGGAAAAAAACTTAGTTATCTATATATGTAAGTAATTGATGTTAACATTCACCAACTGAATAAAAATGGATTGGGTTAGAGGTCACTAGAACTAGACTCGATATGAACATGACTCGATATAAAACATTTGAGTTGTCATCTTTAAGTCTAATGACTACCAAAAACCACCCCAACCCTAACCTCTTGAGAGGAACCCAAAGTTAGCAAACCACATACATGAAGAGATTCAAATAATAGATGATAAGCTAAAACAAAGCCAATGATGGTGCTACCTTAGGGTATACATCATCAAGTAGTAAAGCGTTCTCAATTAATTAAGATCAATGAACACATATACATTATCAGCAAAGAACAATTAACAAAATTATTCTTCAAAAAAAATATATTATGAATACTTGTTGCAAAAATCTAGAAAGAAACACACTTATTAAAAAAATAGCTGACAACCAAATATGCATTAATTTTACCACAAACAAAGAGAGGGCATAACTTTAGAAAATATAATCATTATTATCTAGTTCAATAGCTAATGATAATCTATCTCGAAGTTCAACAAACATACTCGGAATTTTTCACATCCAAAATCACAAATCGTGACCTGGTGAATAAGAGGATCAACCTGTAAAATAACCAAAAATGACATCAAATAAATGGTAGAAACTAGTAATTATTAAACAATATTTAGTTTCGAATTAGAGAGGAGTCTTACCTCAAAATACCCAAATCATGACACCCCAAGTGAGTATAAGAAACTAACCCTAGGTTAGCTCCGAATTAAAGAGGAGGCTTACCTCGATGATGTTTAAGACATCCATGGAATTTAAGGTACGATAAGATTAAACAACTGAAACAAACCCTAGGTGAGAAAAAAGGTAAGGAAAGAGGCTGAGAGAGAGAAATGAGAAGAAGTCAACATTATGGGGCTTTCACTTGGGTGTGTGGAGTCGGGGAGCGTTTTCTTAGTTTTGGGGGAAATAATTTCTTTTTGTTTTTTTATTTTCATTTTTAAACACTGAAATAGAATTAGTAACACTTATGTTATATTACTAACAGTACTTTGTGGTTTGAAATAGTAATGGTATACTACTGTTACTAATCCTAAAATTAGTCTGTTACTAAAAGCATGTTTTGGTGTAGTGTGAATCCCAATTAATATTGCGCTCCCACAAAATAAAGTGGCCCTTGAAAATTTTGAAGTGTTCAAATTGACTTCGGCAAGTAAATCGAGGAGGTGGAGAAAAATACGGAGGTGAAGAAGATTAAGAGCCAATATCGAATCGACATATCTTGACTCATACGAAAAGTACGTGCATTGATAAAAGTAGCAATCACAAGTAAATATTAGGAAAAAAATACCCATTAAGAAAATAGTCCTTAAAATTGGAATGAGTTGTAATCCGTGGTGCAACATGCCAAGAACATCACAAACTCAATACAACCCACCAAACTTAACATGCAAAAAGGTAAATCCAAGGGACTTAACCTAAATACATAAAAAAAAACTAAATCAAAGTTATAATATCAAGTATAGATGAAGCACAACTCCAAAAATGAACAAAATAGCATAAGTATTTCTCAAATCCAAGAGAAATGAAAAAAAGGATCTAAAAAGAACAAATCTAAGAAGAGATGAGGGAATAAATCTTACTACAATTGTTAAAGATGAAAATGTTTACTGGAAAGATCCAAAAATATCTCTAAGCGACCAACTATGGAGGAAATATGAGATTTGATGCAAGAAAATATACCGATGAGAGAGAGAAGGTGAAAGGAAAAAAATAAATAAAAACTGACAGATTGTTGTAATCTTATCAACCCTAGATTCGCTGGAGCGATTCTTTCCATTGGTTGCAACTTTTAGTGAAATTAATCATCGTTGCGGCGACAAAAAGCTTTGTTCGTCACGAGAATGACAAAAGATTTTACACACCTCAAAATAAGCGTAAGAAAGAAAAAAACACTCAAAGACACAATGTGACCATGTACAAAAAGATCTACAATCTAAAAATACTTTGATTAATGAATTAAAACATATTTTCAATATGTATTATCATAATCAAGGTATCTCTATACCAAAAAGGCTAAATTGTCACCTTTGAGTCGGGCAACCTGGCCATGTCAAGTCTGTGACAAGTACAGTTGTCACGGACTAGTCACGGTCAATGCTAGTGACAATTTTAAAAGAGTTGTCATTAGGGATGGAAATGGGTTGGGTTTAGCCAAATTCAACCCCAAACCCATTTATCCCGCCCCAAGCCTGAACCATCCCCGCCCCCATTTACCACTCCCCATCCCCGTCCTAGCCCCTGCCCCCGCCCAGTTTAAAAACCCCATGGGGGCCTCGAACTCGTCAAAAACAATTTTTACGATATTTTTTTACTTTATTTTATATAAAACATATTTCATTTTTTTTGTAAGTTTTATAATACTCTTAAAATATTAGGTATTAAGAGATTAAAAAATATGTATAATCAAATTAAGAGATTAAAAAACAAATTATACATTTAAAAAAATACAAACTATATATAAGGGCATATTAGTAAACATACACTTAAACGGGGCGGGGTTGTGGTTTTTATACACTAAACCCGACCCCGATCCTAACCTGACCCCGATCCCGACGGGAGTTTTCAATACCAAACCCGAACCTGCCCCATTTATCACCCCAAAATTCTCCCCATTAAGGTTGGGGAACGGGAGGGTCCCTGTCAAAACCCGCCCCATTGCCATCCCTAGTTGTCACGGTCAAAGACTTTGACATGTCCGTGAGAAGTCTTATAATTAAAACCCTAGGCGCCTCTTTTTTCCCACCATTTGCTTTCCCTCCATTTTCTCACTCTCTCTCTCTCTCTCCCCTCTTTGTGTATGTCTGTGTGTGTATATGTGTATATATATATATGTGTGTGTGAGCATGTAGGAATGCGTGTGTGGGGGTGTGCAGGTGGGTGTGGGTGTTTACGCGCGTGTGTGTGTGTAGTGGGGGGCAGGGGGCTGGTGTGTGTGGAAGTGGGGGTCGGGGGAGTGATGGGTGATAGTTGGGGGGGGGGGGGGAGGTAGGGTATGTGTGTGTGTGTATAGGTGTATAGGGGTAGGGTGTGTGGGGGTGGTGTTAGTTGGGTATTTTAGAACTTAAACTAATTGGACATTATAAATATTAATTGGGTATTTTTAGTTTAGGACTTGCAATTGATTGATATTGTTATTTGTTAATGTTGATTGAATGGTGTTAGTTGGGATTGAAATTAATAGGTACTGTTAATATTTCATGAATCTTATTGTTTAGAGAATGAAATTAATTTGACATTATAAATATTGTTTGTGTATTGTTATTGAGGTTTGAAATTGGTTAAAAATTGTTAATGTTGGTTGGGTGTGTTATTATTTAGGGCTTGAAGCTAATTTGGTTTGTATATATATCACGAGGGACAATATTTAGGGGGACAGCGGGGGTATTGTGTGTGTGTATAGGTGTGTGGGGGGGGAGGGGGGAGGTCGTGGTGGTGTGTGTGTGTGTGTGTGTGTGTGTGTGTGTGTGTGTGTGTGTGTGTGTGTGTGTGTGTTATGAGAGTAAAGTCCATGTGTGTGTGCGTGTATATTTTTTCAATTACATAAATCACAACTGTTTCTTGATATTGAATTGCATTAATGGTATTGATATTGATATCGATATTGAATTGAATTGAATTGGTATTGATATTTTTATATTGAATTGAATTGAGTTGGACAAGTTTGATTAATTGCACACGTAGATATTTAAATTAAATTGTCTTAACAACTACCTTATCTAAATGAAAGGGTATCGCGCGTGGGGGGGTGGGGAGGGGGGTCATTGTTTGGATTTCACTTCGGTTAGACATTCCACGCATCAAGTATAGTTATGGGCAGGATTGACAACTTAAACCTTTAGTATAATTAACATGCTTTTAATGTAGTATCGTATTTCACGAGAAGTCACATAGTGTTACCATCCCCTTAGCTCCTTCTGAAATGGACTAAAACATTTTATAGTTCTTATGCGCACTTTAAATTAAATGAACAATACTTTAAATTGAATGAACAATACTTTAAATTATATTATTAAATCATATTACTAGCCTTCTAATTCTTATGCGTATGAAGTCAATAGCCCTTCGACCCGTTTCAGATTCATTACCTTTGTAATGATATCTCTCGAATTGTCCCATTTGGACAGTTTGTGACTATATAGTTTTTGTATAATAATATTCTTAGTGGCTTAAACTTTTTACTTTGGGGTGAAGTTCTGCAGTTGTATCTTAATGTTCTCTGGGTACATAATAGATGATGCGATGTTAAGTGTTATTTCAATTGATAAATTTAAATAACACCCACACTTGTGAATCTATGTCGTGTACTTGGAGAACTATGGGGATATGCTGCCGAATTGTCCTCAAATTGGACAATGTGCATGAGTTATTAAGCATATTACAAAAATATGCAGTCTTGAATGGGATAGGATCACTCACCCTTTAGAGGAGATGGAGGAAATAGGAATTAATATTATAAATTAAATTTTAATTTTAATTTCAAATTAAAATTGAATTTGAATTTGAATTTAAATGCACGAATAAATTTACTCGTAGAAACTAGCCTTCTAGTTGTTATATGTATGCATTCAAGAGGTGATTGTTTATACTAATGGGAACTAAATATTCACACTTTTTTTTATGCTAATCCACGAGTATACGCTTTTTACCCATAATAGGTGATTGTCTGTAGTAGGTGTGATGGGATACCCTAAATACAAAGAGTGGATACGTGAGATAAATATATTAGGGGGTGTGTTTCGCAGAGGTTCTAATGAATTTGTGAAATACATAAAGAGATGTCATAATGATGAAGAGTTTCCGTGTCCGTGTGCTAGGTGTAAGAATGGTAAGGTGTTTGAGTGAAAAACAGTTGAACTACATTTGTTAAGATGAGGTATGCAACATAGTTATCGAATTTGGGTTTTTCACGGGGAATCGAAAGTTCCTTTTGTCCCCGAGCAACCTTCATAATAACCTTCAGAAAGTAGGAAAGATGTAAAAGGGTAGAATCACAATGTAGATCATAATATGCTAGAGGATTTAGTTGATGAAGCATATGGAATTCATGAAGTGGAAGAGAATGAGGTCACTGATGATGTACAAGGTTTAGGTGCTCATGAAGATATCAGGATAAACATTGATGATGACTACCAAAGTTTAAAATTTAAGGCGAGCTAGCCGTTATACTCTAGTTGTGAGAAATATCAAATAAATTTACATACCATGGTTAGTTTCCATAGTTTAAATATCCAATATGGTTTGTCCGACAATAATGTGTCACGAATTTTAAATTAGGTGAAGGGTTTGCTACCGAAGAAGAATACACTTCTAAATATCTATCCTACTATGAAAAATAGTTTGAAAGGTTTGGTAATGAAGTATAAATGAATTCATGCTTATGTGTATGACTGCATACTGTACCAAAAGTAGTATGAAATTCTCGATCAGTGTCTGGTATGTGATGAACCTTGATATATCCAATCTACTGGCAAGGAAGGCACAAGCTCAAAAGTGCCTCAAAAAGTGTTGAAATATTCTCCCATTAGTCCAAGATGAAAGCAGTTTTTCACAGTACCATGGATAGTGGAGGAAATGACTTGGCATGCTAGGACAGAAGCATAGGAAAATCTCACATGCCATCCTATTGATTCTACAACTTAGAAGAGGATGAGTTTTGAGTATCTTAATTTTGCTCGAGAACAGCGTAACATTCATTTGACAATATCAATAGATGGTGTCTATCCATTTGGAAATCTAAGTGCCAACCAGAGTGTATGGCTAGTGATCCTAGACGCACTCAACCACCCTCCTTCACCGTATATCAGACCTGAATTTTCGATGCTGTCTTTATTGATACTTGGGTCAAAGGCACCAAGTGAAGACATCGATGTTTACCTGGATCCTTTGGTAGAAGAATTAAATGAGTTGTGGGAAGAGGGTGTACAAGCATTTGTCGCTTTTAGAAAATAAGAGTTTATGCTGAAAGCTATGTTGATATGGGCAATTCATGATTTTCCAGCTTATGGGACATTATCTGGTTGTACAGTACATAGTTATTTGGGATGTTCTATTTGTGGAGAGGAGACTGAATCTCTTCATCTTCTCGTTATCTCAAAAAATGTATACCATTGCCATTGAAGGTTTTTACCCCCCTCATAGTTTTAGATTTAAGAAAGGTTCCAATTTTTTACCGGGCGGGGTTGGACATAGGCTACGGTAGAGAAAAATTTTAGGCTCAGAAATTGAAAGTAAATCTTCTAATTGTGGCCCTAATATGCCAGGTAAGAATCCTACATTTAATAATGTCAAGCATAAGAAGACCCCAACTGGGAATGAAACTGAGACAAGAAAGGCATGGTTTAGGTTGTCAATTTTATTTGACTTGCCTTATTGGATGAATAACCTGGTGCGCCATGTATTGTATATGATGCATGTAAAGAAGAACATCGTTGAACATATTGTGGGCACATGCCTCAGGGGGGTCATTCGAAGGATGGAGAAAATGCACGAAAAGACCTTAAAGTGTTGAAACTTAAGCCACAACTATGGTTGAAAGAGGATAGTAGGATAAGGACGATAATTCCCTCTAGTGCGTTTACTTTGACAAGTGAGGAAAGGAAGGTGCTTTTAGACACAATATATAATTTGAAGGTTCCATCTAATTTTCTGTCCAACTTGCAAAGGATTGTGAATTATGCTACCTATGATTTACATAAGTGTAAGTCCCACGTTTGGCATGTGATCATGCAATTGGTTCCTCTATTGTTTAAGGACTATTTCTCCAATCACAGGGATTTATGGAGGGATATTATGCAAAGTAGTATATGCTTATCACTTTTATGTGAGAAGGTAGTCAATTGATATCACATAGTGGCCGTAAAATTAGAGGTGAACGAAGCGATTTGTGTCTTGGAGAAGTAATTTCCCTTATCTTTCTTTGACCTAAGTGTTCACTTGTTGGTACACTTATGCAACGAGGCGCTTGTTTGCGGCCCAGTTTGATATCAGTGGATGTATCCATTTGAAAGATTGATGAAAGTTTTCAAATATTACGTCAAGAATACATGATACATTGAAGAATCAATTGCGGAGGAATACATCACCGTGGAGTCATCAATCAAAACTCGAGAATATATGCCTGACTCAACCAGTGTGGATGACAATGATGAGTTTGTCGATGAGGGTGGTCATGTGATGGACAAACGAGTGAAATTAATGAGTTTGCAACATGAACAAGCAACTCGTTATTTATTTGACACACATAAAGATGTAGAAGAATGGAAAAAGTAAGTTTAAATTATTTTAACTTTTACTTTATTTTAATTTTTACATGATTAATTTTGTAATAAGTTCGTCACGATCTACGTAGAAAATATGAAGCCTGTGAGAGCAATAAAAGACAAAAAAAATGACACAATTAGACAGCGAATTTAGGTTGTGGTTGTCACACGAGGTAATTATAATGAAAATGGATGTTATTAAATGTCGCATTCCAGGAAAGCTTTACAACTAACCTAATTAATTTGTCTATATTCGAGTGCTTTATTATTATCAGACGACAATTAAATGCTATTTATTCATTTTTACTTGATCATTTTAATTAGGATTTTAATCAATTTAAGCATTAATTCAAAGTCCATGATCTGGGAGTGTGTGTGCGTGGTGGGGTTGGGGGGGGGGGGGGGGGGGAGGCAGTGTGCGTATGTGTAAATTGAATTTGGTATTGGTTTAAATTATTATAAATTGAATTTGGTATTGGTATAAAGTGGTATAAATTGGTATGTATTGTTATTATCGGATTTCAGCATTAATTCAAAGTCCATATAAATGTTTGTAGTAATAATAACAATTTTTACAAAAAATGACTTCATCCGGACGCGGTAGTGGAGGCGATGAGGGCTCCTCGACTAGTAGGCCCCCAAAATGGGGAAAAATGGGGTCCGTCATTGAGAATTATACGACATCATTGGCTAGAGCGATAGAGTTGCTGCAGAGAATCGTTGGCCCGGGGTACACTAATTGGAGAGCCGTGCCTATTGGCCTCTAGATGAACATCTGGGGGGCACTACTGGTAGTGTATTTGTATTTATATTTATATTTATAGTTATAAATAACTAACACTTTATTTTTGGTTTGTATTTGTTTGACAGTAATAATTCGATTTGCCCCAACAATATAAGTCGTTGAAGAAGAATTTGCGGGTCCGGTACTTTGGGAAGACCCAGGAGTTCATTCTAAGACTACGTGAAATCGTCCTCCTGAAGGAGATGATCTCATTGACACAGTGGAAAAAGTTTATCGACAATGAGATACTTGAGCGACAATTGGCATCTTACTAAACGGGGATGGAAAATCAGGTGAAAAAGTCGAACGTACACTACTCAGGGCGAACGTCTTACGCCGAGGTGGAACATAGGATGGTAAGTTTTAATTTTTCTTTAATTTTAGTTTTATGTTATTAATTTAGCATTACTTTGCATTACTTACTAATTCTGTATTATTTTATTTCAGGACACGGGGAGTGGCCCGGGTGGTAGGCCACACAGGCTCGAAGCCTATGTGGAATTTTGGACGAAAAAGGGCAAGGACAAGGTGGCAGCCCCTAGCGTCACAACCACCATTGTCAGTTATAAATGTTTAATATTTTTAATTATGTTATAATTTTTTTATTTACTTAATTGAATAATCGTGTACTTTTTTTTCATTTCAGGCAAAGCTTAAGGAAGTGAATGTGTCGTAGTCTAATGCCGATAAAGCATATTTGGCTTCAGACGCACTCGCCATGTGATCATGCTGGATTGCAACGGGAGGACTAGGGGGTGAGATCATGGGTGGGGAAGTCTAGGATCATCAGAATGGAGACGAGCAACATCGGATTGGTACATTAGGTGGACAGTCATGATGAGAATCTATCAAAGTTGGAGGCGGCAGTCCTAGATATGTACGCCTTCATGAAGCGTCAGTTGGGTAAGGGAAATGAAAAGGGAAAGGGCAAGGGAAAGGGGAAGGAGGTAGAGGAGGATGAGGACGAGGATGAGGACGAGGAAGTCACTACTTCATCGCCGATATGCACGGACTCGACGCCATATGATGATCCATTTCTCATCGTGACCCCCGTCGAGCAGCCTATGTCAACAATCAATTGGACGAGCGTGTTTTTACTCGACACATATTGTGGGGAGCCGGTAGCGAGGGGGTTTATGGATCCAAGCTTCCTCTCGGGTATGCCGATTCATAGATGTCCCCTCCAAGACATTGAGGCAAAAGTGCTCATCACGCATGTGGTGGAGGGAAAGGAGAACTCACCTTTGTGGTTGTGAGAACAATGCGGCATTTAGCATATTAAGGGGAGTCTCAATTCATATGTCGTGTGGCCTTGATTCCTCCTCCCACCTGCTCCTTCTTTATGACATTATTTCTATCTTTTTATTTGGATATTGGAATGTATTTATATATTTTTTATTTTGGTACATGTTGGTTTGGATATGATGGATATTTGCATTTCTATTTTATTTGGCTATGAATTATATATGACATGATTTGGTGTATTATTTCTATTTTATTTAGATATATGCTGTTTGGATAGGTACAATTTGCTATAACAGGTACAAATATACTGCTGGGTAATGGCAGTGGCCATACTACTGAGCATTTTTTTTAATTCTGTAAAAAAATTCCATGGTAAAAAACCATGAAAAATCTGTGATAAAGAAACTTGTCACGGACTTTGACCACATTTTTTTTAGTTTTGTCACGGACTTGTCACGGTTAAAGACCGTGACAACACTTGTCAAGGTCAAAGACCGTGATAGGACCGTGATAAAAGAATTTGTCACCCCTAGACTTGTAATGGTCATTGACCTTGACAAGTTGGACTTGTCACGGTTAAAGGCCGTGACAAGTCGACAGCTTTGGTGTAGTGTATATGGTTATTCCAAGTACTCTAAACAAATAGTAATCTAATTAATAAAAGGTATATCATATGTTTCAAGTTAATTTTAAAGAGCACATAAGAAATAACTAGCATTTAAGAGAAAAAAAGTACAAACATGAGCATTTGTCCGATGAAATCAAAACAAATGTTAAAAGAGAAGTCTTTACTATGAAATTTGAAATATTAATGATTTTCTTTGAAAAAGTCTTATTTCTCTTGAAAAGTAAAATATTCAATAATACTTTTTTTCCTCAATAAGAAATTTATGTTTAAATTTTTTATGAGTAATTTTTTTAAGTCTCCTATCCTTGATGTTACTCAATTTTGGATAAATAAAATTTTTGAGACATCGGTTTAAACAAAAAATTTCATGTGGCATCTTTCTCTTAGTCATTATTAAAGGTGGGGAACTATAGCCAGTATAAAAGGTAGTACTCGCAAGCTTAAAATTGCAACCCTTACCACATCATCTCTCATGATTTTGAAATATAGCATTTTTTAACTCCAACTATAATCGAATAAAATCTAACAAGCTCAATATCTAAAATGTCACCCTTTTTCAATTCATATACATTTTGAAAGAACCATAAATCATTATGAAAAAGTTTTTCATTTATTCATTCATAAGATAATACTGCAAATGTAGTGCAGTGTAAGTGCAATGAGTTATAACATATACTTAAGATAGATTAAGATCAAAAGATCATAAACTTTCAATGATTTTAAATTCTAGGCATAAAAATCATATTTATAGACAAAACCAAGATACAAACATCATGTGAGAACAAATCAATAAAATAATCCAACAATTTATTGTAACAACCCTCGCTTTTAGGATGCTAATTTCATATTTAATTTTCACATAAGGTAATTATATAAAATGTTGGAACTGGAGTAAATATTAATTTAATGAGTTAGAAGTTAATATTTACTAGATTGATGCATATTTACTATATGTGAAAGTAAATATCATCAGGTTGCATGTTTTATAGTGTCATGTATTTTAAATGTCATTATGGTTAAAATGAAATTGGAACTGGAAATAATTTATAAAATTATCGGATGCCAGTTTAGAGGGTGTAGTTAGTCCCGAAATGTCCGAGACAGTCAAAATAAGTGCCATATTGTATTTTTGCATTTCGAGCACTTTTACCTGGTTTTAACTTAAACGCGTATTGGGAGTCATTTTAATGTGGTATTAACCACTTAAGTTGGAGACTTTAGACTTTAGCCACGATTTTAAGTCTTACCCCTTATTTCATTTTCCTCATTTTTTATGTCTTAAACTTAGAGAGAAAAAGAGGGAGAAAGAGAGGAAGAGAAAAGTGGAGAAAGAAGAAGAGAAAAGAGAGATTAGATCTTGGATTGCTTCTACCCAAAAGAAATATGAGATATCAACCCTAAGGCAAGTTTTCTACTTGCTAATATATGATTTAAGATGATTAAATTGTGTGATAGTTGTGTATTTGTATTTATGGATCAAAAATAAAATTTGTGGTGATTTAACCCTAATCTTTGGTTTTGATGATGAAATTGTGGATAATAGTAGTTAATAACCATGTAGGGTGATTTGGGGTAGATTTATGATGTTGGTTGTGGGTAAAAATGGAAGAGATTGGAGTTTGGGAAAATCTAGGGTTTATAACCCTCGAAGCCATTCTTGGAAAATTCTCTAGGCCGAATCGATTCGGCCCCCTGGGCGAATCGATTCGCTAAAGGTAAGTTCCTAAGTCTGCTTGGACCGAATCGATTCGGGTCCAAGCCGAATCGATTCGGCATTTGCAAAATCCCAGGTCTTTATGTCCGAACCGATTTGCTTTTTGGGTGAATCGATTTGTTTTCTTGCTATTTTTGAGTTAATTTAATAACTCAATTCCAATTCATTTTCTTTATGTCTAGGGCCTAGGAACCTTCTTGAATGAAGTAAATTAAGTGACCTAGAGTTTTAATTGAGTTAGTTAATTTCCCTACAATAGGAATGGGTTATATGGGGATTTTTTTTCGGGTTTATGCCTATTGATGCTAGGGCAATCTTTCTTCTAATTGATTGTTATGAAACTAAGAGATGTAGTGTTATGTTTGGGAGACTTTAGAAGCTCAATTGAGCTATATTAGTTTTGATGGTTTATATTATCACCCCAAAAGAATGTTGGGAGATTTTAGAAGCTCAATTGAGCTATGTTAAGCTTGATGGTTCATAATAATACCATAAAAGTGTGTTGGGAGATTAAATTGAAAGATTATTTATTCCTTTGAGGTATGATAGTATTGGGGTTTTAAAGTAATACCCCAAAATGTTTGGAGATAATTAAGAGTTTATTTAGTCCTTTGAGGTTGTAGTAATGATATAATTTACCGTATGGCTCCGGATAATAAGGTGAATTATTTACAAAAATGTAAATAAGTATGGTTTCAAATAAAATGAAACATACATGTATAAATGGAAATGAAATGGAAATGGTAATAATGATGGTAAATGATAATTTACTTAATCATGAATATGGTAAATGATAATTTACTTGATTTTCAAAAATGGTAAATAAAATGTTTTAAACACGCCTCTCTAAATGACATCATAAGGGAAGTTCGCGGGTGAGGTGAAGTCCCCTGAGTAATGAATGCAGGGTGGATATAGTCCTAGGCCATGTGAGCGTTTATTGTTATATATTTTTCTGCGATGAGTAGGAGATTCTGGGTATGGTCTTGACTATCTGGTAGGCACATGGACGCTTCCCTACGTTTTGCGTTATAGGTGCCCAGGTTGTCTTAATGGTAGGCCCTGGAAGATGATGGTCATTTAGGGGCGCGCACAGTGGAAAAACCCGGACGAGCGGTCTTAGAATCGTTATATGTATATAAATATAACTATTCATAATCAAGTGGGACTTGATGGATTATATATGCCATAAAGAGCATAGTGAAGTGCCACAAAGAGCACATATAAATGCCACAAAGAGCATTTGAAAATGACTATTTTCCTGATAAGGAAAGGATTTTTACAAAATGTAAAAGTGAGATAAAAATGCCACAAAGGGCATAAAAATTGTGAATATATATATATATTTCTTGTTAAGGAAAAGATATATGAGATAATTTGTGCACATGATATAGTTTTAGATTAATGTTACTCATTTTATTTTCCTGCTTAGCTTATGTTTTAAATTATATAGGTAGATTCTTATTTCCCTTTCATCATGATTTATGATTCATAACTATCATACTTTTTATTCATCTGGTAATCATATAGAACCGGGCCCTGACCCGTTCATATTTCTTGTTATGCTTGCATCTTGTATCCGCTCAGGTACTCTGCCGCAAGGATGCCTGATCTGACTTCCTATCCCGGTGTCCTTGGCGAGCCGTGATGCTTTGTGGGTATTACGGAACATTTTGAAATAGACGCCGTCATCCTTGCACTCTAGATAAAATCAGGTCTATTTACTCGGGCGAGAGGCCCAAGTTTTTGTAATTGATTAATGTAATGTATTATGTAATTAATGAATTTGTTTAATTTTATTGTATGAGTCTGTGGCCGACAGCATATTCGGTCCCTTATTGTACATTTGTGTGTATGTAATATAATTTCTTCTGGATTTCCACTTTCTTTTATTGGGTTGTTAATTTTTTTTCTTTTATTAACTTTAAAAATCAAAATTTTTGGCAACCCGTTTTTTCTGAAATAACGAGTGGTTATCCCGTATACTTCTTATTTGTTGTGATGCTAAGAATGATTCCCTCCATGATTCCATTATTTTGGAGTATCGGGCTGGCCACCCCCTATTTCGGATGGCGGGTTGTCACAGATGGTATCAGAGCATTAGGTTCTAGAGTCCTTAGGAATCTGTGTGAACTCTTTACGCTTTCAGCATTGCTTTTGATTGGACATAGAGCCTTAGGATTAAGATCATTGTTTTCTCTTGTGAGGTTTCGCTCTTCTGTCATGAGGGAGAACCTATAGAATATTTTGTGCGTTCGTGTGAGAATAATAGGTCAACTGAAGAAGGGCGTCATGAGAAGGATTTTAAAGAACTGTAAGTTGTGGTCGGGGATGAGGACCGATTTGGAAGTCGCTCCTTTTGTGGCATTTCTTATTTTGCTACTGCAACTACTAATTACAGTGGATACAGTTTTCCATGTACCGCTAGAAGTAGAGGGTGGTACTAAGCTTGAGATTTCAAGCGATGGTAAGTTGAAGTGGAGTAGTTCCCAAATATAAAGGATGGAGGAAAATCCTTCACCCGTAGGAATAGTGTTGAGATGGTGAGAACGTGGTCACCATATTTGTGGGCGCATAAAGTTTTACCCTTGGAGGAGCCCGGTAGATACTTTATAAAGAAATTATGAGCAGTAATTAAGGTCTAAATCAAAAGCTTTATCTTTAGGATAGAGGGAATGACCATGGGCATACATAGATTAAAAGAATTCATTTTCTTCTTTAACGGAAGTAAGATCATTCAAAAGTTTGATTTTCTTATTTTCTAGGGCTTTTATTTTATCAAGTATGATATCCTTATTAAAAATAACCAAGAAGATTTATGGTCTTCATTTTCCTTGATGGCCTTTTCTTTTTCCAAATGTTTCACTCTCAAATAAAGCTTAACATTTGGTTTTAGATAAACAAGCGCATCAAATGAAAAACAGAGATCATTACCTTTAAACTCACTAACACAAGATTCAACAGTATTAGTGCTAGAGTGGTTCACAAGGTCAGAAAGTGTGATAAATCCGAAAGCATTATGACCCTTTTATACACCCATAAGTTCACGCATATGGTCATTATTATAAAAAGTCCATATTCAAATGCACTTGATCTAGATCTAGGCGATTAAACCTAATGAAAAGAGATCTAACTCTAATACCTATTGAGACCGAGTTTTCTTGAAACCAATATGAACGGAGGATACCTAATTAAAATTACTTGTTAATAAAGAGAAAAACTTCCTTTACTTCTTGTTAAGGTTGACAATACCTAAGGTCTATGTGATAAATTATTTACCAAGTAGTTTACACTAAATTTTATGTTTAATGTTAGATGATTTAATCTAAGTGTGTATAGGTAAACAATATATCCCAACACCAAGGCATACAAGAAAAAATTTACAATGGAAAAAAAATCTCGAGCTAACATAATGAAACAAAAATGTGGTAGGATTTAAAGTGGGAACCTATGTTTTACAATACCTAATGCATAACCTCATTTTTAATGCGATGTCACACTATATCTTCCACTAACGGGAAGACATAAACAGTTGGAGCAAGTTTCACAACTTCCACCAATTTTGGTCGAAAACAATGCATTTTTAAAACCACTATTAACAAATCCCCTTTTGAAGTTCAAGAAGAACTTTGTGTTCCAATTCTTATAATAAAGTTGAGAAGTCTCCAAGTAAGTGTATTACCACTTTTTAGGTTTGTGAAGATCTAAAGTGAAAGTGTTTTACAAAAATGCCTTAACTCAAAAATATATTTTTGAGATATGTAAAATCTAAAAATAACCCAAGAACAAATTAGAAAGATATTTTTGAGGGTTTAAAAATATTTTAAAAAAAATAAGTTTACTTTGAAAAATTCTTAGATTTCACAAGTGTTAGAACTTCAAATATATCAAGAATATAAAGAATAGAAAAACTGGAAGAATACTTGATTCAACACAAAAAGAATTTTTAAACTTATAAATATTTTTCTCTCTTAAAAATAAATCTTGTGGCAAGAATGCATAAGCATGCATTTTCAACATATTTTGCCTCACAAAGAATTCATAAAAATCACACTTCTATTCACTTTTTTATCTCATCAAAATGAATTACAAACCCACATACATATACACTCAAGCTCGCAAGAGAAGCCAGGGGAAAAACAATCGTTGCAATTACAACAAAATTGGTCATCCACAAAATTGGTCATCAGCCCGGGGAGACATGTAGGTAAGGTGTAGCCATTACAACAAAATTGGTCATCAGCAAGGATAAACAATTGTTGCAAAAAATATATTCTCGTTGCTAAAACATTTCGTTGCAATAAGAGTTGCAGTGTTTGATTTGTTGTAATCTTTTAGCAAGGAAACCCAAAAATTGTTGCCAAAACTATTTTGGAAAAGATTAGTTTCATTGCTAAAAGATTAATATTCCGTTGCAAAAATGTTATCGTTTCGTCAACCTTCACTGGTTTGCGACGAAATATTTGTTCCAAAATACGCTTGAAAATCTTTGCAAAAAATGTATTGAGAGGTTAAAAATTCGTCACTAAAAGTCAATTTTCCTTGCAATAGGTTTCCAACCATTAATAAATGACATTTTAATACTAATTTATTTCGTTGCATAAATTATAAATTTTGTTGTTGAAAGTTTTTACAGCCATTAAAATTCATTGTTAAAATATTTAAATTCATTTCAAAATGTTCAGTGATACAATTATATTCTCTTTTTAAATGTTACTTTCATTTCACTAGGGTCCAAAAACTTATGGTATCACATTTAACAAGAAAAAATTTATTGCCAAACCCAAAATATTTCATTACATAAGGCATTGACAACAAAAAATTCTTCATTAAAACATTTTATTTCACTGCAAAATGTTATTTAAGACAATTAAATTTAATTCCTTAAAGTTATTGTCTAGTTGCATTTCACATGATCTTTGAACCTGTTTTGCAATATTAAGAAATATTTCATCATAACATTAAAAATATAAATAATTTAAAACTAACAAAAGTTTTTCCAACCAAAAAAATATGCAAATTATGGTTTATAAGAGTGTTAACATTAGTGAAGTTAATAAGCAACCAAAACATTCATACTTCACAAGAAGTAATATGAGTTCATATAGTTTTTTCTCTTCTTAATAACCAAAAAAAATACTTAAGGATCATCATGCGGATGAATTCAAGGGAGTGAAGCTTCTGAATTTAGCGCAACTCCCTTTGACTGAAAGGCCTTTAAACTAGTGACCTATGATAAAAGAACTTGGACTATTTTTCTCAACTGTGAAATCTCCATTCCATGCTTTGGTTATGTGGATCGGGTTTGTATACTCACTTTGATTTCAGGGGTCGAGGACCAAACCCAAGACCTTTCACATACCCCGACCTTTTTCCAAGTACTTTTTCTCATATATAGAAGTCTCACTTAAGTCATCTCATCTTTTTTTCAGTTCCAACATCTCACTTTAGAAAAACCGAGGGTGTATCTTATCATATAGAATAAAAAACGAATCATTAGTCTATAAGACCAAATATAAGAAATTCGAGTTGTCTTGATGGTAATACATATTTACAGCAAAAAAACACATTACAAGAAGAAAAATATAATTACACACAATATCATAATTTATTCTATTTTATTTATTTCTACAACACCATGATGAAGTATTGATGTCCTATGTCTATCTTATTCAATGTTGACATGTTTAGTCGGGTAATAAGCACATTCCCATTCAACAAACTTATACCTGAAATATTAATGTACTGAAACATATTTGATGTGTAATGCTCCGGCCTGGATTTATGGGTTATACTTGGTCAACCCGGTCTGACGTGACCTTTAGGTATGAAGTGCGATGAGATAACCTAAATAATGTTGATAAGTCAGTTTCATTTTAATTTGAATTTCACTTATTTAGCATGCGATTTCAATTTACATTAATGTATGTGAGGGACCCCTGGGAAGCATCCCCGAAATTCAAGCATACAGAGCCATTAACATAAAATAAAAAGGATACTTACTTGTACTACTCTCTCAATATACATGACCGCACCTAACCTGTTGTAACAAGGATGAGGGAATGAGTCGAATGCTCAGTGGGAAAAAATAATAATGCAATAAAGAATGGAGGAAAGAAAAGATACACTTAACTCGTTTACCTACGGGCACATTCAATTACTTTTTATATAAATATATCAATGAATGAAACCGTTTTATTCCAAAACATTACGTACTCCGATTAATTTACCATAATCTCATAAAAGAACCCCTTTTCCCCGTATTGACATTTATTTCTTGATTTAATACACCCGGTTAAATTATTTAAACAAACAACCTTTATTTAGAGAAAATCACTTCTTTTATCGAAATTACCCTTTTATTCTTACCAAATTTACCATAATATTTTCTTTGAAATTCTCCTTTTAACACTCGCAAGCACCGTGTTAGAAAATACTTCTTTTTCATTGAAAACCTTTCATGAACACACTCTTGTGTTACTTATGGGCTAAACCTCTTTAGATTTCTTAATTACCCTTTTAATCAATTCACTTTATCATTCCGTCTACTTTATGGACATTAGGCAATTTCTCATATTACTTGTCCACGTCATCTTATAACCGGAACATGCATTAAGTTCATTAAAGTTAGGTTGCCTTTTCTTATATTCGCATGCAACCCATCTCATGACATGTTCTACTTTTCATTATCTTTTTCTCGGAATCTTCTAAATACCCACATACTTTAACGGGTTCCACATCGCTAACTATGCTACTATATGCTCTGGACAATGATTTTGGATCTTTCACCTCAGGGCTCTGGGCCCTTATTAATTATTCTCGATATCGTCCGAGTCCATATTAATGTCTTTTAATATTTATCAAAATACACATTATCCCACCTTTACTGGCCGAAGCCAAAAATTCGGGGGTTTCACCCCCACCTTGTGTTACACTTTGAAAATCACAATTTCTTATCATTTATACACTTGCATTAACACTTATTAAAATCACCTTTATACAATAACTTCTTAAATATTTTTAACTCATTAAAACTTATTAAAATATTTGGATTAACATACTTCTTAAGTTAGAAACCTATTTATTTCATTACTTTCTTTATCAAAGATATCATTTGGCATTTTAGATACTACTATAAAAGAAAACATCACATTTTCTTTATTTTCACATGTAGCCTAGAAATACTCACTTATCATATTTTCTATACCTTTTAACACACTTTAAGGCTGAAATTTTCATTTTCTTTATTTCACATTAAAACCCATTAAATAATTCATTAAACTTGTTTATATGCCCATCATCAAAATACTATAAGTTTATATACACGAGGAAATGGATTTTAAGTTAAAAAACTCCCATCAAATGGGTCTATTTTATTCTAAAAATTTCACAATATTGACATAATCATGCTTTTAAAGCTAAAAGATACTTTTATTTCTTCAAAACTTGAGTAAATGTCTATTTATATAAAAATTTCAATTTTCACAAGAAAGAGTTAAGACATTTGTTCATAAAATGTTTTTAATAAGAGAAATATCATTTCAAACATTTTATTTCATAAAATGCTTAGATATCAAGATTTCTTAAATTTTATCATTTTCGTCAAAACTTCTAGGATCTTTCATAAATCATCTTTTTTTTTATAAAAGCATGCGAAATTACCTTCTTAAATCATATTTGCATTCTATTTTAAGAAGCTCTAGATACAAGACCAATAAAATGCAAAATATAGTTCTTAAGTTAAGAGTGGAGTATCTCACCTTAAAAGAAGATTGAATAATGGTGTATGAAGTTTAGAAGAAGGTGGAAACCTCCAACCTCCTAAGGAGGCCTTAAAGAGGTTTCCTAGTTCCACTAAGCTTGTCTTCTTGAATGCTCTTTGAAACCCCCTCTCAAACTCCACACTTTATTATTATTATTATTATTATTATTATTATTATTATTATTATTATTATTATTATTATTATTATTATTATTATTATTATTATTATTATTATTATTATTATTATTATTATTATTATTTCTCCCTCTTCTTCTTCTTCTTCTTCTTCTTCTTCTTCTTCTCCCGCTTATTCTTCTTCTTCTTCTTAAAAAAATCCCCAATAATATCTCCATAAAAACACACATTGCTTGAACGTGTAGTGTATTTGGGTTTTATGAGCTTAAATATAGAAGAAGATGGTTTAACTATGGTGGTTTTAGGTGGAGGGATAGTAGTTCTAGGGGTGTGTGTGGTGGTTAGTGGAGGATGGGCTCCAATATCTGGAGAGAAGAGTGGCCGAATATTATTAGAATTGGTTAAATGAGATAAAACCTAATTTAAATACCCCCAAACCCTAAGGGTTAAATCCCAAAAATTCCCTTAAACTTAACCTTTTATCTATACTCCACCAAGTGTTTATCCAATGTTTTGATCTGAGCTGTTGAGATCTCGATACGTCATCCAATCCAAAGATCCACGTCATAATAGCACATTAAAATATGCATAATTTTCTCGATTTTCCCCGATCGTTCAAAAGTTTTTCAACCTCGTTCGAACGAGGTTCTCTCTCTTTAGAATGAGAGTTCTAACGAGGTACAAATGAGGCAAAATCGTAGGATTAAATGGGGTGTGAGAATTCTTTTGATGGGAAGTACCCTCTCATTCGAACGACTGAGCACTTCATTCGAACGTGGTTTTCCAATGAGATTCCTGAGAGCGAGGAAAATGGATCTTTTCCTCAGTCGTTAGAAGTTGTTTGAATTTATTCGAACAAAAATGACTTTTGTTCGAACGACTACCAAAAATCCCTTCATCAACTTCAGGCTCTAAAAACTCCAATCCAATTGCGTTTGGGCCACTACATTACCCAAACTTGACTTATGATCCACCTCAAAAAGACTAGATCCCAAATGGTCATACAAAGTTACCAAATAATACAAGTACGATAAAATTTATGGCAGCTGGCATTACATTCTTCCCTCCTAAGGGAATTTCATCCTCAAAATTATTAACCCATCAAATCCTCAACTTCCTAGGGTTATCAACTCTTATTCTTAGTAATAGAAATCTTTCAAGGCTATGTTATCAAAGTTATCAATCACTAAGAAGTAATCATATGCCCTTTCAAAAGGGGTTGTCATCAAGAACTCGGCATGCAATATATTCTACACTCACCATCAGGGTAACCATCAAATTCACATAATAGTCCTTGAGTCTCTCCTTACCCGGTGATCGAACTTAATCAAGACCTAAGGTTTCATCTCCAATAGCCAACTTACACTGGAACATCTACTAAATAAACACTCCCAAGTGATCGACACTAACCCAAGAGAAAAATGACATACAACTAACACACAATCCATCAACATAAATTGTTTCAATCTTAGGACTATATATCCAGAGTTTCCTCAAATTCTCGAGTCTTCCTGACCATACAAATTCACTGAAACTTGATACTAACATCGCATTGTTATTCTCAAAGATTGAGGTGTGACAAGACAACAAAGTCCCAAATCATGCGCTCGATTGACACCTTCCACAATATCCTTTAATGAACCTAGGATCATTCTAAACGTCTAACTATGGAACACTCACTCGAGAATCACAGCAATCCACTCACTATGATAAAACAACATTGGGTGCTATATTTCCTCTAATTCTAAAGCTATACAATGTCCTCAAATCATCATCATGCTCTTTCCAAATAGAGCTGCCAATTGCCATGACGGTCGATCCATAAGGTCGTTAATCTTAAAGGAAAATGGTACTATAAGCAAACCCTGCAGTAGAACGCGTAACCACAAGTACACATAACTTGTGTAAATAAAAGAATATTTCAAACAGGAGTGCACCCAGTTGTTGAGCTGCAATGACCATACTAGGTCCATCCGCACTCACTCTGAGACAAGCCATGCTATGACTAAATTGTCAATATGGAACAATACCAAACCGCTAAAATCGAAAGTACGCTGTCCTCAACCATTAGAATAAAAGGAATATAGTCCTCGACTATCGAAACTGAAAGAATACAACGAATCAGATTGAACAAGCAACATTCCATGGGAATTCCATCCGCATATAATAACTACAGTCTACGCAAGGCAAACCTATTCCATAAGTATGAAGTCTATAACTCCTCCTCGACATTCTCACCCTATCCTAGTACGATGATACCTTGGATTGAGTCACCAATCGTGACGAATCGGATCATGAACCAATCATCTCCTCAGGATGAAAGTAATATACAAGCCTACTGTCCTTTGAAAAATCAAACAATGGACTTCCCTCCTTAGAAATAAGACTTCCTCTTTCATCCTTGATGAATGGGAGCCACTCCAGTCGACGAATGCCAATGCCTTTATAAATGCCTAATTTATCCATTTCTCTAGTCAATGTGATGTTTTGACCAACCTAACACACCTAGGTTATTTTTTAGTTTATCATACCATGGTCATATCCCAAACATATCTTTAGGCAGTTACTAACTAAAAGAAGCATTCACCTTATTATAACCTCCATTAACACAAGGTTATCACTGCGTCTATCTCCAAATTCTACCCAATAAAAAATTACGTGACGGCCACACCGATCGCCATTAGCACTATATGGATAACAATTACTACATAGGTCTACGCTTCCTAAACCATACCAGTATGGAAAGACATGAAATGAACTAATCCTTGCCCTTCTACGGATATTCAAACTTACACCATCGACACATGTCGATATCCTAATCATGCTTGATATCCCTTCCCAGGGTACTATTTTGAAGTCTCTAACATGACATAATCAATCTAAGTCCCAAATGCATTTCTTGGTACTCCTTAAAATAAAGTACTAAAGTTCCCACCCTTGTCATTCTATGGAAATCGAGTATTATGCCCAATCATGACACAAGCTTCCAATTTTCATTACCATTTGTGCCAATCCAAATGATAATACCAAGGACGTACACTAGTCGGCTCTTTAAAACCAAACCAATAACCTAAGATCATCACATGAACCTTAATATTCCCATCATTAGAACACTTAGCACTAGCACTCCATGATGCCAAATTTGACTAGCTCCCTAAGGATACTAAGCGCACCCCAGCGTAAAGGTCATAAAAAACCTGATGGTATTTCATCTCGTATGATCCTCTTATCGTAGGTATGCCCTACCGATTTTTTAATATCCTCATCTAGACATTAGGTATTTATAAAGACACTAGCCTATAAGTCTCCACATATGGTGTACTTTAACCATTGAACCCCTCAAAACATCAAAATAAGTCGATTTTTGACATCACATGCAATCAATCCTATGGACACTCCAAGAACTTCTTTGAATCATACCCACACTGAAATCACCTCGCATTCTGTCATCTCTTAGGGCGCTAGGACGGGCTATGATGCTTATATAAGAATATTATTTTCCTTTTAATTAAAACTCTGACATAGTTCTAACCTACTACTCTCTCATCGAGATCCAATAAAGGTCCAAAAACCTTCTCCTAAATGGCTGATGCCTTGAACCACGTATCAAACCACAAACTGATACTACTAAGGATTCTGGCAGGATATATGATGTCGTATACAACCTATAAACATCTAAGTCCATAACACCTACATCACTAGGGATCCTATTCCTCAAAAGTTGCATCATATTCTCTAAAACCCTGTCATGGAAGACTATTTAGGGTTCACTCCTATATCACTTCAACCATCATTGTTACATACGTAATGTACTCATCACCAATGTCCAGTGACTCTCATCATAGCTTGCGAGATACAAATTTCAATCGACAATTACCAAGGAACTAACCTAATTATAGTACCCTATTAACTACGACATAGTACACATTCTGAAGTAATGACCAACATGGGTCTATATGCCTACCGAATTGTCAATTGCTTATAACATGACACTACCCCAAGGATCAAGTTCACCTAATTACATCATCTTTATTAATTACCCGTACATACCTAACAGAGAAACTTAATGTGTCCTTATCATAAAATCAATACCTCTTACATGCAACACTCCAGTCATTTAATATCCACAGATGATTTTATACAATTCATGTCCCTAATTCAATGGACGTTTTGCACCTTTGTTCTCACCTTACTAGGCCTCTCACATCCTTAGGGGCTAACATAAAGCACGTCATACTAAAAACTATGGTGTCTCCACTACTGGCTTACGTAGACCCTATTAAATTACTAACATGTTTAAATCAAAAGTGCAGAAGTTATTAATGATAACTAATGTGGATACATGCTACTTGGCCACACGTTTCTAGTTGTGCTAATCTCCTTGACTCTAACATACAGAACACAAATCGAAACTGTCACCTATCTAGCATGACTGGCCCCAAACCATTGTTATCATCAAAAGATACTTCACTCCCGAAAGGAACCTTGAACCTAGAGCTCTAATTCCATTTGTAATGCCCCGCCTCAAATTTATGGGTTATCCATGGTTAACCCGGTCTGACCCGAGATTTTGGTATGAAGTGCGATGAGACAACCTAAATAATAGTTCTAATTCAATTTTATTTAATTATCATTTCACTTGTTTGGCATGCGATTACAAATTTACATTAATCTACATGAGGGACACCTGTGAAGCATCCCCGAAATCTAAGCATACAGAGCTGTAAACATAAACTAAGAAGGATACTTACCTGTATAACGCTCTTAAAATATCAGACGGCACCTAACCTTTCGTAAAAAATACAAAGGAATAAGATGAATGCCTAGTGGTAAAATACAATAATGTAATTAAAAAAATCGAACGACAGAAAAGAGATTCAAACACGTTTAGCTAAGTGCACATGCAATTACTTTGTATATAAATATATCAGTGCATGAAACTCTTTTACTTCAAAACATTACGTATGCCAATTAATTTACCATAATCTCATAAAATAAACTCTTTTTCCTCCTCCCAACATTTATTTCTTAATATAAAGTACTGGTTAAATACTTTAAAAATACCCTTTATTTAGAGAAAAACACTTCTTTTATTGAAGTTACCCTTTTATTCATAACAAATTTACCATAATATTTTCCTTGAGATTTAATTTTCAACGTACGCAAGCACCGTGTTAGAAAATACTTATTTTTTTTTATTAAACACCTTTCATGAACATACTCTTGTGGATAAACCTCTTTAGATTGCTTACTTACCCGTTTAATCACTTCATTTTACCATTTCATTTACTTTATGGACATTAGGCAATTTCTCATATTACTTGTCCACGTCATCTTATACTCGGAACATGTATTAAATTCATTCATGTTAGGTTGTCTTTTCTTATATTCCCCATACAACCCATTTCTTTACATATTCCACTTTTCATTATCTTTTTCTCGGAATCTACCAAATATTTGCATACTTTAATGGGGTCCACACCACTGGCTATACTACCATATGCTCTGGTCAGTGATTTTGGGTCTTTCATCCTATGACTCTAGGCCTTTCTTAATTATTCTCGGTGTCATTATAGTCCATATTAATGTGTTTTAACATTTATCAATTGTCTACATTATTCCACCTTTACCGGCCAAAGCCAAAAATCTGGGGGTTTCATTCCCACCTATTTCCATGTCTTTGGGAGCACATGCACACATGAAATATGTAGCATCTCAAATCTTCATGTCTTCTTTGTCTTCTCTTGGGTACTTTGTCTTCATCGAGTGTAATCCAAGTACTATCTTTACAAAAGTACCTATACAAATGAAACAAAGAAAATACGCCGTGATGCATCGAGTTTAACATATCAAATAAAATGCATAAAGATTAAATCTGCCCCATAAATTAAACTCCCTCGTAATTTGTTCTCCTACTTTTATTTTCTCCAAAATAAACAAGGAATAGAAACTAATCATGAAAAATAGGGAACATCACGAAGCATAAAAATATATCATCACAACAAGATATGACTAAATAATCATGCAATGATAATCTCAAAGGTTGCACAGACTATTTTTGAAAAATTTCAACTTTCTGAAGAATTTTTTTACAAATACAACACACCATGGAGAACACACACAAAAACAACCGAATCATTGGAACAAAATATAAGGGTGTGAACACATTCTATAGGTTAATCAACGTAGACAAACATAACATATGTGCACGAAGAAATGAAACACCACTAACGCAAGAGCTCAAAGTCTACCTTAAGTGTAAAAATGGTGAACTCAAGTGAAACCTATTAAACTAATTTAGATTTTTCACACCAATAACGCTCAAAACCATGTAATGCTTTTTGACACATTTATAGGACATTCAAACCCATTGATCTTCGACTAAACTCCTTCAAATCTCACATATTGAATTTTTTCTCTCAAATATTTTTGAAGAAAATAATAATCATATGTAGAAAATAATCAATGTTTTTAGAAATTTCCTGGCACTTCTATTTTTATGTGATTTTAATCTTTTGGGTTCTTTTCTTTTCGTAAATGGTCGCTATTCACGTAAAGTCAACATGCCTTTCCAAGCCCGATTCCATTGCTAAATAATATACCGAATACATCGGATAAATGATTTTCTATTTTTTTAATCTGGAAAATGGTTCTTACATGCACTACTTTTATTATCTTGTTTTTTACCATTGGTTCGTCTTAAAAGCAGGATTGAGATGAAAATACTAAAATCGACATGTGAAAGGTAAGTGCACGACTCAAATAAGTTTGTGCTCGTGTGAATTAAAGGTGATAAAGATTCAAACATGTAGCAAGTTGTCATCATATCAAATCTTTATGACTCCGCACATTATAAAGAACACACATAAAATGATGTCACGTCTCAAAACACTACAATAAATTTACGTGGATATGGAATGAATGGGTGACTTGGACATCTTTAATGTTCATCCATATATGGTATAAAAAATAAAAAACTTTTTTTGGATTTTTCAATAATTTTATTAAAAAAATAAAATCTTTTTATCCTTTTCATATTTCTTAAAAAGAAATCAAAAATCTTTTTGTATTTTTTGAAATTTTTCAAGAAAAACAGAACTCTTTTTGGATTTTTCAAAAAATTTATGGAAATACAATGATAGTACAATCTACGAATAGGAATAAATATGAATAAGCATGAAAATCATCCCATAATAGATAACATATCCAATCTCAGTCAACAATGCAAATACCTAAAGATTTCCTAAGATCCTCAAATCTAAGTGCATCTAAAGGTTTCATGAAAATATCGACTAACTGGTGATCGGTGCTCACCAAGCTCAAGTACACGACTTTCTCCTCAACTAGGTCTTTAATAAAGTGCTCACGTATCCAAATGTGCTTCATGCACGAATGCTGAACTGAATTACATGAAATGTGTATGGTACTCATATTATCATAGGAAATATTCATCGTGCCCTATGAAATACTGTAATCCTCCAACATTTTCTTCATCCACAAGATTTGTGTGCAATAACTCCCAATGGATATATACTTAGCCTCTGTTATGGAAAAAATATAGAGTTTTGCTTCTTTCTCATCCATGAGACAAAATCACTCCCAAAGTAGAAAAACCTACTCGACGTGCTCCTACACCCATCGACATCCCCGTTCCAATCGACATCCAAATAGGCAAAAAAATGTTCATCGATATCAAAGGAATACGAAATGTTGTATAATAGATTCCCACTCACATATTTGATAATGCGTTTAAGAGCATTCAATGTGACTCTTTCGGGGACGCCGAGTATCGCGCACAGACTTCAACACTAAAGGCAATATCGTTCGACTACCGATAAGGTAAACAAGACAACCTATCATGCTACGATATAAAGTATGTTCTATATTGTTTCCTAAAGCGTCTTTTCTAAGATTTGTCTATGAACTCATAGGAGTGAGAGCGTGCTTAGCGAAGTCTAGACCGAATTTCTTTACAAAGTCTCTTCCATATTTCGATTGAGATATTAATATCCCATCCTTAAGCTGATGGACCTGGAGACCTAGGAAGATTGTAAGTTCACCTGCCATGATCATCTCAAACTCACTTTTCATCTCCTTATGGAAAGTGTGAGCATGGAAGGAGTGAACGCTATTAGTGAGAGAGAGAGAGTGAACTTCAGCACGCCTACATCGAGACGATGAGTCCTTTAAAACAAAGAAATAAAAAAAACTAGTTAAATATGAGTGTTTTAACGTTAGAGAAAGAGTTATGAGAGGCGAGAGAGAGTGAGTCATCGATGAGAGAAGCATTGGGAGAGATAAATTGCTTAGTGGAAAGAGAGAATGGGGGCTTGACCAATAAGGTGGAGAGTCTTATGAAAGTTCTCCAAGAATCCTTATAGACTTATGAGAAACTTGAATCCCTTATATCCTAATTTGAGAAAGATCTCGAACGTTCTTGGGAGGTCAAGGTAATTAATTATCGAGGATACATCGAAGAAGGTGGGTAAAATTATCCTCGACCCTTCTCTATGAATCGTCAAGAGTCAATGAATAGGCTACAATGGTGCATCCACTTCCCATATTTCACCCTAGTCGGTTCTCAAGTTCATGATGGATCCTTATGGACCTTGATCGAATCCACATAGGAGTCCTAACCCACTTGAAGAGTTCCATCTAGAAAACCAAATCGAGGTAGACCCAAACCTGTCTATATTTATACCTATTTCAAAATAAAAGGTCACCTTAGAGAGTTTTACTATAAATTAGGTAGAACTAGTCATACAGGTGCTCTTCTACACCACTTTAGTGACTTTTCTTATCTTAGGAATCACGTTGAATTTATAGTCGCGACTTCTCATTGTTTAATGGAAGAATTTCAATGGGAGTCTTTGCCATTTGAGAATGCCTCAACCATTCCGGCTAAAGTCAACAATGAGAAGGGAAAATTAAAGGTTACATCCATTTGAGTACCTAAACGATATGAGAAATCCCTTATTGTTCGTATTTCTCTCAAGTTTCAAAATACTTCCCAATGTTATTTTAATAGTGGGTGTTTTAGGCACATGACATGCAACATCTCATTTTTTACCCACCTTTAAGATCGCAAAGAAGGTAAAGTCACTATTAAAAATGAGAGTAGATATAGAATTTTAGAACGTGGTAGTGTTGAGATACCTGGATTTCCTAAGCTAAATGATGTGTTATATTGAAGGTGTTGAAAATGAACATGATTGGCATAAGTTAACTGTGCGATGAAACTTTATGGTGATATTTGATCGGTCTTAAAGCAATGTTTATGATCAATTCGATAAGATTTTACTACAAGGTGTGAGGACAAAAAAAATTGTTATGGGATTATGCCCAAGTCCCCTTTTGTGTGCAACAGTGCCACTGTCTCCACTATGGACCTTTGGCATCAACGACTAGGTCACGCGAACTTTAGAGATCTTGACAGATTAGTAAAAAAGGACCTAGTTCGTGCCTTAACTTCACTTGAGAAACCAACTTCCTCAGTTTGTGGACCTTTTCAATAAGGTAAACAATTTGAAGTCCCCATCAAAAGTTGAATACCATTATCACCACCCGTGTTTTGGAGTTGATTCACATGGATATTTTGGGTCCTACTCGCTCGAATATCTTAGGTGGTAAGAGATACATTCTCGTGATGGTCGATGACTTTTTAAGATACTCAATTGTAGGATTCCTTCGATAAAAGTTCGATGTGGTTGAGTTCCTTACAACTAAGTGTCGTGTCCTATAAAACTAACAGGGTGTCACTATTAATCGGATGCATAGTGACAACGACACATAATTTAAAAAAGAAAAAGTGGATAGCTATTACGATGAAGTGGGCATAAAATATGAGTTTTCTACCGTCCGTACTCCTTTACAAATTGGATTATTGAGCGAAAGAACCGGATGATACAAGATATGGGTAAATTCGTGCTTCTTATGAGAAATGCGCCTAGACATTTTTGGACAGAGGTGGTGAGCATCACATTCCATGAGGTGAATAGGGTATATCTTCATTCGCACACACTTCACGCGTCTTATGAGTTATGGACAGGGAAGAATCCCAACCTATCATATTTCCCTATCTTTGGGAGTAAATACTATATCTTGCGAGATAGAGAGGCCTTAGGAAAGTTCGACTCTCGGAGCAATGAAGGGATATTTTTAAGATATTCATCGAAAAGTAGCGTTACTGGGTTTATAATTTGGCTAGATCTAAGGTTATGGAGTCAATGAAGATCACATTTAGAGATGATGAGCCACTGACAGTTATTGCTCCTAGCCTGCAATGCGAGGATGATGTACCCCTGGTGATGATCCCATTTTTTCTCATGCTACCATGGTAAACCTCATTCCTATTTTGGGGGAGACACCATCTTGGGTTCGAAAGAGTCATGACCCTTCTTCTATACATGGTTATCATACACTCGGTGTCAAGAGTCATGCTTAACCCAAAAATGTTGTTAGTTGTCTATGCTACATATCCCCCCAAGAATGTGAAAAAACACTCAAGGATGAGCATTAAATATCGTCCATGGAAGAAAATTTTCTTCAGTTTAGAAAGAACGATGTCTTGGAGTTAGTTCCCCGACCTAGCAACACTAACATGATAGGTACCAAGTGGATTTTCAAGAACAAGACGGATGAAAATGGAATCATAGTTCGTAATAAGTCTAAGTTGGTCGCTCAAGGCTACACATAATCGATGGTGTCGACTTTGAGGAGACATTCGCTCTTATTATGAGTCTTGAGTCCGTCCGCTTACTGCTTACCATATCATGTCATCTGGGCTTCAAGTTATATCAGATGGTTATTAAGAGTTCCTTTTTGAATGACATTCTACAGGAGTAGGTTTTCCTGGAATAAACAAAAGGATTCAAAGACCCTAAGCACCCAGGATATGTCTAATATATTAGGAAAGCCTTGCAAGGTCTGAAGGAAGAAACCCGTGCTTGGTATAAGAGGCTTACTTCCTATCTCATAGCTCATGGCTTCAAGAGAGGGTGAGTTGATAAGGCTTTGTTTATGAGGAGAGAGAGTGGTGTTATTTTGGTTGCCCATGCCTATATGGACTACATAGTCTTTGGATCCATGTGCTCCCGTTATGCTCACACTTTCAATGGGGAGATGAAGAGTGAGTTTGAGATTATCATGATAGGTGAGCTTACATTTTTCCTACGTCTCTAGTTTCATCAGCGAGAGGATGGTATATTCATATCTCAATCAAAATATGCAAGAGACCCTGTGAAGAAATTTGGTTTGTACTCCCCTAAGCACGTTCACACCCCTATGAGTTTATCTACAAAGCATAGCAAAGACGCTTTAGGCAATGATGTAGAGAAAACATTATATCGTACCATGATAGGTAGTCTTTTTTACCTTACCTCTAGTCGACCCGATATTGTCTTTTATATTGGAGTCTATGCATGATACAAGATGTCCCTGAAAGAGTTACACCTGCATGCTCTTAAACGTATTATCAATTACATGAGTGTGACTCTATCATACGATATTTGGATTCCTTTGATACTGATGACCATTTGTCCGCCTATTCAGATGCCGATTGGTACGGGGATGTTGATGGGTTTAGGAGCTCTTAGGGTGGGTGTTTTCACTTTGAGAGTGCTCTTGTCTCATGGTAGAGAAAGAAGCAAAACTCCATATCTTTGTCCATAACATAGGTCGAGTATATAGTCATTGGGAGTTATTGCACGTAACTCCTATGGATAAAGCAAATGTTAGAGAATTATGTCATTTCGCATGGCACGATGACTATTTCATGTGATAATACGAGTGCCACACATATTTCATGTCATCCAATCCAGCATTTGTGCACAAAGCACATCAGGATATGTGAGCACTTTATTCGAGACCTAGTTGAGGATAAGTTTACGTCCTAGCCGACGTTTTCATGAAACCTTTAGATGCACTCCGATTCGAGGATCTTAGGAAGTCTTAGGTATCTGCACCATTGACTGAGATTGGACATGTTATCTAGTATAGGATGATTTTCATACTTATTCAAATTTATTCGTATTGCTAGATTGTACTACCACTGTGTTATCATCGTATTCATTTTTTTCCATTTTGATATATGATATATTTTTCAAAAAATTCAAAAATATTTTTTATCTTGGAAAAGTTTAGAAAATTCAAAACGATTTTTGATTTTATTCTAAAAAGTGAAAAAGAGGAAAATATTTTCTTTTTCTTAAAATTTTTGGAAATACAAAAAGGGTTTTGTATTTTTTTTACACCATATGGGGATGGACATTAAGTCCGAGTCACCCATTCATTCCATATCCATGTGGCTATTTTGTAGTGTTTTAAGATGTGACATCATTTCATTTTTGTTGTTTATAATGAGTGGAGTCATTAAGATGTGATATGATGACTACTTTCTAAATATTTGAATACTTATCACCTTTAATACACATAAGCAAAGAGTTATTTGAGTATTGCAGACGTTGACATGGATATTGTAGTGTTTTCATCTCAATCCTGCTTTTAAAACGAACCACATATAAATAACGAGATAATAAAAGTAGTGCATGTAAGAACCATTGCCCGGATTGAATAAAATAAAAAATCATATATTCGATAAATTAGGTATATTTAAAGCCATGGAACCGGGCTACAAAAGACATGTTGGCTTTGTATTAATAGACACAATTTGAAAAAAGAAAAGAGCCTAAAAGATTAAAGGCACATAAAAACAAAAAGGAAGTTCCAGGCTAATTTCAAAGAACATTGATGCTTCGCTACATATGAGCATTGATTTCTTCAAAAACAATTGGGAGAAAAAATTCAATATGTGAGTTTTGAGGGAGTTAAGTAGAAGATCAATGGTTTTGCACATCCTTAAAAATATTGTAAAGCATTAAATAGTTTTGGGCATTATTCGTATGAAAAATATAGATTAGTTGAATAGGTTAAGTCAACTTCACTTGAGTTCACCATTTTTACACCTAAGGTAGACTTTGGGCTCTTGCGTTAGTGGTGTCTCCTTCCTTCGTGCACATATATTATGTTTGTCTACATTAATTAACTTATAGAATGCATTCACACCCCTACATCCCATTCCAATTGTTCGATTATTTTTGTGTTTCTCCATGGTGTTTTGTATTTGTAAAAAAAAATTCAAAAATTTTAAAAATAGTTGGTGGAGCCTTTGAGATTATCGTTGCATGATTATTCATTTATATCTTGTTGTGATGATATCTTTTTATACTTGGTGATGTTACATATTTTTCATGATTAATTTATACTCCTTGTCTATTTTGGACAAAATTAAGGGGGGGGGGGGATAAATTACGGGGGAGTTTAATTTATGGGGAAAATTTTATCTTTGTGCATTTTATTTGATTTGTCAAAAAATATGTATCACGGGCCATTTTCTTTTTTTCATGTGCATAGGTACTTTTGGGAAGATCATATTTGGATTAAACTCGATGAAGATAAAGTACCCAAGAAAATACAAAGAAGATGTGAAGATTTTAAGACTTTATTTTCAAGACAACTCTATCTTGTACCTATCTATTTCAAAGGTTGGGAGGGTATTAGGATAGTGTATTTGTCTTAGGGAATTTATTATAATTTGGATTTCGATTTTATGTTTGTACTGGAATAGCCAAAAGGGTGAGATTTATAAGAGCGTGATTTCTATCATTTTCTCATCACTTAGGCTAAGAATTGTTTTTGGTATATCCCGCTATACTTTGGTTCAAGCTCCAAATTCAAGAAGATCTTCACAATACAAAGGTATAAAATAATCTAGGATTCTGAATTTATTTACATTTATATTTGGGAGTTGTTTTATTTGAAATCGAGGCATTTTTTTTGGATTTAAAAAAAAATCAAAAAATGCACATCTTGTTCAAACGAGTATGCATTCTCGTTTGAATTATCATTTGAAGTATACTTCGATTGAACATATAACGAATGCACATTGTTTGCATCGTTCGAAGCTCGTTGAAACTTGTTCAAATCAGATTAGTATTTCGTTCTAACTACGATGTTTTCATTCTAACGAGAATATTTTCTCATTCAAACGAGCCCATGATTTCCTTCGAACTAATGTCTCCACCACGAGTTTTATGCCTACTAATAAATACTTATTTCGTACAGAATTTTAGAGAGACGTTTGCGAAAATGATTTCTAAAAACCTACTACAAATGTTCCCACTTTCTTTAGGTCAAAAACACCTTTTGATTCACAATTCATCACTCAAAAATATATATGTGAATCCATTTAAAACCCTAGATAGTTTTAAATCTAAGTTACTCTTATGGATAGATTCTCTTCACTGCTGACCATTGTGGTTCTCGAGGGGATCACTATTGAAAGAAGACAAAGGCTGATTAGTGAATACCGAGGGTGAACCGCCACATGTGGACAACTCTGGAATGAGCTACATTCTGTAGAGGTATTCCAAATACTGAAAATTTAGATGACTATGTATTTTAATTCAAGTCAGATGGGTCAGTAATGATTTTAAAAATTAAAGACGGTATGGATGAGAATCTAACCCCTTTAATTACTATTTGTCCACCAAAATGTATCAATTAGAAAGAGGTAAAAAAATAGTATAATGATTCTATTTCTAAAATTAATCATGAATTAAATGAGGATAACCAATTTTGTGAGGAGAAAAAAAATTGACACTCTTGACACATGTAATAGTTGTGATGATTTGAATGTGAATTTCTATCGAGATTTTTCTCCTAATGTAATTGAGAAAAATGTTGATTCTTCTTATAAGTGGAAAAATTTATTTGAGGATTCGTCATTCGATTTTAGTGATACTTCAAGTCATTACGACGGTCCTCCCATTTTTTCTGAAGAAAGTGTATCTCTCCAGGATACTTCTTCCTCTTGCGCTTTTCATAAAGTGTCACGGAGTGGAGTATGCATCTCCAATTTTAGGTGACTATTTTCAAAAAATGGATAGTAAATATTTGGATCATTATTGTAATTTTCTACCCCCATGTGATGCATCTATATATGATTCGTGCAATTCAAATTTGTTTAATATTGATGATGTCAGTGCACATTATTATGACCATGGATTTATGATTGAAATTTGGGTTGTGTGGTTATACTCTCAAATTTATTTATTTTGTCACTTAGTGCTATAAAGTTTAATAATTAGAATGACCCACAACTCTTTTGATTGTTAATTTACGGTGATGATGGTAATTTTCATGGGTTTGTATATTATTAGTGTAGTTTTTTTCCTTTTTTTATTATTTATTTATTTATTTTTGTCAACATACACTTGTTATTTTGGATAATATCATCATTTAACTTCTTTATTTTATTTTCTTTGACTATATTTTTATTTGAGTACGCATTGATGACAATGTAAAATTTAGGTCTTTGAAACGATTTCTTAATATAGAATTAATTCATGGATCTCTCAACTTATGAACTTTTTTTACACATTAGTTTTATAATAGGATCGAAATGGATATTGAGACGAAATTTAATATGCTTAACGAATAAATGTGGAGATTTTAGCCTGGTGAGGTTTTTGTTCCATTCATCGTTTTCGAGAGATTTAAATCAATTCGATTTAAAATAACTCAAACTTTCCTTCAGTGATCAATTCATTGATGCTCTCAATTTCTTTGTTTTGTTCGATTATTGAAAACAAAAGGTCAAAATGTGAATCTTAAGCACTAGAAGTCTTAGTAAGTCATTTTGAGACACAAATCAATTTAACGAAACTTGAGAAATGTGATTAGGCCATCGTTTGAAAGCCCAACATTGAGCCTAAAATTCAACATTTTTACATTATTTCATTGCAAGCTCATTTGAACCAAAAAAGAATATATGCCTTTTGTTGAAAACCCATTGTCCTACCCAACTCCAGCTAGGAGTTTAAAGCCCATAAAAATAAGTCATACCCATTTTCTGAGAATACAAGGGTAAAAATTACGTTACGAAAAAGGCCAAAAAAATGAAAGAAGAATAAGTTTGCAAAAGAATGATGTGTGAAAAGAAAAGAAAGAAAGAAAAAAAATGAGTACGTGGAAAAAAAAGAAAAGAAAATGGAGGTTAGAAGAAAAGTGCCTAAAAGTCAAAATTCTGAAAAAATCTCTATATTCTCAGAAATTTTGAACTCCAAAAGCCATTCTTTCTAGCCAAACTTGATTCTACAATACAACCAAGAAAAGTCCTAATTGATCTCAAGTGAAGTTAGTCATAGTATTAAGAGAATATGAATGGGATCTATTGTCCGATTTAACGCTTTCAATAAGTAATAGATTTTTCAATCATGAGATCATATTCATCTATTATTAAAAAAGTCCATTTTTCGATCTTGTATATGTGGAATTTGCTCATCTGAACTTACTCTTTTATTCCTATATACCGAGAAAAAATAATTCAATTTTCGAGTGTTCGATTATAAGTGCATCCTGTGAGATTTTGAAATCAAGACAAACTTTCGAATAAGAAATGTAATGATAAAATCTTTTGAAATAGACTGTTATATTGGCTATGCACACACACACACGATAAGGTGAGATTGAAAAGTGAAGTTCTACTATATTTATGAAGTTTGCATTCAAACTTGGTTATATTTTTTTTAGTTTTTTGTATTGAGTCAATTTTTTGAATTTTGTGGGTATATTCACTGCAAATCTTCACGAGACAAAACTCGTCCACTAGGATGACCTAAGGGTTTAATGACTTGTTGCACTTGCTAAGTGCAATCGTGATTCCTACGAAAGTGTGTTAGATTTTAAAATTTTAATATTGATCGAGGACATGCAAAGTTTAGGTTTGGGGGTATTTGATGAGTGCATTATTTTATATATTTTTTACCCAAATTTATACTTTGTTCGTCCCATTTTATTTTATTTAACAAGTTCTTAGGATCATTTTATTAAAAAGAGGAAAAAATGCAAGAATGATTGAGTGTGGATTTAAATTGGAAATTTTAAGTAAAAAACAAGCACTTCGATAATTTTATAATACTCTTGTGCTAATTTGTGAAAAATATTGCCAAGTGAAAATTTTGCAGGTAATGATGGAATTTGGTGCAAATTGATCCTCAACTCGAAAAAGGCACGAAAAAGCTGATTTTTACGGTTATTGCAAAAAGATATTTTTACTTGCGTGTTTAGCAAGAAAAGATAAGAGTTTTTTAGTGGGGAAAAATTTGACCTTTATCCCGATCTAAATATTAAAGACCCGGAGAGATGGATACCAACACTATCTGGCCAATTACGGAGAGTCTCACCACTTGCCCAATAAAAAGGACCCTTGTGGAAATATTCTCTCGTTATTCGTAGTTGCTTTTATTTATAGTAATTCATAATTATTCTCTACTCCATTTGATCTATTTGGATAGTTTTAATTCTTTTAAAAGTTAAAATTAACAAATCTCTATGGGTTCGATCCGTACTTACACTCGCTATTCTATAATAGCTCATGCACTTGCGGTATTTTATAAATTGACAACAATTTGAAAACTCAAAAGTCCAAAGGAATGTCCCTTTCATTGCTCTTTATAACCCCAAGTTTGTAAATCTCTTTCCAATACACCTATAAAATGACCATAGATGCCCTACCAACATCCATATTTCAAAGAATTTTTTCCCCTGAAAACCACACCACACCAACTTCTTCTCCGCCTTGAATGACATCAAATCTGGGTGTTTGGTCAGATTTATAGAATTCCAGTGGCGTTTTGGTTGAGTGAAGTCAAATATGTGCAGGGTATTATTTTTCAAATTCAGTACATATATATTATTGAGAGTGCGCTTGCAATCTTAGTAAATTATTTATATAATTAAGTGTCCAACACACACATTTCAATTTTTATCTTTTTAACCTAAGACAAGAATCTAGGTGATAAAGCACATAAACCAAAGCATGCACATAGACATGGAAAATATGAAGAAAAAAACCTTGCGGGTAAAACCTTTTTTCAATCACCACTTTAGAGTTTTACAAGACACAAAACATTTAAAGAATACGGTTCTCTCCTGAGTCGTCCACAGGTGGCGGTCTACCCTCGTTATCCACCGATTAGCCTTTGTCTTCCTTTAGCTGTGATCCCCTCGAGAACCACAGGGTCAGTAGTGAAGAAGATCCCTTCGTAAGTGTAACTCAGTTATAAAACTATTTAGGGTTTCAAATGGATTCACACACACACACACACACACACACACACACACACACACACATATATATATAGGAGTGATGATTTGTGAATCAAAAGGTGTTTATAACTAAATAAAGTGAACTTTTGTACTAGGTATGCAAAAATCGTTTCAATGAAAGTCTCTTTTAAAATCCATTTCAAATAGGTATTTATATAAAAGGATTAAAATTCAAGGAGGGGGTACTCGTTCGAACAAAAACTAGGCTCATTCAAATGAGAATAGCATCTCGTTAGAATGAAAGCAAGTTCGTTCGAACAAAACATCTATCTCATTTTAACAATCTTCAAATGACACAAAATAGTACGCCCTCAATCGATGTTCGATTCAAGTAAATGACTTCTAATGAAAATTCTCATTAGAATGAGAATCCCATCTCGTTTGAACGGGATGCGCAAACTTTGAAAAATTTTAAATAGAGAAAAATGCCTCGATTTTTAAAACAAACAAATTTCCCAATTATAAACGTAAATAAATTCAAAATCCTAAATTATTTTATACCTTTGTATTGTGTGGATTATCTTGAATTTGGAGACATTGGACATTTGGTTCTTCGCGACGGCTTGAGTCAAATCCTAGCTGGATAAGCCATAAACTAAGCTAGCCTAAGCTATGAGCATATGATAGAAATCACGCTCTTACAAATCTCCCCTTTTTTGGTTATTCCATTACAAAAATAAAACTGAAATCCAAATTACAATGAATATCCCCAAAGAAAAAAAATAATATCCTAATTCCCTCCCAAACCCTAAAATGGATAGGTACAAGAATAAAGATGTCTTCAAAATAAATTCTTCAAATATCCACTTCTTCTTGGCATTCTCTTGAGCACTTTTCTTCATTGAGTGTAATGAGAATATGTTATTCCAAAAGTACCTACACACACATGAAACAAAGAAAATACCCTGTGATGAATCGAGTTTGATATATAAAATAAAATTCATAAAATTATCCCCATAAATCAAACTTCCACGTAATTTTTTTCTCCTCCATTTATTTTGTCTGAAATAAACAAGGAGTAAACACTAATCATGAAATGAAAAACATCACAAATACGAATAAATATCATAACAAAAAAATATGAATGAATAACATGCAATGATAATCTCAAAGGCTCCACAAATTTTTTTTGAAAATTTATAATTTTTTTGAGTAATTTTTTCATACAAATACAATACACCATGGAGAAACAAATAAATAACCAAATCATGGAAACGGAATGTAGAGGAATGAACACATTTTCTAGGTTAATCAATGTAGATAAACATATCACATGTGCACGAAGGAATGCTACACCACTACTAAAAGATCTCAAAGTCTATCTTAGGTGTAAAAATGGTGAACTCAAGTGAAATTGACTTAACCTAATCAACGAATCAAGACCGTAACTGATTTTCACACCAATAATGCCCAAAACTATGTAATGCTTTTAGAATTTTTTATAGGACATGTAAACCCATTGATCTTCGACTTAACTCCCTCAAATCTCATATATTAAATTTTTTCAATTGAATTTTTTCTCTCAAATCTTTTTTGAAGAAATTAATGATCATATGTAGTGAAGCATCAATGTTCTTGGAAATTGTCTTGGCACTTCTATTTTTATGTGTTTTTAATCACTTGGCCTATTTTCTCTTTCTAAATGGTGGCTGTTCACACAAAGTCAACATGCCTTTCGTAGCCCAATTCCATTGTTTAAAATATACCAAATACACCAGATAAATGATTTTTTATTTTTTCAATCCGGGCAATGGTTCTTATATGCACTACTTTATTATCTCGTTTTTTACATTTGGTTAATTTTAAAAGCATGATTGAGATGAAAACACTAAAATCGACATGTGAAAGGTCGTTCAATACTCAAATAAGACCGTGCTCATGTGCATTAAAGGTGACAAGGAGCCAAACAAGTAGCAAGTTGTCATCATATCACGTCTAAATGACTCCACACATTATAAAGCACATACATGAAATGATGTCATATCTCAAAACACTACGATAGAGTTACGTGGATATGGAATGAGTGGTTGACTCGAACATCTTTAATGTTCATCCATACATGGTGTAAAAAAATACAAAGCTCTTTTTGGATTTTTCAAAAAATTTAATTAAAAAAATATCTTTTTGTCTTTTTCATTTTTCTTAAAAAAAACAAAAATCTTTTTGTATTTTTTGAAATTTTTCAAGAAAAACAAAACTCCTTTTGGATTTTTCAAAAAATATATCAAAATAAATACAATGATAATACAATGGTAGTATAATCTAGCAATACGCATAAATATGAATAAGCATTAAAATCTTCCTATAATAGTTAACATATCCAATCTCAGTCAACGGTGAAAATACCTAAAGATTTACTAAGATCCTCAAATCTAAGTGCATCTAAAGGTTTTGTAAAAATTTCGGCTAACTTAAGATCGGTGCTCCCAAAGCTCATGGACGTGACCTTCTCCTCAATTAGGTCTCGAATAAAGTGCCTGCATATCCAAATTTGCTTTGTACGTGAATGCTAGACTGGATTACATGAAATGCATATGGAACTCATATTATCACAGGAAATAATCATCGTGCCCAATGAAATACCGTAATCCTTCAACATTTGCTTCACCCACAAGAGTTGCATGCATCAGGTCCCAACGAGTATATATTTAGCCTCTGTTGTGGAAAAAATATGGAGTCTTGTTTCTTGCTCATCCATGAGATAAGAGAACTCCTAAAGTAAAAACACCCACCCGACATGATCATACACCCATGGACATTCCCGATCCAATCGGCATCCAAATAGGCAGAAAAACGGTCATCTATATAAAAGGAATACCAAATGTTGTATAATAAAGTCCCACTCACATATTTGATAATGCGTTTAAGAACATGCAATTTTGACTCTTTCAGGGACGTATGGTATCGCGCACAGACTTCAACACTAAAGGTAATATCGGGTCGACTAGCGATAAGGTAAAAAATACTACCTATCATGCTATGATATAAAGTTTACTCTATATTATTGCCTAAAGCTTCTTAGCTAAGCTTTATCGATGAACTCATAGGGTACGAGCGTGTTTAGCGGAGTCTAGACAGAATTTCTTTACAAAGTCTCTTGCATATTTCGATTGTGATATGAATATCCCATCCTTAAGCTGATGAACCTGGAGAGCTAGGAAGAATGTAAGTTCACCTACCATGATCACTCAAACTCACTCACCATTTCCTCTTAGAAAGTGTGAGCATGGCGGGAGTGAATGCTATTAGTGAGTGCGAGAGTGACCTTCAATGCTCCTACATCGATCTTTACACTGCGTCTTTTAAGATAAAGAAACAAATGAAAGGGTTAACTATAAGTGTTTTAGCATTATAGAAAGAGTTATGAGAAGTGAGAAAGAGTGAGTCCTCGGTGAGATAAGCGTTAGGAGAGAGAGTTTGCTTAGTTGAGAGAGAGAATGGGAACTTGACCAATAATGTGGCTAGTCTTATGAGAGATCTCCAAGCATCCCTGGAGACTTGTGAGAAACTTGAAGCCATAGTTTCTCAAATCGAGAAGGATCTTAAACGTTCCCGAGAGATTAAGGTAACTATCGAGGATACATCGAAGAAGGTTGGTAAAATTCTCCTCGACCTTACTCTATGAATTATTGAGAGTCAAGGAATAGGCTTTGATGGTGCATCCGATTCCCATATTGCACCCGAGTAGGTTCCCGAGTTCATGATGGACCCTTATGGCCCTCGACTGAATCCACCTAGGAGGCCTAACCCACCAAGAAGAGTTCCACCTAGAAAAACAGACCGAGGTAGACCCAAACCTGTCTATATTTTTGCCTATTATAAAAAAAAGGCCACCTTAGAGAGTTTTGCTATGAATTAGGAAGAATTAGTCAAACAGTTACTCCCGTACACCAATTTAGCAACTTTTATAGTCTTAGGGATCAAGTTAAATTTCTAGTCATGAATTCCCATAGTTTAATGGAATAATTTCAATGGGTGACTTTGCCGTTTAATAACACTTCTAACATTTCGACTAGAGTCAATAACGATAAGGGAAAACAAAAGGTCACCTCCACTTAGGTACCTAAGTGAGATGAGAAATCCCTTGTTGTTCATGTTACTCTCAAGGCTCAAATCCCTTCCCAATGGTATTTTAATAGTGGGTGTTATGGGCACATGACCTGTGGCATCTTATTTTTTTCCCAGCTTGAGGATCACAGAATAGGTAAGGTCATTGTTGGAGATGGGAGTAGATCTAGCATTTTAGAGTGTGGCGGCGTTGAGATACCTGGATTTCCTAAGCTAAATGATGTGTTGTACATGAAGGGGTTGAAAGAAAACTTGATTAGCATAATCCAACTATGTGACACAAACTTTGCAGTAAAATTTGATCGATTTGAATCCAATGTTTCTGATCAATTCGATAAACTTTTACTACAAGGTGTGAGGACGAAAGATAATTGTTATGGGATTGTGCCCAATTCCGCTCTTGTGTGCAATAAATGCCATGGTCTCCACTATTAACCTTTGACGTGAATATCTAGGTCAAGTGAACTTTAAAGATCTTGAGAGATTAAAGAAAAAGGACCTAGTTCGTAGCTTACCTTCACTTGAGAAACTAACTTTCTTGATTTGTGGACCTTTTCAATATGGTAAAAAATTCTAAGTCCCCGTCGAAAGTTGAATACCATTACCACCACCCTTATTTTGGAGTTAATTCACATGGATCTTATAGGTCCTACTTTCTCAGAGAACTTAGGTGGTAAGAGATACGTTCTCATGATGGTTGATGTATTTTATAGATACTTGATTTTAGGATTCCTTCAAAAAAAGTTTGATGCAATTGAGTTCCTTACAATCAAGTGTCGTGTCCTATAAACCTAACACGGTGTCACTATTAATCGAATGCATAGTGACAACGACACTGAATTTAAATATTCAAAAGTGGATAGCTATTGCGAGGAAGTGGGCATAAAATATGAGTTTTTGGCCGTTCGTACTCCTTAGTAAAATAGGATTGTTGAGCGAAAGAATTGGGCGATACAAGATATGGATAAATCCATGCTTCTTGGGAAAAACATGCGTATATGTTTTTGGATAGAGGCGGTGAGCATTGCATGCCATACAGTGAATAGGGTATATCTTCATCCACATACACTTCACACGTCTTATGAGTTGTGGACAGGGAAGAATCCCAACCTATTATATTTCCGTGTATTTGTGAGTATATGCTACATCTTGCGAGATAGAGAGCCCTTAGGAAGGTTCGACTCCCAAAGCGATGAGGGAATATTTATAGGATATTCATAGACGAGTAGGGCTTACCGAGTTTATAATTTGGCTAGCTCTAAGATTATGGAGTCAATTAACATCACGATTAGAGATGAAGTGTGAGGATGATGCACCCCTTGGTGACGATCCCATATTTCCACACGCTTCCACGGTGGACCCTGTTCCTACTTTGGAGGAGACACCATGTTGCGTTCGAAAGAGTCATGACCTTTCTGTTATACTTGGTGATCCTACACTAGGTGTAAAGACTCGTGCTCAACTAAAAAAATGTTGTTATTTGTCTGTACTACACATCCCTAGTCGACCCCAAGAATGTGAAAGAATCACTCAAGTATGAGAATTTGATATCGTCCATGCATGAAGAGTTGATTCAGTTTAGAAAGAATGATGTTTGGGAGTTGGTCGTCCGACCTAGTAACACTAACGTGATAGGTACCAAGTGGATTTTCAAGAATAAGGCGAATGAAAATGGTACCATAGTTCATAATAAGGCTAGGTTAGTCGCTTAAGGCTACACATAATTGAGGGTGTAGACTTTTTGAAGACATTCTCTTATATTGCTTGTCTTTAGTCCGTCCACTTACTACTCACCACAGCATGTCATTTACATTTCAAGTTATCTTAGATGGATGTAGAGAGTTCCTTTTTAATGGCTATCTATAGGAAGAGGTTTACATGGAACAATCGAAAGGGTTCAAAGACCCTAAGCTCCCAGGATACGTCTACTATCTTAAGAAAGCCTTGTATGGTTTGAAGAAGGAATCTCGTGCTTGGTATGAGATGATTACTTCCTATCGATTAGCTCGTTGTTTCAAGAGAGGGGGATTAGATAAGACGTTGTTTATGAGGAGAGAGAGTGGTGATATTTTTTTTGTCCATGTTTATATGTATGACATAGTCTTTGGATCCATGTGTTGCCGCCATGCTCGCACTTTCAAGAGGGAGATGAAGAGTAAGTTTGAGATGAGCATGGTAGGTGAGATTACATTCTTCCTAGGTCTCTAGGTTCGTCATCTTGAGGATGGGATATTCATATCTCAATCTAACTATGCAAGTGACTTTGTGAAGAAATTCAATTTATACTTCGCTAAGCACGCTCGCACCCCTATGAGTTTATCGATAAAGCTTAGCAAAGACGCTTTGGATAATGACGTAGAGTAGATTTTATATCGTAGCATGATAGGTAGTCTTCTTACCTTATCAGTAGTTGACCTGATATTGTCTTTAGTGTTGGAGTCTGTGCATGATACCAGGTGTCCCCAAAAGAGTCACATTTGCACGATCTTAAACGTATTATCAAATATATGAGTGTGACTCTATCATACGATATTTAGTATTCCTTTGATTTCAATGACCATTTGTTTGCCTATTCTAATGTCGATTGGGACGGGGATATTGATGAGTGTAGGAACACTTCAGGTGGGTGTTTCTACTTTGAGAGTGCTCTTATCTCGTGGTAGAGTAAGAAGCAAAACTCCATATCTTTGTCCACGTCAGAGGCTGAGTATATAGCTGTCGGGAATTATTGCACGCAACCATTGTGGATGAAGCAAATGTTAGAGGATTATGGCATTTCACTAGGAACGATGACTATAACGTGTGATAATATGAGTGCTATACATATTTTACGTAATCCAATGAAGCATTTGCGCACAAAGCACATTAGGATACATGAACAATTTATTCGATACCTAGTTGAAGAGAAGGCCATGTCCTAGAGATTTGTGAGCATCGATCATCACTTAGCCGACAATTTCACAAAACCTCGAGATGAACTCTGATTCGAGGATCTTAGGAAGTCTTTAAGAAAAAGATGAAAAAAATTTCTTTTTGATAATTTTTTTGAAAATCCATAAAGAGTTTTGTGTTTTTTTACACCATAAAGAGTTTTGTGTTTTTTTACACCATTTGAGTCACCCATTCATTCCATACCCACGTGACTATTTTATAGTGTTTTGAGACATGACAACTTTTCATGTTTGTGCTTTATAACCTATGGAGTCATCAAGATGTGATATTATGACTACTTGCTACATGTTTAACTACTTGTCACCTTTAATGCACATGAGCACGGTCTTATTTGAGTATTGAAACCGTTCACGTGGTAATTGTAGTATTTTCATCTCAATCCTTCATATAAAATGAACCACATGTCAATAATGAAGTAATAAAAGTAGTGCATGTAAGAACCATTGTACCGATTGAAAAAATAGAAAATCATTTATCCAGTAAATTTGGTATATTTAAAGCAATAGGATCGGGCTCTGAAATACAGGTTGACTTTGCGTAAATAGCCCTTATTGGTAAAAAAAGAGCCTAAAAGATTAAAGGCACATAAAAAATAAAAATAAAGTGTCACGCTAATTTCAAAAAAACATTGATGCGTCGCGACATATGATCATTGATTTCTTAAAAAATAATTGAGTGAAAAGATTCAATATGTGAGTTTTGAGGGAGTTAAGTCGAAGATTAATGGGTTTGCATATCCTTAAAAATCTTGTAAAGAATTACATAGTTTTAGGCCTTATTCGTGTGAAAAATATAGATTATTTGAATAGGTTAAGTCAATTTCACTTGAGTTCATCATTTTTACACTTAAGGTAGACTTTGGGCTCTTGCGTTAGTGGTGTCTCATTCATTCGTGCACATATGTAATGTTTGTCTACGTTGATTAATCTATAGAATGTGTTCACACCCCTACATTTCGTTCCAATGATTTGGTTATTTTTGTGTTTCTCCATAGTGTTTTGTATTTGTAAAAAAATTTCTTCACAAATTTGAAATTTTTAAAAATAGTTTGTGGAGCCTTTGAGATTATCATTGCATGATTATTCATTTATATCTTATTGTGATGATATATTTTTATGCTTAGTGATGTTCCCTATTTTTCGTGGTTAGTTTTTACTCCTTGTATATTTGGAACAAAATAAAAGGGGGAGAACATACTACGGGGGAGTGAAATTTATGGGGCATATTTTTCTTTATGCATTTTATTTTATATGCCAAACTCAGTGCATCGTGGGGTATTTTCTTCATTTCATGTGTGTAAGTACTTTTGGCAAGATCGTATTTGGATTACACTCGATGAAGACAAAGTACACAAGAAAAGATAAAGAACAGGTGAAGATATGAAGACTTAATTTTCAAGACAACTCTGTCTTGTACCTATCTATTTTAGGGGTTGGGAGGGTATTAGGATAGTGTACTTGTCTTAGGGGATTTATTTGTAATTTGGATTTTGGTTTTATGTTTGTACTGGAATAGCCAAAAGAGGGGAGATTTAGCATGATTTCTATCATTTTCTCATAGCTTAGGCTAAATATAGTTTTGGGCATATTCCGCTATCGTTTTATTCGAACCGTCACAAAGAATCGAATTTCCATCATCTACAAATTCAAGGAGATCTTCACAATACAAAGGTATAAAATAATCTAGGATTTTGAATTTATTCACGTTTATATTTAGGAGTTGTTTTATTTAAAATTGAGGAATTTTTTCTAGATTTAAAAAAAATGCACATCTCGTTCAAATAAGTATGCATTCTCGTTTGAAGTTTACTTTGATCGAACATCTAATGGGTGCATATTGGTTTACGTCGTTCAAATCTTGTTTGAAGCTTGTTTAAATGATATTAATATTTCATTCTAGAGACATTGTTTTCTTTGTAACAGGAAGCTTTTCTCATTCGATCAAGCCGATGATTTTGTTCGAACTAATGTCACCGCCTCGAGTTTTATGCTGACTTATAAATACCTATTTTGTACAGAATTTTAGAGAGACGCTTGCAAAAATGGTTTCTGAAAACCTGTTGCAAATGTTCCCACTTTCTTTGTGTCAAAAACACCTTTTGATTCACAATTCATCACTCCCATCTATAAATGTGAATCCATTTAAAACCATAAATAGTTCTATATCTAAGTTAGTCTGCTGACCATTGTGATTATCGAAGGAATCACTACTGGAGGAAGACAAAGCCTAATCGATGAATATCGATGGGGGACCACCACATGTGGATGATAATGTACTAAGTTGTATTCTGTAGAGGTTTTATAAGTTGCATATTGTAAAAACTCTATGGTGCTGATTAAAAAGGCTTTACCCGCTAGAGTTTTTTCCTCCTAATATTGCCTTGTCGTGTTTCCATGCTTTATTTTATCTGCTCTATCACCTAGATGCTTGTTTAGGGTAATAAGATGAAATTTTTACTTGTGTGTGTTGGACACTTAATTATAGAAATTATCCATTAAGATCGCAAGCACACTCTCAGGGGCCATATTTTCCGACCAGTGAAAATCGTACCCAATCTCCACCCCCATAGAAATCTTAATGGAAAAGAGTTTTTGGTCTTATCTCATTCCAGCACCTGAGCCTAATTGCGGTAGGGGATTTAAGTGCTTTTCGATTTTTTGGCAGCAATATAGGCATCAAACCACGATCATGGTTGTTGAAATTTTGACCGTAAAAACCTCAGTACGCTCAATTGGTGCTAAGCGTACTAAGTAAAAATAAGAGTGAGTTGTTGAATATAATTACTGTTTACAGGCCTATCCTATTCATTTTTGAGTTTTCTGTATATTATAGTTGTTTGTCCAGTAATTTCTAATGTATTTATATAACAGTGGATCTATTAAATCAATCATATTTATTCCATTTAATTTTTTTGAAAACCGTAATTAGTATTCCCACTTACACAAGATCTTTAACGGTGGATAATTTTTATAATTGTTTTTATGTTTCCTCCATATTTTTGGTGTTGTATTGACTCCATTTTTTTTAAAAAAGGTATACAACTAGGAATTATTGTTTGTGCCTTAAGTAATATCTTATAGAATTAAGAATTGTATTATATTTTTAGTATTATTTTTTAATTTAGTTTTTACTACTATTAAACTTAAAGCGGAGTGAAGATAGATCTTATCAGTGTTAACTGAATTAATTCTGGAGTATTTATAATACATGTGTTTGGAATATAACTCCCTTCCATAATAATTTTAAATTTCACAATCACCCAAGCATTGCGCAGGTTGCAAGCTAGTGTGTGTGTATATACATATAACCCGATACATCCATTAAGAAACATGCCATTAATACCTAAGTTTTACTCTCTTATATATATAGATTTATGTTGTCGTCATAATGTATTAGGAACATTCACTAAACAACTTATAATGTTATAATGCATGAAGTCTCAACAAATTAATTCCCACATCTAGAATACACGAACAATTTGTAAGATGTTATCATACATATTTCATTAACCAGTTTCATTTCAATATAATACACATTTCATCTACCAATTTCACCAAGTAGTAATGATCCATTCAGCCTTTGTTGTTTTGGCACAGCACTCCAGGAAGCTTACTTTGGATTATGCCATGTTTAATATTTTTTTACTTTTTAAGTTTAATGAATGAGTACTAGCTTCGGATTAAATGTTAATTAGATACTAGCCTAAAAATGACTTTAACTAAAAATATGTTCGTATTTATGAAGTTTAATAATTTTATCGAAGATTTTACTTATATTAAACATTAGGATTCTTTGAGTCTTTAGTATTCCCATGTTTATTAATTTACAAAACACTCAAACTAGGTGTTGTGTAATAAATAATAGTTTTATATAAACAATAGTTTTATCTACACTGCAAATGCCAAGCCTTCACAAATGAACATGCATCAAATCAAGTTTCTACCTTCTAGCAACAAAAGGCTACTCCTAAAATGAGTTAAATTTTTAATTCTTCAAATATTGCAGACCAAAAGCGCTACATGAATGGTTTGTATTTATATCCTATTATTAAAAGAAGAAAAAACTTAGTTTCCTCTAATACCTAAATCCACGAATTTTTTTAAACCAAGGTACTTTGACACACGCCCAAGCTAATCACTAAATCCACAAAAATAATATCTCACAAAGAAGGCTAGTAACTATATAGGAAAGAAAGCTAAACAAAATTACATAGTATCTATATTGTACCTTATTGAGGACTAGTAATGAAACAAAACTGAAAAAAAACACCTTCAAATTATTCTTAGTTAAACATGAACCTCAGGCCATTAGGTAGACTCATGCCCTTTTCACTGATGGTACCTTTATTTCAATTGAAATGTACTTATTCGTTCTTTAGATGATAATAGGATATTACCCATGTGGTGATGATATTTAATGGTATACTTCTTTTAGGATTATAACATTTGCACGGTGGAGAAAAAGGTTATAATCACATCATTACAACAAAGGATCACCATGTGTATTACCAAAGTAATTATCAAAAAGATTTCTAACTTTACCCCAAACAAAATCACCAACATCATACCCATGCTTAGAGGCAACATACAAGAATGAAAGGATTTTTTTCAAAAGTTAATGATATACTTACATAGTGAGATTTAGCTTCCTTGCTAATCGACATTCTTTCTTTGGTCCAATGACTGTAGTGAATTGTTTCAATTTGTCCCTTTTGACTAGATTTATATTTCTTACCTTCTTATTTTCATATAAAAATAAAGTTAAATAGGTACATACAAGAGTGAATGAATGAAAGAAGAAGAATTGTCACAAATATAAAAGATATACAATGATTACGCTACCTTCATATAGATATTGGTAAAATGATTTTGTCTGGCAGTGGCAATATGTAACCTGTTTAATTAAAATACTCATATCAGTTCAAACACAAAAATATGGGACCCATATTTTAGAAATATGAATTAATACAGCCCCATATTTTAGAACTAATGGCCCAAATATATGTGTATTTTTAAGTAAATACAACCCAATATGACCTTTGACTATATCAGATAACGTTTTATCTCTCTCACATAACCCTAGAAGCCATTTTATCTCTCACATTGATACTACTAGTGTATTTTAATCCCACATGCCTAAGAATATCCACCTCATATTGAACTAGTATCCAACTCACATTAATATAAAACTAGTGCAACTTGGGTTTAATATCGCCGGATCTCACGTCAGTTCAGGTTGATATCGCCAGATCTCATGCCGAAAACATCTATGTATGTTAACAATTTTTTTTTTCATTTTCTCTATGATATTTGTTAATATATATATATATACAGAAAGTCTTCTGTAAGGACTCTTTATGGTGTAGACCATACCATTTTTTTAAAATAGTAAAAAAAATGAATTTTTTTATGAAACTTCATGGATATTATCTTCATGGTGAGAAGATCATCTCCAAATTTTTTCGTTGAAAAATTCACAAAAAATCCATTGAGATGGGGTGATATGTAAAAAATAGTATAAATATGCATTTTCAACCGTTGAAATGTTGGGTCGGCGCCAGCCGCTTTATTGATTGAATTTTTTTATTAAACTTCATGGATATGATCTTATCACTATCGAGATCATATCCACGAAGTTTCATCAAAAAATTCAATTAAAAAGTGGGTGAGATGATCGCCAACATTGCAACGGTCAAAAATGCATATTTATACTATTTTTTTACATATCACTTCATCTCAACAGTTTTTTTACTGAATTTTCTGATGAAAAAAATTAGAAGTGATCTTCCCCATGGAGATCATATCCATGAAGTTTCATAATTTTTTTTTTTTACTATTTTAAAAAAATGGTATGTACCGGAGTCTGCATCATAAGAAATCCTTACAGGAGAGTCTCTCTCTCTCTCTCTCTCCCTCTCTCTATATATATATATATATATATATATATATATATATATTACCATTTTTTGTACATTTACTTTAACCAATTAAAATGGTGGACTTATTTGTTTATTTTTTTAACTAACTATCATGCAAATGCATCTATATTTTTAGGTGAACTTAATTTAGGTTATTCTTCAAACAAAGTTGATGTCGGAAAATAGTGAGCAAAATTCTTTTACAAGTACCAAACGTTCGAAGAGAACTGCTTTTATAGTTTGAGAGGATTTTGAACTATTTTCAATAGAGGAATATGGGATATAAATGGTAAAATGTAGGAGGTGTGATATTTTTTATGTTGTGAAAAAAAAATTCGGCATAAGTATCATGTTACGGCATTATATAATATGTAGAAAAGAGTTTACACGTGAATTTAATCAGGATATGTTCCGTGAGAAGTTGGCTACAACACTAGTGAAGCACAATTTTCCATATAGCTTTGCGGAATATGAAGGAATTTGTGACTTGATTAGCCATTTACAATCCTAAGTAATTCATGATTCAAGAAACAAATCCAAGTTCGACACATTAAAATTGCATGATATAGGGAAGGAAATGATTAGGCATTGTCTAAGCTCAATTCCTAGTCGAGTATGTTTAACGTCTAATATGTGGACATCTATTGCCATCGATGGATATTTGTCCCTTACATCTCATTACGTGGATGAGAATTAGGTGTTGCAAAAATGGATATTGAATTTTCGCCATGCCCCCTCCACATAGTTGACCTATATTGCCCAAAAAATCATATATTTGTTGAAATACTAGGTCATTGATAAGAAAATATTTTCTATTACCTTGGATAATGCTAAATATAATTATGGGATGTTAGAAATAGTAAAATGCCATTAACATTTAACTAACTCGTTAATATGCGACGGCGAGTTTTTTCATATCCGCTGTGGTGCACACATTTTGAATCTAATAATGCAAGATATCTTGAAAGTTATCACTGACTCAAAACACAAGCTTCGAGAATCTGTGAAGTATGTTAGGGTAACTGAAGGCAGAAAAAGAAAATTTGTCGAGTGTGTACATAGTCTTTCATTGGACTGTCAAAAGAAGGTTCGACGGGATATGCAAATTAGATGGAATTCCACGTATCGAATGCTTGAGAGCGCACTTGTGTATCGTCATATATTTGATCGCCTTCAATCAATTGATCCCCAGTTCAAGACATGCCCAACAAATGAAAAATGTACTAAGATTGACCGAATCACTATATGGCTAAAACCTTTCTACGAGATTATAACATATTTCTCTTAAACTAAATATCCAACTATGAATTTGTATTTTTCTGTGGTTTGGAGGATACAATTACTCCTGGATAAAGATAGGGAAAATCCAAATGAAATTATAAGTGTTAGGGCTTATCAAATAAAAATCAAATATGATAAATTTTAGGAACCTTATGTCATGGTTTTATCTTTTTTCGTTATGTTGGATCCTTGGTATAAGTTACAATATGTTGAATTTTGTTTTAACAAATTGTGTCTTGAGACTACTTTGGAGAAAAAGAAAATTATTCGGGAGAAGTTTTATATTCTCTTTCAAGAGTACGTAAATATATCCCCTCCTGCTTCACACATAATCATACATTAATTTCAAGCTCTAGTCGTGTGAGCAATGATATAATTAATGAAATGAATGTAAGTTATTCACTTTATCTTAATTTTTTTAAGATATACTTATAACTCAAATATATTAAGTATCGATGTCATTTAGGAGTTTGATGTCTTTGAAAGCTTACATTATGGTCAAAGAAAAGTTATATCTCAGTTAGACACTTACCTCGACGAATCAGACTCGATAAAAAACAACACACTCATTTAGACATTCTTAGTTTTTGGAAAGATAACACAATCCATTTCTCGAATCTTTGTCAAAAGGAACTTGATGTATTAAGCATTCCTATTACAAGTGTCATATTTTAATCTGATTTTAGCATTGGGGGCGTATAATTAGTAAGTATCGTAGTTAAATTTTTCCCAGTAATGCTGAAGCATTATTTTGCACCAGAGACAGGTTCGGTAAGGACACAAATTTCAAATTGAGTCTTATGCAGTGTTGGCTCAATTCTGGAAAAAACAAGTTGAGTCATAGGATATAATATAATGTGTATCCATCCAAGCTTATGGCGTATTTTTTGAAGACATAGCGACCTAGAACTTATAGCTTCATCATTATCTTTTCTAGTGCCTCATTTCTACGTCATTAAGTTGAGGATTCCTTGTCTCCAAAATGCATAAATGCATTTAATATATATATACGAGACTTGGAATATTTTTTATTCATGTATTTTTGTCTAAAATGACTTTTTATTTTTAGAAATTGATTTTAGAACATTGTATAAAAGTTTGGACTTAAAATGAAAAATTTATGAATTTCCGTTTTTTCGTTTGAAGAGTCGTTCGAACAAGTTTGCCTATGAGTTTTTCAAAACTCTCTGTTTTTTCATTTTGTTCTAACGACCTCGTTCGAAAGAGTTTGTCCAACGAGATTTTAGTCTATTTTCTTCTAAAATCTCATTCAAACGATGTCGTTCGAACGACTTGGTAAAGTCATTCGAACGACTTTGGTGGGAATGCAAAATTATTGGCAGTTTTCATTTTTAACCACCCATGTTTCCCACTTGTCCTACTGTCTTTTACCAGACATATTATGTGCGGGAACAAGACTTTTCTAAGAAACTTTTTGAGATTCTTTCATTCTATAGAGAGCAAAATGTTTACCCCAAAAGTTCATGTTTGAGTGTTTTGATTTCTACAACTTAAGATCTTCCAAAAACACTTACACCCATTGAATTTTGTTTAAATTCCAAGTTCCCATATATATATATATATATATATATATATATATATCTTTATTGGAGTTTGGTTTGGCACCTTTGGTTCATTTCCACACCATTAAATAATAGAGTCTGGGTTCTTCTCCACCAAAAAGGAGTTTATTTGCATAATGCGGTGTTCCCACTTGAAGAAAGGATTCGGGTCCGAGTTTACGGAGACCTAAAGCCTCATTGGTGGATTCCAAAATTCCGATGGAGTTCGGGATTGTCGACTAGGCGAATGCAGTTACAAGAAGACGCGTCAAGGCTTGGACATAATCAAGTCGTGTGTAGTAACTCATATGTCTTGTAATCATAAAACCATACTTAATGAACTTAAGGCTAGGGTCGTCCGAGTTTTTTCCATTTGAGTTTTCCTCATACATCGTCGCCTAGTGTGACATTATTTATTTTTATCTTGCAAAATCACTTAGACCGTATGCTTAGGATAATTCAAGATAAAATTGATTTAAATCTCACACTTGTGTAACTTGCTGCTATAATTTGTTTGGGTGAAGTTTAAGTTAATTTAATTCAAGTCAAGATAATTTTAATTTGAGAAAATTTGGTTTGGCCTAAATATAATAATCAATTAATCTTGTGAGGCAAATTTTTAGGACTTGGGGTTGAGTTAATTTGTTTAAGTGAAAATTAATGTGTTGATTAATTTTATGACACTTTTAGTTTTGTTTAATTTTTATTTGAAAGAAATTAAAATTTGAAGTTTGTGTATGTTGTGTTGAACCATCCTATTCCACACTTAAAGGAAATTAATACTTAAATAGAAAAGCGATTATTAAATTTGGGGGCTTCAAATTGGTATCAGAGCGGGAGCGCTAATTTATTTTGTTAAGGTCCTTTATTGTGTTATTGTCAAAAATGGAATTTTCTACATTTTCAAAATTTCCTATTTTCGATGGTTCCAATTATGCGTATTGAAAAGCGCGTATGAAATTGGCAACAAAGTCTATAGACGAGAGGGTTTGGTTGTCAATTGTTAACGGCTGGCCCCCCTATATGTTTGGTAGAAAATGAGCATGTTTTCAAACCCATAGATAAATGAAGTGAGAATGAATTTAAACAAGCCAATTTTAATTCCCGAGGATTAAATGCCTTATTTAGTGCGGTTACACTGGATGAATTTCATCGTATTATGACGTGTGAAACCGCTAAAGAAGCTTGGGGATATATTACAACTCCAAAACCTCACCACACAATTTCAAACCATAAAAATGCTTGAAAATGAAACATTTGGCGAATTTTATGCTAGGCTTTTCGATATAGTTAATTCATCTTTTAATTTGGGAGAGAAAATACCCGATGACCGTGTAGTAAAGAAAATTTTAAGGTCCCTACCCGATAGGTTTATCCCTAAAGTGACCGTTTTAACTTCTTTACCCACCTTGCACTCTACCAAACTTGAGGAGTTAGTAGGTCATTTGCAAACCTATGAATTATATATGTTACCCTCCAAAAAATGAAAAGAAAATAGATAAGGGCATTCCTTTGAAAGCTCAAAAGGAGGAAAAACAAGTTGTGGTTGATGAGAGTGGTAGTGACTCGGAGTACATGGCTATGTTTGCAAGAAAATTTCTTAAATTTAATAAAGATAACTTTAAAAATGATTATAAGAAATTTGAAAAATCCAAGCATGACAAAGCCGAAAAGAAACCTAAATCATCTAATGAAAATCTTAATAGGGGCGAGTCAAATAGATGCTATGGTTGTGAGGGTTATGGCCATAGGGCAAGAGAGTGCCCCACTAAACTAAGGAGAGAAGGCAAATAACAAATTTCCTACAATGGCACCCTTAGTGATGAAAGTGAAAAGGAAGAGGGACCCGATTCCCCCATTGAGCGCAACTTTACCGTGTTCATGGCAAGTCATGTGGGCACCGATAATGAATCTTCCCATGAAGATATACATTTATATGACTCTTTTGAGGCCTTTGTTTGTGAATCACCAAAAGATGGTGATAGTGAGAGTGGAGAAGAGAGAAAAAGTGAAAGTGATGAAGAGGTTGATGAGAGTGAACTTCAATTTTCATTTAGATAATTATATGAAGAATCTGTTAAGTTAAAAAGAGAAAATTTGAAGTTAGAATCTAGTTTGAAGGATTGCGTCAAGGTCGTTGATGAGAGTGCCTCAATAAAAGACCATAGGACACGTGAGAGAGATCTTCGAGAGAATCTTGAATATGTATAAGGCGAGATAGATAGCCTTAAAGGGTTGATGGAATCAATGAAAAATGAGCTTCTTATGTTTTAAGATATGAATGTTTTACTAGAGTCTAGAATTTTAGATTTAGAAGAAAAATTAAGAGACTCTAGAGAGGTCAAATTTGATTTGGAATGTAGGCCCTCTAAATTAGATAAAATATTAGGAACCGTCTAAGTAAAAAATTACACTTGTGGTTTAGGCTTCGATTCTTGTAATGATTCCACTAATAAAGACAAAACCAATTTTTGAGAGAATCACCTAGGAACACTTCCAGAGGTTAACCCTTAGGTACTTCTTTTCAACGTGTCTTTACTTGCTCGCATAATGGTAGAAGGGGTCATCTTAGAAAATTTTGTTTTGATCTTAAAAGAATTTCTAGGAAATCCAAAGGTAAGGTAATCGAAGTAGCTAAGATCCCCAAATCTCAAAATTGTCACTCTTCACTAGTTTGGGTTAGGCGATCCGACTTGGTAGCTTTACAAAATACGATTTTTTATTCTCATTTTCTTTCACATGCTTCCTCCCTTGCAAAATCTAAAGGTTGAATGTGTCAAGTTTTGTTTGCATACTCTAGCTTTTATTCTTTATGCTAGATTTTCATGCTAGTTGTATGCTTATTTGTCATTTTCTAGTCTATGGTGTAACACCCCGTATTTTTGGTACATTTAAAATTTAATTAATTCGGAGATTTTAAATTACTTAGTGTGTTGTAATTTAATGAATTAATTAGAACATAATAATATATATAAATATTAATCTGGGATTGAATGGTTAATATTTAGGGAAAACTTATTTACTAAGTGAATAGTAATAATGTAATTACGTCGCCTCGAGTGTTAGTGACGAGGAGGTACTTATCACATTCGGAAGTCGGTATAAGACTATATGGGGTGGGGGATAAGTATTTTTATAAATTAATTCGGATGCAAATTCTGAGGGTACAGTTGAGTCCGGATGGGCCGAGTTAGTCGGAAAAGTGTACCCGGGGGTAGTGAACGGGTCACGGGACGTTTTTAGACATAGCCGGGCCCACTCGGGGACATTTGGGTCACTTGGGCTTGGCCCATTAGTAAAAAAACGGGATTAAGTTAATTAATCTAATAAAAAGAAATAAGGGGGTGGCTGAACTTAATTAGAGAAAGCAAATTAAGGGTTAGGAAACCCTAACAGTAGCCAAAGCCAAATTGGGGATCAAAGAGAGCCATCAAAGGTCATCTTTAACCTTGGGATTTAGCTCCAATTCAGACTCTACGAACCTTAAGGCAAGTGGATAACTTGCAATAGCATTAAATCTGTTTTCGATTCATATTCATGTGTAGTGATTATGTAGAAATCCGTTTTTGGGGGTTAATGGAATGAACATGGGATTTTGAAAGCCACAATTCTGATTTACGAAATTTGGGTGTGAATTCTGGTAAAATTTGATAATGGTGAATTATTGCATATCTGATAGAATGTTATCTGCATATTTGGAAACGAAATTGATGATGAAATTGGGGTATAAATGGACCTAGGGTTAATGGTGAAACTTTCCCCAAATTTTAGAAATTGGAGTTAATGGACGAATTATTGATGTGGATGAGTATTCTGGAGAGTTCTAGTGGGTTTCCTAATATGTACAAATACAAAAAAAGACTGAGTTTCAGTGTAGAAGGAATTAGGGTTTGCAGATTTTCGCCCATGGCTGTCCGTCTTCGCGAAGAAGACGAGTACCTGTTCGATCGATCGATCGACGCCATGAAGTTGATCGATCGACGGTCGGCAGAAACTGACAGTTCGCCCAGTTTGTTTATATAAGGAGGGATTTATATAAAAGTTGTTATGTGTTATATTATTGAGAAAAATATTAATACATGATTTAAATCTGATTAACTGTGAGGAAATTAATTAGAAGATGGGAGTAGAAATTGGGTGTCACGTCACAATTGGTTGAGCGACATCGGAGTATATTATTTCATTTAGTAATGGACTAAGTAGTTTAGAGTCGGGTTTAGACTCGGGTGAGGTTAATTCGGGCTATGAGATTTAGTCCAATTAAATGGTGAGGGCAACATTAAAAGTAACTGAATTTATTAATGTGCTATTATTAGTAATTCGAGTTGGGTAATAACCTCATAATAAAAATGGAATAGGCTTGTGTCACGGGTTAGTACACGGTGTAGCTGGAACATTTTTATGTATGTATATATATATACGGTGTGTGATAGTATATATATATATATAGTGTATGCCTTAATATCAGTGGTTAGATATTATTATACTCTAGTGCTATAGGGGGAGGTTACGCGCAGTGGATGAATCCCCTAGCTTGAGGAGTAGGGCGAGTAGATTCCCAGGTCATAGCGTCCGTTGCAGGGGGTGAGGGGCATCTCACTTTCCGGGAAGGAATATGACCGCCTCCAATCGTATACTAAACCAAGTTAGTGAGCGATTCTAACTTGGATAACTAGGATATGTGAATATACCTAGTGTACTAGCACTTTAGAGAAATTATATCCGGGGAGTAGTTTTACTCGGGTGGATATTAGTGGTTTATGTATTCCAGTATGTGTGTGAATGCTGCAATAAATTCTAAATATATAATTAGGTGATTATTATATACGGGCTAAATAAATACAAGCATGAGTTGTTGTATATGTATAACGAGTGGAGTAGTTATATGAATTAAAAAAGGAAAATGATTTAATTAAGTTGATGTTACTAATGACTTAAAAAGCATAATCACAGTTACTCAAATTAGAGTAGAAGGGATTCAAGGAGACTTTAATAATTATCTAGTCATGAGATAGATAACTAGGTGATTGATTAAAGCGTTAGTGGTGCACATTAGAGGAGGGGCAAGGAATGTTCTCAATAGAGTGCGACACTAACTAAAATATGAAGAGCATGCATATTTATTATTACTGCAAGTTAATCAATTGCTAAATGTTTTCAAATGTTTTGGGTACTAACCCTTGCTATATAAATTTTTAAAAACCTTTTAGGTGTCCAGCCACAGGGACGCCAGACTTGACTCGATTCCAGGAAATCCGTTGCTGCAGCATATGTGGATGTTGCGGGACATTTGATAGACGCCTCCTTCTTTCATTCATAATGTAGAGACTCATTATTAGTTATTCGAGCATGTCGCTCACTTTCCATTTTTTGTTTTAGACTTGTTGGGATTTCTATTCTTGTCTTTATGGGATTTATTATTTGGACCGATGGTTTATTCGGTTAATTATTTTTATTTGTGGAATGATTAGTTCAATTATCTGTGATGGTTTTATTGCTTTAATTTTCCGTATGGGTTTTAGTTTAATTTATGAAAGATAAAATTGGCACTAGTCTGGTTTTTCTCACTTAGGTGGTTAGTAATTTAAATAAACGACAGTGATGCTAAGAATGGACCAAATGAGAAACCTGTTCTAACTTGATTTAGGACTGATCACCCGGGATTAATTAGGCGGGGTGTCACAGATGGTATCAGAGCATCAGGTTCTAGTGTCCTTAGGATCTGTACGGCTTTCTACGTTTCAGCGTAGTGTTCGGTTGTTATAGAGCCCTATTATTAGGACTGTTGATTATATTTTCCGCTTGTGAGATATCGTATTCCTGCTACTAGTTTTTGTATAAATTGTGTACTTATACAACTCAATCTATTTCAGATGTCACCGATGAGACAGGGAGCGGAAAGGGATGAAGCTAGAGATGAGGTGAGGGAGGCTCACCAGGAGCCGCAGATACCGCCACTACCACCCCCACCTGAGTTGATTTCTACTACTCAAGTGGCAGTGATAGTGGCCCAGGCAGTCGAGACAGCGATGCAAGCTATGGCAGCTCATTTTCCACAGCCCCAGGCACCGCCTCCAATGGCTCCAGCAGTTCAGGCTCCAGTGGGGCCACCGTCTTGGCAGCGAGTTAGGGAGACCTTTCAGAAGGGTCACCCACCTGAGTTCCAGGGGGGCATCGATGTGGTGGAGGCCTGTGACTGCAAGAAGAATATTCAGCACCATCAGCGCATGCTGGAGTGTGCCGATGTGCAGAGGCAGAAGCTTGCTTCCTTTCGTCTGTCGGAGGCAGCCCTACAATGGTGGGAGTCAGTGACCACCACTGAAGAGCGAGATTTCATGGCGGTACCCGAGTCCGGGGTGCGGTTCGACCGTAACCACGTTCCACCAGCGGTAGAGGCGGAGATGCGAAGGAAGTTCAGTGAGTTAATACAGGGTGACCGGTCTGTGGCAGATTATGAGCAAGGGTTCACCCGTTTGGCAAGCTTTGTACCAAATGAGGTGAGCAATGAGGAGTGGAAGAAGTCAAGGTTCATGAATGGCTTAGCCTAGAGGATCAGGCAACATTTGATTGGGAATTCGACGTTAATGACTTATGCAGATGTCGTTAATGCCGCCCTCGTACTTTGTCGGGATCATCGTGCCCATTCGAAGGGGAATAAGAGAGCAGGTGAATCGAGCCAGCAGGGCAAGGCGGTTACGGGTGGTTGCACTAGTACTACTCAGCCACAATTCATTCAGCAAGGGAATCAGGCAAAGAGATTTAAGCCTGGTGGGTTCCAACTGGGAGGACAGGGGTCCAGGCAGGGGCAGCCAGACTCTAAGCAGCAGCAGCAGGTTCCTCAAGGCCGTCAGGGCCAAGGGAACAATCGGGGAAGCCAGCAGGGCCAGCCACGTCAGGGCCAACGACAGGGAGGCGTGCAGAGGCTCTGTTATGTCTGTCGCCATCCAGGACACTTCAAGAGGGAGTGCCCGCAGAGGGGCAGAAGCCGTCAGCAGGTTACCCATCAGGGACAGCAGGGGCAGATACCACCAGTCGCACCAACTCCACTCGCCCCAAAGCATCAGTGGCAAATACACTACGGGCGTGTGTATAATGTCCGGAACGTTCCAAATTCGCCGGTACAGCAGGCGCCGCCAGCAGTTGAGGGTATGTTTTTCATTCATGGTTATGTATGTAGCATAATTTTAACATGGGAGCATTCATTCATTAAATCTAATTTTGCTAAACGGGCTGGGTTATTAGAAGCAGCGGGTAGTCCTTTTAGACTCCATTCCCGTGGTGAGGGACTTTGAGGATGTATTCCAGGAAATACCAGGATTTCCACCCAGCAGAGAAATCGAATTTGTTATAGACTTGGCACCGGGAACGAGGCCTATTACTCGGGCACCTTACCGAATGGCCCCTTCAGAAATGCGGGAATTGAGGGAGCAGATTCAGCAACTATTGGGTCAGGGTTTTATTCGGCGGAGTACATCGCCGTGGGGTGCGCCGGTGTTGTTTGTGAAGAAACGAGATGGGTCACTCCGATTGTGCGTGGATTATAGGGAGCTGAACAAGGTGACGATACGGAATAAGTATCCGTTGCCTCGGATTGATGATTTATTTGACCAACTGAGAGGGGCGTCTTACTTCTCCAAAGTCTACTTGAGGTCAGGGTATCATCAACTGCGTATCCGAGAAGAGGATGTTCCTAAGACCGCTTTCTTGTCGCGGTATGGATCGTATGAGTTCAGGGTGATGCCCTTCGGGCTCACCAATGCACCAGCTATGTTCATGGACCTCATGAATAGGGTTTTCAGGGAGTACCTAGATCAGTTTGTCATCGTGTTCATTGATGACTTCCTAATCTACTCACGTACCGAGGAGGAGCACGCAGAGCATTTACGCATGGTTCTACAAACACTGAGGGATCATCAGCTCTATGCCAAATTCGGGAAGTGTGGGTTCTGGCTACGGGAGGTACAGTTCCTTGGTCACGTCGTGTCAGATCAGTGTATTGCAGTGGATCCGGATAAGGTGTCAGCGGTGAGGGAGTGGGGACAGCCCACGACACCGACCGAGGTGCGCAGTTTTCTGGGTTTGGCTGGTTACTATAGGCGATTCATTAAAGGATTCTCTAAGATTGCAGGACCTTTGACGAATCTGACTCGGAAAGGGATACCTTTCAAGTGGGATGATAGTTGTCAATTAGCGTTCGACGAGCTAAAAGACAAGTTGACATCTGCACCCGTGCTGGCATTGCCAAAGGGAGGGCTAGAGTATCGAGTTTACACAGACGCATCCTTACGGGGTCTTGGGGGTGTGCTCCAGCAGGAGGAAAGGGCTATAGCTTATGCTTCCAGGAAGCTAAAGCCCCACGAGAGGAATTACCCCACTCATGACCTAGAGTTGGCAGCAGTCATTTTTGCTTTGAGGATATGGAGGCATTATCTTCTAGGAGAGCAGTTTACTCTATTCACGGATCACAAGTCACTTCAGTATCTCTTCACACAGAAGGATCTGAATATGAGACAAAGGCGGTGGCTAGAATTCGTGAAGGACTACCAGTTTGATATCCAGTATCATCCTGGTAAGGCCAATGTAGTAGCAGACGCATTGAGCAGAAGACCGACTGGGGAAATATCGGAGGTATGGAAAGCGAAGTGGAGAGAACTTCAATATGAGGACGACGTAGCAAAGGCTTGCATGTCGGCTTTGTCCATCACACCCGAGATCATTATGCGGGTTGTGAAGGCTCAGGCAGAGGATCAGAATTTGCCGGGATAGGGTGGGCCAGTTGTTAGCTGAGGGAGCGGAAGGTTACTCGATTAGCTCAGAAGGAGGCCTACGTTTTAATGGGAGGTTAATGGTGCCAGAGGATGAGGATTTAAAGCACGCCATTATGACAGAATCCCATGATTTGAAATTTGCGGTACATCCCGGTGGGGATAAAATGTACCAAGATATGAGGAGGCAGTATTGGTGGGCAGGGATGAAACGAGACATAGCGGAGTTTGTTTCGAAATGTGCCACGTGTCAGCTTGTGAAAGTTGACCACCAGAGACCATCAGGGATGCTACAACCGTTAGACATTCCCGTGTGGAAGTGGGAGAGCATCTCCATGGACTTCATCATAGGGTTGCCGATATCGCAGAAGGGTCACGACTCCATATGGGTTATTGTGGATCGGTTGACCAAGGTAGCCCACTTTTTGCCGGTACGCACAGACTTTGAGACGATGCGTTATGCACAGCTATTCATAGCAGAGATTGTTAAGCTGCATGGAGTGCCGATAAATATCGTATCAGACAGAGACAAAATCTTTGTTGCCCACTTTTGGCAGAGCTTTCAGGAGGCAATGGGCACGGAGTTGCGCTTGAGTACAGCGTATCACCCACAGACTGACGGACAGACTGAGAGAGTTAATCAGATGCTGGAAGACATGCTCAGAATGTGCATTTTGGACTTCGGGGGAGGATGGGAGAAATATCTTCCTTTGGTAGAGTTTGCGTATAACAGCTCCTACCAATTCACGATTGGCATGGCACCGTTTGAGGCACTGTACGGGAGACCTTGTCGTTCACCCGCTTGTTGGTTAGAGGTGGGGGACAACAAACTCTTGGGGCCGGATATTGTCCAGGAAACATCTGCCAAGATAGAGTTGATTCGAGGAAGGATTCGAATATCTCAGGACAGGCAGAAGAGTTATGCTGATGCTTCTCGAAGACATGTGGAGCTAGAAGTTGGGGACCAGGTTTTAGTCCGGGTATCCCTTATGAAAGGGGTGATGAGGTTCGGCAAGAAGGGTAAGTTAGCACCGCGATACGTAGGACCTTTCCCTATTATTGAAAGGGTGGGACCGGTGGCATATAAGCTTGGATTACCAAATCATCTTCAGCGAATACACGATGTATTCCATGTGGCATCGCTGAAGAAATATCGAAGGAGCGAGAGAGCCTTTTGGCATATTCCACTCGAGGAGATCGACTTACAGCCACACATCTCGTATGAGGAGAGGCCGGTAGCAATTCTGGATCATAGTGAGCGGAAATTACGATCCAAGGTCGTTCCATTGGTTAGAGTACAGTGGGGTCATCACAATGTTGACGAGTCTACCTGGGAGCGAGAGGAGGATATGCGGGAACAATATCCAGAACTTTTCAACGCAGGTACAATCTAATTTCGGGGACGAAATTCCTTTATAAGGGGGGGAGTATGTAACACCCCGTATTTTTGGTACATTTAAAATTTAATTAATTCGGAGATTTTAAATTACTTAGTGTGTTGTAATTTAATGAATTAATTAGAACAGAATAATATATATAAATATTAATCTGGGATTGAATGGTAAATATTTAGGGAAAACTTATTTACTAAGTGAATAGTAATAATGTAATTACGTCGCCTCGAGTGTTAGTGACGAGGAGGTACTTATCACATTCGGAAGTCGGTATAAGACTATATGGGGTGGGGGATAAGTATTTTTATAAATTAATTCGGATGCAAATTCTGAGGGTACAGTTGAGTCCGGATGGGCCGAGTTAGTCGGAAAAGTGTACCCGGGGGTAGTGAACGGGTCACGGGACGTTTTTAGACATAGCCGGGCCCACTCGGGGACATTTGGGTCACTTGGGCTTGGCCCATTAGTCAAAAAACGGGATTAAGTTAATTAATCTAATAAAAAGAAATAAGGGGGTGGCTGAACTTAATTAGAGAAAGCAAATTAAGGGTTAGGAAACCCTAACACCAGCCAAAGCCAAATTGGGGATCAAAGAGAGCCATCAAAGGTCATCTTCAACCTTGGGATTTAGCTCCAATTCAGACTCTACGAACCTTAAGGCAAGTGGATAACTTGCAATAGCATTAAATCTGTTTTCGATTCATATTCATGTGTAGTGATTATGTAGAAATCCGTTTTTGGGGGTTAATGGAATGAACATGGGATTTTGAAAGCCACAATTCTGATTTACGAAATTTGGGTGTGAATTCTGGTAAAATCTGATAATGGTGAATTATTGCATATCTGATAGAATGTTATCTGCATATTTGGAAACGAAATTGATGATGAAATTGGGGTATAAATGGACCTAGGGTTAATGGTGAAACTTTCCCCAAATTTTAGAAATTGGAGTTAATGGACGAATTATTGATGTGGATGAGTATTCTGGAGAGTTCTAGTGGGTTTCCTAATATGTACAAATACAAAAAAAGACTGAGTTTCAGTGTAGAAGGAATTAGGGTTTGCAGATTTTCGCCCATGGCTGTCCGTCTTCGCGAAGAAGACGAGTACCTGTTCGATCGATCGATCGACGCCATGAAGTCGATCGATCGACGGTCGGCAGAAACTGACAGTTCGCCCAGTTTGTTTATATAAGGAGGGATTTATATAAAAGTTGTTATGTGTTATATTATTGAGAAAAATATTAATACATGATTTAAATCTGATTAACTGTGAGGAAATTAATTAGAAGATGGGAGTAGAAATTGGGTGTCACGTCACAATTGGTTGAGCGACATCGGAGTATATTATTTCATTTAGTAATGGACTAAGTAGTTTAGAGTCGGGATTTAGACTCGGGTGAGGTTAATTCGGGCTATGAGATTTAGTCCAATTAAATGGTGAGGGCAACATTAAAAGTAACTGAATTTATTAATGTGCTATTATTAATAATTCCAGTTGGGTAATAACCTCATAATAAAAATGGAATAGGCTTGTGTCACGGGTTAGTACACGGTGTAGCTGGAACATTTTTATGTATGTATATATATACGGTGTGTGATAGTATATATATATAGTGTATGCCTTAATATCAGTGGTTAGATATTATTATACTCTAGTGCTATAGGGGGAGGTTACGCGCAGTGGATGAATCCCCTAGCTTGAGGAGTAGGGCGAGTAGATTCCCAGGTCATAGCATCCGTTGCAGGGGGTGAGGGGCATCTCACTTTCCGGGAAGGAATATGACCGCCTCCAATCGTATACTAAACCAAGTTAGTGAGCGATTCTAACTTGGATAACTAGGATATGTGAATATACCTACTGTACTAGCACTTTAGAGAAATTATATCCGGGGAGTACTTTTACTCGGGTGGATATTAGTGGTTTATGTATTCCAGTATGTGTGTGAATGCTGCAATAAATTCTAAATATATAATTAGGTGATTATTATATACGGGCTAAATAAATACAAGCATGAGTTGTTGTATATGTATAACGAGTGGAGTAGTTATATGAATTAAAAAGGGAAAATGATTTAATTAAGTTGATTTTACTAATGACTTAAAAATCATAATCACAGTTACTCAAATTAGAGTAGAAGGGATTCAAGGAGACTTTAATAATTATCTAGTCATGAGATAGATAACTAGGTGATTGATTAAAGCGTTAGTGGTGCACATTAGAGGAGGGGCAAGGAAAGTTCTCAAGAGAGTGCGACACTAACTAAAATATGACGAGCATGCATATTTATTATTACTGCAAGTTAATCAATTGCTAAATGTTTTCAAATGTTTTGGGTACTAACCCTTGCTATATAAATTTTTAAAAACCTTTTAGGTGTCCAGCCACAGGGACGCCAGACTTGACTCGATTCCAGGAAATCCGTTGCTGCAGCATATGTGGATGTTGCGGGACATTTGATAGACGCCTCCTTCTTTCATTCATAATGTAGAGACTCATTATTAGTTATTCGAGCATGTCGCTCACTTTCCATTTTTTGTTTTAGACTTGTTGGGATTTCTATTCTTGTCTTTATGGGATTTATTATTTGGACCGATGGTTTATTCGGTTAATTATTTTTATTTGTGGAATGATTAGTTCAATTATCTGTGATGGTTTTATTGCTTTAATTTTCCGTATGGGTGTTAGTTTAATTTATGAAAGATAAAATTGGCACTAGTCTGGTTTTTCTCACTTAGGTGGTTAGTAATTTAAATAAACGACAGTGATGCTAAGAATGGACCAAATGAGAAACCTGTTCTAACTTGATTTAGGACTGATCACCCGGGATTAATTAGGCGGGGTGTCACATATGGTCCATGATCAATTACATGCTAGAATTATGATTTGTGTATATCTTTTGTATTATATACTTTTCATTTTAGTTTGAATTAAATGAAAAATACAAAAAGATTATCTTCATCATTGGTATTTTTTTTATAAGTTATTTGAGCTAAATGAAAAAATGCAAATGATTTTTGTTTGTCTTTTGAGTAAATATTTTTGTATGTTGGGTTAAAATTTTCAAAAACTCAAAAAGATTTTTTTTGTGTATTTTAGTTTGACACACCTTTTGTGGCATATTTTTGTGTTGAATCCTTATTTTCGCTTCCATGTGGCTAGAACTTTTGGTTAAAATTTTCAATCCTTAAAATGTTATTTGTCATGGTTACATGGAGTTGTTTAAGTTTGACTTTCTTAATGGATTCTCTTTTATATGCCTTTTCACACACATTCACGAGCTCTTTTGACTTTTAACTTCACATGTATATTTGAGCTTTGTGAGGTGTTCTCCTACCAATCTAGTCGTCTACATATCTTGTGACCTGGGAGGATTTGTGCATGTTAAATTCGTTGCACGTGAGATTTGTGTGATAAAAACAAAAATGATATATGAACGTGCTCGGGGAAGGGCTTCGAAAGGAAACATTATCCTTTGCGAGTAAGCCACCGTTTGAATGGACCTAAAAGAAATACGTGGTCCAAAGGCCTAAAAGAAAAATATGGCATTAAAAGAAAAATATTTGCCAAGGCCAATTTTATTTAGTTTTGTATATTCGTTCAAAAGTATTATATGCATATTTTGAGGGAGTTTAGATGGTATATCAAGGGTTTTGCATAATGACTTTGTATCCTAGTTGCGTTATCTTGTCATGACTATATTGGTTTGTAGAATCATCAATATTCTAGGCATGTATGCATTGTGCTTGTTTGTTCATAGAGTTCACTTTATCTTGTCACATAAGGCTAAATCATAGTTGATAAAATTTTACAATCAAATGCGAACTCCGTGAACATGTTTAAGTGATTGGGTTTTAATTCATTGGTATCTTGTTCACGCCCCTTCACTTTCGTTTTCATATGACACATTTATGCTATAAGAGTGTGGAAAACTCATGTTATTTTATTTTGTGTCATTTGTGTGTTTATATCTATATATGGGTGCTTATGCCTATTTTGTATCTATTGTGTATTCATATATATGATATGTTGTTGGTTTTGAGTCTTTGTAATGTTAGATAATCCATTTATGCTTTTAATTCTTAATTAGTATCTATCTGTTTGCAAATTTTGGTTGATATCCCATGCTTATGTTGAATACATTTTAGTTGGTATAATTATTTTCGCATCATAAGTAAGTATCTATTTACCTTTGTGGTGGATTTGTTATCTTTTAATATCGCCCATATGCTTAAATATTCGTATCACTATATGCACCATCATGCCTTTACTTGTTTTTCCATATTTTGTATCCCTTGTTGGATTTGAGGGGGAGAAATGATTTTGATTTAATTAGAGGAAGAAATAAGTAATGTTTTAATTATTTATCCTTTGTCTATTCCTGAACAAAAAGGGGGGGAAATGGTATGTAAACCTTTAGTTTAGGAGATTTAACTTAGGGGGGAGTCGCGTTCTTCTTAGGTAAATCATATTTGATAAAGAGGGAGATTTAATTTAGGGGGGGTATTTATTTAAATTTTATTTAATATTTTGATATTCCATATGCATTTAATGGTTTGCTCAAGTGTGCAGGAATTATCCTTTTAGCGGGCAATTTTAAAGCGCCAAAGCACATTCTTGGGTCATGTCGATAGTATCTGTGTATTTTTTGTTTTTATTTTGGTGGGATGTGTGTCTAGACGAGCTTGACAGCTCTTAAGGAATTTTAGTTTAATTTTGTTCCGGAATAGACAAAGGGGGAGATTTGTAAGGTCAAAAATTTCAAATTGAGTCTTATGTAGTGTTGGCTAAATTCCAGACAAAAAAAGTTGAGGCATAGGATAGAATGTAATGTGTATCCATCCTAGCCTATGACGTGTTTGTTGAAGACGTAGCGGCCCAGAACTTATAGCTTCATCATTGTCATTTTTAGTGCTTCGTTTTTACGTCATCAAGTTGAGGATTCCTTGTCTTTAAAAGGTATGAATGCATTTAATATATATAGGAGACTTGGAATATTTTATATGGGTGTATTTTTGTCTAAAATGACTTTTTATTTTTAGAAATTGATTTTAGAATATTGTATAAAAGTTTGGACTTGAATTTTCATTTTTTCGTTCGAAGAGTCGTTCGAACGACATTCTCGTTCGAACGAGTTTGCCAATGAGTTTTACAAAACTCTCTATTTTTTCGTTAGAAGTTTCAATCTAACGACCTCGTTCGAACGAGTTTTTCCAACGCAATTTTAGTCTATTTTTCTTCTGAAATCTCGTTCGAACAATGTCGTTCGAATGACCTGGGAAAGTCATTCAAACGACTTTGGCGGGAATGCAAAATTATTGGCAGTTTTCATTTTTAACCACCCATGTTTCCTACTTGTCCCACTATCTTTTATCAACCATATTATGTACGGTAATAAGACTTTTCTAAGCAACTTTTGGAGATTCTTTCATTCTCTAGAGAGAAAAATGTTTACCCAAAAAGTGCATGTTTGAGTGTTTTGATTTCTACAACTTAAGATCTTCCAAAAAAACTTACACCAATTGAGTTTTGTTTAAATTCCAAGTTCCCATATATATATATATATATATATATATATTTCTTGGATTTTGGTTTGGCAACTTTGGTTCATCTCTACACCATTAAAGAAGAGAGTTTGGGTTCTTCTCCACCCAAAAGGAGTTTGTTTGCGGACTACGGTGTTCCCACTTGAAGAAAGGATTCGATTGCAAGTTGACGAAGACCTAAAGCGTCATTGGCGGATTCCAAGATTCTGGTGGAGTCCGGGATTGCCGACTAGGCGGAGGTAGTTACAAGAAGATGCGTCAAGGTTTGGATGGAATCGAGTCGTGTGTAGTAAGTCATCTATCTTGTAATCATAAAACCATACTTAGTGGACTTAAGGCTAGGGCCATCCGTGTTTTTTTCCATTTGAGTTTTCCTCGTACATCGGCGCGTAGTATGACATTATTTATTTTTATCTTGCAAAATGACTTAGACCGCATGCTTAGGATAGTTCAAGATAAAATTGACTTAAATCTCACACTTATGTAACTTGGTACTATAATTTGTTTGGGTGAAGTTTAAGTTAATTTAATTAAAATCAAGATAATTTTAATTTGAGAAAACTTAGTTTAGCCTACATATAATAATCAATTAATCTTGTTAGGCAAATTTTTAGGACTTGGGTTGAGTTAATTTGTTTAAGTGAAAATTTATGTGTTGATTAATTTTATGTCACTTTTATTTTTGTTTAATTTTAATATGAAAGAAATTAAAATTTAAAGTTTGTGTATGTTGTGTTGAAGCATCCTATTCCGCACTTAAAGAAAATTAATATTTAAATAGAAATTCGATTTTTAAATTTGGGGGCTTCAGGTTCTATGGTGTATCAGTTAATTTACGTCATTTTTTAATTATATATATCTTTTATTATATATTAAGTCATTTTGTTTATACTAAATGCATGAATTCAGCTCCAGGAAATTCGGATGATGATCTAGTTGAGGAATTTTCATCTCTTGTTGAACGAGTTGCACAAGACCAAGGGTGTTGGTGAGATTGCTCATTTATTTGTTAATTAATTTTTATTAAATTGATGATGTTAATCTAATTAATAAAATTTATTATAATGTTAATATTTTTTTGTAACCCGTTTATTTATTTATTATTTTTTAAGGGAATAACGTGCATTAGTGCACATCTAACAAATTTGAATTGTTGATGTTGAGATAATTAATTAAATTACTCAATTAGTTATTGTGTTATCGGCCATTTTTTTCAATTTCACCACATAATAGTCCTTATTATTGAGGTATAAATAACTTTTTTTCTGTAGGATTGATGTCTGTTGCTTTGATTATCAAATCCCGTTTTGTGGAATTGTAATAGCCTAGAGTTAATATGTTGACTTATATTAGACCATTTTTATTTGTTTGCGGTATTTTTATAGTTTTATATGGTGGACTTCAATTAGGCATATTTATTTGTTTGTTTTATTTTTTTACGCTTTTATAAGGTGGATTTAAATTAGACATTTATTAGTTAGTATTTTAGTTTAATGGTTTTATATATTGGAATTAGATTAGACATTTTGATTTTTACTTGGTGTATTTATTGTAACATTTTTACATTTACTCGAAGTGCATTTTAAATTTTAATCATTTGCAATAGAACTCAAAATTATATAAAAAAATTGTCTAAATAAAAGAAGAAACTATTTAAATCTATTAGAAAATAAGTTTAAAAAAATGTTCAGAAAAAAATTGCCCCCTAAAAAATGGGTCGCCCTGGCCCAACCCCGATCCAAAGACTTGATATACCCATATTTAGCCCGGCCCAGCACATGTTCGGCCCATATTAAGGTCGCCCAAAACAAGCCGACCCACTCTTTTGCCAGTGCTAATTTTGTCCCACCGTGATGAACATAATGCAGGTTCAAGTGACGAATGGAGCATGCAAGAGATTTTATCTACAAAAAAATAATCTTTTTTTATGTTAGTTTATTAAACTACACCAAATGTCTAACCATCAATAGTAAATGTACTTCTTACCCTGAACCCATCACTACTAAAATGTGAGCAAAGGAATTTCCAATCTTCATCTGATTCAACATTATCAGGTTTGTTTGTTAATGCCTCGTCTAAATGTGCAAATTTATTTAAATGAGTTTTCAAATCGTCCTAAAATCCACTATACCATGAGGACATTGGCGGTCGCAAATATCGAATACCATTTGGATTTGTGATGTCTAGGTCGAGCATAGTCCGCATCAATTGCAATAAATTAGAAATATGGAACTAAATTATATACTTAAATATAATTGCTAAAAAATTAAACTTATCAAAATACTGTCAACAAATGATATTTTGTCACTCTCTTCAATAGGACCCCACATATCCACCTTTACTAGCACAAAAGTGCATACAACGAAGCATATCTCATGGTCACAAGGTTCGCAATAAGTCTTGTGGGTTTCTTATGCACATAATCCCATTCCATTGGAAACCTAAACCCACCAAACCTTTTAATTATATCATCCTCGCTAACATAAGTGTCATGTCATGAACTCTCTTCACATACGTGAAGGTGGATGATGCAATAAAAAATAAGATAAAAATTGATTTAGTTTTTTTATTTAAAAACTGGCTTAGTTTTTTTTAGTAAAAACTTGTTTTTTATTTAAGAAAACTCATTCTTTTTTTCTAAATAAAAAATAATAACTTAGTTTTTATCAAAAAACTTGTTCAGTTCTTTTTATTTAAGACTAGAACACCCCTGGGTTATAAAAAACAAAAATTAAAATGGAACTAAGACGATTGAAAAACAGATATCAAACTCTTTGTACAATCATAAAAACTAAATAATAAAAACTGAAAGCAAAAACATACGTTAGACACCCTATCCTAGGACTCTCCTAAGAACCTGCTTAGGTCCCTAGCACTCACTCATCCACCGCAAACCCTAGGTCATACTGAGTACCGATCTAGAGGCCACCAAGCGCTCTCGGGCCCCATTTGACTTCGGTTAACTTTCTCGTTAAAATGAAAGATAAATTAATCTTCGAAGGGCTCTGAATCTCCTTTCCAACAGTCCTCCCCATGCGAGAGTCGGCTCTACGGTTCAAACGAATAGTCTGTTTTACTATCAAAAATCAATCTAGAGCCCACCGAGTGCTCCTGAGCCCCATTTTCCCCTAATTAACTTCCTTGCCTGAGTGGAAGCTCAATGGATCCTCGAAGGGCTTTGAATCCCCTTTTAGATGGTCCACCTCGTGCACGAATTGGACTTACAATTCAGACGAACAATCCATTTTACATTAAAAATTGATCTAGTCTTATCAACTTTTCGTTAACAACAATCCGTTTGACTCTTGTAAGCTCTTAATCTCGAATGAGACTGAATAAGCCATCAAAGGGCTCTGGATACCTTTTTCCAATGGTGCACCCCGTGCACGAATCAGCCTTACGGTATGGACGAATGACCCATTTTACTCAGAAGGGTCACCGAGCACTTCCAGGCCCCATTTGACCTAGGTCAACTCTTTGAACTGAAAAAAGATAAATTATTCTTCGAAGGTCTCTAAATACGCTTTCCAACGGTCCGTCCTTTGCATAATTATGACTTATAATTTGGACAAACGATCCATTTTCCTCTGGGAATTTTCTATCTACTAACTAATGAGCGTACTAGGCCTGTTTAACCTCGTTCAACTCTCCAACCCGAGAGTGGCTCAATGGATTCTTAAAGGGCTCGGAATACCCTTCCCAACGTTCCACCCCGTGCATGATTCTGACTTACTATTCACGTTTTACGATCATTTTTCTGAAAAACATGCCTCAAATTACCGAATGGTAACCTTGGGACCCTCTATTGGTAGTGTGTCTAGGGTCCTGTAACACCACGTATTTTTGGGTATTTAATTCAATATTTTTAAATTACACGTGTGCCATAATTTAATGGAATTAAATATTATGTCTTAATTAAAATATTAATCGGGAGAGATTATGGTTAATATTTACGGAATAAAAATTACTAAGTGAATAGTAAATAATTATTTTTATGACATAGCGAGTGATATCGACGTGATAGTGTTATATCTCAACCGGGTGTCACGTTTAGACTATATTAGGTCGAGATGGAACATTATTTTATAGTGACTCGGATGGTGATTTTGAGGTCATGGTTGATTCCGAAGGGGTTGAGATATTCGAAATAGTATACTCGGGTGTCTTTTTTGGGTCCCAGGGTGATTTTAGACCACCTTAGCACCATATGATGGAGTTTTGGTCATTTGGTAGACTAAGGTTGAAGGAGCTACGAATTTCTAATTATTTTATTGCCACCTTGGAGTTAGAGGGTAGGGTTAATACAATTTTGATAGAGGAGAGGTTATAGAAGAGAAAGAAGAGAAGAACCTAGTTTTGTCACACATTTTCTAATCACCAAACTCACCAGAATTAAGATCGGAGCAAGGGAAGAGCACCTTCATCACACAAAAATGAATTCATACCTATTAATGTAAAGTCAATTGTTTATCTTGCAATTTTTAAAGCATGCTATAATGCCCATATAGTGTAAGGTTGAATTGCATGATTTAATTGATAAATTCTTGGGATTTAGAGGGTGTAATGCATGATTTGGGGTATGAAATTTAGTAGGACTAATCCCTTAAGATTTAGATGACGAAATCTGATATTTATGATGAATAATGTGGAAGAAATCTGGGTATTGTTTTAATTACATATGAAAAACACCATAACTTAGGGTTTGGGGGGTTATGGGGTTTGAATCTGTTCTTGCATAGATTTTATATTATTTTAATGTGTTATTTAAGTTAGAAATCGTCCATACACATATATTTGATGTTTGATAATGTTGGTTGGGAGGTTAGCAATGTTATCTAGAGGTTTGAGGAAGTTAGCATGTAGAAAACTCATAACATCATAACGAAGAAAGCGAATCTATCAGGTATGATTCGATTCGGCTCAATGATCGAATCGATTTCATCGACAAATCGATTTAGGATCTTCACCGAATCAATTTGACTACCCATATTTTGGCAAATTTTTAGTTTATGCATTAAATTTCACAAATAATCAATGAGGGGACTTTTTTTATTATTCGTAAACTATAGGGAAAGACCTATTAAATTCCAGTAGACTATGGTAATCATTTGGTTTAGCCAAAATGAGGGAAATAACGCTAGGACCTTTTGGGCATTATATGAAATTTAATAAATTTTGAGAATCAAAACGGGTGACGGGGAGTGTGAGTTAACCCAAATTGTGAGCGAGTTGGATAAAGATATATTAACTACTGATATTAATTGAGGGGTAACTAGGACCCTTCGAGTAGTGAGTGATACTTGGGATTGTATGAAAAGAGGTTATAATAAGTACGTTAAGTATTTGAGAGATATATACTACATACGGGTTTATATGATGGGTTGTGTATACCTACTGAATATTATGTATATATAGATTGTGTGAATACCTATTGTTGTAATTTGATAATATGTGTGAACATACCTACGTTGCCTGCTATCACAGGAGGTTCCCTGCAAAGGGAGATCCCACCTTGACCATTCGAATGAGGTCTGGATGTGTGCCCCAAAACATAAAACTTAGGGAATCTCGATCTATGTTGTGTATTAGTTGGACCAACGTGTCATTTGGATACATTAGGTATGTGCGTATCCCAATGGCTTAGAACTATGTTCTCCTCTATTTTGTGTTATTTGATTAAGGGTTTGAGGAGACATTTCAAACTGATAGTCCTGGATTTGGTACAAGGGGTACATGGATATGATGGCAGAGTATGAAAGCGTCGCGGTGGCCATTTCGGGTAATGCTATAGTTGTATATATTATATATGTGTTAAAAATATACAAGTGTGATAAATCTACTTGTGTGTGATGGTAGAACTAATAGATTATGTATGTCTAAAAGTAATTTAAGCTTAGAAACTTAAATAATGACTCAAATGATAACATGCTAGTAATATTAATTATTGGAAGTACATTAGTGCATCATATGTGTAATACGATGGAGCTAAACATTTTGTTGGTTTGTTAGATACGTTATCTAGTTAGGGCGGGTAGCAGAGCTAGGTAGGATGCGTCAGGTGTGCACTTTAGATGAGAGGTGAGGAAATCAAGGGAGTGTATGCGGAACTAACATATGTATCTAATAACTGTTTTTAAACTGTGATTTAAATACTTGTAAAATATTTTCAAAAGGTTTTGGGATCTAACACTAGTCAAATCCACTTTCCAAAATATTTTAGGTGCCTAGCCACAGGGACGCCCCGCTTGATGATTCATTCTAGAGATGTGTAGCTGCAGCATTTATGGAGGCTTGTAGGAGTTTACTTCCACGCTTCAGTTATTCATTACTAGCTTAGGAGTTTCATTCCAGTATTTTCATTTGGGCACGTGCCTTTTCAGACTATTCGGTACTTTAGTTTATTTATTAGATTTTATGGATTCAGTTTATAATTTCAAACTTGTATTTGGATCTATTATGGGAACCGATGGTTTATTCGGTATTATTATTTAGTTATTTATCGTGTGTTGGATTCAAATATTTATTTTGTGGATGGTTGGTTACTTTGTTTATTTTTCGCATGTTTTTATAATTGAAAGCTAAATTTTGACACCAACTTAATTTAACATAGGCGGTTAGTAAATTAAAAAGTTTTCGACACTAATGCTAAGAATGAATCAATTGAGATTCCTGTTTGTTTTTATAATTAACTGATCACCTGTTGTTAAAATAGGCGTGGTGTCACAGATAGTATCAAAGCATCAGGTTCTACTATCCATAGGATTTGTACGGCTTACTACGATTTTAGCATAGCGTTCTTTGACATAGAGCCCCATTATTAGGACGGTTGCATTTATGATTATGTATTTGAGATTACGTTCTTCTGCTATTATATTTGTATTGACTATGAACTCATACAATTCAATCTTATTTCTAATGGCACCTAAGAGAGAACGACCAATGAGGGAAATGGATAGGGACGATGTGAGGGAAGCTCAGCAGGAGCCACAGGCACCACAGCCACAACCACCACAGGGTCAGTGTCAGCAGCAAAGGTGGCAGCGATTGTGGCACAGGAAGTAAACGTCGCTATTGAAACCAAAAATTATCCACCTATATGGACCAATCAGAGATGAACACATCTCATCCAACATGGAAAGAATACTAAGTCAACAAGATATAGACTCGCCGACCAAGACTTGGGAGGCCGACCAACATGCAGAATGCCAACTAATAGTGGGAAGACCGACCAACTTGATCGGCATAACACCAACAACCAAGTACATTATGGACGATATGTACTGGTGTAAATGCTTAATTTATAAAGTCATTCCATCCTTTTACATTCCACCTCTCTATCTCTTTACAAGACTATAAATATATTGTAATCCCTTCATCAAGGGAAGGCTCAAGCCATTCAAAAATACGAAAGGCAAGATAGAATATAAGGCAATAAGAAACACAGTGGATGTAGGCCTTCCCTTATAGCCGAACGACTTTAAAAACCTTTTTGTCTCTATTTTATTTACATATATTATCTGGTATTAAATAATTACACATAGTCTAGTTTTTTACATTAACAAATTGGTGCCATCTGTGGGAACATATTTCTAAATATTTTCACTCTCATTCACTTATAATATCTCAAAAACAACTGACATTCCTGAGTCCAGTGCTAGAAATGATGGCAATCCACCTATTTCATCTACTCGTCTAACAAATAATAATCTGATTTGGATCTTGTCTAGTCTTGCTAGAGGACAGGATGCCATATACAATCAGGAAATTGACTCAAAGGCTATAAAAAGGATCTCCTACCTTGTCTATTCGTGGAAACATTCCATCACCTCCTCCAAGAACCAGCAGGCATAGCCACTCTAGGACTTCTAAAGACACGTCCTATCATTTAGGAGCAAGTTCTTCCCTTAGGACTTCAGAGCCTTATGACAAGCAGTCTTTGTATATGGAAAAGTTAAATGCCTTAGAAAGTCTCAACCAAGCATCTCCCTTTGATCGTCTAGGATCCAAAGGGAATATAAATGTTCCCAGTTCATTATCAAGGCATACTCGATGACCAGCTGGCCAACATGAGGTCTCAGCCCAATCCAGATAATGTTCTCGACGATCTGTCCAGGCCGAGCAGACCTATCAGGAGGAGAGCTCAGCACAAATAGTTGGTCGGAACAGCTAAGCTGCATCACATAAATCTAATTCGGGTAATCACGCACGAAAAGGCTCAATCCAGAGGTTGGAAGATAGGTTGGGAGAAATGGTGAAGGCGAATAACCATTTGCATCGAAGCTTTGTGAAATGATCTCCTTTTGTTCAAGCTATTGTAGATTTTCCTACTCCTTCGAAGTTCAGAGCTCCTATTGTTACGCCTAAGTATAATGGGAAAACTGACCCTGTTCTTTACATAAAATAATACCAAGCTGCAGCAGACATTTATGCTTTCCCCGATGAGATGAGAAGTAGGGAATTCTCAGCTACCATTATGGGTCCTGCCCAAGTATGGTATAATAGCCTATCTCGGGAGAAATTGTTGATTTTAACCAACTGGTCGAGCTATTCATTAGTAATTTCTTCTTTGGGGCCAAGCCGGTAAAGACAGTAGCTCACTTGCTAAGCGTGAGAATGCATGTAGGAGAAAGTACAATAGACTATATTACTCATTTCAACAATAAAAATTTGGAGGTCATTGATTATGAGGAGAAAATAACTATTACAGCTTTCATGAGTGGATTGCTTACCGAAAAGATTTACTACACTCTTGCCAAGGATCCTCCTACGATGATAAAGGAACAAATCGCCAAGGTAACCAAGATAATGAATGCCGAGGAAGTATTATGAGCGAAAAAAGCTCGTTCACAAAGCCTGAGGTTAAAACTGAGAAGAATGAGCAAAAGGACTCGATATAAAGGAAGGATGGTAGGCTCAGAAAGTATAATAATTACACTCCATTGAATATGGGCATTCACTATGTTTTTTAGGAAATTAAGCATAGCAAGGAGATACGTTGTCCATAAAAATTAAGAGCACCTATTGGGAAGAGGAACATATCCAAATACTATAATTTCATAAGGACCATGGGCATATGACAGATCGATGTATTTCTTTACAAAATGAAATAAAAACCCTCATCCCCCGAGGAAAACTTGACAAGTTTGTTGATCAGCAGGATGACAGAGGAGCTCGACGAAGGTCAAAATCTCCATACATGCCCAGGGAACAAAAAAAAAAGAAATCATGAAGATGATCCTAATTTCCCCAAAATGCCCAAGCAACCATAACGTGAGGTATTTACACTTAGTTTTTGTTCCTTTGATTATCAGATGATTACAGGTGAAGGTGCTGGAGGTGGAGATCACACTTCAAAAAGAAACTCTACCTCAATAAGGCTTTAACTTGTTCTTACATTCAGAGGATCAATTTAGCTAAGGAAGATAGGCTGAGGAAGGTGAATAAAGAAAAGATTTTGATTGGGTTTTCTAAAAATGACCTGTTAGGAATTTCGTACCCCCATGATGACCCTCTGGTGGTCAAATTCAAACACCAAGACACAATCGTTTCTAGGGTGTTGATTGACAATGGTAGCTCAACAGATATCATGTTTTATTCATTCTTTAATAAGTTGGATTGAAGCTCAGTCAACCGGATCCGTTTCATAGGCCTTTGATCAGTTTTTCTAGTGAAATTTTTTATCCTTTGGGCACAATCAAACTGAAGGTGTTGTTCAGCACCTGGCTAGTAAGTCAGACCGAGAAAGTTTATTTCTTTGTGATGGATAACAATGTGCACTCAGCCTACAATCTCATCACAGTAGGGTTGAAGAAGTTTAAAGAAGTTACCTCAGCAGTCCATCAGTGTTTGAAGCTCCCGACCAACTTTGGTGTAGATGTGGTGAAGGGTGATCGAAAAGTAGCCGAGAAATGTTATTACTCCTCTTTCGAGAAAGAGGATCTTAAAGAAATAAAGAAGAAGACCACCCCTTACTAAGTGGACATTATTGAGACCAATAGAGAATTTGGTATTGGAACCTTAGATCTAACAGAGGAGACAGAGATGGTGAAAGTACAAATTATGGAAGCAACGGAGAATATCATCTTAGATGATGAAAAGCCAAAGCGAACTACATAGGTGGGTTCAACGCTAGACCCTATTCTTAAACAAGAGCTAGTGATGTTCCTGAGACAGAGAAAGTAAATATTCGCTTGGAGTCATGAGGATATGCTAGGGATTGATCCCAATTTCCTCTGCCACAAACTCAAAGTCAACAAGGACGTTAAGCCAGTGAAACCAAGGCGCAAGATGTTCAGCCCCAATAAGAATTAGGCTATTTAGGAGGAAGTAGAGAAGCTTCAAAAAGCTTTATTCATTGAAGATGTGAAATATCCAGATTGGTTGGCTAATATTGTTGTCGTCAAGAAGAAAAATAATAAGTGGAGAATGTTTGTGGACTTCACTGATTTGAATAAAGCTTGTCCAAATGATCATTTTCCTTTACCCAATATTGACCAACTTGTGGATGCTATGTCGGTATATGAGCTATTGAGTTTTATGGACACCTATTCTGGTTACAACCAGATTAAAATGAAGCTTAGAGATAGACAAAGTACCTCTTTTATCACTTTCTGAGGAACTTATTATTATAATGTTATGCTTTTTGGTTTGAAAAATGCAGGTGCTACCTACCAGAGGTTCGTAAACAAGGTCTTTGAAGATTAAATAGGCAAGAACATGGAGGTATATATGGATGATATGCTGACGAAGAGTAAAAAATCTTCTAATTACATTGTCGATCTCAGCCAAACCTTTGATCAATTGGAAAAGCACTAGATGAAGCTAATTCCAATCAAATATGCATTCGACGTGTCGGAAGGAATGTTCCTTGGGTATATAGTAAACTAGAAGGAAATTGAAGATAATCCAGATAAAATAAAAGCTTTGATTGAAATGCAGCCCCAACTTGCAATAAGGATGTTCAAAGGCCCATTGGGCGAGTAGCTGCTTTAAAGAGATTCGTGTCTCGAGCAACATATATGTGTTATCCATTCTTTAAGGTGTCGAGGAAGACCTTTTAATGGAATGTTGAATGCGAGAAATATTTTCAGGAGTAAAAAAAATATCTGGGATCATCGCCATTACTCTCCCGACCAGTTTTGAGGGAAAAATTATATTTGTACTTAGTTGTTTCTGAGTCAGTTGTAAGTTCAACTTTGATATGAGACGATAATGGAGTGTAGAAGCCGGTTTGCTACACCATCAAAGCCTTCTGGGGAGCAACAATCAGATTTCCACGAGCGGAAAAATTAAGTTTGACACTTATAAAGGCATCCAGACAGATGAAGCCTTATTTCCAAGCACTAACTATAGTGGTGTACACCGATATGCCTCTTCAGCAAGCTCTTCATAGATCTGAGAAGTCTAGAAGATTAATGTATTGGGAAGTATAATTGGGAGAGTATGACATTGTGTATGAACCTAGGTCCTTGTTAAAAGGACAAGTTGTAGCAAACTTTATTGTAGAGTTTACTTATCCCGAGGTTCTCGAGCAATAAGGCAGTCTGGCATAGAAAATCCCAACAGGGGTAAGCTCAAATGAATTCACCTTTGACCAATAGCCCGAGAAGACCCAAATTGGGGAGAGCTTAGATGAAGCTACTACCAACCTACCAAAATAGTCAACTTGGATGCATAAGATGACTAAGAAAATATGAGGAGGCAAAAAAGAAGATATTCCATTATGGGACATTGACAAACTAAGGCTTTGATAACAATATCCCAGTATAGAATATATACATGGATGGATCTTCGTGTGAAATAGGAAGTGGAGCAGGTATCATACTCACTACCCCTGATAGGATTGATATTGAGTATGCACTTAGATTCTAGGTCCAGGCCTCAAATAATGAATCAGAATATGAAGCATTAATTATGGGATTAAGTTTGGCTCAAACACTAAACGCTGAGAATATTGTGGGGCACAGTGATTCTTAATTGGTGGTCAATCATATCTTAAGTTTGTATGGATCCGAAGGTGAATTTTTGACAAGGCACCTTTCTAAAGATCTAGAGGTTATATCTAAATAACCTGTTGTTCGAATGAACATAATTCCAACATTAGAGAATTCTCAAGTTGATGCACTTGCTTGACTAGCATTGGGAACCAGGATTGAACTTAACAGAACAATACCCATTGAGATTCTAGCCAGTCGAAGTATTGATGTAGATTTGATTACTAATTTCATTGCGATAGATATGGGACCTTCCTGGATGGATCCCTTCAGAGCTTACATTAGAGACGGAATTCTACCAGCAGATCCTGTTAATTCCAAAAGGCTTAAGTATAAAGTAGCGAGGTACATTTTAGATAAAGGAATTATATACCAGAGGGGGTTAACAACTACTTTGCAGCACTATGTTCACCTAGTGGAAGTTAGAGATTTGATAGAAAAAGTTCATGATGGGTCTTGTGGAGCTCATGTAGGAGGAAGATCATTACTATAGCGAATGAACACTCAGGGATACTACTGGCCGACCATTAGGATAGATTGTATTGCTTTTTTCCAAGAAGTGTTCTCCAACATTCGCAAAACTCCACATACATCTTTGACTCCCATTACTTCACCCAGGACATTTTCTATTTGGGGAATAGATTTGGTCGGGTGATTACCGACCACTTGAGGAAGATTCAAGTACTTAATTGTAGCTATTGATTACTTCACCAAATAGATTGAAATAGAAACCTTAGTGGATATGCCATATGAGAAGGTGTACCAGTTCATTTGGAAAAACATCATTTATAGATATAGTTTATCGTATGGATTCATTACCGACCATGATACACAGTTATACAATGAGGAGTTTGCATCCTAATGTGCCCAATCTAAGATCTAGAAGTTACATTCTTCTCCAGGACATCCTCAAAGTAATAATCAAACCGAGGTGATGAACAGGACTTTGCTAATGGGTTGAAGAAGAAACTTGATGATGAAAATAGGATCTGAATAAATGAATTGCACTCAGTATTATGAGCCTACCGGATAAATCCTAGGGCTGCAATAGGGGAAACACCATACATGATAGCGTTTGGGACTGAAGCAGTTGTACCAGCTGAGATAGGTTTGCCAACTTATAGAGAGTTAAATTTTGATTCTGCCGTAAGTGATTTGATGCAAAGGCTAGACCTTAATATATTGTAAGAGGTGCGAGAAAATGCGACCTTGAGGAATGCTTCTTATTAACAACAAACAACACATTTTTATAACAAGAGGGTGAAGTCGACCAACTTATAAGAGGGGGATTATGTACTTAAGAATGTGATTCAGAAGACCAACAAGCTTGAGGCCAATTAGCATGGGCCTTATCGTGTCTTAGAAGTTGTTCGACCATGAACTTATTGAATTGAAATTTTGGAAGGGGAAGAATTCAAGAATCCCTGGAATGCCGAGCATCTTAGGAAATATTACCAGTAATGTAATGAGTGAATAACTTTTCTAATCATTTTGATTCAGCGTTTAATAACACGTTACTTCCTCTCATTTTTTTCGATTTTTTTTTTAGTACTAGTGATGTGCATCCCCATATATGCTTGGTCGGAAGAAACATCCCCATAAATACTTGGTCGGGAGAAAATTCAATACTTTGTCAGCAAGCGAAAATTCAATACTTGATCGGAAAAGCATAGAAACCCAAGTCAAAATAAGATTTAAGTTCTCAGTACTTAGTCAAGAAAAATCAGGGATAAAACTATGTATAAAAAACAACAAGTTTTATCCAAACTAAGCAAAATGGGGGGGAAATGTTGTGAAGATTCCTAAATAGAAATGTCGACACATATTCCACATATGCTTGGTCACCACTGGTAACTAATGTTAAACCTAAATTTAGGTGCATTAATAGAACCTATGGCAATACCACTGGTGACTAGTGCTAAACTTGGATTTTAATCTAGGTGCACTAGTGGAACCTATGGGCACATCAAGGGTAACTGCTATTGAACTTAAAAATTTAAGTATATCAGTAGAACCTATGATAATTTCATTAGTAACTGATACTAAATTTAGGCAGATGTCTAAGTCTATCAGTAGAACTAATAAAACAACAAAGTCATTTGACCAGCTAAAAATAAACAAAATAAGTTGATAAAATTGTATTTCATTTACATTAATGATGATTACATGCAAATATTGTGTGTAATGAAATACAGGAACAAGTTATTCTCAAAATCACTCAGCAAGGTGCTATCCTTCAGCTTTTGTGGAGCTCGACACTAGTTCTATGCTTGCTGAAGGATCGTCTAAAGTGTATGGAGAACTAATGAAGTTAAAATCTTGAAGCATTCTCCTATTATAGCTGCTCGGAGTGTCCAATAATTGAGGAGTTTGAACTATTTCCAGCTCGACATGCAAACCATAATCTTCTGAATACTTGGAAATTAATCTATGGACTCTATAGGGATCCAATTTACATCCAACTTGAAGGGGAAGTTTTTAGAATCCAAGAGTCCGGGATCATCCTGGTACCATAGTTTATTCTCCTGGTCAACCTTCATCACTGTTATAAAGTTGGTCCAACCCCACTTGTAGCCTTCACATTGAGCCTGACTGAAATGATAGTCAAAATGACCAAGAGATTCGGTGTACCCTTCCATCCAGACTTCCCTGGGCTGGTTGTGAAACTGGAAAGTTAATCTCTCAACTTGGTGTTGTATTTTCTTCAACACTCCATCTTTAGATTGTAATTGAGAAGACTAAGTTAAAAGTTGATCATCGTGATCTTTGATCTTTTGAGACATTTCAGTTATAGCTAAGTTTTTCTCTTTTATATGAGCAGCTTGATTGGAAAGAGTTTACTGAGTTCTAGCTTCATCAGTTGTAGGTCAACTGGATCTTGATCAGGGAGTAGAGGCAGGTTTGGATTTTTTCAAGGTTTCTAGTTCATCCCTCACTTCGCATTCTCAGTATCCAAGAAGGAAACACCTTCAAGAGTAGAAGCGACAGGAGGATTCTTCAAAGTGCTCAACTCACTCATTAATTTTTTGTTTTCTTCCTCCAACAGTTTGGCAATGGCCCTGGATTCATCAACCTCACATTGAGGAGAAATTATTTTTTCCTATATATAAAGTCTTGCTTCTCAACATTCTCCTCAAAACCGCGAGCTCCACTTAAAGCCTTGTACTTGGCCTCATAGTTGGCATAAATGAGGGCCTTAGATTGTTTATGATCCTTTTGAAGTTCTTCAATCATTTCAAAGTAAGCCACGTTATTGGTCACATCACGATCAAAAAGAAACTTAAGGTAGATATATGCATCCTTAGCTTGATCAATAGCATCTGCGTCGAGCCAGTCTGACAATTCTTCATCGGTTAAAGTCACGTGACCAACCTTGAACAAAATGTTACATCGTTTGAGTAGATCTGAATTATTAGAAGAAATATGTTCCATCCTGGCCATGAACTAGAAAAATAAAGTAATAACAAAAGAAGAAGATATAATAGCCAAGAAACGACAAACATTATAAAGAAAAAAATCTTTTATTAATATAAAGGGAAGTTACAAGTACAGTAGAAAAGAAACAAAAGAAAGGAAAAAAAATATAAAGTCCAACTACTAAGCAAATCTACACATTCTCTTTATCAATTTTAACTCCAATTTGGTCGGCAGAAGGGATGGCCATAGTGACTTACTCGGTGGATGGGATCACTGACTCAACAATATTCTTAGGTTGGTCGGCTGAAGACTCAACCACTAGAGAAGAATCCCCAGAACTAATGTCATCGTCTACTTCATTGTCCATGTTGGAGGGGAGAGCCAGACTCATGCCTTTGAAAGAGTTCAGACTCTTCTGCTGTGTCGACCTCCTTTAGTATAGCCGACCAAACATCCTTGAAATATTTCTTCTTCACATACTCAATCTAAGCAGAGGAAGTAGTTATAGCTTTATCCCAGCCTTTATTGAAGGAATTTTCCCTAGCCTTCTTCCTTTTGTCCTTCTCAGCAGTTAGGCCCTTTGTCAGCTCAGCCACTTACTTCTGAGCTTCAGCAGCCTCATCCATAGCCTCATGCCAAGTTTCCTCAGTAACTTTTATTTTGTTCTCCCAAGTTTTCTTTTCAATCTCCATTGCTTGTTGGTATTCAAACAAGGATTTCTTGAAACCAGGAAAGGCCTTCTTAACATCGGTTGAAGAAGAACGAAGAGCACCGTCCTTCTCCAACATCTGGTTGAAATCAACTAAGAACTGCAAAGAAGAAAGGCAAAGTCAGAACAATAATTCAAAGAAAAATTACAAAATATGAAAGAGTAAAAATACAAGGGAAGAACTCTCAATATAACAAGGCTTTGAGCTGCCCTTTAAGAGATTTTAAGTCAGGGCATAGAATATGCAGCACCCCGATGGTTTGAAAGAGTACCAGAATTAATTATTTTCCTAAAAAAGCCAGGACCTATGGCTATAGAGGAGCCATTACCAGATAAGGTAACACCGACCAAGTTCTGTTGGTCAGCATTAATTTTTTTTTTAACCTGCTTGTCAACATGACCTCTCTTCAATCGTTTCAGAAGAGATTCATCAACATTGTTGGCTGGGGGCTTCTTGTCAACATCATTTTTCTTTTTTGACACACCACTATCAACATGACTAGTGGTGCTAACATCAGCATCCCCAAGAAGATTGGAAAAGTTCCTCTTTCCCATACTCACTGAGAGAGGAAGGTCTGAATCAAAAGAAGAGGAGGACCCAATAGCAGGTTCAACACCACCAGATGTAGTGGTAGATGAAATGGACATAGGGTCTTGGTCCAAATCAATCACAATAGAGGGCACAATAGTTATTGGATGAGCTACAAAGGATCTGATTGAGATTTTATACTTCAACAGGTATGAAGCTGACTAAGTATTCTCCTCAATAATTCTTTGATGGATGCCCTAGAGAAACTTGCGCTCATCAAGTTTAATGCCACCCTCCTTAGGACACTTTCTCTTCTCCTTAACTGCAGTCAAACAAACAACAAATATTAAATAACATATTAGTAGGTGATTCATCAGTATGAACATATAAAATATATTACAACCTATGTCATGACCCTCTTGAGGGCATCTTGGTTTATTGTATACTTCTCCCTCTTTAAGAGGTACATATTGCCAATTTTTGGCAATAACACCATGATCAAATTAGTCCCTATTGGAGTCAGACAAATTGACAACTAGGGCTCTATTAACATACCTAGTCTTCAAATAATATGTATTGTTACTGGTGACCCATTTGTAACAGAACATGATCTTAAGGATAACGATATAGGTCTCGTAGAATTGATTAAGCCTATGGACACCAATAATTAATTTTTAAGTTTTGGGGGCTACTCTATCAGGTACAATATCAAAGTACTGATAAAAATCTAAGAAAAAATGATTTGGGGGAAAAGTGAAGCCATATTCAGCTACGAACAAGGAAGGAATCCAATGACCTTCAGACAAATAAATATCTACAGGGGGACTACAGAACTCTAAATATACCCAGTCTGGTATATCCCATTCCTTTCTAAACTCATCTAGAGAGACAAAAGCATAAACCATGATTCAATATGTAGAAAAGAAGAAAAGGAAAGGATTCTTACAGAAACTTAAGGATTCAGCAAGAACTAGAAGACAGGAAGAACGATCGCACGAAAGCTCAAGAATTTGCAGTAAAAACTTAGAAAGTTTTAGGTAAGAGATAACTGGAAATTTACCGCCTTTTATAGATTGCCTCGAAAATTGATGAACGTAATCATTATAGTGAAACGATGATTGAAATTATGGCGATAATGAAAAAGACGTATTTTCCCTGAGATGGTTCGCTAAATTTCAAAATATTTACAAAAATGCCATCAGCAAAACATGCTACTAGCAATACCAATAAAAGTTTATAAGTGTGGTAAGTCGAAAACTAACCAAGCATCAAGAATGTAGCCCAAGCTAATACCATGATTAAATGCTTCATACTTTCAAACAAGCATCAAGCATGGAACATTGGGGATACTAAAAATTATCCACCTACATGGACCAATCATAGACGAACACGTGTCATCCAACATGGTAAGAATCTTAAGTCATCAAGATATAGATTTGCCGACTAAGACTTGGGAGGCTGACTAACATGTAGAATTCTTACCAACAGTGGGAAAACCGACCAACTTGATCAGTGAAATGCCAACAGCCAAGGACATTATGGACGTATGTACTGGTGTGGCATTCCATACTTTTACATTCCACCTCTCTATCTCTTTTAGGAGGCGTAATGTAAGAGTGTAGTTTAGATAAGACTTAGGTGTAACCCCTTTTGGGAGTACAGTAATGATAAGTTAATCAAGAAACACCTTTGACTAAGTAAAACACACAATCATAAATCTATAAGGATGAACTCAGTTTGAACTCGCAAGAACTCTTATGTATAACTCGAGAAAATAATAAAGAAACTCAGAAGTAACTCGTTTAGAGAGAGAAGTGATCCCCCTAGACACACCTTGGCAGGCAGCAAAACATACCAACCACCCTCAAAAATCTCTGAAAAGTATTAAAAGGTTCATAATAAATGACAATGGTGGGTGAGTTAACTCTGGTTTGTAATAAATCTCTCTCTCTGATGTATATTTCTTCTCTAGTAATAAATTTTGAACTCTAAAAAAAGATCATCTTATCCTCGGAGGTGGTTGAGGACCTTAAATAGCCCCACACCACTCCCGAGATAACTCAGTCATTAATAAATGTGACAGACATCCCTCATACTTTATGCCACAAACATTACATGCCTGATGCACTAGTTAGCTCCACGTCATAAACATGAAATGCCAAAACATGCCTTTTTCCTAACCACTGTGTATTAGGGGACTATCGTCACACAGGTGGCTCGGTAACTGTTTGACAGCCCCAAATACCATGGTGGTTTACTCAAGTGCAGATTTGACATTGCCTTGCTGGCTAGTGCATCATATAAAGTAAATGTGACATTAAGTAGAGGGTTGTTTGGTTCACAACTCAATGCCCGATGGAACTCAAGGCTTCTCCGCCCAGGGTTCCATGGTCATGGTCTTTTGGTAGTTTACCAGGTGTATCTAAGATGGTCAGGACAAGCCCCAACGTTGCCTCACTTCTCAATCCTCTAAACCAAGTTCCTCTGAAGTTCCCACGGTGAGGTCATTTGATAGAGCATGAAATCTCTCCCAGGCCCTTCCAGGCTTGGTCTCTCGTGAGTACCGTTTGACCTCATGTCGAATACATTACAATCGTTACATCATTATAGTCATTATAGCTCAGAGCCAATGTACACAAAAGATGCAAAAATACTAAAATAAAACAATAGGACTAAAGGATGAGTTCTCTCGGACAACTTCTTTGTTGGAAGATCCCCTTAGGCCGCCTTGAGCTGCATCGCTTGAGCTACCTCGTTGAGCTGCATCGCTTGAGCTGCCTCGCCATCTTAGTCCCTTAAGTCTGTTGTATTAGCTTGGGGGATTATCCCTAATCTCGAGGTTATCTTCAAGCCCCCTACAACTATAAATACATTATAATCCCTTCATCAATGGCAGGTTCAAGCCATTCACAAATACAAAAGGCAAGACAGAATACAAGGAAATAAGAAACGCAATGGACGTAGGACTTACCTTATAGTCGAACCACTTTAAAACCCATTTTGTCTCTATTTTATTTACATATATTATTTGTGATTAAATAATTAGACCTAGTCTAGTTTTTTATATCAACAGCCGTTATAACTTCCCTAGATCGCTATTTTCCTCTGGCCTAGTAGCCACCACAGCTAGTGGCCTCGATTATCCAGGCCCACCCGAGGACTTTAGATTGGCAAACTGTGAGGGAGGCATTTCCGAAGGGCCACCCACCCGAGTTCCAGGGTAGCTCACACGTGATTTTGGTTTTTTAGTGGAAGAAAGATATTCAGCGCCACTTGCTCATGGTTGAGTGTAGTGATATGAAGAAGCAGATGTTGGACACTTATAGGCTTGTTGGCACAACGTTACTATGGAGGGAGTCATTTATTACTGTCGAGGAAAGGGAGACGATGTCCATTACTGAGTTCTATGTGGAGTTTGACCGTAAGTATTTTTCACCAGCTGTTGAGATAGAGATGCGAAAGAGGTTTGTGGTGGTAATGCAGGTTGATCTATCAGTACCAAGTATGTGGAGGAGTTCACTCATTTGGCTAATTTTGTGCCAGATGAGGTGAACAGTGAAGAGAAGAAGAAACTAAAGTTTATGGATGGACTCGTCTGTAGGATCTGGAAACACCCGATTGGAAACCCCCATATCGATGATGTATACTAATGTTGTCAATGTCACGCTCCTACATTTATAGGACCATCGCTTCCATATAAAAGGAAATAAGAGAGGAGGTAAGCCTAGTAACCCAGGAAAGGCAGGGGAGCGATGCTAGCAAAGCACCATACTAGCAGCTCAGTTAGGCAGACACTAGGGGAAGGATTCCCAGTATGGGGATCAGGCCAAGAGGTTTAGAACTAGGGATTATCGACTCGATGGAGGTTTTAGGAAGGGCCAGTAGGTTCTCAGGGCCTTCAGGGCAAAGGAAACAATGGGGAAGGGTTTTAGGCTGAGGCTATCAGGGCCAACAATAGGGTTAGCACCGTCAGGGCCATCAGGGTAATAAAAAAAGAGACTTATCGGATTAGTGCTTTATATGTGGATATACGAGCCACAATAAATAGACTTCCCATAGTAGGGTAAATCACCATAGTATTAGAGTTCCCAGAAGGGGTAGCAGGAACAGATACCGCATGTAGTACCAGCCCCACCGCAGCAGGGCAGTTACAGTACGAATGTGTATATAACGTCCGAGATGCAGGCATATAGTAGGCCCCACGGGAAGTAAAGGGTAGGTTTCCTATTCACAAAATTGAGGGTAGGATTTTATTTAATACGGGGGTACCACTCTTTTATAGAGACCAAATTTACACGAGTTATCGATTTACAAGAGATAACCGGTAGTCTCCTTATCTGTGTGGAGTCACCATTGGGTAGTGGGTCGCTTATAAACTCGATCTGTAGGGGTATGGACATAGATGTGGGTAGATTATGTTTAGCCACCAACCTTCTCGTGTTATATATGGAAGGTTATGATGCCATTTTGGGTATGGATTTTTTAGATGGATACTAGGCGATGGTGGATTATTTTAGGAGGACTATTGTGTTGCCAATTCCAGGGCAAGATATGTTCTTAGTGGCGGTGACTCTTCTTGAAGGAGGGTCAAACACTCATTTGTATTACATTGAGGAGGACAGCTCATAGGAGGTGGCTGTTTCTTTAGACTCGATTCCAGTGGTGAGGGAATTTGAGGACGTATTCTGAGAGATACTCGGGCTACTGCCTAGCTGAGAAATTAAGTTCATTATTGACCTAGCACCGGGTACGATGCCTATTAATCGAGTGCCTTATCGTATGGCCCCATCTTAGATGAGGGAGTTGAAGGAGAAAATTAAGAAGATCCTGTGGCAGGGTTTCATCAAAATAAGTACATCCCCATGGGGTGTACTGATGTTATTTGTCAAGAAGAGATATGGATCGCTTCGGTTATGTATCGATTATAGGGAGTTGAACAAGGTCACGATTCAAAATAAGTACCCACTTCCTCGGATCAATGATATATTAAACTAGCTAAGAGGAGCATCTTACTTCTCTAAGGTAGATTTGAGGTCTGGATATCATCAGTTGTGCATCAGAAATGAGAACGTTACTAAGATTGATTTTCTGACACGGTATGGGTCATGCGAGTTTAGGGTGATGCCATTTGGGCTCACCAATACGCCAACAATATTCATGGATCTAATGAATCAGGTTTTTAGAGAGTTTCTTGACTAGTTTGTGATCGTCTTCATCGATGATATTCTGGTTTACTCTTATTTGGAGGAAGATCATACCGAGCATCTACAAATGGTTTAACAGACATTATGGGAGCACCAGTTGTACGCCAAATTTGAGAAGTATGGTTTTTGTCTTCGAGAGGTGCAGTTTCTGGGCCACATTGTGTCTAACAGGGATATTACAGTTGATCCGAGCAAGGTGTCGGCAGTGAGGAAGTGGGGATAACCCATGAAACCGACCGAGGTTCATAAGTTTTTAGGGTTGGAGAAATACTACAGACGATTCATTCAAAGTTTCTCAAAGATTAAGGGTCCATTGATGAATTTGACTCACAAGGAGGTGTCATTTGTTTGGGATAACCATTGTTAGTTAGCCTTCAATGAGCTAAATGACAAATTGACCTTAGTAGTTCTACTTTCACTACCTAAGGGAAGGGTAGAGTACCGTGTCTACACAAATGAATCCTTGCAGAGACTTGGGAGTGTGTTACCATAGGAGGATAGGGATATACCTTATACAACTCATAAGTATAAGCCCCACGAGAGAAATTACTCCACCCATGACTTGGATTTAGCAATGGTTGTGTTTTCCTTAAGGATTTAGAGGCACTATCTTTTGGGGAAGTAGTTTACCTTGTTCATGGACTATAAATCACTTTAGTATCTATTCATAAAGAAGGACATGAATATGAGGCAAAGGAGATGGTTAGATTTCGTGAAGGATTACCCATTTGATATTCAGTACCATCCTGGGAAGGCTAACATGGTGCCAAAGGCATTGAGCCGATGACCTGTTGGAGAGACAACGGAGTTTTGGAAGGTGAAATTGATAGAGCTTCGACATGATGATGAGGTTGCCAGAGCTTGTATGTCTGTATTAACTATCATGCCTGAGATTGTTATAAGGGTGGTGGAATCCCAAATCGGGGATCAGTATTGTCAAGACAGAGTTCGTCAGTTATTAGTTGACGGGGAAGATTCATATTCGATCAGTTCAAAGGGAGGTCTGCATTTTATTGGGAGACTCGTGGTTCTAGAAGATGAGGATTTGAGATATGTAGTGATGTCAGACTCTCACGGGTCTAGGTTTACGGTACATCCCTGTGGGGATAAGATGTACCAGGATATACACAAGCAGTATTGGTGGCCAGGGATGAAGAGGGACTTAGCGAAGTTTGTCTTTAAGTGTGCTACCTGCCAACTACTGAAGGTAAACCACCAGAGAATAACATGGATGTTGCAAACACTCGATATTCCAGTGTGTAAGTGGGAGAGAATCTCTATGGATTTTATTACGGAGCTACAGATATCGTAATGAGTTCACGAATCCATATGGGTAATAGTGGATCAGTTAACTAAGGTGGCCCATTTTCTTTAGGTTCGCACAGATTTAAAGAAGAGGTAGTCTGCGCAGTTGTTTATTACTGAGACTGTGCGACTACATAATATTATGATTAATATTCTATTCGATCGATATAAGATATTTATATCCCATTTCTAGCAAAGCTTTCAGGAGGCGATCGACACGGATTTACGTTTGAGTACAGAGTATCACCCATGGGAAGATTGGCAGATGGGTAGAGTTAATCATATGCTTAAGGATATGCTACGGATGTGCATACTTGACTCCGGTGGAGGATGGGAGCAGTATCTTCCATTGGTGGAGTTTGCGTACGATAACTCCTACTAGTTCACCATTGGCACAACACCATTTGAGGCATTGTATGAACGAACATATCATTCACCCTTTTGCTGGCTAGTGATAGGGGACAACAATCTATTGGATCCAAAGATGATTTAGGACACCTATGACAAGGTTGAGCTGATTCGAGGGGGCATTCGTATAGCTTTGGATAGGTAGTATAGTTTTGCCGATGCAGACATGAGGCATATTGAGCTTAAGGGTTGTGACTATGTGTTAGTACGGATGTCTCCTATGACGGGGGCCATGAGGTTCAGTAAGAAGGGGAAGCTAGTGCTGAGATATGTGGGACCATTTTCGATCATTAAGAGGGTGGGACTACCAGAGCACTTAAAGCGGATTCACAATTTGTTTCACGTGTAATCAATGAAGAGGTAGCGGAGGAGTGAGAGGGATTGCTGTCACGTCCCATTAAAGAAGATCGACTTATATCCAGACATATCGCATGAGGAGAGACCAATGGAGATACTTGATCATAGTGAGCGCAAGCTGAGGTCTAAGGTCGTACCCTTGGTTCAAGTTCAGTGGGGGAACCATAATGTTGACGACTCAACATGGGAGCAGGAGGATGACATACGTGAGCAGTATCCAGAGCTATTTATCGCAGGTACGTTCAAATTTCAAGGATAAAATTACTTTATAAGGGGGAAATATGTAACACCCCGAATTTCTGAGTATTTATAATTTATTTAATTCGGTATTTCTAATTACACGTGTGCCGTAATTTAATGAAATTAAATATTATGTATTAATTAAAATATTAATCGGGAGAGATAATGATTAATATTTATGGAATAACAAATAATTGTATAGTAAATAATTATTTTTACATCATAGCGAGTGATAGTTAGGTGATAATGTTATATCTCTACCGGGTGTCGTGTGTAGACTATATGGGTCGAGATGGGAAATTATTTTAGTGTGACTCGGATGGTGATTTTGTGGTTACGGTTGATTTTGAAAGGGGTTAAAATAGTTGGAATAGTATACCTGGGTGTATTATTTGGGTCATGGGGTGATTTTAGACCACCCGACACCATATGAGTTTGTTTCGATCATTTGGGAGACTATAGCTAGAAGAGCTATGAATTTCTAAGTGTTATATCATCCCCTTGGAGTTAGAGGCTAAGGTTAATACAATTTGAGAGAGGAGAGGCCATAGAAGAGAAATAAGAGAAGAACCTAGGCTTTGTCACACCTTTTCTCATCACTAAAATCGTCAAAATTATTATCAGAGCGACGAAAGAACACCTTCATCACACAAAAAGGAATTTAGACATGCTACTGTAAAGGCAAGCGTTAATCTTACAAATTTATAAAGCATGTTATAATACCCATGTAGTGTAGGGTGGAATTTCATGATTTAATTGAAAAATTCTTGGGAATTAGAGGGTGTAATGCATGATTTGGGGCAGGAAATTCATGTAAGATTAATCCCTTAAGATTTAGATGATTAAATCTAAGATTTATGATGAATAATGTGGAAGAAATCTGCGTATTTTTTTAATTACGTATGAAGAACACCATAGCTTATGGTTTTGAGGGTTATGGGGTTTGAATTTGTTCTTGGATAGATTTCATATGCTTTTAATGTGTTATTTATGTTTGAAATTGTCTATACAAATACATTTGATGTTTGATAATGTTAGTTGGGAGGCTGGGATTACTCTATAGAGGTTTGTCGAAGTTAACATGTAGAAAACTCGTAACAACATAAGGAAGAAGACGAATCTGTCAGGTGCGAATCGATTCGACTTGATGACCGAATAGATTTGATAGGCAAATCGATTCAGATTCTTAACCGAATCGATTCGGCTGCACATATTTTGGCAAATTTTTAGTTTATTCCTTAAATTTCACGAATAATCAACAAGGGGACTTTTGTATTATTCTTAAACTATACGGAGAGCCTTATTAAATTCCAGTAGTCTATGGTAAGGATTTGATTTAGCCAAAATGAGGGAAATAAGGCTAAGACCTTTTTGGCATAAAATGAAATTTAAGAAATTTTGGGAATCGAAACGGGTGATAGGGAGTGTGATTAAACCCAAATTGTGAGCCAGTAGGATATAGAGATATTAACTACCAATATTGATTAAGGAATAACTAGGATCCTTCGGGTTGCGAGTGATACTTGGGAATATATGAAAAGAGGTTATAATGAGTACGTTAAGTATTCGAGAGATATGTCCTACGTACGGGTTAGTATGATGGGTTGTGTATACCTACTTAATAATATGTATATATAGGATGTGTTAATACCTATTGCTGTAATTTGATTATGTGTGTCAACGTACCTACGCTGTCTCCTATCACGGGAGGTTCTGTGCAGAGGACGATCCCACCTTTATTATTCTAGTGAGGTCTGAATATGTGCCCCAGAATATAGAACTTAGGGCAACTCATTATGTGTTGTGTATTAGTGGGACTGGCGTATCATTTGGGTACGCTAGGTATGTGCATATCCCAAAGGATTATAACTATGTGTGCCTCTATTGTGCGTTGTTTGATTGAGGGTTCAAGGAGACATTCCGAACTGATAGTCCTTGATTTGGTACGAGAGGTACATGGAAAACATAGCAGAGTATGCATGCATCGCGGTGGCCATTCCGAGAGATGATATAGTTGTATATATTATGTGTATTAAATATATACAAGTTTGATAAATCTACTTGTGTGTGATTGTAGAATTAATAGATTCTGTATATCTAAAAATAATTTAAGTAGAGAAGCTTAAATAATGACTCAAATGATAATATGCAAGTAATATTAATTACTGGCAGTACAGTAGCACATTGTATGTGTAATACGAGGGAGATAAACCTTTTACGGTTAGTTAGATAAATTATCTAATTAGGTTAGGTAGCAGAGCTTGGTAGGATGCGTTAGGTGTGCACTTTAGATGAGAGATAACTATTTTTAAACTGTGATTTAAATACTTTCAAAATATATTTTCCAAGGGTTTTAGGCTCTGACACTAGTCAAATCTACTCCCCAAAATACTTTAGGTGTCCATCCACAGGGATGCCAAACTTGATGATTCTTTCCAGGGATGCGTAGCTGCAACATTTGTGGAGGGTTGCACGAGTTTACTTAGACGCTTGAGTTATTCATTCCTAGATTAAGAGTTTCATTACAGTATTTTTATTTGGGCATGTGCCCCTTCAGACTATTCAGTACTTCAGTTTATTTATTAGATTTTGTGGATTCAGTTTATTATTTCAGACTTGTATTTGTATTTATAATGGGAACCGATGGTTTATTCAAAATTATTGATTTAGTTATTTATCGTGTGTTGGATTTAGATATTTATATTGTGGATGGTTGGTTACTTTTTTTTTTTATTTTCCGCATGTTGTTATAAAGAAAGATAAAATTTGACCCATGCTTAATTTAACATAGGTGGTTAGTAAATTAAAAAAAAATCGACAGTGATGCTAAGAATGAACCAAATGAGATTCTTATTTGTTTTAATAAAGGACTGATCACCCGTGAGTAAAATAGGCGGGGTGACACAGGTTCCATGCCGATAGGCAGGTTAAGGACCATGACTGTTAAACGAAAATGCATCTTACCCCTTAATTAATATTTAATTAGTTTATTATAATTAATGTACATTTTAGTTTGATATAATATCTTGATTTTGAAGATTCCAAAAATATTTTTATTAAGTTATAATGTAAATATATCTAGGCGTGGAAAATCGTGTAATTGGTTCGGGTTCAGGACCGACCCGACACGACACGAAATATATTTTAGGGGCACGAACACGACCCGACCCGACCCGATGTCGTGTTATTTTTTCACAATCCAAACACGATCCACTTTTAACACGACACGATTGTCACGGCATACTTGACACAAAACGAAACGAAACGAAATGATTGGCACAACATAATTACATCACAATTTAATTCCCATGGCAGATTTTTATCTACTAAAACAATCACAAAAATAAACCACAAATATATATCACATAACCGATATAAACCCTAAAAACAATCACAAACCACTTTTATAAACCACTAATATAAATCACACCATCTAAAAACAAATCACAAACCACTAATATAAATACAAAAAAAATACACCATCTAAAAACAAATCACACCATTGAGTTCATTTTGAGTGTAGTTGCCGAACATAAATGAAGTCCCTGAAATGAAGACTGGACATAAATCGTGTCCGAAATGGTCGTTGGACATAAATTTTGGTCGAAATCGTGGCCGAAATGATGGTCATGGAATCAATGGCGCTAAAAATGAAGATCGTGGAGTCGATGGCGCTAGAAATGGAGACAATGGCGTCGATAGCACTGGAAATAAGACAGCGGTGTCGATGGTGTTGAAAATGAAGGCATAGCTTTTTTTTTAAATCAGCTAATTTTTTCTTTGTGATGTTTTGTGATTATGTTTTCATGGTTATGAAAGAGGTGTAATACCCCATATTTTTATGCTATATTAATTTGGGGATTTATTAAATTTAATGTGAATTAATTATTTAATAAAAATCCGGAAATTAATTATGTTATAATTATTAACGTGACGAGAGTTAGTAATTATGGGAAAATTTGTTGAATATTACTAATGAGCAAAGTAATATATTATAGTGGCCATATTAAATGTCACGAGTGAATAAAATGACAATTTTAGAAATTTGAGTTGGGACGCGCCCGTGTTGCGTCGGGACTAAATATTGATAAATAAAAGTAAATATTTTATAAGTTGTTTGTATGGTCGTTTTGAGTGTGCCAACGCGTCCGAAAGGGTCGAGATAGTCAGAAAAGTATACCCGGGAGTTTGATTTGGGTCTCGGGGCATTTTTAGGCCTAATTAGTACCCCGGGAGGGCATTTTAGTCATTTTGTATTTTTAGGTAATTAAACCCACGAAAATTAAAGGGGTTATATCAGATGTTTAGGTTATCTCCTAGGGTTAGATAACCCAAAACACTAGAACGGCCATTGGAGAGGAGAGGAGAGAGCTCTCAAGGCATTGCAAGGCTTAAAACTCACCTGTTTGCACCGCCGCCACCGCCAACGCGTAGATCGCGAGACGGGGAACGCAACCACACCAAATTCAACACCAAACCAGATTTCTGAAAATCCCAAGAAAGTTTTTATCTTGCTTATTTCGTAGATGCATCATCCATATTAGTTTAGGAGTTATTAGGATCAGATTTATGGAAGAAAAAACCAATTTGAGATAGGAAATTTTCATGTAGTGATGATTTATATGATATTCTGGAAACCCTTTGTCATGTAAAGGATTAAGAGTTTGATTAAGAAAAAAGTTCTAATCAGATACAAACACTAAAAAAAAATTATTTCGGACGATCGGACCGTTGGAATTGGATGAAATTTTTAGAGAGAATTAGCTGAAGACGAGAGGAAGCTACAGAAAAAAATTCAGCTCGATCGGACCGTTCAATATTTTATAATATTTTTTTTTGCTAGACAGTTTTATGTTTTGAGGACTCTTAGAGATAATAAAAAAATTCAATTAAAACTCCATTTTAATTCCGATTTCAAAACCGTTTGAAATTCTCATCTTTGAAAATAAAATTCAAAATCCTTTAATGTAAGGCAAAATCTATATTTTTGGGATATTTTGCATAAGGGATAATGTAAGTATATATTAAAAGGGAGAGACACGTAAGAGAGAGTTACGTTGGAATATAAATGGATATCTACTGAATTGTTCATTTGGAAGAATAGAGTCCATGAGGGTTACGTAGTAAGTTGGAAAAACCCTTCAAATTAAAGTTAGAAACGAACCATTATACTTGATAAATAATAATGGGAAAATAAGGATAAATGTTGTGAATGTGGGTCATTGGATAAACCTAAATTGATATAATAAAAGTGGTATATTTATAGGATTGTGTATGCATATATTATATACTTGTGAAAATCATGCCCGCGCTACTTGCTATCCCTGAGGTTTTCGCGCTGGGACGATCTTATCTCGTGTGCCTTATGGGGGATATTGACTCGTATCCTAGAAGATAGAAATCCTAGGTACAGGCTATCGAATCGGTAGTCATGGTCTTAAGAGACGTGAGGGTATGTACTGACCTCTTGGACTTGGAAACTATGCTTCGCCTCAATATTGTTTTTGTATCTATTTATACAGTTCGAGAGTGATTCTGAACTTGTATTCCCTTTAGTACGATTGATACGGGGATTGGATAGCAGAGTATGCCCGCACCATAAAATTTTATGTGGGGTGCTGTTAGAATATATATATTATACGAGTATTTAATATATATATGAAATTCTGAAATATGGGGAACTGCCTACTGTGTTATGGTAAGTAAGACATGTATAATGACTCAAATTGGAAATACTTGTTTTGAAAAGTATAATATGATATTGAAAAACTTTATGAATCGATAAAGTTAAAATGAGCGTTTTGTACTAAATAAAATTATCCTTTTTAAACCATGATGTTGTTAAATCTTAAATTTTGAGAGTCACCTAAGATAAGTTAAATCCTTGGGGAAAGATAGTGTGATATATGATGAGATAAACCATTGGTAAGGTTAGTGCGATAGGAGTGCACATTAGAAGAGAGGTGAGAATTTCTCAAGAGATTATCGCACTAATATGTTGTTGCATTGGCCTGTATCAATTTAAATACTTGCTAAACGAATTTTTAAATCATATACACTATCGGGCTCTGATCCGTTTCTATTCCTCTTTCTCTCTTGTATATATATATGTATATATTACAGGTGCCCAGCCACAGGGGCGTCTTATTTAGGATTCCTTGGAAGGAACGTGCTGCAGCTTAGGTGGGAGTTGCAGGCCACTTGCTTAGACGATTTCATTTACTTGATTCCACTTCTATCATTCTCCTTATTGGGCATGTGTCGTCCTTTCCACTATTTATCTGTTTTATTGGGACATTTGTATTTCAGTTATTTCTAGTACTGTTACTTTGGGATTTATTCAGCATGTATGTTTTACTTTAAGTTTTAAATGCTGGGATTGGGTTGTTAAATGTTAAATTATTGGATTGATTGTTTAATAAAATAAATAAATAAAATTGGAAACTAATGTTTAAAAAATGGTTTTGACACTTAGCTAAATTAAATAGGGTGTTAAATTTGGAAAAGTTATTTTTACAACAGTGATGCTAAGAATGAACCAACTGTTCACCTTGATTTTAATTTAATAAAGGAGTGATCGCCCGGTATTTAATTAGGCGGGGTGTCGCAGGTGGTATCAAAGCATCAGGTTCTAGTGTCCATAGGATCTGTACGGCTTATTTTCTCTTTCAACTTAACGTTTTTGCTATAGAGCCCTATTTTTAGGATTGTTGTATTTCTGCTTTTACATTTACGTCTTCAGCCATTTGGGATTTGATAATGACTGTATACTAATAAACTTCTTCTCGTTTTAGATGCCTCCGAGATGTGCACCGAAGGATAGGCGTGCCCAGGCCGAGAAGTCAGCAGCTCCGGCACAAGGCACTATGAATGCTAATGAAGTATCTGCCATTGTTGCTCAGGTGGTGAATGTCGCGCTAGCGGTGGTTCAGCAGGCTCCACCCCAGATTCAGGCAGTGGCGCCAGTACCAGCACAACTTCCATCTGCATGGGAGAGGGTTAGGGACGCTTTTCATAAGGCGCATCCCCCTGAGTTCTCTGGTAGCTCAGATATCGTCACTTTCAGCCAATGGAATAAAGACATCCAGTGGCATCTTTGTTTGTATGAGTGCACCGACGTGCAAAGGCAGTTATTGGCTTCCTTTAAACTGGTGGGGGCCGCTTTACAGTGGTGGGAGTCCACTACCACCTTGGAGGAGAGGGACACGATCCCTATTCAGTCGTTCTGGGAGCGGTTTGATCGCAAGTACTTTCCACCCGCCGTGCAGACTGAGATGAGGTGGAAATTACTGAATTTAAAACAGGAGAACTCTACCGTTGCTGAGTATGAGGAGGAGTTCACGAGACTTCTCACCATAGTGCCAGATGAGGCACCTACTGAGAGTAAGAAAATTTTGTTGTTTGTGGACGGGTTAGCTTGGAGGATCCGTCAGTATCTTATAGGGAATCTATCTCTGAGTACTTTCACTGATGTACTCAATGCTGCGTTACTACATTGCCAGGATCACCGCTTCCTCTGTAGGGAAGTAGGAGAGCAGGAGAGTCCAGCCAGCAGGGCAGGACCGGGGGTAGTAGTGCTAGTGGGGCACCATCTCATGGATAGACTCGTCAGCACGAGCAGAGTTCCCATCAGGGGGACCCTTATAAGAGATTCTATTGAGGTGATTCCAGGCAGGGATTTGGGGGTTATAGGTAAGGCCAGCAAGGCCAACCTAATAAACAGGGCCAACAGCGTGCTAATCAGGGCCAATAGGGCCAGTGGCGGGGAGGTAACTGCCAACAGGGTCGTGGTCAGCAGGGTCAGAGGGGAGGTAACTTCAGAGGTCGGTGTTTTGTATGCGGCAAGCATGGTCATAAGCGCCAGGATTGCCCAGAGGGTAATAGGGCCCCACAGCAGCAGGGTGCCCGTAACGAGCCACAGAGACCACTTTTTCCAGCTGCCCTCCCAGCTCCAGCCCAGGTGCCAGCCCTACCAGCCATTCCAGCAACTCCAGTGAAGCAGGGGAAGTTACAGTACGGACGTGTCTATAACGTCCACCAGGCAGCAGCTCCACAGGCACCACCCGCGATTGAGGGTATATTTCCTATCCATGGTACTATGGGTCGGGTTTTGTTTGATACTGGGGCGACACATTGTTTTATAGCTACGCATTTTGCGAAGTCCTTAGGGTTGTTAGCCACAGCAAAGAGCACAGTGATGTGTGTAGACTCACCACTGGGGTGTGGGTCGCTTATCTTCTTTATATGCCGGGGAGTGGGGGTAGAGATTGGTAGTTTGGTATTACCTGCAGACATGTTAGTCTTAGATATGCATAAGCATGATGTTATTATCGGTATGGATTGGCTCACAGCTTATAGAGACATGATTGATTGCTTCAGTGGGAGCATTATTTTTGCCATTCCGGGGCAAGAGATGTTTGTAGTGGCGATGCCTCGTCCAGAGGGAGGTTCGACCGCTCATTTGTATTATATAGAGGAGGATACCTCTAAGGAGGTTATGATTCCTTTAGACTCGATCCCAATCGTTCGTGAGTATTCCGATGTATTCCAGGAGATACCAGGCCTACCCCCCAGTCGAGAGATAGACTTTGTCATAGATTTATTTCCAGATACGAGACCTATAGCACGCGCTCCATACCGTATGGCTCCGGCGGAGATGCGAGAGTTACGAGATCAGATAGAGCAGATGTTAGGTCAGGGCTTCATTCGTAGGAGTACCTCACCTTGGGGTGCTCCAGTCTTGCTTGTGAAGAAGAGAGATGGTTCACTGAGGTTATGTGTGGACTATCGGGAGTTGAACAAGGTCACGATACAGAATAAGTACCCGTTGCCTCGAATCGATGATCTGTTCGACCAACTGAGGGGAGAAACTTTCTTTTCAAAGATATATCTGAGGTCGGGGTACCATCAGCTACGTATTAGAGAGCAGGACGTTTCAAAGACTGCCTTCTTGACGAGATATGGGTCTTACGAGTTCAGAGTGATGCCATTTGGTCTCACAAATGCTCCAGCCGTGTTCATGGACTTAATGAACCGAGTATTCAGAGAGTTCTTAGATCAGTTTGTCATCGTCTTCATAGATGACATTTTGATATATTCACACTCCGAGGAGGAGCATGCCGAGCATTTGAGGCAGGTTCTTCAGACTTTACGAGAGCATCAGTTGTATGCAAAGTACGAGAAGTGTGGATTCTGGTTGCAAGAGGTACAGTTCTTGGGGCTTGTTGTTTCTGAACAGGGGATAGCAGTTGACCAGAGTAAAGTGTCAGCGGTGAGGGAGTGGGGACAGCCCACGACACCAACGGAAGTGCGTAGTTTCTTGGGGTTAGCCGGATACTACAGGAGATTTATTCGGGGATTCTCCAAAATAGCGGGCCCATTGACGAACCTGACTCGCAAAGGGGTACCATATGTTTGGGATGATGCTTGTCAATTGGCTTTCGATGAGCTGAAAGATAAGCTTACTTCAGCACCAGTCCTTGCTTTACCGAAGCTGGGTGTGGAGTACCTGGTTTACACCGATGCCTCTTTACGGGGACTTGGGGGAGTACTTCAGCAGGAAGAGAAGGCTATAGCTTTTGCCTCCCGCAAGCTTAAGCTGCATGAGAAGAATTACCCCACCCACGACCTGGAGTTAGTAGCGATCGTCTTTGCATTGAGGATATGGAGACACTATTTATTGGGGGAGAAGTTCCGTTTGTTCACAAATCACAAATCACTGTAGTACCTGTTCACTCAGCGAGAGCTGAATATGCGTCAGCGCAGATGGTTAGAGTTTGTGAAGGACTATCAGTTCGACATACAATATCATCCGGGGAAAGCCAACGTAGTTGCTGATGCATTGAGCCGAAGACCGGTAAATGAGGTAGCGGACGTCTGGAAAGTGAAGTGGAAGGAGTTGGGTCACCAGGACGCAGTAGCCCATTCCTTCATATCTGTTATGACAGTCACACCCGAGATTGTTACGAGGGTAATACAGGCCCAAACCACAGACCCGTTTTGCCTGGAGCAGATTGTATGACTTTTAGCCGAGGGTGCTGAGTCCTATTCTATTAGTTCTGATGGGGGTTTGAGGTTTAATGTGAGGTTAGTGGTTCCAAAAGGGGAAGAATTGCGTCATGCAGTGATGACCCAATCTCACAGGTCCCGATTTGCGGTACATTCTGGAGGAGATAAGATGTACCAGGATATGAGAAGGCAATACTGGTGGAGTGGGATGAAGAAGGAAATTGCTGAGTTCGTGTCCAAGTGTTCTACCTGCCAGCTGGTGAAGGTGGACCATCAGAAACCGTCAGGATTGCTTCAGCCATTAAAAGTACCCGCGTGGAAGTGGGAGAGTATTTCCATGGATTTTATTACAGGGTTGCCTACATCACAGCGGGGCCACGACTCTATCTGGGTGATTGTAGACCGTTTGACCAAGGTGGCTCATTTTTTGCCGGTGCGGACAGATTATACCATAGGTCAGTATGCTCAGTTGTTCATTGCAGAGATTGTCAGATTACATGGGGTGCCCCTGAATATTGTATCAGATAGAGACAAGATTTTCGTGTCACGTTTATGGAAAAGCTTTCAGGAGGCTATGGGTACTGAGTTGAGGTTGAGTTCAGCTTATCACCCACAGACAGATGGACAGACAGAGCGTACTAATCAGATGTTAGAGGATATGCTACGCATGTGTGTTCTTGATTTTGGAGGAGGTTGGTGTAACAACCCTCGATTCTGGGAGGCTCATTTTATACTGATTTTACCGCATAAGGTAATTATATAAAATGTGGGGACTGGAGTAAATATTAATTTAATGAATTGAAAGTTAATATTTACTAGATTGATGCATATTTACTGTATGTGAAAGTAAATAACATCAAGTTGCATGTCTGTAGTGTCATGTATTTTAAATGGCCTTTTAGTTTAAATTATTTTGGAACTCAAAATAATTTATAAACTTTCCGGATGCCAGTTTAGAGGGTGTAGTTAGTCTCGGAAGGTGCGAGACAGTCAAAATAAGTGCCATATTGTATTTTTGTGTTCCGGGCACTTTTACCTGGTTTTAGCTTATACGCGTATTTACGAGTCATTTTAATGTGGTATTAACCATTTGAGTTGGGAGTTTTAACTTAAGCCACGATTTTAGTATCCAAAATCCCTTATTTTTCCCCATTTTATGTCTTGAACATAGAGAGAAAGGAGGAAAGAAAGAGGAAGAGAAAGAATGGAGAAAGAAGAGAAAATGAAGATTGAAGATGGATTGATGCTCCTACTCAAAGAAATCTGATATTCCCTACATCAAGGCAAGTTTTCTACTTGCTAATATGTGATTTAAGATGCATAAATTGTATGACAGTTGTGTATTTACATTTATGGCTTAAATGTAGAATTTGTGGGATTTAAACCCTAGTCTTGATTTATGTTGAAGAAATTGTGGGTTTTGATGGTTAATAATCATGTAGATTAGTTTGGGGTAGATTTTTGTTGTTGGATGTGTATGAAAAGGAAGAGATTTGAAGTTTGGAGGATTTAGGGTTCATAACCCTTCGTAGCCATTTTTGGCAGATTTGCAGGTCCGAATCGATTCGGCCCCTTGGGCGAATCGATTCGCTAAGGGAAATTGGCAGGTCTGCATAACCCGAATCGATTCGGGTTAAGACCGAATCGATTCGACCAATTGCAGAATGTTGGTTTAGTAGTCCGAACCGATTTTTCTTTTTGGGCGAATCGATTCGGCCCTTGGGCGAATCGATTCGTTTTCCTGCTGTTTTTGAGTTAATTTTATAACTCAATTTCAATCCTTTCCTTTAAATATAGGGACTAGGAACCTTCTTGAATGAAGTAAACTTAGAGTCCTAGAGTGTGAGATGAGTTAGATGTCTACCCTACATTAGGAATGGGTTATGTGGGGATTTTTCCGGGGTTAGGCCTATTAATGATAAGGCATTCTTTTCTTCTAGTTAATTATTATAAAACTAGGAGATGTAGTGTTATGTTCGGGAGACCTTAGGAGCTTAATTAAGCTATACTAGTTTTGATGGTTTATATTACCACCCCAAAAGAATGTTGGGAGATTTTAAAAGTTCGATTGAACTATGTTAACCTTGGTGGTTCATAATAACGCCATAAAGGTGAGTTTGGAGAATAAATTGAAAGTCATTTCATTCCTTCGAAAGATGATAACCTTGGGGTTCTAAAATAACCTCCTAGAATGCTTGGAGATAATGAAGAGTTTATTTACTCCTTTGAGGTTGTAGTGTTGATATAAGCTATCGTATGACTATGGATGGTAAGTTAGATTATTTACAAAATAAATAGAAAGGGTTTCGAATAAAATGAAACATATACGTGGGATGGAAATGAAATGGAAATGGTATTGATATTTGTAAATGATAATTTACTTAATCATGAAACCGGTAAATAATGGTTTACTTGATTTTCGATAAGATAAATAAAATGGCTTAAACACACCCCTCTAAATGACATCATAAGGGAAGTCTGCACGCGAGGTGAAGCCCCCTGGCTAATGAATGCATGGTGGATATAGTCCTAGGCCATGGGAGCACTTATTGTTGTATATTTTTCTACGATGGGTAGGAGATTCCGGGTGTGGTCTTGACTACCCCGCAGGCTCATGGCCTCTTCCCGACGTCTTGCGATATAGGTGCCCAGGTTGTCTAATGATAGGCCCTGGAAGATGATGGTCATTTAGGGGCGCGCACAGTGGGGAAACCCGGACGGGCGGTCTTAGAATTCGTTATATGTATATAATTATAACAGTTCGTAATCAAGTGGGACTGGATGTATTTGATATTCCATAAGAGCATGATGGAGTGCCACAAAGAGCACATGTAAATGCCACAAAGAGCATTTGAAAATGATTATTTTCCTGATAAGGAAAGGACTTTTACAAAAGGTAAAATTGAGATAAAATCTCCTTAAAGAGTAAAAGATTTTGATTATATATATATATACTTCCTGCTAAGGAAAAGATATATGAAATAATTGGCACCTATGGTGAAGTCTTTAGTTTAATGCTTCTTATTTTGTTCCTGCTTAGCTTATGTTTTAAATTGTATAGGTTGCTTCTTATTTCTCTTTCTTCACGATTTATTATACATAACTGTCATACTCTTTATTCATCTGGTAAACATATAGAACCGGGCCCTGACCTGGTTACTTTTCTTGTTGCATATTCATCTTGTCTCTGCTCAGGTACTCCGCCGCAAGGATGCCTGATTTGAATTCCGATTCCGATGTTTTCGACGAGCCGTGATGCATTGCGGGTATTACGGGATACATTTGGTATAGACGTTTTCACTTTTTATTCTAGTTAAGATCAAGTTTTTTTATTCGGGCGAGAGGCCCAAGCTTTTGTAAATGTCTAATTTAATGTAATAAGTAACTTATTGTTCCTGTGTATTATTGGTGTATCAGTTAGTGACCGGTTACCTATTCGGTCTTTTTATCGTATTCTTGTTGTATTATTTATATATGTCTTGGGGTTTCCCTTATCTTTCAGGAATTGGGTTGTTTGTTTTCATTTATTTACTTTCAAATCAAAATTTTTGGCAACCCGTTTTCTGAAATATTGGGTGGTTATCCTGGATACTCTATATTTTGTTATGATGCTGAGAATGATTCCATCCATGATTCCGTTATATTGGAGTATTGGGCTGGCCACCCCTTATTTTGGTGAGCGGGTTGTCACAGATGGTATCAGAGCATCAGGTTCTAGAGTCCTTAGGAATCTGTGTGGACGCCTTAAGTTTTCAGCGTTGATCTTGATTTGATGTAAAGCCTTAGGATTAAGATCGTTGATTTCTCTTGTGAGATCTCGTTCTTCTACCATGAGGTAGAATCTATAAAATCTTTTGCGTATTCGTGTGAGAATAATAGGTCGATAGAAGAAGGGCATTATGGGAAGGTGTGTGGAGAACTGTAAGATGTGTTCGGGGAGGGGGACCGCTTTAGAGGTCGCTCCCTTTTTGTAGCACTTTCTTGTCTCGCTATTACGACTACAAATTTTAGTCGATGTAGTTTCCCAAGTACCGCTAGAAGTAGGAAGTGGTACTAAACTTAAAAATTCACGCGATGTTATATTGAAGTGGAGAAGTGCCCTATAGTAGAATGGAGGAAAATCCTTCACCCATAGAAGAAGTGTTGTGGTGATGAAAATGTGGTCACTATATTCGTGGGTGCCAGAAGTTTGACCCATATAGAAGCCCGGTGGATACTTGCAATGGCGAGTTTCTCTGGGATAACTGGACTGAGGAGAAGGTGGATTCCCGAATGTTCACAAGACGTTCGGTTAAAGACCAATGGCGAATAAGGTGTTGTACGGTTAGGGAGATCGTGCACCAAAATGACTAGGCTCCAGAATAAGTATCGTTAACACTTTCGATGGAGTGATGATTGTGAAACCCTTGGTGAGTACCCACCTGGGGAGGTTTCATTGAACTGAGGAAGAGGAGGCCAAGAGCGTGTCCTCTTTTACTGAGAAAGTAAGAGGGACTGCATGGGCAATTATTGTTAGCCAGAGTCGGAATAACGGTTATGATGTGGAGTGTAGAACCACTCATTTTAAATTTCGTTGAGTGGAGAGCAAGGGAAAGAGTAAAATGCCTGGTTGGGGAGTTGGGGAGATAATGTTGGTATGTGTAAGGCTCGAATATGGAGTCTGAGAACCATTAGTATTGACCCGGAGTGCTTGGCAAATTGTGGAGGGAATTCTACCTTATAGGTGGGTAGTGTATATTCCTTAGGATAAGATTTAGTAGTATTGTGTCTACGATAGACTCGGGTGTGTATATTGAGCTTGTAGTAGTATTTACGCTATTATAGAAGGGTAATTATATGACTTCCGTGGTATGGAAGTTCTATCTTTTCTTCACTCGTTATGAAGCGAGTGATGATATTTTTATGTATATGTGTCATATGTGTTACCTGGTCTGAGTGTTTTATTGCTTGTTTGCATTGTATGTGGGTGTTATGACTTATCTTCACGACCAACAAAGTTAAGCAGTAATGCATAGGAGGGGTTCCTTGTTTGGATTCCGCTTTTGCGGAACGCTCCACGCGTGAACCTTAACGACGTTGGGAGTGGAGAGATGCCATATTTCCTTTCTCTTATTTCGTGTATAGAATGCTAAGGTGAAGTCTAGAAGTAGAATCTTATTAGTATAATTGTAAGTTAAATTTACCGATCCCGATCATGTGTTTTAGACCATCATATCTCGAGGACCGACGATGCGAGGTAGTAGTGTAACGGGAGGGTTCCTTGTCTGGATTTCGCTTCGGCGAGACGTCCCACGCATGAACCCGAGCGAATGTCGGAAGTTGAGTAAGGTCTTGGGAACTAGGGATGTCTTTGGTATTATATGCTTACGATTTAGGTAGGATATATATAAATAGACCTTAGGATTTTTAGGATGTAAGACCTTGAGGGTAGGCGGTGTTAGTTTAGGAAAGCGGTAGGGAGTTGACCACGAATAAGTTATGGGTTAACTCTAAAAGAGATTAGATCCCTTAGGAGCGAGATTATGGAGTCTCGAGAGGTTTGGTAGGTTCGGCCGAAGGAGATGAGGCATTTCTTAGAGATAAGGTTACGTTGGTAACTTCATTTCCGGGGAGTTAATAAGGACGGGTGGATCCTCACTCCTGAGTCATGATTGTAAGCTCGAGAGTGAGTTTAATGAGTAAGTTTCTGTCAGGATTGGGGAGTAATAATAATGGAGCATAGACCTATTGTTTATGCGTCTCACAAGCTTAAACTTGTGGAGAGTAATATCCCGTGCTTGAATTAAGATTCATCGTGGTAGTGATCACCTTAAATAGATAAGGCACTACTTCCTGGGCAGGAAATTTGGTCCTTCTCGTAAGCAATAAGTTGTTGCAATATGTTGTGGGAGGAATTGAGTTGGTGCTCGGGGTTCAGAAGAACTAGTGATTGGATATTTCCTCATTCGCTAAGGAAATGCGATTGGGCTAGTGGACGTGTCGAGTAGAGAACTCGTCAGAGATGATGGTAATGGCATGGAAGGCCAAGTAGAATGAGCATGAATAGGAAGACTCGGTAGTAAGAGCGTGTCTGTCTGTGATTGACCATTTCACCTACTCGTGTAAAGAGCGTAGTAGTGAAACGAAGAAGGGTATTCATAGACGCCTGCATGGAACTACCGGCATCGAACTGGTCATGATCCCATTTGAGAAAATGGTTAATCGTTTGATCAGACTGTTGCATTCCCGACCATTATGGATGGACTACTTGTAGAAGAGTATACCCCGTTCTCGATGGAGGAATAGTAAAAACCGTGGGAGATGCCTATTATAATAGGATGGACCGAAACTAGAAATTCGTGTCGAAGGTTTAGCAAAAGTTTCCGCGAAGTAATGGGAACCGTATGGAAATGGCGTATATCCTACCACCCTAAAGTGGATGGATGAAATGGAGGAAATTGACTTATGCCGAAAGACATATTACAAACGTGCGCCTTAGTATACATAGCAGATGAGAGCAGTAATGGTATGGATGGAGATTTTCGTGCAACCATTAGGTTTTGGAGTGGTCTTCTGGATCATTTCCTAAGGCATGGTATCGTGAGTGGCCTAACGCGGTCAGTTGAGTAATTCGTATGCTCGTTGGATGGAGCCAATGGGTAATATGTTCCTTGGACTTGGAGTGGTCTCAGAACATTTCTTTAGAGATTTGGATTTTAAGCCTTACGCCTTAATGAGATACGTCGATGCGGGGGATAGCTGAGTAGCATTGGGGGCTAAGCCACTTAGAGTTGGTACGAATGCCCCAAGGTGTGATGTAACATGATGCTAGAGATTCGGCTAATTTTGCCGAGTCGCAAGGACATCACCTTTCGCCGTAGGAAGATAGGATCCGTAGTTGGTGAGGAACGCTTTGTGCTATGCTAGAGCACAAATGATGTAGATTGAGATCGATAGGGTCGATCTTAGTCCGGGTCCATTTGGGGCGTTGCAATAACGAGGAGTTTGTTTAGGATGGTAGAATCCTAGTTTAGAGTAGTATACCCTTATCAGATTTGGGTATGCCCGAATTTTGGGGGCAAAATTGCCTCTTAAGGGGGGGAGTATGTAACAACCCTCGATTCTGGGAGGCTCATTTTATACTGATTTTACCGCATAAGGTAATTATATAAAATGTGGGGACTGGAGTAAATATTAATTTAATGAATTGAAAGTTAATATTTACTAGATTGATGTATATTTACTGTATGTGAAAGTAAATAACATCAAGTTGCATGTCTGTAGTGTCATGTATTTTAAATGGCCTTTTAGTTTAAATTATTTTGGAACTCGAAATAATTTATAAAATTTCCGGATGCCAGTTTAGAGGGTGTAGTTAGTCTCAGAAGGTGCGAGACAGTCAAAATAAGTGCCATATTGTATTTTTGTGTTCCGGGCACTTTTACCTGGTTTTAGCTTATACGTGTATTTGCGAGTCATTTTAATGTGGTATTAACCATTTGAGTTGGGAGTTTTAACTTAAGCCACGATTTTAGTATCCAAAATCCCTTATTTTTCCCCATTTTATGTCTTGAACATAGAGAGAAAGGAGAGAAAGAAAGAGGAAGAGAAAGAATGGAGAAAGAAGAGAAAATGAAGATTGAAGATGGATTGATGCTCCTACTCAAAGAAATCTGATATTCCCTACATCAAGGCAAGTTTTCTACTTGCTAATATGTGATTTAAGATGCATAAATTGTATGATAGTTGTGTATTTACATTTATGGCTTAAATGTAGAATTTGTGGGATTTAAACCCTAGTCTTGATTTATGTTGAAGAAATTGTGGGTTTTGATGGTTAATAATCATGTAGATTAGTTTGGGGTAGATTTTTGTTGTTGGATGTGTATGAAAAGGAAGAGATTTGAAGTTTGGAGGATTTAGGGTTCATAACCCTTCGTAGCCATTTTTGGCAGATTTGCAGGTCCGAATCGATTCGGCCCCTTGGGCGAATCGATTCGCTAAGGGAAATTGGCAGGTCTGCATAACCCGAATCGATTCGGGTTAAGACCGAATCGATTCGGCCAATTGCAGAATGTTGGTTTAGTAGTCCGAACCGATTTTCTTTTTGGGCGAATCGATTCGGCCCTTGGGCGAATCGATTCGTTTTCCTGTTGTTTTTGAGTTAATTTTATAACTCAATTTCAATCCTTTCCTTTAAATATAGGGACTAGGAACCTTCTTGAATGAAGTAAACTTAGAGTCCTAGAGTGTGAGATGAGTTAGATGTCTACCCTACATTAGGAATGGGTTATGTGGGGATTTTTCCGGGGTTAGGCCTATTAATGATAAGGCATTCTTTTCTTCTAGTTAATTATTATAAAACTAGGAGATGTAGTGTTATGTTCGGGAGACCTTAGGAGCTTAATTAAGCTATACTAGTTTTGATGGTTTATATTACCACCCCAAAAGAATGTTGGGAGATTTTAAAAGTTCGATTGAACTATGTTAACCTTGGTGGTTCATAATAACGCCATAAAGGTGAGTTTGGAGAATAAATTGAAAGTCATTTCATTCCTTCGAAAGATGATAACCTTGGGGTTCTAAAATAACCTCCTAGAATGCTTGGAGATAATGAAGAGTTTATTTACTCCTTTGAGGTTGTAGTGTTGATATAAGCTATCGTATGACTATGGATGGTAAGTTAGATTATTTACAAAATAAATAGAAAGGGTTTCGAATAAAATGAAACATATACGTGGGATGGAAATGAAATGGAAATGGTATTGATATTTGTAAATGATAATTTACTTAATCATGAAACCGGTAAATAATGGTTTACTTGATTTTCGATATGATAAATAAAATGGCTTAAACACACCTCTCTAAATGACATCATAAGGGAAGTCCGCACGCGAGGTGAAGCCCCCTGGCTAATGAATGCAGGGTGGATATAGTCCTAGGCCATGGGAGCGCTTATTGTTGTATATTTTTCTGCGATGGGTAGGAGATTCCGGGTGTGGTCTTGACTACCCCGCAGGCTCATGGCCGCTTCTCGACATCTTGCGATATAGGTGCCCAGGTTATCTAATGATAGGCCCTGGAAGATGATGGTCATTTAGGGGCGCACACAGTGGGGAAACCCGGACGGGCGGTCTTAGAATTCGTTATATGTATATAATTATAACAGTTCATAATCAAGTGGGACTTGATGTATTTGATATGCCATAAGAGCATGATGGAGTGCCACAAAGAGCACATGTGAATGCCACAAAGAGCAGTTGAAAATGATTATTTTCCTGATAAGGAAAGGATTTTTACAAAAGGTAAAATTGAGATAAAATCTCCTTAAAGAGTAAAAGATTTTGATTATATATATATACTTCCTGCTAAGGAAAAGATATATGAAATAATTGGCACCTATGGTGAAGTCTTTAGTTTAATGCTTCTTATTTTGTTCCTGCTTAGCTTATGTTTTAAATTGTATAGGTTGCTTCTTATTTCTCTTTCTTCACGATTTATTATACATAACTGTCATACTCTTTATTCATCTGGTAATCATATAGAACCGGGCCCTGACCTGGTTACTTTTCTTGTTGCATATTCATCTTGTCTCTGCTCAGGTACTCCGCCGCAAGGATGCCTGATTTGAATTCCGATTCCGATGTTTTTGACGAGCCGTGATGCATTGCGGGTATTACGGGATACATTTGGTATAGACGTTTTCACTTTTTATTCTAGTTAAGATCAAGTTTTTTTATTCGGGCGAGAGGCCCAAGCTTTTGTAAATGTCTAATTTAATGTAATAAGTAACTTATTGTACCTGTGTATTATTGGTGTATCAGTTAGTGACCGGTTACCTATTCGGTCTTTTTATCGTATTCTTGTTGTATTATTTATATATGTCTTGGGGTTTCCCTTATCTTTCAGGAATTGGGTTGTTTGTTTTCATTTATTTACTTTCAAATCAAAATTTTTGGCAACCCGTTTTCTGAAATATTGGGTGGTTATCCTGGATACTCTATATTTTGTTATGATGCTGAGAATGATTCCATCCATGATTCCGTTATATTGGAGTATTGGGCTGGCCACCCCTTATTTTGGTGAGCGGGTTGTCACAGTTGGGAGCCACATCTTCCACTGGTAGAGTTTGCTTATAATAACTCTTATCAGTTTACGATTGGTATGGCCCCATTTGAGTCTTTGTATGGACGGCCTTGTCGTTCTCCAACTTGTTGGCTCGAGGTGGGGGATAACAAGTTGTTAGGACCAGAGGTAATTCAGGAAACCTCCGCGAGGATTGAGATGATCAGGAGTCACATTCAAGTAGCCCATGACAGGCAGAAGAGCTACGTCGATGCAAAACGGTTCTTCCGGGAGTTTAATGTAGGGGACCAAGTGTTACTGTGTGTATCTCCTATGAAAGGAGTGATGAGGCTCGGGAAGAAAGGGAAATTGGCCCCGAGGTACGTAGGATCATTTCCCATTATCGAGCGGATTGGACCGGTAGCATACAGATTGGGACTACCAGAGCATTTACATCGCATTCACGATGTATTCCACATCTCGTCGTTGAGATGGTATCTTCGGGATGATATGACCCATACTCACATCGCGATAGATGAGATAGACTTACAGCCTGACAGCTCTTACGAGGAGAGACCAGTGGCTATCCTAGACTATAGTGAGAGGAGATTGAGGTCGAAGATAGTTCCACTTGTACGGGTCCAGTGGGAGCATCATAATGTGAAGGAATCCACTTGGGAGCGTGAGGACGATATGCGCGAGAGATATCCAGATTTGTTCTTACCAGGTATGCCTTATTTTTTGAATTTTAGGACGAAATTCCGTTATTAGGGGGAAGTATGTAATATCCCGTATTTTTATGCTATATTAATTTGGGGATTTATTAAATTTAATGTGAATTAATTATTTAATAAAAATTCGGAAATTAATTATGTTATAATTATTAACGTGACGAGAGTTAGTAATTATGGGAAAATTTGTTGAATATTACTAATGAGAAAAGTAATATATAATAGTGGCCATATTAAATGTCACGAGTGAATAAAATGACAATTTTAGAAATTTGAGTCGGGACGCGCCCGTGTCGCGTCTGGACTAAATATTGATAAATAAAAGTAAATATTTTATAAGTTGTTCGTATGGTCATTTTGAGTGCACCAACGCGTCCGGAAGGGTCGAGATAGTCAGAAAAGTATACCCGGGAGTTTGATTTGGGTCTCGGGGCATTTTTAGGCCTAATTAGTACCCCGGGAGGGCATTTTAGTCATTTTGTATTTTTGGGTAATTAAACCCACGAAAATTAAAGGGGTTATATCAGATGTTAAGGTTATATCCTAGGGTTAGATAACTCAAAACACTATAACGGCCATTGAAGAGGAGAGGAGAGAGCTCTCAAGGCATTCTAAGGCTCAAAACTCACCTGTTTGCACCGCCGCCACCGCCAACGCGTAGATCGCGAGACGGGGAACGCAACCACACCAAATTCAACACCAAACCAGATTTTTGAAAATCCCAGCCAAGTGTTTGTCTTTCTTATTTCGTAGATGCATCATCCATATTAGTTTAGGAGTTATTAGGATCAGATTTATGGAAGAAAAAACCAATTTGAGATAGGAAATTTTCATGTAGGGATGATTTATATGATATTCTGGAAACCCTTTGTCATGTAAAGGATTAAGAGTTTGATTAAAAAAAGAGTTCTAATCAGATACAAACACTAAAAAAAATATTCCGGACGATCGGACCGTTGGAATTGGATGAAATTTTTAGAGAGAATTAGTTGAAGACGAGAGGAAGCTACAGAAAAAAATTCAGCTCGATCGGACCGTTCAATATTTTTTAATATTTTTTTTGCTAGACAGTTTTATGTTTTGAGGACTCTTAGATATAATAAAAAAATTCAATTAAAACTCCATTTTAATTCCGATTTTGAAACCGTTTGAAATTCTCATCTTTGAAAATAAAATTCAAAATCCTTTAATGTAAGGCGAAATCTATATTTTTCGGATATTTTGCATAAGGGATTATGTAAGTATATATTAAAGGGGAGAGACACGTAAGAGAGAGTTACGTTGGAACACAAATGGGTATCTACTGAATTGTACATTTGGAAGAATATAGTCCATGAGGGTTACGTAGTAAGTTGGAAAAACCCTTCGAATTAAAGTTAGAAACGTACCATTATACTTGATAAATAATAATGGGAAAATAAGGATAAATGTTATGAATGTGGGTTATTGGATAAACCTAAATTGATATAATAAAAGTGGTATATTTATATGATTGTGTATGCATATATTATATACTTGTGAAAATCATGCCCGCGCTACTCGCTATCCCTGAGGTTTCCGCGCTGGGACGATCTTATCTCGTGTGCCTTATGGGGGATATTGACTCGTACCCTAGAAGATAGAAATCCTAGGTACAAGCTATCGAATCGGTAGTCACGGTCCTAAGAGACGTGAGGGTATGTACTGACCTCTTGGACTTGGAAACTATGCTTCGCCTCAATATTATTTGTGTATATATTTATACAGTTCGAGAGTGATTCCGAACTTGTATTCCCTTTAGTACGATTGATACGGGGATTGAATAACAGAGTATGCCCGCACCATAAAATTTTACGTGGGGTGCTATTAGAATATATATATTATACGAGTATTTAATATATATATATGAACTTCTAAAATATGGGAAACTGCATACTGTGTTATGGTAAGTAAGACATGTATAATGACTCAAATTGGAAATACTTGTTTTGAAAAGTATAATATGATATTGAAAAACTTTATGAATCAATAAAGTTAAAATGAGCGTTTTGTACTAAATGAAATTATCCTTTTTAAACCATGATGTTGTTGAATCTTAAATTTTGAGAGTCACCTAAGATAAGTTAAATCCTTGGGGAAAGATAGTGTGATATATGATGAGATAAACCATTGGTAAGGTTAGTGCGATAGGAGTGCACACTAGAAGAGAGGTGAGAATTTCTCAAGAGAGTGTCGCACTAATATGTTGTTGCATTGGCCTGTATCAATTTAAATACTTGCTACACGAATTTTTAAATCATATACACTATCGGGCTCTGACCCGTTTCTATTCCTCTTTCTCTCTTGTATATATATATATATATATATATATATATATATATATATATATATATATATATATATATATATATATTACTGGTGCCCATCCACATGGGCGTCTTATTTAGGATTCCTTGGAAGGAACGTGCTGCAGCTTAGGTGGGAGTTGCAGGCCACTTGCTTAGACGATTTCATTTACTTGATTCCACTTCTATCATTCTCCTTATTGGGCATGTGTCGCCCTTTCCACTATTTATCTGTTTTATTGGGACATTTGTATTTCTGTTATTTCTAGTACTGTTACTTTGGGATTTATTCAGCATGTATGTTTTACATTAAGTTTTAAATGCTGGGATTGGGTTGTTAAATGTTAAATTATTGGATTGATTGTTTTATAAAATAAATAAATAAAATTGGAAAGTAATGTTTAAAAAATGGTTTTGACACTTAGCTAAATTAAATAGGGTGTTAAATTTGGAAAAGTTATTTTTACGACAGTGATGCTAAGAATGAACCAACTGTTCACCTTGATTTTAATTTAATAAAGGAGTGATCGCCCGGTATTTAATTAGGCGGGGTGTCACAAGAGGTTGTGGGCTTGTTTAATTAAATGGGTTGGATGGGATTTTTAATAACATCTACTTTATGTATTTTTAAATGACTGTTTTTAAAATTAAAAAAAGGGAAGATTTTTCGGCCTTGAACTTTTGACAGCCAGTCTTTGCTAAACTTCTTCCCATGTATATGATGGGAAATGGTGTTAGTCTTGATCGTTTAAAATATTTATTTAATGAGATATTTTGACAGTTAATATCCCTTGGACCCTGCGTCTCCATATTTTTTGTAATAGCCCTTAAACCTACTTTGCATATATACACTTTCAGTTGATATCTAATTTTCTTAGATCATTGGCCACTGACACAAGATATTTGTTTTAAAAACCAACTGATTGTACTAGACAACTTTTTCAGTTTATATCAAGAGAAATTTTATATATTTGAACGAAGTTGTTTCTTTACACAAAACAAGATCTTAAATCATATATTTCATTGTCCAGTCAGCTGAGTCTATTTTACAATGTATTCTTTAGACCATAAAATGACTAATAATTTTTTTATATCTGATTATTTACTTCTCTATCTTGGTCTTTCTATTTTGAACTAACATTTTACAGAAGCCACTTAGAAATATCTACAAAAGCTATTTTCAGCCCTACAAAGAGCTACTTTCAGTCAAAAATTGGAGAATGCATTCTATATCATATCTCAAAGGTTACCCTTTTATTGAGAAGCAAAGTGAAAAATCAGAGATCATTTTTTAAGCTACTACATCTCAGAAATATCAAGAGCATTTAATGATCACAATGGATGTCTCTAACTTCTAGTTTATGAAGACATTTTAAAAGCATTGTAAGAGTTGCATTAAAGACACCAACAAGAATGAGAACATGAGCAAGAGCTAGAAAATTTATTTAGAGCATTCGAATTTATTATTCAGCCACTACACATTCAAGAGAGAAATTAATTTCTATTTGCTCAATCATTGAAGAATAAGACGTGTGCCTACACCAACATCATTTATTGAAGTCTTATTAAAGAAGAAGAAACTCATAATATAAATTGTATTTTTAAGAAGTTTCATCATTCAACCTTGTACTAAAAAAATCAGATTTATTTGAAACTTTGGATTGTTGTACCGATGATTGGTTCCTACCCATAAGTGGGCCACGAAGTTTGAAGCTCAGAGTTAGCTTGCAAACGGTTGTATGCGGTGGTTTGATTCTACCCTTCAAGTGGATCATATTAGTGAAGCGCAAGGGAGTCGGAAGCTCTAGGCGGGTGAACGTAGGCCAGGTTTTGGTTGAACCACATTAAAATACGGTGTCATTTATTTTTCGCATTTATTTGCTTATTTCTTTTTGCTCTCTTTAATTTATATTTTTCAGCACTTAAATTTGCAAATGTATTAATTTCAAAAATGGATAAATTTATTTTAATGTTAAAATAATTATTTTATAACTAATTAATTAATTTCAAAATATTAATTTATATTAAATACAAAAATTAATTTAATATTTGCGAAGCGTTAAAATCTGCATTTTTAGCTTGTTTAAATTATTTGGTTGTATCTACTTGACATTCTTTGTTCTAATTATTTAAGATTTATTCATTTAAAAATTGTTAAGGTGTTGTAAATTAAATATTTTACTGAAATTTTAATTTGACTAAAAATTGCTAAACTCAATTCACTCCCCCCCCCCCCCCCCCCCCCCCCCAAGTAATATGGGAAACAATGACAATCGGTACCCCGCTTCGCCCAATATATAGAGGCCATGACCTCACAATGAAAAGTACCCCCTGAACAATTCTCTAAGCAATTCAGAGATAATTCCCTCGAATTCATAGTTGTTCTTTCCTAAAAAGCCCATATCCCTCATTCCTTCCATCATTTTCATACTCTTTTGAATAAATTACCTCCCACCTACTCAAACCACCATCACTTCACCTTGAGGTAAGCGCATCTACAAGGAAGATCAACTTCAAGTCATCATAAAGAGGTCCATTTCTTCCTTTTTGTCTTTAAATTCTCTTAATTTTGTATTAGTTACTTCATTTTCTCTTTAGTATCTTACTTCATTATATCACACATCTTAAGTCTAAGTTTTTATTATTATTATTCTCACATACTTTATTTTCATAGAAAAATCCAAAAGCAAGAAAAAGAGGGTTCACTCGTAAATTCCAAAAGGGGATTTCTCATCACACTTTCTCACACTAAAATACCATTTTCTACACACAAACACACACACATATGATAAACTCCCCGTTTGGATTTATGAGTTGAACCCCACCTCGTATTGTTTGCGAAGTACATGAAATTTGAAGCCCTCCAGGCTATGTAGGCATCTTGGGTGAATCCCATGACTTGAGTCCTCCCTCATATATTTGTTATTTTATTCTCTTATATTCATGATATATACATCTTATATGCTTGTTTGCTTATGTCTTGTCTGATATACGCAGTCGTTCATTCATAACGATTTGGGAATTGGCAAACACTTACATCATATTTTTTACTACTATTTTGGGAACAGTCCTAAGGATGGACTTGCTCCTCCTTTATCCATGACACGAGTCGAGTGATTGTAACACCTCGCCCGCCCGGGGAGAGCGGAGCGGAGAACCACTATCGATAAAACTAACCAAATTCGCAAATAACAAGGTATAGAGCATCTAAAAAAATCCCACAATATAAACGAAACCACTAATCTCAATTCTTCAAATTCAATATAACAAAGTCTCTCGAAATAATATAAATCACCAATGCTCTATACAACAAAGTTGAAAGAGTTATGGTATGATGGTGTACAAACTTAGGATAACAATAGTAAATAATATTTTCATTTGCATGATATGTTTTGTGGACTATTAATGATTTTTCAACTTACATAAGCTTATATGTCTAGAGCACAAAAGGATATAAACACGTCCAGTATGCAACAAAGACATCTTTTCACAAGGGCTGAGAATAAAGATTTGTTATATGGGTCATCGTTAGTATTTGCCTTTAAATCATTCTTGGAGGAAGAGTAGGTTACATGATGGATAACAAGAAATGAGACCTACATTGAGGAAATTCACTAGAGAAGACATTTTAGAACAACTGTAGTGAGTGAAAACACTAAAATCGGGTAAGCACCCAAACAATAAAGAAAAGAAGAGAAAGCGTACCTCTCAAGAACTGATTTTTCTTTGAGTAAAAGTAATGGTAAAAGATGAAATTAAGGCATAATCTTAATTTCATACATATTGAGTAGAATGGTCGCGATAGTGTTCTTGGAACATTGATGAATATCAAAGGTAAAATAAAAAATACAGATAAAGCTCGATTCGATTTAATTGACATAAAGATAAGAAATGAGATCCATCTAATTGGACAAGGGAACATACAGATAAAGCCACGTGCCTATTATACACTATCTGTTGAAGAAAGAAGGGATTTTTTTTGCATTTTTAAACTCGATCAAATTTTCGAAAGGTTATGCGGGTAACATATCAAGGAATGTGAGCAAGAAGGATGGCAATATATCTGTATTGAAAAGTCATGATAATCATGTTATGTTACAAGTACTTATTCCCACTGGAATACGTAGATACTTACCTAAGGCTGTTTGCATTACATTGATTGAGTTATAAAATTTCTTTTAGCAATTATGCACAAAAACTTTGAATGCCAAGGACTTAGAGAAATTAGAAGAAGTAATTTTCCTTATACTTTATAAGCTCCAAAGAATTTTATTACCAACATTTTTTGATGTTATGGTCCTTTTGGATTTGCACTTATGACGGGAGGCTATACTTACCAGACCAGTGAACTCGTGTTCGATGTTTCCATTTGACTAGTACGTCATAAATATTTGTTAAAAGTTTATATTTTAGTAATTAATAATTAATATTTTTTTATCAAGCTGAATGTGGTCTTTACACGGTATTTTTATAATGTTCCTAGAAATATAGGATCACTAATGCTGAATGTCAAGAATATAGCTTGAATAGAAGGATCTATAATGGATATGTACATTGTTAATGAGACCTTAAGATTTTGTTCAATTTACCTTCGTGAGGTCAAAACCAAATTTAATTGAGAAGAAAGGAATGACGATGCATACCGAGAAACATGTAGTGCCGAACTTACAATGTTTTCAAGTCCTTATCCCTCTCGGTGGTGGACTATTTTCTCTGTTACCACAAGCGATCATTGACAAGATCCATTGGTAAATATTGCACAATTGCGAAGAGAAACATTTTTGTTTTGAGTATGTATCATTTTACCATATCATTAAATGACATATAAATACCTTATTTCATAAATGTTAAATTAAAATTTTTATTTTGCACGTGTAGTGGACATATCAAAGGCACGAATTCCAATTATAGATTCAATTTCCAAAAAATTTATATTAGAGGCAAGAATGCGAATTTCGCTAGTGGTTTGCCAATCGCATATGTTGATATTTTCTTATATCATGCTGGGTAATTGTTTGGTTGAAGAAAATTGATAACTATCAATAATATTAAAACTTTCTTTATTATAAATGAAACATTTACGTCATCAAGGATCACTTGAAGCTATAATGAACTGTATTCATTAGCTTGCATCCAAATCTTCATGTGAGCCAATATCCTGGTTGTATTGTTAATGTGACTTAATTTCACACCAAGGAATGTGATGATCGTCCAAAAACTCTAAACAATGGAGTGGTTGTACCAGGAGGTCATGATGACGAAGTGATTGATTTTTATGGATAATTGTGTACGATTATGCAAATGAAGTACCTAAACTAGTACACACTCTTTATTCGATGAAAATCCAAAGAAGAAGAGAATACAATGGGACTATCACCTAACTTATATTAACGTTAGTTGTACATGGTATGACCCCTTTATTTTAGAAACCCAATCCTCTCATGTATTCTATTTAGATTATTACAAATTGGGATCGAATTAAAAAGTACTACCTATAGTGCAACATAGACATATTTGGTATGTCATAGAGGAAATTGTTATGGGAGATATCATGGATGATTTAATCAATGATGCATATTAAGAGGATGAATATTCTAATATTCAAATGGTTGTCCACGAGGGAGTTCTGGACCTAGGATAAATTTCTTGGTCACGACTAGACATAATTGAAAGAGCTAAGTTACAAGGACGTCATTATAATTATGACAATGGTGATGGTGGTGGTGATGGCGATGAGAATGAGAAGGATGAAGATGACACATTATCAAAGTAATGTCGTGACGACAAACATTATCATAATGATGATGAGAGCAATTGAAGGAAGATAGCATATGTTATTTTTTTCTTTGTTCTTTGTTTATTTGTTATTATATTTTACCAGAAGTAAAATATGCCATATGGAACCTTCATGATATACCGTGTGACCTCTCTAAAGGCAGATATAGAGGTCGTCCTCAATGTTAAAATGTGCTCAACTCAAGTATGCCCGTGTTCAGCCTGCTACTCCACCTCTTATCCTGACAGATGTCTCATGATGTTAATCAACTGCTTGCTGACTCAGTTAATACCATTTCACTACCTGCCTTTACACCTAAGAGAAGCTCGTTAGTCACGCTGATAACACTTGTGCACGTGATGAATTTAAGAACTTATCCACTCCGTTTATGTTGTAACAAACCCACCTTATCTATCACACCATGTGAACAAGGTATAAATTATTGACCTATAAAGCCACTCCACTTGTCCCTTAATATCATCCAATAACTAACTATAAATGGCATAAGATCCCATGAGGATAGAGGACTGATATCATCATCTCTTTACAAACCCTAAAAGAGAAAAAGGGTAATCCAGATATTGTATCCATTCTGATACTTAGAAACTAATACTACAACCATCACTACACATGTGGATGTAGATGCCTCTTTTGGGCCGAACAACATAAGTCTTATCTTCTCTATTTATCTCTCACCTCCATTCTCTCTTTCCTTTTATTACCTTGTCAATTATTTGTTATTATTCATACTGCTAAATTCCCAGACAAGACATAAAATCCCTTAACTAATTTTAGATGATAATAAATTGGCGTTGTCTATGGGAAAGCGACTAGTAATTGTTGTTTCCTAATTTTTCACAAATTCTCTTTTCCCTTTTTCACAATCCATGAGTTTTTGGGAATGGAATAAAACCCATAAAACAGTCGTATGGTGGAAGCTCAACCGCCCGCCATGCCAGTGGGGATGTGTGATATACATGGAATTTTGATAAAGGGCCAAGAAGCTATGGAAGATGGCGTCAAGCATCTCGCACATACACTCCAAGCTAGGCAGAACATGCCCATAATGAATCCTTCCACTTCGATTATATGGGGAGCATCGAAAGGAAGAGGAGATATGTTGGTTCTTTCCCTCTACAAAGATAGAAGGCCTGCATTCAGGATGCACGTAATCCCTGGAGAACCCAAGGAGACTGGACTCGGGGTCACATGGTAGCAGGAGTTTATCTAGACACTTTGGATCACGAGAAGATAAATCCTATCACCCTGGGGTCATTTCCCCACTCAGGTCAACCGAATACGCTAATGAGCAATCCTTTTCTAAGGAAAGACCTGACATGATGGAGAGGCTAAGAAGATGATCTTCTTTTGGTAGTTTAGTCCCATATCACACAAGGGGTCGACAATTGATAGCTCCCATAGAAAACAATGCTCGCTCGAAAAATTAGCTCAATCTGTCTTGAGGGGATCCCAATGCCCGACCAAATCCAAAACGAGCATGAGAAGATCGACCTATAGCGAGCAGATTTCCTAGGAAGAGATCTCATCCAAAATTTGAGGTCGAACAGTTAAATCTGTCGCAGTGAAGGCCGAGCAGGAAAATCAACCCTAGAAGGGATCCATTCAATGATTGGAGGACCATTAGGGGGAGATGGTTAGATTCAAGAACCCCTTATAGAGAGATTTTGTAAAGGGATACCCCTTTGTCCTAGCAATAGTTCGTTATCCATTGTTAACAAAATTCAAAGCATCGATCATTACACTGAGATATGATGGAAAATCGATCTCATTTTGCACATAAAGTAATATCGAGTCACTATTGATATCTACTCTATCCTAGATGAAATGAGCTGCTAAGCATTTTTTAGTACGATCACTCATTCAACTTATATCTAGTATAACAGCTTTGTATGAGGGAAGAGCTACAATTTTCAATAATTGGCTGACCTCTTTGTTAGCCATTTTTTCTTCGAGGCCAATCTGGCACAAGAGTTACCCATTTACAAAACGTGCAGTAGAAGGCCGACAAAACCACTAGTTATTTCATTACTCGTTTCAATAAAAAGAAACTTGAGGTAGTAGATTATAACAAGCAAACTTCCATAATCGCACTGATGAGCCGACAATATCCAGGAAAGTTATTTTGGGTGTTAGCTAAGGAGCCAACCAAAACCATGATGGAACTCTTGGCCAAAGCAAGTAATATCATGAATGTCGGGGAGGACATAGAGGCCAAGGAATCAGGTCATCCAAAGGATACCTCCAGTAAGGGTAGCGAAAAGAAGGATCAGAAAGATAAGAAAGTCGAGAAGCCAAAAGGTAGGACAACTACACCCCCTTGACCATTGGCATAAACTATATCCTCGAGAACATCAGAGTAAGCAAGGACCTTAGGTGGCCTGAGAAAGTTCAAGGAACCCGCAAACCAGATTGATAAGATCAAATACTGGGAATTTCATAAGGACCATGGCCACAATATTGACAACTGCATTCCTATTAAAAATGATATTGAAAGCCTAATTAGGAAGGGTATATTATCATTGTACGTGGATAGAGATGACCGATCATATCTGAACGGGCATAAAGGTAGAAAATGATCAGAATCCTCTTGTCAAAAGGCAGATGAGAACAACAGGGGACGAGATAAAGATTCAGAAGATGACCCGAATCTCCCAAATAAGCTAAAGGAACCAGTCCATGGGGTCAAGATAATCTCCTTCGGATGCCATTTTATCATTAGTGGAGCTACCGGAGGAGGAGATGAACTAGCTGAGAGGAAAGCTGATTTAAATGAGGCAAAAGTTTGTGCTCATATCAAGAAAATCAACTTGATAGGAAATGTGGACGCTCACCCAATAAAGGTAAACATATATCATCTTATTGTTGGATTTTCTAAAGATTAGTTTTCTAGAGTATTGTACCCTCTTGAAAAACCTCTAGCCGTTACCATGATGGTCCATAAAAGTAAAGTGGTTAGAATCCTTATCGATAATGGTAGCTTTGTAGATGTTATGTTCTACAGTTATTTCTAAAAACTGAAGCACCGAGACAATAAACTAACACCATATCATCGCCCCTTGATCGATTTCTCAGGTAAAAAAGTGTACCCCTTGGAAACTATCGAGTTAAAGGTCATAATAGGTGCTTAGCCAACGTGTCGAACAAAAATTGTACTTTTCTTTGTCCTAGATAGAAATATTCTTTCAACATACAAAGACATCTTGGGTAGAGTGGGATTAAGGAAATTCGAGGCAGTGCCCTCTATGGTTCAACGGTGCTTGAAGTTCCCAACCCACTATGAAGTAGGTTTAGTCAAACGAAACTAGATAGGGGCTCGCGAGTGCTATTACATTTTAGCTGACCAAGAAGAACATAAAAATCTAACTACGACTTACTAGATTAAGATGATAAATCCAACGATGATGAGAAGTTGGTTAAGGGATAGTTAGTCGAAGAAATCGAAACTGTCATACTCGACAAGTAGCACCCCGAGAAATATTTCCAGATCGAGTCATCCTTAGACCTAAAGCTAAAGAAAAATTTGATCGATTTCCTTAGGCAACGTGAGACCGTGTTTGCCTGGAGACATGTCAGGAATTGACTCGAAATTCATATGTCAGAATTAAATATAGTGAAAGGTGGAAAATCGATCAAATATAAAAGGTGAGTCTTTGATGCTGAGAAGAACATGGTGGTCCAGGAAGATATTCAGAGGCTGTAGAAGGCTAACTTCATAGTGGATGTCAAATACCCTGAATGGATCTTCAATGTGGTAGTGGTGTGCAAGAAGAACAACAAGTGGTGGATGTGTGTGGATTTCACTGACTTGAATAAGGTTTGTCCCAAGGATAACTATCCAGTTGATGCTACTTTTAGTTATGAACTGCTCATTTTCATGAATGCTTTTTTTGGATACAATCAGATCAGAATGAAGTCAGTAGACAGAGAGAAAAATTCCTTTAGTACCAGCAGAGGCATTTACTACTATAATGTCGTGCCCTTCGATCTAAAGAATACCGTAGAAACTTACTAGAGGCTAGTTAACAAGGTGTTTAAAGATGGGATTGGGAAGAACATGGAAGTTTATCTTTATAACATGCTCTCCAAGAGCAAAACAACGGGCGACCATGTGAAGGACTTAAAAAAACATTTGACCAGTTAGAGAAGCATTAAATGAACTTTAATCCAACCAAATCCATGTTAGAAGTAAAAAAGGAATGTTCTTGGTCTTTATTATCAATCAGAGATGGATCGAGGATTATCCTAAAAAGATCCAGGCCTTGATTAACATGCAGTACCCGATAATAAAAAGGAGGTGCAAAGACTGACATGATGTGTGGTTTCGCTCAATAGGTTAATCTCTAGAGCCACTCATAAAAGTCTCCCTTTTTTATAGTCTTGAGAAAAACATTTGAAAGGAACGACAAGAGTGAAAATCCATTCATGTAGTTAAAGAGATATTTGGGGTATGCCCCTCTCTTATCAAGACCAATCTTCGGAGAAAAACTCTACCTATACTTGGTCGTATTACAATCTACTGTTAGCGCGACTCTGGTGAAACAGGAAGAACTAATAAAGAGGCGTGTATATTACACCAGCAAAGCATACCGGGGAGCAGAGATTCATTATCCCAAGATGGAGAAATTAGTCCTAGCAGTAATCAAATCTTCAAGGAGAATTAAGCCTTACTTTCAATCCCACACCATTATTATATACACAGATCTACCTCTTAGGAAGGTATTTCATAATCCTGAAAAGTCAGGGTGATTAATGGCTTGGGTGGTACAACTTGGAGAATATGACATCCAGTACGAGCCTAGAACAACTATCAACGGCCAAGCCATGACAAACTTTATTGTCAAATTCACATATAAAGATAAACCTTCTGAGCTGACTCATTCGGGAGAGAGCTTAACACTCTTGGCAAAACAAACTTCTATATAAGAATGTTTAGCCATGGAGAAAATCGAGAAAAAATCTTCACAAGAGAGATCACCTGTCAAAGGGAACTAACTGACCACCCCAGGAGGGAACCCAACCGTGCCAATGTTAAATCCCAGCAAAGATGTTCCAGAATCAACAACTAGTCGAGAAACTCTCACGCATAACCACGAAAATTTATACAAATATTGTAGAATAATTTGAATAAGAAATCCCTATCTAGATTTCAATTGTGGATGTCTCATATTTCACCACGAGCAACGAAATAGGTCTTATCATCACCACGTCGTACGAGATAGATGTGTAATAAGCACTACAATTTCAGTTTAAGGCCTTTAACAACAAGGTCGACTATGAAGAACTCATTATAGGGTTTAAATTAGCCTCGTCATTAGGAGCTGAGAAGATTTTACCCACATTGACTCTTAACTCGTGGCTAACTAATTACTCAGAGGATACGAAGCTGGAGAAGAATCCCTTATCAAGTACTTAGCCAAGACGAAATGGTGGCTGACAAAATTTCCAGGGGTTAAGATGTTGATAATCACTAGAACAAAAATGCTTATGTAGACACGCTGGCACATTTAGATTTAGCTACCCATATGGAATCACGCAAAATAGTCCCAGTAGAAATACTCACACATCGAAGCACAGATGAGTAAGTGACCAACATCATGGAAGTAAACCTTGTCACATCATGGATGGACCCAATACATGCTTACATTAAGACTGACGTTCTGTCATCCAACCCTAAAAAAGAAATGAGTTTACACTATAAGGCAACCAACTATGTATTGGAAACAAGAGTCTTATACACGAGAGGATACATTGTTTCACTATTGTGATGCGTCCACCCAAAATAAGTGAATAATTTATTCAAGGAGGTACATGATGAGTGAACTCGACATGATGATCATTAATAAAGCGCGTTGATATGCAAGGCTATTACGGACCTACTATGAAAGCAGACTACGTCGACTATTCCATAAAGTGAGACAAATATTAAAAGTACGCCATGATCCATCACACTTCAGGATCCCCTATCACGCCGATCACATACCCATGGACTTTTGAGATCTGGAGGATAGATCTGGTCGTCTTTTTACTTAAGACGAGAGGGAGGTTCAAGTACTTGGTGGTTGCATTAGATTATTTCACCAAGTGGGTAGAATCATAGCACCTAGTAGAGATGCATATAAAAGAGTCTTCCAGTTCATCTAGAAGAACATTATTTGTCATTACGGTATGCCATATGCTTTCATTATTGACCACGACACCCAGTTCGACAACCAAGACTTTGAGGGCTACTACGTTCTCTCAAAGATTAAGAAAGTACATTCTACCATAGGGAATCCCTAGTGTAATGGCCAAATTGAGGTTACCAATAAAACCTTGTTGGATGGAATCAAGAAAAGGTTGGATGTCACGAAGGGAAATCGGATCAACGAATTATAGAGTGTCCTATGAGCTTAGTGGACCACACCCAAAACTGCCACGAGCAAAACTCCTTACATGCTAGCCTTTGACACAGAGGCAGTTGTCCCAACAAAAATTGACCTTACCAACCATCGTGTACTCAATTTCAAAGTGAGACGGTTGGACATTGACCTCGTAGAGGAAGTAAGGGAAAATGCAGCATTAAGGGTGGTTGCCTACCAACAAAGGATAACCCGAGTTTACAATCGCAATGTGAGGTCGAGCAACTTAAAGGAAGGTGATTATTTATTAAAAAAAGGACATCCAGATGGGGAAAAAATTGGAACCCAACTGGCACGATCCTTACCGTATCCCTAGTGTTGTTAGACCAGGAACCTATCACATTGAGACTCTAAAAGGCGAGCAGTTCAAGAATTTATGGAATTTTAAATATTAATGTAATGACAGGAGTTATCCTTTTATCGTTATTCCTCATGTATTTCCTATCTTCTATGAATGAAATTTTCAGTTCTCCCATCATTCTTGTCATTTTTATTTTTACGGGCATAAGATGCGTAAACATCAATATTCACCACCCAACACTAAACTTCTTGTACGATCTTGTCGTAAGACAAATTGCAAATAACAAGTACTAACTCGAACCTCATGTATGGCTTCGTTGAGCAAACAAGCCAAGAATAAGAGGTTGAATTTCCTGTATGACTTCGTTGAAGTAACAAGTCATGAACAAGAAGCCTTGTATCTTCATGTACAATCTTGTCCTATGACAAATTGCGAATAAGAAGTGCTCCCACCAAAGTAAAGGGTTTTCCTACATTATGACAAAATTCCGACCATAAACCAACGCAGGGATAATTACATTTGAACTTTGAATATAGCCAAGATAATCAGTGTTGACACATAATCTGCATCTGCGAAATTAGTAAGTTAGCCAAAACATTAGGAGAACCGAGGTCAAAATAACTTAGGTTCGTCCATAAATAGATTACAAAGGCAAATCAAGTTGACAACCGCTCATACGATCAAAGCATCAGGGTATAATAGCTGGAAAAATGACAGGATATATATATATATATCTGTGTGTGTGTGTGTGTGTGTGTGTGTGTGTGTGTGTGTGAAAGTAAAAAAATGATTATGCCATTAATAATCATGCCATTACACAGAGAAGCGCATACAAAATGAACAAAAAATTCATGTTTACCTCACAAATCAAAACAACCAAACAATAAAGAAAGCTTCACGAAAGGATTAGTTTGCAATAGTGTTCTCATTATTGCTAGGGAGGTAAATTCATCATGATCACACTGCCATTTTCTAACCACTTCAGCAATGTCTGGATAATGGGTTATCACTCTATTATTTAGCTTCTTATACCCATCTATAAATAAGCCCACACTGTGGACATTGTAGTTGGTTGAGGATTTGTACTTGGACACACCTGCTTCTTCAACGGTAGCCAGAGCCTCTTTGACCTTTTTAAGATCTTAAGACAACATTTGCCTGGTTCAATGCAAACAAGTCTTCCTTAGTTTTATTCAAATCATCCTCCATTCTCTTTAACTTAGCATCATCAGTGGTCGCCTTAATACGAAGCTTGACATTCTCTTCATCAGTCAAGCTAAGAGCCACCATTTTGGCCATCAGTTGCTCGTCGTGCACCTGCAGTTCTTCACTTTTCTTCTTAAGGTCCTCCAAAATATGCTCTATCTCTTCCTTTAAATTCTTGTGCTCGTCTGTCACATGCTTGTAAGCATAGTAATTCCTCACGATCTTCACTCTTAGTATGGTGGATGCTGCAGCTGTCTCTCAACAAATATAACTAGGTCAAGTATTGAACAACTAAATAGTATAAAATAAAAGAGTAGTAGAAAAAAAACTTATCACAGTAAGTCTATGCTGAATTAACTTCCACATCGAGTCAGGTCATACCCTCTCAAAAACTCAAAGTCCTTACTATAGCCTTAATATCCCATGAGATCGGTGGCATTGCTAGCCTGATGAAAAATATATTCAGGATTATCCCTTAACTCATCTAAAGAAATCCTATGCACAGGGTTGAACTTAAATTCTTTTACCTCTCTATAATGAGGAACAGATACCTGACTACGTACCAGCCTACGTAAAGGTCTGGATTCTGTTGTCCTTGGCACCTGCAGGATGTTTTGACTGACAGGGGGCACAAGAGGAATTTTATCACCCACACCAGGAACCTGGGAATACATGGGGGTTTTCCCTTTGGACTTTTCTAAGGCAACGATAACGTCATTAGTTTTCTTCTGAGCATTATGCTCGACTTGGTTCTTTTCATCTTCAGCCTTTTTCTTCTCAGCCTCGACCCTCTTTTTCTCGACATCTAAAATATTTTTATTTTCCTTTATATTTTTTTGACAAGCATGCTCCATAACTTTCCTGTCAATTTGCCTAGGAGCCATTCCTAAAGTAGACTCATAAGGGGGCTCAAATTTGACTGGAGATAGAGTTGGATGAGCAAAGCTATTAGCGATCTGAGAAAAAGTAGTTAAGGACAGACCAAAAATGGAAGGCATTGATACCTGTCTCGACTTCGACCTCAACCTTTGAGTCAGTTATCATTCCTAGGTTAGTCTAAAATAGTAATCACTCTTCCAGGGGAACAACAAATTCCATTGGGGGAACTCCACATGGAAGAGTGTGGTACCCAACAGGGATGAACTTCTTGATAGAGAATAAGTCTTCAAATTTGGGGGGCCTCTTCACATAATATGGTTGTATTAAATCCCTAATAACAACAAGTAATTATGGGGAATTGTTCACTGAAACGAATAAGGGAATAGCATCACAATATAATATGTACATATAAGATAAGTTATGACTTAAAATTTTACGTATTCTGTTTAGACAATTCCATTTGGAGGAATCGTACACCATCTATTATGTTTCTGACTCCTAAACTCCTATTCACCTTATGGCGAACACATAGTCCTTCCAGCTATGTTTACGGGTTTGAATAACCTTTATCATCCTTAGGTGGGACTTCCTGGGAGATAAATAGTAATAACGGGGTAGTTTAGCATTGTCCTTTAGCCCATGGACATACCTAAAAATGTTTCCTGCAAGATTAAATCTAGTCATGGTTTTTCGAACATTATTGCTACCAGAATAGTCTTATAGGCATTTGGAGGAAGCTGGGTCAATTTGACACCATATCCATTAAGGATAGACCTGATAACGGGGTGGAAATCCAGTCGGAGTCCAACTTGGAGGGCCCAAAGAGGAAGACATATATCATCCGAGTTTGAATAATCATATACTCTGTCTTCGCTGATTGGGATCCTAGTCAGGATACTAATAGGATGCTAAATTTCTCCCTAAAGTGATTTAGCTCATCCTCAATAATCTCGCTAGATTATCATTTCACGTCAGTGTACAAGGGTCATGGAATTCAAAGAATCTGCAGTTTCATAATCCTTGTCATGTGTCCTTTCACTAAGAGGCTCATCTACAGGGGAAACGAAGGGGAATGGCCCCACACTTTAAGGCTAACATCATCAGCCCTGTCAGACCTAAACTCCTCAAAGAAGGACTCCAAATTTATAAAAGATATTGACTCTCTATTTTCCAAATCCACAGCTACTTAGGGCGGCACTAAACTACTTACACCTTTATTGTCAAAATTGGGATTAAGAGAGGGAGGTTCTATGGGTAACATAGCTAAATTGCTAGAATATGTTGCTTGTGTTATTTATTTAGGATGCCCCAGGCAGATGTCGTGGAAACCTCATGGCATTGATACCTGGACAAGTGAGTTCCAACTCAGCTAATATTTCAAATAAACTTTAGACATGATGAGGGTATCTCATCAAGACAACAAACAAGCCTTTTGGTAGATAAAGATGGATTTCTGGGATAAAGAGGCAAAAATGAAAAGAAAACCTAAAAATGTATAATTTCTAGGACAACAAACTCAATGGCCATCTAAAAGTTAATATCTCCAACCAAATTTAGCAAACTAAACCCAATAAAAAAGTTAATTGACACAAAGCGTAGAAACCCCAAAAATGATGGAATAAAACCCTAAAAATCTTTAGGTAGAAAGGGGACATGTACTTGCTAAATTAAAAAGGGAAGTTGAAGTGAAATCTGGGGACTGCATGCGAAAAACGGAGAAGATAATGGATTCTCAAGTAATGGAGGATCGAAGCTTATCTATGCAACTAAATTTTCTCTCTCTGAATGTGACACTTGGGGAGTTTTAATGGTTATGATAAAAAAATGGAGGTACAAAACCCTTTAAATACTTTGGGTTTGGTGGTAAAGAGTCACATCATCAAGTGACATAGGCACTGAAATTCCAACTAGCGGTACACACCCTCTACACCCACGCGCGTGTGTATTCATTGCCCAGGCATCGTTTCCCATTGTCTAACATGTGTCCTCCTTACAAACCAAAGCATTAAGTCTATGTGCTCGTCTCGGCTTGAGCAGAAAGTGAGATGATCAAATCTTGCTCCATCGACCAAAATTAACACTTCATCCATCCATTCTATGTAATAACCGCTCAGAAACAACACCAGTCCAGAAGAAGCTACTACAAAGTCCACTTATGCATGACGTCTTGTGGGATTTTGTTATACCATAAGTGAAATACCCTCATTGGAACCTTCATCATATGCCAATTACCTATTTAAAGGCAAAGACAAAGGTCGTGTAATACTGTGCCCAATATTTTATTATTTTTCGCACGTAAGTTGAAGTAATGTGTAGGCCCTTGGGAACTAGATCATTATAATTGGTTTTTTGTCTGTAATTGACCGTTCTAGGAGTCTTGATGGTATTTGTGGAATTTTTGGGGTGAATTTTGGAGAAATTAGGAAATAATGGTTCGAACGACCTTAAGCTCGTTCAAACGAGTGGCCATTCTCGTTCTAACGAGGAAGGCTGGTTCAAATAAAAGTCCATGTTCATTTGACATGAAGATCGAACGAGGATCGAACAGGGTACCACTGTCTAAATTCGTTAAAAGTTCATTCGAATGAAGCCCCTCGCTCGTTCGAAGGAGTCCCTATTTTCATTAGAATGAGGTTGCCCAAAAATTTTAAAATCGGGTGCCTTTATGTACTGTCAATTTTGGGCTATTAGATCGATACTGTCTCGAATTTCGGTGAACCCAAATTGGACAAAAATGGAATTTTGAGGTTTGGGGGTATTTTTATAAGGGTTTATTTGGTGTTATATGGTTTAAGTGTGGGTAAAGAGGAGAGAGATAGGTAGGTCTTACCCCCACTATTATTAGATTTCTTCGCTCTCTCTCTCTCTCTCTCTCTCTCTCTTTAACTCTTACTACAACAAACCGCCATGCCACCTCTCTCTCTCTCTCTTTAACTCTTACTACAACAAACCACCATTCTACCACCATATCTCCACCTTATGCCCCCCATATTCTTCTATTATTCCACCATATTTGAACCTTATACACCCATTTCCACCATTATTGGTTAAAGCTATGAATTTTGGAGGTGTTGTTGGGGGGGTTTGGAGAAGATGAAGGTGGGAGATTTTTGGAGTTTAAAGGTTTTTTTTTTCTTATAGATTTTATGGAGGCAAGATTTGTGGAGCTAAGCAAGCTCCTTAAGGCCAGCTTAGGAGGTGGGAGGTTGCCATCACCTTCTTCTTCATTCAACCATTTTTTGGAGCTCCATTTGAGGTGAAACAAATTTACTCTTAGTTTCAGACTCTATTGTACACATTAGTAATCGTGTAGCTATAATTGTAAGAGTAGTTTGCATTATGATATAAGAATGATTCTTATGATTTGTAAAAAATGGGTTTACAAAGGGTTTTGAATGATTTTGTGAAAAATTATATATTTCAAGAAAACTAGGTATTAAACATTTTTTTGAAATAAAAATGTTGGAGGAATGCTCATTTTGAGTGAAAATATTTTATGGATAAATGTTTTAAAGTTTTCTTGTGAAAAATTTGTGATTTTATATAAATGGACACTTTATTCAAGATTTGAAGAAATAAAAATGTCTTTTGCCTTGAAAAGTATGTTTGTGCAAACATAATGAAATTTATAGAATAAATTACATTTTAGACCTATTTGATAGGAGTTTTTTGGCTTAAAATACATTTTCTCATGCATATAAACTTGTAGTACTTTAAGGTTGAACATATAAACAAGTTTAATGAGTTTTTTTTTGGGTTTAGGCATGAAATAAAGAAATTGGAAATTTTAGTCCTTAAAGTATGCGAAAAGGGTGTTGAAAAGGCGATAAGTATATGGTTTTAAGACTACATGAATTAATAAAGAAAATGATATTCTTCATATAAAGTAGTTTTAGATGTTCAATGAATTTTTGGAAAAGAAAGTAATGGAATAAAGATGTTTCCAACTTCAGAATATTGATACTCCCTAAAAAATATTAAAAAGAGTTAATGTGTTAAAAACACTTAAGAAGTTAGTGTGCGTAACTTAATGTCATTTTTAGGAAATAACACTTGTGAAAATGGAGGAAAAGACAAGTTTGGAAACAAATGGGTAAAATGATAATTTTACGTAAATTAAAATATTTGTATAAAATAAAAATATGGGAAAATGTGTTATATAAAATGCTCGTAAATGAATGTGATTCTAGGATAAAATAAATGTTAGTATAAAAAAGACAAGAAATGATGATTTTAAAGTGTAACACAAATTGGGGTTAAACCTTGAGTTTTGGCTTCGGTTAGGAAAAGGTTAAAGTGGAATAATGTGGACATTTATAAAATGTGAAAACACATTAATAAAAACTCGGATGACACCGGAATAATTAGGGAGGGCCTGAAGCCATGGATTAAAAGATCCAAAATCACTAGTCAGAGTATTTAGTAGAATATCTGACGGTGTGGAGCCCGTTAAAGCATGTTGATATTGGAATACTCTGAGAAAAAGATAATAAAAATAAAACATGTCAAGAAATAGGTTGTGTCGTGAATAAATGAAGATACGACTTAACTCGAATGAATTAATAAATGTTCCGATAAAGGATAAAATAGACAAGTAATGTGAAATTTGATTGATGTCCATAAGGTAATGGTAAAGTGAAATAATTAAAATGAGTAGATAAGTAGTATAAACATGCTTAACCCATAATTAACACAAGGGTGTGTGTATAAAAGATTTTTAAAGGAAAAGTAAGTATTTTCTAGCATGGTTCTTGCGTATGTTGATGGGTGATTTTCAGTGAAACTACTAACTCAAATTGGTATGAATAAAATAGCAAATTTCAAGAAAATAAATTATTTTTCTTAAACAAGGTGTATTTATTTTAAGTGTTTAACCGAGTGTGTTGAATCAGGAAATAAATGTCAAGTCAAGAAAAAGGGATCTCTTTTACAAGATTAAGGTAAATTAATAGGTCTAAACAACATTTTTGGAATAAAAAAAGGTTTCATGCATATAAGTACATATATGTATGTGTGTATATATATATATGGTAGTTGCATGTTCACGTAGATATAATGTGTTAGAGTCTCCTTTTTGTTGCTCGATTCTATACTACATTATTGTATATTTTCCACTAGGCATACGACTCATTCTCTCGTCTTTGTTACAAGTGGTTGGGTGCGGTTCCGTAATTTGAGGGCGCTATACAGGTAAGTATTCATTTTATTTTACGTTAGTATCTTTATATGCTTGGATTCCGGGGACGCTTCCTACGGGTTGCTCGCATAGCTTGATTTAAATGGGAATCACATGCTAAAAAAGTGAAATGATAATTAAATAAAACTGTACTAGCAATATTAGGTAGGTTGTTTCATTGCACTTCACACCTAACACTCGAGTCAGACCGAGTTGACCACGGGTGACCCATAAATCCAGGCAGACCATTATAGGCTGTACTCGGTGTTAAAATGTGCTCGGCTCAACTATGCTTATGTTCAGCCTGCTACTCCACCTCTTGTCCCGAAAAGTATCTCATAGTGACTCAACTATGCTTGCTGACTCAGTTAATACCATTTCAGTACCTTCCTATACACGTTAGAGAAGTTTGTTAGTCATGATGATGACACTTGTGCACGTGATGAACTTAAGCACTTGCCCACTCTGTTTGTGGTGTAAAAAACTCATCCTTATCTGTCCCACCATGGGTAAAAGGTTTAATTGCCTGACCTATAAAGGCACTCCACATGTCCTTTAATATTCTATAGTAACTAACTATAAATGGGGTAGGATCCCATGAGGATAGGGGACTGAGATCATCATCTCTTTAGGAACCCTAAAAGAGAAAGAGGGTAATCGAGAGCTAGTATCCATTCTGATACTCAAAATCTAATAGTACAACCGTTACTGCACCTATGAATGTAGAATACTCTTTTTAGCCGAACTAGGTCAAGCTTGTTTTCTCTATTTGTTTCTCACCTCGATTCTCTCTTTCCTTTTATTACTTTGTCAATTATTTGTTATTGTTTATTACTGGTAAATTCCCAGCTAAGACATAAAATGTTTGAACCAGTTTTAGATGATACCAATATTGTTAGCTTTTATAATAGTACGATGTCCCCTTCATTATCCTTTTTCTACATATAGAATGTTGTTTGAAAGTACTTGAGTGATTTTCTTATTATAATAAAATGTTTTTGTTTACTATCGATACTATTTTTGGTGCAATATTATGTCTTTAGGTATATTATCTTATTTAATTTACATTAAATATTGTATTCTTATTTAGATAAGATTTTTTTTATTTTTCATTAATTTTAAAATAATTATTTTGTTGACTTAACCAAGGAATAATATATGCATGGCACCTAGTGGACATGGACGTGGACATGGAGTTAGAGGTGGAAGTGGAGGTATAGGAGGAAGTGGTGGGCGAGGCTCTTCAACTATTACAGAGGCATCAAGTACACATGATTCAGTCACTCATGACTCAACTACTGATGGGGAATCGATCTCCAATGCAAATCCATCTATAACATATATCTCCTCGGATGTAACTTCTACTATGTCACCTAATCCTAATGATGTATACTAATTTTTTTTTAATGAATTTCTAGAGCATTGAATTTTTATAAACTACTAGTGTCATATAAAACATTAACTGAGATTCACAAAGACATAAGAGAAAGTCATTCGAGAAACTACTGGTTGGACATTTATAATGTTGAACCTTATCTATGTATATGTTCATCCTTTAACTTTTATGACAATAAAAAGTTAAAGTTATATTGAAAGGCCGCATAATCTTGTATTTTTCTCTCTCTTTGTAATTGTATTTGTTTTGTTTTTCTATCTTAATTTACAAGTGTGTTTTTTCTTAGATTGTTTTGATTTCATGAATGAGAAGGAAAATGTTTTTCTTATGGATATTAAATCAATTTGGGGTTTGTGTTAATTGTTGTTTGGTAATTTTGTTTCAAGTGTTGGATATCGGCAGGTGTTGGTGTGGTTTGATGGGGATACTTTGGTTTCCATTAAATAGTTGTGATGGTTATTATGAGTTGCATTGGTTTTGAGATGGTGAACAATTTGGCTTGTGATGTTTGTTACTTGCATTGGGTATATCAATTAGGGCTGCTACCGGTGGTTGGTGATGGTGGAAGTTTTGTTTGGGTTATAATTGGTAGGTTGATGGTGGTTGCGAGGGGGCTATTGTGATTGGAGATGGTGGTTAATGTTTGTTGGGTTTGTACACACATAAATAATGATGAACTAGAATACAAAAATGGAGGTAAGGGAGAGAACATAGCCATATCAAATGCCCTGGCCTGTGTGAGCGTGTGTTACACTCTATTTTTCGAGTTTACCAAATTTTACATGAGTTTTGTTGTGGATGACGTGGAACGTCCTCACCCCGAATAAAAATTATGACATTTTCTTAATGGGAAAGCTCCAATATCATACCTTTCGTAGTTCAGTTTAAGGATTGGTTAATTATTCATATTATATACATGGCCATCCCGATGTCGGGGGGTTGGGGTCTCCATAGGGAGATCCCTCTTTCCTCCCCTCTCTCTTTTTCGATGTTTGTGCAGGATTGATCCTTTATTGTGGCGCTCGGCCGTCATCGATGTGGGATGATACGTAGAGATAAAGTCTCTGATCCATTTTGTAAAGGCAAAAGAAATGTCGCTGCCTCGAGATAATGACAACAAGGACAAAACTGATGCTAGCGAAACCAAGTAGTTCAAAGATCTAGGGACTAAATTACGAAATGGGCAGGTGTTAGGCACCCATCCCGCCCTTTCGGTCTCTCATGGACATGTGTTAATCTTCTCCTGTAGAACTTCATGATGTGTGTTCTTTTATGCATAGTAAAAATGGAGGGTGAAATCACTGTAATACCCCATAATTTTGAAGACTTTATTTATGAATATGGTATATAATTTTAATAATATTATTAATATATTAATAGGGATATTGATATTATAATTTATTTTGGTTTGGAATCGAATCAAACATTTAAATTCAAATTTAAATTGTTTTTGGACATTTTGAAATGGTTTAAATATGTAAAATTGACAATTTTGTATTAAAGGGCAATATAGTAATATGAGTTAGCTTAGTCTCCAAGCTAGAGTTTGAGAGAGGGGTTATATAAGGAATATTATGGGTGATTATAAGGAAAGGGAGATGAGAAAGAGAGGCCAAAAACGAAATGCAAAGAGACAAAAACGAGTGGAATGAGAAGAGCCAATTTGGAATGTTTAGATCTTCTTTTTGAGTGCATTAGAATGAGATTTGAGAAAAACACAAAACACATACCTAACTCAATTTTTCGTGTAGAATTCAAATCTGAAGTCGGATTAGCAATTCGAATAATTTTTGGATCTAATTTTTCTAGGTTTTTAAAATAGGACTATTTGGGGTTATCTTGTGCTGGGGATAGAACGTGATTTGCTTATTTTCGCGAGAGGAACGTGATGGTGCGATCATATTTTGAGGCTTAATTTATGCGGAGATTCATGCAATGATTTTGAGGTATGGGGTTTTACACAATATGCTCATTAAATCTCTCGAGAGTTATTCCTTTTGAATTCATGTGATTATTGACTCATATTTGGATTGATAAATTCATTGAAATCTGGAAAAATAATTGTTGAATTATTTTGATTCATGTGGTATCATTATATTGTTGTTGAGCACGTTGTCATGAGATTTTAATATGGCACGGAGGTTGGGCACCCTCCAAAATTCTTACTTCTCGGGCCATGGCCTCGTGACCCACTGATGTGTTGTTGAGAAATTTATTGATAAATGCTTATGAGATTAATTTGAATATTCGTACTCGTGTTGTTACGCTTTATTCATCGTTAATATATTTGTTGAGCATCTTTCCTTTCGTATTGTGTACTTTCCCATCTTTTCTTTTAGTTGGCAGATTAGCGTGGATTTGAGCGCTATGGACCAATTGGGATGATTTTAGCGTGGATTATTTTGAGAAGAATATTTTTGGAAGATTTGTATTATTTTATTGTCTTGTATAGAGCATTGGTGATTTATATTATTTCGAGAGACTTTGTTATATTGAATTTGAAGAATTGATATTAGTGGTTTCGTTATATTGTGGGATTTTTTTAGATGCTCTATACCTTGTTATATGCGGATTTGGTTAGTTTTATCGATAGTGGCTCTCCGCTCCGCTCTCCCCGGGCGGGGTGTTACAGATGGTATCAGAGCTTAGGTATACGACAACCATTGGATCTTGGGTATTGGGTCTAACATGCGGCTTAGATATGTTTTCTTTGGAGATAGAAAATTTTTGAGGACATGTTACGGATCGTGGTAAGGATGTTTAGAATTAATTTAAGAACTTTTGTGTGTGATTTTTGGGAAATAGAACGAGTAGCATTGTATTTCGAGTGTTACGTTTCGTCGAATTTCGAGGACGAAATTCCTTTTCACGGGGGGAAGTATGTAATACCCCACAATTTTGAAGACTTTATTTATGAATATGGTATATAATTTTAATAATATTATTATTATATTAATAGGGATATTGATATTATAATTTATTTTGGTTTGGAATCGAATCAAACATTTAAATTCAAATTTAAATTATTTTTGGACATTTTGAAATGGTTTAAATATGTAAAGTTGACAATTTTGTATTAAAGGGCAATATAGTAATATGAGTTAGCTTAGTCTCCAAGCTAGAGTTTGAGAGAGGGGTTATATAAGGAATATTATGGGTGATTATAAGGAAAGGGAGATGAGAAAGAGAGGCCAAAAACGAAATCCAAAGAGACAAAAACGAGTGGAATGAGAAGAGCCAATTTGGAATGTTTAGATCTTCTTTTTGAGTGCATTAGAATGAGATTTGAGAAAAACCCAAAACACATACCTAACTCAATTTTTCGTGTAGAATTCAAATCTGAAGTCGGATTAGCAATTCGAATAATTTTTGGATCTAATTTTTCTAGGTTTTTAAAATAGGACTATTTGGGGTTATCTTGTGTTGGGGATAAAACGTGATTTGCTTATTTTCGCGAGAGGAACGTGATGGTGCGATCATATTTTGAGGCTTAATTTATGCAGAGATTCATGCAATGATTTTGAGTTAAGGGGTTTTACACAATATGCTCATTAAATCTCTCGAGAGTTATTCCTTTTGAATTCATGTGATTATTGACTCATATTTGGATTGATAAATTCATTGAAATCTGGAAAAATAATTGTTGAATTATTTTGATTCATGTGGTATCATTATATTGTTGTTGAGCACGTTGTCATGAGATTTTAATATGGCACGGAGGTTGGGCACCCTCCAAAATTCCTACTTCTCGGGCTATGGCCTCGTGACCCACTGATGTGTTGTTGAGAAATTTATTGATAAATGCTTAAGAGATTAATTTGAATATTCGTACTCGTGTTGTTACGCTTTATTCATCGTTAATATATCTGTTGAGCATCTTTCCTGCCGTATTGTGTACTTTCCCATCTTTTCTTTTAGTTGGCAGATTAGCCTGGATTTGAGCGCTATGGACCAATTGGGATGATTTTAGCGTGGATTATTTTGAGAAGAATCTTTTTGGAAGATTTGTATTATTTTATTGTCTTGTATAGAGAATTGGTGATTTATATTATTTCGAGAGACTTTGTTATATTGAATTTGAAGAATTGAGATTAGTGGTTTCGTTTATACTGTGAGATTTTTTTAGATGCTCTATACCTTGTTATTTGCGAATTTGGTTAGTTTTATCGATAGTGGCTCTCCGCTCCGCTCTCCCCGGGCGGGCGGGGTGTTACAGATGGTATCAGAGCTTAGGTATACGACAACCCTTGGATCTTAGGTATTGGGTCTAACATGCGGCTTAGATATGTTTTCTTTGGAGATAGAAAATTTTTGAGGACATGTTACGGATCGTGGTAAGGATGTTTAGAATTAATTTAAGAACTTTTGTGTGTGATTTTTGGGAAATAGAACGAGTAGCATTGTATTTCGAGTGTTACGTTTCGTCGAATTTCGAGGACGAAATTCCTTTTCATGGGGGGAAGTATGTAATACCCCACAATTTTGAAGACTTTATTTATGAATATGGTATATAATTTTAATAATATTATTATTATATTAATAGGGATATTGATATTATAATTTATTTTAGTTTGGAATCGAATCAAACATTTAAATTCAAATTTAAATTGTTTTTGGACATTTTGAAATGGTTTAAATATGTAAAGTTGAAAATTTTGTATTAAAGGGCAATATAGTAATATGAGTTAGCTTAGTCTCCAAGCTAGAGTTTGAGAGAGGGGTTATATAAGGAATATTATGGGTGATTATAAGGAAAGGGAGATGAGAAAGAGAGGCCAAAAACGAAATCCAAAGAGACAAAAACGAGTGGAATGAGAAGAGCCAATTTGGAATGTTTAGATCTTCTTTTTGAGTGCATTAGAATGAGATTTGAGAAAAACCCAAAACACATACCTAACTCAATTTTTCGTGTAGAATTCAAATCTAAAGTCGAATTAGCAATTCGAATAATTTTTGGATCTGATTTTTCTAGGTTTTTAAAATAGGACTATTTGGGGTTATCTTGTGTTGGGGCTAGAACGTGATTTGCTTATTTTTGTGAGAGGAACGTGATGGTGCGATCATATTTTGAGGCTTAATTTATGCGGAGATTCATGCAATGATTTTGAGGTATGGGGTTTTACACAATATGCTCATTAAATCTCTCGAGAGTTATTCCTTTTGAATTCATGTGATTATTGACTCATATTTGGATTGATAAATTCATTGAAATCTGGAAAAATAATTGTTGAATTATTTTGATTCATGTGGTATCATTATATTGTTGTTGAGCACGTTGTCATGAGATTTTAATATGGCACGGAGGTTGGGCACCCTCCAAAATTCCTACTTCTCGGGCTATGGCCTCGTGACCCACTGATGTGTTGTTGAGAAATTTATTGATAAATGCTTATGAGATTAATTTGAATATTCGTACTCGTGTTGTTACGCTTTATTCATCGTTAATATATTTGTTGAGCATCTTTCCTGCCGTATTGTGTACTTTCCCATCTTTTCTTTTAGTTGGCAGATTAGCGTGGATTTGAGCGCTATGGACCAATTGGGATGATTTTAGCGTGGATTATTTTGAGAAGAATATTTTTGGAATTAAATACCGGGAGGCCAGTCCCATACCAAATTAAAACAGAATATACAGTTGGTTCATTCTTAGCATCACTGTCGAAAACTTTTACAACTCACCCAATACTCAATTCAGCTGGTGTTAAAAACTTTTCATATTTTAATTCAACAAAATCCATTTCCAGTTTAAGAATAACACAACACATTTTATTCTACAACACTGATAACCAATTAGATAACACAAAATAATTTGAATGAAATTGGAATAAACATTCCCAAATAATATTAATCCATTACAGTAATCCCAACAATATCAAATGTATTAAAATGACACGAATACCATTGTATTTGACCCCGTTAGAAGAAGATAAAAATGGTTCCTTTATATATTTCCACGATGGAAAATTGTAAGGTAGAAGTACAACATGCCACATGTTGTATAAGTTACTCATATTTCCAAATGGATTATATCCATTTGACACAACACCTAATCTTACATTATGAGAGTCTTTCGAAAACCAAGAGTATTATTTGTCAAAATTCTTCCAGGGTCAGCATTGGCTAGATGTCTCAAAATTTCCTCATTATCGATATGCTTCTCCTTATGCCATGTCATATTAGCAATTATATGCCTTGAGTCATAGAGTCTTTGTAGCCTTGGTTTTGATGTAGTGTCACATAATATTTTATGAGGAATATTCTTTCCTTGCTTATCATCATAACTTACGCTCACCACATACTGGACATTTATCAGCAGTTTCATTCTCCTTCCAAAATAATGCAGAATCATATTTGCACACATTAATGAACTCATAACCTAACCCCAAATTAGGTACTTTTTACTTTTCCCCATAGTATGATGCTATAATCTTAGACCCATCTAGCAAGCCATCCTTAAATAACTGGAGAAACATATCAAAGGATTTATTGCGCCAACGATTAAAAAACTAAACATGCATCACTTTATAAGGAACTCGAATGAGGAGAGTTTCTTGTAACCTAGATAAAGTTCTTCTTTGAGTTCACCAAACAATCGATCAAATATACTCGCACCCCGCCCATTATCATTTTTTTCATTTTCCATATCACAATCGAAACTATATGGGCGAGCCATATCATATTACATCCCTAGAAAGTCATCTTCTTCATCCTTATCTTCTACAATTTCTCAAGCTTGTGTACTTGTAATGTGACGAAAAATATTCACTTATTCTCTATGATTTATCCAACAAGTATAACTGTAGGACACTACACGGATCAATAAATGACTTTTAATGGTATCCAAATCATGGAAATATTCATTCTGACAATATCGACATAGGAATCATGACTGATTATTTACAAATACGTGCTTTCTCGCAATATCAATGAAAGAATCAACATTGGCTATGTATATTATAGACAACTAATACGGAAGATACATCCAAGTCTTATGCATGTTTATCATCCTGTTACATCAATAAATATTACATTATTATGCCAATTGTAAAGTTCTTAGTCTTAGTAAAATCAGGGAGTACTCCACATATTTCAACTAATTTCTTATACCTTTTTGGTTAGTTTTAAACTTCTTAAATTATTTTATTTCCTTACCCAACATTATTTGGTTTGATAATTTTTTTTCATATTTAGGTTTCAATCATAAAGTTCACTTGTTTTCTTGACAAGACAAAAGTTCAATTGGTGTTATTATTGAGCATGAGAGACTAAAGGTATTTTCATTTAGATACGGAGGACGAGTTTGACGTAAACTACTACTTTTTTTCTACAATGCAATAGTATTAACGAGTGGGTCCCACTAGAAATGCTTAAGATAACATAAGACAACATAATCAGTAAATGCTTATGCATAAAACAAAAACAAAAGCGAACTCTAGGTATTTATGATAATTTATTCAAATAACATAAAATTCCTTAAAGCATCTGAATGTAGTAGCTCCCATAAGGCCTAAAGGTTGATTTTTTCTTATATTCTTAATGGATTGTGATTCTCAATTCAAATTTTGATCTAGGTATTGAACCTTCTACTCATTGACATTTTTGGTATTGTCTGTGTTGGGTAAGTTTATTTACTTTTGGGATCAATGTTGGATGTTTTTATTTTTTAATTCCCCTTTTATTTGCTCAAGGAAATAATTGATTATTTATTACCAATCATTTAACATGTACATTTTTTTACTTTCGTCATTTATATTTAAACTTTATCAAGCTCCAACCCAATAATTACTCAATATTATCATCTCATAAGTCTTGGCTTTAAGGTAATTTATAAGCAATTTGAGTATCAACCCTGATAAAAGTTGTTTTAAGGAAATTTATTAGTTTTTTTCTGCTAATATAGTTTATCTTATGATTAATTCTCGGAATGCATGCAAAAAATGCAGAGGAAACAAATATTACGGTACAATTTTTGTACTTTTTAGAACATTTTTTTCTTTCCTCGTCTTTCCAAATGTTCTGAGGTATAAACATGGCATGCAAACTATTTCTTTAGAAGCAATAAGCAAGTTCAATATTTAATATCTTATTAGTGTGGTATTAATGCATAATTAGGAATCCATAGCGTTGGATGGTGGCACAAATATATGTGGAACTCAAAAAATATTAAGAAGAAATGGATTAAAAAATGTTTTGATTTCAACCTCGCCAATGCCCTCTACTCCACCAATCATTTCAATACCATCAATACCCTAAACCCAAATAATTTACTGACATAGACTGAAGTGGGCATATAAACAATATACCGAATGAATATAATCTCCAACCTAAAATATTAACCTAAAAGGGAAATAAAATACAAACTATAAAATTAAATAATACATTTTCCACGATATTGCAAATAAGGCCCATGATCTCCTCTATTCTCATCAAAAAATTAAAAGGGTTAAAAAAACAAACAACTACAACATAACAATAGACCAAACATTGTTATAAGGATGACCTGCAAGTATTTTAGAATCACTTGTCATGCTCTACAGAGAGTAATTAACGTGACATTTGATCTTATATTAAAATGGTGCCAAATATTGCTATGGCAGAGCAAAATTCCTAAATAAATAAAGGCTCAAATTATTCTGAGTGAAAAAAGTCTAATGCGAAGAGAAATTAGAAGTTTCACGAAGCTCATATCATCTAAATAATAGATACTACTTGTGCCAGATAATCAATAAATGAGAATAAGAGATACCATCTTTTCTTGAGCCGCTAAAAGAGAAAAGAGAACCATAATGAAAATGATAGAGACCTGCAATCAATATTTAATTTAAAACCCAAAAACAACAAAAAAAAATTATATCACAAAAGCAGTATTAAACCTAGGGTAGAAAACTTGATCATAATGACCCATAATATATCACAAAAGCAAAATTAAACCTAGTTTGAGAGATGGATGAAATAAATTCTAAAATTTGAAATATTAGGAGCCATCCTAATATACACAACAGTGATGCTCAAATACAAAGAGATAATGTTCTAATCCTTAAATTTGTTTGTAATCTAGTGTGATTAAAGTACTTAAAACTAAACATGGTTATTTAGTTTCTTTTCTAAAATAAAACATGTAAAATGATTTTAAGTACCCAAGCCCTTAAAAAACATGAATGGGAAAAAAACTTGAAAAGACGATAGGCCCTTTTTCTCAATCAATGCTCTGATACCACTTGTTGGAACACGAGGCCTCCAATTTTAATTTCTTACTACAAAACGTAATTTTCAATTTCCTTTTAAATAGATGCGGAAACGGAGATTGTTCAATTAAACAAATTAACAAATTTTAATTTCTTTTCAAATTAAAATCAAAGTAAAAACAAATTTTAATTTTCTCAAAATTAAAATTATACTAAAAATCAAATTTGTGAATTTTTACTTTAAGCCCCCAAAACAATTTAACCCAAGTCCTAGAAATTTGCCTAAGTCATATTTTCAATATTATCAAATTAGGCCATACCAATTTTAATAAATTAAACAACGACTTGAATGAAATTAATATATATCCAAATTTAATTTAGCACCAATTTAAGTAACTAGTGATTAAACCAAATTTTATCTTTTTACCTAAGCATGCGTTCTAGGTGAATTTTGTGAAAGATAAAATAAACAATAAATCACTACGCCGCGATGTACGAGGAAAAACCCACAACGGGAAAAAGCCTCGGACAGCCCTATCCTTAAGTCCATTAAGTATGGTATTTTACAAGTACATGCAAAAAGACTTACAACACTCGACTCGACTCCTTTCAAGCCATGATGCTCCTTCTTGTACCAACCTCCAGTTAGTTGACAATTTCGGGCCCCACCGGAATCTTGGAATCCACCAATGAGGAACTAGGAAGCAACCATCAACCACACATAGTGCCTTTCACCATGTGAGAATGCCGCAGCCAAAACAAACTTCTTCTTCTTTGAGGGATTTAGAAGTAAACCCAAACACTCTTCTAATGGTAGAGATAGAAACCGGTGCCAAAATTCCAAGCAATGTATATATATATAGGAACTTGGATAAACTAAACAAATGGGTGTAACACAAGTGTTTTAAAAAAAATTCTTGAAAACTAAACACTCAAACATGAACTTTTTCTTTGTAAATTGAAGCTCTCTAAAAGTCTCTCTAGGAGATGAAAAGTTATGAAAAATTTGGTTCTAAAAGTTGGTTCCCGTACCTTATCAAATATGGCAAAAGATAGTGGGGAAAAATAGTGGTAAAAGTGGGAAAACTGTCAAAAACTGCCCAAAAACATTTCCCACCAAAACTCGTTCGAACGACTTTTAGTTCGAACGGATTTACTAACGAGGTTCCAGAATGAAAAATAGGAAAATAGTCAGAAATCTCATTCGAATGACCTGGAAAACTCGTTCGAACGAGATTCTAGTGTGGATCGAACGACTTCTTAGAAAAAAGAGATATTAAGTTTTAAGCCCAAAACTTTTATGAAAAGTTCTAAAAAATATTTTCTGAGTAAAACAAAGTCGATGAAACAATTTATAAAAAGTTTATAAACTACACCCAAATAATTATTGTTCCAAGCTCCTATATATATATATATATATATATATATATATATATATATATATATATATATATATATATATATATATATAAAATGCATTCATACCTTAAGAGTAATGGAACCATGTTGATGATGTAGAAACGAGGCACAATACACACAGCATTTGATAAAGATTTAATATATTGGCCGCTACGTCTTCAACTACCCCGTCATATTCTTGAATGGATACAATTAAAAACTATCCTATAACGTAAACATTTTTGTCCTGAATCGAGCTAAAACTATATTAAGACTCAATCGGAGAATTGTGTCCTTACAAATCTCCCCCTTTGGCAATTTCGGGACAAAAACCAACAAAAAATCCTAAAGGGTCATCAAGCTCTACTAGACATAAAACATCCCATCCAATACTTGACTCAAGTCCCAAGGATCAATAGCTTTGCCGATGAAGGTTGCCACACAAGATGAATTCCTGCACACTTAAAAAAACTATCAAATGCATAGGGAATATCAAGAATAGTAAATGCATAAAATAAATACTCCCCCTAAATTAATTCTCCCCTTTTATCAACTGTGATATACCTAAGAAGGTCGCGACTCCCCCTAAGTTAAATCTCCCCCAAACTAAGATATGAGTACAATAGGAATAGACACCATTTCTCCCCCTAACATTCTCCCCCTTTTTGTTTAGGAATAGATAAAGGCTAAACAATCAAAACATAACTTATCTCCCCCAATTAAATCATATACTCCCCCTAAACTAAACAAGGGATGAAAATAATGGGATAACAACCTAAACATGCAAATGTGCATAAAGTGATGAGAACATTAAAGCACGTGGGCAACAAAATCATAACTAATCCAACAAATAATAACGGATACCAACTAAGATGCAAGAAAATGATACCAATATGATACATAAAGTATTAAGCATGTGATATCAACAAAGAATGCAACAAGATAGATACCAATTATGAATTAAAGCATAGATGGAGTATAAAGCAAGGCAAAGACAAATAAAACAAACAATATCAAATATATGTATATATAATATATACCTAATAGACTCAAGTACACATATATAGATATAAACACCAAAATGACACAACCAAAATATAATATTAGTCTTCCACACTCGTATGGAAAAAATCTGTCATATGGAAACAAAAGTGTAGGGGTGTGAACTAGTAACGATTAAATTTAAACCCAAACACTTAAAACATGTTCACGGAGTTCTCAATTGATTGCAAACTTCATCACATTTGAATATAACCTCATGTGACAATATAAATTGAACTCAATGAACAAAAATACACAATGCATACAAGCCTAGAGTTTTAATGATCTACAAACCAATAGAGTCATGACATTGAAAGTACAACAAGGATAAACGGACAATGTGCAAACCGTTGATATACCATCCAATCTCCCTCAATAAGCATATATTATTTTTGAATGAATATATCACTAAAACAGGCCTTGGCAATTATTTTTCTTTTTAATGCCATATTTCTATTTTTAGGCCTTTGGACCACGTATTTATTTTAGGTCCAAACAAACGGTGGCTTACTATTCACAAAGGATAATAGATCCTTTCGAAGGCCTTCCCCGTGCACATTTATATATAATATTTTTATTTCTCACACAAATCTCACGTGTAGTGGATTTTGACATGCACTAGTCCTCCTAAGTCAAAAATATGTAGATGACAAGATTGGTAGGAGAACACCTCACAAATCTCAAATATACAGAAGAAGTTAAAATTTCAAATGAGCTCGTGCATGTGTGAATAGAGGCATATAAAAAATTAGAATCCATTTAATCAACACAAAATCCAACTACTCCATATAAGCATAGTAAAGAACATAATAAGGATTGACAATCTAAACCAAAAGTTCTAGCCACATGGGAGCGTAAAACATGGGATTCAAATACAAATATATTCCACATAAAGTGTGTCAAACTAAGATACACACACACAAAAATATTTTTGAGATTTTTGACTTTTTAAACCAAAAATAAAAAATATTTACTCAAAAAAACAAACAAAGATCATTTGTATTTTTCATTAAGCCTAAATTATAAAAGAATGAAACACAAATGATAAACAAAATATTTTTGTATTTTTCATTTAATGCAAACTAAAATGAAAGAAATAGAATACAAAAGATAAACAAAAATCATTATTCTAGCATGTGATTAAGCATGGAGCATAGACTAGAAAATGATTAAACAAGCATACATTTAGCATGATAATATAGCATGTAGAACAAAAGATAAAGTATGCAAATAAAACTAACACATTCAACCCTTAGATTTTGCAAGGGAGGAAGCATGTGAAAGTAAATGAGAATCAAATGACCTATCTTGTAAAGCCACCAAGTCGGATCTCCTAACCCAAACCAATGACAAATGACTATCTCGGGGGGTAGGAATCTTGTCTATCTTGGTTGCTTTACATTGGGATTTTCTAGAAAATCTTTTCAGATCAAAACAAAATTTCTTAAGATGACCTTTTTGATCACAATGCATAAGTAAAAACACGTCAAAAATTGGTACCTAAGGATTGATCTGTAAAGGCTTTCCTAAACGATTCTCCTAAAACATTGGTTTTGGTTTTATGAGAAGATTCATTACAAGTATTGAAGCCTAAACAACAAGTGTCCTTTCTAATTTGGACCATTCCTAATATTTTATCTAATTTCTCCGAACGACACTCCAAATCAAATTTGACTTTTCTAGAGTCTTTTAATTTATTTTCTAATTCTAAAATTCTAGACTTTAACAAAACATTTCTCTCTTCAAACTCGAGAATCTCTTTTTTCATTGACTCCATTAAACCTCTAAGGCTATCTCTCTCACATTCTATATATTCAAGATTCTCTCGAAGAGATCTCTCTCATGTCCTAAGGTCTTCCACTAGCGCACTATCATCAACGACCTTGACACGCTCTCTTAAACAAGCTACTAACTTCAAATTTGCTCTTTTTAATTTAATAAATTCTTCTTAAAGTTCTTGAAAAGCATTTTGAAGTTCACTCACATTAACCTCTTCTTCATTTTCACTCTTTCTTTCTTTTCCACTCTCACTACCATAAAAATAATGGAATCATAAACTTTGACCTTGGAAGTGTCATGTATTAAAATTTCATCAATAGAAGAATGCTCACTATCACTCATATGACTAGCCATAAAAGCCAAAAAGTTGGGATTAGTGGGGGAATCGGGTGCCTCTTCATTATCACTATCATTAAGGGTTGCATTAAAAGAAATTGGTTGCTTACCCTCTCTCCTTAGTTTAGTGGGACACTCTTTTGCCCTATGGCCATGCCCTTCACAACCAAAACATATATTTGACTTGTCCCTATTTAAGTGTTCATTAATAGTTTTAGGGATCTTCTCGGCTCTGTCATGCTTAGAAGTTTCAAATTTCTTAAAATCATTTTTAAATTTATCTTTATTAAATTTAAGAAAATTTTGAAACATCCTAGCAAACATAGCCATATTTTCCGAATCACTATCACTTTCACACTCTACTACTTATTTTTTCTCCTTTCGGGCTTTTAAAGCAACGCCCTTATCTATTTTCTTTTCAGTTTTAGAGGGAAACATGTCCAATTCAAAGGTTTGTAAATCACCTACAAGCTCTTTTAATTTCGTAGAGGCTAAAGTTGGTAAAGAATTAAAACGGTCACTTTTGAAATAAATCTATCAGGAAGGGAACTTAAGATTTTCTTTACTACTCAGTTGTCGGGTATTTTCTCTCCCAAACTCAAAGATGAATTAACTATATCGGAAAGTCTAGCATAAAATTCATCAAAAGTTTCTTTTTCGTTCATTTGTATGGTTTCAAATTGAGTGGTGAGGTTTTGGAGTTTCGAAGCTTTAACGACACTAGTACCTTCATGAGTGAGTTGTAAAATATCCCAAGTTTAAATTCATTTTCACTCCATCTATCGGCGGGTTTGGGAACACGCTCATTATCTACTAAATGTGTAGGTGGGAACCACCCGTTAACAACAGATAACCAAACTCTCTCGTCGATAGATTTTAGTGCCAATTTCATTCGCGCTTTCCAATACGCGTAATTAGAACCATCAAAAATAGAAAATTTTGAAAATGAGGAAAATTGCATTTTAGCCAAAAATATTTAAAGCATCTTTAACGAAGAAATTTATCGTTTTGGCTCTGATACTAATTTGAAAAGACGATAGCCCCCTTTTCTCAATCAATGCTCTGATACCACTTGTTGGAACACGAGGCCCACAATTTTAATTTCTTACTACAAAAAGTAATTTTCAATTTCCTTTTAAATAGATGCGGAATCGGAGATGGTTCAATTAAACAAATTAACAAATTTTAATTTCTTTTCAAATTAAAATCAAAGTAAAACAAATTTTAATTTTCTCAAAATTAAAATTATACTAAAAATCAAATTTGTGAATTTTACTTTAAGCCCCAAAAATCATTTAACCCAAGTCCTAGAAATTTGCCTAAGTCATATTTTCAATATTACCGAATTAGGCCATACCAATTTTAATAAATTAAACGACGACTTGAATTAAATTAACATATACCCCAATTTAATTTAGCACTAATTTAAGTAAGTAGTGAATAAACCAAATTTTATCTTTGTACCTAAGCAAACGTTTGTGACACCCCGCCTAATAAGATACCGAGCGATCACTCCAATATTAAATTAAAACAGAAGCCTCATATGGATCATTCTTAGCATCACTGTCGAAAATCCATTTAATTACTAATAACCTATTAGGCCGATGTCAAAATTTTACTTAACTACTCCTTTTAACAACATCGAATAAAAACATCCACACAGTTTTTGCGTAAATGAAACTGAAATGAAATAAAATAACCGAACACTCGATCAAAATATACAACCATATCGAATTCCATGCAAAAAGGAATAAATAAATACAATTGGACCATTGGCCCAAAAATTTATACAGTACCTCCTATCTAGATTACAAAGGTAGAAGCGTCTATCGAGAACCTGCACGCATCCACAGCTGCTGCAGCTCACGTCTGACTCGAAAGAGGTTCCATCCAGGCGTCCCTATGGCTGGACACTTATATATATATATATATATATATATATATATATATATATATATATATATATATATATATATATATATATATAACAAGAAAGGAAAAGTAGATAAACGGGTCAGAGCCCGAGTTTTGAAAATATTTAGCAAGTGCATAAATGCCTTATTTTTTTAGAAAAAGGTTTTATCTCATATTTAAGTTTGGTATCGCACTCCCATGAGATACCCCTCACCTCTCCACTAACAGTGCACTCCTAGCGCATCCCTCTAAACATCCTACTCAAGCTACCCTGCTAAACTAGTCTATCACCCAACCACTATCAACCCTAGATAGTCCAAGAAATGTAATAAGGGCTAAACTTCTCCCCAGTCTCAACACTAAGCTATGTTCGTGCGTGGGGTGTCTCGCAAAGCGAAATCCAAACAAGGAACCCCCCGATACACTACTACGCGGTAAGGTTGATCGTCGAGATCCGCCAATCCCTCAGTACAGAATATATATAAATTTATATATACCATAAGAATTACTAATATTATAGCACTAAGGATTAAACTTCTCCCTAGTCTCAACACAATGCCATATTCGTGCGTGGGGTGTCTCGCAAAGCGAAATCCAAACAAGGAACCCCCCTGATACACTACTTTGCGGCAAGGTCGATCGTCGGGATCCATTAGACCCTCGGCACTCGATTTATCCATATATATACATATTAACATATACATCCGGATCTATCTCTAGGAATCAGAATTCATATATTTTATTTCCATTTATCTCAAAACTTTTCCATTTCCCTTCTCATATCCAATAAATATATTTAAAAGCCAATTCATTATTATGAATTTCTTTAACAAAACATATAACTTTTCAAAAGGCAGTTTTATTATCATAAAAATGCTTTTCCGTTTCAAAATATCCCATTTCCCTTTTTAAATTCAGGAAATGTATTTAAAAGTCATTTTCATTATCATAAAAATGCTTTTACCATATCATATGCTTCCACATCCCTTCTTCCATCCGGGAGTAGTACCAAAGCCAAAACCTTTATCCCATTTCCCTGCTTCCATACAGGAAATGAAAATTAAATCCAATTTATTATCATTAATTGCATTAACAAATATATAACGCGTTCTAAGACCGCCCGTCCGGGTTTTTCCACTGTGCGCGCCCCTAAATGGCTATCATCTTCCAGGGCCTATCATCAAGATAACCTGGGATCCTACAACGCAAGACGTTGGGAAGCAGCCATATGCCTGCGGGATAGTCAAGACCACACCCGAAATCTCCTAACCAGCGCAGAAATATACAATAAATGCTCATATGGCCTATAGGACTATATCCACCCTGCATTCATTAGTCAGGGGGCTTCACCATGCGTACGTAACTTCCCTTAAGATAGCGATTTAGAGAGGTGTGTATCCATATTTTATTATGTATGAAAATCATTTGTCTTTCCTTTTTGAAAACATTTATACTTACATTTTCAAAAGTCATTTATATTACATCATATATATACTTTAATCACATAGTGTGTATATATATATATATATATACCATATATTCATCCTCGAATATATATATATATGGCCATAATTGCCAATCTCATCTAGCGATGATCCATAATCCCAAAGATTCTCTCGAGGAATCATAATCATGCTTTCATATTAGCATGATACTAAACCCAAAGTATTTCCTTACTTTGATTCTAATAAATACCTTATTCTCATTTAAGGACTTATACATAAACCCGAACGTCTCTTGTCCCAAAACATTAATTAACTCCATACCCCGGATCACACTCTAAATTAATCCGAGGTTTTCTTATCCTCCTCAAAACATCATCAAGGAGTCCTAATATTCCATTTAGAAACTCCTATAATAGTCTCCAAAACCATACATTAAGTCTCCCTAAACTTAAAAGGATAAAACCTCAAAAGTCTGCCAGTACCGAATCGATTCGGCCTGTCTGAATCGAGTCATAGGGTACCGAATCGATTCGGCCTGTCCGAATCGATTCGAAATGGTTCTACTTTCAAACTGTCTCTTACCGAATCGATTCGGCTTGTTCGAAAATCCCAAATCTGCTTAGGGTTTTATATATAACCCAAAACCCATAATTTAATCCACTCACCATTTAAACTATAAGTCGGATTTATTCCTACAAACCCAAAGTTTTCCTCTCTCATCAAGTCCTTTAGAGGTCCTAACACTCTATTTGAGAACCTCTAATATTTATCTCCAAATAATTCTAACCTTAATTTCTAACTAACTATTTTGATCTCGGACAGATTTCCGTAGAAAAATCACTATAGATCCAAAAAAAATACGCGAGCGGCGCGACCGCGTCGAAGAGATCTACAAATTTTATTTTTTGACCAAGAGCCGAATCGATTCGCCATAGCCGAATCAATTCGATTAACACGCAGGTCCTACTATTCATCATCTTCTCCATCTCCAAATTAAACCAACACCCAATCAATTCAAGATTTGTGGTTTTCCACTTCACCAACCAACAATATAATCATCTAAACATCTATTTTTAACCAACCGAACATTAATTTCATGGGATTCATCAACCACTCAAGAATCTAACCGTAACTCCATTAAATTCATTTCCCATAAAAACTACACCATTTTCATCCATTCAAGCTTAGATTTCTTATGAGACAATTACTACATAAATTCCAATGAGTTTATTTCACAAAAAACCATTTTTATTCAAGAATCCCAACCCAAAAATCTTTAGGGTTTGTTATTACCAAACTACTATATGAGATTTATGCTCAAAAGTAAATAAATCAAGTAAACACTTGCGTCATGGATAAAATTCGACGACCTCGAGCCGAATCCCGTAGAGTTTGGCCTGAATCTTCCTTTTTCTCCTCTCTTCTCTTCATCCTATCTCTCTTCTCTCTCTTTTCTTTCTTTCTTTCTATCTTTCTTTCTTTCTTTCTTTCTTCTTTTCTCCCTCTCCCCCTCTTTATATAAGAAGAAAAGGGTTTAACACCTTAATACCCTAAAAACGACTCGTTTACTCAATTACGAGCCCATTTTACTCTAAAATTCCCCGAAACTCAATTTCGACAATCGGACACTCTTTTCCTACTATCTCGGACATTTTGAGACTCACGGCACAGTCGAAATTTTCATCTGAGGTACTTGACCGTAGATCACTATTCTAACCCATAAAAGTAAATGCGGGTTTTCTAATCAAAATCTTACCTCTTTTGTCGCTATACTCCACGGTGACATTTAATTAAAATACTTCGACGTATTTAGTCCCAAAAACAATTACAACACTCATCGAAAAATATTAAATCCTCGAAAATCCCAAAAATTACTATTTCGAGAAATTCTCCAAATTGCCAATTTATATTTAGTTATGGAATTTAATTGTCTCCAAAAGGACGGGTTGTTACAGTGTTCTTGGTATATTTTGCTAAAGATAAAATAAATAATAAATCATTACGTCGCGATGTACGAGGAAAAACACACAACGGGAAAAAACCTCGAACGGCCCTACCCTTAAGTCCACTGAGTATGGTATTTTACAAGTACAAGTCAAGCCCTGATGCTCCTTCTTGTACCAACCTCCGCTTAGTTGACAATCCCAGACTGCACCGGAACCTTGGAATCAACCAATGAGGAACTAGGAAGCAACTGTCAACCACACACAGTGCCTTTCACCATGTGAGAATGCCGCTGCCAAAACAAACTTCTTCTTCTTTGAGGGATTTATAAGTAAACCCAAACACTCTTCCAATGGTAGAGATAGAAGCCGGTGCTAAAATTCCAAGCAATGTATACATATATATAGGAACTTGGATAAACTAAACAAATGGGTGTAACACAAGTGTTTTAAAGATTTTTCTTGAAAACTAAACACTCAAACATGAACTTTTTCTTTGTAAATTGAAGCTTTTTAAAACTCTCTCTAGGAGATGAAAAGTTATGAAAAAGTGGGTTCTAAAAGTTGGTTCCCGCACCTTATCAAATCTGGCAAAAGATAGTGGGGAAAACTAGTGGGAAAACTGTCAAAAACTGCCCAAAAAAATTTCCCACCAAAACTCATTCGAATGACTTTTCGTTCGAACGGATTTACTCACGAGGTTCCAGAATGAAAAATAGGAAAATCGTCAGAAATCTCGTTCGAATGACCTGGCATCTCGTTTGAATGAGATGTCAGTTCGTTCAAACGACATGGTAATCTTGTTCGAACGAGATTCCAGTGTGGACCGAACGATGTCTGAGAAAAAAGTGATATTAAGTTTTAAGCCCAGAACTTTTATGAAAAGTTCTAAAAAATATTTTCAGAGTAAAACAAAGTCGATAAAACAATTTATAAAAAGTTTATAAATTACACCCAATTAATTATTGTTCCAAGCTCCTATATATAAGTTAAAATGCATGCATACCTTAGTAGTAATGGAACCATGTTGATGACGTAGAAACGAGGAACAATACACACGGCATTTGATGAAGTTTTAATATCTTGGCCGCTACGTCTTCAACTACCCCGTCATAGGCTTGAATATATACAATTAAAAACTATCCTATGACATAAACGTTTTTCTCCGGAATTGAGCCAAAACTACATTAAGACTCAATCGGAGAATTATGTCCTTACAAAACTATTAAACCCATTATAGCAATAGTAAATGGAAAATTGAGAACACAATCCAACAAAAAAATGATGCATCTCACCCAAATTAATGACATATATAAAATCTTAATAATACTTGGTTTTTACATTTTCTACCTAGTTGAATCCAAAAATGATTATACTAACATCAAAACTTCTACTTTTAAACTTGAAAATGTTAACTGCCTTAGTGGAAAATTAAGATTAAGGTGTGTATTCAGAAACTATAAAAAAAATCACACAATTCTAAAGGATTATGTAATACAGCAAAAAAAAAGCTGCAGCACTTTCTTAATTTTTTGACAAAAAGGAAAAATCAACAAAATTAAAATGAAAATAGTAATATAAATGATTAACATGAAAATTATTTAAAAAATCCTAGGTATGCACATAACGTATGCATGAAGAAGTATAACTAAAATCAAAGGAAGAAAATATTTGAGTTCAAATCGGTAAAAAATGAGGCAAATTGGATAATTTTGATGAAATCTACCAGCATCCCATAAAACTATTATTGTAATCAAACCCGAATGTAAATATTAGTACAAATTAGTATAAGAGTGAATGATAAGATCACTTATAATTGAGAAAGATAAAGAGAGAGAGAGAGAGAGAGAGAGAGAGAGAGAGAGAGAGAGAGAGAGAGAGAGAGAGAGAGAGAGAGAGAGAGAGTTTGGCTTACAATCATGGAATGATTAATTGTTATTGAGGGGCAATGGGTATGCGAGGCGTAAGCGATGGATTTTCCCCAAATTTTTATATAGTATTATAGAATAAGTATTGGTTTAATATTGATGAGAAAAGAACTTTTTTTTTCTTTTTTAAATAAACGATATCATTTTTGTGGTCAACCTGGGAAATACGCGGGCTAGCCTCGAAGAACTTACGGAGAAAAAGGGGTCAAAAGAGAGAATATCCTTTCCACCATTAGCACGACGTTCATAGACTCTTGATTATACAAATCGTCCATCGTCAAGGGGAGAAAATATAAGATTGGAGTCTCCAGTCTATTTTACTCAAAATAGGCAAAAGATGTAGTTGTCCCCGAAGAAACGGCATCAAAAAAGACACATTGATGCATGCGAAACCAAATAGATCATAGGTTCAAGGACTAAGTTACATAATGATAAGGTGTTAGGAGCCCATTCCACCCTCTTCGGTCTGTCATGGGCTATATTAAAAATGTTCTTCTTTTTCTCCTAAAATGTGTACAATGTATGTAGGGTGAAAAGTGTATAAGGAATGAAATCATTGTGTTCGCATAATGGAAATAGATGAAAATGAATCAATCGAAGGAGTGTAACTGAAAGAAAGACAAAAACTTTAAGGTATCTAGGAAATTAGTGATGCACCGGACATGACTCACTATGAATAAATGAGTATGCATGTCAGACGGGACCACAAAAAGTAAAAATAAGCAGAAGATTATATGTATGAAAATGCTAACGAGAAAATAGTGAGAAAGTATAATGTGTAAAATGAGGACTTGAAGCCCAAGATAAATTCGGGACGCCTGCGTAGACAGATATCGGCATCAAAATCCACAAAGCACGAAATAACATAAAGGTGGCATTTAACCTATAAATTTGAAACTAAATTTTTATATTTTTGATTTGTGGAAAAGCGTGCACAAGTGGTGAAAATATAGAGAAATTGAAGGAAACTCTAATTTGGAGTTTATGAATAAAAACCCTCTTTTCGATTTTTGAGATTATGAAAATATGTTTGGTGAGTATATAGACAATAAAAAAAGTGTAATTAGGGGGGAGAGAGTAGAAACTAAAAATAAAGATGTTCTTAAAGTAATAAAATATACTATATTGAATATAAGAAATTTATACATTTTGTGAAACTTGGATTCTGATTTTTAAGGTGATGTATGGTGAATCTAATGGTGGTGAGATGGTGGAAAATGGGTGAAAAAGGTGAGGTGTGGGTAATGTAATGGAATTGTTGGGAGCATATATGTAAAGGGATGTTTTTAAATGGTTGTGCACTGATTTTGAAGCAAAAAGTCTTGAACAATGAGGTTAGATTTTCCTTAAATAGAAAACCCTAAAGGGGACAAAGGACTAAGTTATCCCTCGGGGTCTATGAATTGACATAGACTTTAAACTGCCAATAGCCAAGCCTTCCAAACTTGGAGGATAAGTAAGGTATCCCCTTCCTATAGGTAGAGGAAGGGGTGCCTATAAATAAATAAAAAACAACGAGGTTAGGTTTTCCTTAAATAGAAAACCATAAAAGGGACAAAACTCGACATAGACTTTGGACTACTAATATGCAAGCCTTCCAAACTTGGAGGCCAAGTAAGGTATCCGCTTCCTATAGGTAGGGAAGGGGTGCCTATAAGCAGTTGAAAAAGGGATTTTTAAAAAAAGATGGAAATAAAATACAAACATTAAGTTCAATTCACGCACGGTATAGACCGTTGGAAAGAGGATTTAGATATCTATTAAAGTGTATTGAGGTATTCACAGGTTCAAGAGTTGACTAAAGTCAAATGGAGCTCAAGGAGCATCTATTAACCTCCAATTTAGGTTTTGGGGTATAAAGGCAATTAATACGAACCCGTAAGTCCGATTTGCACACAGTGTGGGACATTAGAAAGGGGATTTAGAGACCTATGAAAGTGTGTTGAGAAATTCTCAGGTATAAGAGTTAAACATATTCAAATGGAGCTCAGGGAGCATCCGATGACCTTTGGGGTAAAAGGGGTGTTAAATGTGAAATGTAAGTCCGATTCATGCCTGGTACGGACCGTTGAAGAGAGGATTTAGATATCTATGAAAGTGTGTTGATATATTTTTGGGTAGGATAGTTAAACAAAGTTAAACGAAGCTCAAGAAATGTTTGGTGACCTTAGGTTAAGGTTTCTGGGAGGACCAGGGGTCCGAGGGTTAAAGGGATAGTGTTTGGATCCTATGGAGGTGTATGAGAGTACTAGAATGGGGTGTCTACAGTTTAATTTGAAAACTATAAGACTTTGCAATGAAAAAGATAAATTCATTGTTGTAGGCATTATAGTAAAACTAAGGTTTACGATAAATTTTGGTGCCATTATTTCCAGCAATGATTTTGTAAATTTCCTCTCAAAAATTACTTATAATAATGAAATAATTCATTAAATAAAAAATTTCAAAATTTCATGCCTTTAGAGAAGAATTCTTTGTTTCCTTGAAAATGGTATACATTTAATAATGAAAAATATTCTCTCGCTAAAAAATCGTATCAAAAACTACTTTTTAGTGAGCCTTCCTATGATGTGACAAGATGCAAAAATGAAAAGATATGGTAGGATCTTTAGTGTTGCACGAGTTCTTAAAAAATATGTGGAGAGTGTGGTGACAGTTATTATGTAACACAAATAAATATGAAAGAGGTAACAATCAAGAAAAGATGAATAAAATGCCAATCACATAACAACGGGTATACGTGGTTCAGCAAAGATGGGCCTACGTCCACGGTGGTTCAGTCAGTGTTATTTCTCTATATTCTGAAGAATAAGTACAGAGAATACAACTTGTCCTTTGCCCCGGACTTAGGGTTTAATTTATACATGTATATGTTGGAGTAGTGGGGGTGATGGGTTTCCTCCTTATTAGCCATCTCCCCTACATGGGATCGCGCTCCCTTACAACTTCTCTTCATGGGATCGTGGGGTAATCGAATGAGTAGAAGAGGTGATGGGCCTGGGCTTTGGGCCGCTAAGGAGAGGCTACTCGTCCAGGCCTTATGATGCTAAATTCAGGGTACCCGCAATTGCCCCTAAATTTGTTGGGCCATTTTTATAGGCCCAATGAATTTAAATAATCAGCTATGATGGTCGATTTCTTTGAAAACTGTGAAGTTGATTTGGTGGACCCGCTTCGCTATCCGTGCATTATGATTAGACTTGAAGGTTTGTTGGAATAAGACACATTTTCTCTTCGTTGCTTTAGCTTTTCCATTAATCTTCTATCTTCTGAGAACTCTTAAGCTTTGTACCTTCTGTTTTCGGTCTCCACTCTCGTCGCTTCTTCGCCATTTGACCTGATCTTCTGTCTTGTAAGTCTCTCGTGCCCTTTTCTCGAGTTTATAGTTTTTCTTGTATTTTTCCAATGGCGAAGATTGGAAATAGGTCAGTAACTGAGTTTAGAAAATTCTACAGTATTCCTGAGTGGGTAGAGATTGAGTGTTGTGCCTCGCCGCCTAGGAACGTTAGGGATATAGAGGATGCATATTGGATTCACGTCCTGTTGCTCTCCCAGGGGGAACTTACCTTTCCCCCTAATGATCTGTTTCTGCACTTCTTTAGCTATTTGGTATTGTGCCTGCACAATGTTCGCCCAACGTATGGAAAATAGTGAACGGCGTGCATAGGATAAATCAATTGTACGACATAAGGTTAGGGCTTGCCGAGGTTTGATTTTGTTATTCCTTTTCTCGAACGAGTTCAGGTGTCCTGTACCTTAAGACTAGGAGCCCTGATAGGGTATTGGTAGTAAATTTACCTGATTCCCATAAGGACTACTGGCAAGAAGGTTTTCTTGTTAGGAATTGGCAATTCTCCCCCCAATTTGAAGGGTCGAGGTCTGAGAGGTTCATTGTTCCCTTTTATGGGGAAGAATATATAGGTAGATGTTGTATTATTATTTCAACCTTTGCTGACTCGTGATTTTTCTGACCTCTCTCTATTTTTTCTTTCACAGCGAAGGCAAAGAATTTGGAGCCTGCTCTCAGCGAGGTTCGTATCTCGGAACTAGTGAAAGCTTGGAGCATTAGAGAGCCTCTGGGTGACGGCAAGCATCCTAGGCCTGCTGTGTTTCTGCTTGAATACAAGAACACGGGCTCCAGCTTTATAGCCCGTCCTGTGGATAGTGTTCCAGACTTTGATTCTTCCAAAGAGATTTTGGCTGAGCCCATCCAGTTGGATGAAGAGGAGAGCAGCTCAGAGAGTGAACCTGCAGGTGTTATGAGAAATTTGGGTACAGGAAGTGCTAACAGTAGCATCTCTTCTAAAGGAGATTCTGAGGCTCAAGACTCGTCGAGCACTACCAGCAGTTCTTCTGAAGAGATGCCTCCCAGGAAGAATTTGATCATAGATGACGATGATGATGATGTGCTCCTTGCACATAGGTCCAAGAAGACAAAGACTGCCTCTGGGGCCATAGCTACTGGTTCCCGGCCTTCTTCTCAGGAGCAAGAGAAGAAGAGGAGAGAGGAGGAGCAGATGAGAGAGAGAGAGAGAGGAAAAACGAGGAGGAGAGGAAGAAGGTGGAGGAGAAAAAGAAAGTGGATGAGAGGAAGAGGAGGGAAAGGGAAAAAGAGGAGGAGAGGAGGAAGGTGGAATCAAGGACCAAGACTGGTCAGGCCCTGGTTCCAGTGTCTGCCTTTCCCGAGGGGGCTTTGGTGGCCCCCACTCCTCAGCTTGCCCCTGCGCTGCTCGAGAGAGCAGTCCTCCCTGCAGATCGTGAGAGGGCGTTGGGGTCCGATCAACTGGCTTTGCAAGCTAGCCAGAGGCTTGCCTTGGTAAAGTTCCTCTTCTAATTCTCAATTTCCTTTAATCCGTTTTGATGGTTTCTTCTTTCTGATCCTTCCCTCATTTTTTACAGTTTGTGACTGACTTTGCTGTGCTCTATCGCTCTCGCGACGAGCTGTTGAGAAGGAACAGCGAGCTGGAGCAGCAGAAGTCGACTCTGGTAGCCAGGGGTTCCAAGCTGGAGGCCGATCTGAAGGCTGCTGATGCAGCTCGAGCCTCATCTACCTCTGCCCTTGCTAATTCTGCTCGCGAGAGAGATGACGCTGTCAGGGAGCTTGGCGAGCTGAGGAAGGCGTACGACCTAGTGTGCTCAAGCAAGCTAGACCTTGCAGAGAAGAATAGGGCTCTGGTCGAGCAGCTGGAGGCGGAGAAAGCCCAGGCGGCCACTCTCAAGGAAGATTCGTACAACTGTGGCTGGGCTGCAGCGTATGAGGACGCCGAGGTTCAGATAGGCTATATCAGTCGTCTGAACTTCAAGAAAGGGTGGAATAAGGCCCTCGTGGATGCTGGGGTGGACATTGCATCCCCACTCTTTGACGAGCATGATCCAGGGCCGAAGCCAGTCGTGGATGAGGACCCAGACCCAACTGCTGAAGGCACCAATCCTGTTTCTCAGGCGACTCCTGCTGATGCTCCCTTGGTCGAGGGGGCAGTGGACACCCCTGCAGAGGGTAATGTCCCTGCTGATGCTGATAAGGACAAGGGTCCATCCACCGAGGTTGCTAATTGATAGGGCTTTTTTGTAACTTTTTCCTTTTTTGATCTGATGTAACCTCACTCATTATCAATGAAAAGACTTCATTTTTGTTTATGCTGATCTCTTTCCTTTCTCTTTATTTTACTTGTAGTTGGTTGATGTGGATGACTGTATTCCTGTTACCTCCCAACTAGGTAGGACTCTTGGTCCTAATGCAAGCCCTGTAGTTCGCCAGGCCTTTGCTAGGCTTTGCAGGTTTGCTAAGTCAAGGAACCATAAATATAAGGATCAGTCTGAGCTGGTGGCCAAGTTGAAGGACAGGCTCCAGGAAATGGAAGAGATCGGTGCTTCAGTGCAAGAAGAAGTTAGCGAGCTGAGAGCAAAGTTACTGGAGGCCACCGAGATCAACCAAGTCATGGAGTTTCTTCAGCGAGAGAATGAAGACCTGAGGCGGGAGGTCTCGAAGCTTAAGGAGCATTCGCCGAGCACCGCTTCGACAGTCCTACAAGGCTCTTCTTCATCGGGAGCTGCTCGGCCTCCCCTCCCACGTGATGGTAGGAGTACAAGGGGTAGGAGTAGGGAAGTCGAGAAACAGCGTGAGAGGGAAATGGAGGAGCTGCGCGGCGATGTTCGGCGAGCTTATATGACTGTTGCTGGGCTCCAGAGGGACGTCACCCGACTGCGGCATCTATTCAAGAAGGGCCCTCGCCAAGTGTGGACTGATGGCTATGATCAGGGCTGGCTGGATGCTCCCATAAGATTATCCGAGTTCGAGGAGCTTTCCTTCATCAGGGGGTGGTTGAGTGCTCTCAAAGAGCTGCAGGTCCCGAGGAACTCGATATTGTGGTATCGGCACCAGATGTCCCCCTCTACTCTGATGCCCAATCCATTCAGGCGAGATGATCGATGGATCCCCATCGATGCTATTCCCCGGAGACAATTGGAGTTGGACGCAAATGAGGTCGTGGAGGAGTTCGATCCTGCTCCTGATGATGGGAGGAGAGCTAAAGTTGCTGACTACCTTACTCGGAGGCTTCCACCTTCTTGATATTTTGTTTTTTAATAATTGTAAATGCTTTGGGCGAGCTTCATCGACTAAACATGTACTATTATTGTTTGTAAATATAAAAGATTAATGGAAAGTTTGAGTTTTGGGCGATTTTGCCGACTAAACGTGTTCATCCAATCTTTTTATATTTTTGCAGCTTCACAATCCTTTTTATCTTGTCATGTGAGTGTCCGCCCACTCCAGTATTAAGAATACCATTGTGCCCTTCCTTTACCTTTTAGGTCGTGTCGTCACACTCCCTTAGGCCTAAGTAGGGCAATTGGCGAGGACACACCTATTATTGGATGTCTTTATCCGGTCAGGATTTTGTTTAACCAAAGTAGGTTTGATGCCTAAGAATACTCTGTAGGGCTTCATATATTGCCATGGGCAATGCTAAGAGGTCTGTCGTGCTTCATGACGATGAACTGAGGAGGGGTATTCCCCTGCTATGCCAACCATTATACCTGTGATTGGATGTGTAATAAGATATAATTATTACTTTTTAGAGAGTGATCAACTGAGAGATTTTCATTGGTGAATTGAGAAATAAACTGTCTTTTCCCATAATGAGTACAATAAAAGATCTAATAATAGAACCCCTAAAAATAGAATTTCTTGAGATTAGATGCGCTCCATGCTCGTGGTATCTCTCTGCCCTGCATCGTTTTCAAATGATAGGCACCTTGCAGATCGTTTCTAATTATCTCATAAGGTCCTTCCCAGTTCGGGCCCAGTTTATCGTCTGATGGCTTCACTGTGTTGCCCAGGACCTTTCTTAGAACATATTCCCCAACTTCGAATTTCCTCGGATTGATCCTTTTGCTGTAGTGCTTTGCGAGCTGTTGCTGATAGCTCGCTAGTTTTACTAGGGCAAGTTCCCTCCGCTCGTCGGCCAAATCGAGTTCAGCGAGCAAAGCCTGATCGTGTGGACCCTGATCGACAAGGTCGAATCTCATTGTAGGCAATCCTGCTTCTAGTGGGATGACTGTCTCCATACCATATGCTAGTGAGAATGGCATTTCTCCTGTGGCTCGCCTAGGAGTCGTTCTGTACGCCCATAGGATATGCGGTAGCTCGGTTGTCCACACGCCTTTGGCTTGTTCTAACCGCTTCTTCAATCCAGCGATTACTGTCTTATTGGAAGCCTCAGCTTGTCTGTTACTTTGAGGGTAAGCCACCGAGCTGAAGTGGTTCCTGATCCCGTGTTGGTCGCAGAAGTCCTAAAAAGGGCCACTCTCGAACTGTGTTCCATTGTTAGTGATGATGGTTCTGGGGATCCCGAATCTAGTGATTATATTTCTCCATATGAACCTCATCATGTCAGCATCTCGGATGTTCGCCAGTGGTTCTGCCTCGATCCACTTGGTAAAGTAATCAGTTGTGACCAACAGGTATTTGCGATTGCCGGCAGCGGTGGGCAGTGGTCCCACGATGTCCATTCCCCACTGGGCGAAAGATCAGGGGCTGGACAGGGATTTTAACTCGCTGGCGGGCTGGTGGACCATGGGGCGTGAAGCTGGCATTTTAGGCATCTGCAGACATATGTTGCGGAGTCCTTTTGCATATATGGCCACCAATAACCTTCCTTCATTGATCGGAAGGCTAGAGACCTTCCTCCGACGTGACTCCCGCATATTCCGTCGTGAAGCACTGTCTTGACATCGCCTGGGTGGATGCATCTAAGGTAGGGGCCGGAGAAAGATCTTTTATACAGGTCGCCTCCCGTGGATAAGTGAAAGCGAGCAGCTTTGACTCTTATCTGGTGGGCAGTCCTCTTATCCTCTGGGAGCGTTCCGTTCTTCAAATAGTCTCTCAAGGGATCCATCCAGCTGGGGGCTGGTTCCAATTGGAGTATCGGTTTCGCTTTGGTCAGCTCGCAGTTGGGGTAAATGCTCGGGCAGCTGAGGAAATCGATAGGGATGAACCTTTTAAGGCTGGAATCAACTGCCGAGCTAAGGGCTGCTAAGGCGTCAGCGTGGCTGTTCTGCCCCCTGGGAAACTGTTGGATGTTGATTTCTTCAAAGTTCGTCATTAAGTTTTTTACCAGGGAGAGGTAGGCTGCCATCCTCTCATCCTTCGCATTATAGTCTCCACTTATCTGATTGGAAACTAGTTGCGAGTCTCCGAATACCTGTAAATGCTTTGCTCCCAGAGTTTGCACCCTTTGGAGACCTGCTATTAAGGCTTCGTATTCTGCTTCGTTATTGGAGGCTGCAAATCCCAGCCTGATTCCTTGCTCGAGGACTGTGTTTTTTGGAGTGATGAGAACAATTCCTACTCCTGCCCCCTTTGAGTTGAAGGCTCCATCAACTAATAGTTTCCAGCTTCCCACTGAAGCCTGGTTATTTTGTTCTCTTGGCTTAGGCTGGTCGAAGGGTTCTTCGCCTGTGAATTCAGCTATGATGTCAGCAAGGATTTGACCCTTGATAGCTGTCCTTGGTTGAAATTGGATGTCAAACCGGTCGAGCTCGACTGACCATTTAGATAGTCTGCCCGACAAATCCGCCTTCCTTAGGACAGCCTTAAGGGGGTGTGATGTAAGGACGATGATCGTATGAGCTTCGAAGTAATGCTTCAATTTCCTCGAGGACATTACTAGGGCAAAAGCGAGATTTTCCAATGGCAGGTAGCGCTGCTCGGCGTCTAGTAAGGTTTTGCTCGTGTAATAGACTGGATGTTGGATCCCTGTAACTTCACACATTAGCGCTGAGCTGACAGTATGGCTGGATACAGAGAGGTAGAGGTACAAAGAGTCCATTTGCTGTGGTATGACAAGCAGTGGTGGGGAGCCTAGGTAGGACTTGAGCTCGCTTAATGCTTGTGAGCAACCTGGGGTCCATTCTACTGTTTTGCTTCCTTTTAGGAGTTGGAAGAAGGGCTTGCATCTCTCGGAGGATTTAGAAATGAAACGATTTAGAGCAGCGAGCATTCCAGTGAGCTTTTGTACATCGCGGATTGTGCGAGGAGGTTGCACTCTTTTGATTGCGTCAATCTGGTCCGGGTTAGCCTCTATGCCATGCTTGCTGACCAAATACCCAAGAAACTTTCCTGACTGGACACCTAAGGAACACTTGCTCGCGTTGAGTTTCATTCGATACTTCCTGAGGATTTCGAAGGTACTTGACAGGTCCGAGAGGTGATTTTCCTTCTCCTTGCTCTTGACGAGCATGTCGTCGATGTAGACCTCCATTATGTCTCCTATCTGATTCTTGAACATTTTAGTAACCAGCCGCTGATAGGTTGCCCCTGAATTTTTTAGCCCAAAAGGCATGACCTTGTAACAGTATAAACCAACCGTCGTGATAAACGCCGTTTTGTCCTGATCTGGGGCATATAGGGGAATCTGGTGATAGCCTGAGTATGCGTCCAGGAAACTCATTCGTTCGTGAGTTGCAGTGGCGTCTAATAGTTGGTCTATTTTCGGAAGAGGGAAGCTATCCTTGGGGCAGGCTTTGTTGAGGTCAGTGAAGTCTATGCACACTCTCCACTTCCCATTGCTTTTTCGAACTACCACTGGGTTGGATAACCATTTGGGGAATTGCACTTCCCGTATGGACCCTGCATCCAGCAGTTTTTCGACTTCTTTTTCTATTGCTCTGGCCTTCTCGGGAGCAGTTCATCTTGCCTTCTGCGCTATCAGCTTGAATGTGGGATTGACGTGCAACCGATGGCAGACCATATTAGGATCGATTCCTGGCAGCTCATAGGGTTCCCAAGCGAAAACATCTATGTTGCTTCTGAGTAAGGTTAACAAATCCTTTTGCTCTTAGTCAGTGAGTGAGGTCCCGATCAGGAAGACTCTGCTGTTGTCGCCTTCTTTAGCAATTACTTCTACCAGGTCCTCTACAACACGCTCGGAGGGGAGGAGCCTGGTCTCTTCCACTCCGGGCCTTCCATATTTTAATTGCTATTTGGAAAGGATTGCACCTTCCTCCACTTTCTCGCTGGTTTGAATGGCTTTTTTCTCTGGCTTTGGTCGGATGGCCGCTATGAAGCACTTTCTCGCCATCGCCTGGTCGCCATGTATCTCCATCACTCCCCGCTCGGTGACATATTTGAGTTTCTGGTGGTAGGTCGAGGAGACTGCCTTCATTGCATGAAGCCATCCCCTGCCGAGGATGGCTTGATACGGTGAATCGATGTCGACCACCAAGAATTCAATCATTTTCAAAACATTTCCAGCGAGCACTGGTAGTACAATCTTGCCCAGAGGCATGGTCATTTTCCCAGCGAAGCCGACCAGAGGAACAGTTGTTCCCTTTAGGTCGGCGATGTTCAACTTCAATTTTCTGAACAGGTCGATGTACATTACTTCGGATGAGCTCCCTTGATCGACGAGCAACCTGTCGATATCAAAGTTGGCTATCCTGAGTGTGATGACTAAGGCATCGTGATGTGGGGTCCTCACTCCCACAAGATCTTCATCCGTGAAAACAATATGCTTGTTGTAGTTGATGTCCTCTGCTCGCCGACGTTTTCCTGCATGTGATTTTGCTGGATCAATCTGAAAAGCTTGCATTACCGCTGTCAGCTTCTTTACCTCCATTCGAGCTGAGTTACCCTGGATTTGCTTAACATCGGATACTCCATGGATTACTGCGAATTCGTGTCCGGCGTCGTCTTCCAATACGTTGTCGGGTTTTGCCTCCTTGTGGACAGTCACTCTCTCTACCTTCCTTTCCACAAAGTCATTCAAATGTCCGGATTGGGCCAACTCCTCGAGGTGGGACTTAAGAGCCTTGCAGTGCTCGGTCTTATGCCCTCCCTCTTTATGGAAGGTGCATCTCAGTGCATTATTTCTTTTCGATGGGTCTCCTCCCATTTTTCGGGGCCATTTGATGAACGGCTCATCCTTGATCTTCGCGAGAATTTTGTAAATTGGTTCTTTGAAGAAGGTGTTGACCGCCTAGAACGACTTTGCAACGTCAGGGTTCCCTCCGTTCTTGGAGCCATTCTTGCTCCCATTCTTTCCTCCTTTTTTCTGGTTATCAACTTTCTCACTTCCCTTGGTAGCGAGCTTGGTTCGACCGTTTTCTCCTACGTTAAGGCGGGTGACATCTTCCACCTTTGCGTATTTCTCAATCCGGGCCATCAGGTCATCAATGGTGGTTGCTTCCTTCTTTTTCAAGGACTGGTAAAGGAGGGAAGAGCTAGGTAGCCCAATTTTGAATGAAGCCACTGCCACCTCTTCTGCGCAGTCCTCGACTTCATTGAATAATTCCCAGTACCTCTTCGCGTAGTCTCGGAGTGTCTCCTGAGGCATTTTATTCATTGTTAATATAGCATCCATCCTTTTGGGATGGGAGCTGCTGGTGATGAACCGAGCCGTAAAGAGCTCGGCCAGGGATTTGAAATTTCTGATGGATCGGTGAGGGAGTTTCTCGAACCATTTCTGGGCCACGTCATGAAGGCTCGAGGGAAAAATACGGCACATCAGTGCATCTCGGTGATTCCAGAGGGTCATAGCCTGCCGGTACTGCCTGACATGATCAATGGGATCATTCTTCCCGTCGTAAATCTTGAACCTTGGAATAGCAAACTTTTTGGGAGCTTCTTCTTCTTCAATTTCCCTCGTGAAGGGCGATTTCATCTGGGTCTTGAGGGCTCTCCTGGCGAGTTCTCTGGTCGACCTGGTGCCGCGGTGAGCTGGATGTTGGTCCATTTCTCTGCGGACTAGGTTCCGTATGTTATCGTCGCTGCGAGCAGGGCTCTGATAGCGGCGAGCTTTTCTCAGTTGCTCGCGGAGGTCGTCGTCTGAGTCGCCACCTTCGAACCCTTGATATTGCCACCTAGGGCTCCTTCCTCGGCTGCGAGATTTGCTCGCCTGAGGGCTAGGAGTGCGATAGGGGCGTCTCCTGGTATCAGGATGTAGTTCTTTCTCCAGTTTTTCCAGTCTTCTTTTCAAGCGAGCATTCTCAGCCTCATATCTGCGAGAAGACTCCCTCTGCTCGTGGAGCCTTGCTTCGTATGCATCGATCAATCTGGATATCTGAGTGGACCTTGCTGGTCCTTGACTTTCTTCTGAGGCTGGCCTTTCTAAGCGAGCCCCTTGATCTGAACGTCGGACTTCAGACCTAATCCTGCGAGGAGCGGGTGGCTCCTGAATATCTACTACTTGAGGAGCGTTGCTGCTGTGACCAGACATCTTAGATTTTTTCTTGGAGTGGGCTCTTCTCAGGGAAAGATAAACGTTTCCCACAGACGGCGCCAATTGTGGTGACAGTTATTATGTAACACAAATAAATATGAAAGAGGTAACAATCAAGAAAAGATGAATAAAATGCCAATCACACAACAACGGGTATACGTGGTTCAGTAAAGATGTGCCTACGTCCACGGTGGTTCAGTCAGTGTTATTTCTCTATATTCTAAAGAATAAGTACAGAGAATACAACTTGTCCTTTGCCCCAGACTTAGGGTTTAATTTATACATGTATATGTTGGAGTAGTGGGGGTGATGGGTTCCTCCTTATTAGCCATCTCCCCTACATGGGATCGCGCTCCCTTACAACTTCTCTTCATGGGATCGTGGGGTAATCGGATGAGTACAAGAGGTGATGGGCCTGGGCTTTGGGCCGCTAAGGAGAGGCTACTCGTCCAGGCCTTATGATGCTAAATTCAGGGTACCCACAGAGAGTATAGTAAAAAGTAAACTTTTTGCGCCAATTTGTACACTTCACTAGCGCTTCATTGCAGTGAAAATATTCTTCATTATTGTGATGCTTGGGTGAAGCGAGGTCATGACAATACTGAGCAAAACTATGATCAGGTGCCTGTCCAACGAAAAGGCTTCCGGTGAAACGAAGAAAGCTTCACTAAGGCGATGCTAGGGCGAACAGACCTTTAGTAACTATAAATAAATGGTAAGTCAAATTTTGAAATAAATTCAAAGTTTAATTTATCCAATATATTTAAAGCACTCAAAAGGTTATTAAAAATAGGTTTTGCAGTAAATATATTAGCTACAACAAATACCCATATAAAAAAAACACATACACAAAATGATTTCATGAAAAATATATCTTGTATGACAAAATGTGCATAAAGAGTCTCTAGGTCTTTTCAATTATCCTAAGAGTGGTATGTAAAGGATACGGCTCTTCAAAGATGATTGTTGAATGATTTGAATGAAACTTTATTGGAACGGACTCAAGAACAAGACTCAAAGTATATTTTGGTAACGAAAAAAGACAAGAAAACCTTATGGGACACATGAGTATAATGCATACATTTACATATAGTTCAATCACATAAAATTGGTAAAAAAATCCAATTTTATTAAATATTGCATCAGTGTCATTAGCAAAAATCATAATAAGTTCATCAAACCTTCCTTGAGTAATCACATCAACGTGCATTTAAGATTACAATCAAGCTAAAAAAGTTCATTCCACTTTAATATCTCCCTTATGTCATTATTCAATTCTACCCCCAAGTCTTGGACCCTCATCTATCCTTCTTAATAGAATTGGTTACTCTCTAGATGTAAACACAAAATAAGTAATTAAAATCATAGTGATTTATGTAATATTCTTATAATATTTTTACAAGTAGCATGAGAAAAGGACTAGGGTTGGAGATGTAATTAACACGATCATGTGGTGTACGTAATGTCTTGTCTACACTACTCATGCATTAAAAAAACATCTATATGTATATATATATATATATATATATATATATATATATATATATATATATATATATATATATATATATAATGGAGTAATATCTATGATAATAATTAGATAACACTGCAAGCGATGCGTGTGCAATCCATTTTTAATGATTCAAAAAATATAATACATATTGTATTAATTATAGTTAAATCATAAACTTACATATAATTTTTTATTACCTTTTCACAACCAAGCCTTTTTAGTTTAATGTTTAAAATTTCCACGACCATTTATCTAGAAAAATATAATAGAGTCAATTAAATTGAGTAAGAATAACGAATCGCGCATATCACAAAAGATAATTGTGTGGTGGGATGCAATTTAATTTTTTAAATTTTTGTAAAGATTAAATGCCTAAATATATACTAATATAAGAGAACCCGTAGAGTGGATGTTCTCTCACCATTTTTTAATATTAGTCATACGATTTATTAAATATCATAAAAGTCAAAAGACGTTTTAGTGTTTGGTCTACCACTATAGGAAAACTCTCCCCACTTTGATTTAGCTAATGTAAAAAAATACAAGTGCTCACTCAAATTAGGTTTGTTCCAGATAAGTAGAACGATGAAAAAATGACCGTTCAGGTCATTTTTATCGTCATGCTCCCATTTTCCCCCCTGATGAAGAAAAAACAAAGTTGCCATTGAGGACAAAAGTTTTGAGATAAAGCCGACATCTCTCTTTCGGTTGCCTAAGGTTACCAACCATCGTGAAAATTGGATTGTCGTTAAATAGTTAAAAATTTGGCAATAATATTTTTTTGTAATGTTAATCAAGTCATGGAAATGATTCATTGGCCCTACTAGGATTCTACAAGCATTTGAAATAAGATGGGAGTGGGCCATATTAATGAAGGATAAGATATCATGAATGGGCTTCGGGAGAGGGATACCAAGGCCAAATTTTTTAAATTGGAAGAAATTCTTGTAAAAATAAACTTCCCCTCCTGTGGAGAGGGATCCTAATCTATCTCATCAATCGAAAGAATATAAAGTGATTTAGGAAGTGCCCGGTGCTCACCCCATTCAGAAGCAACCGACTCTGTGAGGAAATTAACCAACACCTATGGTCCAATAGGAGTATTCCAATATCTAAGGCACTAAGCATCATGTCGAATGGCAGGATGAGAGACCACACAAACATTTGGTTAAACTTTAGATCAAAAGGCATTAGGAAAAGATCCTTTTTATTATTTGTGCTTGGCACCAAAAGCATTAACCCTTCACACCACGTTTGTCAAACCTTCTTATCACCAATAATTCTCTTCAAAAAATGTATCCCTTAATTTGAGTGAGTCTTAGGTTATGGATAAAAGGCTGAAGCCATTCAACATATTTTAATAAGAGAGAACAAATCATCATTGGGAAAATAAGCAATGTGATCACTAATCCTAGTGAAATGAAAAATGAAACGTAACCATGTAGATGCAAAAATTTAAATGCAACATAAACAAACCAAAAATAAGGAAGGACTAATAGAATGATTCAGAGATTCCTAATGCCAACAATGAGTGAAAAATGATGGCGGAAAAATTGCTGAAGGAATCTCATTTATCTAACAATGAATTGGTAAGATCGTCAACCCTCTAGGAAGTTAATATCCCAAGTGGTATCTTCTTGGATAGATTGAGTACTATGGACAATTGTGTAATACCCCGTATTTTATGATATTTATTTATGGAATTAATTGAATTAAATGTGTATTAATTGGAAATTAATCCGGATAAAAATACTAGCGAGATGCGAGTTGGTATTTGATTTTAATGAGTATATATGGCTATATATGAATATTGAATCATTAAATTTGTCGTGAGATTGAAATACGGCAATTTGGAATTTTGTTGAGACGCGTGTGACAGTCGTGTCAGGAATATAATTATTTTAATTAAAAAGTGAATTTTATTTCTATTAACCGTATGGTCGTTTTGAGTGTACCAATGCGTCCGGAAGGGTCAAAATAGTCACAAAACACTAGCCGGTGGTTTAGTTTGGGTCCCGGGGCATTTTTAGGCCATACCGGCAACGTAAAAGGGTAGTTTGGTAATTTTGGAATTTTGGGAATTAAAACCCACGAAAATTAGGAATTAAAAATCTGATTTGGACTTTACCCACTAAACCCACTAACTACACCTTATGACTTAATGGGCTACGGGGGTTATTGGAATGAGTTTTGAAAGAGCTTCCTAGGGCAACCTTAACCACCATTGTCATCCTTAGAGAAAAGCTGGTAGAGAGAGAGAGAAAGGAAAATTCTACAGAGAGAGAGAGAGAGAACAAATCAACCTTCATCAATCCAACACCAAATTCAGAGAAAGATTAGAGGCAAGTGGTTTAATTTCATTATTTGCAAAGAATGTTTCTTCCATGCGTAGGAAATTATGAAATTGTATTGTTTTGGGAGTTTGATAAAAATCCATTGAATTGGAAGTAGAAATTTATATTTTGATGAAAAGATTTCATGTAGAATTGTGTTAGGATGATTATTCTGATAGAAATACATCTTGTATATAACAAAAACGGATTTAATTATGCCCATTGGTGATTTTAAAATTTTAGGGTTCATGTTCATGGGATTTGGGGATAAATGAGGGGAATTGATGATTTGATGATGTTTAGGAAGACTTTGGCCCTATTTAGATGTTTAATTATGACCTACGAATGTTTAGTATGGATTTGAAACCTTAAAATAATGTTGCGACGATTTTTATGTGGGATTAGAAGTGAAGAATATTGGAAAAACGAAAAGGGGAAAATCTGGGCTCGAAACTGGCTTCTCGTTAGAAGACCTGCCCAGGTCGTTCGAACGAGCTCATTCGAACGAGCTTCTAACGAGTTGACAGTTTGCCTTCTAACGAGAGGGATGTTCATTTGATGTCTTTCGTTCGAACGAGATCTCGTTAGATGCCCAGTTCATTCGAACGAACTCTCGTTCGAACAGCCTCGTTCGAACGAGACTTCTAACGAGCTAACAGTTTAGGCCTTTTGGCCTGTTTTGATTTCGTGTGTCTCGTAACCTTGTTTAATTGGAGAGATAACATTCCCTTGTTGATAAATTGATATAGTTAGGATATTTGGGATATATTGAGGAGTAAAACATAGAAGTGTGATTTGAATTGAATGGAAATTGTGGAATAGGATGGGAGTGACTATTACGATGCGAGAATTATTGACGGCTTAAATAATTAAATTAACCGGGAACATGTGAATTATGTAACATTATAAGTCGGTATGAGAATGGGAAGTGTACCACAAATAAATTACGGTGATTACTAAGATGTGTGTATACTTAGTATATGTATATGATTTTATGTGTATGACATACCTACCATACTTGCTATCACGGGAGGTTTACGTTCTCTTAGGGCCCTCTAATCCTTGTGTTGCCCGGATTTAGATTGGTACCTCGAGAACATAGGTCAGAGAAGGACTTATTGGGATTTTAATAAGTCTGCTGATCGTGGGAACGTAGGTATGTGCGTGACCCATGTGATGTGACTGTGTTCGCCTCCATTGTTTGTGATTGTTGTTATCTGAGAACGATGCCTGAGAGATTCGGAATGCGTGATCCTTATGTACGTGATGTACCAGGATGGATAGCAGAGTATGTGTGCGCCGCAGCTTAGTCTCGGGTGCTTGTACTGTATATTTATGGCGTGACTAATATACATTTAAATTAATGAGAACTTTCATGTTAGTATTGTGCGTATAAATACGGAAACGCTTTGAGTAACTATAAAGGGATAACCTTTAATGAATTGTATTACTAATAATTGAGAACCTGAGTTCAGTAAAGCCCTCTATTTATTTGATAACGCTAGAACGTATAATGGGAATTGAGTAGTAAGGGGTAGAACTTATTACGGTTTGGTTAGATATGTATGTCACTTAGATGGGTACGGTACGTTAGGAGTGCACAAATTAGTCGAGAGGTGAGTACTTCATGTGAGTGCACGTCCTAACATGTATTTTGCATTCATTGTTTTAATGTTATTAAAACAATTGTTGTTTTTAAAATAATCCCCACTTTCGGGCTCTGACCCGTTTTCTTTCAAATCTATTTTTGTAAAAACCATTTTAGGTGCCCAGCCACAAGGACACCATGCTTAGGATCCTCATTCAGGTGATGAGCTGTATTTGTGGAAGTTATAGGACTTTGCTAGTAGACGCTTCATCTATCTTGACTCTATATTCAGCTTTCATCAGTTGTAGGGAATGTCGCCCATTTCTATTAGAAACATTTCCTATTTCAGATTTTCAGACTTTTGGCATGTAATTAATTCAAGTTACATTGTTTTACTTAGTTCAGTTGTGGGATTGTTGTGAGGAGTTTTCCTCCGGACTTATTATTACTTTGTTGGTTATTCTATTTCTTCGTTATGGTGAATGGTTGTTATTCTTTCATTATCCTATTATTGCATGTTAATCAGAGTTAACTTAAAATTTGGCAACTCACTTTTTAAATACTAGGTGGTTAGTAATCATTAAAATGTTTTCGGCAGTGATGCTATTAACTGAACCAACTTGGCATTTTGTGTTAATTTAATAAAGGAGTAGCTACCCAGTATTTAATTAGTCGGGGTGTCACAAATTGTATAAGAAGAGTATTGGGTAAAAGGTATACTCAGCATGGCACCGATCATTTTCATCCTCCATGGCTAAACAAACAAGCAAAGAATGCATTTTTCCTCATTGGTTGAATTAATAATGTGACTTATTACTCTGGGAATATTACCAAGCCCACTATGCACACGTCGTTCACATAACAAACTCCACTCCCCCTCTTTTTAGGAAAATAAGGGATATTTGTTCGACTAGAGCTCCCGCTACGTGGATGACCACTCTCTCCAAAAACATGAAAGTTATTAGGGTTGGGGGTTTTATCTTGTACGTTTATTATATGTAATTATGGGGGGAAGCATATTTCACACAACTAAATAGCAAACAAAATCTATAATTTTTTCTAAGTTAATATATGGTTACCCTTCCCCTTTAACCCTTTTATGTAAGAAAAATTTAGACAAAATCACGTAATTCTTTGTGTCATCATATACATGATATTTTCCTGTTATAAGCATAAATATATATGGTGTTAATGATTCACTATGGTTGTATCTCTGAGAAGAAACATTCAATCCATGAATCGACATTAAGTGATCCAAGACATTAATGTTCGAGTTGAGTAATAAGGTCACGCATATCCCAATTCATTTACAAACTAATTTTACCCCAGCACCATCATAGCATAACAAGAATTTATGGAATAATAAGAATCAACACTTATCACTGACCAAAACGGTGAGTACCGTCCTCCATATCCTTTTTCCATCAATGACCCCATTCGTTTATAGTGAAAGATTGAGTCTTCTAGAGGATTGTCCTTGAATGCTCGGGTTAATGGGGACTATACCGATTTGGCCTTTCCATTCAGTTATGGTATCCTAGATTATCCAATGCCACTAGTCATCGATCTCCCTAGGATCGACGCATTTGATGGCACATCCAAACCTCATGACAACATTTACAACTATGAGGCATACATAGACTTCATGGGTAGATAAATCAGAATAGATGTAGAGCGTATGCCACAAAGCTTAAAATATCAGTGAGGAACTAGTTCAACTGACTAACACCCAACTTCATGATATATTTTAGTGAACTCACGGGGCATTTTGTCTAGCACTTGATTAGTTCTCAGGTGCACAAGAAAATAAATATATACCTTTTTAACATTTTGTAAACGAAGTAGCAGTCCCTAAGAGATTTCGTCAAACACTTAATAACAAAATACTCAAGATTGATCGCATAGACATATAGGTATCTGTATAATAATTTCTAAAAGGTTTGTATAATATAACACAATTGACTCACTCTTCAAGAGTCTGCAGGTCAACATGATGGATCTAATAAGGTAGATAGAGAAGCACATCCATACCGAGGACACGATCAGCGATCGGATCCTCCTGCATAAGGAAAATAACCCTCGTGGGAATGGATCGGAAGGGATCAAAGCAAGAGGAAATAAAATCAAGGTTCAGATAGGCACAACAACGGGGATCGACCTAAATTCGATTGGTTCACGCCGCTTAATGCATCTCTTTGATGAAACATAGCAACCATCACCCCATGAACTAGCTAGATAAGCTAAAGAGCCACACATCTAAGAGGAAGTCAAATTAATATTGTATCTTCCACTTTGACCACAAACATGACACCAATGACTCTCTCCTCCTGAAAAATGAGATAGAATGTATCTTCATACGGTTATGTAACACCCCACTCTTCCACCACCAATATTGTCCCCACTTTAACCATCGCACCCATCGGTATGGGGTTTTATTATCTATATATCCACAAACTGATGTTAGTGGGGTTCGAACCCCTGCATTTGCATCATCAATCACATGCCTTACCAGAGGAGCTAAAAGGCCTTTATTTTAGAAGAGCGTAAATATACATATATGAACCATTACTTTTCCTTACCCAGGCGATGTGGGATGTAACTCTCTGGCTATCAAATCAACCATGGCTCAGTCTATTACAATCCACCCCCTTAGGGAGCCCAACGTCCTCGTTGGGATGAAATCAACCATCACCTAACATATTGGCACACTTATTCCGACTGGGTACTGGCTCTGGTAGCATTCTATAACACCCCACTCTTCCACCACCAATATTGTCCCCACTTTAACCACCGCACCCAACAGTATGGGGTTTTTATTAGCTTTATATCTACAAACTGGTGTCAGTAGGGTTCGAACCCCTGACATATTCACCATCAATCACATGCCTTACCAGTGGAGCTAAAAGGCCTCGGTGTTAGAAGAGTGTCAATCTACATACATGAACCATTACTTTCTATCACCCAGGCAATGTGGGATGTAACTCCCTGACTACTAAATCAACCATGGACCAGTCTAAACTTACGAAAATCTGTTAAGCGAATAAATAGACAAATAATCAATCGGAGAGAAAAATAAATAGTCGTTTGGACCGAAGGGACCAATCGACATATAAAAATTGGGTTTATTAAAAACATATAAAGCCAAGGTTGCTAACAAATTTCATCTGATAAAACGGATTGGTTCCAGAGGGGTTATAACTGGTAGAGAATCTAATTTCTCTAGCAAATCATACAAGGGCATAAGTGGGAGGCAATGGAGAGCTAAACACCCAAACCACTAGAAGACTAGCAAAGCATAATTTCAAACCAAAAGACTCCCATAAACTAATCATACCCCATTACGATCTCTTACTCGTTAAGGAGATCATTTTAAACTAGGTTATTGAACAAATTATAATTGATAATAGGAGACAAAAAAATTCCTTATACTAAGACTATTTTGAGAAGATGTATTTAGATAATGCTCGATTTAGGCCAAATAAAGGGACCCTTATTGATTTCTTAGGTGAAGAATATTATCCTCAATTGGTGATTGAGCTTCCCCTCTTATTGAGCAAAGGCCCAAAGTTAGTCAGTTTGCAGATTGACATCTTGATCATCTGGTCTCTATAAGCTTATAAAGCCCTCCCTGGATGAACAACGTTCAACCGCATCGGCATATCCCTAACTATTAAATCCCCTACCCTTCAATTCCTAATATGAAATGAAATGGACACGGTGAGAAGAATATAATCCCATGCTTAGATCTTCTACTTCACTTCATTGAAGAAGAAGAAGAAGAAGAAGAAGAAGAAGAAAGAAGAAAGAAGAAAGAAGAAAGAAGGAAATTTAATTTATATGTTCATGGGCTTGACCCCAAACACAAGGGAGGATCACCTATTTAAGACTTTATTCATATCCAACTATATGAGGGACATTCAAAAACATTAATGTATGTACGGACATCCCTAAAACTCGATGTACGAGAAAATTTGTTCGCTCTTATAAGAATCCATCAAAAGACCTTCACCTAGAGATATGAGAACATAGCATTCATAAATGCCACTATGATGAATGATCAGATAAAAGTTGATCTTGTCTTCTGAGTGGTCAAATAAAAAGAGAGAATCTTTTCTTTTAAACACAACAAAATGTGGTTATGGTAAGAAGCCAACGAAAAAATTGAGGTTATACGTGGACTATTCAAATCTAAATGAAGCCTACCCAAAGGACTGTTACCCACTCCTGAGGATTGAAGCATTCATTGATGACATAGCCGCCCATGAAATGATCTCATTTATGCATGCCTACTCTAGGTATAACCAAATATGGATGTACCTAGCAAGATGAAGAAAAAACTTCCTACGTTACTGATAAAGGGGATATATTTCTATCTAGTCATTTAGTTTAGGCTAAAGAATGCCAGAGCCACTTATTTAAAGTTAGTAAACACAAACAACCAATTGCACTTGTTCTAAAGTACTTATCAAAGAAAAATTACAACCAAATGCATTATTATGACTATCATACATCCAACATACAAAACATTATTTCTTAAATTTCATTCCATTCATACATCCACCGTGCCCATAGCACTTATAGCTTAGAAATATATAAAACATAAGGATAAGTTACCCATTGATGAATAACTATATTCTTCTTAACTCTCACCCTTATGTACACAAGACATAAGGAAGAAATGAAATATGTTAGTTGTAATTTATTTTTATTGGAACGTGTGACAAATGTTGTTTGTTGTAATTTGTTTAGATTTTGCAATGAAATTTGACTTCACTTAAATCAAAACACATTATATACTCTCTAAATGAAATACTAACTTGGAAAAATATGAAACCACCATTAAGGTTAACTATATTTATTACCCAAATTTAGAATTTGTCTTCTATTAGTTGTATAGAAACAAAATAATCAGGGGTAGGGGTGCACATGGTTCGGTTCGGTTCCACTACGGAACCAGAACCAGAATTGAAATTGATCGATTCTGTGGTTTTGGAACCAGAACCAGAACCGAAATTGGTCAGTTTGATTCAAAACCGAACCATCGGTCTCGGTTTGGTTCGGGTCGATTCACGATTCTAGTTTGCGGTTCTGGTTCTCGGGTTAGTTAATGGTTTTGGTTAATGGTTCTTTCTAATGGTTCAGGTTCACGGATCAGTTCTCGGGTTGGTTCTTGGGGTCAGTTCTTTGGTTCGGTTCTTTGGTTCGGTTCCATGGGTTCGGTTCTCAGTTCGGGTCGATTTGGTTCAGGTTTAAAACCGAGAACTGAATCGAACACTTCGGTTTTTAATTTTTTGAAACCAGAACCAACCCATGTAGAAAAAAAATGAACCAACCCAACCCACGAAGGTCGGTTTGGTTCGGTTCTTCGGGTTGTCAATTTTTTTGCAGACCCCTAATCAGGGGACACAAACATAATATAGATCTATTACAAATTCCAGAATTTGTACATTGAAAAAATAATTGCACCTATACAAATGCACATTACAACCAAAACCAAATATAACACAAGGACTAAAAAAAGTAAAGTTTTTAACAAAGTTCGTTTATTCCTCACATCTATTATGTAATCAACAATGATCCGTATGAAAGCAAGGTCTTGTTACGCAAATTCCTCCAGTGGTTGACTAGTTACAGACATTGACACCCCACCGATTGATATAGGATTACCCCATACTATCCAACGATAGTTATATTTAACACGAGTAATAAACCTCCCACGATTATTATTTGTGTTTTAATAAACATATTTAACTTCAACTACATTCCCATAATTACATTTTTAATCACAGAACGAAGTGAAATCTCATTACTGTCAAATTTTGCTGAGGAATCCATTCCCTAGAAAACAACAAAAATAAAACTACATATTGAAAAGCCAACATTAAAATGGGTAGTTTGTTCAATAATAATAAAGAAATAATTTCAATTTTACATTAAATAAATGGATACCAATTGAATGTCGAATTGAAATTGAATGCCAAAATCAAACTAAAATTGAATGTCAAAATCGAAATTGTATTTGTGTTGGATTAGCAACCGTAAGATATTTAGGCCTCATTTACGAGTTTGGAGAGAAAAGAAAAGAAAAGAAAGTTTTATTAGGAGAGATGAGAAAAGAAAGGAAAGGAAAAATGACTTTCTTTCCTCTGTTTGTGAGTTTACGAGAGAAAAGAAAGTTACTTTCTTTCCTCCTTGTTTGTGAGTAGAGAAGAAAGGAAAGGAAAGGAAAAAAAAGGAAAAATACGTTTAAACCCTTATAACTAACAAAGCATGTTATAACATTTTAAAGAAGATAACAACATATTAAATTATATTAAAGATTTATCAGAAAATTTAATGGTACATTTAACACGATAATTTCTTTAATACATGACAAATAAATTATAGAAGCTTCTTGACATAAACACATTTTTTAAACTGATAGCAAAAAAATTAAATTAACTTAATGGACAAAACCAAAGTTTTATACTTTAAAGGGAACAAAAATGGTCAAAACAGTAGTCCTCCTGCAATCCTTGGTTATACGGCCATAACAGGATTCTTATTTTTTTTGGGTGAAAAGGTATCTTATGCTAATAGGTGTAAACTAAAGAAGCCAACAATGTATGTCTAATTGATTACCTGCAAAAATATATTATCCTATAGCTATAAATGCATTGGAGTGAAAATATTGCATTAGAAATATATTATTGCATCAGAAATATAAAATGACGGCTGGGAAGAAATTGTAATGGGTGGAAGGTTTAGCACATAAGGAGTTTCATCCATGAAGGTCTCTTTTTAAGTGGATGTGTATCCGACTGTGTTAGGGACAAAATATGAAGTTTAATAAAAATATTCAAAGGTTGCTTTCTCTTCTCTCCATTTCTTACCAATATGGACGGAAAATTTTGGGGAGAAAGTTTTGGTTGAATCTAAAAAAACATTCTCTCCCTTTCTTTCCCTTTCCCTCCAAGTCAAACTCCCAAACAACGGATATAAGGAACTTTCTCTCCCTTTCCTTTCTTTTCTCTCCATTTTAGGAATCCCAAACAAGCTCTTAATAAGCGAAACTAAAATTGAATGTCAAAATATGGTTTCTCCATTCAAGCCAAAAATGATTCATAATATGACCAAATGAGTATGATTCACACCGAGTACTTCATTCGAGTGAGGTCGGGCCAGTTCGTTGGTGATAAAAGCGTTGGAGGAGGTGGTCGATTTAAGGGGTGTGATTGGGTGTAGCAATAGTCAGTGGTTACTTGGGAGGGAATGATAAATGGTATGGATTTTTTAGAGTACAAGTATGAACCCACATTTGGCTAAAATATCCAACCCAGCAATTATAAATCGGAGTGTTTAAATGAGGTATGCTCGTAGGTATGTTAAGTGAGATATGTTGAAGGGTCTAATTTTGTGTGTGTGTGTGTGTAATTAACTTTAATTATTCAAGGAGAGGTTATTTTTATAAAAATAAAAACTAAAATCAAAAGATAAGTACTTTTTCTTATTAATGGAACTCTAGTTGGTTATTTCAATTGTGTCAAGGGTGTTAGACAAAGAGACCCTCCTTTACTTTGTTGTCTTATAGGAGAAGGATTAAGTAGAGACTTCACTGATCTCTATGTTAAAGGCAAAGTTAAACGTATTTATCTTCCTAAATTATATCCCTATGTTACTCATTCTCTCTATGAGATGATCCCTTCATTTTTTTCTAGAGATGACTCTTATCCTCTCAAGAATATCATGACTTTTCTTGCTTCTTATGGTTTTGCTTCTGGTTAATATATGAATACGGATAAGAGTAGATTTTATCTTAGTTCTCTCTCTGCTCATAGGAGAACAGTGGTCTCTGAAGTTCCTGGCATTAGAGAGAGTGTTTTTCATTTTAATTATCTTGGAGTTCCTATTTTTACTGGCAAGCCTAAAAGATATCACCTTTTAAGTTTGGCTAATAAAACCATTGCCAAGATTTCTAGTTGGAAAGACAGGCTGCTCACTACGACGGGAAGAGTGAAGCTTATTCAATCTATTTTTTGGGGTTTACTTCTGCATAGTTTCCAAATTTATAAATGGTCATCTTCACTACTTACAATGCTTAACAAATTTTCTACGAATTTCATTTGGTCTGGTGAAGTTAGGACAAGAAAATTAGTGACTGCCTCTTATCATTTTGTTTTCTCCCTAACGTTTGAAGGTGGTTTGGGTCTTAGAAATGCAAACTCATTTAATAAATCTTCAATTTTGAATCTCACTTAGAATGTTATCTTTAAAAATACCTAGTGAACAATTTTTTTGACAAAGATTCAAATTAACTGCTTACTCGGCAAATCAACACTCTAGTAAATCATATATTTGGCATGGAATCAAAACTACCCTTCCTATTATTCACCTTCACACTAGGTGGATTATTGAGAATGGTTATTCTATTAGATTTTGGTGGTATAACTGTCCTGGGAATCCCATTTCTGAAGACCTAAACATTTACCCCCATCTATAAAATTGTCTCACAGTTAATGTTTTTGACATTATTTAAGGTTGTAAATGGAAGATTCCCTCCTGTGTGACCTATGATTTACCTGTTTTACCTTAGAAGATTGCTACTCTGACTTTTAATATTCATAGAAGATGATATCCTTACTAGGTGACTTCTAATACAGGGGACCTGTCTTTTGCTCAAGCCTAAAACTGTGTAAGACAACATAATTCCAGCACTCACAATTTCCTCTTAAAATATCTATGCTTTCTTGGAGGTATAATCACAGTATCCTTCCTACTAATGACATAAAGTATGTGGTATCACAGATGTCTCTCTTTGCATATTGTGTAACAAAGAAGAAGAATCTTCTACTCACTTGTTTGTGGACTATTATTCCACAAATAGACTAAGGTCTTAGACTGTTGATTTTTTTAATATCACTATTCCTAAATTTTCTAGTGTTGCAGGCTTTTAGCACTTTATTTGTCAACAAGTGTTTGGTCCTCAATTATCTAATATTTGGAAGTTTGATGTCCTTTATGTTATGCATAAGATTTTTTTGGCTAGAAATAAACTTAGGTTTGATAATGTCAAACCTAGTTTCATTAGGATGTGAAGCAGTAATAGCTCTCACATACCTCATTTTTATAAAGGGAGAGAATAGCTCAATATTCCTAAGAAGATTAGCATTCAACTGGCCTTAGAGAATCTCCTAATATTCATCTTATTGTAGCACTAAAGCAAGACTATCTCTAGTGACCAAGACGATAAAACTCACTCGAGAATTTTATCATGCACTTGGTGTGCGGAAAACACCCAAGACCTTGTTCCCAAAATGAACTAGTGTGCAAACTCCCAATCAATTCAACCAAGCATCAAGAAGATACAATAAGAACATACAAGCAATCAAAGAATCAAAGCAACAACAAATTTACGTGGTTCACCCAAGCTTTTGGATACATCCACAAATAGTAGGATATCTACTTTTATAGATAAATGGCTAGGAACCAATGGTTACACACACACCTCACTTATCTCTCTCAAAAGTCAATCACTAACCAACCTCAAGAACTCACCTTGCTCAAAGTATCTCTCTATCTCTCTTTGCCTTTGATTAGCTCTCAAATATGCCCCTCTTGTCCTCTCCCAAAACCTAGAAATAACACTTATTTTTATAGGTTTGAGCCAAAATGGCAAATTTGTAAATAAACCAAAACTGAAAAAATAAGAGAGACAAAGCCAACAAACTCCACCTTGGCGATCGTGACGATCCAACCAATCTCTAGAATGCTAAAATTGAACCTGCTTGAAGACCGTCCCACCATCTACCAAGATAATGCGATTCTCCCAAGTTATCCTCACGATCCAACCAAACTCGGAACACAAACATTAAATCCGCTCGAAGATCATATCGACGTCTAACAAGCCAATATGCTCCACCCGATGCTAAGCCACCCCAAATTTCAACCATAAAGTGAGATATCGCAAGTCTTCACTCCAAGACTCCAAACGACTCCACCCGCTGAGGAACCAAGTTCTAAACTAAGAACTCCCCATCTCATGCATCTGAATGCTTCCTATGTAACCATACGATGAAGCTCTCTCCTCATGTAACCCGGTGAGTACACCCCCACACAATACATATAGCATACACCTTCTTTACACGAAACATTCAAACACATCAACACCATCCTTCTCCTTGATAAATTAACCACGGATGAGAGGGAAAATTACTCACCTCTCACACCCTCCAAATCTCACCCTCGAAAGATGTACCAAGTCTTTGTCACGAAAGACTCCCGTTTGCCAATGCTCACAAACAATCACCCATCGACCTTCCTTGAACTAGCTACACACACCTCAAATCCATCACAGTCCTACACCTCCTTGATTCCAATCGGTCAATGCATGTGTGCAACTAAACCGAGACAACATCACCCGTTGGCCCTGGAGGGGGACTTCGATCCATCCCCTCCACTTGTAAGTATTATCCCATCACTATCGTCTACTCTCGGAAATCTAACACCCAATGTCTCTGCTTTGTTCACAAACGAGACATGCCTCGAACGTTCGATCACTTGTGCACACGGCTTCCCCATCTTTCTCGAAGTCTGATTTAGACGATACAACCCATCTCTCTCCTCTCCCCTCGCTAGGACCATACAACTGTATGTGAATTTCAAGACTCCACCCGCCACTGAGACCCGACAACCCTTGGAATCCAAACGGCTAATGGATATCAAATTCTTTCGCAACTTTGGGACATAGGCCACACCACCCAAAGTGTGTTCCACCCCATCTAACATCTTGAGTTTTACCATCCCGACACCCTCGACGACAACCTTCTCTCCGTTAGCCAAAGACATGGAACCTTTTCCATTTTTTGTGAAAGTCTCAAAATATTCCCTCTTGGAGCAAACGTGATTCGACAATCCCGAATCTAATATCCAATCATCTTGGGAAAGAGAGTTAACCTTGGAGATTATGAGAAATTCTCCAAGTTCATCTTCATAATTCGCACTCGCTACCATTTCCCTCACGGAATCAACCTTGCCCTTAACCTTTTCGTTCCACAAAGGACATTCTCAGATCATATGACCCCATTCCTGGAACATGTAGAATTTTGGCCCTTTACCACTGTTAACGCAAAAATTCTCCATCTACGAGGACCAATCAGAAAAAGGACACATGTCATCCTACGTGGTAATATTCGACACCCGAGGAGAGTTGGTCGGCATTCGAGGAGAGTTGGTCGACACCCGAGGAGTGTTAATCGGCACCCGAGGAGAGTTGGTCAGTACCCGAGGAGAATTAGTCGGCACCCGAGGAGAGTTGGTCGGCACCCGAGGAGAGTTAGTCGGCACCCGAGGAGAGTTGGTCGGCATACCAACCAGGAAGATGAAAGGATAACTATGCATTTAATGTGCATTAATGAAGATGATAGGGCATTTGATGAGCCTTAATGTACATTTATACTGTATTAACAGATGACAACACATAGCATACCAAGCAATTCAATAATTAGATTGGTTGAATGTAGACATAAATGTCTACATACAATGAATCTCTTTATCTCCCATCACTATAAATACATGTATCCCCTTAGCCAAAATGGAGGGAGAACCAAGAAACACTATACACAAGATACACATCCTTTCTCTCTCTACACCTTATGGTGCTATTGTAAACCCCTAGGAATAAAATAACAGTGGACGTAGGCTTTATTCATAGCCGAACCACTTTAAAAATCTTTGTCTCTCATGTGCTTGATTGGATTGCTTTTATCTATTTATTTGTGATCATAAAAATGGGATTCGGTCCAGTTTTTTGCTTCAACAGATTGGCGCCGTCTGTGGGATAGTGTTACAATCATTGTTCTCCATCAAAAGCTAAGTTTTTTATTTTCTCTATGTATAATGAATTATATATTCTACATACATATTTTGATTCAATCATGATTTTTATGTTTATATACATAAATTAATTGTCCAATTTTTATCTACAAAATATTACAAATCATGATTTTAAAATCATAACTGTTAGGTTAATTCTTATTTAGAAATCTGAAAAATAATGGATTTCATAAATCATAATTGTTTGCTTGATTCTCAAGTTTCAATTTTATATCATGGAATAAATATTTTAAATGATTACATATACCAATATATATGATGGTGGTAAGATTTGATAATTTTCATTATAAATTTTGTAAGATATTTGATGTCTATTCAAATTCCCATCATATTTTTAATCAGATAATGTGAAAAGGTTAAAGACAATAAAAAGTTTTCTCATGAAAATCATGACCCAGATCTATTTTCTCTCTCTTCAAAGTGTGAGTCTCTTTGCATTCATTTTTATGAACTATATACTTAATTTGGTTCATCTTCCATCTATGTCAATAAAGTCTCATTGACTGATTTTTGATATAAATTTGGTAATAAATTCGATCATTCAACATTTTTTATCTCTCCAAATAGGGAATAGGAAAAGATTAATATAAAAAATAATTTTCTGTCACCTGAAAAATCATTACCCACCTCTTGTAAAAGATGATCAGTAAAACAATCATGACCATATCAAGGCACTGGGCACAAATTTGATATGTTGGCCCCTCGTTCATCACATCACAGGGTTTCTTTGTCGAAATCACACGATCTAGTGGATTATATAATTATTCATTTAATTAACATTCTTAATGCTTAAACTTTACATCGAATGTTATTTTTCTGATCTAAGGATTCGAGATATTCTGGTCAGCCATCTATATTTTATTAAAGGGAAGCTTAACCAGACCATTTTTGTTTATAGGAGATAAGATGTGAAGATCCATCAGCAACGTTGAAATAATTTTATCCAACTACGAGGTATCTTATTATTGGTCGGAGCCCCATATTGTAGCTCGGTGGAACCAATTGCAGGTCGACGATCATCTACTTCTTGATCGACGACATCTCTGACTTGTTTGGAGGGTTCAATTTACTGGTCGGAAACTATCCAACCATCCACTTTTTGATCGGTGACATCTAATGTTGTTCGGTGCTGTCAATGCACCATTTTTGTTGATCAGCGAAATTGCTCAGCTGGTCGAGGACCATTTGCTTCTTGGTCGACACCATATATTCTATAACTTGAGATATCCTTAAATGTTGGTCGGCAACATCCATGTCCTTTCTCGGCAGCAGTAGAATCTTGGGGTATTAAAAAATACGAAGCACCCCAGATATTTCTTTAAACACGAGTTCAGCTCGGGAACAAACAGGGGGCTTAAGTCTTTTTTAACTTGTGATCACCCCAAAAATATTTTTAAAACCAAGTGATAAATAATTTTCAAACAGCAACTTATACCTGATTAGTTGTTGGAGATTAAATAACTTTACAAAAAACTCTACGTCTTATTTATGATGCATTTCTGATAAAAATTTGTCCATCTCACACACATTTGGCACAAAAATATTATTTCATATTTTGAAATTTTTATTATTTTATGCTGATACACATAACATATTGTTTGGCTGAATAATTATTCTCATAATTATTTTCTCTAGTCTCGACAGGTGCTCGGGCAGCCTATTAAAATTTCATAGGGACAAGATTCAATCCCGATGAAAGCTCTCGTAAACCTTTGGAAAAGTAGTATGGCTCGACATCAGGCAATTGTGCCTCGACATATCAGCCAACATATATTAATTCATTTTTTGAAATTAATATTTTTATTTCTCAAACATATACCTATCATATATTTATTGAATGATTAAATTATTCTCACTACTGATCAATTCATCCTACACAAATGGTAGAGCAAGATATTAATTTTTACAGGTACAAGACTCAACGCCGACGAATTCTCGGAAATAATCTGGAAACTATTATCATTTCACCTCAGCGAGGCATTATATATTTTATTATTACTCGGAGATATCGGCTCAAGCACAAATTATTCTATATCCCTTGGGATTCATATTGTATATTCATCTCAACATGGAACTCGGCGAGATACTTATTATCATATTCAGCTCCGAGAACTATAACATTTATTATATGTCACCACCAACGGATAGTTAGTCGGGGTAATTCTAATTTATATGCAGGCCCAGCAAAGTTCTCGGCCATATTCTTATGTTCTGGAAAATATTATTGTTATTCGGCATTATGCAATTGTGCCTCGACAAGATACTTATTCAGCTTTGAGGAGAATTACAACATTCGTTGTATTTCACCCCCAACGGATAGTTGGTCGGATAATTCTTATTTATAGTCAGGCCTGACAACGTTCTCGGCCATATTCTTATGTTCTGGAAGATCTTATTCTTGTTCGGCATTATATAATTCTACCTCGACAGATCAACGAGGCACTTTATTATTCTATTTGGATGCATATTCTATTCTTATTTCAGCATGGAGCTCGACAAATATTTATAATCATATATTCAGCTCCAAGGAGGTCTTCAACATTTATATTATCTTATTCCCAATAATCTGTTGGTCAGCTCCAAGGATGTCTCCAGCATATATTATCTTATTCCCAACAATCTGTTGGTCAGCTCCAAGGATGTCTCCAGCATTTATTATATCTTATTCCCAACAATCCGTTGGTCAACTCCGAGGAAGTCTCTATCATTTATTATCAAAAATCTATTCCTAAAAATGTCAACTAAGGTTGGTTGGGAAGTAAATCTATTCCTAAAAATGCCAACTAAGGTTGGTTGGGAAGAAAAAATATTTCCCAAAAGTGCCAACTAAGGTTGGTTGGGAATAAAAAATCCACCAACTCAGGTTGGTCGGAAATAAGAAGCTGTCAACTACAGTTGGTCGGAAACTTTTTATGAGTATGTGAAAGCGATCAAGCAAACAGCATTCAAAGTTCACATTCCACACTTGGGGGCTTTTATTAAAAATTCATTTGTTCATTCGGTGGCACATTCTCATAACGTCATGCAGTCGAGCATCAAATTCAACTCCATAAACTTACATAGTCGGGGGCCCGACTAAATTATCATTCAGAAGTTGTTTTTCTAGCTCGAGAATTAGTTTTGATATTGAAGTTCAGGAGGATATTGAAGTTTAGGAGGCTATTGAAGTTCAGGAGGTGCATTCAGAAGTTTAGGAGGCATATTCAGGAGTTATTATGCACATGCTATTGAAGTTCAGAAGTCAAACTCAGCATCTACAGCACTGAGATCTTTACTACTATTGTCCCGAACAATATTGAAGAAGAAATTATATGAAAATGTTTCGAAGTCCACCACTATCTTGGTACTAATCAGATTGAAGAGTTGGTTTCAAAAGCTAGTATGTTACTCGACAAAGTATTCAGAGGATCATAAATCAGAAGAATCAAGCACATGAAGTTAGCACTCAGTTGCTCGGCACAGGAGGTAGTTGGTCGGCTAGCAAACCAATCAACATACTTGAAGATTATGACAAGCTACAAGATGCATACTATGGAATGGCTGCATCAAAATTCCCATGGGTGATACATAGCACATGGAGTTCCTCAAAATAAAGATTAGCAACCATCGATCAGCCTGCATCATATGTCGTCCAGGAGATAATGCACTTCATGTTGAACAAATCAAGAAGGTAGATCAAGAATTTCACGAGCACCAAGCAACACTGCAGAATAAATAATCCATCCTTTCAAGTAAACCGTAAAGCATGGAGCATTGGGGAATTCTGTTAACGCAAAAATTCTCCATCTATGAGGACCAATCAGAAAAGGACACATGTCATCCTACGTGGTAATATTCGACACCCGAGGAGAGTTGGTCGGCATTCGAGGAGAGTTGGTCAGCACCCGAGGAGTGTTAGTCGGCACCCAAGGAGAGTTGGTCAGTACCCGAGGAGAATTAGTCGGCACCCGAGAAGAGTTGGTCGGCACCCGAGGAGAGTTAGTCGGCACCCGAGGAGAGTTGGTCGGCATACCAACCAGGAAGATGAAAGGATAACTATGCATTTAATGTTCATTAATGAAGATGATAGGGCATTTAATGAGCCTTAATGTACATGTATACTGTATTAATAGATGACAACACATAGCATACCAAGCAATTCAACAATTAGATTCGTTGAATGTAAACATAAATGTCTACATACAATGAATCTCTTTATCTCCCATCACTATAAATACATGTATCCCCTTAGCCAAAATGGAGGGAGAACCAAGAAACACCATACACAAGATACACATCCTTTCTCTCTCTACACCTTATGGTGCTATTGTAAACCCCTGGGAATAAAATAACAGTGGGCGTAGGCTTTATTCATAGCCGAACCATTTTAAAAATCTTTGTCTCTCATGTGCTTGATTGGATTGCTTTTATCTATTTATCTGTGATCATAAAAATGGGATTCGGTCCAGTTTTTTGCATCAACAACCACCAACACCCCTCGATCTATACCTACTACCGTCATTAAATCCCCGATTGGAGTTCCTCCCGCCATTTTGCTCACCTCTATCTCTCGCCGTAAGGCCTTCATTATGGGAATACCCGTCACCTCCACCTTCCTTCTTTCTCATCGTGACATGAGATTGAATATCTTTCACAACCTCGTTGAATCGGAGCGTAGACTTCCCAAATATGAGAGTGGTCATAAAATTCTCGTATGAATCGAGTAATGATGCAAGCAACAACAATTCTCGATCTTCATCAATGAATTGAACGTCTATCTGGTTCAAGACATTTATCAAGGCATTAAAAACGTTGATATGCTTCATCATATCCTCACCCTCCTTCATCTCAAGCTTGAAGAGTTTCTTCTTGAGGAACAATTTATTTGACAATGACTTTCCCAAATAAATCTCTTCTAGATTATCCCATATGCCTTTAGCCGTGGTCTCCGATATCCCGTTATTAAACACATCATCCGTGATAAGCATCTCAATATACGAAGACGCTTTTTGATCAATGTCAATCCACTCGGCATCGGTCATGCCTACCGGTCGTCCCTCTACCCCCAACAATGCTAATTTCAACCTCTGTTGGATAAAAACACCTCGCATTCATCTTTGCCATAACCCGAAATTGATCTTCTCATCAAAAGCCTTCATGTCCGTCTTCATTGAGCTACTCAATCCATAACTCGGATCCCATCTCTTAGAGATTCCACTCGTAGAGGTTGATTCTCGAGTACTCTCCACATTTTCCGTCATTTGGAACAAAAATAAAAGCTATGCCAAAATTGATTCAACCTCGAACCAAAATATCGGGCAAATAATGAAACCAAAGCTCTGATACCACTTGTAGCACTAAAGCAAGACTATCTCTAAGGACCAAGACGATAAAACTCACTCGGAAATTTTATCATACACTTGGTGTGCGGAAAACACCCAAGACCTTGTTACCAAAATGAACTAGTGTGCAAACTCCCAATCAATTAAACCAAGCATCAATGAAGAGACAATAAGAACATACAAGAAATCAAACAATCGAAGCAACAACAAATTTACGTGGTTCACCAAAGCTTTGGGCTACATCCACAAATGGTAGGATATATTATTTTATAGATAAATGGCTAGGAATCAATGGTTACACACACATCTCACTTAAGTGACACCCCGCCTAATAAGATACCGGGAGATCACTCCAATATTAAATTAAAACAGGAGTCTCATATGGATCATTCTTAGCATCACTGTCGAAAATCCATTTAATTACTAATAACCTATTAGGCCGGTGTCAAAATTTTAACTTTACTACACTTTTTTTAACATCTGTAAATAAAACATCCACACAGTTTTGCGGAAATGAAACTGAAATGAAGTAAAATAACCGAACACTCGATCAAAATATACAACCATATCGAATGATGTACTCAAAAAATAAATAGATGCAATTGGACCATTGGCCCGAATGTGTATACAATAACTCCTATCTAGATTACAAGGATAGAAACGACTACTGAAAATCCGGCACGTATCCACAACTACTGCAGCTGACGTCTGACTCGAAAGAAGTGCCATCCAGGCGTCCCTGTGTCTGTACACCTATATATATATATATATATATAATATAGGAAGAAAGGAAAAGTAGATAAACGGGTCAGAGCCCGAGTTTTGAAAATATTTAGCAAGTGCATAAATGCCTCATTTTTAGAAAAAGGTTTTATCTCATATTTAAGTTTGGTATCGCACTCCCATGAGATACCCCTGACCTCTCCACTAATAGTGCACTCCTAACGCATCCCTCTAACATCCTAGTCAAGCTACCCTGCTAAACTAGTCTATCACCCCACCCACTATCAACCCTAGATAGTGCAAGCAATGTAATAAGGGCTAAACTTCACCCCAGTCTCAACGATATGCCATGTTCGTGCGTGGGGTGTCTCGCAAAGCGAAATCCAAACAAGGACCCCCCCCGATACACTACTACGCGGCACGGTCGATCGTCGAGATCCGCCAGTCCCTCAGTACATAATATATATCTATATATGTTTACATCATATAATAAATATCAATATAAGATCACTAAGGATGAAACTTCTCCCCAGTCTCAACACATTGCCATATTCGTGCGTGGGGTGTCTCGCAAAGCGAACTCCAAACAAGGAACCCCCCCGATACACTACTATGCGGCAAGGTCGATCGTCGGGATCCATTAGACCCTCGGTACTCGAATCATCCATATATATTCATTTTACCATAAACATCCGGATCTATCTCCCGGACTGAGGGTTCATATATCAAGTATTTATCAATACTTTCATTTTTCTCAAAACTTCCCATTTCCTTTTTATACTCAGGAAATGTAAATATAAAAGCCAATTCATTATCATGAATTGCTTTAACAAATCATATACTTTTAAAAGCCAGTTTTATTATCATAAAAAAAAATTCATTTTATATCATCCCATTTAACTTTATACACTCAGGAAATGTATTCAAACCATTTTCATTATCATGAAAATGCTTTGATCATATCATATGCTTCCACATCCCTTCTTCCATCCGGGAGTGTTACCGACGCCAAAATCTTTATCCCATTTACCTTTTTATACTCAGGAAATGTAAATTAAAGCCAATTTATTATCATAAATTGCTTTAATACAACTAAGACCGCCCCTCCGGGTTTCCCCACTGGACGCGCCCCAAAATGGCTATCATCTTCCAGGGCCTATCAAACAAGACAACCTGGGAACCTACCAACGTTGGGAAGCTGCCAGATACCTGCGGGAAAGTCAAGACCACACCCAGAATCTCCTAACCAACGTAGTAAACCATAATCGCTCATATGGCCTATAGAACTATAGCCACCCTGCATTCATTAGCCAGGGGGCATCACCATACGCGCGAAACTTCCCTTATGATAGAGATTTAGGGAGGTGCGTAACCATAATTTATTAATTGTGAAAAATCATTTCTTTTTCCATTTTGAAAACATTCATCTATATATTTTCAAAATCATTTATCTTAAATTATATATATGCTTTAATCACATAGTATACATACACCATATATTCCTCCCTGAATATATAAAAATTTCCATATTTGCCAAACCATCTATCGATGACCAATAATCCCAAAGATTCTCAAGGAATCATAATCATGCATTCATATTCGCATGATACTAAACCAAAGTATTCCCAAGCATTCATTAAATCCATACCCCAGATCGTACACTAAATTAATTCGAGGTTCCTTCTTTCATCTCGGGGTTTATGCACCCTCAATACCATTATCTAGGAGTACTAATATCATATCTAGAATCCCTGATAATAATCTCCAAAACCATAGTTTAAATCTCCCTAAACTTTAAAAGGAGAAAACCTCAAAAGTCTGCCACTACCGAATCGATTCGGCCTATCCGAATCGATTCGCAGGGTACTGAATCGATTCGGCCCTCGAATCGATTCGAAATGGTTCTACTTTCAAACTGTCTCTTACCGAATCGATTCGGCTTGTCCGAAAATCCCAAATTTGCCTAGGGTTTTATATATAACCCAAAGACCCAAAATTTAATCTAATCACCATTTAAGTTGTAACTCGGATTTATTCCGACGAACCCAAGGTTTTCATATCTCCTCAAGTCCTTTAGAGGTCCTAACCCTCTTTTTTTAGAACCCCTAATACTTATCTCCAATTAATTCTAACCTTAATTTCTGACTAACGATTTCGATCTCGAAAAGCTTTCCGTATTAAAATCATTATAAATCCAAAAAAAATCAGAAAAATACGCGGTCGATGCCCACGCGACCGCGTCGAAGAGATATACAAATTTAATTTTTTGACTAAAGGCCGAATCGATTCGGCAAGCACGCAGCCTATACTATTCATCGTCTTCTCCGAGACTGTTTCGGCCATTAAAGCTTCTCCCGAGCTTTTGTCTCCTCACCCAAAGTCCTACAACCTCAACCAACTACAAATACACATATATTAAGGTTTCTAAACATCCTAGAGCCCAAAACCACCAATTAATTTCAATTAATTTCTATGTTTCTCCAATTAGAAAATTTTAGGGGTTTATTCGTTTTAACTCCCGAAAACCCGTTTTATCCACGAAAACCCAACCCAAAATCTTTAGGGTTTGTTAATACCAAACTATGGTATGAGATTTATACAAAAAGTAAATAAAGCAAGTAAACACTTGCCTCGTGGATATAATTCGACGACCTCGAGTCGAATCCGGCAGAGTTTGGCCCGAGATCTCCATTTTCTCCTCCATTTTCTCCTCCTCTTTCTTCTTCCTCTCTCTCTTCTCTCTCTTTATCTCTTCTTTATTTCTCTTTTCTCTTCCCCTCTCCCTCTTTATATAGGAAGAAAGGGTTTAACCCCTAAAAATCCAAAAACGACTCGTTTACTCAATTACGAGCCCATTTAACTCTAAAATCCTTCGAAACTCAATTTCGACAATCGGACACTCTTTTTTGACTATATCGGGAATTCCGAGACTCATGGCGCAGTCGAAATTTCCATCTGAGGTACTTGACCGCAAATCACTATTCTAACCCATAAAATTAAATGCGGGTTTTCCAATTTAAAATCTGGCCTTTTGTCATTTTTCTCCATGGCGACATATAATTAAAATACTTCGACCTATTTAGTCCCAAACATGATCACAACACCCATAAAAAATCATTAAATCCTCGAAAATCCCAAAAATCACTATTTTGAGAAATTCTCCAAATCTCCAATTTATATTTAATTATGGAATTTAATTGTCTCCAAAAAGGCGGGTTGTTACATACTCCCCCCCTTACAACGGAATTTCGTCCTCGAAATTCAAATACAACCTACACCGCCAATCCTAGGATCACTCCAAATCCTAATACCTCAAGGGAATGACACTAACCCAATGGTTTCCACCATATACCATGCGACTACGACGATCGTAAAGTGACTCTAATGACGTCACATTGTACCCATCATCTATAATGCCTCTCGGCATAAATTTCAACTTTATATACTACGGCCATTCAATTTCAGGCGGTATATAACCCAACTTACTAAGGTGGCCATACACTTTTCTAACCTGTGCACATCTACACAACTCAAGTGAACGTCAGACACGTAACACTCTTTCCCCATAAGGGTCTCCTTTCCTCGGTGTAATACTCACACATGGGTCCTCCTTAACCCGCAAAATTCAATTCTCCTAACCTTGGTGCCACTAACCCTACTAAACTTACATCCTAATAATACTAAGGTCTATGCTATATCCTGCCTACGTGAAACTAGTATAATCCTAAGTATGTCCTTAGTGCCCAAGGCCTCTCTCAACTTCTGACAATTGCTTGGTTTCATGCGTGGGACGTCTCGCCAAGGCGAAATCCAAACAAGGAACCCTCCCGTTACACTACTCCATCGCGTAGTCGGTCATCAAGATATAGCGACCCAAGGCACACCATCGGGACGTCCTAAATCCTGCCTATGCTAACCAACGAACGCGTTTCTACTATCTCATCCTTCCGCCATACGAAAGGAAACCTAACCAATCGAAGTGCCCACTTTCTATAAAAGCGTCACGTACAATAATACCCGAAACATATTTCATCAAAGTTTGCTTTTTCATTAAGGCCTGACTATTATCTTCAAATCAATTTCTCTAACTCCAACCTCACCCACCCACTTGTGGCAAGGGGACCACTTTAGTGCTTTTCCATAGCACAATATTTTCATAAGTATATCAACATCATGTGGCTCATAGCCTATAGTGGTTCATCCACACTATAAGACCTTTCCACAAAACCAACATCCTTGCATCCTATAACAGCTCTCCACTCTCGACACCGTTAAGAGTCATGTGTGGAGTGTCTCGCAAAGCGAAATCCAAACAAGGAACCCCTCAACACATTGACACTTGACTTCGTTGGTTATGGAGTTCCGTTATTTCAACATGCAATCGGGATATACCTAACCCCTAATCCAATAAAAAGGTGGTCTAAACTCGTTTCTCTAACTAAGAGTCATACCACCTTGTGCTCGCACTAATTTTAAGTCCTTGCGCAATCAATAATGAGCGTAATCCTACAGCTCACAATAATCCTGCGGCCTTAAATCATATTTATAAGGTCGCCATATACTAGAATCATGATAATGAAGCCTCTACTCATTGAAGTTTCGTATACCCACAATAAATAAGGTGAACTCAACCTATATCTAGGTGAGACACCAAAACAACAACCTTTTCCCTCCAGGAACCATGGACACGATAGTCTTGCCATTGTTAGCCTGATATCGCTCCGAAAATACCAATACACATATACTCACCATAATACCATACTCGTATAGACATATAAAACGAGTATCCAAAACCAGATATATATATATATATATATATATATAATATATAATATATCAACACCCGCCTTTATGGCAAATGAAGGAAAATAAAATTCCGCTATCGCGGAAAAACACATAGACATACATTATATAATGTTATCGAGACCACCACAAAACTCAAAATACACACACGAGTCTAGGGCTAACGAACACCGCGACTTTATCTAGTCACGCCAAATATACCTCCTCGATTGAGGTAAAACTCATAACAACAACCTTCTCATTTCGACTAAATCGCGGGGGCTCACGATTAAAACTATCCGTAAGATCCTTTTCGAACACTCAATTTCAATGAGGAATTCGACTTTAGTACCACTCTCTACTTCAGCGGTATTGCGGTACTCCTAACTACCATTCTTTAGTAGTCACCGCCAAAATCCTTAACAATTACCATAAGGAGAGTGACCTCTACTAAGTTCCTCATCCCAACCTTCTACCAGCTGCTCCAGCTAAGCCCCACCTCCTGCTGCCATCCAATCCCCGCACACGATTCTCAAACAAGCGTGCAAAAGATTACTATAATCTTCTAACATAATAGGAGAACGAAATCTCACAAGAGAAATAAACAATCCTAATCCTGAGGCTCTATAATAAATGAGAGCAACGCTAAAAGCGTAGTACGTCCGCACAGATTCCTAAGGACACTAGAACCTGATGCTCTGATACCATCTGTGACACCCCGCCTAATAAGATACCGGGTGATCACTCCAATATTAAATTAAAACAGGAGTCTCATATAGGTCATTTTTAGCATCACGATCGAAAATCCATTTAATTACTCATAACCTATTAGGCCGGTGTCAAAATTTTAACTTTACTACTCTTTTTTTAACATCTGTAAATAAAACATCCACACAGTTTTGCAAAAATGAAATTGAAATGAAGTAAAATAACCGAACACTCGGTCAAAATATACAACCATATCGAATGTTGTACTCAAAGAATAAATAAATGCAATTGGACCATTGGACCGAATGTGTATACAATACCTCCTATCTAGATTACAAGGATAGAAGCGACTATTGAAAATCCCGCATGCATCCATAGCTGCTGCAGCTGACGTCTGACTCGAAAGAAGGGCCATCCAGGCGTCCCTGTGTCTGGACACCTATATATATATATATATATATATATAATATAGAAAGAAAAGAAAAGTAGATAAACGGGTCAGAGCCCGAGTTTTGAAAATATTTAGCAAGTGCATAAATGCCTTATTTTTAGAAAAAGGTTTTATCTCATATTTCAGTTTGGTATCGTACTCCCATGAGATACCCCTCACCTCTCCCCTAATAGTGCACTCCTAACGCATCCCTCTAACATCCTAGTCAGGCTACCCTGCTAAACTAGTCTATCACCCCACCCACTATCAACCCTAGATAGTGCAAGCAATGTAATAAGGGCTAAACTTCACCATAGTCTCAACGATATGCCACGTTCGTGCATGGGGTGTCTCGCAAAGAGAAATCCAAACAAGGACCCCCCCCCCGATACACTACTACGCGGCACGGTCGATCGTCGAGATCCGCTAGTCCCTCAGTAAAGAATATATATCTATATATGTTTACATCATATAATAAATATCAATATAAGATCACTAAGGATGAAACTTCTCCCCAGTCTCAACAAATTGCCATATTCGTGCTTGGGGTGTCCGCAAAGCGAAATCCAAACAAGGAACCCCCCCCCCCCCCCGATACACTACTACGCGACAAGGTCGATCGTCGGGATCCATTAGACCCTCGGTACTCGAATCATCCATATATATTCATTTTACCATAAACATCCGGATATATCTCCCGGACTGAGGGTTCATATATCAAGTATTTATTAATACTTTCATTTTTCTCAAAACTTCCCATTTCCTTTTTTATACTCAGGAAATGTAAATATAAAAGCCAATTCATTATCATGAATTGCTTTAACAAATCATATACTTTTAAAAGCCAGTTTTATTATCATAAAAAGGCTTTTTCATTTTATATCATCCCATTTCCCTTTTTACACTCAGGAAATGTATTCAAACCATTTTCATTATCATGAAAATGCTTTGATCATATCATATGCTTCCACATCCCTTCTTCCATCCGGGAGTGTTACCGAAGCCAAAACCTTTATCCCATTTCCAGTTTTATACTCAGGAAATGTAAATTAAAGCCAATTTATTATCATAAATTGCTTTAATAAAACTAAGACCGCCCCTCCGGGTTTCCCCACTAGACGCACCCCTAAATGGCTATCATCTTCCAGGGCCTATCAAACAAGACATCGTGGGAACCTACCAACGTCGGGAAGCGGCCATATGACTGCGGGAAAGTCAAGACCACACCCAGAATTTCCTAACCAGCCAAGTAAACAATAATCTCTCATATGGCCTATAGGACTATATCCACCCTGCATTCATTAGCTAAGGGGCATCACCATACGCGCGCAACTTACCTTATGATAGCGATTTAGGGAGGTGTGTAACCATAATTTATTAATTATGAAAAATCATTTCTTTTTCCATTTTGAAAAAATTCATCTATATATTTTCAAAATCATTTATCTCAAATTATATATATACTTGAATCACATAGTATACATACACCATATATTCCTCCCTGAATATATAAAAATGGCCATATTTGCCAAACCATCTATCGATGACCAATAATCCCAAAGATTCTCTCAAGGAATTATAATCATGCATTCATATTCGCATGATACTAAACCCAAAGTATTCCCAAGCATTCATTAAATCCATACCCCAGATCGTACACTAAATTAATTCGAGGTTCCTTCTTTCATCCCGGGGTTTATTCACCCTCAGTACCATTATCTAGGAGTCCTAATATCATATCTAGAACCCCGATAATAATCTCCAAAACCATAGTTTAAATCTCCCTAAACTTTAAAAGGATAAAACCTTAAAATTCTGCCAGTATCGAATCGATTCGAAATGGTTCTACTTTCAAACTGTCTCTTACCGAATCGATTCGGCTTGTCCAAAAATCCTAAATTTGCCTAGGGTTTTATATATAACCCAAAGACACAAATTTAATCCAATCACCATTTAAGTTGTAACTCGGATTTATTCCGACGAACCCAAGGTTTTCATGTCTCCTCAAGTCCTTTAGAGGTCCTAACCCTCTTTTTTGAGAACCCCTAATACTTATCTCCAATTAATTCTAACCTTAATTTCTGACTAACGATTTCGATCTCGAAAAGCTTTCCGTAGTAAAATCATTATAAATACAAAAAAATCAGAAAAATACACGGTCGGTGCCCACGTGACCGCGTCGAAGAGATATACAAATTTAATTTTTTGACTAATGGCCGAATCGATTCAGCAAGCACGCTGCCTATACTATTCATCGTCTTCTCCGAGACGGTTTCGGCCATTAAAGCTTCTCTCAAGCTTTTGTCGCCTCACCCAACATCCTACAACCTCAACTAACTACAAATACACATATATTAAGGGTTCTAAACATCCTAGAACCCAAAACCATCAATTAATTTCAATTAATTTCTATGTTTCTCCAATTAGAAAATTTTAGGGGTTTATTCGTTTTAACTCCCGAAAACCCGTTTTATCCACGGAAACCCAACCCAAAATCTTTAAGGTTTGTTAATACCAAACTACGGTATGAGATTTATGCAGAAAGTAAATAAAGCAAGTAAACACTTGCCTCGTGGATATAATCCGACGACCTCGAGTCGAATCCGGCGGAGTTTGGCCCGAGATCTCCATTTTCTCCTCCTCTTTCTTCTTCCTCTCTCTCTTCTCTCTCTTTCTCTCTTATTTCTTTCTCTTTTCTCTTACCCTCTCCCTCTTTATATAGGAAGAAAGGGTTTAACCCCTAAAAATCCAAAATGGACTCGTTTACTCAATTACGAGCCCATTTAACTCTAAAATCCCCCGAAACTCAATTTCGACAATCAAACACTCTTTTCCGACTATCTTAGACATTCTGAGACTCATGGCGCAGTCGAAATTCCCATCCGAGGTACTTGATCGCAAATCACTATTCTAACCCTCAAAATTAAATGCGGGTTTTCCAATTTAAAATCTGGCCTTTTGTCGCTTTTCTCCATGGCGACATATAATTAAAATACTTCGACCTATTTAGTCCCAAACATGATCACAACACCCATAAAAAATCATTAAATCCTCAAAAATCCCAAAAATCACTATTTTGAGAAATTCTCCAAATCTCCAATTTATATTTAATTATGGGATTTAATTGTCTCCAAAAAGGAGGGTTGTTACAACTTATCTCTCTCAAAAGTCAATCACTAACCAACCTCAAGAACTCACCTTGCTCAAAGTATCTCTCTATCTCTCTTTGCCTTTGATTAGCTCTCAAATATGCCCCTCTTGTCCTCTCCCAAAACCTAGAAATAACACTTATATTTATAGGTTTGAGCCAAAATGGCAAATTTGTAAGTAAACCCAAACTGAAAAAATAGGAGAGCCAAAACCAACACTTGTACTGCGAAAAACCCCACTTTTAGATTGGGTTAAATCTAATAGTGATGGATTAGCTAAATGGAATATTTGACTGGCTACTTATGTCGTTATCTTTAGAGCTTGGTAGATGTTTGGGAGGTTATTGTAAAGGCATTGGTCTCAAAACTTCTTTCTTTGCTTAATTACAAGTTGTTATTTTAGCAATTCAGTGGACTACTTTGAAAATTTTGTTTGAGCTTTGGTTGGAGTGTGATTCTCAAAATGTGGTAGAATGATTCAATAAAAAATACTATATTCCTACTTGGCCTTTGAGAATTTTTTGGGATAATTGTTTGCACCATATTTTTAATATGTAATTCTATTGTAGTTATGTATATAAAGAAGGTAACTCTATTGCAGATTGTCTTGCCAATATTGGTCTTCTCCAACCTTTAGGGAAATTGTGAAATTATCCTCCTATTCTCTTATTGTTCATATAAATCATAATAGGATTGGATGGCCCGCCTATAAGTCTTCTTAGCTTTTTTTTCTTTTATATATAGTGTGATTCATATGATTAAGGGGATTTTATGTGCAGTGGCGGATCCAGGATTTGAATTAAAGTGGGGCAAAAAAATTTGACGAAGCCCGGGGGTTTGGGGGCGGAAACCCCCGAGGTGATTTTTTGGGTTGTTTTTACTCATATTTTTGCAATTTTTAACCCTAAAAATGTTGAGGTAATAATTACCTAAATTTAGATTCCTAAATTTTTCCATTTCGGATGCGGTTGAACCTCAGTTTCGGATACGGTTGGTGTGTTGTCCCCTATTTTCCATTTAAAAATTTCTCAATTGACTTCCTATATTTACAACAACTTTAATTTAATTTCAAACTAATAGATTCACACTAATTTTACATTATAAACTAAATTTCACACTAATCGATTCTAGAGATTTTAATTTTAATATTCATTATAAATTTAAACACATATAAACAAAAACACATATTTTATTTTGCTAAACAAACACATATAAACATACCTCTATCTCTATGAACAAACTCATATAAATAAACATATAAACAAATAGAAAATATAAACAAAATTATAAATAAGCATAATAGTTTTCTTTCTTTTTTAATACAAGTTGAACTGGGGCGGCCGCCCCGCTTCGGCCGGCGCTGGATTCCCTTTGCGATGTCTTCTTCACATCTCCATCCTTTTTGCTTGTATTTTCTTTTTTTCGCTTGTATAATTCTTTTGTTCTTACTAAAAAAATTTCTTTTTCTTGCAAAAAACAAAAGATAAGTATTATTAGAACATTGTTATCCTATTTTACAAGTATGATTTATCTAAATGTTATAATTTTGTCCCATCTGTGATTGGTGTTATTTATTTTTAAATGTCGTTGTAAATTAGAAATCAATTGTTCAATTTTATGTAAATAAGTGCTAATTGGACTTGCAATATTCGTACGAAGCACATGGTAGTACGAGGACATATATATATATATATATATATATATATATATGGGTTTCTATTATACACACCAAAAGTAGAAACAAAAATAAATATATGATAAGTTACATACAATTGAGTTTGATATTTTTCTGTAAGGTCAGCAAAGTTAATTATTATAGATGTGTTTTATGGAAAACATATTGCATTATTTATTGTTCCATGAATCAATTCAATTGTAAGAATTGAGATAGAGAGATAACCTCACTATTTTGTTATGTCTACTATTTAATTAATACAAAAGTAGAGAATTATTAGAATATAATAAATACAGAAATATAACTGAAATTACAGAAAATAAGAATTCATTTACTTGATATTGCAGAAATAAATAATCAATAAACAGAATAAAAATCTGAGCTCGGTGTTATACCACAGTGTCCTTAAGACAAATTTATTCCCTCCAAGTGCTTAAGGTTGTTGAATAATTGTCTAACAAGATAGAATGGATTTTCGGATTAAACAAGTAGCACCACAATGTATAATACCATCGAACACAATTATATGTGTTTACTTAACCACACAGTATTACAAATGGTAATGAAATGAATGCAGAATGCAGAAAATAATTTTCTGAAACTAGAACTGTATTTCGTGTTGGACATAAAACGTAGGGAGAAATTTTGTCATTAACCAAAATCTGGAGGGAGTGTTCTTATTTATAGCAAAAGTAAGTGACCTTTGGGAAAAACTGTCAAACTGTTTTTTTCGTAAGTGCTGACAATAAACAGACAACTAATTAATAATTAATTAATTAATTATGTAATTAATTAATTAAATTCGGCCCAAAAAGAAATAGATTTATATAAGAGCAAACCCAAGCCCGAACCGATCCAGACGGACGGACAGACAGAGCGCGTACGGGGGATTTTGGGCCAAGTCCAACACAGGCATAGTATAGGTCATCTCTTCTTCAAAGAGTTGGGATACCCCAAGGCATCCAAGCCTTAGTCCATCATTTCGGTTTTATCAACTCATCATTTTTCCACCAATCTTCCAAAGTGGGACAAGAGTTGGAACATATCCAATTCATTAATTTCTATTGCTTTGTGAGTCACTTTAAGGAAATATTTATCATTCATAACTTATTGAAATTGGACATGTGAATTTACTATGCAAATCTTCTTGCGAAGGAGAACGCGCTCGTATATGGTCCTATAATTATCGTGGTGTGGGTCCCACCTAAATTTGAGCTCAAAGTTTCTCAAAATCCTGTCCAGAAAAATTTAAACAACTTTTAAGTCATTTAAGTCCAATTTTTTTCAACAATCCCCCACACGAATGATATATTGCTATAAATAAAAACAAACAGATGCGGATGCAGATGCAGATGCAGATACAGGTTGAGTAAAAACAAAGATTTATTGCATCGGGATAAGTAGCCTAGTAGCCTTCAACTTTCCTTAGTGATATACCGTCGGATTTACTTGGTTAATTAGTATATTTCACGCCCTTGAACCATCAACCGTTTTTGTAAACCTAGGCAATATTATTCACATAATAATTCTTCAACACAGTTGGTTCTCACGTTTGTGTTCATTTTGGCCATGAACACCACTTAGTTCCGTGAGTAATTTAGAGGATTTTCTTTCATTATTCTCATAGAAGTGCCCCCCTTCTTACTCACATAGGTGACTTCTATATAGAGTATCCTGCAATACCCCACTAAGACAAACAAAGATGTTGCCCAGAAAATAACTCAAGGGGGGGTGAATTGAGGTTTTACAAACTTTTCAGGTTAAATTAAAATTTCAATAAATATTTAATTTAAAACACTTAATCTGAAATTCAGATTAATAAAACTTAAATTATTTGACCAATGAAAAATAACTAAATACTATCTATTAATTTAAACAAGATAAATCACAGATTTCAACACCCAAATAAATATTTAATCAATTTTCGTATTTAATAATAATTTATCTTCTAGAATTAATATTAAATGATTCACACAAAGAAAATCAAATATATACTCTCAAATAATTAAACAAGTTATATTTCAAGATTATAAGACCCAAATAAATTTATAAATAATTTTCGTAATTAATAAAAATTAATATTCTGAAATTAGTTAAATATTACGAAATTAAATATTTCATTCCTAAAATAAAATTATCAAATTTTCAAAATTAATTCAATTGTAAGTGTAAGTGCTTTAAATAAAAATAACCAATCACACACAAGCAAATAAATAAATATAAGTGCTAAAAATAAATGACACCGTATTTTTAACGGGGTTCGGCCAAAACCTGGCCTACGTCCACGAGCCAAGAGCAAGCTTCCATCTCCCGCGCTTCACTAGTCCTAATCCACTTGTACGGTGGACCAAACCACCATTTATAGACACTTGAAGCAAATACCGTCTCCAAGTACAACCGAAGCTAAAATCCCAGCTTCAAATCTTTACACAGATGTAGTAGAAGTTTGGTGTACAATGTTTGAAACTCTTTTAGAATACAAAATGAGTTCGAGTTTCTTCTTGGTTCAGACTTCGTAAATGAATTTTATTTTGGCCCAAGTCTTCAATTGAAATCTTTGTAGCAGAATAAAGATTGTTATGCTCTTCAATTTGTTCTTCAACAAATAGCTGAGTATATTGATTGTTGCTGTCTCAAATGAGTAGAGCTGAATAAATTTGTGTTGCTCTCTTTTCTGTGTGTATGTGGAGCTGAATAAAATTTTATGGATGCTCTCTCGTAGATATTTTCGTGTGTCTTGCACATCAACAAAAACTTGGTCTTCTTTTGTAGCTTGAAAAAATAATGACCGTTGGAAAAAGCTGTGGATGAGTTCTTCTCCATAAATGGTGAAAAGAAATTTTGATTGAGAGAATGGGTTGTAATACCCCGTATTTTCTGTGATATTTATTTTTGGGGATTAATTGAATTAAATGTTTATTAATTGGAAATTAATCCGGATTAAAATATTAACGAGATGTGAGTTGGTATTTTATTATAATGTGCATACTTGGCATTATATGAATATTGGTATTATTGAAATTGTCGTGAGATTTAAATACGGCAATTTAGGAATTTTGTTTGACGCGTGTGACCGCCACGTTATGGTATTTTATTTTAAATTAAAAAGTGAATTTTAGTTCCATTAACCGTATGGTCGTTTTGAGTGCTCCAACGCGTCCGGAAGGGTCGAGATAGTCAGAAAACACTAGCCGGAAGTTTAGTTTGGGTCCCGGGGTATTTTTAGGCCATACCGGCATCATAAAGGGTATTTTGGTAATTTGTATTTTGGGGAATTAAAAAGTGACGAAAATTGTAATTACAATCTGACTATTTCTTTAACCCACTTAACCCACTAACTACACTAAGAGACAATATGGGCTACGGGAGAAGTTGATATACAATCCCAACTTACCAAAAACCAAACACACCTCCACAACTCCATTGTCTTCAACCTTGGGAAGAGCTTGAGAGAGAGAGAGAGAAGGAAAGAATTCTGCAGAAAGAAAGAGAGAGGACAGACTTAACTTCAAGATCCAACACCAAATTCAGAGATAGATTAAGGCAAGTGGTTTAAACTCATTTGATTCAAGCTATGTTTTCCATGTTTAGGAATTTTCGAAATTGATTTTTGAAGATAATTTAGACCCATTAATTGGAAGTTAAAAGCCATGATTTATGTAGGAATTGCATGTAGTGATATTCTGGACGAATTATATGTTCTAAACAGAACCTTTGATGATTTAAAAATGGAGTTAGAAGAAGTTTAATGATGTTCTTGAATGGAAGAATTCTGGAAATTATTTTGATGTAGTTTTGATCTAAACTAAGCCTTTAAAGGATGAATTATGGGACTTAGAATGTTAATACTATTGTAGGATGATATTATAATGTTATTATAACCTTGTCTTGGAGTTTCATGCTTAAAAATGGAGTTTTGGGACGAAATTTTAACTACAAAACGAAGCAGTCCGTAACAGACCTGGTGCGTTCGATCGATCGATGTTCTTGAGTCGATCGATCGACCACCATCGATCGATCGAAGGTAAAGGTCGATCGATCGACCTTCCCAGAATGAGTAAAGATTTTCCTTAATTGAATTTTAATGGTGTTAACCCTTGAATAATATTATTGGAGACATTGTGAATACCCTTAACCTTAAGGAAGACCAGTAGACATGATTATGAGATTGGACTTTAATTGGAATTTAATGTGAGGAATTATTCTAAATTGATGAAATTCGTTATGTGAGATAATATTTGGGCTAATAGTGCAAATTTGTATAATTTGATGGAATAAGGTTTGGGGCAGAAGTAAAGACCTTAAGTATAAAGATGTTATATGTGTGAATAATGGGAACGTAATAGTCTATTTGAGATAGGTTTTAAGTTTAAGAAACTACGACGTGAGACGTGTCGGTAATTTAATTTATATATTATCGGGATACTTGAAATATATGAAATTGGAATAATGGTATAATGATGTAGAGTATACCTTTATTAATATCGAGATATCTAAGATGCGTTAATGCTTAGTATATAACTTTATGTGTATGACATACCTACCATACTTACTATCACGGGAGGTTTACGTTCGCTTAGGGACTTTTTATCCTTTTGTTACCCGGATTTAGATTGGTTACCTCGATGAACATAGGTCATAGAAGGACTTATTGTGATATTAATAAGTCTGTTGATCGTGGGAGCGTAGGTATGTGCGTGACCCATGTGATGGTGACTGTGTTCGCCTCCACTATTTGTGATGTTGTTATCTGAACGATTCCTGAGAGATTCGAAATGCGTGACCCTTATGTACGTGATGTACCGGGATGGATAGCAGAGTATGTGTGCACCGCAGCTTAGCCTTTGGGTGCTTGTATTGTATATTTATGATGTGAAAATATACGGTTATATGAGAAGGAATTTACTATGTTAAATTATGAGTATAATTATGGTAATGTTATGAAAAGATAAAAAGGGAAACTTTTATCAATTAATGGTTTTGTTAATAATTGGGAATCCGGGAATTAAAGTAGAAATCTCTATTTAATTATTAAGGTTGGAAATTAAACGTGAACCGAGTAGTAGTGTTAGAAACTCTTTGGATAGTTATGAGATAACACATGAATGGGTACAGGAACGTTAGGAGTGCACAGTTAGACGAGAGGTGAGTATCTCATGTGAGAGCACGTCCTAACATGTATTTTTCATATACTGTTTTAAATGTTTTTAAAGCACTTGCAGGTTTTTAAAATATCTCCACATTCGGGCTCTGACCCGTTTGCTTTCAAATCTACTTTTTGTAAAACCATTTTAGGTGCCCAGCCACAAGGACACCATGCATAGGATTCTTACTCAGATGACGAGCTGTAGCTGTTGTGGGAGCTACATGGATTTGCTTTTAGACTCTTATATCATTTGGATTCCTTACTCAGTATTCCTCAGTTGTAGGGCATGTTGCCCAAATTCTATTAGATACATTTCCATTTCAGTTTTTCAGACTTTGGCATGTATTTATTCAGTATTCAGTATTTCATTATTTACTTCAGTTGTGGGATTATGTTGTGAGGAGTTTTCCTCCAGATTTACTTATATCATGTGACGGTTATTCTATTTACTTCATTATGGTGAATGGTGTTATTATTCTTCATTACACTTGTTGCATGTTAATCATACTTAAATTAAAACTTGGCAACTTACTTTTTAAATACTAGGTGGTTAGTAATTATAAAATGTTTACGACAGTGATGCTATTAACTGAGCCAACTTGGCGTTTTGATTTAATTTAATAAAGGAGTAGCTACCCGGTATTTAATTAGTCGGGGTGTCACATGGGTCTCCCCCATAAAATCTGTAGACTGTGAGAGAGCATTAAATTCTCGAGATTTTTGAAATGCAAATCGTAACTTCTTGTTCCTGATTTCTGTAAAAAAAAATTAGACTGACAAAGAGAGAGAGATGTTAAAGGTAAAAGTGGGAGATACAATGAATCGTTTTTTTTTTGGGTATACAAGTAAGAATGTATATAAAATATAAATGAGTGATTTATCAGTCAACATGTCTCATCTGTTGAAAATAAGAAAGAATAAAAATATAAAAGAGTTTCTTTATCAAGTTAATCAATCAGTCAATACATCTCCTCTATACACAATTGTTTAAAGAAACAAAGAGATGAGGTTTATAAATTCTGCAACAACATAAGTGAAAGTCAATCAATGTGGGCCCAAGAGATTAAAATCTCAGACTACTTGGAGACTAAATAATAAAACAAAATTGTTTTGTGATAATTTTGTAAGTGCGTAAAACAACAGCAAAGCTAGACCGAGAGTGGCTAAAAATGAATAACCAAGATTTTTTATTTTTTAAACATTATAAAATCTATGCATTTTAAATATAATAAAACATATATAAAAAAAACTGAACCTATCATAGGCTGCTTACACTGCGTTGCAAGATGAGATTTAGCACAAAACAAATATAATAAATATATAGAATAACAGGAATAAACTTCAAAGCTATTGCTTAAAATAGATGTGTGTATTTATGTATGATAATAAATATATATACAAACAAAGCGATGGGTTCAAAGATTCATTGTTTGTGTAGTCATTTCATGAGTACAAGTAAAGACTAAATTTACTTTCAAGGACTTTTGCTCCCTGACATCAGATATCTATAGATATGTGCATACAAGATTTTCAACTACAATTGATTCAAGGATTCAAAGCATGCATAAAATAAGCAACTAAAAAAAACATTGCCCAAAAACAAATATAATAATATGATAGTAGTATGTATAATTTTATATAAGATCTCTTCTGTGCAAGTATATATAATATCTAATACCTATTACGTACACATTTATATATGTAAAATAGTTATTACAATATATAACATGATTCGTACAAAATAGCTTATAAAGTGTATAAATATAAATAATATTTGTAAAAAAAATTATATAGATGGTTATATTAATATTTAACTAAAGTAATTAAAATATATAATATAAAAAACGTAATTAAAATATAACATAAAAACATATATAAAAACATATTTTTTAATAGTTATATGTATAGATATATAAAGTGACAAAGCAGGGATATGAAAATTGTATTCGCAAGATTACAAACAAAACTATGTTATGTGTGTCCCAAGGTTCATGCATGTAACAGCTATACAAAAAAATGATATATATAATAATATAATAGGTAATATGTAAAGGAGTGGAAAGTAACAGGTGATAGAAATCTTCCCTTATAGTATACAGCTAACACACCACAAGCAAAATTGTATATCTTGCACCGAATATGCGTAGAATAGATTAAAAATATGTATATGTAATATAATATATTCAGTAAAAGTCAATAGAAAAAAATTGTAATTAAAGACATATAATAAAAAATATAACGAAATAGATGACACAGTTTGTAAATGAAACTTAAAAAAAAAACATCATGGCTGCCCAAGGTTAAAAATACATAGGTAGTCTTCAAGATGACTTATTATACTAGTCTTTGACATGTGCAGGTATATCCAAAAAATGACTATGCCTTTATATTACAAGAAATGTATTATATTATGTATAACACAAACAGGTCTAAGAAGTTCCATGATATCTTTAGGTTATGCAAGACTTGCAAGTAGGAGAATTATTAATATTTGCCCATGCGTAAAGGATAGAAAAAAATGACAGTGACAAAGTTAACTTTAACATTCATTACACTCCATCCATTATATTATATGCATACATATTTACATATAATAATGTATATAGGTAATAGCTAATAGTATAGTTTAAAAAGAAAAAAATATTTCCAAAAAAAACGTAATGCGTATATATAAATAACTGACACTAAAATGTGTATATATATATAATAAAAATAACAGTACGGAATTTTAAAAATAACTAACTATATAAAAAATGTAACTATATAAAGAAAGTGACTAAAAAAATATTGTCCGAGACATATAACAGTATTAATATATAATATACAATATATTTATATAGTAATAGTTATATGTATGTATGATATATGTGATTAGCCTTTTAACACCTACAGCTATGAGTATGGGCTCATAATCAATTCCATGTAAATGAAAATATATGAAAAATCTTTAAATATTTGTTAAGTATAAATATATCATGAAAAGAAATTATAATAAAAACTAATAGTAATAGTAAAAGTTATATAAAAAATATATAAGGTGATAACATGTAAAAATATAATTTACAAAAATATACTATTTATGCAATTAGTTAAAAGTACTATCATATTATAACTTATTATAAAAATAAGAAATATTTACATTATTACTTAATAAGTATATGTTGGAATCATCAAAATCAATATATTAATTTAAATTAAAATGTACACGAATTATAATTAAACTAATTAAATATTAATTAAGGGATTAAATACATTTTCGTTTAACAATCTCCCCCTTTTTGATGATAACAAACAATGATTCACATATATTCATAAAATGAAATATTAAGAACAAATAGTGAATCATAAATATTTCTCCCCCTTTGGCATTATCAAAAATATATTTTAAATAAATCGAGTGTCATTGGGTAAAGGTACGAAGCTCCCCCTATCAAAAATAATTTTTGCATGGGATTCAACCAAAAAAATAAAAGGGGCATAAATGAAATTTTCAATAGGCAAAAAAAATTTCAAATAATGCATTAGAATTTTCGGATAGTGCGACAACCCGCTCAAAATAATAACGCGTGGTCAGCCCTATACTACATTAAATCAGGTATCTCAGATGGCATAGTCTGAACATCAACTGTTAATACTAATAATATAAGGCTAACTACCCAAAATCATTAAAAGTGGATTGCCAAAATTTTAAAACTTTTTATTTAATAACAACACCAACAACAAAACCAATAATGCAACCATAACCCACAATATGCATCTAACTAAAGTGAGTGATATGTGCAAGCTCCAATATATACAAGAGTACAATACAATGTACAAATAAAATACCCGAATATGCTGTCGGGTAACAGACAATACAATAATCTGAGAGATAAAAATATGAAATTTAATCTACAACACTTGAATACTAACGCAATATACAAACCGAATCCTAATCTAGATATACAAAGATAGGAATCAACTAAAACAAAGTGCCGCGACAGTCTGCAATGCCACAGCTCCACGAATACTGGATGGATGAACATCAGTGGCGTTCTTGCGGGGGAACACCTAAAGTAATACAATATATACATGGAGGAGAAAATATTGACGGGTCAAAGCCCGAGTTGAAAAACATTTTATAGCAAGTGTATTAAAATGCATAATAATTATAAATGCATTATTACATGATTAAGGTGGAATCGAACTCTCCTTTAAAATCCAACTCACCTCTCAACTAAAGTGCGCAGCTAAACGTATGCACGTGATCTCCAAATGTATGCCCAATTCTAATTAGGCAAATAAATCTAACTTGATCCCAAAATAAATATTAGATTTTGCTATCTAACTTATCTCGAAATCTACATTTATCTACATTCCCATTTATAACATTTCTTTACATTTAATGTGTCATAGTTCTCATTGTATTTGTTCATTTATTTAACATGTAAGGTTGCATAATCAACCACATCATCACAATACATCATCCTTCTCATTTACTAGAATTTCATATATTCTAGTTATGCCCTCATTTGGCATGTAAACAGTATATATATTTTTATATGAGTTATTAGCATCAAGAGTTAAGGACTAAACTCCTCCCGATTCTCAACACGGCACTGCATTTCATGCGTGGGACATCTCATCGAGGCGAAATCCAAACAAGGAATCCCCCCGTTAGACTACTCCTGACCGTATCGATCCTCGAGGTTCATTATGCCCTCAATGCGTGATGCATGTAACCCAAGTTATTATCCAATTTTAATTAATTAATATTCCCAATTCTCAACAGTACACAGCGTTTCATGCGTGGGACGTCTCGTCGAAGAAAAATCCAAATAAGGAACCCCCCCGTTACACTACTCCTGGCACAGTCGATTGTCGGGATAGGTGAAATATGTATATGATTATGAGCATTAAGGACTAACTTACCCCCAATTTCCAATATTATACTGCGGTTCGTGCGTGGGACGTTTCATCGAGGCGAAATCCAAACAAGGAACCACCCCCGATACACTAATCCTGGCAATGTTAGTCCTTGAGGTCCATTATGCCCTTGATACCCAAGTACAAGCACAATCAATAATAACCATCCAACCGAGCTATAGCTCAAGGACACAGGCTCACATGCTATCATCTTCCAGCAGCCCATAAACGTAGCAAACTGGGGCCACCTGGTGTGGTTCAACGACACCCACCTCGTGATCAACTCACGCACACAACGTCCCGAGAAGCGATCATAGCTCCTAACCGACAAGTGAGAACGTCACATACCCCCGACTTCTCACCCCCAAAAATAATGTGTATATATATCGCATAATAATCACAAGGGACGACTATGACCTGGGGAATATCCACACCCTGCTGTTTGAGCCAGGATGCTCACCCTCAACGCACGCAACTTCCCAATGATAGCAAGGAGGGGGTATGCTTCACTATATGTAGATATAACAACATATAAGGTATACATACATCATCACATCATATAAAGATATACCGTAATATAAGGTATACCTATCACATCATTTTCATATTTATTATATGCCCATTGGCGCAATTTGATTAACATCATTGTTTAGTATATCACTCTCTTTTGATACACTAACCATCAAATCTCACACATTAACCCCACATAGTATACACTATACTATTTCTCACTTGAAGCTCACATGTCGCTTCTAATTATGAATTGTTTCTAAATTCAATTCATGTTAAGTATATTCTTTTATCCTAATGCTCTTCAATTAGCATTTCTTATTGTGTGAGATATCTCCCAAATCAATCATCAATAAGGATATTTCTATATCCGTATGCACATCAATTAGTATTTATACTTGTCCATACATAATAGGGTTCAATTTGTTTTATGAACCTTTAAAGTTATCCCATTTGGGATTTGGATCCTAAGATAACGTATCTCTAAGTTATTCTCATTCTTTATTAGGAATATCATTATCATATCCAAATCAAAGTGGGCTTCCCCACTTAGAAAATACCAAAATCTCTAATCGGTATTCCTCAATTTAAGTCTATATGACTCCAATAATTTCTTATAAGGGAAACTCGCTAAAAGTCTCCAAAACATACTCCAAATGTCTCCTATAGAGGTCCCCAATCGATAACCTCGAACAAAATGGGATGAAATTCTTCTTAGAAAAACAATCCCACAAAATCCCTGTTTTCGAATCGATTCGGGCCAATTTTGAATCGATTCGGCCCAGCGAATCGATTCGGCCAGGATGACGAATCGATTCGGGTCATCAGACCTGGGACTCTGTCTCAGGCTGAATCGATTCGGCTGAGGTCCGAATCGATTCGGTCACTCAGACCTGGGCACCTGCATATTTTCGAATCGATTCGGCTAAGGGGCCGAATCAATTCGGCCTACCTGGAGGCTCGAAAATGGCTGCTTTTTAGTAAGCCAAAAATCCCAAAAATCATATCTATCATTTTCTCTCCATTTCTTTTCAACCCAATCACATATATATCATCAATATTCATCCTAGAATACATATAAACTAATTTCTAACCTTAAATCCATTTATACACTACAAATCTAAGGTTTTCCCAAAAAGTTAGGTTTTTACAATTTAAACCTAAAACCCACAAATCTCATCCACAAATCATGCAATAATGGTACACAACAATTATTTAGCAAGTTTAATCACTTGCCTCGGGTTCGTAGGGTCTGAATTCGCCTTGAGATCACGTATATGCTGGAAATCTCCACTTTCTCTCTCATTTCTCCTTCCTTTTCTTCTTCTTTCTTCTTCTCTTTTTCTTTCTTTCTTTCTTTCTTTTTCTCTTTCTCTCTTTGGAGAAATATCTCCCGTAGACTAATTTAGCCTATTCTCCCCAGATACACATCTTTAAATGATAATACACATTTTAAATGACCCGGTAACTTTAATTCGAGTCAAACGGTCCTAAAAATATTTCGGAACCCAAATAGACCCCAAGTACACTCATTTCGACTTTGTCGACCCTTCCGGACGCAATGGTACCCTCAGAATCGCCATTTGGCACACTTTCTGATGACCCAAATTTTGACCTCAAATGCCAATTTAATTAATCTCCAAATTAAAATAATATTTATTTCTCCCAAAATAAATAAATCACCGTCTCCAAGACCTCGGGTTGTTACAGATAGGCATTGATACTATCAAATAATATGTCACAAAAATGATAAATAATAAATGATACCAATTATTGCAGTCACACACTAATCGTGCGTTGCACACAATGATTTCTCGAAATAACTTTTTACGTATAAATAGAAATCATAACGCAATGCTCTCAAATAATGCAAATCTGAGAGATATATCAATGTGCATAATTAATTCTCTCAAAACAAATTGCGACATAAATTTTAAATAGGCACTTATCAATTTTTGTATAAATCGTCATGATATAAACTTTTAAGCGCACAACATGAAACATTTCATAACTCGATGTTTTCAAATAATTTGAAATAAAGCATACACAAGTTAGAAGATTGCGGCATATAGCAAAAAAAATATTGCGTTTTGTTCAAGCTTTCGCCATTTTCAAGATACGAGCATAAGATTCTCGAAATAATCAATCATGTAGCAATATACATATTAATGCAAGCGAATATATTAAAATTTAAGATCAAGTTTATTTCGATAATCAAATAATTTCCAAAAAACCTTTTAACTCCCCCTAAGGGATACCAATAAAGGCATATATGCTTATAACAAATAATGTGCATCTTTTTCATGAGATAAAATATTTTCAATATTTTTCCTTGTTAATTATCTTCTAATAAGATGTAATATTTCCATGAAAGTCATTAAATCAATTTTCATGAATGAAACATATCACGAAGAAAAATAGAAAACTTGATAAATTCAAATTTTGTAATAACGAAAAGCTCATCACAAATCAATATTTTATGTTTTCAACAAAAAACTCAACTATTTGCTCAAAAACTTTCAAATTAATCAATAAATAAATTTCTCAATAATGGATGTGACATAAATTAATCAACTTCAGTAAATTTCAAAAACTCATTAATCAGAATAAACTTTTTATTTTTATTCAAGCAAAAGCATTTTACAAATCATTTTCTTCCCAAAATAATGGACTTCATAAAAGACAATAATATTCAACTAATCGGGTCATATAACATGCCATGAAACTAAAACATAAAAATCTAAATAATCATCTGATTTTTCAAGAAAGCACAAGTAACACAAATGTTAAGAAAAATTATATACTCATGTAACAACCCTCGATTTTTGGAGACTGAGAAATAAAATTTAATTAATTGGAGAATTTCAAAATTTGGAAACTTAGGCCCAAAAATAGAGGACATTTTAAAGTATTTCGGATGATGATTTTGAGGGTACCATCGATCCCGAAAGGGTCGAGATAGTCAAAATGACTGTCATTGGGTTTTATTTCGGCTCCGGAATGTTTTTAAGTATGTTTGGCTCGAATTGGAGTAAACGAGTCATTTAAAGTGTGTATTATCATTTAAAATTGGGTTTATGTTTTAAAGGATTTAGAGGCTTACGGATGAAGCCATTTCTCATTTGAGAGAAAGAGAGAAAAAGCCCTAGAGGGAGAAAGAAGAGAGAAAGAAGAAGAAAAGAAGAGAGAAAGGAAGAAAGCTTGGAGATTCCGGCCCAAAATCGCGACATCGAGGATGATCCAACCTCTTCAAATCTGAGGCAAGTGTTTAATCTTGCTAAATAAGTCATTTGTGTATTTCATTTCATAATTTGTGGGTTAAGCAAATGGATTTTCGGGTATTAATATCAAAACCAAGATTTTGGGTATAAAAATGGAAAGTTGATGTTTATACATGAGTTTAATGATGTATAAATTGTTAGGATGAAATGTAGGATGAGATTTCATGTTAATAATATTATTGGGTTAAAGATTTGGGGGTTTGGTAGTGATATTTGGGTGTTTGAGGATTTAGGGTTTGTTGAAAATGGGAAAATCGGCCAAGATAACTGGTATGGCCGATCGACCGCGCCCAGGGGACCGGTCGATCGCGCCTTAAGGGAAAAGCCTACTTCATTTCTTCGTAGGAAAAATTTGGTCCTTCGATCGATCGGGGGTCTGGGACCGGACGACCGGTCCCCTATTTTTAGCCCAAATTTGGATTTCTTTCTTTCCGTTTTCTTTTGGAGTTTTATTCTTGGGGGCTTTCTTAATGGGCTTATTATGAAGGGTTATATTATTAGATTAAGGGAAAGGGGGCCCTAAGTCGAATAGGGACTTGCGGGCCTATGTTAAATTAATTTAGGAGGATGGGATGCCCCTTTTAGTAATGAAATGAATATGGAATTGAAGTGAATGTAGATATGATGGGAGGTTAAGAACTCATAGAGAGAGTTGCGATGGTATGTTATAAAATCCTAGGCCAACATTTATGTCGAATCCTTATGAAGATAGGATATTGTTAAGATTAAAATTTGGGGCCCAAATAAAAGAGAATGGTCGCATATCCTTAATGATAACAAATTTAAGGAATAAATCGGAGAGGCGTTAGACTAGAGGATTCATAAAAGTGATTGAACCGTAGTCGAATTCGAGAGCGATGAGATAATAGTACCAACTAGAGTAGACCATGTAAATCTAGTTGGGGTAGATGTCGTTTATCATTGTGTAATTTACAATGGGTATTTTCCCTAAGTAATAGGGTTATTCGATGAATGTAAAGATCGAGCTTGAGGCTTTTAGATTAGTAGTTATGTGTATACAAGTAGTCAAAATTATTACTAGATTCATCAATGAGCTCTCGGATATAGATGGTATGTGTAGTGACGGTTTCCTACACTAAATTTTGGGTGATAACCCTAATGTTGGATATATATATATCCGTATGTTGTTTGGGAGACTATTCATCATAGAAAAAAATTATTGAATATGTTTCAAGTGAGGGATTATATTCACATATCGAGGTAAATTAAAGGAAATTATGGTGACGGCTGGTATATTGAGGATTATGTATACTTATAGTCGAGTTTATATATCTTATACATATGAACGAGAATTAGTTTGTATATATAATGATATAGCGATGTGTGAATATATGTACGTATATCTATATATAAATATGAATATATGGATATATTTATGATGTGGACATACATGGTATGGATATTTAAACCGTATATGATGGTTTACTATTTGATCATATGATGGGATCATATGGATGTATGTTTATTGCGCATGTGGGCGATATATATACTTATGTGGTTAAGCATACCCCGCTCATGCTATCATTGGGAAGTTTCCGCACAGAGGGTGAGCATCCTGGCATATAGAGCAGGGTGTGGATATTCCCCAGGTCATAGTCGTCCCGTGTGTTATTATACGATAGATATATATTTTGGGATGAGACGTGGTGGGTATGTTTCGTCTCATTGCCAGTTGGAGCTATGACCTCTTCCCGGGACGTCGTGTGTGTGAGTTATCACGAGGTGGGTGTCGTTGATCCCCACCAGGTGGTCCCCAGTTGCTACGTGAGCCGGGCACTGGGAAGATGATAGCATTGATGCAGTTTTATCGGCGATATATATAGCCGGGTGGATTATGTACATGTCCATTGTACATCAGATATGATATGTACACTTGGTCATGGGTATGGATGATTGGTATATGTATATATATGGTGAGAATAAAATACTTTTATATTTATATATATATATATATATATATATATATATATATATATATATATATATATATATATATATCCTATAGATGAAAGGATATAGAATCTTTGTGGAGTACATCTTGGATGATTATGGTGTACTAGATTGATGGGGGTTGATGTATCGCATTTAAGGAATATTTAGGTTACATAATCCCAAGGATATTATTGGAGATGTTAGTTGTAGTAGTAGTATAATATTGTATACATGACATTATGGATCTCTAGGATCGACATTGTCAAGGAGTAGTGTAACGGGGTGGTTCCTTGTTTGGATTTCGCTTTGCGAGACAACCCACGCGCGAAACGTAGTACATTGTTGAGATTAGAGAGAAGTTCTCCCGATATTTATGTGTGGCATAATGGATCTCCAGGATCGACGTTGACAAGGAGTAGTGTAACGGGGTGGTTCCTTGTTTGGATTTCGCTTTGTGAGACACCCCACGCACGAAACGCAACACATCGTTGAAATTGGAGGGAAGTTGTGTCAATAATAATTTTGCATGCTTATTAAATTAGAAATTAAATCATATGTTTCAACCCAAATTCATATTGGGTAACTCATTAAATTTATAAATGGTTAAATTATAAACCGGAATCCACTAAGCCTAATAAGGCACATATGATTGAAAATAAATACTTAACTGTGTTTAAAAAAAGGGGGGGGGGTGGATTTTTGGCTTATGATAGGAAGGTAGATCTTGTGGGTATAGGCTAGGCCTATGTTAAGTTAGGTTGTCCCAATAAATGGGGGTAATTTAACTAAAATTTGAGGACGCGAATAGGTGCGCGCCTTTAGATGAGAGGTGAGTTGGGGTTCCACGAGAGTGCGATTCCACTTTAATTATGAAATAAGTGCACCGATATTTATTATGCACGGTTAACACACTTGCTAAATATTTTTCACAACTCGGGCTCTGACCCGTTTACTTTTCTCTCCTGCTTATATATATATATATATATATATATATATTACTACAGGTGTCCTACCGCACGGATGCCGGATGACCTTCTGTCCAGAGTCTTGGGAGCCGTGACAGGTGCGGACTGTTGCGGGATATAGAATATAATCGCTTCCTCCTTTGAAAAAATTCTAGGTAGGATTCATGTTGTATATCGGGTTTGTACCCAAGGGATATTTATATACATGTTTATATTTATTCCATTCCAGTTATTGTATTGGCTGTGACCCGACAGCTTATTCGGGTCTACTTTTTGTATTACATTCTGTTGTAGTTATTTATTTCGTTTTATACTAGCATTTCATTTCTCATAGTTCTTTCATGCATCTTTATTTATTTTATTGGTAGTTTTAGTTGGTTGTCCGTTGCACATTTTATTTAATTTTAACATCTCGCTTGTATGATACCGGGTAGTTAGATCTATATTATATTGTACCGACAGTTGATGTTGAGACTGAACCATCTGAAACTCCTGATTTAATGTAGTATAGGGTTGTCCACCCGTTATTATTTTGAGTGGGTTGTTACACTTCATGAATGTCACTAATATTTAATTAATGGAACAAAACATGTAGCATGTCATAAATTTAGCCCATAAAGATCAAAAAGTTCATATCATCAAAATTAATGAGTGCATATCATGAAATCAACAAGTAGCTTATGTGACTAACAAATATACAAATGACAAGTTATCAAAATATTCTCAAATGACATTTTCATTTCAATTTAATATACAATAAAGTCATCAATTAATCCAATATTATTATTCACAAAAATATGTCAAGATGTAATACAAAAAAAATATGAAAAAAAATCATCAAAATCAAGTGCATGTCTTACAACATAAAATAATTAAGAATAATAAATGTATAAATTAACATATGATGTCTAAATCATCTAGAACAAGCTTATATGCTTTAACAAATAGTCTAAGTTTGGAATCATATCAAATAAGATGATATCATTAATAAATATATGATATTTATAATTCAAGAAAGGTGTACCTTACAACCTTACCAATAGCAAGTCATCTATCCATGAAATGATTTCCTTGTATGGCATTCTTAACACTAGGAAGTGTTACATATTCAACTTTTCTTGCTAACCAAATCATAGACATGAAAGTCCATAATCCATATCGATTTGAAACCTACATAACTTTCAAGATTTTCTCTTTTCATCTAAGAAGGTGTTAGATCCATAAGGCAATAATAAAGAGAAAATTTATAATTCATTTTGTTATAAAAAATTCAAGCGTAGTCATAATAAGAGATAATCATTAAGAACAATAATGACATACGCAACTTATGACATACTAGAATGTACGTAACAGATAATAATCATCAATGTCAATTTTATCATATACAAAAACATATTATTCATCAAGGTATATAAATAATTTATCATCCTTAGTATGCATTGACTTAGGCAAAAAAGTGAGGGTATTCACATTTTTCAACAATTGATACATTTAGGAATAACATGAATTTAATCGGATTATTATTCATGAATAAGCATATAAAATCCAAAAATCACATGAAATAATATTTTATGAAAATAAGCATATTAAATATGAAAATAATATATCACAATATTTATCAAGTAAATAATGTGTTAACTTAAGAAACATATAAAAAAAATCTAACACTAATTGAATTCTCATAAATTTTTGTTCAAGTTCCAATACCGATTTTGCACCTAAAAACTTTATCTTTTAGATACCAATACGAGTGTGGAAAATTAGGATTAGCATATGTTGATACCAAATTTAGTCCGCTGACATGGCTCAATTAAGTGGAGACACGTGGAAATCTACATGGCACTAACAAATATTTCTGAACAACACCTTGACTTCGAGGAACTCAACTTCCCCGACCAACTCAGATACTCCGAGGAGTAGGTGCTCTCCGAGGAACTTTACTGCACCGAGCAACTCATGGATACCGAGATACTTAGGCGGTCCGAGCATCTTAGGCGGTCCGAGCTGCACCTCGATCAGAGCATTAATTGCCAAACAATTAAGAGGATGAAATGCGCATTAAATGCTGATTATTATCATACAGATGTATACGCCTATCGGATAGCTATGTATTACCTTTTCACATGTACAGCCTCAGGGCTATAAATACATTGTATCATCCTCATTGTAAGGGGACTCGAAATTTCTTGGTAAAAACCTGTTATCGAGAATTCCCAAACAGTCAGCAATAACAAAAACAGTGGACGTAGGCCATACTTTTAAGGCTGAACCACTTTAAAAATTCTTTTGTCTAATTTATTTTATCTGTCATTGAAAAATTAGAGATAATCTAACCTCACCTAGCTGTACTACCCCGTTCAACTAGTCCTGGTATAACCATCCCTTGCCATACTACTCTAACCCGAGTATAATGATTCTTGAATTATAAGTTATCTCACAATTAACTTAATTAATTCCTCTTAAATATTAGCATATAACCGTGTCACTAATTATATAAAGTAAATACATCACACACTGTATTATTACCCGTATATAATATTTACTACCATTATATACATACCTTTAGCACAATATCCACACACATAACATATGTACATCCATCCCTTCGAGTATACTCTCGCCGGATGATTCCCTCTAAAATGCTATCTTACTAGGTGTGCTCACAAAACCTAGTTCCCCAAGTTCGAATCGCTTACCAACTTAGCCTAAAATAATAACTTAATGGAGGCGGTCATATTCCTTCCCTGAAAGTGAGATAAATCCCTCACCCATATATACCGGATGCTATGACCTGGGAATATACTCACCCTACTCCTCAAGCTAGGGGATTCACCCACATCGCGCTATATAAATTAAATAAATATTCTACTCACTCATATTTAATATCATACACACATATATATATATATATATATATATATATATATATATATATATATATATATATATATGCTATCACTACACCGTATATATATAATATAAACCCGACTTTACCGTGTACCCAAAAATCTCGTACACTGCCTGAAATTTCCTAAGTATGTGGCCCGACTCAACGTAATTAATTTTCTCACTTAATAATTATCATTATCCCGAGTCTGTGGTCCGACTCTAATATATTTTTAATTCACACCTCAATTAATATAATACTTTCCCCGAGTCTATGGTCCGACTCCAATTAAATTAATTAACACAATTATTAATTTAATACCTCCCCGAGTCTACCAACCGACTCTAATTAAATTAATTAACACACATTTTAAATTTAGTACCTCCCTGAGTCTATCGACCGACTCTAATTAAACTAATTGTCACACCTATTAATTTAATGCTACCCGAGTCTACAATTCGACTCTAATTAAATTAATTATCACACCCATTAATTTAATAATTCCCAAGTCTAAAATCCGACTCTTATTAAATTAATTAACACATTAATTAATCAACACAAATTCGAGTCTGTGATCCGACTCTAATAAAATTAATTATCACCCTTATTAATTAAATAACTTGGTGTCACACAACCATTATCCCCGGACTCGCTCACTTGGCCCATACCTTAATATTTTTCGAGTCTATATTCTGACTCCAAATTAATTACCCTCTCTCAATAATTAATTTAATATTTTGGTTTCACTTAACCAACATACCCGGACTCGCTCACTTGGTCCATTTTACATCTCATAATTTCATTCTCACATATTCGCCCATAATGTGTCACACATTCACCTCCATAATTTCTCGAATTATATTTACCTATAATTATTAGCATACCCGGACTCGATTCACTTGGCCCAAAATTAAATATTTCCCGAGTTCATATCCCGACTCTAAATTAATTAGTTTATCTCCAAACTTAATTCACTACCTTGGCGTCGCTTAGCCAATATGCCCGGACTTGCTCATTTGATCCGTATCTCCTGATTTTGGAATAAACCTTCCTAAATCTTATCCATAAAGTGCCCCACATAAATTTCCCCTAGTCCCAATTACTTTTCCCCATAATTACTAGGAATATGTGTTCCCTATTTAATTACTCACTAATGGATGTATGGAAATTAATATATAATTAATTTCCCCCTTATATCACACACTGGCCGAACTGCCCAGAATTTCCCATCGTCGATCGATCGATGCCCCCCGATCGATCGATCGATCCCTTCGTGCCAGCTCTCCTTCCTTGCTGAATTACACCATTAACGAAATTTTAAGGTTTCTTTCCTCAAAACTAACCTCAAATCATCCTATTAATCATCTTATAACATTTCTCATGGACTAAAAATATCATCTAAACCTTTTAACATCATTAACACTATGAATCTTGACCCACCCAAGAACACAAATTTCTAGGGTACAATCCCAATTTCAAAATCAAATTCCATCCTTTTATATTCCGAATTTTCTCGTTCAAATCATATGATCATACTCAAAATTATATATCACAACTAATTCTTACCTTAATTCTCACTCAATGACTCAATTAACAAAACCCCCTTTTTGTACCCATTTATTCCCAAAACGAATTTTGGTTTACACACCACTATGATATGGATTGATTATCATCAATTTAGAAATCACAACAGTTAACTACTTGCCTGTAAGTGTTCGTAGTGTTTGATTCGTTAGCGTAGTCCCTCAATTTGGCTCCCAAATTCCTAAATTGGCTTTTGCTAAGCTTTCCCCAAATTTCCCTCTCAAGCCCTAAGCTCAGAATTGTGTTGGCTGCTGATTTCCTAATCCCTCACTTAGGATAAAACCCTACATCCTATTTTTCACCTAATGGGCTTAATTAAAATAGCCCAAATCACCTCGTGTGGGCACGGCTATGCTCAAAACTGCCCCGAGACCTAATTACTACCCTCGGGTACTCTTTTCTGACTATCTCGACCAATCCGGACACAACCATGCACTCAGAATTGACACCCGAATTAATTTATAAAAATCCATATCTCACACCCAATTTAGTCTATACCGACTCCCGGCTGGGATAAGTGCATACCCCGTCATTAATACCCGAAATGACGTAATTAAATTATTACTATTCACTTAGTAAATAAATTTCCCTAAACATTAACCATTCACTCCCCGATTAATATTTAAATATATATATATTGCCATAATTAATTCAATTAAAATTACAACACACAAGTAATTTAAAATTCCCTAATTAATTAAATATTAAATGTACAAAAATACGGGGGGTTACATACTTCCCCCCTTACAAAGAAATTTCGTCCTCGAAATTAAGATAAACCTAGTGTTCCAATATTCACATATTACTCACTAGTCATGTGCCTCCAAGCCCTCTATATCTATCCCATCCGCTTCTAACCATACGTTACACAAGTATGAATTTAAAATTTTCCAGGGCGTCCATACACCCTATAACCGCGCTTAAACGCACAAAATTTGCCTAAATTAACCCGGGTGCCCATGCACCCTATCCGCGCGCTCTACCGCACGAAAGTTACCCGACTATGTTAGTCGTAACCCTTAATATAACTTCGAATCCCATAGTCATATAACATATATAAATATATATATACATATATATCTACTGCCCGGGTACCCAACCCATGTGCTAACGTCCAAACATCTCCCCATAAATACTTGTCTCTCAACACAAAAGTATATATGCTTACCCTTATGCTACTAAAGATAACATAAAATACCGCACCCTTACTATCACTAGTCGTAGCGCAAAGTAAACCCCGAGCTATCTCTCTTTGCTCCGAATTAAATCTAACCACCCTGATTCACTTCAGTAAACATCCCCCACTTACCGGGATAATTTGTGAGAACACAAAACCTCACTATGTGTTATCGCGTCACGCCATACAACATATATATCCACATATATATAGGCTATACGCCCTCTTCGGTGATACCTATTACCAACCATACCCTGGTGTTGCGAACACCAAAATTTTACACCACTATCCACAATAGTTAATTTCCATCGCTATCCAGCCGATATTTAGGAAATATTATCAAGCCTACTCCCATAATTCTCGAAAGTAGTAATTCCTCGCATAATTCAAACTTTCACTCAGTGTACACCTTCACTCTTCCGTGAAGAACCCCAAGGAACTCCGTTACTCTACGAAAAGTTTATCCACATGCTTTGGCTGCTACCGCCAACGTACTCACTAAATTCGACTCACCCGCGAACTTTAGTGAAAAATAAGACTTATATTGTGACATCCTCCCTATCACTCAAAAATATACTCCATGCCCCTAGGGTAAAAATAATTACCTCTATACTCCAACTGCAACGGCTGGTTCTCGGGTTCCGGAGCATCTTCTCCCTGCCCGAATGCACCCATGACTTGTTTTAGTGGCTGTACATCCAGGACCTTGTCCTGTAGTTGCCCCCTGCCTCGCTTAAGACAATCTCTCTTCAAGTGTATCGCTTTCCCCACCGACAAAACACCGTCTAATACATTCACCCTGCCATTGGTCCCTTCTATGCCGACCTTGTTGAATTCCCTGGCCATCCTACCGATAGCCTTCGGTTCTAAATTATTTGGCGTGGTTTCCCTATCAGAAATCCTACCCCTGATCTCCCCAGTCTGCTGCTGGGATACCCCACTGGTATTGTTCCCTCCTGCCTTATCCGACTGGCTAGTTTCCACTCCACTCCCGCTTCTTTTCACGTGGAAGCGATATTCCCGACAGTGCCGGAGTGCTGCATTAATGACATCAGTATAATTTACTAATGCGGAATTATCAATTAAAGGTTGTCTGATTCTCCAGACTAACCCATCCATAAACTTTGCTTTCGTTCTCTTTTCCTTGCTTACCTCATCTGGTATAAAATTTTCTAACCGAGTGAATTCTTCCTCGTAATCGGCCACTTAACGGTCCCCTTGAGTCATCTCACAAAATTTTCTCCTCGTTTCGGTCTCAACCGCTGGAGGAAAATACTTACGGTCGAACTGCACCCAAAACTCTATAATAGCTAGTGTGTCCATTTCCTCAACTGTGGTGATCGACTCCCACCACTGTAGCGCTGCTCCCACTAAACTAAAAGTAGTTAGCATTTGCTTCCGCACCTTATCACAATCTCCCATGCGTAGGTGACGCTGTATATCTCTCTTCCTTAACACGCTAGTGCTACCGCTGAACCTCCTAGCAACTCTGGTGGGTTCCTACTAAAAATAACCTCTCTTTCATGTTTCCACCCCAACGACCCCGCGTGAGTCTGAACATCCGGCGCCACTAACACTTGTGGCGGATTCCGTGAAAATTACCCTGCCGTTGTGACCACCGTCGTTTCAACTATCCGTGCCACTATTTCAATTACCTGTGCTGTCAAAATCATCTCTGGTTGTAGCTGCGGTAACTCTTGCTCCTAACGAGCCTCCCTCGTCTCATCTCCCCCTACTGCCCTAGTTGCTCTCTCTCTCCTGGGCGTCATCTGGAATGAGAATCGAATTTGTATGAGTTCACTCTCAAATATAAATTCGGCAGAAGAACGTATATGCGCATACGTATGAGAATACAATAATCCTATAATAAGGCTCTATATCAAAGATTGCTAAGCCGAAACGTGAAAAACCGCACAGATCCTAAGGACACTAGAACCTGATGCTCTGATACCATCTGTGACACCCCGCCTAATTAAAATACCAGGTGATCAGTCCTATACCAAATTAAAACCGGAATCCCAGTTGAATCATCCTTAGCATCACTATCGAAAACTTTTTAAAACATACTAACCACCTAGTATTCCAAAAACTGGTGCCAAATTTTAACTTTTTAATTTAACAAAATAGTACATGCGGAATTAAATATAAACCATTCACACAACTGAATAAATCAACTGATTAATTAATTTAAATAACTTGCTGAATAAACCATCGGCCACCAAAGTAAAATAATCCAATACAAACATCAAACACCTGAAGGATTACATCTGAAAACTGTAGTGAGAAGTCTGGGCGACGAGACCTAAATAAAACTGAACTGAGAAATGATTCCTACTCTAGGAATGAATGAACGATGCGTCTAATTCAAACTCCTGCTAGCATCCACATATGCTGCAGCTCCGTGTCCCTAGAATAGAATATCAATCCTGGCGTCCATGTGGTTGGACACCTAAAAGGTTTTGAAAATAGTTTTATAGCAAGGGTTAGAACCCAAAACATTTTGAAAATATTTAGCAAGTGAATTAACTGCAGTAATTTAAAATGCATGAATGCGCTTCATATTTAATTTAGTGTCGCACTCCCTTGTGGACATTCTCACCCCTCCACTATTGTGCACACCTACCGGTTACCCTAACCCCACCTAGTTGTACTACCCCGTTTAACTAGTCATGGTATAACCATCCCTTGCCATACTACTCTAACCCGAGTATAATGATTCTTGAATTATAAGCTATCTCACAATTAACTTAATTAATTCCACTTAAATATTAGCATATAACTGTGTCAATAGTTATATAAAGTAAATACATCACACACTGTATTATTACCCGTATATAATATTTACTACCATTATATACGTACCTTTACCACAATATCCACACACAACATATGTACATCCATCCCTTCGAGTATACCCTCGCCGGATGATTCCCTCTAAAATGCTATCTCACTAGGTGTGCTCACAAAACCTAGTTCCCCAAGTTGGAATCGCTTACCAACTTGGCCTAAAATAATAACGTAGTGGAGGCGGTCATATTACTTCCCTGAAAGTGAGATAAATCCCTCACCCATATATACCGGACGCTATGACCTGGGGATATACTCACCCTACTCCTCAAGCTAGGGGATTCACCCACATCGCGCAACCTCCATTGATAACACTAGGGTATATAAATTAAATAAATATCTACTCACTCATATTTAATATCATACACACATATATATATATATATGCTATCACTACACCGTATATATATAATATAAACCCGACTTTACCGTGTACCCAAAAATCTCGTACACTGCCTGAAATTTCCTAAGTATGTGGCCCGACTCAACGTAATTAATTTTCTCACTTAATAATTATCATTATCCCGAGTCTGTGGTCCGACTCTAATATATTTTTAATTCACACCTCAATTAATATAATACTTTCCCCGAGTCTATGGTCCGACTCCAATTAAATTAATTAACACAATTATTAATTTAATACCTCCCCGAGTCTACCAACCGACTCTAATTAAATTAATTAACACACATTTTAAATTTAATACCTACCCGAGTCTATCGACCGACTCTAATTAAACAAATTGTCACACCTATTAATTTAATTCTACCCGAGTCTACAATTCGACTCTAATTAAATTAATTATCACACCCATTAATTTAATAATTCCCAAGTCTAAAATCCGACTCTTATTAAATTTATTAACACATTAATTAGTCAACACAAATTCGAGTCTGTGATCCGACTCTAATAAAATTAATTGTCACCCTTATTAATTAAATAACTTGGTGTTACACAACCATTATCCCCGGACTCGCTCACTTGGCCCATACCTTAATATTTTCCGAGTCTATATTCTGACTCCAAATTAATTACCCTCTCTCAATAATTAATTTAATATTTTGGTCTCACTTAACCAACATACCCGGACTCGCTCACTTGGTCCATTTTACATTTCATAATTTCATTCTCACATATTCGCCCACAATGTGTCACACATTCACCTCCATAATTTCTCGAATTATATTTACCTATAATTATTAGCATACCCGGACTCGATTCACTTGGCCCGAAATTAAATATTTCCCGAGTTCATATCCCGACTCTAAATTAATTAGTTTATCTCCAAACTTAATTCACTACCTTGGCGTCGCTTAGCCAATATGCCCGGACTTGCTCACTTGATCCGTATCTCCCGATTTTGGAATAAACCTTCCTAAATCTTATCCATAAAGTGCCCCACATAAATTTCCCCTAGTCCCAATTACTTTTCCCCATAATTACTAGGAATATGTGTTCCCTATTTAATTACTCACTAATGGATGTATGGAAATTAATATATAATTAATTTCCCCCTTATATCACACACAGGCCGAACTGCCAAGAATTTCCCATCGTCGATCGATCGATGCCCCCCGATCGATCGATCGATCCCTTCGTGCCAGCTCTCCTTCCTTGCTGAATTACACCATTAACGAAATTTTAAGGTTTCTTTCCTCAAAACTAACCTCAAATCATCCTATTAATCATCTTATAACATTTCTCATGGACTAAAAATATCATCTAAACCTTTTAACATCATTAACACTATGAATCTTGACCCACCCAAGAACACAAATTTCTAGGGTACAATCCCAATTTCAAAATCAAATTCCATCCTTTTATATTCCAAATTTTCTCGTTCAAATCATATGATCATACTCAGAATTATATAGCACAACTAATGCTTACCTTAATTCTCACTCAATGACTCAATTAACAAAAACCCCTTTTTGTACCCATTTATCCCCAAAATGAATTTTGGTTTACACATCACTATGATATGGATTGATTATCATCAATTTAGAAATCACAACAATTAAACACTTGCCTGTAAGTGTTCGTGGTGTCTGATCCGTTGGCGTAGTCCCTCAATTTGGCCCCAAAATCCCCAAATTGGCTTTTGCTAAGCTTTCCCCAAATTTCCCTCTCAATCCCTAGGCTCGGAATTGTGTTGGCTGCTGATTTCCTAATCCCTCACTTAGGTTAAAACCCTCTATCCCGTTTTTCACCTAATAGGCTTAATTAAAATAGCCTAAATCACCCCGTGTGGGCCCGGCTATGCTCAAAAATGCCCCGAGACCCAATTACTACCCCCGGGTACTCTTTTCTGACTATCTCGACCCATCCGAACACAACCGCCCACTCAGAATTGGCATCCGAATTAATTTATAAAAATCCTTATCTCACACCCAATTTAGTCTATACCGACTCCCGGCTGGGATAAGTGCATACCCCGTCATTAATACCCGAAATGACGCAATTAAATTATTACTATTCACTTAGTAAATAAATTTTCCTAAACATTAACCATTCACTCCCCGATTAATATTTAAATATATATATTGACATAATTAATTCAATTAAAATTACATCACACAAGTAATTTAAAATTCTTGAATTAATTAAATATTAAATGTATAAAAATACGGGGTGTTACATATTAGACTCTCTCTCTCTCTCTCTGTCTGTATATATATATATATTTGCAGAATAAGTAATCGTACTTTAATATATGAACCGCGTAGTAAACATTTTGGATTATTACCAACATGAAACTTAGGAAAACATAAATTCCAAAGTTACCTTAAAGTCTTAATAATAACAAAACACCACCTAAAGATTTCATTTGATCTTTAACCCATTCATATAAACTATAAATACCAAATTTTCTTTCCAAATAACCTCACCACCTTTTAAAATTACAAATCAGTCCCTCACTTTACTCTCCTAAGTTTAAAAAATTACATAAAAGCCCAAAAGTTTGGAAATAACAGAAAAAGACCTTAAAACTTAACCAAAAACCTCTAGTGACTAAAACTTAAGTACATATCATCTTCCTTATCAGTTGGACTGATGAGAATGCCACCTAAATCCCATTGGAACCAATAGTAGCTGACGCGACTCAAAAAGTGTCTCTAGTGCGTGTGAATACGACTCAAGTGTAAGTCAGTCGCTTAAGTAATAATTCGATAAAATTAGGTATCGAACTAAGGGACTAAGACGTAAAACGTAATGACTACTAAGGAAGGAGACTAAAACTAATGATCGACTCAAAAACAAAAAGAAAAGATCATGATTGTTTGAAGGAAATTTCTAATGAAGAAATGTAACCTAATTAATTATTGTGAACTAACTACGCATGCAAGAACAAACGTTTGATTTAAAATATATGAGAAAAATGGAATTGGAATACGATCCCCCGAACCATCGGTAATTCATTGGATACAAGTTTTTTACAAACTATAGAGATAATTGGAAGAAAACATTAAATTTTTCAATGTATAAAACATATAAGGAATTTACTCCGCATAATATCTAGTCAGTGATAGATTTAAAGTGAATGACGAGATTGCCGATATGCTTATTACACTCTCAAACACTCCGATTACCTAGGGCAAACGAAGTTCAGAGACCTATAATACTCATTTAGATAAAATATCAAGCCTACGAATTATCTCTACAATTTTATCCAATTTTATATCCAACTTATTAATTTAGGTTGACTTCATGTATCCCTACCCTTGACTTATCTAGACAGACATATTAATTCTAACTAAGCATTAATTATTTACATAGCATAAAGACAGGATGATGGAAATATAATAAGAAAACAAGTCATTAATGCCAATGAAGCAATAAGGAAAGAAGAACAATCACAAACTAAGATTGGATGAAAAATCAGGAATAAATCTAGACTTGTATTGAATTTGCATGCATGATAATCATAAAGCCTAAGTCTTGATGTTTCTCTCCCTTCATCCCATCAAAAACTAGGTAAAACTAATGTAAAACTAAGTCTAATTATGAATTAACTAAATTTGATACGCTTTTACAAGTATTTTAACCATACACAACTTCATTAAAAAATAAATTAAAAATAATTTTGTGCACACACATTTCGAACTAGTTCGACCTGATGCCCGAACTGGTTTTCTTTCCAAACTGAACATATGCTCTCCAAACCGGTTCGAAAATAGAAAAATTATAATAATGTCCCTGGATTCTTCTCAACTTCAATCGCTTGTAACTTCTCAACTATAACTCGAAATACGGTATCATTTCTTCCAGTATGCTCGTAAAGTCAAGCTCTTCAATAATTCTTTAGGATGCACTTTCGGGTTCGGGCTAAAAATTACATTTCTACCCTTGGACTTTTTCTCCTTTTTTCATTCTTTATTTTGATTTCTCTTCCGCATTCACTTGTAAGAAATACCTGTAAAATATACGAGAAGTACATAAAATAAGAAATACTTGCCAAATACGGTTAGTAGCATGAATATGAGATAATTCAATCCTATTTACACCACACGGGACTATAAAACTACCTAATTTATAGGGATATATATGAAATATTTACGCCGAATCAAACCCCCCTAACTTAGGGCATTGCTCATCCCAAGCAATGAAAAGAATAAGAGTACGAATTAAAAACTTCAAAAATAATTTATTGGGATAGAATACCTTTTTTGTGGGCAAGCAATTGCATTTAGCGTATGCAACAAGCCATTAAAACCCTGGGCTATCCTAGTAGGAAGAGTGGTGTCTCTTGATGGTTTGTAGTTCACCTACAAAATGCATTTTTCGACCCAAGAAAAATATCAAAATAATTAAAAATCATAAAATTTAAATTCCTTTAAAATAATCATTTTAAATTTTTATTCAAGAATTCATAAGTGTGTGTTTGTGAGAGTATGTGTGTGTGTGTATATATGTGAAGCCAAAAATTATATTGCTAATATCCATCGATTGATCGTTACGTTACTTTTTTAAAAATTCGCTTTGATTCAAATTCTCACGGGATGCTCTCATAAACAAATCTCACGTAACGCAACTATTTTCTCTCGGTGTGTGTGACATAAAGAGTAAATATAATGGACACGGGTTCATGCACACAATTTAAAATACGTAATTTTATGGTGAAAAGATCTCATCAACGCGTTACGATCAATGGAAAACGAGAAACATCATCTTTTATTCCCACCAATTAATCTCTCTTATTATATTTGTGTTTTAGCTCTCCACGCGGTAATTAATTTCCTTTTTCGGACTTGGTTAGAAATTTTTCGGGTTATAAGGTGTATTGGATAAAATAGAAATGGTTAGAAAATTTAGAGTTGGAAAATTTGCTTATGATGTCCGTTGGCACTTTTTCAGGCATTTGCTCTTTCTCTTTTTTCTTTTCTTTAATTTTTTTTCATATTTTTCTTTCTTTTTAATTGAGCATTTTCCTATTTTTTTTCATACCCCTTTTCATTGCGACATTTGAATTTACTTGATGACTTTTTTATTTCCACAACTCCGGGCTAATTGATTTTTTCGGGCTAACAAACGAAGAGAGAAAAATGATATTTTTCACAAAATTTTTATGGCTAATATTTTTGGGTAACCAAACGTTAGCTCAACTTCATTTATTCGAATTACGAATTATTTTACCATATTTGTCGGAAGATTAAATTTAATATAGAGATATTTTTAGCGCATTTTTAAGATGACATCTCGCGCATTTCCCATAATCGATCAAAATAAAAATTTAAAGATCTTCAACGACTTATTTAAATGTTGAGTTAACTATTAACTTGGATTGATTTAAATACACACAAAAATCGAGGTGTTCAAAAACTCACTGGGTTAATAAATCTACGCATTTATTCGTTAATTTGTTAATTTTCGCTCAATTTCCATCTTTTGTCAATTTCGTCTATGTGCATTTGAATTTTACAAATTGAGACTTTAAACAAAAAATTTAGTGATATTTTTTAAAATTTTAAATTCCAATTTTTATTTATTTTGATGAAAAATATTTTTTTAGTTTTTCAAAAAAATTCAATTTAATTTTTTGGATATTTTTATAATTTTTATGGACTTTTTGACATTTTTAATTTTTTTGGCATTTTGAAATTTGCAAAATTTTGAAAACGCACGTGTGCCCCTGCTAACTTAGACTTTTGCATTGTCCTCATGCAAAAAGGACGAAAATCAATAGAAAAAAAATAGTGCATAGTAAAATAGAGCGAATAAATAAAATGCAACTTTTTGTATTAATATCAACAAAACAAGATACAATGTGATAAAAGAAGGATAGAGCGACATAGTTCTTTCAAAGATTAAGTACAACGCAAAAATAAATAACTACATCGAAACTTAACATCCACACAAGAGCTTCACGAAGAGGGGTCGGACGTAAAAAGGTCGCGGGCATACGGGTCATCTATGTAATCCGGAATTTGTGCATTTGAACCCATTTGGAGACGATATATCTCCGATTGGAGGCCCACCATCGTGTTATTATCCCACTCATAGTTGCAACGATCCTCCCGGGTAATCTAAAATGAACCCGTCGAATTGGGTCTCGAGATCATCAATTCGTCGATTGATAACCGATGTATGGTAGCTCTCCTCATCTAAATCGGGCTTGTATGCCGAGTCCTCATCCTCCTCCTCGGTGTCGCCTCCTTATTCATGCATTGGGGCATCTTCCTCCACGATTTCTTCTTCATCCGCTACTCGAGGTGGAGGGTGGGCCACTCTCATTTGGCGGGCACTTCTATTTGTGGAAGAGATACCAATAGGTTTTGGGAATTTGTTGTGAGAGTTAGGGGCCCACACCCCGGCATCATGCATGATCTCCGAGATTAAGCGTGCATATGGAAGAGAGACTTTATCGGTATTTTCATACACGACATGGAGAATTTCGGTATAAAAGAGTTGGGTGAGGTTGATTCTGCTTGCCTCATTGAGAAGGTGGTATATGAAGTTTTCGTGGTGAAAGTGGACAACCAAATCGTTGGTTGTTTCGAGGATGGTTCCATAAGTAATCAGGTGGGCATATCAGATAGTCTTAGGGAGTTTTCCCACGGGAAAGGTATCTTGGAGACATTCTTCATTGGGTGCCATCCAAGCAATACACTCGGCTTTGGTGTTGGGTGCGCCATTGGTCGGGTAAACGTATTGTGGGGTAAAATTCCCCCTTTTCCCGCATCTTCCGTTGAATGATTGCTAGAGAGAATGGGACTCGGATTTCTTCCATGTAGGCCTCATGGAGGGTGGATGACATGAAAATGAGAGTGGCATAAATATTCAAACTTCTTCCTCGTAGACCCTATCAAGTGGTGGGTTAAAGAAGGTGCACCACCCACGGCGGTGGAAGAGGATAGTGACCACTTCGTGTACCTCGTCCCACTTGACTTTGTGTTCAATGCGAATGGTACGAGTGGGCTTGAAAAAGGCATTAAACCAATCCCGCTATTGGTTTGAATGAAATATATGGTATGTGCCCTCATCGTCAATTGAATCGTATTTGATGACGCGAGGGTTGAACCTTCATCCCATTGAAAATTGGAGGAGTGGGCTTAAGGAAATTTAGAGAGGAGGATATTGGGAGTATTTAGTGTGGGAGAAGAGGGGGTGTAATATTTATAGGTGAGAAGGGTTGGGTTGTGGTGGGAAAGTTAAAAGAAAGTGGCGGGAAATGGTTGATGGAGTGAAAAGGGTGAAAGTTTGGGTGGGAGGGATGTTTTTGGTGGGGGAATTTCAGAGGTAGGGGGAATGTATTTAGTGGGAAATTTTTGGAGGTAAAAAAAGGCGGAGAATCTAGTAGCAGGTGTTCCAAATTAGATCGGGGTTGTGTTACAAACCGGTTCGGTCTTAGGTTCCCACCCTGGCCTATACCTCAATGCCCTTTTTTCCTTTTTTCTCACAGGCTAAGTGTTTTGGCCCCCATGTTCTCCTCTTTAATGATTCCTAAGACTCCCCTCACATATCGGTCCCTCTGAACATCTCAAAACCTTTTCAAAGTGTGACGTACTCTCTAATTTGTGTGAAAACACAATGTGGTGCTCCTAAAATTCCTAAATTGCAACCTCTAACATACCCTAAAACGAAATCTACTCACTAATATACAACACAAAATCACCCCATATGCGTCAGGGATGCGACGACCTCTTTCTCAAACTCAAGCATCCCCGTAGATGGGGTTCGACAAAAATAATGTGTCATATTCCTCAACACACGGCTCGAGAAATGGCTTTAGGCACTATACGTTAACCTCAAACGTTCCCCACCCTTTGTATTTTCTAGCTCTATTGCCCCATGAGGAAATCCATCCTTTATGACGAACATGTCGGTCCATTGCGAACGTAACTTATCGGGAAACAAGTGTAGTCGTGAGTTTTAAATAAGCACCTTTTAATCTGAACGAAACTCCTTCCGATGGATAGTTCACTCGTATGCGAGTTTTATCCTTTCTTTCGATATGCGAGTGCTCTCATACGCATCGTTGCGTATTTCTTCAAACTCGTGCAATTGTTGTTTTTGCACTTCACCGGATTTATCTAGATTGTAGTTCAATCTCTTAATGGCCCAATACTATCTGTTCTCTAACTTGGCGGGGAGATGGCAAGGTTCATCATGGACAAAGCGGAATGGGTACAATCTGAGGGGATTCTTATGTACGGTTCGATATGCCCACAGCGCATCGATTAATCAAGTATACCAATCCTTTTGGTTAGGATCCAAGGTTTTTTTGAGAATTTATTTGATCTCTTTATTTGCTATATTGGCTTGCCCATTCATTTGGGGGTAATAAGTCATCCCAAACTTGTGGAAGACTCAATAATTTCTCATTAATTTCTCCAGTGGCCTATTGAAAAAGTGTGTGTCATTATCACTAATAATTGCCTTTGGAGCATCAAAGTGAGAGTGTATGTGTTCATGAATGAAATTTATCACCTCCTTTTTGTCATTCGTCCTTGCAGTTATGGCCTAAACCCACTTTAACACATAATATATCACGACGAGGATGTAATGGAATCCAAATGAGGGAGGGAAAGGACCCATGAAATAGATGCCCCAACAGTCGAATATCTCGATGACAAGAATAGGGGTCGATGGCATCAAGTCATTCCGAGTAATGTCTCCCATTCTTTAGCACCTATCGTAATATTTTCAATGGGCATTACATCCTGAAAAATTTTGGGCCAAAACACACTGATTTGCATAATTTTAGATGCCGAATTTTTGTATAAAAGTGGCCTCCACGAGCTTTCGAATGACACTAGGAATCTCGTCATATAGTACACATCTCCGGATTATTTAATCGGTCAAATACTTGAATAAATATGGATCGTCATAGAACAACATGCACGACCACATAAGAAACTTCCTCTTCTTTAGTGGTGTCCAATGAGAGGGAACGGTCCCTGTGATAAGATAATTAACAGTATCCAGAAACCAGGGGAGAGAGAAAGTGGTGAATAATTGGTCGTGTGGAAAGTACTCGTCCATGGTTAAAGGATCTTGAGGTATGTCAGATGAAAACCTCGACAAAGGGTCGGTTACGATGTTTTCTAGTACTTTCATGCGGGTAATGTAAAGGTTAAACTCTTGCAATCGTAAGATCCACCTAATGAGGCGCACCTTCGCATCCTTCTTGAAAATGAGATATTTGAGCGTCGCATGGTCAGTAAAGCATATAATGGTATACCCAATAAGATAGGAGCGGAACTTGTCAATGGAGAACACTATTCCTAACAACTCTTTCTCTGTGGTGGATTAGTTCAATTGAGGTCCCGTTAAGGTACGACTAGCATAGTAAATTATGCGGTCTTTCTTGTCTCTTCCTTTCCCCAAAATAACCCCTATTGAAAAGTCACTCACATCACACATAAGCTCGAATGGAAGGGTCCAATTCGGAGCTGGCATGATGGGAATGGAGACTAGCATGCTTTTCAATTTTTCAATAAAGAATTGACATGATTCACTCCACTCAAAAGGCATGCTTCCTTCACAATTAGGTTTCTTAAGGGCCTAGTGATGGAATTCATGTCCTTAATAAACTTACGATAAAACCCCATGTGGTCCAAGAAATAGCGCATGTCCTTTAGTGACTTAGATGGGGGGAGGTCGGCTATAACATCAAATTTTGCCCAATCGACTTTTATACCTTTTGATGACACAATGTGCCAAAGAACTAGGTCTTTGGTAACCATAAAATGGCACTTCTCCCAATTTAGTACCAAGTTCTATTCTACACATCGGGCTAACACCTTCTCGAGATTAGCAAGGAAATGGTCAAAAGAGGAGCCAAAAACATTAAAATCGTCCATGAACACCTCAAGGCTCCTCTTGGCAATATCACTAAATAGATTATTTAGGAACCGTTGAAAGGTCGCGAGCGCATTACACAATCCAAATGTCATACTATTGTAGGCAAACATGCCAAAAGGACATGTGAACGTCGTGTTCTCTTGATCCTCCACATCCACATCATTTTGGTTATACTCGGTGATATACCCGTTTATACCCTCGGTCTGGACAAGGATCACCTCCAATACGGACGACCCTACGAGGGGACGACCCTTCACCAGACCCCAGCTGGCCACCACCAGGCCCAGACGACCATACGAGGGGCCGACCCTCCGCCAGGCTCTAGACGACCCTACGAGGGGCCGACCCCCCACCTGGCTCCAGACGACCCTACGAGGGGCCGACCCTTCCCCAGGCTCCGGACGACCCTACGAGGATACGACAGTACGAGGCCAGAATCAAGCCAGACTCACTACCGGAAGAAATTTTGCCCTCGGCCTCGGCTCATAGGCCGAGGGTGACATCATGACAGCGCGTGGTTTGGGACACGCGTGGAACAGTACGCGTCAGGCTCATATGACACGTGGCAGACCGTTATAACCGAATCACACCCTCACGTGAGGGAATATTATGTCATCATTTGGCATCTACAGGTGCCAACAGGGGATTGGTTAGATCATCATTCACATGCACCATGCTTACTTGGGGGGTACACTACACCCCCCAAGACCTATATATACTTGTCACCTACAACCCTACAGGGGATCAGATTATTACAACCCTAGCTAAAACCCTGCTTGTGCACAGTAGAGAGAGAAAGAGCTTATGTGCATTGTATCCAAGGCCATTAGTGCCCATACTTAGAGGATCACACACTCACAGTGGATGTAGGCCTAATTGGCTGAACCACTATACATCATTGTCTTATTTCCTCTTATACTCATCCCCTTCTACATACACATGTTCATACACTTATGCATCTCTATGACTGCCATGGTTATAACTGTTTGAGCTCATTATCACTTTTCCGGTGATGCTAAATCACAGCATCATCAGTTTGGCGCCGTTTGTGGGAAAGCGAAGACATCTCTTCCTTTGTACAGCTTGACCTCACTGGGCACTCTGGTGGTGAACCAACACTCCCCCTGAGAGGAGGTGTTTCACCATTGAAAGAGACCCACTAAGGTTCCCAAGCTCACCAGTATTTTCTTCAGTTCAACTTTTCATAGCTCAAGCACATGGCACCTGAGATGCCACCACCACCTCTTCCCCCGCCGGATGAGGGGGGAAGACCCAGTTCCAGTCAACCGCCGCCTCAGTCTGAGATGGCAGATGTGGCAGCAGCCCTAAAGTCTCTGGCAGCCAGCCAGCGGATGATGCAGGAGCAGTTCACAGCCCTAAGTCAGAACATACTGAGACCACCAGGGGTCTCACCTGAGATGATTACTCCGGCAGCAGCTCCAGGACAGCATGAGGCCAGGGGACCACCCCAGGCACCACGTAAAGACCTGCCACCCCCTCAGCGGCGTAGGGATGTTGCTGACCCCCGGCGTTTACGCCTGGGGAAGCAAGGAAACCCTTGCCCTGAGGACAGGTATGACGATCTGGAGGAAAAAGAGGCTCCAGTAGAATGCTGGGAGCCATATGAGGTCTCCAACAATACTGTACGACCCCTCCAGGACAGTAGAGAAAAGTGCGGGAGACCAAACCCTGATGATCGCCCAAGAGGCTCTGCTTTTGACCGCCTGAGCAGGGGGTCGGCCTTCGAGAGGCTGGGCCCAGTGAATGACCTGCGGGACAAGTTGTCCAAGTCAAGAAGCGCAGCGAGATCTAGGAAAGAAGCAGCAGGCCGACCCAAAGACGGGATGACGGCCAAAGGGAAGTAAATAGCCGACACAGGCCTGCCGTAGCGGAGCCCTCCATCCACCTCCGAGAGGCACCAGGGGATAACATCGGCCAGGCCGACCCTGTGAGGCCCTGGAATGACTCAATCCAGCGGTTAGAGGATAAGATTGGCGACATACTGAAGAGCCGGGACCCTCTTCGGAGGGGGTACACCATAGGCTCACCCTTTGTGGCAAAGATAGTCAACTTCCCCATGCCATCAAAATTCAAGCCTCCTGTGGTCACCCCAAGATACGATGGGAGCACCAACCCTGTCCACCATGTGGAGATGTATCAATCCGCGGCAGACATATACTCTATCTCAGATGAGATGAGATGTCGTGCCTTCTCTGGTACCCTGACAGGGGCTGCGCATGTGTGGTACACGTCTCTTCCAAAAAATTCTATTGGAAACTTTAAGCAGGTGGCAGACCTGTTCATCCATAATTTCTGCTTTGGGGTGAGGCCACAGAAGAAGACCACACACCTGCTCTATGTTAAGCAGGGAAAGAATGAGACTCTGAGAGACTACATAGCCAGATTCAATAAACAGAAGCTGGAGGTGGAAGACTATGAGGAGAGCATAGCTATGACAGCCCTGATTGGAGGGCTCCAGAAGGGGAAGCTATTATGGAAGCTTGCCGAAGACCCTCTGAGGACGATGGCTGAGCTGTTGTCAACAGCAGGGAAAGTGATGAACGCCGAAGAGGCGATGGCCGCAAAACAGGAGGACGAAAAAGGAGGGGCAAGCGGGGGCAAGTACCCTAAGAAGAACAAAGAGGGGAAGAAGAGAACCATGGATGATAAGTTCGCGGGGTACACCCCTCTGACGGTCAGCTGTGAACAGATCCTCAACGAGATAAAGAGTGACCGAACGCTGAAGTGGCCTGAGAAGCTGAGGGCAGCTCCCGGCAAGAGAAATAGGAACCTGTGGTGCAAATTTCACCAAGACCACGGCCACGTGAAGGATAAATGCTTTGCTCTGAAAGACGAGATTGAGAAGATGCTGAAGGAAGGGAAGCTCAGAAAGTACGTCGACAAAGCCGATTTCAAGAGGGGACGAGGGGACGACCCCAGAAAAAAGCGAGTTGATACGTGCAAAGAAGGTCCTCAAAAAAGAGGGGACGACCCTTCTGATGATGAGGACGACCCTGATCTCCCGCCGAGAGACGACCACGGCCCTGTCAAGAGGCTCAATATGATCTCGTTCGGGGTGGGGATGATCTCCGGGGGTCTGGAAGGAGGAGGGTCTGAGGTTGCCGACAGGAAGGCCCATGTCGCTGAGGCTAAGGCAGTGACGAAGACGGTGCACTCAACCTCCGTAGAGGTCAAGTTAGAAAAAAGGAAGAAGGTTGATATGGACACCTTGATTGTGGGATTTTCAAGAATGGACTTCAAGGGCCTCTTAGCCCCGCACGATGACCCTCTCGTCATCACCACCAGGGTGCACGGGTGCGAAGTGCCAAGGATCCTGGTAGATGGGGGCTCATCCGCAGATGTGATGTTTTGGCCATGCTTCAAAGCCTTGGGTCTCAGTCATGCCAGGCTTGTCCCATACCATCACCCATTGATTGGGTTCAGTGGGGAGAAGGTTCATCCCCTAGGAATATATGAGGCTGATGTCAGGATGGGGGACGAATGGCCGAGATGGCTCACCAGGAGGATCAGTTTCTTTGTGCTGGATGAGCATGTGTTTTCAGCATACAACATCATACTGGGACGTGTGGCCCTCAAGGGGTTCGAAGCTGTGCCATCCACGGTCCACCAGATGGTTAAGTTCCCTACCCCTTACGGGGTGGGGGAAGTTCAGGGAGACCAGACGACAGCGAGAGAGTGCTACTACAACTCCGCTGAAGAAAGGGAGGCACACAAGAGGGCTACAGCCACTTACAACATTGATACCCTAGACCCCAGGGACGAGACGAAGCTCAAAAAAGGAGAGGCCGCTGAGGAGGTAGAACCCATCATCCTCGATGAGGATGACCCGGGAAAAACCGTCCAAGTTGGCAAGTCTCTGAAGCCCAGTATCAAGGAAGACCTCATCCAACTGTTAAGAAGAAGGCGAAGCGTCTTCGCGTGGAGTCATGTAGATATGCCAGGGATCGACCCTGAAATCATGTGCCACAAACTCAATGTGGTAGAGGGAGCGAAGCCGGTAAAGCAGAAGAGGAGGATTTACTCTAGAGAGAAGTACGAGGTCATCAGGGATGAGGTTAAAAAATTACAAGACGCTGAGTTTATCAGGGAGGTCGTCTACCCTGAATGGCTGTCCAACGCAGTCATTGTCCCAAAGGCCAACGGGAAGTGGCGGATGTGTGTGGACTTCACAGACCTCAACAAGCACTGCCCCAAAGACAGCTTCCCTCTCCCTCGCATTGACCAGATGGTAGACGCTACCGCAGGCCATGAGCTCATGAGTTTTATGGATGCCTACTCAGGGTATAACCAGATCTTCATGAACCCTGATGACTCGGAGAGGACTGCCTTCATCACTGACAAGGGGACATATTGCTATAGGGTCATGCCCTTCGGTCGAAAAAATGCAGGGGCAACGTACCAGCGCCTCGTAAATAAAATGTTCGAAGACCAAATTGGGAAGTCTATGGAGGTCTACGTGGATGACATGCTGACAAAGAGTTTGAAAGCAGAGGACCATGTAGCAGACCTGGAGAGGACCTTTAACACGATGGACAAGTACCAGATGAAGCTTAATCCGGCCAAGTGTGTCTTTGGGGTCAGAGCAGGGAAGTTCTTGGGGTTCATTGTCAATCAAAGAGGCATCGAGGCCAATCCTGAAAAGATAAAGGCCCTTATTGAGATGAAGACCCCCAAATCCATTAAGGACGTTCAGAGGCTCACAGGGAGAGTAGCTGCCTTGAACAGATTTGTGTCCAGGGCCACAGACAGGTGTCTACCATTTTTCAAGATCCTCAGGAAGGCCTTCGAGTGGAGTGAAGAGTGTGATGAGGCTTTCAAGGAGCTAAAATCATACTTAGGGTCTCCCTTGCTGCTGTCACGGCCCGTGCAGGGTGAACGACTTTACGTGTACCTCGTCGTCTCAGAGTCCGCTATCAGTGCATTAATCGTAAGAGACGAAGACGGGATACAGAAGCCCGTATATTTTAACAGCAAGGCACTCCAGGGGGCAGAGCAAAGATACCCGAGGATGGAGAAGTTGGCCTATGCCTTGATCCATGCCTCAAGGAAGATGAAGCCGTACTTCCAGTCCCATACCATGGTCATCCTTACTGACTCTCCTCTTAGGCAGGTCCTACACAAGCCTGAAAAATTAGGAAGGCTAATGACCTGGGCTATAGAGCTGGGGGAATTCGACATTGTGTATCAGCCTAAGACAGCCATTAAGGGGCAGGCCTTGGCAGATTTCGTGGCTGAATTTACTTGGGAGGGTGACATGGCCGAGAATGAGGGCCTAAGCCAGACAGATACCCAACAAGGCAGGCTTACCGACCCTCCTGCATGTACGGCTGAGACAGGCACCGCTAGAAGAAAGGTGGCTGAAAACGAAGAGGGAAGATGCATCTTCCGACAGGGATCCCTCTCTGAGGGAAATTTCTCAGAAGAACAGACCATGTGGAGTCTCTTCGTCGACGGGTCCTCCTGCGAAAGCGGGAGCGGAGCTGGATTGATAATATCAGCACCCGACGGCACAGACATCGAGTACGCCCTGAGGTTCAATTTTAAAGCCTCCAACAATGAGGCTGAATATGAGGCCCTGATAGCTGGCCTTTCCTTGGCCAAATCTCTTAGTGTCGGCCAAATTTTGGTTCACAGTGATTCAAGGTTGGTGGTGAATCAGATACTAGGAGCCTATGAGGCCAAAGATGAGAGGATGGCTAGGTACCTTGGGAAGGTGAGGTCATTGCTGAAAGACTTTAAAGAAGCGAAATTCAAGAGGGTACCTAGGCTCGACAATGGCCGTGCTGATGCCCTTGCAAGGTTGGCCTCAGCTACTAGGACAGGCATAAGGAGGACAGTCCCGGTAGAAATCTTGCTTCGACCAACTATTGAAGACGACGAGGGAACACTTGGTGTTTGCATGAATGTTTTTCAAGAACCTTCATGGATGGACCCTCTGATCAAATACATTAAAGAGGGAGAGATGCCAGAAGCAAGCCAAGAGAGGAAGAAGCTAAGATACAGGGCCGCAAAATTCACTATCATCGGAGACACGCTGTACAAAAAGGGGTTTCTGCTCCCCTTACTTAGATGCGTGCATCCCTTAGAAGTCCCTTCCATTCTGCAGGACGTGCATGAAGGGTCGTGCTCAAGCCACATTGGGGGTAGATCCTTAGCGAAGAGGGTGGTCACCCAGGGCTACTGGTGGCCGACCTTGGGGAAAGATGCCGCAGCATATGTAAAGAAGTGTGACAAATGCCAGAGATTTGCCACCATCCCTCACCAGCCCCATCAGCCTCTCACCTCCATTACATCCCCATGGCCGTTCGCAGTGTGGGGGATTGATCTGGTAGGACCTTTACCGAGAGCAGTCAATAACTATCGGTTCCTCATCGTAGCAATTGACTACTTTTCAAAGTGGGTAGAGGCTGAGCCAATGGTCACGATCACAGAGCAGAAGACCTTTCAGTTCATCTGGAAAAATGTGATATGCAGATATGGTCTACCCAACACCCTCATCTCGGATAACGGGACTCAGTTCAAGAATGCCTCTCTGCAGAAGTACTGTGAGAGGGTAAGTATCAAACAATTTTTCTCCACCCCAGGCCGACCTCAGGCCAATGGGCAAACCGAAGTTACGAACAGGACAATCCTAGATGGGATTAAGAAGAGGCTTGAGGAGGCAAAAGGAAGATGGGTCGAGGAGTTATATGCAGTGTTGTGGGCATACAGGACGACAGTAAGGACCTCTACTGGGGAGACCCCCTTCATGTTAGCTTATGGATCAGAAGCAGTCATCCCCACCGAGGTCGAGTTTCCCACTCATAGGGTCCAAATGTACGACCCCCAGGGAAATACGGAAGAGAGGAGACTTGACCTGGATTTGATTGAGGAAAGAAGGGAGGATGCTGAGATAAGGCAAGCTTCCTACCAGTAGAGAACCGCAAGGTTTTACAACCAGAGGGTGAAACAGAGGCTAATCGCAGTAGGAGACTTGGTTCTCAAGAAGACTTGGCAAAAGCCCAATAAACTCCATCCTAATTGGCACGACCCCTATAGGGTCACCGATGAAGTTGTCCCTGGGACCTATAGACTAGAAAACCTAGAAGGGGAACCATTTTCCAACCCCTGGAACGCAAATCATTTGAAGAAATACTATCAGTAGTGTTGTAAGGTCTTGAAAGGCCATAATTGTAATAAGAGTTGCTCCAACAGAACACTTGGAAAATTAATGAGAAATATCAGTGTTTCCTTCATCCTGTTGTCAGTCCTAGCATGCATGGAAAGTTGGTCCCTCGGCTATAATGGGGACCAGTGGAGGGGACGACCCCACCACTGTCCTCAAAAAAGACGAGGGAAGACTAAATTAAAATCCATTAATTTGAAAAGTTGATCCCTCGGCTATAATGGGGACCAGTGGAGGGGACGACCCCACCACTGTCCTCAAAAAAGACGAGGGAAGACTAAATTAAAATCCATTAATTTGGAAGGTTGATCCCTCGGCTATAATGGGGACCAGTGGAGGGGACGACCCCTCCACTGTCCTAAAAAAAGACGAGGGAAGATTAAATTAAAATCCATTAATTTGGAAGGTTGATCCCTCGGCTATAATGGGGACCAGTGGAGGGGACGACCCCTCCACTGTCCTCAAAAAAGACGAGGGAAGACTAAATTAAAATCCATTAATTTGGAAGGTTGATCCCTCGGCTATAATGGGGACCAGTGGAGGGGACGACCCCTCCACTGTCCTCAAAAAAGACGAGGGAAGATTAAATTAAAATCCATTAATTTGGAAGGTTGATCCCTCGGCTATAATGGGGACCAGTGGAGGGGACGACCCCTCCACTGTCCTCAAAAAAGACGAGGGAAGACTAAATTAAAATCCATTAATTTGGAAGGTTGATCCCTCGGCTATAATGGGGACCAGTGGAGGGGACGACCTCTCCACTGTCCTCAAAAAAGACGAGGGAAGACTAAATTAAAATCCACTAATTTGGAAGGTTGATCCCTCGGCTATAATGGGGACCAGTGGAGGGGACGACCCCTCCACTGTCCTCAAAAAAGATGAGGGAAGACTAAATTAAAAGCCATTAATTTGGTTAATTGAATCCTCGGCTATAATGAGGACCAGTGGAGGGGAAGACCCCTCCACTGTTCCCAAAAAAGACGAGGGAAGACATTAAAAGCCATTAATTTGGTTAATTGATCCCTCGGCTATAATGAGGCCACATGAGGGTCAAAAAAGACGAGGGAAGGGTTAGTGGCATCATCATCAACAAACCATAGCAGAATTGAAAATGGAAGACAGTTGAAGAAGAGACGATGATATTAATAAAAATATGTTACAAAATATTAAGTGTTTTACAAAGCCATTGAACAAAAATACACTTGAAGGGTATGGGCTACAGGCAGCCACCCTATGGGACGACATCAGAGGGAAGGTCCTCAACATCAATAGGGATGGTCTCCTCAGTTACTAGCACCGGATGATCTTCAGATGTACCGACCCCCTCGATCTGGACTTGGGCCTCCACTTGGTTGAGGGCCTCGGCAATTAGGGGGTCGTCCAGTTGAACACCCTCCAGTGATGGGCGAACAGAAGAGACGACATCGCCAAACTTGAGGACGACCCATCGGCAGGCCGTCCTAATTCCCCTTTCCAGATATTCAAGGCCGAAGCCCTGAAATTCATCTGAAGTCTTGTATGCCTCAATAGCATCAGCCTCAACTTTCTTGATGGCTGCTTTCAGATCAGTCTTATGCTGGGCCTCCAGGTTGATCAGAGCCTCATCCCTATCCTTGATGATCAAGTCCTTGGCTTGCAGGTCGGCATCGTGCTGCCTCATCAGCTCATTTAGGACCCAAGCATGCTCGGTCCTGGCACTCTCAAGCTCAGCCCTCGCAGTATCAAGCTCAGTCTTTGCTGTATCTAGCTCTGCCTGCAACTCAGCCTCATGGTGAATGGCCCTCTCAGCTTCGTGAAACTTTTGTTGATTCTCGGCCATCCACTTGGTGGCTGAGGTCAAGGCACAAACAGACTGCAAGAAAAATGAAAATATATCAAGAGGGACCGAGGGAACAGTTAGTGAAAATGAAATTAAAGAAGGTCAAGACCAATACCTGAGCAAGGGAGTGCAGACCGTAGTCGTACACTTTGGCAGGGGGCATCTTTGCCAAGAATTCGTAGTCAGAGGCCGACGGGGCAGAGAACATCGAGGCCTTGGCCGCCCTCAGGTTGGCAATAAGGGATGAGGGGTCGGCCCTCAGATGGGACAGATTCTGAGACCAGAAGGCCCCCATGCTTGATGAAGAGGTCGCACCCTCAGAGGCCTCGGCCCTGGCCCTCGTCTTAGGGTCAGGACGAGGCTCGACTGGAGCCTCAGGCTCCTTCCTTTTGTGGCTAACAGCTGTCGGCTCAACAACTGTCAGCCCTGAGGCCCTTGTCTTTTTGGGAGCTTGCTGAGGCTCCTTCCCCTTCTTCTTTGTCAGACTAGCAAGAAGGCTTGGAGCAGTCATATCCCAGAGGTAATCTGACACGCCTGCAGGACGACCTGAAAAGGATACGATGAATCAAGAAAGTTCAGAGATAAAGAGAGAACACTTCAAAAATAAGTAAAGAAGGAAAAATGTTCAGTATAACTCACATAGTTCTGTCAGAGGGCCGACCCTCAGACCAGCTTCTTTAAGGAAGCGAGGGGTCGTCAAATCTTCGAACTTTGGGATCTCACCCTCTCTCCCTCGTCCCCTCAGATACTCAACAATATCCCTCTCCTCCAAGCTAAGTCCGGGGTCTGACCTAACTTTCATGGAGGGGTTAGACCATCTGTTAGGAACCCTCGGAGCATCGGCAGAAGGGGACGCCTCGGTGGAGCTCTCCCATGCCCCAGATATGAAGAAGAACCTTTTTTTCCAATCATGATTGGAAGTTTGAGCTACATGGAGCAGTTTCTTCTCAGACTTCCTCGCCCCTAGATGATAATATCCGGGCTGTTTAGATGAAGAGGTGATATTATAGCAGGCCAAGAATACGTCGGACGAGGGCTCATCAGTAAAAGAGTTTTTCCACAGGGAAATGTAACCCAGAATCGTCCTCCATGAGTTGGGTGGAAGTTGAGAGGGGGAGACGCCCAGAGCCGACAGAATATCTACAATAGTAGGATGGAAGGGAAGTCTAACACCTACCTTGAACATTTGCTCGTAGACTGCAATCTCTACCTCTTCTCCCTCAAAAACCCTCTCAGTATCAGAGGGAGCCCTCATAGTCACCCCAGACGGCACTCCGTAAATATGCCTCCATATCAGAAGGTCCCTATACCTAACAGAGGAGATAAAAGACGAGGCATGGGAGGTATCAACCTCATCATCTGTATCGTCGTCCTCGTCCTCCTCATCACCTGCAGGAGGACCCTGAGGAAAAGCCACTTGGAAGGCGTTGGGAGACAGGGTTGTCACAGGGACAGCCTCGGAGGGGATTGTACCCTCAGTCTCTCGTCCTGGGCTAAGGTCAGGTGAGTCCCTTCTACCAGAAGTTCCAGCACCAGTTGGAGAGGAGTTTCTCTCTTCCATTTAACTTGGTTTGGGAGTATCGGCCGGACGAGACGACGACCCACAAGACTCAGAGGGTTCAGATGGTCTTATGGTGGCAAGAGGAATGGGAAAGATGGGTCGTACCCAATTAGGGTAGGCCCCTCATCTCCTCTCTTCCTCTTCCTCTATTCGTCTGATCTCGGTAAATAGTTTCTCTCTCAAGGACGGGAATTCAGACACCAGGTTGTAAAGCCTCCTAAGCATTAAGGGGAAGACCCTACACTTAAAGAAATTATACTAGACTTGGCTAATTCAACCACAAACACTTGGGAGATTGACCAGGGTTGACCTTTGGATTAAATAAAGGACTCAAGGGTTTTCGTCAAGAACGTTCGAAGAACCAGTGACCGGAGAAGACACCGGAAAAAGCTATGGGGGAACTCTAAGAACCAGACGACCTACGACCCTAAAAAATAGACAGAAATGAAGACAAAAGAAGGCAAGAGGAGAAAAAGGTTACCTGATGAGGAGAAGGGCAAGAACGCTGCTAGGACCTGAAGGTTTGAAGGCTGAAAATGGCGGTGGAAACTGGTTCTAGAGAGAGAATAATCTTGGGCGCGAAGAAGAAGAAGATGAAGAGAGAGAGTTTGAAAATCTCTTAAGTACTTTGGTAATGAGTGGACCCATTTACCAAAGAAAGGTATAATTAGGGCACAAGGCCCCAAGTGCACTAGGCAGTCGCCCTGCCTTGGAAACTGGAACAGCAATGAGTACCTGCCCAGGTGTCACTCACCTAACTGATCGTACACGCATCTGAATTTCAGCATTATCCCTCAGTCATCTCAATGACACCTATGGCTAAGGGATGGGGGGTGATTGATATACCCGTTTATACCCTCGGTCTGGACAAGGATCACCTCCAATACGGACGACCCTACGAGGGGACGACCCTTCACCAGACCCCAGCTGGCCACCACCAGGCCCAGACGACCATACGAGGGGCCGACCCTCCGCCAGGCTCTAGACGACCCTACGAGGGGCCGACCCCCCACCTGGCTCCAGACGACCCTACGAGGGGCCGACCCTTCCCCAGGCTCCGGACGACCCTACGAGGATACGATAGTACGAGGCCAGAATCAAGCCAGACTCACTACCGGAAGAAATTTTGCCCTCGGCCTCGGCTCATAGGCCGAGGGTGACATCATGACAGTGCGTGGTTTGGGACACGCGTGGAACAGTACGCGTCAGGCTCATATGACACGTGGCAGACCGTTATAACTGAATCACACCCTCACGTGAGGGAATATTATGTCATCATTTGGCATCTACAGGTGCCAACAGGGGATTGGTTAGATCATCATTCACATGCACTATGCTTACTTGGGGGGTACACTACACCCCCCAAGACCTATATATACTTGTCACCTACAACCCTACAGGGGATCAGATTATTACAACCCTAGCTAAAACCCTGCTTGTGCACAGTAGAGAGAGAAAGAGCTTATGTGCATTGTATCCAAGGCCATTAGTGCCCATACTTAGAGGATCACACACTCACAGTGGATGTAGGCCTAATTGGCTGAACCACTATACATCATTGTCTTATTTCCTCTTATACTCATCCCCTTCTACATACACATGTTCATACACTTATGCATCTCTATGACTGCCATGGTTATAACTGTTTGAGCTCATTATCACTTTTCCGGTGATGCTAAATCACTGCATCATCACTCGAAATAACCATCTAAAAAGCAATAGAAATGGTGGCCCAAGACTCTTCAATAATTTGGTCCTTAAACAGCAAAGGGAAGTGATTTTTTCTTGTCCCGACATTGATCTTTCGTTAGTCAATGAAAATGTGCCATCCAGTGGCGGTACGTTTTGGGATAAGTTCCCCCTTCGCGTTTTCGACCATGTTTATTCCCTACTTTTTTTAGACGACTTGAATAAAACTCACACATTTTCTATCCAATATGGGATAGATGATGCGTGAATCTAATAATTTAATGACCTCCTCTCTCACAACGTCTTTCACTGTCGAGTTTAGATGCCTTTGCATCTCTCTCGAAGGTCTCACGTCCTCCTCGAGATGGATTTTTTGGGTACAAATTCAAAGACTTATACCCTTCAAATCCTCTATGCTACAACCAAAATCACTTTGATGCTTCCTCAAAATGTACATAAGCTTTCCATCTTGCTCTTTACTTAGGCTCGAGGAAATCACTACAGGAAATGTCTCATCCTTTCCCAAGTAAGCATATTTGATGTTCGAAGGAAGCTTTTTCAATTCGAGGGTAAGAAATTTCTCATCGTAGGGAACCTTACGGGACTTCCTCAGTGGTAGTTCCTCAAATTAAGAGACCCAACTAATATCTCTCACATCCTTATTTCTCTCACTCGCATCTAATAACTCTCATATATCCTTTACCTATCTCTCGAACTTGGTGTACACATTATCTCTCTCACTCGCCTTAATAAAGCATTCCTCTAATGGGTCACTAGTAAGATTAACCTCAAATTGTTCATATACAACCTCCTCGATAGGATTCGTCTTGCATAACTATTCCTCATCAGCTAGTTTCTTGGTGATGTTGAAGATATTAGTCTTGAGTGTCTTATTCCTGAACGTGAGATGCATTTGCCCATTTCGTGTGTTAATTAAAGCATTAGTCATAGCTAAGAATTGGTGGATAAGGATCACGGGAACATGATAGCTTGAGGTAGAGGAGGGCTTTATGTCCCAAATGACAAAATCAACTAGGAATTAGAAAGTGTCGAATGGGATGATCACTTACTCAACAATCTCCCAAGGTATCTTCACGGAATGATCTGTGAGTTGGAGAGTAATTTCATCGGGATAAAGGTCCCCCAAATCAAGTTTTCTATAGATGGAGTAAGGGAGAATATTAACACTCTCCCCTAAATCTAATAGCACTCTTTTAATTTTTCTCTCTCCAATGCTGCACGAAATTGTGGGTGCATCCAGATCTTTATACTTTAGCGGAAGGTCGCTCAAAAGTACCGAACTTACATTTTGTCCTAGGAACACCTTATTCTTTAACTTTAGTCTATGTTTCACTATTATCAAGTCCTTATGGAACTCTGCATAGGTGGTAATTTTCTTTATTGCCTTAAGAAAAGGTAAATTAAGCTTTACTTGCTTAATCACTTCTAAAATATCATCACAGGTGGCCCCTTTATGGGGAGGGACCAACTGTTGATGGTAAGGAGAGGTATTAGGGGGTTTCACTGCCACCTCTGGCCTAATTGTGTCCTCTTTATCACTCTTAACATTTCTATTTGTTCTCGTAGATATTAGAGCTAACAAAATTTAGACCTTGGGGAGGTATTAGGCCTTCGGAGGGAAACTTTCCCTTCTCTTGAACGCTGAGGGAAGATTACAACTTAAATAACGACGCCTTTAAGTCGGAAAATTTTTGGGTATTTTGAGTGTTTAATGCTGCTGAGTTTGCTTGAATTTGTTAAAAGTCTCCTCAAGACTCTTCCCCTATTGGATTATATACGGCGTATGAGGGAGTGCTTGCATAGGTGGATTTTGTTGGTAAGGTGGGAGTGGTGTTTGTTGTTGGGAAACATGTGGATTCGGGTTCATCTCTACGTTCGGCTGCCCGTAACATAAACTGGGATGGTTTTGCCATGAGGGGTTATATGAATTCCCATTAGGAGAATTAAAATTACCCTTATAGGCTCCCACCGCCTCAACTTACCCTTGGAGAATAACTATTTAGAATGGTATCATCGGACATTCCTTAGTTAAATGTCCCACCTCACGAATAGCACACACCTCCTCTTTCAATGCTTGAGTGGATTCGGATACATCTCTCCCCTAGCTTTGCCCGCGTCTTTTAACCTCTTAGTTAGTTGATTGATTTGATGTTTTAGTTCGACTTCCTTGTCCAATTGATAAAGACCAGATGCAGAAGGAGCATTGGACATGTGTCTAGCTTTGGGTTGGGTATTTGGATTCGATGTGTCCCACGCTTGAGTAGTCTCAGAGACATACTTAAAGTGGGCCTCTGCATCGTCATCGTCTAACCTTAATAAATCTCCCAAGTATATAGTTTCAACAAGTTGTTTGGAACTTAAGCTTAACCCATGATGAAAGTAGGAGATGAGTCTCCACTTCTCAAAACTGTGGTGTGGAAACATGTTTATTAACTCGTTAACCTCTCCCAACATCAATCGAAAAGCTAATTCTCATTTTTCCTAAAGGTTTAAATTTGAGCCTTAATAGAATAAGGCCTATGTGTGGGAAAGAACTTTTGGTGAAACTTAGCATGCATATCCTTATAAGTGGCTATCAAGTTCGTTGCTAATGACCAAAGCCACGTCTTATCCTTAGCCTTCAAGGAGAAGGGGAAAATCTTGACACGCACTACATCTTGGGTGCACGTTTAAATATTAAAAGTCTCGCATGCCTCCTCAAACTCTCTAATGTGTAGGTAGGTCTTTTTCGAATCCATACCATGGAAGCTAGGCATAATTTGAATTATCCCAATCATAGAATGAAACTGCTCTACATTATATGGGAATATAATACAACTTAGAGTGACGTTTCTCTCGGGGTATAACAGGTCTCTTATAAGGTGATACGGCATCACTCCCTCACCCGTCCCAGAACTAGAGTTTTTAGGAATTACGCTCACTTAATAACACTATATCCTCACCAGACGCTCTAGATGTGTGACTCGTGATGGAGTTGTATGACGTAGGAGATGGAACCCAGAATTTTGGAGCATTTAGAATGTGCGGTCTATCGAGATTGAATTCGACTATGGGATTTTTGTGCCGTATGAGGAGTAGGATTGGTATTGGATGGAGTGTTTTTCATTTAAAGCACGAGAGAATATTTTTTGAATGTTTTTGGATTTTCCTAATTTATTTGTCTTTTTAAGGATTGGAGTTGAATTATAAGATTAATTCTGCCCAACCTAATGTCTACATAATCACCGAAAACGGTGCCAAAAACTTGACGCGAGTTAAAAAGTATGTCTGGTGTATGTGAATACGGCTCAAGTCTAAGTCGGGCGCGTAAATAATACTCTGAGCAAATCAGGTATCGAAGTCAGGGACTATGACGTAAAACATAACAACTACTAAAGAAGGCGACTAGACCTAACAATCGACTCATAAAAAGAAAAGAAAAGATGATGGTTATTTGAAGGAAATTTCTAATGAACTAACGTAACCAAATTAATAAATGTGAACTAATTATGCATGCAAGAACGAAAACTTTTGATTTTAAATGTATGGGAAAAAGAGGAATTGGAACACGATCCCCCGAACCGTAGATAAATTCATTAGATAGAAAAATTTTAAACACAATATTGATAATTGGAAGAGACCATTAAATTTTTTAAAGTACTAAATATATGAGGATTTTACTGGGAACAATATCTAGTCAATGATAGATTTAACGTGAATGTCGACATTATCGATACGCTTACTACACTCTGTTACCTAGGGCAAATAAAGTTAAGAGATCTATAATACTCATCTCAATAAAATATCAAGCATACGAATTATCTCCATAATTTAATCTAATTTTATATCCAACTTATTAACCTAGGTTGGGTCCATGTATCCCAACCCCTGAATTATCTAGCCGAACATATTAAATCTAACTAAGCATGAATTATTTACATAACATGAAGACATGGCGATGGAAATATGTCAAGAAAACAAGTAATAAATGTCAATTAAGCGATAAGGAAAGAAGAACAATCACAAACCAAGCTTAGAAGAAAAAACGAGAAAAAATCTAGACTTGTATTGAATTTTCATGCATGAGAATTACAAAGCTTGAGTCTTGATGATTATCTCCCTTCATAAATTAGGTAAAAGTACTATAAAACTAAGTATAATTATGAACTAACTAACACTACACCAAAACTGGAGAATGGTCACGGCCAAAATCCCTGACCAAGACTACAGGTGGCGGACTTGGGTCGTAACCATTTCGGGAGCGACCAATTTCGTGGGTCACGGACCACAGGGGTCATAGGAGATGGTCGCAGGCTTGGGCCATGACCCATACCGCGATGGGGAAAAAAGGCCGCGGCCCAAGTCTGTGACCCACAACCGTGACAAAAATTGGTCGCGGCCAAAGTCCGTGACCCACACAGCAATGAAAAAAAATGGTCGCGGCCTAAGTCTGTGACGCACAACCGTGACAAAAACTGGTCCCGGACAAAGTCCGTGACCCACACCATGACGAAAAAAAATGAAAAAAATGGTCGCGAACTTTGGCCGCGACCATTTTTCGTCACGGTTGGGGGACAATGGACTTTGGCCGCGACCATTTTTATGCGCGACAAAAAAATAAAAATGGTCATGGACAAAGTGTCTTTTTTTCAAATTATAATTATAATTTTTTTTAAATGTCTTTTTTTGGTCCAGTCCTAAAATTGGGGGTCATGTGACTGCACGATCGGTTGTATATGTAACGTTGGACGCGCACGAGGTGTTATAAATATTTATTATTGGCAAAACAATAAAAAAATCACAAATTGAGAATCGAGAACGTTGTTAATAAACTATTATATATACAAACTTAAAAATATTACACGTCTTAATAATTCACAAACCAAAAAAAATGGGCAGAGTTTCCTCTATTTTTTTGACATTCCAAACCCTATAAATATAAAACCTTCTTATTATAAAGCCCGCACGGCCATAAAACTAAACAATAAAAGCCCACACGGTTGTAACACATAAAAAACATAATCCTGAATGTCCACAATATTATATAAACAATCTTCATGTTTTAAACCATTGCCTCCTTCATTTGTTCCACGTGCAAAAAAGCAAACGATATAATGTTATCTTGCAAATGATTGGATACAAAAAAAATTATATCAGTAACCAAGTAGTGTTACAAAAATTTTATTCAAACAAAAAAATTGGATATATGAGTTATAATTATCAACATATCAGTTCCTACGAGTTACATTGGTACCGTGTGAGATGTCGGTGCCACTCACGGGGCTGTTTCGGGACTTCCTCATCTGGCACCATGTTTTTAACCCTAAGTTTAGACATATTCAAATTATAGTCGTATTCTCAAACCGCGAGTCCCGTTATCGTGCGGAGTCTCGTGGATGTGCAGTCAGTTCCTATGAGTTACATTAGTCCCTTGCGAGGTGTTGGTGCTTCTCATGGGGCCGTTCAGAGGCTGTTTCGGGCATTTGCTTTAAAAGCCACATTTTTAAGCCTAAGTCTAGAAATATTCAAATAATCATCATATTCTCAAAATGGGTGACCCGTGACTGCGCGGTCAATTCCAACGAGTTACATTGGTCCCGTGCGAGGTGTTGGTGCCTCTCACAGGGCCGTACGGAAGTTGTTTCGAATTTTTTCCTTTAAACGCAATGTTTTTAAGCCTAAGTCTAAAATATTTAAATTATCGTCGTATTCTCAAATCGGAAGTCCCGTGACTACGCGGTCAGTTCTTAGGAGTTACATTGGTCCCGTGCGAGGTATTGGTGCCTCTCACGGGGCCGTTCAGGGGTTGTTTCAGGTTTTTGCCTTTAAAAGCCATGTTTTTAAGCCTAAGTATACAAATATTCAAATTATCATCGTATTCTCAAACCGGGAGTCCCGTGGCTGCTCGGTCAGTTCCCACGAGTTACATTGATCCCGTGGGAGGTGTTGGTGCCACCCAAGGGGCCATTAGGGGGATGTTTCGAGTTTTTGCCTTTTAACGCCATGTTTTTAAGCCTAAGACTAGAAATATAAAAATTATCATCGTATTCTCCAACCAGAAGTCCCGTGCTGCGCGGTCAGTTCCTACGAGTTATATTGGTCCCATGTGAGGTGTTGGTGCCTCCCACGAGGCCGTTCGGGGGTTATTTCAATTTTTACCTTTGAACGCCATGTGTTTTAGTTTACTAGAAATATTCAAATTATCATGGTATTATCAAATAGGGAGTCCCGTGGCTGCGCAGTCAGTTCTTATGAGTAACATTGGTCCCGTGCGAGGTGTTGGTGCCTCTCAAGGGTCGTTCGGGGGCAGTTTGGGTTTTTGCCTTTAAAAGCCACATTTTTAAGCTTAAGTGTAGAAATATTCAAATTACTAGCGTATTTTCAAATCGGGAGTCTCGTGGCTGCGCGATCAGTTCCTACGAGTCACATTAGTCCCGTGGGAGGTGTTGGTGCCTCCCACGGGGCCGTTCGAGGGCTATTTCGAGTTTTTGCCTTTTAACGCCATGTTTTTAAGCCTAAGACTACAAATACTCAAGTTATCATCGTATTCTCAAATTGGGAGTCCCGTCGCAGCGCGGTCAGTTCTTACGAGTTACATTGGTCCTGTGCGATGTGTTGGTGCCGCTCACGGGGTCGTTCCGGGGTCGTTCGGCATTTTTACCTTCTAAGGCCATGTTTTTTAGATCAAGTCTAGAAATATTTAAATTATCATTAAATTCTCATATAGGGAGTCCTGTGGCTGTGCCATCAGTTCCTACGAGTTACATTGTTCGCGTGTGAGGTGTCGTACGGGGGTTATTTTGGGATTTTTCCTTTAAACGCCATGTTTTTAAGCCTAAGTCTAGAATATTCAAATTACTATCGTATTCTCAAACCGGGAGTCCCGTGGCTATGCGGTCAGTTCCTACAAGTTACAATAGTCCCGTGGGAGGTGTTGGTGCCTCCCACGGTGCGGTTCGAGGGTTGTTTTGAGTTTTTGCCTTTTAACGCCATGTTTTAAGCCTAAGGATAGAAATATTCATATTACCGTGTTATTCTCAAATCGGGAGTCCCGTGGTTGTGCGGTCATTTCCTACGGGTTATATTAGTCCCATGCGAGGTGTTAGTGCCTCTCAGGGGGGCGTTCGGGGGCAGTTTCGATTTTTTTCCTTTAAAAGCCACATTTTTAAGCCTAAGCCTAGAAATATTTAAATTATCATTGTACTCACAAACTGGGCGACCTGTGACTGCGCGGTCAATTCTTACGAGTTACATCAGTCCCGTGCGAGGTGTTGGTGCCTCTCATGGGGTCGTACGGGGGCTGTTTTGGGATTTTGCCTCTAAACGCCATGTTTTTAAACCTAAGTCTCGAAATATTCAAATTATCATAATATTCTCAAACCGAGAGTCTTGTGGCTGCACGGTCAGTTCCAACGAGTTATATTGGTCCCGTGTGAAGGGTTGATGCCTCCCATAAGGTCGTTCGGGGGCTATTTCGAGTTTTTGCCTTCTAACGCCATGTTTTTCAGCATAAGTCTAGAAATATTTGAAGTATCATGGTTGTTGATGTAAAAAAATTAGATCACTCTAATAATTCAATCACAGATAAATAAATGAGACAAAGAATTTTAAAGTGGTTCAGCCTTATAAGAATGGCCTACGTCCACTGTAGTTTTATTGGTGAGTGTTTGGGAATTATCGATTACAAGTTATCTCAAGAAATTCCGGTATGGGGTCCTCTTACAATGAGGATTGTACAATGTATTTATAGCCCTGAGGATCTAATGTGAAAGGGTAATACATTAAATGATATGCATATGAAAGGGTAATACATTTAATGCCCTCTTTGCGTGCGCGTCCAAATGATAAGCATTTAATGAATCAGTTGAACTGTTGGTTATCCATCTATTAATGATTTGTTCGAGGTGAAACTCGGACCGCCTGAGCTGCTCGGACCGCCTAAGCTTCTCGGTACTCAAGAGTTCCTCGGAGAGGCATTGTTCCTCAGAGCATGTGAGTTCCTCGGGTAAGCAGTGTTCCTCGGGGAACTAGTCTTCCTCGCTGTAGTCTTGTTCCTCAGAGCGTGTGGGTTCCTTAGAAGTGTGTGTAGTTACCATGTAGATAGCCACGTGTCTTCATATGAGTGGTCCATGTGAGCAGATCAAATTTGGTATCAACAGAAGCCCCCAATGTTTCATAGTTCAAAATTTGAGGAGTATGGAACATTCTTTCTCGGAATATGGTAGTTTTAAATAGTCTTCCTGATTTTTAGGAGCATTTCCCTTGCATTTTCCCAATTCGTAGAATCATGCTTTTTTGGACTTTTCTGCGTGCTTCGTTTCCCGCGTCGCTTTTCGTCTTTTTAGCCGTTGTTGTTCGCTTTGATTGCCGCGCCAATATTTAATGCCCTTTTAGCCGCCGGTAACATAATCATCCTTTTTTTTAATCATTACTTCACCATTTCCCAAGGCAAGGTATTTAAACTTCACAGACACTCCCATCGTCTTCTACCTTTTCAAATTTTTATCTTCGAGTTTTTCATTGTCTTCTACTCTCTTGTGCGTTCACCTCTTCCGTCGTTCATTGTCAACAGCTTCAGTCTTTTTCTGTAAGATCTTTTTCCTTCTTCATTTCTCTATTCACCATGGTTTACCTTGTTGAGTATCTTGAGAAGTTTCGTTCTGATTTCTCCATCCCCTCTTGGGTTGTCTTGGAAAAACTTTCTGAGCCTTCTGATTATTTCAATTTGGCTGAGGGACATTGGTTTCCCAGTCTCTTTTTTGCTGAATGTGGATTTTCTTTTCCACCCAATTCCCTGTGTCTGGAATTCTGTCAGTATTTCGATGTTGTTCCTGCACGAATAGCCCCCAACACATGGAGAATAGTTAATGGGGTGCATAGGTTAAATCAAGTGCATGGAACTCGTATAGGAATCCCAGAAATCATGTTCTGCTATAGATGGGCAGTCAATGAAAATATTTATTATTTAAAAACTAGATTTTTAAACAGAGCCTTAGTAGTCAATCTCCCTGATGCCAACAGGGGTTATTTTGAACATGGGGTTGTCATAAAAAATTGGCAACACCCTCCATTGACTGGAGATGAGGTTTACCAGGGACCCAGATGCCCTCTTTATGGCAATGGGATAGGTTATTTTTATTTCATTTTATTTATTTTAAATTCATGTTTCTTTTGTGTTTGATAAAATGCGCCAATGATAACAATGTTTGTTTATTTGCAGTTGATAACAAAAGAAAGTGCCCAAAAGAAGCAGATGTCAACATAAGGAATTTGAAACTTATCTGGAGTCTTCATCAAAGTGTTGCAGATGAGCACATTAGGTCAGCTTCGTATCTTCTCCAGTACAAGAGCTACACCACCTCCTTCACTGCTCGTCCTGTGATCAGTGAGGCAGAGCCAGTACCAGCCTCTGCAAGTTCTTCGCCTGAATCTCATATTCCTTAGCAAAAGGATGAAGAAGAGAAGAACTCCTGCTCTATTTGAGAAAACTGCCTCCGGTTCTAGGGAGGTAAAGAGGATTAGGATTGATGTCCCAAGGGAGAGGACAAAGAAGACTGATGCAGCTCCTCCAGCTGCTCCTGCTAAAGTCGCCGAGAATCCCGCAGTGGCTCCGAGAAGCTCTACTGCTCCTGGAGAGGTGATTATGATATCACCGACTAAGTATTCATCCCTGGTTGAATCTATAAATGTTCCCCCGAGGAGGCTGAAGAAAAGATCCTCGGTACATTTGGCTGACACCATTACTCAGCCCCCAGCTGTAGGGACTAGAGTTCCCACTTTTGTTCCCCCGAGCTCTGCTATGAGCTCGGTAAAGTCATTGACCATTCCCGAGGTCCAAGTTACTGAAGATAACCTTACTCGGGACATGGTTACTTCTTTAGTTGCTCGTCACCTTACTTCAGTAAGTCTCTTTACTTTAATTTTTTCATATTTCCTTTGTTGCTTCAATTTCTAACTTGCTTTCTTTTTCTGTTCACAGTTGACGAGCTGCTTCAACATAATCCTGAAGAAGGATGAAGCGATTAAGGCTTCTTGCTCCTCGTCTAGTGTGGAGGGAGCTATGGAAGAGGCTATCAAGTCTTTGGAAGACTCTCGCCAGCAGTATGCCACTGATAAGGCTATCTGGGAGAAGAAGCTTGCCTCCACCGAGCAGGATAAAGCTCGAGCTGTTGAAGCCTCCAAAGAGTTGGAGAGGAAAAATAATGCCTTGGATAAGGCAAATAAAGAGCTCTAAGAGAAGCTCAAAGCTGCTGGAGAGCTGGAAAATAAACTCAAGGCTGCCGAGGAGAGGTTGGGCCAGCTTCAGGAAGTAGGTCGGCAGAAGGAGGAGGCAGAAAATAAATTGAAGGCTGCCGAGAACCTGTTGTCCGAGAAGCTTGCCTTGGAGAAGACCAAGAGGAAAGATGCTGTGAAGAATTCCTTCAGCTCTGGCTGGGACAAGGGGTGGAACAAGGGGTGTGTTGTCATGGTATCTCAAGTGGACTATGGCAGTCTAAAGTATTTTATGGATGGATGGGTTACTACCCTTCAGGAAATGAAGGTCGACAAATCATCCGAGCTCTTCCAGTGACATATCCCTAGTCCCCCTCCTACTCCATAAGAATTAGAAGAGGACGAAGCTACCTCTGAGGAGTCTTCAATGGTGATGGGAGATCACCCCCCAACCATCCAAAATGCTGCTGAGCAAGTCGTTTCTTCTTCCGAGCAACAGCTTGTGCTCTCCGAATAACCCACAGTTCCCTCCGAGCAACCTGCTTCCTCTTCCCAACCTCCCGAGAAGGTTTTGGGGGATAAGGAAAAGGTGTAGTGTTCTTCGGGCTTATCTTTATATTTTTCTTCTTTTGTAAATGTAATCCAGAACTTGTAATTCTGAATTTTATGATCTAATAAAACTTGAATTTTCTTGCATACTGTTGTTCATCTTCTATTCATACTATGCTTGTTCTTCTTATTGATGATTGCTTTTCTTTCTCTACTAGTTTTTTGCCAGGATGGATCTGCTATCTGCCCATGATACAAAGTTGTTGTAACAGTGCAATGAGTACTTTAAGGCTGGTCACACAGACTTGAGTGCTGCACAAGTTGCCAACATCCTTGGCCAGGATGCTTCAGAACAGGCAGTGGAAGCATATCAGTACCTGAAGTGTCTGCTTGATCGAGCGGTGGCCAATAATGTGGCTTACTATGAAATGATCGAGGATCTCCAAGGCACCCTTGAAGACCTTCAGCTTCAATATAAAGAATCCACTGCCTTGTTGCATGAGAGTTATGAGAAAAAGTACAAGCTGATCGTTGCTGACAAGGGCTACGAGAAGCTTTTTACCGGGTATGATGTAAGGGAGAGAACTTTGAAGGGTGAGGTCGAGGAGTGCAGACAGATTGCCGAGCTGCTGGAAAAGGAAAACAATAACTTGCAGAAAGAGCTATCACAGTTGAAGTCTGCAGCCTCTTCTTCAACAGCCCTAATCCCAGTGACTGACGAGGGATTTTCATTCCTAGAAGTGGAAAATGCCAAGTTGAGGGAAGAATTGGACTCCTTGAAGAGGTCGGGCCCTTCCACATCTTCTCGCGGTCGAGAAAGAGCTCCTCGGGGATGAGGAAGAGCAGCTTGGGTCCTTGTCGAGGAACAGAGAACTCAATCTGTGTTAGAAAACCAAGCTTTCCAATTAATGGCGAAGAACCAGGCTTTGTCTGACATGTCAAAGAAGATTAGGGACTTGGAAAAATAGCTCTCTGCGCAGAAGTCCGTCTTGGAGAATAAGGATATTTTCATCAAGAGTCTCCATGAGCAGCTGGAAAGGCTAACATATCAATTCCACAAACAGCCCAGGGAATTCTGGATGGCTGGATACAATGAAGCGCTATTCCACTTGGACGATTGTATCCAGAATGCCAATAATGAGGTCTACAAACAAGGCTGGTTGAATGCCTTAGGTGTGTTGAAGCTCGAACAAGGACACTATCTGTGGGACTACCGTATAATTTGGACATGGAATGGATCCCTGCTCGGGCCATTCCTCGGAGCTTAATTTCAAAGTACCTCGGTGACTACAATCTTCACTCTCAAGTCGAGGTATCTCGTCCCGAGCATCTTTTAGATCAACCTTCTGTGATGAACGTCAGGATGCTGAAGGATTTGAACTTTATCAATTCTCCTCAGTCTTTAAATGATTCTCCTGCTGGTGAGGAACCTGCATCAAAAGCTGAGGGGAAAAACCAGTAGAATAGAAATTTTTGATGTAATAGTTAGCATACATATCAATGTAACTTTCATTTTATCATCAATGTAATTTATTTCGAATTTAATGAAAAACTTTCATTTCTATTTGCAAATCTTAATTTCTATTGTCTTGTAAATATCAACACTTTAAATTTATGCATATCTGTTAAAAATAACAATATTGTGATGTTCGTCGACCAATTCAGTAATAATTAAAAATTTCCAAGTTTCAATAATATTGCTCGATCACTTAATAATAAATTCACGAGTATCAACCAATCAAGGTTGTTAAATTATTCTTGTCGACCAACTACGGTTAGTGAGAGTTTATCCCTAACTAATCATACTTGGTAAATTTTTGTCTTTTTCATAAAATGTGTCCGACCAACCAAGGTCGATAAATTCTCCTCGTCGACCAACTACAGTTGGTGGGTTTTTATCCCCGACCAACCATACTTGGTACAGTTTGGAATATTTCGTTTCCTAGCCAAACAGGTTGGCATTTTTAGGAATATTTCTCCTCGTCGACCAACTACAGTTAGTGGGTTTTTATCCCCGACCAACCATACTTGGTACAGTTTGGAATATTTCGTTTCCTAGACAAACAGGTTGGCATTTTTAGGAATATTTCTCCTCGTCGACCAACTACAGTTAGTGGGTTTTTATCCCCGACCAACCATACTTGGTACAGTTTGGAATATTTCGTTTCCTAGCCAAACAGGTTGGAATTTTTAGGAATATTTCTCCTCATCGACCAACTACAGTTAGTGGGTTTTTATCCCCGACCAACCATACTTGGTACAGTTTGGAATATTTCATTTCCTAGCCAAACAGGTTGGCATTTTTAGGAATATTTCTCCTCGTCGACCAACTACAGTTAGTGGGTTTTTATCCCCGACCAACCATACTTGGTACAGTTTAGAATATTTCGTTTCCTAGCCAAACAGGTTGGCATTTTTAGGAATATTTCTCCTCGTCGACCAACTACAGTTAGTGGGTTTTTATCCTCGACCAACCATACTTGGTACAGTTTGGAATATTTCGTTGAGTAGTCTGCCGAGCTTTGCCGAGTAGTGCGTAGCACTAGTATTCCCCGAAAAATTTTCAATAAAAGGAGAGACTTTGGTAGAATATCTTCATTTTATTCATACTGATGGAACTGTGTTACATATACATCACTGATAATACTTGTGCAGATGCTCTGCGTTCCATGCATTCTTAAACTCCTCGCCTTCTAAAGTGGCTATTCGATAAGTTCCCGGTGGAACAACTTCTGTAACTCGGTATGGTCCATGCCAGTTTGTTATGCTTTTGAATTGCTTTCTTCAGCACATAGTCTCCTTCTTTCAGGTCACACTTCTTCACCCTCTTGTTGTAGAACAAAGTTGTTCGCTGCTGGTAAGCATCATTTCTAATGGCTGCTTCTTCTCTGACCTCCTCGAGCATGTCTAAATCCAGTCTTCTCATTAAGTCGCTGATAGGGGAATTGAAATTCAGTACCCTGTGTGTTGGGAGGCCCAACTCGGCAGGTATGACAGCTTCACTTCCAAACGCCAGCATGTATGGTGATTCTCCAGTTGCTACTCGGGGAGTAGTTCAGTAAGCCCAAAGTACTGATTGTAGCTCGTTGATCCAGTTTGCTTTTGCATCATCCAATCATTTCTTCAAACCGTTCAGCAGCGTTCTGTTTGTCACTTCAGTTTTTCCATTACTTTGAGGATGACCTGGTGCTGAATGAAACTTCAAAATGTTTGACTGATGACAATAGGCGACATACTCCTCGTTATCAAATTGTGTCCCATGGTCTGTGATGAAGGCATGAGGGAGACCATATCGGCAAATGATGTTCTTCCAAATAAATTGGTACACCTTCTCGTACGTCATATCAATGAGTGGCTCAACTTCTACCCACTTAGTAAAATAATCCACTGCGACGACTAGGTACTTGAACCTTCCTCGGGTCGTTGGCAAAGGTCCAACCAAATCAATTCCCCACATGGCAAATGTCCAAGGGGAAGTTATGGGTGTCAACAATGCTTGTGGAGTTCTTCGGATGGAGGAGAAACGCTGGCACTTGTCACACTTCTTGGCATAAGCTATACAATCATCCCTCATAGTCGGCCAGTGGTATCCCTGCATCATCACCTTTTGCAAAAGCGTCCGACCTGCTATATGTGCTCCACAAGACCCTTCATGGATTTCTTCAATTAATTATTTTGCCTCGGAGGGATGTACGCATCTCTGCAAACCTGCTATAATTCCTCGTCTATATAAAACACCATTAGTTAATACATACCGAGCAACTTTAAATTTCAATTTCTTGGCTGCGAGCTTGTCAATTGGAAATTCTCCCTCCTCGATATACGCCCTGATGAGATCCATCCAAGATGGACCTAAATCAAGTGTGATAAAGTTCATCATCATATCTTCATCTATACTCCGACCAGCTAAAACTTCAATTGGGATTGTTTGTCGTAGCTCGGCGCAAGTTGTTGATGCTAGTCGAGCTAGGGCATCTGCTCTCGCATTCTCCATTCTTGGTATTCTGACCAGCTGAATAGCGGCAAATTCTGACACCAGCTCCTTTGCCTTTGCATGATATCTGATCATTAATTCTCCTCTAACTGCATATACTCCCATCATTTGGTTTACAATCAGTTGAGAGTCACTGAATATCATAACTTGTTGCGCCTCCATAACTTTTGCCAAATTAAGCCCTGCAATCATGGCCTCATATTCAGCCTCATTGTTGGAAGCTTTGAATTGGAAACGCAAGGCGTATTCCATGTTGACCTTGTTCGGAGTGCTCAAAACTATCCCCGCGCCACATCCTGCATTGCAAGATGAGCCATCTACATATAGCCTCCATATAGGTAACTCGTCTTCAAATTTTGAATCAGTCAGAGTTCCTCGGTGAAATATTTGCTCCTTCTTTTCATCCCCCCCAGATTTTTCTCGCTCCTCGTCGATCATTTTTTCTTGCCCTTTTACCAACCGGAGTTGGTCTGGGCTCGAAGTCAATGATCTTGTAATATCCACTTTCCATTTTACCAATCGGAGTTGGTCTGAGCCAGTGTCTGTTGATCCTGTAACATCCACAGGTTGATCAGCGAGCAACTTTTGTTTCTCGTCCGGAGTCCTCACAACCATCTATGTATCACATTATGTAACATCCACACGCCCTTTTACCAATCGGAATTGGTCTGAACTTGTGTTTGTTGATCCTGTAACATCCACAGGTTGATCAGCGATCAACTGTTGTTCCTCGGAGATATCAGGATAGGTGAACTATGCTATAAAATCTGCTACAGCCTGCCCTTTAAGCGATTATCTGGGTTCATAGACTATATCATATTCACCGAGCTCTATTGCCCAATACATCAATCTTCCTGATTTTTCTGGCTTATGTAGGGCTTGCCTCAATGGCATATCAGTATATACTACTATGGTATGAGCTTGGAAATATGGTTTCATTCTCCTACTCGCCTCAATCAGCGCCAGTGCCAATTTCTCCAACCTTGGATATCTGATTTCTGCTCCTCGGAAGGCCTTACTTGTGTAGTAAATTGGCTTTTGTACTCCATTCTCCACTCTGACCAACGCCGAGCTAAATGCATTCTCGGACACAGTAAGGTATAAGTACAATTTTTCTCCCATCACTGGCCTGGACAACAGTGGAGGTGCTCCCAAGTATATCTTCAAGTCTTGAAAAGTCTTCTCACATTCAGCATTCCACTCAAAAGTCTTTCTGAGTGTCTTGAAGAATGGGAGACATCTATCAGTTGCTTGTGACACAAATCTGTTGAGTGCCACTACTCGTCCTGTGAGACTTTGTACTTCCTTCTTCGTCGTTGAAGATCGCAGCCCTAATAGAGATTTGATCTTTTCAGGATTTGCTTCAATGCCTCGTTGATTGACAATGTACCCGAGAAACATGCCTTCTCGTACTTCAAAGATGCACTTCGCCGGGTTCAGCTTCATTTGATATTTATCTAGTTGATCAAAAGTCTGGCTTAAGTCAACTAGATGATCGGCAGCTTTCTTGCTTTTTGTCAGCATATCGTCAACATAGACTTCCATGTTGTCACTGATTTGTTCAGCAAAGACCTTGTTCATCAGCCTCTGATATGTCACACCTGCATTTTTCAAACCAAAAGGCATAACATTATAACAATAAGTTCCCCTAGGGGTAATAAAAAAAGTACTTTCCCTATCTTCAGGTTTCATTTTAATTTGATTGTAGCCAGAATAAGCATCCATGAAGCTCAGTAACTCGTGTCCCGAGGTAGCATCCACCAGTTGATCAATTCGGGGCAATGGAAAGTGATCCTTTGGGCATGCGTTGTTGAGGTCGGTGAAGTCCACACACATCATCCACTTGTTGTTTTTCTTCTTTACCATCACCACATTAGCTAACCAATCTGGATATTTAACATCTTCAATGAAACAATCTTTCTGGAGCTTCTCGACTTCCTCCTGTATAGCTTGATTCTTCTCGGGACTGAATACTCTTCTTCTCTGCTTCACAGGCTTGATCTCCTTATTCACATTGAGCTCGTGACATAAGAAGTTTGGGTCTATCCCAGGCATATCTTCATGACTCCACGCAAAAGTTTGTCTTATGCTTCTAAGGAAAGTTATCAATTCTTGTTTTAATGAGGCTTCCAACGATGAACCTATTTGAGTAGTTCGCTGAGGGTGCTCGTCATCCAGAATGATGTTTTCAGTAGCTTCCACCACTTGACCCTTCACGAGTTGCGAATCATCTCGAGGATCCAATGTTTCAATTTCTGCACCTTCATCCACTTGATAAGTAGTGGTCTTTTTCTTTGATTCTTCCAGTTCTTCTTGCTCCGCGGATGAATAATAGCACTCCCGAGCTACTTTCTGATCACCTTTCACAACTCCTACTCCAAAGTTTGTTGGAAATTTTAGGCACTGATGCACTGTAGATGGCACAGCCTCGAACTTCTTCAATCCTACTCTTCCCATGATGATATTGTACGATGACTGGACATTCTTGTCCATCACGAAGAAACGTATTCTTTATGTCCGACAAGCAGGCCACGTACCAATGAATATATCCAACTTGATCGTCCCAAGTGGAAATACTTTCTCGCCAGCAAAACCGATGAGGGGTCTGTGGTAAGCCTCCAGTTGGGATAGCTTTAGATTCAAACTATCGAAACACGAGTAGAACATGATGTCTGCCGAGCTACCATTGTCGACCAGCACTCTTGAAATCATGACTTCCTTCATTCTCATTTTGATCACCAGCGGGTCATCATGAGGATATAAAACACCTGCAAGGTCATTTTTTGAAAAACCGATAACCAATTTCTCCTTGTTCACCTTTCTCGGACGATCTTCCTCAGCTAGATTTATACGCTGAATGTACGAGCAAGCTTGTGCCTCACCGAGGTAAGCTTTTCTTTCTGCAGTGAGTTCTCCTCCTCCTTCATCTCCTCCTGTAATAACATTACAATCAAATGACCCAAAGCATATTGAAAATACCTCTCGTTCTAGCTACCTTGGTTTCTTGGGAAGATCGGGGTCATCTTCTGGATCAACTTCATGGTTTCTCTTCTTGTTCTCCTCTGCTCGATGAGGAGATCTAGACCTCTCTCTAGTTCGATCGTTGTTTATTCTTTCACCTCCACGATCAACATACTTTGCTAGCTTTCCTCGTCGGATGAGTGTTTCAATCTCATTCTGAAGAGATATGCAATTTTTAGTTATATGGCCATGATCCTTGTGGAACTCGCAATATTTTTCCCTATTCCTCATGTCAGGGTCTGCCTTCATTTTCTTTGGCCAGTTTAACTCTTCGATGTTCTTGATTTCTTCCAGGAAGTGGTTGATATTTACCTTCAAAGGTGTGTAATTATTAAATTTCCTCAAGACCTCCCATGACGACCTATTTTTGGATTGTTTGTCACCACCATTGTTCTTATGTTCTTTCTTCTTAGCTTTATCACCTTCCACCTTGGTTTCTTTGGCGTCCATATTCTTCTTTGCAGACATAGCCTCCTCGGCATTCATAATCTTGGACGCTTTTCCCATCAGGTCCGACATGGTTCGAGGTGGATGTTTGGCCAAAGTATAGTACAACTTGTTTGGCAGCAGTCCACTCATCAAAGCCAATGACTTCGAGTTTCTCGTTATTAAAACGAGTTATATAATCTTTGATACTCTACCCAGCTTTTTATCTAACACTTAATAAATGTGCTACCCGTTTAACTGGCTTTGCGCCAAAGAAAAAATTACCAATGAATAACTCGGCCAATTGAAGAAAAGTTGAAATCTTACCCCGAGGAAGGTTATTATACCATATCTGAGCAGATCCGGTAAGAGTTCCCGAGAATGCCCTGCATCTTATCTCGTCTGGGACAGCATAGATGTCAGCAGCAGCTTGATATTGTTCTATATGAAGGACAGGGTCAGTCTTCCCATCATACTTGGGAGTCACAACAGGTGCTTTGAACTTTGATGGTATTGGAAAATCAACAATGTCCTGGACAAAAGGTGTTCCTCGAACAAAGGTTCATGGTAGAGGGTTCTTGGCCTTAGCTATTTCCCATAATCTATCCTCCAGCCTGTGAATAGATCCTTTCCATGCAACATTTCCTTCCTCGGGCCTATTGGTTCGAGCAACTGATCGCATTGAAGTAGCTTCCTGGGATTTATCCTGACGAGCAACTGGTCGGTCATAAGATCTATCTTGACGAGCAGCTGGTCGCGACTGGGCAAATCCTTCCTTTAAATCTGATGGTCGTCGAAAGTTCCTCGACGTTGCATTAAGAGGACTTTTGTTCCTCCTAGGGACTAATCGGTCGAAAGGAGAAACCCTACTTAATCTTTCCAACGCGCTGGTCCTTTCTGGGGAGAGGGTGACACGTTGTTCAGTATCCGTGGCTCGCACAGATGAAGTTCGCCCAGGTTGATAAGAGAAATCATCAGATTCCTCATGGCGATGTGAGTTAGTACGCCTAGTACACGAAGAAGGCGCACGGGTATTTCTTTGAATGCTTCGTGGTCCTGAATGGGTTGATGCTCCGCCATGGAGGGTTTGGATGAGTTGTCGCATTGTTTCTTGCATGACGGTCTGGCCTTGAGCCAGATTTGCCATTATTCCAGTCAGATCTGGAACAATTGGTGGAGCAGACGGATTTGGAGGGGTTCCAGCATTTCGATTGCTGGATTCAGGAATATCCGCCATTGGTAATGGATTATTTTTTATGAAAAACGATATTATCAGTCGTTTCTCACAGACGGCGCCAATCTGTTGATGTAAAAAATTAGATCACTCTAATAATTCAATCACAGATAAATAAATGAGACAAAGAATTTTAAAGTGGTTCAGCCTTATAAGAATGGCCTACGTCTACTGTAGTTTTATTGGTGAGTGTTTGGGAATTCTCGATTACAAGTTATCTCAAGAAATTCCGGTCTGGGGTCCTCTTACAATGAGGATTGTACAATGTATTTATAGCCCTGAGGCTGTAATGTGAAAGGGTAATACATTAAATGATATGCATATGAAAGGGTAATACATTTAATGCCCTATTTGCGTGCGCGTCCAAATGATAAGCAACTAATGAATCAGTTGAACTGTTGGTTATCCAGCTATTAATGATTTGTTAGAGGTGCAGCTCGGACCGCCTGAGTTGCTCAGACCGCCTAAGCTTCTCGGTACTCAAGAGTTCCTCGGAGAGGCATTGTTCCTCGGAGCATGTGAGTTCCTTGGGTAAGCAGTGTTCCTCGGGGAACTAGTCTTCCTCGCTGTAGTCTTGTTCCTCGGAGCGTGTGGGTTCCTCGGAAGTGTTTGTAGTTGCCATGTAAATAGCCACGTGTCTTCATATGATTGGTCCACGTCAACAGATCAAATTTGGTATCAACAATGGTATTCTCAAACCGGGAGTCTTGTGGCTCTGCGGTTAGTTGCTACGAGTTACGTTGGTCCCGTGTGAGGAGTTGGTGCCTCTCACGGGACCGTTCGGGGGTCGTTTTGGATTTTTACCTTTAAAAGCCACGTTTTTAAGCTCAAGTCTATAAATAGTCAAATTATCATCATATTCTCAAATCGGGCGATCCGTGACTGTGTGGTCAGGTCCTACAAGTTACATTGGTCCCGTGCGAGCTATTGGTTCCTCTCACGGGGCCGTTCGGGGGCCGTTTGGGTTTTTACCTCTAAAAGTCACGTTTTTAAGCCTAGGTCTAGAAATATTTAAATTATCATCTTATTCTCAAATCGGGAGTCCTATGGTTGCGCGGTCAGTTTTCTACGAGTAAGATTGGTCCCGCAGGAGGTGTTGGTGCCTCCCATGGGGCCATTCGGGGGTAGTTTCGGGTTTTTGCATTTTAACGCCCTATTTTTAAGCCTAAGACTAGAAATATTCAAATTATCATCCTATTCTCAAATCGGGAGTCCTGTGGTTGTGCGATCAGTTTTTACGAGTTACATTGGCCCTTGCGACGTGTTGGTGCCTCTCACGGGGTCGTTCGGGTTTTTTCGCGTTTTAACCTTCTAACACCATATTTTTAAGATCAAGTCTAGAAATATTCAAATTATCATCGTATTCTCAAACCGGGAGTCCCGTGGCTACGCGATTAGTTCCTATGAGTTATGTTAGTCCCGTGTGAGGTGTTGGTGCCTCTCATGGGGTTGTACGAGGGCTGTTTTAGGATTTTGCCTTTAAACGCCATTTTTTTAAAATTAAGTCTAGAAATATTCAAATTACCATCGTACTCTAAAATCGGGAGTGCCGTGGTTGCGCAGTCGGTTCCTACAAGTTACATTGGTCTAGTGGGAGATGTTGGTGATTCCCACGGGGCCATTCGGGGGCTGTTTCGAGTTTTTTCCTTGTAGCACCATGTTTTTAAGCCTAAGGAAAGAAATATTCAAATTATCATCATATTCTCAAACCGGGAGTCCCTTGGCTGCGTGGTCAGTTTTTACGAGTTTCATTGGTCCCGTGCGAGGTGTTGGTGCCTCTTACGGGTCCGTTCGTGGGCTATTTCCCATTTTTGCCTTTAAAAGCCACATTTTTAAGCCTAAGTCAAGAAATATTCAAATTGTCATCGTATTCTCAAACCAAAAGACCCGTCACTACGCGATCAGTTCCAATGAGTTACATTGGTCCCATGCGAGGTGTTGGTGCCTCCCAAGAGGCCATATGGGGGAGGTTTTGAGTTTTTGCCTTATAACGCCATGTTTTTCGGCATATGTCTAAAAATATTCAAATTATCATGGTATTCTCAATCCGGGAGTCCCGTGGTTGCGCGGTCAGTTCCTACGAGTTACATTGGTCCCGTGCGAGGTGTTGGTGCCTCTCATAGGGCCGTTCGGGGGCTGTTTTGGGTTTTTGCCTTTAAAAGCCGTGTTTTTAGGCCTAAGTCTTGAAATATTCAAATTACGTTGTATTCTTAAACCGTGAGTCTCGTGACTACACGGTCAGTTTTTACGAGTCACATTGGTCCCGTGCGAGGTGTTGGTGCCTCTCACGGGGCCGTTCGGGGGTTGTTTGGGTTTTTACCTTTAAAAGCCACATTTTTAAACCTAAGTCTAGAAATATTCAAATTATCATCATATTCTAAAATCGGGAGTCATGTGGATGCACGGTCAGTTTCTACGAGTTACATTGGTCCCGTGGGAGGTGTTGGTACCTCCCACAGGGCCATTCAGAAATAGTTTTTGGTTTTTTCCTTTTAACGCCTTTTTTTAAGCCTAAGACTATAAATATTAAAATTATTATCGCATTCTCACACCAGGAGTCCCGTTGTTATGAGATCAGTTCTTACGAGTTACATTAGTCCTGTGCGACGTGTTGATGCCTTTCACGGGGTCGTTCGGGTGTTGTTTCGCATTTTTACCTTCTAACGCCATATTTTTAAGATCAAGTCTAGAAATATTCAAATTATCGTCGTATTCTCAAAATGGAAGTCCCGTGGCTGCGCGGTCAGTTCCTACAAGTTACATTGGTCCCATGTGAGCTGTTGGTGCCTCTCATGGGGCCGTACGAGAGCTGTTTTGGGCTTTTTCCTTTGAACGCCATGTTTTTAAACCTATGTCTAGAAATATTCAAATTACCGTCGTATTCTAAAACCGGGAGTGTCGTGGTTACGCGGTTGGTTGCTAAAAGTTACATTGGTCCCGTGGGAGGTGTTGGTGCCTCCTACGGGGCCATTCGGGGGCTGTTTTGAGTTTTTTCCTTTTAGCGCCATGTTTTTAAGCCTAAGGAAATAAATATTCAAATTATCGTCTTATTCTCAAACCGGGAGTCCCTTAGTTGCGTGGTCATATCCTATGAGTTACATTGGTCCCGTGCGAAGTGTTGGTGCATGTCACGGGTCCGTTCGGGGGTTATTTCCCACTTTTGCCTTCAAAAGCCATGTTTTAAGCCTAAGTCTAGAAATATTCAAATTATCATTGTATTATCAAATCAGGCTCCCCGTGACTGCGCGATCAGTTCCTACGAGTTACATTGGTCCCGTGCGAGGTATTGGTGTCTCCCAAAAGGCCTTACGGGGGCTGTTTTGAGTTTTTTCCTTCAAACTCCACGTTTTTTAGCGTATCTCCAAAAATATTCAAATTATCGTCGTATTCTCAAATTGGGAGTCCCATGGTTGTGCGGTCAGTTCCTATAACTTACATTGGTCCCGTGCGAGGTGTTGGTGCCTCTCACGGGGTTGTTTTGGGTTTTTAAATTTAAAAGCCATGTTTTTAAGTCTAAGTCTAGAAATTTTCAAATTATCATCATATTCTCAAATCGAGAGTCTCGTGGCTGCGCGGTCAAATCCTACGAGTTACATTAGTCCCGTGCGAGGTGTTGGTGCTTCCCATGGGGCCGTTTAGGGGTTGTTTTGAGTTTTTGCCTTTTAGTGCCATGTTTAGAACCCTAAGGAAATAAATATTCACATTATCATTGTATTCTCAAACCGGGAGTCCCGTGGATACACAGTCAGTTCCTACGAGTTACATTGGTCCCGTGCGAGCCGTTCGGGGGTTGTTTCGCTTTTTTACCTTCTAACACCAATGTTGTAAGATCAAGTCTAGAAATATTTAAATTATCTTCGTATTCTCAAATGGGGAGTCATATGTCTGCGCGGTCAGTTCCTACGAGTTATATTGGTCCCGTGTGAGGTGTTGGTATCTCCTACAGAGCTGTTCGGGGGATGTTTCAAGTTTTTGCCTTCTAACCCCATATTTTTCATCCTAAGTCTAGAAATATTCAAATTATCATGGTATTCTAAAATCGGGAGTTCCGTGGCTGCACGGTCAGTTCTTACGAGTCACATTGGTCCCATGCGAGATGTTGGTGCCTCTCGAGGCCGTTCGGGGGCTGTTTCGGTTTTTGCCTTTAAAATCCACATTTTTAAGCCTAAGTCTAGAAATATTCAAATTATCATCGTATTCTAAAATCGGGAGTCATGTGGCTGCGCGGTCAATTTCTACGAGTTACATTGGTCCTGTGGGAGGTGTTGGTACCTCCCACACGGCCATTCGGAAGTAGTTTCGGGTTTTTGCCTTTTAATGCCTTGTTTATAAGCCTAAGACTAAAAATATTCAAATTATCATCCCATTCTCAAACCGGGAGTCCCGTGGTTGCGCGGTCAGTTCTACGAGTTACATTAGTCCCGTGCGACGTGTTGGTGCTTCTCACGGGGCCGTTCGGGTGTTGTTTCGCATTTTTACCTTCTAACTCCATGTTTTTTAAGATCAAGTCTATAAATATTCAAATTATCGTCATATTCTCAAAACAAAATTCCCGTGGCTGCACGATCAGTTCCTACAAGTTACATTGGTCCCATGTGAGTTGTTGGTGCCTCTCATGGGGCCGTACGAGAGCTGTTTTGGGCTTTTGCCTTTGAACGCCATGTTTTTAAACCTATGTCTATAAATATTCAAATTACCATCGTATTCTAAAATCGGGAGTGTCGTGGTTGCGCGGTTTGTTGCTACAAGTTACATTGGTTCCGTGGGAGGTGTTGGTGCCTCCCACAGGGCTATTCGGGCGCTATTTCGAGTTTTTGCCTTTTAGCGCCATGTTTTTAAGCCCAAGGAAAGAAATATTCAAATTATCATCTTATTCTCAAATCGAGAGTCCCTTGGCTACGTGGTCAGTTCCTACGAGTTACATTAGTCCCGTGCAAAGTGTTGGTGCCTCTCACGGGTCCGTTCAGGGGTTGTTTCCCACTTTTGCCTTCAAAAACCACGTTTTTAAGCCTAAGTCTAGAAATATTCAAATTATCATTGTATTCTCAAATCAGGCGACCCGTGACTGTGCGATCAGTTCCTACGAGTTACCTTGGTCACGTGAGAGGTGTTGGTGTCTCCCAAGAGGCCGTACGGGGCTTGTTTTGAGTTTTGCCTTCAAACTCCATATTTTTCAGCGTATCTGTAAAAATATTCAAATTATCGTGGTATTCTCAAACCAGGAGCCTCGTGGTTATACGTTCAGTTCCTACGACTTACATTGGTCCCGTGCCAGGTGTTGGTGCCTCTCACGGGGTTGTTTTAGATTTTTGAATTTAAAATCCACATTTTTAAGCATAAGTCTAGAAATATTAAAATTATCAGTATATTCTCAAACCGAGAGTCTCGTGGCTGCGCGGTTAAATCCTACGAGTTACATTGGTCCCATGCGAGGTGTTGGTGCCTCCCATGGGGACGTTCAGGGGTTGTTTTGAGTTTTTGCCTTTTAGTGCCATATTTTTAACCCTAAGGAAAGAAATATTCACATTATCGTCGTATTCTCAAATCGGGAGTCCTGTGGTTGCGTAGTCAGTTCCTACGAGTTACATTGGTCCCGTACATGCCGTTCGGGGGTTGTTTCGCTTTTTTACCTTCTAACACCATGTTTTTAAGATCAAGTCTAGAAATATTTAAATTATTTTTGTATTCTCAAACCGGGAGTCCTGTGGTTGTGCGGTCAATTCTTACGAGTTATATTGATCCCGTGTGAGGTGTTGGTGTCTCCCACGAGACCGTTCGAGGGCTGTTTCATGTTTTTGCCTTCTAACGCCATGTTTTTCATCCTAAGTCTAGAAATATTCAAGTTATCATGGTATTATAAAACCGAGAGTTTCGTGGCTGCACGGTCAGTTCTTACGAGTTACATTGGTCCCATACGAGATGTTGGTGCCTCTCGGGGCCGTTCGGGGGGTGTTTGGGTCTTTGCCTTTAAAAGCCATGTTTTAAAGCCTAAGTCTAGAATTATTCAAATTAGCGTCGTATTCTGAAACTGGGAGTCTCGTGGCTGTGCGATCAGTTCTTACGAGTTACATTGGTCCCGTGGGAGGTTTTAGTGCCTTCCACGGGGCCGTTCGGGGGTTGTTTTGAGTTTTTGCCTTTTAACGCCATGTTTTTAAGCTTAAGACTAGAAATATTAAAACTATTGTCGTATTCTCACACCAGGAGTCTCGTGGTTGCGCGGTCAGTTCCTACGAGTTACATTGGTACAGTGCGAGATCTTGTGCCTCTCACGGGGCCGTTCGGGGGCTATTTGGGTTTTTGCCTTTAAAAATCACATTTTTAAGCTTAGGTCTAGAAATATACAAATTAGCATCGTATTCTCAAACTGGGAGTCCCGTGGTTGTGCGGTCAGTTCCTACGAGTTACATTGGTCCCGTGGTAGGTGTTAGTGCCTCCCACGGGGCCGTTCGGGGGCTGTTTTGGATTTTTGTCTTATAACGCCATCTTTATAAGCCAAAGACTAAAAATATTCAAATTATCTTCGTATTCTAAAATCGGGAGTCCCGTGGTTGTGCGGTCAGTTCTTATGACTTACATTGGTCCCATGCGACGTGTTGGTGCCTCTGACAGGTCAGTTCGGGGGATGTTTTGAGTTTTGCCTTTAAAAGCCACGTTTTTAAGCCTAAGTCAAGAAATATTCAAATTACCACCGTATTCTCATATCAAGAGTCTTATGAATGCGCGGTCAGTTCCTACGAGTTGCATTGGGCCCGTGCGAGGTGTTAGTGCCTCCACGGGGACGTTCGGGGGTTATTTCAAGTTTTTACCTTTTAACACCATGTTCTTAAGCCTAAGGATAGAAATATTCAAATTATTGTCGTATTCTCAAATCGAGAGTCTCGTGGCTAGGCGATTAGTTCCTATGAGTTACATTGGTCACGTACGAGGTGTTGGTGCCTCTCACGGGGCGATTCGGGGGTTATTTCTCAATTTTACCTTCTAACGCTATTTTTTTAAGATCGAGTCTAGAAATATTCAAATTATTATCGTATTATCAAACCGGGAGTCCCGTGGCTGCGCGGTTAGTTCCAAAAATTTACTTTGGTCCTGTGTGAGGTGTTGGTACCTCCCATGAGGCCGTTCGGGGGCTGTTTTGAGTTTTTTCCTTTTAACGCCATCTTTTTCAGCCTATGTCTAAAAATATTCAAATTATCAAATCGGGAGTCCCGTGGCTAAGCGGTCAGTTCCAACGAGTTACATTGGTCCCGTGCGAGGTGTTGGGGCCTCTCACTGGGCCGTTTGGGGATGTTTCGGGTTTTTGCCTTTAGAAGCCATGTTTTTAAGGCTAAGTCGAGAAATATTCAAATTATTGTTGTATTCTCAAATCGGGTGTCCTGTAATTGCGCTGTCAGTTTCTACGAGTTACATTAGTCCCGTGCGAGTTGTTGGTGCCTCCCACGCGGCCGTACGGGGGCTGTTTAGAGTTTTTGCCTTCTAGCGCCATGTTTTTACCCTAAGTCTAGAAATATTCAAATTATCGTGGTATTATCAAATCGAGAGTCTCGTAGTTGCGCGATCAGTTCCTACGAGTTACATTGTCATGTGCGAGGTGTTTGTGCCTCTCAAGGGGCCGTTCGGGGCCTGTTTTGGGGTTTGTCTTTAAAATTCACGTTGTTAAGCCTATGTCTAGAAATATTCAAATTACCGTCGTATTCTTAAATCGAAAGTCCCGTGGCTGTGCGGTCAGTTCCTACGACTTGCATTTGTCTCGTGGGAGGTGTTGGTGCCTCCCATGGGTCCTTCGGGGGTTGTTTCAAGTTTTTGCCTTTAATGCTAAGTTTTTAAGTCTAAGACTAGAAATATTCAAACTATCATCTTATTCTTAAACCAAGAGTCTCGTGGTTGTGCGGTCAGTTCCTACGAGTTACATTGGTCCCGTGCGAGGTGTTGGTGCCTCCCACGGGGCCGTTCGAGGGCTGTTTTGGGTTTTTACCTTTAAGAGCCACTTGTTTAAGCCCAAGTCTAGAAATATTCAAATTATCATCATATTCTCAAACCGGGAGTCCAGTGGCTTCGCGGTCAGTTCCTACGAGTTACATTGGTCCCATGTGAGATGTTGCTGCCTCCCATGAGGTCGTTCGGGGGTTGTTTCGAGTTTTGCCTTATAACCCCATGTTTTTCAGCTTAAGTCTCAAAATATTCAAATTATCGTGGTATTCTCAAACCGGGAGTCCCGTGGATGTGCGATCAGTTCCTACGAGTTACATTGGTCCCGTGCGAGGTGTCGGTGCCTCTCACAGGGCCGTTCGAGGGTTGTTTTGGGTTTTTACCTTTAAAACCCACATTTTTAAGCCTAAGTCTAGAAATATTCAAATTATCGTCGTATTCTCAAACTGTGCGACCCCTCACTGTGCGGTCAGTTCCTACGAGTTACATTGGTCCCGTGCGAGGTGTTGGTGCCTCTCACGGGGTCGTACGGGGGCTGTTTTGGGTTTTTTTGTTTAAATGCCAAGTTTTTAAGCCTTAGTCTAGAAATATTTAAATTACCGTCGTATTCTCAAATCGAGAGATCCCTCATTTATGTTATTTATTGCAAGAAATCGATTCTGCGAGAAATGGTCAATTAAATACTTGTAAGACACATAATTGTAAATGATGCCCAATAATTAAGAATAGATAATTTTAAATACTTTGTTATTTAAGTTAAATATAGTAGTAGAGTGTAAAAAAACTTACCTAGACAGAGATCCGGTCTTAGAAGAAATCTATTTTTGAACACATTTGGGCATAGCAGGAAGTAGATTTCGCAAAACGTTTATATGAAACCATCAACTATGTAAAGAATTGCAAATACAATAAACGCATAACAAAACTATTAATAAATAATCAAAACTTTTCCTCGATGAATGTAGTGGATCAATTCAATCCAACATCTTAGTACTGAAGTTTGGAAACTCAACATTTAAATTAGTCAAAAGGTTAATAAAACAAATAAAGTTAAAAATTTATACTCAACTTCTTAATAAAGTAAATAATCAAAACCTCAATCGCAATAATTGTCCTCATTTGAAATGCTCTATCTTTTATTCCTCGGTCTCTGAATGTCATCTCAGTTTGTTAAAAAAAGAGGACTGTAAAATTTTATTTATATGTTTAGCATTAGTCTTCCAAAAGTGAGATGAAAAAATGAAAACTCTTATCAACGTAATATATGAAAGGAAAAACAGTAAGATAAGTGATAGCATAATTACATCGCAGTAGCCTTGAATGAGTGTGTGTCTGTCAAGAATAGAGAAAAGTGATGCAACTGCTGCCGAGACCTTGGCAAGATCAGAAGTCATGCTCCCAGCATCAGTTATGACCTTCCTAGTACTAACCAGTACGAAAAAAGTCTTAAAAACATCACCCGTTGTATGCATATATGCATTCAGTAGCATATATGCTGCATATATGCAATAACTGTATGCATATATGCACACAACAACATATATGCAACATATATGCATACAGTAGAATATATGCATACATATATGCAATAACTGTATATATGTTAATAACTTCTCCACGTGTCCATCGGGCATGTTAGGGAATTAAATTATCGTAACATCGTGTATCAAATTATCCATACAATGTTAAGATAATAGAAGAATTAGTAAGGCACCTAAGGTTAGTGATGATAATGCGACGAAACGACGAAACAGATTAAAATTTTCTAACCAAATCATTAAACACATGAACACATTATGACTATTTAGAAATCCATTTTATTATGCCCATGTGAGCATCGCAGAGTTGCCCGTGTCTAAGCAATTTTGTGAGCATTTTCAAATACTTAAGAGAGAAAGAACCTCACGGGTATGATCATTTAAAACCCAAACAACAAATAACTCAAACTATTCTAAAAAATCGATTGAAAAAAAAGACTTACTTTGATTTACAAAAAGAAAATTACTACAATTACCTCGACAGATTGTTGTGTGTTGGCCTAAAAGTGTCCCAAAAAAAGGTCTCCATAATGTTATTATCAATTTTATCACCACCTACAGAACAAACAACAAACAACCATGTAATGTATGACGTTAGTATAAAATTCCAAGATATAAAACCACAAATGTTTGATCCTACAGTACAAACAAAAAACACATCCAAGTAATGTATGATGTTAGTTTAAAATTCCAAAATATAGCACACCAAATGTTTGATGAAGTGATAAACAAAATTATAGCACACCAATTTTTTTGTCAATGATATGAAAATGAAAAGAAAATTACAAACAACTGAAATCTTCCTAAGAAAAAAGAAGCTACAAATTATGAAAACAAATTTTTAAAATCGATAATACATGTACCCACTGTGTTATACCTCCATCACCTAAACCCGGTTTGGTCCAACAAAAATCAACCCACCGGTCTTAGACCGAGCAGAATTCCGACGACGACCCAGTTGAAAATCGAGACCCAAACCCCAACAATTCCGGCCACCATCCTAAGCTCCTGCGAATAAAACTAATACCCGAGATACCCATCTCCTAAAACTCGAATCGCCCCTGCCTCAATAATGCCCACCGTACTAACCAAATGCTTTGCCCTCCTAAAAACCCGTTGAACCTCCATACAAGCTTGGAGGGAATTTCAGTGCGAATTTGGCGCCAAGATGGTCACGACCTGGTCACAGCTCAAGTTCGTAACCTACAGTGGTCAAGGAATTGGGTCGTGACCACTTCCAGACCATCCATTATTTAGTGTGGTAATGAATATGGTCACACCAATAATGAGATAGTCACGGCCCAAGCCCACGACCAGATGGTCGCGAACTTTGGCAGTGACCAACTGGGCGTGACCATTCGCAGGATTTGGTGTAGTGTAAGTTGGATACATTTTTATAAGTGTTTTAACAATACACAACTCTCTTTGCAAAATAGAATTAAAAATAATTTTTACGCACAGGCATTCTGAACAGGTTTGCTTGATTCCCGAACCGATTCACTTTCCAAACTGAATATATGCTCTCCAAACCGATTCAAAAATAAAATAAATTATAATAATGCCCCTGGATTCTTCTCAACTTCAATCACTTGTAACTTCTCAACCATAACTCAGAATACGGTGTTATTTCTTCCAGTGTGTTCGTGAAGTCAAGATCTTCATTATTCTTTTGGCTCCTCTTCCAAGTTTGGATTGAAAAATTACATTTTTGTCCTTGGACTTTTTCTCCTTCTTTCCTTTCTTTATTCGATTCCTCGCTTGCATTCACTTGCACGAAATACATGTAAAATATACGAGAAACACAGAAAACAATAAATAATTTCCAAATAGGGTTAGTTGCATGAATATGAGATAATTCAATCCTATTTACACCGCATAGGACATTAAATCAACCTTATTTACGGGAATAAATTTGAAATATTTACATATAATCAAAAGCCAGTGGTAAACATACCCATTTAACACCTTAAATTTTCTTCAAGGATTACTCCTATTAGACCATCCAAAACCCACCCATATTTCGACCAATAACACCCCCTAAACCTCCCCTATAAAAATCTCCCCTGAGTACAGAAGAAACCAATACAACAGTAGCTCAAAACCCATATCAAAATTTTGGCATTTTTGGGTATGCCAGTATTTTATGCTTAAAGCTTAGTTCTTTCAATTCTAGATAGTTGATTCACTACTTTAGGATTCATTTATGCTTTTACATGTATATTTTAATGTAGAAATACCAAGATAAGGTTCAAAACTCAAAAAACACCATGAAATCTTGAGCTTTAAAGGTGGATTATGTGTTTCTGGCCTTGAACAAGTTTCAAGGTGGGAATACTTGTCCTTAGACTTATAGAAACTCAACCATAATGTTTAATTTCAGTATAGTATACTTACATACCTAAAAATAGAGTTTTTCATTTCGGCAATAGAATTTTAAAATTCAAAATTCTCTCTGTAAACTATAAATTAGATATCCAAACCAAATTCATTTTGTTCCAAATTCACATAGAAACTAAACCATATCACTGCCATGGTTTGAATTTGATTTTAAATCAACGATTATCCAACTAAAATTTTTAAGATTTTACATTTCATATAGAAGGAGCTACAGTTAACCTCCATCTTTAAAAGTTATATTTTTGGAATCCTTGTGAAAAATTAGGAAGAATGATTTTTGAATCACCTAAAATGATAATCTGTAATGGATTTAATCGAAGGTCAAAGTTTTAAAGATGAAAGTTAAAATTCGAAAGGTTAAATATGATGTGTAAGACATGCGTGCGAGCAGGGTCAAAGGCAGCGCGTGGGAAGTTTGACTCCACGCGTGAGAGCACGTGACCAATCTGAAAATTCTGGAAAAAAAAATCCAAAAATTTTATTTTATGTTTCTAGTTAAAATGGTATATTACAATGCCATTCTTGGATAACCATAAAGCCAATTTGAAACAGCCCCTAAAATGAATTTTAAAACTTTTAAATTATTTTTGGACATAAACCCCTAATGTTTTTTAACTTTCGAATTTTCACCTCAAATTTTTCCTAATGCTTTTTGACATTATTAGGTACAAAAAATTCTATTAAAAAGTTAAGGAACCTTAAGTAATAAAACCAAACTTTATTTTCATTTTTAAACTCCTACAGTTATTTACTACGCAATTTTACAATTTTATCACACTTCAAACATTTCACGAACCTTATTCTTACATATAAATACATTGTCTCTTTATTATAATTATACGGACCTCCACCTTGACCTAAACAAACTAATAGGAACTTTTTTAAAAACCCTAAACAACAAATAGGTATTTTTTATTCTGTATTATTTTCACACAATGCTTTTGATTATGCCTTTTGTTGATATCACTATCTGATATACCCGGTATATCATATTCTCATTGATGAACTTATTTGAGTAGTTCAATCATTTACGTATGATTGATTCAGATTTTTATGCAAATATTCAACAATCATATTATTTCATATAATTTAATTTTACGTGGTTCTATTATAGCATACTGTATGACTAGGGAATAATCTTTATTTACACCCACGACTGTATTATTTAGCCAGCATGACTCAGATGATTGAGGGCCTAGTTATTGCTACCATATGGAATGTATGTGATTGACTTAGCACGGTTACTTTTATCTTCAATTATCTGGATTGATTATCTCCAATTTATTTGGATTGATTTTATTATATATATGGCTATTACCCTTAAAGCCTAATTACAGGTTATTTGTTTTGAAACTATCCCTAACCTTTACTAGTTCTAGATAAATATTTTTATTTTTAGTAATGTCATTCCAATAACATACTATCTTATCGTGACATTGAATCAACTTTCATATTCAACTTCTTATGCTGAATCATCATAATTTATGCTCTAAATCTACTTGGCAAGTTTTGCTTATGTTTTTAAAATTCCCACTGAACTCAGGCAATAAAGAAGGCAACATCTCCCTGACCTCGCAAAAATATAATGCATCACCCTGTGTTACTCTAGCAATTAGATATTCATAAAAAATCAGTCGCAGTATAATTTCCTATGCTACTACTTATAAATGGATGAAGTTGATGTTGTACCAAGTCATATGTTGTACTCTTAAATTTTATTTTGGTTTTATTTCCTTTTGTTAAGTATGTAATAAAAGATGGTACATCTATCTAGAATGCGTGTAACGAATAATGTATTTCGATACTTTATCTAAAGTTGAAAGATACTAGTATTATTATATAGGATTATTGTATTGTTATTATTAATATTTTCTTTATTCACTTATACATCTATATCATGTTTAACCGACTAACCCAACCCTTAATCACTCCTGACTTTTTCGGACATAACAAAATTGATACATACCATTAAATCGACTTATTCAAGTACGTGTAACAAGTAAAAAAGGAAGGGTGTGTTACCAGAAAGATGAAACAAAATGGAATTCCATAGCGGAGCCCATGATGAAAAACAAAATCACAGTGAAAATTAATTGATCTAAGGCATGACCAAATAGAATATGATATATTATGTCTATGGTGGAGAAGTGTCTGGGTGGCATAAAAAAAGACAACAATGGATGACAGAGAGATCGAAGTGGGGGTGAGAATGAAATAAAGAGGGGCAGTTAGGGTTAAGGAAACCAAGATTTAAATTTTTGGAAAAGGGAAAGTGAAAATGAGTGAGGGAAGTTTCCAACAAAAAGAATGGAGCTAAAAGTGTTACTAATGAGAAAAAATATGCCTTTATCAGAAGTAAAATCAAAATAGACAACAGAGTTGGCTATCAAGAGTGCGCTTTTGTTCAAATTAAGAAATTATTTAATTAAACTCAGTTTTTCAATTAAATTCTAAAACATGCACCTACGTGTGTGCGTGTGTCAAATCATAAATAAATAAAGCAAGTGACACAAAATAACAGGAAAAATCCCCGCAGGGCAAAATCTTTTATTTTTACTATAATTTGTAAAAATGGTTACACAGATTATAATGAAAATAAGTGTGACATACAAAATAACCTCGGGTGTCGGTTTCGATGTCGTCGGTTGGAATCTCCTGCAAGAACTCCAGATGGGCAGCAAAGAAGAAAAGAACGGCTTCTCCACAAATTACTCCAGATGAGTAAAAATAACCTCTTGAAGGTTTAACAAATACACGTTCATAGATGGGAGTGTATTTTATTTATAAAGAAGGCATAAAGCCTTAAAAGGTGAAGTCTCTTTAATTGAGTCATTTTCTGTGCCATTATTGCAGAAAGCGTGTTGGAAAAAGAACTTGAAAAACGTGTAAAAAGTGACCAGATATTAATACAAAAATCGAGGCGGCGGCGTCGCTCGAACGAGATAGGCATCTCGCTTGAATGAAGGACACGTATCATTCGAATGACATCGCAGGAGATTCTTATCTCGCTCGAACGATTGTGTAATCTCGTTCGAACGAGCTTGTCGACCAAGAAAAGTCCGCTTCAATACGTAGAAAAAATTTTGCATTTGATAAAAAATAATTCAGACTTCAAAAAATATTTTCTAAAAAATTCCTAAATATTTATGCAAATATAAACAACTCCAATAGATCATTTTACCAATAATGCATCGAGGAGTAGTGGGAAACAGTTGAACAGCACGACGCATGTAGCATGATGCACGTGTGAAGATGATGGATGCATGGATTCGGATAAAGGTAGTCGAGGATGATCGTGATGACGTGCCAAATGTAACGGTATCAGACATACAAACTGTGATCTAGGAAAGATAGAAAAATCCAAGATTCTACCCTGGACATTTATAAAATTATGTCCTTAGAAATCTCCCCCTATATCTATGCCGGTACATACATAAAAAATTCGAATTATACAATCTCCCTAAAATAAATAACATATAAGATAATATCCCTATTAAACCCTCAAACTGAGAATACTAAATGACATGTCTTCAAAAAAACTTCAACTCTTCAGAAACTCCCAAAGCTTTTCTCATCAGGGCGTGCAATCCAATAGATATCAACTTTGTACCTACACACATGAGATAAAGCAGATACCCGTGACACGCAACAATTTGAAATATAATGATATGTTGATTAATGAAAGATCGATTAAGCTTAAGAAAACATTGATAAATCAACAAAAATAAATTTCTCCCCTCTCCCCCATAATTCATTCTCCCCCTTTTTATGATGTCCCCAAATAGATAGATATGAGAAGCATAAATATGGAAAATGTCACAAAAAAATCTTCTATTTTTGAATTTTTCACACAAAATATACAAAAAAGAATATGGAAAATGTCACAAGGAAAAATATCTTCTATTTTTGAATTTTTCACACAAAATATAGAACAAAAAATTACACCATGAAAGAACACAAAAATAACCAAGTCGATGATAGCGTAAATGTAGGGGTGTGATCATATTCAATAGGAAAATCAATGCATAAAAACATGACATATGTGCACAATGAATATCGGATACTCCTAACGAATGAACTCAACATCTTCCTTAGGTATAAAAAGATGGAAATATGAGACATTTACTCAATCTTATCAGCAAATCAAAGCTCAAAGTGATTTCCACACCAATAACGTCCAAAATGATTTAATGCTTTTTCAGGACTTTCAAGGAAGTGCAAACCCATTTAAATTCTCCAACCAAACTCCCTCAGATTTATATTTTGAATAGAGGTGATCTAAATTCTCAAACTTTGGAGAATTGATGGTGAAACCTAATGGCCCATATTTGGCATGTATTGCTTTTTATCGCCTTTAAATTTTTTCGAGCTCTTTTAACCTCTTTGGACCCCGGATAATAAAATTCCTCAATTTTTTAGGTTCGATATAAGGGTGGCTTAATCGTAAAGGATAGATAAGAATCTTTCATAACCCTTCACCATTTTAAAATACCACACAATCTCACCAAACGATTTTTACATGCATTCCAATATTGTCAAGTTTTATCGCATATGGTTCATTGTATAGATGGAATTGAGATGGAAACACTCAAGTCAATATGTGATAGACAAGTACAATAATCAAATAAACCCCTTAGTCACAATCAAACAGTCACATGGATAAATGGAATGAAATTTGCGACTCGTCTATCTTAAATGCTCATCCATACAAGGTGTAAACAAAATACAAAAATCTTTTTGAGCTTTTCTAAAAAATTTATAAAAAGAAAATCTTTTTGGATTTTTTCAAAAAAAATATAAAAAACAAAAATAATAATACACATGATACAAACTAGCAATAGGAATCATATAATATGAACATTATAAATCATCCTATCCTGGACACGAACCAACCCCTTAGTCAACTATGCAAATCCCTAAATAATTCCTAAGACTCTCGAATCTAAGGGCTTCTAAAGGTTTCGTGAAAATATCAGCTAACTAACGGTCGGTGGGTACAAAACTTAGGGATACAACTTTCTCCTCAACTATATGTCGTATAAAGTGCTCGCATATCCTGATGTGATTTGTGCCCAAATATTGGACTGGATTGCGGGATATGTGTATCGGACTCGTGTTATCACAGGAAATGGTCATGGTGTCCTGTGAAATACCATAATCCTCCAGTATCTGCTTCATCCACATGAGTTGTGTGCAATAACTCTCGGGGGTGATGTACTCAAAATCCACAGTGGATAAAGAGATGGAGTTTTTCTTCTTGCTCAACCAGGAGACAAGAGCAGAACCAAAATAGAAACACCCACCAGATGTGCTCCTACAACCATCTACATCCCCTACCCAATCAGCATCTGAATAGGATAAACGGTCATCGGTATCAAAGGAATACCAAATATCCTATGAGAGAGTCCCACTCACGTATTTGATAATACGTTTTAGAGCCAGTAAGTGTGACTCTTTTGGGGACGCCTGATGTCGTGCACAGACTCCAACACTAAAGGCTATGGCAACACGATCGACAGTCAAGTAAAGAAGACTACTTATCATACTTTGATACAAGGTTTGCTCTATGGCCTTGCCTGAAGTGTCCTTACTAAGCTTGATAGAAGTACTCACAGGTGTACGTGCATGTTTAGAGAAGTCTAAACCAAATTTATTCACTAGGACTCTAGCATACTTGGATTGGGAGATGAACATCCCATCCTCTAGCTGACGAACTTGGAGACCAAGGAAGAAAGTAAGCTCACCTACCATGCTCATCTCAAACTCACTTTTCATATACTCCTCAAAGTGGTGAGCATGCTGGGAGCACGTGGACCCAAAGACTATGTCGTCTACATAGACCTGGGTAATCAAAATAGCACCATCATCTCTCCTGATGAATAACGTCATATCAACTCCCCCTCTCTTAAAGCCACGGGCTAAGGGATAGAAAGTAAGCCTCTCGTACCAAGTATGGGGTGCTTGCTTCAAACCATATAAGGTTTTCCTCAGATAGTAGACGTGTTCCAGGTACTTAGGGTCTTCAAACCCTTTTATTTGTTCCACATAAACCTCCTCTTATAGAATGCCAATTAGAAAGACACTCTTGACATCCATCTGATATAACTTGAAGCGCAGATGACATGCAATGGCGAGTAGTAAGCGGACGGACTCAAGCCTCGCACCAGGAGCAAATTTCTCCCCAAAGTCTACACCCTCAATCTATGCGTAGCCTTGAGCGATCAACCTAGCCTTATTTCTGATTATGGTACCATTTTCATCCATTTTATTCTTGAAAATCCACCTGGTACCTATCACATTAGTCTCACTAGGTCGGGGGAAAAGTTCCCAGACATTATTCTTTTTAAACTGAAGTAAATCATCCTGCATGGTAGATAACCAGTGTTCATCCTTGAGGTCTTCTTTGTGATTCTTGGGCTCGACTGCTGACGTGCAGTAAAAATGACTAACAACGTTCTCTAGCTGAGCACGAGTCTTGACCCCTAAAGTGGGATTGTCAACAACGGCAGAAGGATCATAACTCTTGCGAACCCAAGCAGGTATGTCCCCTAACACAGGAGTAGGGTCCACAGAGTGTGGGTTAGGGATAAGTAAATCTCTGCCAGAAAAGTCCTCGTCTTCACACTAAAGGCTAGGATCAATAAACGTCGAAGGTTCATCATCTTGCACGGTGACGTTTATTGAATCCATAACCTTAGAGATCTTCAGGTTAAAAACTCGGTACGCTCTACTATTTGATGAATATCCAAGCAATATTCCCTCATCGCTCCGTGAGTCAAACTTTCCTAATTTCTCTCTATCCCGTAGGCTATAGCATTTACTCCCAAAGACACGAAAATATGCAAGGTTGGGTTTCTTTCCAGTCCATAAATAATAAGGTGTCTTAAGAGTGTGTGGACATAGGTAAACCCTATTCACCGTATGGCATGCAGTAGACACTGCCTCTGCCCAAAATCTTCTAGCAACCTTACGACCTAGAAGCATAGATCTAGGCATTTTTTAAATCATCTTATTCTTTCTCTCAACAATCCCATTTTGCTGAGGAGTCTTCACATAAGAAAACTCATGTTTCATCCCAAGCTTATCAGAGTAAAGATATACCATTGCTTCTTTAAATTCTGTGTCATTGTCACTACGTATCCTGTTAATACTGACTATGTGTTGATTTGTAGGACACGGCACTTGGTCGTTAAAAAATCTACAGCATCGGATTACTCTCTCAGAAAACCTAAAATCGAATATCTGGAGAAATCATCTATCATCATAAGGATTTACCTCTTACCACCCAGACTTTCAGTACGAGTAAGACCCATAAGATCCATATGAATCAACTCAAACACACGGGAGGTGGTTATGGAATGCAACTTCCTGTGGGGGCTACGGATTTATTTTCCCAACTGAGAGGGTCCACAAACCGTGGAAGTTGGCTTTCCAAGAGATGGTAAGCCACGTACTAGGTCCTTTTTAGATAAACGTGTCAAATCTCTAACGTTCACGTGACCTAGACATTGGTGCCACAGATCCATAGGAGTGATCATGGCGATGTTACATACGAGTGAGGGGTGGGAACAGTCCCATAGCAATTATCTTTTGTCCTCACCCCTTGCACTAAAAGTTTACCGGCTTGATTATAGACATTACATGCGTCCCGGTCAAACTTTACGGCAAAGTCAGCATCGCACAGCTAGCTAATGCTGAGAAGGTTTGCCTTTAAACCTTTGACGTACAAAACATTCTCTAGCTTAGGAAATCCTAGTAATACTTCTGTACCTCACCCTATGATGCAAGACTTGCTCCCGTATCCAAAGGTGACTCTACCTTCCTTATAATCCTTTAGGTAGGTAAAGAATGAGACATCACCTGTCATATGTCTGGAGCACCCACTATCAAAATACAACTGTGATGTATTATGTGCTTTGAGAGAGACATGAACAACAAGGGACTTTTAATCTTTCTTAGGTACCCAAGAAGTAGTAACCTTTTGTTTACCTTTGTTATTGTTGGTTTTAGTCGGGATGCAGGAAGCATTCACTAACGGCAAAGACATCCGTCGAAATTCCTCCATCAAACTCTATGAGGTGGTGACTAAAATCTCAACACGCTCTCTCAGACTGGTAAAATCATCAGTACAATGTGGTGAAGCAGTCGTACTTCGTGTCCAATCCAAACTATAGCAAAAATCCCTGAGGTGGCCTTTTCTTTTGCTGTACCTACAAAAGAACACAGTCTTAGGCGGACCTGGGTTTACTTTCCTTGGTCGAACACTTCTTCATGGTATTTGATGATGGACATATGGAGTCGTAGTAAACTTAGGAACTGGTCGAGGTGCAATTTGGGTCATGGAGGCACCATCAAAACCTATTCCCTGCCTATTACCAAAACCTAAAGCGGAGTCGAGGAGTATATTTCTCATCTTTCCAGATATGTCCTCGATTTGAACCTTGACTTCCCGTGCTCTCTTAAGATCATGAGTAGGCAGGGCAACAAGGGCTTCAAGTTTATTTTGAGTCTCCAGGGAGGAATGGATCTCACTCGTAAGACTAACCACTTGTTTAGTTAAGTCCCCTTTCTCTTTCTCAAAACTATTCTCTCTCTCCAAACACACTCTCTCTCTCTAAACAAACTTTCTTTCTTAACACAGGCAGACTCTCTCTTTCTCAAAGTAGTTCAGGTGGAGGGATGTTTCTCTCTCGCTTCTTATAAATCTTCCTCTAAAGAGGTGATCCTAAGAGTTAGCGCTTTGTTATGCTTTTTTGTTTTTAAATGACTCATTATATAACTCAGTGTAGGCGCATTGAAGATTACTCTCGCTCTCACTTGCATAATCCTCCCCCTCACTCACATCGTTCTCACTGTCGAGGTGTCCCTTTGAAGCAGCATCCTCATCGTCGTGAGGAGCACTAGATGTACTCACATGACTAGCCACGAATTCGGTGAAGTTACATTCATGCGGTGACTCGTCTCCTGAGTCCACTGACTCGACCTCACTGCGTCACTAAGGGTAGCATTAAGGAAAGCTTTTCCCTTTTCTTTTGCAAGCCTGTTCAGCCTAGTAGCATACTCAAAATCTCTATGAGCCTTACCGTCTCACTCATGGCATCTCTCACCGTCTTTCTTAGGAGGGACTTTAAAAAAAATATATTTTTCTCGATATTCTTTTTATCTTTGAAATTTTCGTTTTTCTTGAATTCGAGAATTTTCTTGAAATTTTTAGCAAACAGGGTCAAATCATCTAAATCAAAATCACACTTAGAATCTGACGTTTATATCTCCCTTTTTCTATATGACTCAACTTTTTTTACTTACCGACCCCTCACTCTTTCTATCCTGGGCATTAAGTGCAATTCCCTTATCTTTAGGCTTAACAGATTTAGGAAACATATCAATTCCATACGTTTGTAAGTCTCCTACAAGTTCCTCCAATTTAAGCGTGTTTAAATTACCCATAGAATTTAGCACGGTGACTTTTCGGATAAAACGCCTAGGGAGTGATCTTAGAATCTTTTTAACAACTCTAGCATTAGGAATGTGTTCACCAAGATTGAAGCTAGGGTTTACAATATCAGATAACCTAGCATAAAATTCATCAAAACATTCAGTCTCAAGCATGGTGATAGTTTCAAATTGAGTTGTTAAATTTTATAGTTTAGACTTTTTCCCAGCATTAGCTCCTTCACGGGTAAGTTGCAAAACATCCCATGCCTCTTTTAACGTGGTGCATGTCATTATCCGTCGAAACTCATCAGGTGTGACGGATCCTGAAATAGTACTTAAACTCTAGGAATTAAAAGATGACCATTTAAATTCTTCTTCGGTCCATTCAGTCACAGATTTTAAATTAGTCACGTTATCAATAGTGACGGAGGGAGGTGTCCAACCTCGTTCAATCAAAATTCAAACAAGTTCATCAATGGCTTTTAAAGCAAATTTCATGCGGGCTTTCCAGTAAGCATAGTTTGTCCCGTCAAAAATTGGCATTTTATTGTATAATTTCTCTATAGAACACACCCTTTTGCAAAAAAACAATTTTTTAAAAGAATGATATTAAGAAAAATTTTACGAAAAATTACACGGTATAATTGTGTAATTGGCTCTGATACCAATTTGAAGAGTACGCTTTTGTTCAAATTAAAAAATTATTTAATTACACTTAGTTTTTCAATTAAATCCTAAAACATGCACCTACGTGTGTGCGTGTGTCAAACCATAAATAAATAAAGCATGTGACATAAAATATCAGGAAAAATCCCCGCAGGGCAAAAACTTTTATTTTCACTATAATTTGTAAAAACGGTTACACTGATTATAATGAAAATAAGTGTGACATACGAAATAACCTCGGGTGTCGGTTTCGATGTCGTCAGCTGGAATCTCCCGCAAGAACTCCAGATGGGCAGCAATGAATAAGAGAACGACTTCTCCACAAATTACTCCAGATGAGCAAAAATAACCTCTTGAAGGTATAGCAAATGCACGTTCATAGATGGGAGTGTATTTTCTTTATAAAGAAGGCATAAAGCCTTAAAAGGTGAAGTCTCTTCAATTGAGCCATTTTCTGTGCCATTTTTGTAGAAAGTGTGTTAGAAAAAGAACTTGAAAAACGTGTAGAAAGTGACCAGATATTAATACAAAAATCAAGGCAGCGGTGACGGTCAAACGCGATAGGCTTCTCGCTCGAACGAAGGACACAGGTCATTCGAACGACACCGCGCGAGATGCTTATCTCGCTCAAACGACAATGTAATCTCGTTTGAACGAGCTCGTCGACCAAGAAAAGTCCGCTTCTACACTTAGAAAAATTTATGCATTTGATAAAAAATAATTCAGACTTCAAAAAATATTTTCTAAAAAATTCCCAAATATTTATGCAAATATAAACAACTCCAATAAATCATTTTGGCAATAATGCGTCGAGGAGTAGTGGGAAATGGTTGAGCAGCACGACGCATGTAGCATGATGCACGTGTGAAGATGATGGATGCATGGATTCGGATAAAGTCCGTCGAGGATGATCGTGACGATGTGCCGAATGTAGCGGTATTAGACATACAAACTGTGATCTAGGGAAGTCAGAAAAATCCTATATTCTACCTCGGACATTTATAAAATCATGTCCTTATAGGCTATCTTAAATGGTGAACATAATTAAACGATAAAAAAAGGCATCTCAAAGATACAATTTCATAATACTACGAATATAGTCATCCCGAATAATAAAGTTACAAATAACGGTTGTTTAAAACTGTTCCAAAAGATGATTTTATAAACCCTTACATATGGGGTCCATAAAAACACAATCCCAAAAAACACTTGTTGTGGTGTATTGTTGTTCAAAATAATATCTCGAGCTGTGTGAGGGTTATTATGATGATTTTTTTTCATTCATTTGATATCTCAACTAATTGATTACACAAGTGTTTTAATAAAGGTTTGATGTTTTAATATTGTTCATTCACTCCTTTGTAACTAAAAATGATGTTGGATGAAGTATTTATATTATGAGAAAGAAAACTTGTCATTATGAGTTCTTGGGAAACTAGTGCTTTATAGTTTTCAAAACATTACTTGTCATGTTCATCTTTACTCATGTTTAGTAAACTAAACATTTACTTTATTAGATTAAACACTGCAGTGCCTTAGTAAATAGCTAGTTAGTTCCATTTACTCATTTTTATTCGAGTAAAATAGGTCATCTTGATGTTTTTGTTTTTTGAAACTTTATTTTGAATGTTAAAAATATTTGTTTATGTTTGTGTGTGTTTGAGCCAATGTAATAAACATGTCAAGATCAAAACACACTTTCATAACATTTCCTAGTTCATTCCAACTCTTTTTGGATCTTTTTTAAGATTGCTTATAATTTGATGACCTTTATGTTATTAAAGTCTTGCTTTTTCTCTGGACATCTTTTTTTCTCTTGATAATGAATATCCTTATTGTGATGTATCCCTTAAGTATATTTTTTTGCAATAATGATGTTTTATTTCCTTGTAATGAAACTTATTACGTTTTCAGTATAATGAGATAAACTCAAGACCATTGGAGTGAAAATAGTGAAGTTTATATTATATAAATTGAATTATAATCATCAAAAGATATTTATTTATACCTTTTTAAATCCTTTAGATCCAATATCTCTCCTCTTTTTTATCACAATTCAATTCTTATTGTTTTGGAAAAAAAAAACTATTTGAATTTATTTAAAAAACATTTTCCCCTATTTCTCCTATATCTCTCCCACTTTATCATTATAAAAAATGTATGAATAGAAAGATAGAACTTCTCCCCTTAAATGTAGCAAATTTTTAAGAAGTGATAGTCATTTACCTCTTATTCATGGATGGGTTAGGTGTATGAAAATAAGTGGTAAAATCATCAAGTATGTAAGAAGTAAGAGAGGTGTCCTATTTTCAATATAGTGTAATAAACATATATCTTTGTGAGAGAAGCAATGTAACTCCATATCATAGCGTGAATTCACATGGAGGAGAAACAAATGGTCAAAAAATGTAATATTGCGGATGATTGCTTCAACCATGTGTCATGTATCACAAATTTAATGTCTAGGTCAAGGATCATCTAGCGTCAGGTTTAGAGAATTTATTAGTGCCATATATGTAAACATAGTAAGTGACCATATCTTAATTATAGGTGTGAGATTGGTGTATGTGAGATGGATGGGTTTCACCAAGATGTTCTCATGGAGAGCATGTCTATTTGATTCTCATGATATAATTCATAATTATCTTTTTTATTTTTATGGTACCCCTTTGATCCTTACGATATGCATATTTTGATTTTTTTTTATTATAGACAAGTGTATTCCATCTCCATCTTATAAAGTCTTTATATTATAAGTAAAATTTCAAGAATCTCATAACATATAATCTCGTTAAGCATATATTCACATTGTAATGGGATGGTTAACATTATTAAATTAAGCATGTAGATCATTCATTTCACGTGTGAAATGATAACGAGTGTGTCATTAAAAATTTAAACGATGTGAGAATTTGTATACATTGTGAGTGTATTCCCCATAGAAAATGTGATAGTTGGAGAATGAATATGTCAATTTAGCATGAAATTAATGTTGATATGATCATGCGAGGATCAACTCAAAAGTATATCATTGTTGACATTCAATAATTTTGCAATCACCAGCGTTATTGATGTGAACATCTCAATTCGTATGTTATGTAATAATAGTGGAGGTATTGGTACAACACACAAAATACAACATGTTGTATCTATGTGGTATATGGTACTCCAAAGCATCTTTGTAATCAAGATACATGTATCGCAAATATAGGTATTCACAACTGATGCATTTGGTACAAAATACATTAAAATCATTGTATGGAATATTAAAAAACATTCAAATAATGTTTGATATTGTCCAGTAATTTACCAAGGGAACACGATAATTGAAGTCCATGTATTTTTTTGGTAAAAAGTGTGAGTATCTAAGAATTGATGAATGTGAGTGTGAAAAGGGAATTTTGATAACTTTTCCAAAATTAACTTTTAAATTTTTTTCCATCAATCTATTGTCTCGATTCTTGACTAAAGTGTATTTTTGTCAATGTTAATTTTTTGGGAAAATTCAAATGTCTGTATGACGGTATTGCAAGATGTTTTCAAGTTTCAAATAATTTTTAAAGTTATCAAGGAATCTCTCCGTTGTGTTTCCATTCTTCATGTATAAGTTTATTTTTAAAATTTTGGTGCAGAAATTTTCAAACTTTAATGTTGTAAAATTGAAAGTATTTAATGATGTGTATCAGTTGTGTGTTGATTTGTGAGTTTCTTTTATGACTAACCTTATGTGCTAAAAAATTGAATGATTAAATTATGTAAGGACAAATTTTCGATAGAGTCAATTTTTATATATTGACTTAATTTCAGATAAAATATTTTGAGTCATAGGTTAGGGTTTGTTTGTGTTTCCCTCGAATCATGTGTCATGTTTGATTGAAGAGGTAGCAACTAAGATATCATGTTCACATCATCGTTCTGATTTATGTGTCTTATTTTCGTCTTCATGTTTCGAGGATCTCTCGGGCATGAATGCGCAATTATTTTGATCCTTGGATTTATATTGTTTTGGGTGTTGTTTTTAAAATGGGTTTTTAAAAAAATAATTCATTATAATGACATTTGGCGTGTCATTCGAGTGATATTATACCTCGTTAGAATAGGTTCTAACGAACTTCAAATGAGAATTTTTTGGCAAGCTCTAATTTCTCATTCGGTATGTCGTTAGAAGTTGGTTCGAATGAGATCCAATTTCATTCGAACGAGTTGACGTATTTTTCAATGCAAAAATTTCTTTTTTGGCTTTATCTCATTTTTTAAAAACCACCTATAAATATGAGAGTGGAGCAGCAATTTTTTTTAGAGAATTTTTCATAATCCTAGAGTCATAAAACACTTCCAAAAATCTCTTTGAAGGTTTTGATCATCCATGATCATGTTTTCTAACTAAAACCCTAGTTTACACCCAAATGTTTAAAGATCTAAGTGTTTCATAGTATATATTTTTTGAGATCTAGTTTGTGGATACTAAGGTTTATTATCTTTATCTTATTAATAATCTTTTCATACAGTGGATTTCTTATTTGTTGTTTGCACACGATGAACTCCGTCTTTTGGTTTTGCGATGAGGAATTGGTGGATTTCGTGTTCCCATTTATAGATAGTTGTTGAGTCTTACCGGTGGATACTGAGGCATGCGTGGACTCACACGTTTTGGTTACTACATGGGTGGACTCCAATGTTTCATTGTGCAGAGGTTTGAGGAATGAATATCTTCAAGGCTTACGAGGGCATCAAGTCTATTTTATGAGTTTACTGTCGTGTCCTTTGTAATTCCATACATAGTGAACTTGAGCGGATGGACCGTCCGAGATTTTTCTCATTGTGGGTTTTTCTCGTATATCGGTCAATGTGGTTTGATTACTTATTTGATTTTCCACTTACCTAGATTCACGTTTAGGTCAAGATAAAATTGGTTAATCTGTTTATCATAACTTTTTATCTAATCGGTCCTAAGTTTAATTAGGTCTAACTCGTTTAATTAAACTTAAAATTAAGGAAAACTAAAAATAGTGGTTTGTTGTTTTTCGCACCCTTTGCCATATATGTTAACCCGATAAGATTGGAATTTCAAGTGGTATCAGAGAAGGAATACTAAGTTATTGTGTTAGATGTGTATTGAGGCATAAATCCTAGAAATTTTATATAGAATTTCGGTCTCTTTCTAGGATAATGATGTTTGATGGGTCTCTTTACGTTTGCTAGAAAACGCGTATGAAATCAATACTTAAGGAAATAGATGATAGGGTATGGTTAATTATTATTAAGGGATGGTATCGACACACATCCTCACTAGGTGATTATAAAATTCTCAAACCCGTAGAAACCTGCAGTGAGGATGAGCATAAACTATCCAACTATAATTCACATGGCCTAATTATTTTGTTTTATGCGATCACTCCGGAGGTGTTCTATCGAATTATGAAATGTCAAACGTTTAAAGAAGTCTTGGGAAATACTCTAACTCACTCATGCAAGCACTAGGGCTTCCAAACTCTAAAACCTTAACACTAAGATTGAAACCATTAGGATGGAGGATAATGAATCCTTTGATGAGTTATACATTAGATTGTCTAATATTGTGAATTCATCTTTTAACTTGGAAAAGATAACACCTGAAACCCGAATAGTAAAGAAAATCTTAAGGTCATTACCTAAAAGATATTATTCAAAAAATGAAAGTTTTGAATTCCTTGGGTACTTTGGATTTTATGAAACTTTAAGAGCTCGTAGGTGATCTTCAAACTTATGAGCATATTTTTCGTCCAGAAAAATGAATAAAGATCTAGCATTTCTTTGAAAGCCCGGAAGGAAGAAACTATATACACGTATATATATTGTGTGTGATATTAAATATCAGTGACTAGATATTTATTTAATTTATATACTCTAATGCTATCAAGGGAGGTTGCGCGATGTGGGTGAATCCCCTAGCTTGAGGAGTAGGGCGAGTATATGCCCAGGTCATCGCATCCGGTATATATAGGTTAGGGATTTATCTCACTTTCAGGGAAGGAATATGACCGCCTCCACTACGTTTATATTTTTTGCCAAGTTGGTGAGCGATTCCAACTTGGGGAAACTAGGTTTTGTGAGCACACCTAGTGAGATAGCATTTTAGAGGGAATCATCCGGTGAGGGTATACTCGAAGGGATGGATATACGTATGTTATATGTGTGGATATTTGTGACACCCCGCCTAATTAATCCCGGGTGATTAGTCCTAAATCAAGTTAGAACAGGTTTCTCATTTGGTCCATTCTTAGCATCACTGTCGTCTTATTAAATTACTAACCACCTAAGTGAGAAAAATAGACTGGTGCCAATTTTTATCTTTCATTATTTAAACAAAGACCCATGCGAAAAAGAAAATAATACAACAATCACAGATAACTGAAATAATCATCCACAAGTAAAAATAATTAATCCGAATAAACCATTGGTCCAAATAATAATAAATCCCGTAAAGACAAGAACGAACTCCCAACAAGTCTAATACAAATAAACGGAAAGTGAGCGACATGCTCGAATAACTAATCATGAATTTCTACATTAAGATCGAAGAATGAGGCGTCTAACAAAACCCCGCAACATCCACATATGCTGCAGCAACGGATCCCTGGAATTTAGTCAAGGCTGGCGTCCCTGTGGCTGGACACCTAAAAGGTTTTGAAAATAGATTTATAGCAAGGGTTAGTACCCAAAACATTTGGAAAACATTTAACAAATGATTAACTTGCAGTAATAAATAAATATGCATGCTCTTCATATTCTAGTTAGTATCGTACTCTCTTGAGGACTTCCTTACCCCTCCTCTAATGTACACTACTAACACTTTAATTAAATTACCGAGTTATTCATCTCATGACTAGATAATTAACATAGTTTCTTTATACCCACCCTACTCTAACTGAGTATATAGTGATGATGATTTTTAAGTTATTAGTAACATCAACTTAACTAAAACATTTCCCATTTTAAATTCATATAACTTCTACACTTGTTATACATATGAAACCACTCATATTTTTCATTACTAACCCGTATATAATTAATTATCCAATTATATACTTATAATCATATTTCAGCATTCACAATCATACTGTAATATATTTAACAACTTGCATTCACCTGAGTAAAAATACTCACAGAATGTAAATTCTATAAAGTGCTATCCCACTAGGTACAATCACATAGCCTAGTTATCCCAAGTCAAAATTTCACACCAACTTGATAAAAATAAATAATTGGAGGCGGTCATATTCCTTCCCTGAAATTGAGATGTCCCTCACCCATATAATGGACGCTATGACCTTGGGAATATACTCACCCTACTCCTCAAGCTAGGGGATTCATCCACTACGCGCAACCTCCCCCTATAGCACTATAGTATAAAATATCTAATCACTGATATTAATTTACACACCATATATATATACTATCACATCCGTATAAATATAAAAGTCCCGGCTATACCGTGTGGTAAAACCGTAACATAAGCCTATTAAAATTATTAAGAGTTTATGGTCCAACTCTAAATATTAATTAAATTGCACCTTAATTAATTAAGTTACTTTTGGTGTCGCCCCCACCATAAATTTGGACGTACTCTCGTAGCCCAAAATAAATTTACCCAAGTTAAAATCCCCGACTCTAATTTATTAGCCTCTGTCTAATTAAATTATTACATTTCGGTTTCGTTCAACCAAATTTTCTGCCTCAAACCTTAATTAATTTATCTACAATTAATTAGATTTAAACTAATGTATTTAATTTCTCAATAATTAATTACATAAGATTTTTATATGAATTTCCCCTTTTATAAAATTAACTGGCGAAACTGCCAAATTCTGCCGACCGTCGATCGATCGACCCCAGACCGTCGATCGATCGATCGAACAGGTCTTCGTCTTCTTCGCGAAGACAGGGCAGCCATGGATGGATTTACTCAAACCCTAATCTCTTCTAACATGAATTACAAGCCTTCTTATCACAGGTACATATTAGAAACCTTATTAGGATCCCCCAGAAAGTCCACAACAATCATCAATTCGTCCATAAACTACTGATTCATAATTTTGGGGAAAAATCTATCTTTATCCATAAACACATTTACACCCCAAATTTCTTCATCAAACTCATTCTTGTTTATCCGGATATCATTCTAACAGATACACATCAATATTCCAATATCAGATTTTTACATAAATCCTCATAAACTTTGGCAAATCAGATTAATATTTTCTTTTGTTTTTCAAAACCCCATGTTTATGCCATGAAACCCCAAAACGAATTATAATTCATTACATCACACAGATATGAATTGAAAGACAGATTTAATACTATTGAAAGTTATTCACTTGCCTTAGGTTTCGTAGTGTCTGAATTTGAGATGGGTTCCAAGGTTGAAGATGACCTTTGTTGGCTCTTTTGAGATCCCCAAATGGCTTTGGCTGCTGTTAGGGTTTTCTAACCCTTTAATTCTTCTCTCTAATTAAGCTCAGCCATGCCCTTATTTCTTTTTATTAGGTTAATTTCCCTAATCCCGTTTTTTGACTAATGGGACAAGCCCAAGTGACCTAAATGCCCCTGAGTGGGCCCGACTATGTCTAAAAACGTCCCGTGACCCGTTTACTACCCCCGGGTACACTTTTCTGACTATCTCGGCCCATCCGGACTCAACTGTACACTCAGAATTTGCATCCGAATTAATTTATAAAAATACTTATCCCCCACCCAATATAGTCTATACCGACTTCCGGATGTGATAAGTACATACCTCGTCATTAATACTCGAAACGACGTAATTACATTATTACTATTCACTTAGTAAATAAGTTTCCCTAAATATTAACCATTCAATCCCAGATTAATATTTATATATTATTTTACCATAATTAATTCATTAAATTACAACACACTAGTAATTTAGAATTTCCGAATTAATTAAATTTTAAATGTACCAAAAATACGGGGTGTTACATACTCCCCCCCTTACAAAGGAATTTCGTCCCCGAAATTAGATCGTACATGCGGTGAAAAGCTCTGGATATTGTTCCCGCATATCCTCCTCCCGCTCCCAGGTAGACTCGTCAACATTGTGATGACCCCACTGTACTCTAACCAATGGAACAACCTTGGATTGCAATTTCCGCTCACTATGATCCAGAATAGCTACCGGCCTCTCCTCATACGAGATGTCTGGCTGTAAGTCGATTTCCTCGAGTGGAATGTGCCAAAAGGCTCTCTCGCTCCTTCGATATTTCTTCAGCGATGCCACATGGAATACATCGTGTATCCGCTGAAGATGTTCTGGTAACCCAAGCTTATACGCCACCGGTCCCACCCTCTCAATAATAGGGAAAGGTCCTACGTACCGCGGTGCTAACTTACCCTTCTTGCCGAACCTCATCACCCCTTTCATAGGGGATACCCGGACTAACACCTGGTCCCCAACTTCTAGCTCCACATGTCTTCGAGAAGCATCAGCATAACTCTTCTGCCTGTCCTGAGCTATCCGAATCCTTCCTCGAATCAACTCTATCTTGGCAGATGTCTCCTGGACAATCTCCGGCCCCAAGAGTTTGTTGTCCCCCACCTCTAACCAACAAGCGGGCGAATGACAAGGTCTCCCGTATAGTGCCTCAAACGGTGCCATGCCAATCGTGAATTGGTAAGAGTCGTTATACGCAAACTCTACCAAAGGAAGATATTTCTCCCATCCTCCCCCGAAGTCCAAAATGCACATTCTGAGCATGTCTTCCAGCATCTGATTAACTCTCTCAGTCTGTCCGTCAGTCTGTGGGTGATACGCTGTACTCAAGCGCAACTCCGTGCCCATTGCCTCCTGAAAGCTCTGCCAAAAGTGGGCGACAAAGATTTTGTCTCGGTCGGATACAATATTTATTGGTACCCCATGCAGCTTAACAATCTCTGCTATGAATAGCTGTGCATAACGCATCGTCTCAAAGTCTGTGCGTACCAGCAAAAAGTGGGCCACCTTAGTCAACCGATCCACAATAACCCATATGGAGTTGTGACCCCTCTGCGATACAGGTAACCCTGTGATGAAGTCCATGGAGATGCTTTCCCACTTCCACACGGGAATTTCTAACTGCTGTAGCATCCCTGATGGTCTCTGGTGGTCAACTTTCACAAGCTGACACGTGGCACATTTCGAAACAAACTCCGCTATGTCCCGTTTCATCCTTGCCCACCAATACTGCCTCCTCATATCTTGGTACATTTTATCTCCACCGGGATGTACCGCAAATTTCGAACCATGGGATTCTGTCATAACAGCGTGCCTTAAATCCTCATCCTCTGGCACCATTAACCTCCCATTAAAGCGTAGGCCTCCTTCTGAGCTAATTGAGTAACCCTCTGCTCCCTCAGCTAACAACTGGCCCACCCTATCCCGGCAAATCTGATCCTCTGCCTGAGCCTTCACAACTCGCATAATGATCTCGAGTGTGATGGATAATGCTGACATGCAAGCCTTGGATACGTCATCCTCATATCGAAGCTCTCTCCACTTCGCTTTCCATACCTCCGATATCTCCCCAGTCGGCCTTCGGCTCAATGCATCTACTACCACATTGGCCTTACCGGGATGATACTTAATATCAAACTGGTAGTCCTTCACGAATTCTAGCCATCGCCTCTGCCTCATATTCAGATCCTTCTGTGTGAAGAGATACTGAAGTGACTTGTGATCCGTGAATAGAGTAAACTGCTCTCCTAAAAGATAATGCCTCCATATCCTCAAAGCAAAAACGACCGCTGCCAACTCTAGGTCGATCGTGAGTGGGGTAATTCCTCTCGTGGGGCTTTAGCTTCCTGGAAACATAAGCTATAGCCCTTTCCTCCTGCTGGAGCACACCCCCAAGACCCCGTAAGGATGCGTCTGTGTAAACCCGATACTCTAGCCCTCCCTTTGGAAATGCAAGCACGAGTGCAGATGTCAACTTGTCCTTTAGCTCGTCGAATGCTAATTGACAATTATCATCCCACTTGAAAGGTACCCCTTTCCGAGTCAGATTCGTCAAAGGTCCTACAATCTTAGAGAATCCCTTAATGAATCGCCTGTAGTAACCGGCCAAACCCAGAAAACTGCGCACCTCGGTCGGTGTCGTGGGCTGTCCCCACTCCCTCACCGCCGACACCTTATTCGGATCCACTGCAATACCCTGATCTGACACGACGTGACCAAGGAACTGTACCTCCCGTAGCCAGAATCCACACTTCCCTAATTTGGCGTAGAGCTGATGATCCCTCAGTGTCTGTAAAACCATGCGCAGATGCTCTGCGTGCTCCTCCTCGGTGCGCGAGTAGATTAGGATGTCATCAATGAACACAATGACAAACTGATCTAGGTAATCCTTTAAAACCCCGTTCATGAGATCCATGAACACTGCAGGTGCATTGGTGAGCCCGAAGGCCATCACCCTAAGCTCATATGATCCATACCGCGACAAGAAAGCGGTCTTAGGAACATCCCCCTCTCGGATACGCAGTTGATGATACCCTGACCTCAAGTCGACCTTGGAGAAGTAAGACGCCCCTCTCAACTGGTCAAATAAATCATCAATCCGAGGTAACGGATATTTATTCCGTATCGTCACCTTGTTCAGCTCCCTATAATCCACGCACAAGCGGAGTGAGCCATCTCGCTTCTTTACAAACAACACCGGTGCACCCCACGGCGATGTACTCCGCCGAATAAAACCCTGACCCAGTAGTTGCTGAATCTGTTCCCTCAATTCCCGCATCTCTGAAGGAGCCATACGGTAAGGTGCCCGAGCAATCGGCCTCGTCCCCGGTGCCAAATCGATAACAAATTCGATTTCTCTGCTGGGTGGTAATCCTGGTATCTCCTGGAATACATCCTCAAAGTCCCTCACTATAGGAATAGAGTCTAAAGGGACTACCACCTCCTGTGAGGTTTCCTCATCAATGTAATATAAGTGAGTGCGCGACCCTCCCTCAGGAAGCGGCATTGCTATCAGGAACATATCCTGTCCCGGAATGGAGAACACGATTGTCCTCTCATAACAATCCATCGTAGCCCGGTAACCTGCCAACCAATCCATGCCCAAGATGACATCATACCCCTCCATATCTAACACTAAGAGGTATGCTGCTAAACTAAGCCTCCCAATCAAAATGTCTACTCCTCGACAAATCGAGCGAATCAAAGCCCCGCTGCCTACTGGCGACTCTACACTCATACGGAGGCTACCCGCTGTCTCTAATAACCCAGCCCATTTAGCAAAATTAGATTTAATGAATGAATGTGATGCTCCCGTGTCAAAAAGAATGCTACCCTCATGCCCATGAATGAAAAACATACCCTCAACTGCTGGCGGCGCCTGCTGTGCTGGAGGATTGGGAACATCCCGAACGTTATACACACGTCCGTAGTGCATCTGCCCCTGCTGCTGTGGGGCGGGTGGAGCTGGTGCTGCTGGCGGCATCTGACCCTGTTGCCCCTGCTGGGCACCCTGCTGATGGCCTCTGCCCCTCTGCGGGCACTCCCTCTTGAAGTGTCCTGGCTGGCCACAGGCGAAACAGCGTTTCTGGTCGTCACCCTGCCGTTGGCCCTGCTGGCCCTGACGTTGCTGGCCCTGTTGGCCGCCCCCGTTGTTCCCTTGGCCCTGACGGCCCGGAGGAACCTGTTGTTGCTGATTAGGGCCTGATTGCCCCTGCCTGAACCCCTATCCTCCCAGTCGGAACCCACCAGGCTTAAACTTCTTAGCCTGATTCCCTTACTGAATGATAATCTACTGTTGTGTGCCACTTGTCTCACTACTAGTAACCGCCTTGCCCTGCTGGCTCGGCTCACCTGCCTTCTTGTTCCCCTTAGCATGGAAACGATGATCCTGACAATGTACAAGTGCGGCATTAACGACATCTGTATAAGTCACTAACGCCGGATTTCCAATCAAGTGCTGCCTGATCCTCCAGGCTAAGCCATCCATGAACTTTGACTTCTTCCGCTCCTCATCTCTCACCTCATTTGGCACAAAGTTTGCCAAACGGGTGAACTCCTCCTCATATTCTGCCACTGACCTGTCACCCTGTACCAACTCGCTGAATTTCTTTCTCATCTCAGACTCTACTGCTGGAGGGAAGTACTTGCGGTCAAACCGCACCCAAAATTCAGAAATCGGCATCAAATCCCGCTCCTCAGCGGTGGTAACGGACTCCCACCACTGTAAGGCTGCCTCCGACAGACGGAAGGTAGCCAGCATCTGTTTCTGCACCTCTGTACCCTCTAACATGCGCAGATGGCGCTGAATGTTCTTCTTCCAGTCACAAGCCTCCACCACATTGGTGCTACCTCGGAACTCAGGTGGGTGACCCTTCTGAAAGGTCTCCCTCACTCGCTGCCAAGACGGTGGTCCCACTGGAGCTTGAACTGCTGGAGCCATTGGAGGCGGTGCCTGGGGCTGTGGAAAATGAGCTGCCATAGCTTGCATCACTGTCTCGACCGCTTGGGCCACTATCACTGCCACCTGAGTGGTAGAAATCAACTCGGGTGGGGGTGGTGATGGCGGTATCTGTGGCTCCTGGCGAGCCTCCCTCACCACATATCTAGCCTCAGCCCTCTCCGCTCTCTGTCTCTTTGGTGGCATCTGAAATAGATTGAATTGTATAAGTACACAATTTATACAAAAACTAATAGCAGGAATACGATATCTCACAAGCGAAAAATATAATCAACAGTCCTAATAATAGGGCTCTATAACAACCGAACGCTACGCTGAAACGTAGAAAGCCGCACAGATCCTAAGGACACTAGAACCTGATGCTCTGATACCATCTGTGACACCCCGCCTAATTAATCCCGAGTGATCAGTCCTAAATCAAGTTAGGACAGGTTTCTCATTTGGTCCATTCTTAGCATCATTGTCGCCTTATTAAATTACTAACCACCTAAGTGAGAAAAATAGACTGGTGCCAATTTTTATCTTTCATTATTTAAACAAAGACCCATGAGAAAAATAAAATAATACAACAATCACAGATAACTGAAATAATCATCCACAAGTAAAAATAATTAATCCGAATAAACCATCGGTCCAAATAATAATAAATCCCGTAAAGACAAGAACGAACTCCCAACAAGTCTAATACAAATAAACGGAAAATGAGCGACATGCTCGAATAACTAATCATGAATTTCTACATTAAGATCGAAGAATGAGGCGTCTATCAAAACCCCGCAACATCCACATATGCTGCAGCAACGGATCCCTGGAATTTAGTCAAGGCTGGCGTCCCTGTGGCTGGACACCTAAAAGGTTTTGAAAATAGATTTATAGCAAGGGTTAGTACCCAAAACATTTGGAAAACATTTAACAAATGATTAACTTGCAGTAATAAATAAATATGCATGCTCTTCATATTCTAATTAGTATCGCACTCTCTTGAGGACTTCCTTACCCCACCTCTAATGTACACTACTAACACTTTAATTAAATTACCGAGTTATTCATCTCATGACTAGATAATTAACATAGTTTCTTTATACCCACCCTACTCTAACTGAGTATATAGTGATGATGATTTTTAAGTTATTACTAACATCAACTTAACTAAAACATTTCCCTTTTTAAATTCATATAACTTGTACACTTGTTATACATATGAAACCACTCATATTTTTCATTACTAACCCGTATATAATTAATTATCCAATTATATACTTATAATCATATTTCAGCATTCACAATCATACTGTAATATATTTAACAACTTGCATCCACCCGAGTAAAAATACTCACAGAATGTAAATTCTATAAAGTGCTATCCCACTAGGTACAATCACATAGCCTAGTTATCCCAAGTCAGAATTTCACACCAACTTGATAAAAATAAATAATTGGAGGCGGTCATATTCCTTCCCTGAAAGTGAGATGTCCCTCACCCATATAATGGACGCTATGACCTTGGGAATATACTCACCCTACTCCTCAAGCTAGGGGATTCATCCACTACGCGCAACCTCTCCCTATAGCACTATAGTATAAAATATCTAATCACTGATATTAATGTACACACCATATATATATACTATCACATCCGTATAAATATAAAAGTCCCGGCTATACCGTGCGGTAAAACCGTAACATAAGCCTATTAAAATTATTAAGAGTTTATGGTCCAACTCTAAATATTAATTAAATTGCACCTTAATTAATTAAGTTACTTTTGGTGTCGCCCCCACCATAAATTTGGACGTACTCTCGTAGCCCAAAATAAATTTACCCGAGTCAAAATCCCCGACTCTAATTTATTAGCCTCTGTCTAATTAAATTATTACATTTCGGTTTCGCTCAACCAAATTTTCTGCCTCAAACCTTAATTAATTTATCTACAATTAATTAGATTTAAACTCATGTATTTAATTTCTCAATAATTAATTACATAAGATTTTTATATGAATTTCCCCTTTTATATAATTAACTGGCAAAACTGCCAAATTCTGTCGACCGTCGATCGATCGACCCCATACCGTCGATCGATCGATCGAACAGGTCTTCGTCTTCTTCGCGAAGACAGGGCAGCCATGGACGGATTTACTCAAACCCTAATCTCTTCTAACATGAATTACAAGCCTTCTTATCACAGGTACATATTAGAAACCTTATTAGGATCCCCCAGAAAGTCCACAACAATCATCAATTCGTCCATAAACTACTGATTCATAATTTTGGGGAAAAATCTATCTTTATCCATAAACACATTTACACCCCAAATTTCTTCATCAAACTCGTTCTAGTTTATCCGGATATCATTCTAACAGATACACATCAATATTCCAATATCAGATTTTTACATAAATCCTCATAAACTTTGGCAAATCAGATTAATATTTTCTTTTGTTTTTCAAAACCCCATGTTTATGCCATGAAACCCCAAAACGAATTTTAATTCATTACATCACAAAGATATGAATTGAAAGACATATTTAATACTATTGCAAGTTATTCACTTGCCTTAGGTTTCGTAGTGTCTGAATTTGAGATGGGTTCCAAGGTTGAAGATGACCTTTGTTGGCTCTTTTGAGATCCCCAAATGGCTTTGGCTGCTGTTAGGGTTTTCTAACCCTTTAATTCTTCTCTCTAATTAAGCTCAGCCATGCCCTTATTTCTTTTTATTAGGTTAATTTCCCTAATCCCGTTTTTTGACTAATGGGCCAAGCTCAAGTGACCTAAATGCCCCCGAGTGGGCCCGACTATGTCTAAAAACGTCCCGTGACCCGTTTACTACCCCCGGGTACACTTTTCCGACTATCTCGGCCCATCCGGACTCAACTGTACACTCAAAATTTGCATCCGAATTAATTTATAAAAATACTTATCCCCCACCCAATATAGTCTATACCGACTTCCGGATGTGATAAGTACATACCTCGTCATTAATACTCGAAACGACGTAATTACATCATTACTATTCACTTAGTAAATAAGTTTCCCTAAATATTAACCATTCAATCCCAGATTAATATTTATATATTATTTTACCATAATTAATTCATTAAATTACAACACACTAGGAATTTAGAATTTTCGAATTAATTAAATTTTAAATGTACAAAAAATACGGGGTGTTACAATATTATGGTAAAGGTACGTATATAATGGTAATAAATATTATATACGGGTAATAATACAGTGTGTGATGTATTTACTTTATATAACTTGTGACACGGTTATATACTACTATTTAAGAGGAAGTAATTAAGTTAATTGTGAGATAACTTATAATTCAAGAATCATTATACTCGGGTTAGATTAGTATGGCAAGGTAAGGTTATACCAGGACTAGTTGGACGGGGTAGTACAACTAGGTGGGATTAAGGTAAGCGGTAGGTGTGCACAACAGTGGTGGGGTGAGAATGTCCACAAGAGAGTGCGACACTAACTTAAATATGAAGCGTATTCATGCATTTTAAATTACTGCAGTTAATTCACTTGCTAAATATTTTCAAAATGTTTTGGGTTCTAACCCTTGCTATAAAACTATTTTCAAAACCTTTTAGGTGTCCAGCCACAGGGACGCCAGGATTGATATTCTATTCTAGGGACATGGAGTTGCGGCATATGTGGATGCTAGAAGGAGTTCGGATTAGACGCATCATTCATGCATTCCTAGAGTAGAAATCTTATATCAGTTTCACTTTTATTTAGGCCATGTCGCCCAGACTTTCAGTTTAGTTTTCAGATTGGTTTTATTCCTGTGTTGGATATTTGTTTTGGATTATTTCACTTTGGTGGCCAATGGTTTATTCGGAAAATTGTTTAATTAATGATTCAGTTGTATGAATGGTTTATATTTAATTCCGCATGTACTGTTTTGTTTAATTAAAAAGTTAAAATTGGCACCAGCTTTTGGAATACTAGGTGGTTAGTAAGTTTTAAAAAGTTTTCGACAGTGATGCTAAGGATGATCCAACTAGTTCCCTAAAAATTGTAATGATAATTTTAAAATTCATGAGTCCGGTTAATATTTTGGGTGTGAGGATTATGACCATAGATAAGATGAGAGTCCCACTAAGATAAGGAGGGAGCGAAATAAATAGATTGCATATAATGCTACCCTTAGTGGAAGTTAATCGGAAGAGGAACCTAATTCCCCCATTGAGCGCAACTACACCGCATTCATAGCTAGTTATGTGAGCCTTGATGAAAAATATTTCAACGAAGATAATTCTGAGTACGATAATTATGATTCCTTTGTTAGTGACTCCCAAGTGGGTGGTGGTGGCGAGAGTAGATAAGAAGATGATGATAAAGAGGAGTAAGAGAGAGAACTTCAAGTCACCTTTCGTGAGTTTTATGCAAAAACAATGAAATTGAAAAAGGCTAATTTAAAGTTGGAAGTTAGGTTGAATAAACTTGCCATAAGTAACGATAAGAGTTTTTTTTTTATTAAGGATATTAGGGCACATAAGAAGACTCTTAGAGAGAAGCTCGCATTAGTTGAGTGGGAGGGACATAACCTTCGTGGTTTGCTGGATATTTTGAAGAAGGACTCCCTAGTTTTTATGAGTCTTGACGTTTTTCTCGAGTGTATGATTATGTAATTAGAAGAGAGATTGATAGACTTGAGTCGTGTCAAATTTGATTTGGAATATAGGTCGAAAAAGCTAAATAAGATGTTAGGCACTGTCTGAATCAAAGATGACAATTGTGGTATTAGCTTTGATGACCCAAATGATTTTTCTACTAAATTCAAGACCATTCTTTTGAGATAGTTAATTGTTGCTAAGAACGTTAGAAAAGTTCAATCCAAGGGTAAAATTTCTCATTTCTACACATGGACACGTTGCGATAGGAAAAGTCACTTTGGCCATTTTTCTTTTGATCTTAGAAATGGTCCTAGAAAGTCTAAGTCTAGAGTTACTGAGGTTCTCAAAACCCAAGAGCGTCATGTCACACTATGTGGGTTAGAAAATTAGATTTTGAGGCTTTAAATGTTAGACTTGTTGATTCTCAAATGTTTACACATGATACTTTTCATGCTAAATTTAATGTTTGATTGTGTTTACATGCTTTCATACACTAGCTTGTGTGCTTCACGTTATATGTATTTGCTAGTTGTATGATGCTTGAGTCTTTTATATTTTGATTTTATATTTTTGGGGTCTTATTGAAAAATACAAAAAGATTTTTGTTTGTCTTTTGAGTTTTTTTTCATGTGCTGTCTTTGAAAAATCGTTTAAAAACTCAAAAAGATTTTTGATTATGTGTAGTTTAGTTTTACACATTATGTGTAGAATGTTGATGTGTTTAAATCTACTTCCTTACATATTTTCATGGGTCTAGAATATTTTATTATGATTTCTAATGCCTAGAATTTTCATAATCATGCTTTCATGGAGTAGTTCAAAATTGATTTGCATGATGGATTCACTTCGTATATGCCTCCGTACAGACATGAACAAGCTCTTGGATTTTAATTGTATATGTTACTTGAGCTCATTGAGGTGTTCCCCCATTACTCTTGTCATTATATATATATATATATATATATATATATATATATATATATTACCGTGGGGGATTTGTGCATCTAAGAACCATTTCTCATGAGTTTGTTATTTTATTATAAATATGAGTGTGTACGAAAAAGGGTTAGGAATGAAGAAATCTTCCTTGCGTGAAAGGACACCATTGGCAAGAGCCTAAAAAATTAAGTGGCAAAGAAAAGATAAAATTTTCAAGGTCAATTAGTTTCAATGATTCTTCAAAAGTGTGATATCATTAAAAAATGAGAGTGAAAAATGCTATATTTATAATTTTGAGGGTGTTATAAGTTGAAGATCAATAGGTTTGCATAATAACTCTTAGTTAATTCATGTTTGGCATTGTTGATTTGACAATCATTACTATTTTGTAGGCTAGTGTTCATTGTGCTTATTTTCCCATTATGAGTTCACTTTATCTCTCATTATGAGGCAAGATCTTTGTTTGATAAAGTTAGTGTATTTAAATTGAACTCCTTGGACATTTTTTACTGATTGATATTAATTCTTTTGTTTATAGTGCATGCCCATTCACTCTCTTTATGTCTTGTTTGTGGTTTTAATACATACCTATATATACAAACACACACACACAAACATGCACACACACACACACACACACACACACACACACACACTATATATATATATAGAGAGAGAGAGAGAGAGGGGGGAGGGAGGCTCAAGTATTACATGAGTCCTACATCATTGGTGCATGATAAATGAAACGGTGCTATGTTGCACACAAAATTGCACTTTTACAAATATAACATAAAGCAACTTACAAAACACTCTCTCTTCTCGTTTTGCCTCTAACACTGAACGAATATACGCTCTCTCTCTCTCTCTCTCTCTTCATTTTTCCTATAACACTGAACAAAAACCCACCCACAACATCTCTCTCTCTCTTCACCCGAGTTTATTAATCAATCGGAGGGCAATTACACATGGGTAGATTAATCGATCATAGGTATTTTTTTCTCAGGTGCATTTTTCTCAGGTGCAAAGTTGAGTAGTTAGGGTTTTTTATCATTTCAAATTGAATGATTTCGTTATTTCCCCTAGAGATTTTTCTCAGATTTAAATTTGAGAAGATGGGGTTAATTTGTTTCTCAGTTGGTAATTTCTCAGTTCCTACTTTAATAAATTTATTTTGAGTAGATAGGGTTTAATTTGTTTATTATGGTTTGGTTGTGAAATCTCAATCAATTTGTTTATTTTGGTTTGTTTTGTAGGAATGGAAATAAGTAGTTCTCCAAATTATTCAAAAGTGAAATGTTCTTGTGATGATGATATAATTATTCGTACATCAAAGACAACCATAAATACTGAAAGGCATATTCTGTGTTGTCCAAATAACCAAGATAGTTCGTGTAATTATTTTTAATGGTTGGACGATAAAAAGTTTGTGGGCAATGACAGTTATGAGTTAGCGACAAAAATAAATTTGTTGGAGATGGAACTGGAAATATTATGAACTGAATTCAACAACATTCGAGGGATAAAGATCAATGCATTGGAGATGGAATTGGTGACATTACGAAACGAATCTAACAAGTTTTGAGTGGAAATTAAATGTCTTATTGTAGGACTAATTGTGTTGTTTACTTCTCTTGTATTTTTTAATTAATCGCTAGAAAGATGGTCGAATGTTATTGTTGATGAAAACAAATTGTATGATTGGGTTGCAATTGTAATGGATGAATTTATTTGGAACAAATTTTAATGGATGACTTTGTTCGGTGACTACCAATGTTTGGATCAAATTGTATTGTCAGTTATATGTGAACAAATTAGAGCAAATTGTAATGATTGGATGAACAAGTTGTAATTGTTTGATACCAGTGATGGTCGGAATATATAAATGTTATAACAAATTGAAGCCGTTATAACATATTGGAATATATAACTATTATAACAAATTGTAACTGTTATAACAAATTGGAATATATAATTATTATAACAGATTGTAAATTTTATAACAAATTATGATAGTAGTGTATACAACTGTTATATATTTTGATAGCAATGTGGAATATAATAAATTGTTGTTTGATACAAATTATGATAGCAACGTGGAATATAACAAATCGTTCATCATCATCCTTGTCTTAATCCCATCACATGGGGTCGGCCACATGGATTATTCTTTTTCATTCTAATATATTATAAGTAATATTATCATGAAGTTTAACTCCTCAAGATCTCTCCTAATAATTTCCTCCCACGATAACTTAGGGTGGATCCTTTCTCTTTTACCCTCTATTTCCAATAATCTTCCTCGTGTTATAGGTGTGAATATAACAAGTTTTTGTCTGATACAAATTGTAATGCAGCTTTATATGCAAAACTAGTTTCATATAATTGTTTGATGAATGCCACTGTTGGATGAATGAAACAAAGTTTATGCAAATTGAAATTGTACTCAAGCAATTATAATTGAAACACAATTCTTAGCTTTAAATTGAAACAAAACACAGTACATCTGATACTTCTTCATGAAAACAAAATATAGTAGATCTGATACTTCTTGATTAAAATAAAGTAAAACATTAAGACATCTTCAATACTACATTCAGGCATCTTCAAAATTTCATTCAACTTGGCATCTCCTCGGACGAACTTGGAATTGAGCTTCCTTTGAATTACTCTTTATGACCCAACATGAGAAATATAAAAACATGTTATTTTTCATACATTGGTAATTATTATTAATAACAAGTTAGAAAATAAATATTTATGTTATTTAGTACCGGGAAATTTCTTTTGTCATGAGATTGCCCTACCAATCCACACCCGTTACAAAGTCGCTCCTTGAACTCCTTTGCCCTTTCCAATGTTTTCTCTATTGCACCTTTTAATCGCTTACCACATCCTTTAGCCCTTATTTATTGCGATTCATTATGGGTGTGTTAGAAATTTGTACACATGTTTACCAAAACTCTCCCATTTGGTCTAGTATTAATCGAAACTCCCCCACTGGAACCTTACAACAATGGTATTGATGGTTCCACACTATCAACAAGTAAATTTATCCTTTCACATGCCATATCTAAAGCATCATAAAAAATATTTGTAGCTTTTGGATTAATAAGGGACCTCTCCACCACATCTAAAGATATTTGGATAAGTCGACTACATGGAAGGAAGTATGATTTATCGCATGTTATCACCATCCCAAAAAAATCCTTAATGATGAACTTTTTTTCTCTCTTGGTCCACCTACTCAAGATGTGTTGGTTCGATAAACTATGAATATTAAAAGACTTTACCAAATATGTGAGCATGTGTTGACATAGAATACCAGCGTTGTCAAACAACTTGTAACTACAAGATAAAAAATCCAAACTCCAATCATAACTAACTAGTTCCACACGTTGGTTATGGCCAATTTTCTTTCGAACCTTATACACATTTTTATGTCCCTCCTCAGTCTTAAAATCAAACTTATAATTCAACATTTCCCGCATCTCGTTTAGAAACTTGTGGAAGATTTCTCTCGTATAAATGTCCACCATTTGCACCAAAACAAAGTTCATAAGTTTAAATTTAGGCTTCTCATTGTCGTATTTGTGATCATAAAGCAACTTTCATGATGTTGATACATAATACCCCTACTAAATTAGATCATAAATTCAACAAGCGAATTGTTCTTCAAAATATATTTCTTGAAAAAAGAGGGTTCATTTTCCACTCTTTGGCTACTCGACATATTTGCGGATAAGATATGATTCATGTATGCCGGGACCCATTTTGAACGAATTCCGTACAATAAATTAGCCACTTATTTTCACTTAAACCGCTTCTTGTCATAAGATCAAGCCACTTAGAATCAAACTCTTTATTTTTCTTCGATTTCCATACGCGATTGGAATCTCCCCCGGTAACTTGTTATACTTCACCCCATTTATTCTCTCCGAAAACTTCATCAAAATTGGCCATGAACATAACCTTTGATGTGTGGGGTAGTAATTCTTCTATAGCCCTCATCATAGTCGGATCTTTATCGGTAATTAAGACTTTTGGCGCATCACCCAGCATAGTATCTAAGAAATGATTCAAGAGCCAAATGAATGATTCAATTGTCTCATCGCTCAAAAAAGCACACCAAAATATAATTGTTTGTCGTGATTTTTAAGCCCGAGAAGTGGTGCAAATATCAAATTCTTTTTATTTGTATTGTAGGTCGTATCAAACACCGCCCCATCACCATGAAAACCATAAGCCCGTCTAGATATGGCATCGGTCTAGATATGGCATCCGCCCAAAAATAATGATTAATTTTTTTATCATCATCTGACTCAATTTTAAAATAAAAGGATGGGTTCTTTTGTTGCTCTAAATTCAAAAAATCTAATAATATGTCACCATCACGACCAGATAACTCACTACATTTATTCTGGCCTTAGTTGTACCAATATTTTTTAGTGAAGCAAACATTCTCAAACCCACACGCTTGTAACCCTAATAGGTTGTATTGTTGATGCGTTGGTATGTTAACTACACCAAGTTGTTGAGTCAATCATTTTTGGGCATTTGAAACATATCGATGTAACCGTAGAAAATGAGTTTTTTTTTTTTTTTTTTTTTTGGGGGGGGGGGGGGGGGGGGGAGGGTAGCCAATGGGTGACCATAACCCCCCATAAATATATTAACCAAAAACTTATTTTCTTTCGACCGCAACACCACATTCTTAGCTTTACAATTCTCTCTAACGGCCCCTCGGCGTCTAGATCTCCCTAATTTATCTAGGATCATACTCTTCCCTTCTTTGAAACATACATATGACTTCCTAATGATCGCATTCTTCTCCCGACACTTATTAATAGTGGATTTATGAACACTAAATCCCATCATTTTAGCATATTCATTGTAGAAGTTCCAAACCGATTTCAAACATTCAAATTGTTTCTCGATCTTTGGTGTTTTTTCCAATTTTACATAAGGGTTGAATAAATTGTCCTGTTTGGAATCAACTTCTTGAAACTTATCAATTTCCACATTCCCATTGTCCTCAAATTCAAATTCAATTTGCATATCTTCCCCTATCCAAAGTTCTTTGTTATTCCCAACAGAAGAAAGCTCCATTTTTCTGAAAAAAATCAAATGAGAAAGTAGGAATTAATTACAGTGTATATTAATTTTTATTTAAGACTAAAATAGGAACACATTAATCCAATAAAAAAATTCATGCGAAAAGAAACTAAGAAAATTGGAACTGATTGATTAATCATTTACACAACATATAAATTACAGAACTAAACTGATTGATTACACAAATTAGGTTTACGAAAAAAAATTAGGTATGCAACTGAGAAATAATAAGAAACTAAAAAACTAGGTTTGTTTATTATAGAAATTAAGAACAAAAGTGACAAACATATTTTGAGTAACAAATTTACCTCCGATCAATTAATAAACTCAAGTGAAGACACCGACAGGGAGGCTGTGGGTGGGTTTTCGTTCATTGTTCGAGGGGGGAAATGAAGAGAGAGAGTGTATTCATTCAGTGTTAGAGGCAAAACTAGGAAAGAGAGTGTATTGTAAGTTATTTGATGTTATATTTGCAAAAGTGTCATTTTGTGTACAACCTATCGTCGTTTCATTTATGATGCACTAATGATGTAGGGGTCATGATGTACCTGAGCCTCTCTCTCTCTCTCTCTCTCTCTCTCTCTCTCTCTCTCTCTCTCTCTCTCTATCTATCTATCTATCTATCTATCTATCTTTATCTCTCCGAGTATATATATATATATATATATATGTTAAAAGAGGAGAGACTTTTGGTCTTTCCTATCTAACGGTTAGTATTGAACTTTGTAATTTTATATCTGATGATCCTAAATGCTTTAACCTTATGAAGATTATTTGATCAAGTAGGGCATTTACATGTTAATAGAGAACAAGTCTTGAGAGAAAGGATGATCCTTTCTTTTGAATTGAAACATTTTTTGCATATTTCAGTACTGATATCTATTTATTCCCCCTACATTTCAACCTTCTATGGACTCTCCATTCGAATTGAAAAATGAAGAGAGTTGTGCCCCATCTCTATCCCCCTCCCCTCCCCCCCCCCCCCCCCCCCCCCCCGAGAGAGAGAGAGAGCATGTCCTTTATTTCTATACTATCTAATTTTTAAGATTCATTATTAATTATTGTTAGTTTTTTTAAGCAATATGGGACTAGATTATAAACACATGGAACATCGTTTACACTTTTAAGATTGCCGAAGGTAGACCGTTGAAGGCTTCTCTCCATGGTATGTCTCTTTCTAGAGTATCATTTCTCTAGATTCTCTTTATTTTTTCTCACTTATTTTTAATTTTTAACTATTACCATGATGGTTTTGTGAGTTTCAGTGGAAGCACATGAGTATTAAGTTTAGAAGCATTTCTTACAAAACAAAAGGACTCAACAGAATAAGCTCTCTCTATCTATCTATCTATTTACATATCTATCTATTTATCTCTCTCTCTCTCTCATGTCATGTTTGATAATCTTCCCACTTTTATTAGGGTTTCTTAATATCCTCTCTAGATTCTTTTTACGTCAATTGGTAATTTTTTTATGTGGTTTTTGGCAGATTCCAATATCATATCCATAGACGATCTCAGATCTACACTTATCATATCCATATTGGCATCTGATGAAATAATCTCGAATATTCAATACATTATATTATATATTTGGTTCACTTTTTTCTCTTAGTGTAAGTTTTTCTCCTTATTTCCTTATATATTTTTTGAGTAAGGCTAGGAAGACCCATTTTCTGGACCCTTTTTCCAAACTCAGTGATGTGTCAAATACAAATTGGGTGGTGTTTGTAATGGACCCCATGAGAAGTAAAACACCACTGAATTTGAATTTGACACATCATAGGGTTTAGAAAAAGGGTCCACGAAATGGGTGTCCCTATCATTACTCATATTTTTTTGTATTCTCTTGTAACATATGATTAATAGGATGCCTTTTGTGAGTTTTTGTGGAGGTTGTTTTAGAGATCGTGCATCCATTGTAAGTCCTGGCATCTCTCCTTAGTTCCTATATTGTCTTATTTGTTTTGATTTTTTTAGTTTTATAACAAGTAAGGTTGATACAAGGTTGTTGTGTTTCCCAATATATGATGTGTTATTAGCTATCATTTGTTATGTTTGAGAATATCTCCATATGGTCATTCGCTTTGGTTTCTCTCTTTTATAAAGATTTTTAGGTGCATGTGCATGTTCTTTATGACTAATTTTAAAGGCGCTTCCTTTGTAAGTGGATTTCAACTCAGTGGGAAATGAGTTTGTGTTAGCATTGCTCAACATAGTGTGAATGGAGTTCTCCAGGAAAAACAAAAGAAATAACATAAAACACCATATTCATATTTTTTTATCATCATTTTTTAGCACATGTGCTGAGAAATTTTAAAGAACGTCAATAAAACCTCTTTTTGAAAAATCTAATGAATTGGTGATATGGGGCATTTGTGTTTATAATGTGTACGGGTAGTGCTATTTTATCTTTCTTATTTACTTTCATGTTTTGATTTTGTTTTGATTTTTTCGACAATTGTTTGAATCATATAGTGATGTTGGGTTCATCTCCCGAGTTTAAATAAAATCTTCCTTTTTTTGTATTTATTTTTGTAGATATGTTCCATTTAAAATATGGTTAGCTATATGTGGGGACACCGGTATAACTTCATAATATTTATTTTTTTAGATTTGAGGAAGGCACTCGTAATATCGAGCAGTACATTTAGTTTTCTTTTTGTGAGTAAATAGAAAGCTTTAATTATTTTATAGGTCTTTTACAAGTGATTTTCCTTATTGCAAACCTGATCACACCTATATTACAGACATCACGATAAAACACGAAAATAAAAAAAACACGAAATTTGTACAAAATATTGAGAAAAAACAGACATGACACTGAAGTAATTGCAAGGACATCCACACAAGCATTAGCTTCTAAAAAACACAAACAGATAATAACATGGTGGAATATCTGAAAACCTTCACAAATGGCCTAGATTAAATTCGTGTGAGCTGAACTCTAAGTTGTGTTCCTGTAAATCATATTAAACACAATTTGACCATCGGTTTCAAATTCAATACATGTAATTCCCAGCTGGTGCGCAAGACCTAAACCAATTTTGATGGCCCAAATTTTTGCAAGAACAGAAGAGGCATACCTAATATTTTTCGTAAAAGCACTGCTAAAGTCTCTGTTCAAATTACGAATGTTCCCTCTAACAGAAGCGTTGCCCATGTCATGGGATTTCACACCATCTGTATTATATTAAAAAAACAGAGGCATTGATTTGGTCCAGATAATAGAAAAAGCTACAGAGTGAGGGGTGGAACTAGCCCGGGTGGTTTGGTGGGCATGGGTGAATTGCAGAATTTGTTGGGAAATAGTACAGTGGCGGATTCAGGATTTTGTGTGAACTGGGGTGAAAGTTTCAATAGTTGCCGGGGGTTCGGGGGCGGGAGCCCGCGAGGCGATTTTTTTTTGGGGGGGGCGATTTTTTTCGAGCATTTTTTGGGCTGTTTTTACTTTTTTGGGCATTATATTCATTTTCAACACTGATTGAAGTGGGAGATGATTGAACCTTAGCTTCAGATACGGTTGGTGCATTGTCTTCTCTTTTTCGTTTAAAAAATTTCTCTATTGATTCCCAATATTTACAAATTTAATTTAATTTCACATATAAATTTAATTTCATATAAATTTATATAAATTTACACAAAAATAAATAAACAGACACATATAAACAATACACAAAATAAATTTATAAATTCACATTATAAATTTAATTTCATTTCAGTATAAATAATTTTAGTATAATTTCAGTAGTATAAATATAATTTCACATATAAATTGACACATATAAACAAATATACACAAAATAAATAAATGATGAAATAGGGTTTCAACACACATAGATGCAAAATTTTTATGGAGAGCAAGGCAGCGGGTGGAAAGCAGCAAGGCAACGAGTGGAGAGTAGCAGGGCGGTGGTGGAGAGAGCGGCGGACTCTTTAGAAAATAGGGTTTTTCTGTTACTTTGGTACGAGAGGAGAGAGAGCACCATTTTAAGTTATGTTTTTTTTTTGTTTATTACAAATTTTCCCCTGAACTTTTAATATAATTACAAGTCACCTCCAGGTTTAAATTTTTACCAAAAAAAAAAAATTTTTTTTTTTTTTTTTTTTTGAAAAATGAACTGGGGCGGCCGCCCCGCTTCGGCCCGGGCTGGATCCGCCCCTGAAAGAGTATGGAGGAAGGAAGGCCATGTAATGGGCTTATGATGAAAAATAGCATCATTTCGAATTTTCCAGAATACCCAAAGAAAAAATAGCGGACGGAGCGCTGCGTAAGGATAAATAGCCTGATGGTGCAAAGCAGCAAGCTGTCTGAGTAAAGAAATGGGCCAAATGTCAAGGGGTGTGTTAGTGGAGAAAAGTTGAAAAAAAGTCAGGCAATTTAGGTAAATGTGGGAGTTTCTATCTTCCAACTCAAATAAGGAGCATAATGGAGAAGGAAGCTTGTGGTAGTAAAAGAGACGGTCCATCGTGAGAAGCACTCGATTGATAAGGAACCACAGAAACAATTTGAGTTTAGGAGGCATCTTACTTTGACATAACCATTTCCAAGGCAGCGCTTCAGTGTGTTGCGCATTAGTCTTACTTGGCCACCAATAGGGTATATCGAGTGTAGAGTTCGTAGATATGTAAATAGACTGAATATAATAGAGAAATTCAAAAGTCATCCACTAAGATAAGAGCTGAAGGTTCCACTGGTGATTGAGGAAAAAATTATTGAGAAGGGCATCCACAACATGCAATGGAAGTTGGGGAACTAGCATTTGAAAAGAGTCCTACATAATGCAAATATTCTTTACAAATGAGATATCCCCAGTGCCAATGCGCCATTTAATACCATGTTGGAGAACCGAAAGTAATTTCATGATTTTGGTCCAGAACTAGGAGGCCTGGGTATGCTTAGGGGTTGTTAACAAAGTTATATGTGGAAAGTATTTATGTTTAATCGTCTTAAACTATAGGTTATCTGGCTGGGTAAATAGTTTCCAAAGAAGTTTAAACATGTAAGATTTATTTAGGGAATGGAGGTTTTCGATCCCAAGACCACCATATTATTTAGGCAGGGTGATCATAGTCCAAGGGACAATCGGAGTTTTATGAGATAGCTTGGAGGCATTCTAGAAAAATGATTTAATATTCTTAGTGAAGGTATTAATAAGATGGGTTGATAATGGGTATGAAGACATGAAATAAGATGGCATCGACATACATACCACATTGATGAGCGTAGTCCTCCCCGCATATGATAAGAAATTATTATACCAGATGTGGAGACGGCTCTCCAGAGTTTCATTTATCTCTAGAAACAATTGATGGGTAACTCAGCCCGTGATAAGAGGGAGACCCACATACTTGTCATGGCCCTGGTACCTGTGAAAACCGATCTGATATAAGGTAGCCTAATGAATAACACGCGAGGTGGAGGGACCAACAGTGATAGTAAAATTATCAATATTAATGGTTTATCCTGAGATCTCTGAAAAATGGAGAGAATGGTATGGAAATAATCTATGGTACTCGGTAAAGGTTGTAAAAAAAGATACAATCATCAGTAAAATCGAGTCCGAGAATTGTGGGTACTTTAGGAGAAGTCCGAAGAGCCATCATTTACTTAAGTAGCAAGTACACTCAACTTGTCTTAATAGCACATCAAGAGCCAAAATAAATAAATAAGGAGAAAGAGGATCCCCTTATCGGAGTCCCCAGATATAAATCGTGTCCCCAGTATGATTGATAAGCATGTTGACGGAAGTGGAGGCTTCACATTCCATAATATAGGTGATCCATAAGTCTGGGAACCCATGTTATTGTTAACCCATTGTAAAAAGGGCCACTCTAGTTGGTCATATACTTTAGTTAAACCAATCTTAATTGCAAAACTGCCCTTTTTAGATTTAGATTTCCACATCATATGTAAAATTTCATGGGTAATAAGAATGTTATCTTGGATATGCTGTTAGAAATAAAAGTATTTTGATAAGGGGACATATGATATTAAAGTATGGGACACATTCGAGCAACTAAAATAGAAGAAACAAGCTTATAAATAACATTGCATAAACTAATACGTCAAAAATGTTTAACTTTAGTGAGGTGCGGAATTTTAGGTATAAAAATGAGAAAAGTATGGTTTAACTCGGGAAGAAGAGTGCCAGAGTGGAAAAAGTCTTTAATAATATTTCTGACTAACACTCCCACTGTTTCCCAATTATTTTGAAAAAATTCAGTCGTAAGACCATCTATCCCTAGGCTTTTATTTTTACCCATAAATTTTAAAGTGAGCCAAATCTCATGTCTGTAATAGGTGCAAGTGATTAAGAATAATCAAATGGTTTAACAGTCACAAAAGTATAGTCTGAAGCTGCCCAAGGTGGACTAGTAGTAGTATAGATATTTTCATAATATTATTGGAATTGAAAATGAAGATCCTTATTTGAGTGGGGACATCCCATGGCAGGATTGAAAATAACATAGATAGAATTATCACGACGTTGTTGGGTGACACAAGAATGAAAAAATTTAGTAATACAATCCCTATTAAGAGTCCATTTAATTTTATGTTTATTTTCCAGTAGTGGCATTCTAAGTTGAGACAATTGATTAGTTGGGTCTGTAACTGAAGTTGATGTAAAAAACTAGAGACTTTATCTAATTTTTATGATCACATATAAAATCTAAAAGTTTAATTGTCAATAAAAGAAAGAAAGTAAGAGAGTTTTTAAAGTGGTTTGGTGATGTCAGAAAGCCTACGTCCACTGTTCTTGTATTGATTTCATAGACTACAGAAAATTAGGTATCTTGCCCTAGAATCCGCCCTGCCTTGCCCTTGATGAAAGTGATACAATGTATTTATAGTGACCCGAAGGTCAAGAATTGGAATTTCAAGGGATGGAATACTTTTATATAATTAAGCATATACATCGTTACATAATAAATGTGACGATTGGTGGTCTAAACAACGTGTAGTATGACCCTTGGTATGATGACTCTTCGTTGTCTTGTTGGTCGGCCTTCATTGTGTTGGTCGGAATTCCATGTTAGGCTATTATCAGTTGACTAGGATTAAGGCCACGTAGGAGGAGAAGTGCTCATTTCTAATTAGTATGAAAAAATAATGCCACTTAAGCTGTTTAAAAGGTTCAAAATGGTTTAAATGGCTCCGAACAGTTTGTTTGAGAAACTCTTTTTTACAAAAAAAATTAACAACATAAGATGTGTATGAAAGTTGTTATGAACGAGATATTTCAGTTATAGGTGACCAAGTTTTGAAAAACAAAACTAAAACAGTCTAAATCAGCACACGATAAAAAGGGGATGAGAGGAAGATTAAACATGCAAGTACACGGGTATTTTAACGTGGTAAAACTCCACCCAATTGGGAAACATCCACGGAGGTATCTACACCTCAAAAAAAATCCATAAAAAATGAGTTATGAGGTTACAAACTATTAACAAACTAAGCGCACAACCAGACATATACTAAGTTAAGAATTTATACCAGATCCATTAGGTAAATCAGACTTCTCTTAAGGCTCTGAATTTATCTTATTTGTTTTGCAACTTTGTACCTCCTCCTCCTTTTAGCTTTACGTAGACTTTAAGGTCAATAATCTCTCAACCAACGTTGTTTTAGTTTTGTAGTGTGAAACGTGTATTGTGGTGTTATGCCTAACATATGCGTACACACACACACACACACTTATACATACCAGTAGTCCTATAAATTACATATTTCTACTAAGAATGTTATGCAAGATTCTGAATCACAATTTATTAAAAACTAGACTTCCTTTTTTCTAATAGATTGAGTGACAATCTTGCTATTCAAAAAGAGCCAAGATCCTATACACTTTCTCTTATTTATTTGAAAATCTATTTCATAAAATGTGAAATATGAACTGGAAACTGCAAACGTCTCAAGATATGAAAATGTTTTGAAGTTTCTTTTTCTCAAAACTTGAAATAGAAAAAGGTATTTGTTGGTAGAACGTTAAATGAAAATATTTGAGTAAAAAAACACCAACAAATAATAATTTCTAAACTAAGAAGATCAAAGTGATTTATATCAGAACTGAATCAAATTTACACTTTCTATAAAATAGAAACAAGATCTAACTCAGTGACTGGTTGGAAAAGAGATTTAAAACCAGAGAGGAAATGATCTTCGAACAAGAATCACTCTCAAACTCACAAGAAATTTTCTAGAAATTTTTTTTAAGAGTTTGTCTACGTTTTTCAATTTCTATCTCCTTCTCTCTCTCTCTCTCTCTCTCTCTCTCTCTCTCTCTCAAACTCAGGCTCACCAAAAGATTGTAATCGTATACCCAAGAGTCTCTATTTATACAAGATGATGAAAGGGTCTGGAACAATTAACCAAATTAATGGCCTGGATTAAATCTTACAAATCGAATGCAAATCTAATGGCTGAAAACGCATCGCATTTAAATGAATTATGATTGGTCCAAAGTGGTAAGACTTGGATTGAGTCAGGCAACATGCAGACCATCGATGAGTTTAATCCAACGGTTGATAAGGTCTCTCAGTTATGTGAGTAAGAAGAAACACAATCTTAACCGGTATAATTCAGACACGTGTAAGGCTGAGATCATATATGAAACGCGTATTTTTTAATTCTTAAAAATCTTAGTTTGTACCCCACATTTTCTTGTCGATTTTGGTTTCTACCCAACCAAGTTTTTCGAAATTAAAAGATATTACAAATCAGGCCAAAACATTTTAAATGTTTAAAAATTCCTAAAAATTGTTTAATAAATCCTAAATAATATTAGAAAATTATTTTGATGGGAATTACCACTCACACACCTAAAATGATATAAATGAAACATAAAATATGCAAGCCTAGGTGCAGGGTTGGTATACTACCTTTGAGACCATTAGAGAATAATTGATGTAGTGTTTGTGGCTCTTTGGTGTAATACCCCGTATTTTTGTGATATTTATTTATGGGATTAATTGAATTAAATGTGTATTAATTGGAAATTAATCCGGATTAAAATACTAGCGAGATGCGAGTTGGTATTTGAATATAATGTGCATATATGATTATATATGAATATTGAAGTATGAAATTTGTCGTGAGATTGAAATACGCCAAGTTGGAAAATTTTATTGAGACGCGTGTGACAGTCGCGTCAGGGATATATTTATTTTAATTAAAAAGTGAATTGTAGTTCTATTAACCGTGTGATCGTTTTGAGTGCGCCAACGCGTCCGGAAGGGTCGAAATAGTCAGAAAACACTAGCCGGGGGTTAAGTTTGGGTCCCGGGGCATTATTGGGCCATACCGGTAACTTATAAGGGCATTTTGGTAATTTCGGAAATTGGGTAATTAAAACCCACGAAAATTAGAGTTAAAAAACTGACTTAGTATTAACCCACTAAGCCATTTCTAACCCCAATTTAGGTAGTGGGCTACGGGAGAAGTTAGAAACTTTATAACTTGGCAAAACCAACCCCACCTCCATTAACACCTTGAGAAGAAAAGCTTGTTGAGAGAGAGAGAAGGAATTCTGCAGAGAGAGAGAGAGAGAGAACACTTCAGAAATTCGTCATCAAATCAGAGATTCAAATAAGGCAAGTGATTTAATTTCGTTTTTATAGAGAATGCTTCTTCCATGCGTAGGAAATTCAATTAAATTGTATTGTTCTTGGGAGTTAATGAAAAACCCATTTAAATTGGAAGTAGAAATTTCATTTTGATGAGGAATCGCATGTAGATTGGTATTTAGATGTTTATTCTGATGATATTATAACTTGGATGAAACAAAAACGGATTTTATTAGGCTCATTGATGATTTATAAATGTTAGGGTTCATGTTCATATAATTTTGGGGATAAATAAAGGGATTTGAAGATTTGATGATGTTTAATATGAGTTTGCCCTATATAAACGTTTGATTATGACCTATGAATGTTTAGTACGAATTAGGAACCTTAAAATGATGTTGGAATGATTTTTATGTGGGATTAGGAGTGAAGAAAATTGGAAAAAACGAGATAGGAATTTCTGGGCTCGAATCTGGCCACTCGTTAGAAGAACTGCCCAGGTCGTTCGAACGAGCTCGTTCGAACGAGCTTCTAACGAGTTGACAGTTTGGGTTCTAACGAGAGGGATGTTCGTTCGAAGACTTTCGTTCGAACGAGATCTCGTTAGAAGGCCCAGTTCGTTCGAACGAACTCTCGTTCGAACAGCCTCGTTCGAACAAGACTTCGAACGAGTTGACAGTTTAGGCTTTTTAGCCTGTTTTGATCCCGAGTGTCCCGCAACCTTGTGTATATGTAGAGATAACCTTCCCTTGATGATTAATTGTTACATTTGGGATGTTTGGTCTATAATGAGGAGTCAAACCTAGAAGTGTAGTTTGAACCTAAAGGAAAATATGGAGTAGGACGTGAGTATCTATTACGTTGCGAGAACTATTGATGGTCTAATTTATTATATTAACCGGGAACATATAAATTGTGTAGTATTATATGTCGGTACGAGAATGAGAAGTGTACCTCCAATATATTATGGTAATTACTAAGAGGTGTGCATACTTAGTATATGTATTGATTTTGTGTGTATGACATACCTACCATACTTGCTATCACGGGAGGTTTACGTTCGCTTAGGGCCTTCTAATCCTTGTGTTGCCCGGATTTAGATTGGTTACCTCGATGAACATAGGTCAGAGAAGGACTTATTGGGATGTTAATAAGTCTGCTGATCGTGGGAGCGCGGGTATGTGCGTGACCCATGTGATGTGACTGTGTTCGCCTCCATTATTTGTGATGTTGTTATCTGAGAATGATTCCTGAGAGATTCGGAATACGTGATCCTTATGTACGTGATGTACCGGGATGGATAGCAGAGTATGTGTGCATCGCAGCTAGTCTCGGGGTGCTTGTATTGTATAATTAGGACGTGAATAATATACACTTAATTAATGGGAACTTTCATGTTAATATTGTGAATAATATTATGGTAATGTTTTGAGAAAACAAAACGGGTTAATTGATAGTGAATGGTATTACTAATTGAGAATCTGAGTTTAAGTAAAGCCCTCTATTTATTTGATAACGCTAGAATGTAATATGGGAATCGAGTAGTAAGGGGTAGAACTTATTACGGTTTCGTTAGATATGGATGTCTTATAGATGGGTACGGTACGTTAGGAGTGCACACGTAGTCGAGAGATGAGAATTTCATGTGAGTGCACGTCCTAACATGTATTTTGCATTTAATGTTTTAATATTATTAAAACACTTGCTGTTTTTTTAAAATGATTTCCACTTTCGGGCTCTGACCCATTTGCTTTCAAATCTATTTTTGTAAAAACCATTTTAGGTGCCCAGCCACATGGACACCATGCTTAGGATTCTCATATGGTGACGAGCTGTAGCTGTTTGTAGAAGTTACAGGACTTTGCTTGTAGACGCTTCATCTATCTTGACTCGATATTCTTCAGTTATCAGTTGTAGGGCATGTCGCCCATTTCTTTTAGAGACATTTCATTTATTTCAGTTATTCAGACTTCTGGCATGTAATTATTCAGGATTCAGACTTGTCGTATTATTTTTCAGTTGTGGGATTGTTGTGAGGAGTTTTCCTCCGGATTTATATTTATGTTGTTGGTTATTCATTACTTCATTATAGTGAATGGTTGTTATTCTTTCATTATTCTTTTACAGCATGTTAATCAGACTTAACTTAAAATTTGGCACTTACTTTTTAAATACTAGGTGGTTAGTAATTATTAAAATGTTTTCGACAGTGATGCTATTAACTGAACCAACTTGGCATTTTGTATTGATTTAATAAAGGAGTAACTACCCGATATTTAATTAGTCGGGGTGTCACAGGTGGTATCAGAGCATCAGGTTCTAGTGTCCTTTAGGATCTGAACGGCTTATTATGTTTCCGCTGAGCTTTCTTTGATGTAGAGCCCTATATTTTAGGACTGTTGTATTCTTTTGTATATGCTACGTTCTTCAGCTATTTTAAGTTTATAACTGCGAGATTATAAACTTCATTCTTATTTCAGATGCCTCCACGACGTGCACAACGGGTTCCCAGGGATGCAACGCTAGAACCACAACCCGCACCAGTTCAAGGCACGCTGAATGCCGCCGAGGTTGCAGCCATTGTGGCCCAGGCGATAAATGCCGCACTAGCAGTAGTTCAGCAGGCACCACCTCAGGCGCCGATAGCCACGCCAGTTCAGGCACATGCATTCCCGTCTGCTTGGGAACGTGTACGTGATGATTTTCAGAAAGCACACCCTCCGGAGTTCGCAGGTAGCTCCGATGTGGTAGTTTCTAGTCAGTGGAGGAAGGACATACAGCGACACCTGAGGATGTATGAGTGCACAGATGTCCAGAAGCAGATACTAGCTACCTTTAAGCTAGTAGGGTCTGCACTGCAGTGGTGGGAGTCTATTACCACAGTGGAGGAGAGAGATACTCTCACTATTCAGGAGTTTTGGGTGCGGTTTGACCGCAAGTACTTTTCGTCGGCTGTTCACACAGAGATGAGGAGGAAGTTGATGAGCCTCAAGCAGGAGGGTAAGACTGTGGCCGAGTATGAGGCCGAATTCACCAATCTTCTGAACATTGTTCCGGATGAGATACCGATGGAGGAGAAGAAGATACAGAAATTTACGGACGGGTTGACATGGAGGATTCGTCAGCACTTGTTAGGGAACCTCTCGTTAGCCACTTATTCTGATGTGGTTAACGCTGCATTGCTCCATTGCCAGGATCACCGCTTTCACATGACTGAGGGCAAGCGATAGGGAGAGTCTAGCCATCAGGGCAGGACTGGAGGAAATGGTGTCAGTGGGACACAATCTGTTCAGGGGCAGAGGCGGGGTGATCAGGGTACCCAGCAGGGGGATCACAAGAGATTCAGGTCAGGAAATTTCAGGCACGGACAGGGAGGTTTTCGGCAGGGCCATCAGGGTCTGAATGGCCATCAGCACTAGCAGGGTCAGAATGGTCAACAGCAGTTTCAGCAGGGCCAGCAGGGCCAGCAGGGCCAGTGGAGGAACGGTAACAGCCACCAGGGACGGGGGCAGCAGGGACAGAGAGGGGGGAACTTCCCGGGGAAGTGTTTCGTTTGTGGCAAGACTGGCCATAAACGCCAGGACTGTCCTGATAGGGGCAGGGCCCCGCAGCAGCAGCAGGGTGCTCGACATGAGCCACATAGGCCACTTTTTCCACCATCCCTCCCAGCTCCAGCCCAGGTGCCACCTCTTCCAGCCATTCCAGCAATTCCTGTGCAGCAGGGACAGTTACAGTATGGACGTGTCTATAACGTCCACCAGGCAGCAGCTCCGCAGGCACCACCCGCTATTGAGGGTATGCTTTCTATCCATGGTACTATGGTTCGGGTTTTGTTTGATACGGGGGAAACACATTACTTTATAGCTACACATTTTGTGAAAGCCTTAGGATTGTTAGACACAGCAGAGAGCACAGTGACGTGTGTAGACTCACCATTGGGGAGTGGGTCACTTAATTTCTTTATATGCCGGGGAGTAGGGGTAGAGATTGGTAGTTTGGTATTACCTGCAGATATGTTAGTATTATAGATGACAGAGTATGATGCCATTATTGGTATGGATTGGCTTGTTGCGTATCGAGCCATGATTGACTGTTTCAGTAGGAGTATTATCTTTGCCATTCCCGGGCAGGAGATGTTTTTGGTGGCGATGCCTCGTTCCGAGGGAGGATCGTCCACTCATTTGTACTATATAGAGGAGGAGACCTCTAAGGAGGTGGTGATACCACTTGATTCGATTCCGGTTGTTAGAGAGTTTGCCGATGCATTTCAGGATATACCTGGATTACCCCCCAGTCGAGAAATAGACTTTGTCATAGACTTATTACCAGATACGAGACCTATAGCACGCGCACCGTACCGTATGGCTCCAGCTGAGATGAGGGAGTTACGGGATCAGATTGAGAAGTTGTTGGGTCAGGGGTTTATACGGAGGAGTACTTCACCGTGTGGTGCCCCTGTGTTGTTCATGAAGAAGAGAGATGGTTCACAGAGATTGTGTGTGGACTACCGAGAGTTGAATAAGGTCACGATACGGAATAAGTATCCATTGCCTCGAATCGATGACTTATTCGACCAGTTGAGAGGAGCTTCTTTCTTCTCAAAGATTGATTTGAGATTGGGATACCATCAGTTGCGTATCAGGGAAGAGGATGTCTCGAAGACTGCGTTCTTATCGAGATATGGATCTTACGAGTTTTGGGTTATGCCTTTTGGTTTGACCAATGCTCCAACCGTGTTTATGGACTTGATGAACATAGTTTTCAGAGATTTCCTTGATCAGTTTGTCATTATCTTCATCGAAGATATTCTGGTTTACTCTCAGACAGAGGAGGAGCACGCCGAGCATTTGAGGCAAGTTTTGCAGACACTACATCAGAACGAGTTGTATGCAAAATATGAGAAATGCGGGTTCTGGCTGAAGGAGGTCCAGTTTTTGGGACATATTATTTCCGATCGGGGAATATCTGTTGATCCGGGGAAAGTATCCGCGGTGAGGGAGTGGGGACAGCCCACGACACCGACGGAGATCCGTAGTTTCTTGGGATTAGCAGGATACTACAGGAGGTTTATTCGGGGATTTTCAAAGATAGCAGGTCCTTTGACACATTTGACTCGTAAGGGTGTGCCATTCATCTGGAGTGATGCCTGTCAGTTGGCATTCGATGAATTGAAGGATAAGTTGACCTCAGGACCTGTGTTAGCATTACCGAGACCGGGAGTTGAGTATTTAGTTTACACTGATGCGTCCTTGCAAGGACTTGGAGGTGTATTACAGCAGGAGAGTCAGGCCATTGCTTATGCATCCCGTAAGCTAAAGCCTCACGAGAAGAATTACCCCACTCATGAGTTGGAGTTGGCGGCAGTTGTATTTGCCCTTCGTATTTGGAGACATTACCTTTTGGGGGAAAAGTTTCGATTGTTCACAGACCACAAGTCCCTACAGTACCTATTCACGCAGAAGGAGTTGAATATGCGGCAACGGAGGTGGCTTGAGTTTGTGAAGGATTATCAGTTCGATATCCAATACCACCCGGGGAAGGCTAACGTAGTAGCAGACGCGTTGAGCCGCAGACCTGTTGATGAGGTGGCAGGGGTGTGGAAGGCGAAGTGGAAAGAATTGGGACACCAGGATGCAGTGGCCCGATCATTCATGTCGGTAATGACTGTTACGCCGCAGATTGTCACGAGAGTGGTAAAGGCACAAGCAGATGACTCGTTCTGTCAGGAGCTGATAGTTCGATTACTAGCAGAGGGAGCTGAATCCTATACCGTTAGCTTAGACGGGGGATTACGCTTCAATGGGAGATTGGTAGTTCCGGAAGGGGAGGAATTGCGGCACGAGGTGATGGTCGAGTCGCACGGCTCACGGTTCGCGGTACATCCCGGTGGGGACAAAATGTACCAAGACATGAGACGTCAGTATTAGTGGAGCGGGATGAAGAGAGATATTGCCGAGTTTGTTTCTAAATGCGCCACTTGTCAGTTAGTAAAATTGGATCATCAGAGACCGGCAGGACTTCTACAGCCATTGGAGGTCCCGATGTGGATGTGGGAGAGCATATCCATGGACTTTATCACGGGGTTGTCTACGTCACAGAGAGGTCACGACTCCATTTGGGTAATTGTGGACAGGCTGACCAAAGTCGCTCATTTCCTACTCGTAAGGACAGACTACACTACGGGACAGTATGCCCAGCTCTTTATTTCAGAGATAGTGAGACTTCACAGTGTGCCCTTAAATATTGTGTCTGACCGAGACAAGATATTTGTTTCACGGTTTTGGGAGAGTTTTCAGGAGGCCATGGGCACGGAATTACGGTTGAGTACGGCGTATCACCCGCAGACCGATGGGCAAACGAAGCGTACAAACCAGATGTTGGAGGACATGCTACGTATGAGTATCATTGATTTTGGGGGTGGATGGGAGCAGTATCTTCCACTGGTAGAGTTTGCTTACAACAACTCCTACCAGTTCACCATTGGCATGGCTCCATTTGAGGCATTGTACGGTAGACCTTGTCGTTCCCCAGCATGTTGGTTGGAGGTAGGGGACAACAAACTACTTGGACCGGAGGTGATTTAGGATACTTCAGCAAGGATAGAACTGATACGGAGTCGCATTCGGGTAGCTCAGGACAGGCAGAAGAGCTATGCTGATGCGAAGAGGTTCTTCAGAGAGTTCCAAGTGGGGGACCAAGTTTTGCTCAGAGTATCTCCTATGAAAGGGATTATGCATTTTGGGAAGAAAGGGAAGTTGGCACCGAGATATGTGGGACCATTTCCTATTATTGAGCGGATTGGACCGGTTGCTTATAGGCTTGGGTTACCGGAGCATTTGCATCGGATTCAAGATGTATTTCATATTTCCTCGCTAAGGAAATATCTTAGAGACGATTTGGCTCATTCTCACATTGCTTTGGAGGACTTAGATCTCCAGCCTGATAGCTCCTACGAGGAGGGGCCGATTGCTATTTTGGACCGAAATGAGCGGAAACTGCGGTCAAAGATAGTTCTGTTAGTGCGTGTTCAGTGGCGACATCATAATGTCGAGGAGTCCACATTGGAGCGCGAGGATGAGATGCGCGAACGTTATCCAGCGTTGTTCTTACCAGGTACTTTCTAGTTCCGAATTTCGGGACGAAATTCAGTTATTAGGGGGGAAGTATGTAATACCCCGTATTTTTGTGATATTTATTTATGGGATTAATTGAATTAAATGTGTATTAATTGGAAATTAATCCGGATTAAAATACTAGCGAGATGCGAGTTGATATTTGAATATAATGTGCATATATGATTATATATGAATATTTAAGTATAAAATTTATCGTGAGATTGAAATACGGCAAGTTGAAAAATTTTATTGAGACGCGTATGACAGTCGCGTCAGGGATATATTTATTTTAATTAAAAAGTGAATTATAGTTCTATTAACCGTGTGGTCATTTTGAGTGCGCCAACGCGTCCGGAAGGGTCGAAATAGTCAGAAAACACTAGCCGGGGGTTAAGTTTGGGTCCCGGGGCATTATTGGGCCATACCGGTAACTTATAAGGGCATTTTGGTAATTTCGGAAATTGGGTAATTAAAACCCACGAAAATTAGAGTTAAAAATCTGACTTAGTATTAACCCACTAAGCCATTTCCAACCCCAATTTAGGTAGTGGGCTACGGGAGAAGTTAGAAACTTTATAACTTGGCAAAACCAACCCCACCTCCATTAACACCTTGAGAAGAAAAGCTTGTTGAGAGAGAGAGAAGGAATTCTGCAGAGAGAGAGAGAGAACACTTTAGAAATTCGTCATCAAATCAGAGATTCAAATAAGGCAAGTGATTTAATTTCGTTTTTATAGAGAATGCTTCTTCCATGCGTAGGAAATTCAATTAAATTTAAATTGGAAGTAGAAATTTCATTTTGATGAGGAATCGCATGTAGATTGGTATTTAGATGTTTATGATATTATAACTTGGATGAAACAAAAACGGATTTTATTAGGCTCATTGATGATTTATAAATGTTAGGGTTCATGTTCATATAATTTTGGGGATAAATAAAGGGATTTGAAGATTTGATGATGTTTAATATGAGTTTGCCCTATATAAACGTTTGATTATGACCTATGAATGTTTAGTAAGAATTAGGAACCTTAAAATGATGTTGGAATGATTTTTATGTGGGATTAGGAGTGAAGAAAATTGGAAAAAATGAGATAGGAATTTCTGGGCTCGAATCTGGCCACTCGTTAGAAGACCTGCCCAGGTCGTTCGAACGAGCTCGTTCGAACGAGCTTCTAACGAGTTGACAGTTTGGGTTCTAAAGAGAGGGATGTTCGTTCGAAGACTTTCGTTCGAACGAGATCTCGTTAGAAGGCCCAGTTCGTTCGAACGAACTCTCGTTCGAACAACCTCGTTCGAACGAGACTTCGAACGAGTTGACAGTTTAGGCTTTTTAGCCTGTTTTGATCCCGAGTGTCCCGCAACCTTGTGTATATGTAGAGATAACCTTCCCTTGATGATTAATTGTTACATTTGGGATGTTTGGGATATAATGAGGAGTCAAACCTAGAAGTGTAGTTTGAACCTAAAGGAAAATATAGAGTAGGACGTGAGTGTCTATTACGTTACGAGAACTATTGACGGTCTAATTTATTATATTAATCGAGAACATATTAATTGTGTAGTATTATATGTCGGTACGAGAATGAGAAGTGTACCTCCAATATATTATGGTAATTACTAAGAGGTGTGCATACTTAGTATATGTATTGATTTTGTGTGTATGACATACCTACCATACTTGCTATCACGGGAGGTTTACGTTCGCTTAGGGCCTTCTAATCCTTGTGTTGCCCAGATTTAGATTGGTTACCTCGATGAACATAGGTCAGAGAAGGACTTATTGGGATGTTAATAAGTCTGCTGATCGTGGGAGCGCAGGTATGTGCGTGACCCATGTGATGTGACTCTGTTCGCCTCCATTATTTGTGATGTTGTTATCTGAGAACGATTCCTGAGAGATTCGGAATACGTGATCCTTATGTACGTGATGTACCGGGATGGATAGCAGAGTATGTGTGCACCGCAGCTAGTCTCGGGGTGCTTGTATTGTATAATTATGACGTGAATAATATACACTTAATTAATGGGAACTTTCATGTTAATATTGTGAATAATATTATGGTAATGTTTTGAGAAAACAAAACGGGTTAATTGATAGTGAATGGTATTACTAATTGAGAATCTGAGTTTAAGTAAAGCCCTCTATTTATTTGATAACGCTAGAATGTAATATGGGAATCGAGTAGTAAGGGATAGAACTTATTACGGTTTGGTTAGATATGGATGTCTTATAGATGGGTACGGTACGTTAGGAGTGCACACGTAATCGAGAGGTGAGAATTTCATGTGAGTGCACGTCCTAACATGTATTTTGCATTTAATGTTTTAATGTTATTAAAACACTTGCTGTTTTTTTAAAATGATTTCCACTTTCGGGCTCTGACCCATTTGCGTTCAAATCTATTTTTGTAAAAACCATTTTAGGTGCCCAGCCACAAGGACACCATGCTTAGGATTCTCATTCAGGTGACGAGCTGTAGCTGTTTGTGGAAGTTACAGGACTTTGCTTGTAGACGCTTCATCTATCTTGACTCGATATTCTTCAGTTATCAGTTGTAGGGCATGTTGCCCATTTCTTCTAGAGACATTTCATTTATTTCAGTTATTCAGACTTCTGGCATGTAATTATTCAGGATTCAGACTTGTCGTATTATTTTTCAGTTGTGGGATTGCTGTGAGGAGTTTTCCTCCGGATTTATATTTATGTTGTTGGTTATTCATTACTTCATTATAGTGAATGGTTGTTATTCTTTCATTATTCTTTTACTGCATGTTAATTAGACTTAACTTAAAATTTGGCACTTACTTTTTAAATACTAGGTGGTTAGTAATTATTAAAATATTTTCGACAGTGATGCTATTAACTGAACCAACTTGGCATTTTGTATTGATTTAATAAAGGAGTAGCTACCCGGTATTTAATTAGTCGGGGTGTCACATTTGGTAGCAAGGGATATGACTCTAATTTTGTCACTATTTCCAAACTAGATAAGCGTCTATATAGTATAGACTCAAGTGAGTCAAAAATATAGGGTGCTTCAATCTCCCCCTTTGGAAATATGAGACAGACTTGTAGGGATACAAAAAATAAGAAAATCATATTCCTATACAAAAAATTTATCTACCCCATATCCTATAAAAGAAAATTTACATAACTCAACGAAATACAGACTAATACCCTAATGATATTCTAATATGAATGAGGTAATGATTCCTGAAAGTAAGATAACTAATATCAAGTATTTTAGTTGAAGTGAACAAAAATATGTCCAAGTGGACTCAAATTTCTCCCCCATTTTGTCTAAAATGGACAAAGGGTAGACAAATATTCATACGCAAATAAGGAGAAATATAATGCATAAACATCAATGAGTCACGTCAAATATTTATTCAAGATATATCATGCCAATATATTTTCGAAGAGATTCAAATCTTAAATTATCTAGAGGCTTTGTGAACAAATCTGTTAGTTGAAGATCTGTGGGCAAATACATAATTTTCAATTCCTTAAATTCTACTAATTCACGAATAAAGTGATATCGAATCTTAATGTGTTTTGTGCAAGAGTGTCGTACAAGATTTTTGGAGATATTAATTGCACTTTAATTATCACAGTAGATATGCAACTTATCTTCAATTATGCCATAGTGTTTTAACATTTGTTTTATCCAAAGTAATTGCGACAGCAACTTCCTGCTACAATATATTCTGATTCAGCGGTGGATAAGGATGTACAATTTTGTTTCTTACTAGGCCATCCTACCAAACTATTTCCTATATAATAACAGGCTCCTGGCATACTCTTACTATCATTGGAACACCCAGCCCAATTAGCATCGTTGTAACCAATTACAGAAGTGGATGTGTCATTTGTGTACTAAAGACCTAAGTTAACAGTTCCTTTAACATATTTTATTATTCGCTTAAAGCACGATAAATGTCTCTCTTTAGGTACATTCTAATATCTAGTGCATACCTAAACAGCATACATAATGTCAGGGTGTGAGGCAATTAAGTATAGTAGGCTTCCTATCATGCTACGATAAAGATGGGATAAATGGATTTTCCATGTTCATCATTAGACATTTTGATCGAAGTACCCATGGGTGTCCTAGCATCTTTTGCATTTTCTAGGCCGAACTGCTTACCAATCTCTAAAGCATATTTGGATTGCGAGATGAATAATGCTTCTGAATTTTGTTTGACCTGAAGTCCTAGAAAGAATTGTAACTCCCTATAAGAGACATTTGAAATTCTCTATGCATAACTTTGGAGAAATTTTCAACTTCTGTTAAGGATGTAAATCCAAAGATTATATCATCTACATAGACTTGGGCTATAACTACAGTTTCGTCAAAATGTTTGACAAATAGAGTTGGATCATTACCACCTCTCCTAAAGCCGTTATTTAATAAAAATGTAGAGAATCGTTCATACCAAGCACGAGGTACTTGTTTTAGACCATATAAGGCTTTTTTCAATTGAAAGACGTGATTCGGATGGTGAGGGTCAATGAACCATTTGGGATGTTCTACATAGACTTCCTCAGTTAAAATACCATTAAGGAATGCAGATTTTACATCCATTTGATAGAGAGTGAATTGAAAATGATAACCTATTGCTAAGAGTAAGCGAACAGACTCAAGGTGAGTTACTGGTATAAATATTTCCTCAAAATCTATTCCTTCAATCTGATAATATCCTTGGTAAACTAATCTAGCCTTATTTCTAATGACCATCCTAGTCTCATCTATTTTATTTTTTAAAACCCAACGTGTGCCAATAACCTTTTAATTTTTTGGCCTGGGTACAAGATACCATACGTCATGACCGATAAATTAAAGAAGTTCCTTCTACATAGCACTTATCCACAATGAGTCACTTAGGGCTTCATTTACATTATTTGATTCTATGAGATACACAAATAATGCATAATGAGAAAATTACATAGTTGGGATCTTGTACGAATAGGCTCTATAAGGTCACCAACCACGCTGTCTAAGGGATGATCTTTCGAAACCCAGTTAGTCACCTCAGAGGTCTCAGGTGGTAAAGGATCATCTATCTCAGGAGGGTCACAGTTTAAAATATTTCAGACTCATCCACGATAGTTGGTCCTGTGGGTTTACTCTCAACATTAGTGTCAATAACAATCACATTAATGGATTCCATTAGGGTTATGGTACGAAGATTATAGACACGATAGGTTCTACTATTAAGAGAGTAACCTAAGAAGATGGCTTTTTCACCTCTGGTTTTGAATTTGGACAAATGTTCTCTGTCCTTACACACATAACAAACATTTCCAAAGGTTTTAAAACATTTTAGGTTAGGTTTCTTGCCGTACCAAATTCGTAAGGTGTCTGTTTGGTATCTTTTCTAAGGTAGACTCGATTTATAATATGACATGCAGTCCTAAAAGCTTGAACCCAAAAATACTTAGGAAGGCTTTTGGCATGAATCATTACTCGTGTCGTTTCTTGAACAATCCTATTCTTTCTTTCAGCTATACTATTTTTTGATGGGTTTTAAGAGAGCTAAATTCGTGTTGATATCCATTGTAGGTACAATAGTCAGTTACTCCTAAGTCTTTAAACTCTCCACCTCGATCACTATGGATACGATTTACTTTACTACCCTTTTGTTCTCAATACGTAGGAGAATTTTTAGAAATTCTTAAAAGGTGTCTAACTTTTGTTTAAAGAAAGCTATCCAAGTAAAACGGGAAAAATCATAGACCATCACTAAGATGTGGCTGTTACCACATAGGCTAACCATTCTAGCAAGACCCATTATATCCATATGGATGAGTTCTAGAGGTTTAGTAGTCCATACATCTATGACTTTCATATGTGTAGACTTAATAATTTTTCCTTCTTAGCAAGGCCCACAAACAATGTTTGATATAGGTTTTATCTTAGGAAGACCTCTAATTATTTCTTAAGAACACAATTTACCAAGGCTATCAAAATTTATGTGACTCAACATATTATGCCAAATCTCATTGTCATCCATTTTGGCAATGTTACAAACCTCATTACTGGGAATAACTGTGTAATAGTTATCTGGAGTACGAACACTTGTAATAATGCGGTCACCATTTTCATTTACAATTTTACAATTATTCTTTGAAAATGTGACAGTATGGTTAGAGTCGCAAAATTGTGATATAGTAAGTAAATTTGCTTTTAGACCTTTTACTAGAAGTACATCTTCTAAAGTAGGTAACCCGTTTTCATGGAGAGTCCCTTTACAAATGATCTGGGCTTATACCCCATCTGCAAATAAAACTTTACCTCCTGAGAAGCTAGTTTTATTTAAAAGTTTGGTATCATCCCCAGTCATGTGTTTAGAACATCCTGAATCTAAATACCATCCAGATGCTATGTGTTCAGCTTTCAAAGCACTGATCACAATATTACATCTCATCTGGGGTATTAATTTATCCTTTCTAATGCAAATTGCTCTGGTTTTTAAAAGTTTTCACTGATTATCTCGAATATGGTAAAATTTGTGAGCATTAGACTTTTCTTTAAAAGATTTTGATGCATAATTTTGTGTTTTCCTCTGAGCAACATTTGGTTTAGTCATGAATTTAGGGTTCCCTCTTATTGATGATCTTTTAGTACTAGATCGTTCTTCCTATTATGATAGTTAGAGTTCTTGTATGGTTGCCTAGGAAGAATATAGTTATTTCTGCCTGTCCTATCCGATCATGTATTAGGAATATAGGCAATATGTGTATGGGGATATAAAGCCAACCACCGATCATTTTCAAGACCCCGATCCAGTCATTCTCTCAGATGATGACCTAATGAACTATTAGTTTTCCATGTGAAAGAAGGAACACTAAACTCCAGGTATTTGATATTGCATGCAGTCATAAAATGACGAAGGTGGCATGCATGTGCCGCTTGAAAAGGATGGCCACCTAGTTTTACCTAAAATAGTATTGAAATATCCTAAAAGGATCCAAGGGTGCCGGACAGTTCTATGAATAGGGATGGAAACGGAGCAGGTTTGGTCAAATCTGACCCCGAACCCATTTACCCCACCCCAAAGGCAACCCCGACCCCGCCCCATTTAAAAACCCCGCAGGGCCCCCGAACCCGCCCCAAACCTTTCCAAAATAAGAAGATGATATTGCAAAGAAAATGGTGTTTTGTTGTGGGAAGAGAAAAGAAGATTATGTAAATTTTTATAGTGACAACTGAAAATATAAAACCACCAGAGAAAATGGTGTTTTGATGTGGGAAGAGATTATGTAAATTTTTATATGCAACTGATAATATAAAACCATAAGGAGTTTTTGGATACCAAAGTGTTATAAACTTAGCTACAAACAAGAAAGGAGAAATTTATATGAACAACAGGAAATGTAAATAGCTCCAAAAGTTATATTCATAATGTAATTTTATGGATACCCCCTTCACCTTTCACTTGGAGTTATGGTGAGCATTAGAAAGAAATAGCAGATCAAATTTTTCACAAATGGAAGAAATAGCAGAGCAGATATTCGTATGCAAATTTTTCACAAATGAAAGAAATAGTGGGAAAATGTAGATTTGTGCTTACACCGGAAGAAATAACAAAGGGCGGAGGGAGTGGTTCTCTGATTATACACCGAAAAAATATCAAAGTAATTCCAGAGAGAGAGAGATAAGTGAACGAACGATCTTCTAAGAGGAAAATAAAAACCCTAAAAACATTATCCCTTGATATATATAATGGTAAATTTGTAATAATACCCTTAAATGGGGCGGGTTCGGGGTTTTTATATACTAAACCTGAACCCAGAGGTTATTTTTTATTTCAAACCTGACCCTGAACTCACCTCGTTTATTTACCCCAAATTCCCCTTATTAGGGGTGGGGGCGGATTGGGTCCCAGCCAAAACCCGCCCCATTTCCATCCCTAGTTATGAATTTGATGAAGAGACTGCCATTGTTGTACCTATTCTAAAGGTTAGGGAGGTATGTACACTGTCGTAAATTCTGTAGGGACAACAGAAGGATCAGGTTCCATTAGCATATGAATACACCTAAGAGACACAGCCAGTTCATATGTCATAATAATCCCATCCACCCAAATCACCCAAATTCCACCAGACTGGCTTAAAGTTAGAGAAATAATATTATTTTGAAAAGGCAATCTTCCAATCTTATTAACAGACCTTCTAGTGTCCATGCGAGTGTCAAGAAAACCATAAGATGAGGATGATGCAAACGAACAAAATTCATTAGTTCAGTATGAAAATGGGTCTCCTCTGCTGGAAGAGGTTGTTTATATATTTAGGGGAGGGAGCAAAATATATGAAAAAAGAGTGGAGAACTATTTGGTGAAAGGAACTATTTTATTAGAACTCACTAAATTTTGCTTGATACAAAATGTGGAGACAACACCCCTATTTATACTATCCTCCAACTCAAATGAATGGTGGAGATTAAATTTACATCAAGGGTCAAGATTGAATCTCTAGAACCTTCCACATCTATCTACCATTTCTTACACTCTCCACAATACACAAGATGGATCTAGAATGTTCTTGGCAAAATATCACTCTTAATGGGTCTAACTTTATAGAGGCCCAATACTAACTAATTAGACAACCCAAACATTTAACCCAAAAATACAAACTAATAAAGCCCAATTATTTTAATTTCAAAAACAAGTTTAATTTTCAACACCCCCTCTTAAACTTGGTTTTGCAACTCCAAGTAGTCTTCGTAGCTTGTGGAACACTTCATGCTTGAGTGGTTTGGAAAAGATGTCGGCAACTTGATCATGAGACTTTACGTACTTCAGTTGTACCTCCTTCTTTTCCACACATTCACGAAGGTAGTGATACCTTGTGTCGATGTGCTTGCTTCTGTCATGGAAAACTGGATTCTTTGCTAATGCAATCGCCGATTTGTTGTCGACGCATATCTCAATCATATCTTCAGGTATGTTAAGCTCTTTCAATAAATTCTTCAACCAAATTGCATGACATACACAATTTTTTGTGGCGACATATTCAACTTCACAAGTGGAAAGGGTGACAATAGGTTGCTTCTTTGAACTCCATGTGAATGCAACGTCTCCCATGTAGAACACGAACCCACTTGTGCTTTTTCGATCATCTAAGTCTCCTCCCCAATCACTATCACTGTAGCCAACAAGCTTGAAACTGTTAGAGACTGAATAAAATAATCCATAGTCAATCGTTCCTTTAACATAGCGAAGGATCCTTCTTGCAGCCTTCAAGTGTGTTATTGTTGGAGTTTCCATATAACGACTGATAAGTCCAACTCCAAAGAGGATATCGGGCCTTGTGCATGTTAAGTATCGCAAGCTTCCAACGAGGCTCTTAAAATATGTTGGATCCACTATTTCTCCTTCTTCATGCTTTGACAGCTTGGTTCCACATTCCACGGGAGTGCTTACGGGCTGACATTCATTCATCTTGAATTTCTTAAGAACTTCCTTTGCATAGCTTTCTTGAGAAATAAATATTCCTTCTTTCTCTTGCTTTACTTCTATGCCAAGATAGTAGGACATGAGCCCAATATCGGTCATCTCGAATTCTCTTGTCATCACCTTCTTAAACTCCTCGATCATCTTTGCATCATTTCCTGTGAAGATTAAATCATCCACATACAAGCAAACAATTAACATATCTTTATTTCCATTCACCTTTGTGTATAGGGCATGCTCATAAGGGCATTTTTTGAAACCATTTTTATGAAGATATTGATCAATTCTACTATTCCATGCCCTTGGTGCTTGTTTTAGGCCGTATAATGCCTTGTTCAATTTTAACACCTTATCTTCGTTGCCTTTCACAACATACCCCATGGGTTGCTCTACATATACTTCTTCTTCAAGATGGCCATTTAAGAAATCAGACTTCACATCCATTTGATGGATTTTCCATCTATTTTGAGCTGCTAAAGAGATAATTAATCTTATAGTTTCAAGACGAGCAACTGGAGCAAATACCTCTTCATAGTCAATTCCATACCATTGCTTAAATCCTTTGGCGACTAATCTTGCTTTGTACCGCTCCACTTCTCCTTTAGCATTCTTCTTGGCTTTATACACCCATTTGACTCCAATAGCTTTGTGCCCTTTGGGAAGACTTGTCAACTCCCATGTGTCATTCTTCTCAATTGCTTTTATCTCATCATCCATTGCATCCTTCCATCTCTTGCTTTGTATGGCCTCTTCAAAACCTATAGGTTCACAATCGGCAAAAAGACAAAAGAGAGTTATATCATTTTGATTTTCAGTTACCTCATATATTTCATCCAAGCTTCTGAAACGTGGGGCTCTTTCATGTGAACTTTGACTTGATGATGATGATGATGATGATGGATCTCCATGAGTGGATGATGGTGGTGATGGAGGTGGCGTAACAGGCTCTTCTAACTCTCCATTGCTGCTATCTTCATCTTCTTCTTTAAACAAAGGAAGAAAGTCATAGTTTTCCTCCTGGGCATCCCACTTCCACGAGCCTTCTTCATCAAACTTGACGTCTCTACTCGTGACGACTTTTCCACTGATTGGATTGTACAACTTGTAACCTTTGGAGCGTGAATCGTAGCCAACAAATACGTATTTTTCACTCTTGTCATCAAGCTTTGTCCGCTTTTGATCTGGCACATGAGCATATGCAATGCTCCCAAATACTCTCAAATGAGAAATTCTGGGTTTTCTCCCGCTCCATGTTTCTTGTGGAGTTTTATTCCACACACTTCTAGTGGGGCTTCTATTTGACAAATAAACGGCACAATCCACAGCTTCGGCCCAAAATTCTTTTGGCATTCTTTTACTTTTCAACATGCTTCGAGTCATATTTAAAATGGATCTATTTTTTCTTTCAGCAACTCCATTTTGTTGAGGTGAGTATGCAACCGTTAAAGGACGGCGTATCCCATTTTCTTCACAAAACTTTTCAAACTCTTTAGAAGTGAATTCGCCTCCTCTATCGGATTGCATAGATTTTATTTCATAACCACTTTCTTTTTCCACAAGTGCTTTAAATTTCTTAAAAGAACAAAATACTTCTGATTTTTCTTTTAAGAAATAGACCCATGTCTTTCTACTAAAATCATCAATGAAAAGTAGAAAGTATCTATTTTTGCCAAAAGAACAAGGAGTAATAGGGCCACACACATCGGTATGAATGAGTTCTAGGGGCTTCTTTGCTCTTGTAATTGACTCTTTTGGAAAACTCATTCTATAATGTTTTCCAAGTAAGCATCCTTCACATAATTGATCCGGATGATTAATGGGAGGCAACCCATTAACCATTCCTTTGTTATGCAATAATTTTAAGCCACCAAAATTTAGATGCCCAAACCTTAAGTGCCAAAGCCAAGACATGTCTTTAAAGCAAGCATTTAAACACATTGCACCTTCACTTTGAATGTTTAGCAAAAACATTCTATTTCTTGTCATAGGTACTTTAGCAATTAAATTCATTCTTTGGTCTCTTAAAGAAAGACTATGATCTTTCATGTGTATATCATAACCTTTCTCTAAGAGTTGCCCCAGACTCAAGATATTTGTTTTCATGTTTGGCACATAGTAGACATTTGAAATAAATTGGTGCTTCCCATTTTTCATACGAATCAAAATTTTACCTTTTCCTTTCACCGGCACTTTTGATTCATCTCCAAAAGTAACATTGCCCTTTACCGATTCATCAAGTTCCACAAACATGTCCTTTTTTCCACACATATGGTTGCTTGCTCCCGTGTCAAGATACCACATCTTGCTTTCTCCATTATGTTCTCCTTTGTATGCTAATAACAATGTCGAATCCTTGTGCTTTTCCTTTTCAACATAGTTAGCCTTCTCCTCCACATTATTTGAATTACTTCTGCATTCCGAAGCATAATGGCCGAATTTTTGACAATTATAACACTTAATTTGAGATTTTTCGTACCTTGGTCTCGTGTTGCCTTCTCTTCCACGTCCTCTTGCTGGATATGAGTTTTGCCTTTCATTGTTGAAATACTTCACACCGCCTTTTCCTCGAAATTGACATCTGCCTCTTCCTCTTTGGCTCCGTTCGTTGTTGTATTCTCTTCCTTCTTTTAGAGTAAGCTTTGTTTGAAGAGCTTGCTCTAAAGTCTCCTGACTTTTCCTGTTAAGTCTCTCTTCATGGGCTTTTAAGGAACCCATGAGTTCATCAATTCCCATAGAATCTGTATCTTTAGATTCTTCAATTGCTACAACAACATAGTCAAACTTGGAACTTAAAGAGCGGAGGATTTTTTCTACCACCCGTGTGTCACTCATATTTTCACCATTAGTTTTTAATTGATTGACAATAGCCAAAACTCTAGCAAAATAATCTGAAAGTAACTCGGAATCTTTCATATGCAAAGACTCGAACTCACCTCTAAGTGTTTGGAGACGAACCTTCTTTACCTTCTCAATCCCCTTATGAGAATTTTGTAAAGTCTCCCATGCTTCTTTGGCGGTTGTGGCAAACGCAATTTTCTCAAACGTACCTTCATCCAATGCTTGGTGAATGAGAGTGAGGGCCTTTTGATCTGTCCTCCTTGCTTCTTTTAATCTATCCTTTTGAGCTTGAGATAGAGTGGCTTCATCTTGAGGCTCATTGTAGCCTTTTTCAACGATCTCCCAAACATCTTTAGAAGCGAGTAACACCTTCATCTTGATACTCCAATGGTTGTAGTTGTCTTTGGTGAGTTGGGGAATTTGGAAAGGAACCATACCATTAGCCATTTTAGAACCTTGGCTCTGATACCACTTTGTTGGAAGAGGTTGTTTATATATTTAGGGGAGGGAGCAAAATATATGAAAAAAGAGTGGAGAACTATTTGGTGAAAGAAACTATTTTATTAGAACTCACTAAATTTTGCTTGATACAAAATGTGGAGACAACACCCCTATTTATACTATCCTCCAACTCAAATGAATGGTGGAGATTAAATTTACATCAAGGGTCAAGATTGAATCTCTAGAACCTTCCACATCTATCTACCATTTCTTACACTCTCCACAATACACAAGATGGGTCTAGAATGTTCTCGGCAAAATATCACTCTTAATGGGTCTAACTTTATAGAGGCCCAATACTAACTAATTAGACAACCCAAACATTTAACCCAAAAATACAAACTAATAAAGCCCAATTATTTTAATTTCAAAAACAAGTTTAATTTTCAACATCCTCGTTCCCCTAGCATTCCAAAGCAGGATCGTTATGAGGTGTATTGGTGGTTGATCCCTCATCAGGTTCTGCTTTGGTAGGATGTTGATACACTCATTTGGTTGGGTGGGATTGATCAGACGCTTCCCTTCGTTTGGGATTTAGTGTGCATTATACGTGTAGATCGACTCCGTGTCCCTGAAAAACATGTCCCGATGTTCAGCGACTTCTAAATATATGCGATACCTTTGGGATTCGTAATGAAAAATGTTTGGCATTGTGAAGAATGGTTGGATTAGTAAGTCATTGGGACTGCATTCTATAGCCCTATTCCTGTCTTGGTTTGCATGTGGGTCTATGGGCACTGGTTGATGGCTTCTAATTTTGTCTGCACTTTGGAGGTGGGGCCTGAGTTGGTGTGGATAGTTTCGTTGTTGTGAACTCGAACCTGGAGGTATTGTTGGGTATATAGGTGGGGTAGAACTATCAGTGGGTGTGGCGGTTGACATTGGAAGGGGTCGTACGTGGGAGAGTCTGGCAGATTGACCTGCAGGCTATGTGTTGGAGTCTAAGTTCGGGCTCAGGTGTGACATTATTAGGAGAAGAAGGCAATTTCACAATGACACTTCCTTTAACAGTAGTCTGAGTGTTAATATTTTATGGGGTGAGAGGCTTTATATTGGACGTACATAGGTTAGATTTTCAAATCCCTCACATGTTGTCATTAAGCTACTACCACATTGTGGTTGATCAAGACGCGTGGGTGAATTCAGAGAAATATCCAAGTCGGTCAGGACAGTCGGCCTCGAAGGCTGCCCATTTTATCCTTTACAGTTATCCACATACGCTGGCTTTGTCTCACCGTGGCTCTGAAGAGATAGGTCCCAACTGTCACTGCTAGAGGTTAATTCCTCAATGCATTTTTGGGAAGTTAAATGCTCCACGTAATTTTTTGGTTTCCATAATTGACGCACACACGGTATGGGGTCAAGAGGAGCAATGTTCGTCCATGTGAGAGTTTTATCCACCAAAATGTGTTTTCTACTGTGATTATTAGTTGGAACCATGTTCACCTCCTTAGCTCTCCGCTGTTGAGGACGTTTGGACACAACACACCATTTCTGTTCAGTACTAACACTACCAGAGCCAGATTCCATCGCTTGGATATTATTCCGTGCACACACTATGCGGTTATGTCCCACAATGCCACTCAAAACATATATTTCGATTTTTAACTCATACACGAGATTTCTAAGTATGCGACCAATTTTAATTTTTCGGGGAAGAGGCTTCTCAATATTAAACTCTACACATATTCAAGCACACCGAATTCAATGTGCATGTCTATTTTAAATGGCTTACCTAAAGAAGTCGCAATACGGTGAACAATGTTCATGTCACAATATTCAGCCGATAATTCTTGAATCTGAAACCATAAACTCATATGCTTGGTAGTAGCTATACAGGGGTGAAAATTTGTCCTCTAATTTTTCATTGATAGGTAATAATGGTCTTCTAAAAACCACGGACCTCCAAAAATAATGGACAAGTAGTCCTCGGGCGAAGAGAGTTTAACAAGATAAAAATTATTTCCCAAATTCGTCAGAAAAATACCCGCTTTTAATTTCCAGATCCTTGATAATATCAATGCCAGCCTCTGAAAAAGAAAAAAAAAACGCTAACATAGTAATTTGATTATCAGTGTGTGTTTCCTTTTTTATCCAGCATTTGTAATTCTTGGCTCATAATTTGCACCACAAGTGTATTTTTCGTTAAGTCTCCACTATTCGAGGCTTCATCCTCCGACTCGTACTCTTCCAGGGTTTGTTCAAGTCCCCAAGTAGGAAATAACATATGCGACGATTTAGCATGCAAGTCCTCTTGGCGAATCGAAAGCTCACCTTTTTTCGAGTCAATGAGGTACTAAGGTTACTAATGAGTTTGTCTCTGTAAGAGGCCATATCTTCTTGTCTATGTGCAGCTGTACTAGGAGAAGGAGAGGTAGGGATATCCCGTCGCTCGTGAGCGGAGGATGGAGGATTAGGTTAAGCAATTTAGGGGGAGGAAGGAGGGCTTGGAGAGAAACCTCGTGAGGGAATGTTTCCTTATTCATCGGAGAGAATCTTTCATTTTACTTAGTACATTTAGTTCATTGTATATATATGAAGGAGTTTATGATGTACTTTTATATTTTAGTACATTTATGCTCATATAGTTTAGTTCATTATATTTTATACTATATTTTATATTTTTGAAGTACTGTGGTAGTTGTATGTGATGGTGCTTTTATGATATTTCTCCTTTCATGGAAATAATGATTAATATTGATTAATTATTATCTTTTGATATCATATGCTTAAAAGAAGGTGTGCATGTCCAATGAATTGATAAAGGGTTTACTAATATTTCACATTCTATTTTAAATGATGTAATTTTTATAGTTTTTCTAATAGTGTTTTCAAAATTTACACATTTTGGTACTTTGACATTATTTTATAATCACGTAGTTATATAATGAGTGTTGAAAGGCTCGAGGTGTCAGATACGTCCATCCATACGAAAAAAGAAGAGGGTATCATGGCAAGGCCATGTTATTAAAAATTTTAGTGGTGGGAAGACACAGAAGTTTAACTCTTTATAGTATTTTTTTTAAGTTTAACCTTGGTTATTAAAAAATATGGAAGGGTGGGTGGATCAAAAGAAATGCCTTAAATCACTTAAGACTCTCTTCCCAACGTCAACATCAAATCTAAGAGTACAACTAACATCATTGTGTTAGCTTACATATGTACACATAGGTTCAATTGGAAATTCAATGCAAATAAAAAATGTATCAAAAACTGAACAAGGATGATGATGATGATGATATACCCTTTTCATGTGTCATATTACTTGGAGTTCCGGTGATGTTATACCCTTTTCATATATCATATTACTAATTAAAATATAATGTAAAAATCGAAAATATTTCTTTAATTTTATAGGACTCGCTTTTGTAATTTTTATTTATATTTTTTTGGAAAGAACAGATAATACTTTTTTAAAAATTTTAATTGAGACTTAAAAATTATATTATGCCGTCCCAAATTATATTATAATCGATGGCACGTATAGATGGATCGAGGTAAGAAAGATGTATATACAGATGAACATTTATTTTTTTAATAACTTTTCTACACATGGCTCGAGGTAATAATAATTAGTATCAGCCATCTTTTCTCAAAGAGTGGTTATTTTTAAAGTGCATTTACAATCCACATGCTCAAGGCCTCGGTAGTAAAAAAAATAATTTTTAAGTGGCCATTTCACTGAAGCCATTGGCTTTATAAAAAAAATTATCTTTTTTTGTTCTTTTTGTCCAAGTCGATTAAAAAATCTTTCAATTATTCTATGGATTTTAAATAACGTTTTCCAAAAAGTAAATATGTGTATGGCTAAATGCACTTTTAATCTGACGTATGTATTAATTCCGAATATGCTGCAATTACAAATACATCTAAGAAAAATTACAATTTTACATTTTGTATATATTTCAAAATTTATTAGTCATTTACCTGAAGTTGCAAAATTACGTATTCAAGTGTCTTAGATACGAAGCCACCGTAATGAAACTTCAGTTGCATATTTATATATATGGTATCGTTTTATTGTGAGTCTTTGCATTCACATTTAATCCATGTATGGCACATGTTCTATTTTAGTTTCAAGTGATTTCAATTGGGATGTTATGTGATCTCCTTGATATCTTTTGTTGCTTTGTTTATATTGATGTCCTACGCTTTCTTGTGTATTTGAGTTGGTATCATTTTTTGCATAAAACTCGTTACTAATTGATTTTTGCTGGGATTATTCGTGCTTGTGCTGTCGAGTTGTGTTTGTCATTTCTTGTTGCACTCTACACTACTGCTTGATATACTTGTTTTTTCTTTATGCCTACCCATGTTTCATTTAGGGGGATACTTTCTTATATTAGGGATAAATGATTTTATTATACATCTTTATCTTTGTGTATTCCTAGATAAAAAGAGGGAGAAATGGTATATCAATATTTGTAGTTCCGAGGGAGATTTTTGTCTTAGGGCGAGACGTCATAATTTAGGTAAAGATTGTTCGACAAAAGGGGAATGTTTATTGTTATGCAGTTTATATTGTTATTTATTCAAGTTACATTTGTAGGTGTGTTTAAGTGTGCACATTCGTAACGATGCAGAAAAATTTAACACAAGAACAAAGCAACTCAATGTGAGTCTATCAAGTATCAGTATCTTTTTCCTTTTAGGATGGGGTATTGAGTCTTTTAGATGGCTTGACGACCCATAGGTTTTATTTTGTGCTTGTCCCGAATAGCTAAAAGGGAAGATTTATAAGGAAAAATTTCCTGCATAATCAATTTGTACGTATTGGATTAATTTCGGACAAAACATTTTGAGTAATAGGTTAGCCTGTGACATGATTGATTGAAGACGTAGCAGCCAAAATATCATGTTCACATCATTATGCCGAGTTTCGTGACTTATTTTTCATTTTCATGTTTCGATAATCTCTTAGATATGAATGTATAAATATTTTGATCATTGAATTCATATTGTCTTGGTTGTTGTTTTTAAAATCATTTTAAAACGTTTTTAGAAAAAAAAAATTAAGTCATTTTAATGACACTAACAGGTTCCAACTAACTTCAAACGAGATTGTTTTGGTTTTCTTTTGTTAATCATTGGATATTTCAGTAGAAATTAGTTTGAACAAGATCGGGTGCTTGGTTCGAACAAAATCTGATTTCTTTCAAACGAGTAGACGTTTTTTTCAATACAAAATTTATTTTTTGGTCTTATCTCATTTTTGTAAAATCTCTTATAAATAGGAGTGCGGAGCAGCAGTTTTTCAGAGAGATTTTTTTATAATCTTAGAGTCATAATACTCTTCTGAAATGCTCTCCGAAGGTTTTGATCTTCATGATCATGTTTTTCATCTAAAACCCTAGTTTACACTCACTTATTTAAAGGTAAAAGTGTTTCATCGTATATATGCTTTCAGATATAAAAGTGTTTCATCATATATATGCTTTGAGATCTAGTTTATGGGTACCAAGGTTTATTCTCTTCATCTTTTTTAGAATCGTTTCATACGGTGGAGTCTATATTTGTTGTTTACGCACGATGAACTCCGTGTTGTGGTGTTGTAGTCAAGAAGTGGTGGATTTCTTGTTCAAATACGTAAACGTTTGCTAGGCCTTATCGGTTGATACTGAGGGGTGTGTGGACTCATACGTTATGGCTGCTGTCAAGTCTTGCGAGGTCGTCGAGTTTGTGTTGTAAGTCTATTGACCTTTGTAATTCCATATATAATGAATTTGCATGGGTGAGTCATCCGAGATTTTTTTCATTGAAGATTTTTCTCGTACATCAGGTATAATGGTTTGAATTACTTATTTTATCATGTACTCACCTAGATGCATATTTAGGTTAAGATAAAATTGGTTAATCTGTTTATCACAACTTTTTATTTAATCGGTGTCGAGTTTAATTTGGGTTAACTCTTTTAATTGAACTTAAAATTGAGAAATTTTTAAAATAGTGGTTTGTTATTTTTTTGTACCCTTTGCTATATATCTTAAATCTATAGGATTGGACTTTCAACTTAACATCTGTGAAAGTTTTAGACAGATTTGTAAATGTTTTATTGAGTAAAAGTTGTCCATTTCAATGTGTATTATAATAGTGTGGTGACAATATGGCAAATTTTTAAAAGCTTGTGTAATGATATGTCCAATTGTGTAGCAGTTAAACATGTCACATATGTATGTTTTGAAAGCCAATTTAGGGGATGGAGTTCAAAAGATAATACTCTTCACATGAAAATCACCATATCTTTGGAAAGTCCAAATACTTAAGTGAAATTAAGGTTATACAAATTGTGATACTCGTAACGTGAAGGTTTTCAAAGTGCCCAAGAGTTAACGATTCGAACGTGCTTATAAATCAGTCTATATATGTAATGTATTTATGTTTTTAAGTGACATGTATGTATTTGTGTGACGTGTATTAACATGTTCAAATACCAAATGTTGCATGGAGGTCATATGCGAATTTAGAATTGGTGACACCAATTGCAAAAGAATTTTGGCCACCAAATAATTTAGTATTTCCACATTAGGCAAAGAGTTATTTAGGAATTTATGTCATTTTTAACTACATTTGCATCGTAATTTATGAAAATGTTCGCGACGATTTTTTACAAACGGATAGTTAAAATGGTTGGCCCCTCTAAAAATTCAGTATATACGAGGAATATTATTCTGCATATGTGAAATTCGTCGATCAGTGGAATCTTTCGAATGTTGAATTGACCCTGATTAATATTACTATCTAGAAGAGGAGGATGTGTCCAGGTCACAATTGGTTCCAATTGCATCTGTCGAACTAGAGACGGAACTAAACACGGTTTTCGAATCCAAACAAGTGTTGGATCCAGAGACATCTAAATCGAAATCAACACTTAAATGCAAGTTGCGATGGATGGTGCCTCCTACCAGCCCATCCAGCATACGTACCACTACATCTAAAATAAATCTTCCAAGTGAGATAAGTATTTGTAGTTTGTTAAGTTTTTATTTATGATAAGTTATTATGTTTAATGAAAGGTATTGGAGTGAAATAGATCTCTAGTTAAATGAGTTATATTAATTTAAAATAGTTAAGTAATTGATTAAATAATAACTCACAACTATGAAAATGTATATTTAAATTCACATTTACTTAAATGAACATAAATAAAACTAATACTAATACATTTTTTAATGTATCATTCGTTTGGAACCTCGAAATCCCATTCTTGCACCTGCTCCACCCGCTTGGCTTCTAGCTCATCCTCTCACTTATTGAGGATGGCCATTTTCCAATCCTCCTAATACGTGTATGTATGGGTGTCCATGTTGGAGTACTCGCGGTCCACTATATCTTCTCCTGCTTTTCTTTTTATCACTTTCCCTTTTTTCAGAGATATTCTTAGATTCGTCTCCAACTGAGACTGTTTTGTGTCAGCCTCCGCTATTTTTTACTAAAAAGGGAGTGAAAGTGTGCATTCAAGTTCGCCACGAACTCGAAAATTGGTGGCAGTGGAGTACCTGTTGTCAAATTTTCTTTTCTCTTTCGCGACATCTCTGCCAATTTTCATTGAACTCTTTGCTAAGTGAATGTCGAAGGGTCATCCAATGGCACTCTATCCATATGAAGCGCATAAGGTTTATTAACTGGCATAGAGGATATATCGGTCTCGAAGTGGGTGGGTGGACTCCACCCAATGTGGAGGTAGTCATAGCCTTCTTTTGCATTTTGCACCATGTTTAGAAGTAAGGTAACACTTCTTGAACTTGAAAGGATCTCCAAGATCCACCTTGTACATCTATGTGGAGAACCAGAACATATCATGGGTGGTGTGGTAGATGGAAACCTCCCTTAGATTTAGGTATGTATTTATAGAATTTGTGGAGAACAAGGAGATTGAGGATGAGACTAGTGGAAAAAATGTTAAATTTAGGTATGTATTTATAGAATTTGTGAAAATTAGTCATTGAATTTTTTGTTTAGTCTTATAGCAACGCAACTGGTGCAGGAGCCTAGGACTGACAACATACAAGATTTTGCATGAGGGTCACACATGCTTAATTGCTCAAAGAAAACAAGATTTTATGGGGGGGATAAAATATCATTGGTTACTCTAGAGATGGTGTTATTTGTTAGGGTATACATTATCTTATATGTGTACATTAGAAATATATGTATACTATATAAAATTTTATACATAAATTACAATAATTTGAAAAACATTCTAAATATTCATCCCTATAATATAAAATTTCACTATACTTTAAAAATAATAATAAGTTATACAACACATGTAAGGACCGAACTTTAAAAGACTTTTCAATCATGTTCTAAACCTAAAACAAACTTCCAAAATACCATTTTTATAACAAAAAAAAAAAAGAATTAATTATAACATTTTAGATGATACATGCATTCAAGTACAATTCCATAAATGGAATTCATTTGTTCACTCAATGCTCGGGTGTACGCACATCCAATTATTACAAAGAGGCAACACGTAAAAGTCAGCAGTTTAAATCGCCCATATTTACCGTAACATTAAATGGCCGCTCAAACCGCTAAGAAAACAAACGATGTGCTCGTTCCCTCCCATCTCTCTCCCTAGAGCTCTCTCTCCGAATGATTTATCCATGCATTTGCCTATTTTACAGTGTCAATGTTAATGGCAGTGATAACAGAAACAACCTCTTAACTCACCGCTCAAATGTCACCAACTCCCCTCAACCTACACTATAAAAACACCTGCACCTTCTCCTTCTCTCCACCACCAACCCACTCTCTCTCTCTCAAAAGAGTAGGCTCTGAAAAATGGCCTACAGCAGCCCACAATCAACCCTTGTTTTCATTCTCATCACCCTCTCCTTAGTGGCACACACAATTGGCGGACGTGAAATCCCACCAAACTCTGACACAAAACAACCTGAATCTTTCATCCGCAAGGACGGTAGCGTTCTAATTCCGGGTATAGGGCGATGGATGATCCCCAAGGTCACTAAAGGGTTCAACCCCTTCACCTACAATCCCGTTACCGGGACGGGAGGTGGACCTGGCTCTGAAATTCCATCATATGGTGGCACAGGAGCTGGTGGCAACAGCTATGTCCCCGGTGGTGATGATACCTTAGTCCCCAACCCTGGTGTCGAGGTCCCCAGCGGCGGCGGAAGCACTGTTCCTACTCCCACTCGTCACTGAAACAAATGGGATTTAGAAGAAATAAGTATGCTAGTTTGTTATTGGTAGGTGTGTACTGCTGTTTAAGGCTTTGGTATGCATCCTTTGAAAATTTGGATGCAGAATGATTGTTAATTTGTTATCAATAAATCTCATGTTTAGTTTTCATCTGCAACCCATGGTAATTACCTACTTTCATGCACTCAATTTTCATGGACATTTTATATCCCTTCATTTAAATATATATAATGTGTGTAATAGTAATTTGTTAGTATAAGGATGCAATGGTAAATAATAATCCTATATAATTAATACTTCAGTTTTCTTCAATTTTGGAGGGATAAGAGTTTCGTGGGCTAGAAAGAATACATAATTACACTTTTCTTTCTTTCTTTCAATTCCATTCTTTCATTTTTCTTCCTCCATTTTCTTTCATTCTACTTTCCACTCTACCAATCGGAGCATTACTGAAACAACTCACTGATAACACAAATGGTGTGACATAATTAATTAAAATTAATCGATTGGATGGATTTATGACTGCCCGAAACTAGTACTCCAAACATAAAGTAACAAGACACAATTATGGCACGATTACTTGAATTGTCATCCCTAAAAAAAACAATTCGGTAATTTATGAAGAAAAATGAATCATTCAAATTTTCTTTCCTTTCACTTTTCTCACTGTACCAAACAAAGGAATGTATTTCATTCCTTCATTTATTTTCCTTCCTTTCAGTTTTCCAATCTACCAGACGAAGGTTAGACATTAAGCAATACAGTTTTGGGAGGAAATTCAAGTTCAACACTCTACATTATGGTGTGGAGTTGGATTGCACCAAAATATAAGCACATAAAAAATAATCTTATTTACAAATCATAAATATTTTTGTTTTCAAGGTTTATCAATGATAAAAAGACCGTAGGTCTAAAGTTCGAAACCTCCCAAAGGATACTAGACTTTAAGAGAGTCGTGTATTAGGGTGGCTCTGACACGGTGTTTTTCCTGTTTAATTCACATGGAAAAGCCAAATAACTCGTTCGTGTGGAGGTTCAAGGTTATCCAAAAAAAATTATGTATATTATGATAAATTTATTCCTTCAACTACATTTCTATATTGAGTAATTCTATATTTAAAAATAAATTTCAAAAAAAATCCTTTTTACAAATTAATAATAAAAAATTGAAGAGCAGAAAATGGAACATAAAATATCTAGAATGTGAGGCTCATGAATTCAAATATATCAATCCTTTGAACAAGGATTATGGTGACTCTCTTTTTTATTATGGGTTATTTATCGTTTGAGCTATATTTATTTATAATAATGGGTCAATTATTGAATAGTCGCTACTATAAATGTATATTTTTTAAAAAGGACACATATTTTTAATTTAACCCATTTAGTCCCTCAAGCACTCAATATTCTCTTATTTTTAAAGGTCCGCGCCAGCGGCACTCCCTCTTCAAAATATGTGGCAAATGACTTTTTGAGACAAAATAAAAAAGTTTGAACTAAATGAGTATTAAAAAATGTTCGAAGGACTATTTGATATATGTCGCTATAATAATTGGACTTGGAGTACCTAATTTACATTATAATTGCATGGTATTATTTTAACATTTGTTGTCAGCGGCCGTCTAACACCTTTATTTTCAATTGCTAACTACCCGAAATACCCTTTCTTTTTAAACACAATAACTCCATTTTTAAAACCCTAAAATCCCCCCTCACTCTCTCTCTCTCTCTCTCTTTCTCTCTCCTCTCTCTCTCTTTGTGTGTGTGTCACCTTCCCTGCCTTTATGGTGCAAATCAGCCGAAAACCAAAAGCAACCAAAATAATAAGGTTTAGTTACATTGCTGAAAGCTCCTTTTACCTTTCCTTACTTTTCTTTCACTTTTCAGTTGTTTCCCTGAAATAAAATTTATTTTATTGTAGTAGGATAAGAAGTCGAACTTAAGCAGTCATATTGCTGGAGATGAAGAGTTTACTTACTTGAGGTTGAGAGCACTCAATTTTTTTGGAGATTATAGTGTGCTGTCTCTACCAAGGGACAAAGTTGTTTGTTTCTTAACGATTTAGAACTTTTGGGTATTCACATTGTTGATCCTCTTCGGGATGCAAACCCAGACAAAGGTATAAATACATAAGTTTGGGTGGCAATCTTTTTCCTTTATTTAAAAATCATTTTATTAACTAGGAAACATTTTTTTTCTAAGAGCAGTTCTACGGAAGAATCGACCGAATTTTTTGAGACAAAATAATGTGACAGTCTCATATTGGTTGGTTTTGAGGTTTCACTGGCGTGGATCCACAAAACTAGCCAATAATAGCTTGACACCTCAGTGTGTCTAAAATTTTTATGTCAAAAATTCGGTCCAAATAGCATTTTTGTTTTTCTAAAAGTAATTTTTTTAAACTGAAATCAGTTTTATTTTCATATTTTTTTTGCTGAAAATTATTTTTTTTAGTTAGAAATCTTTTTTGTGGTTAAAAACAAATTTCTTTTGTTGAAAATCATTTTAATTGGTGGAAATCATATTTTTGTTTATGGAAATCATTTTTTTGGGTGGAAAAAATTTTGTTTTGCTGAAAATCATTTTATTTGGTGGAAAATAAAATGACTTAAAAAAATTATTTTTAAAACGTTTATGAAAATTTTATTTTAAAAAAGTTATAGAAATATTATTTTTAAAAAATATTTTTAAAACAACTATAAAAAACGTTATTTTAATAGTTGACTGTTTTAAAAATATTTTTTTTGTAAATGTTTAAAAAATCATTCTAAAATTATAAAATAACGTTTTATATAAAATTATAAAACTGTTCTCATAACATTATAAAACATTTTAAAATTATAACTTTGTTCTTTATAAAACAATTTTATTTTTAAAATTTTTTATTTATAAAAATAGTATTTAACTTATTTTATAAATAAATATATTTTTTAATGTTTTTAAAACATAAGATGTATATGTATAATGGATAGGTAAATCAAATGGAGGCAAAATGATCATTTGATTCATAAAAAATGAAAGTTATCGATCAATTGATAGTTTTTCTCAAAAAAGACGCACATATAATTATAATGTAAATTAATGTATTCAAAATTTTAATTATTATAAAGAGATATACCGAAACAATATATGATTTATTATTGTTATAATATTTCAACAAATCAACTGCTATAGTCGATGGCTGAAAAGGTCTTTATCAATTTAAACTTGGGGCACATTTTGATGTGGTAGTTTGGTAATCCCCACACCAACTTGTGAAAGTACACACTGGCTGAAAAAGACTTAATTTAAACACTGGCCCATTATGACGTGGCAGTCTTGTAAATCCTCACGTCAATTTGTAAAAGTGCATTTTTTTAATGTAATAATAATATTTTATTTTCAATAAATTACAGGCAGTCTTAGATAAATGCAAAGTTATTAATTCTAGTATTTTCTTTTTAAATGTTTTCCAACTAAACAAATAATAGACAATGGATCAATAATGTCATGTGTTTAATCACACGCAAGAACCCCAACCTAAAACTAGGGGTGTTCACGGGTCGGTCGGTTCGGTTTTGACCGGGTTTTTTGGGCCGAACCGACCATGTCGGTTTTTGGAGGAGGAGAACCGAACCGAACCGAAAATGCTGAAAAACCAAACCGAACCGAACCGAATCGGGTCGGTTTTTGACAGGGCCGGTTCGGTTTGCCCGTCGGTTTTTGACAGGGCCGGTTTTATACAGGGCCGGTTCGGTTTTTTCCTTTATTTTAATAAAAAATATTTTTTTTTAATACCTAATATAAATATAAAATTAAAAAATATAATATAATATGTCAACACTAATACAAATATAATATAAAATATAAAATTAAAAAGTATAAAAATTAATTCGGTTCGGTTCGGTTCAAAATCGGTTTTTTTATGCCAAAACCGAAAACCGAACCGACCCTGTCGGTTTTATACCTGATTAAACCGAACCGAACCGACCCTCAAAAAAACCCGGCCCGAAAATTTTCGGTTCGGCTCGGTTTTGTCGGTTTGTCGGTTTGGTCGGTTTTTTTGCACACCCCTACCTAAAACAATCAACATAACATGACCAAGACACCACTTAATTGAATGCTAATGTTACATCTTGAAAAATAGAAATAATACAACCACTAAAGAAGAATGTGTTAAGTTCTTATAATGTCATTTTCTTTCCAAATCACATAAACCATAAGATAACCTAATTGATGCACACGTCTGACGTCCCTATAAGTGGTTAAATTCGCAGAATCAGACAACAAATATCATTTTCACTGTCGTCGGTTTGAAAAATTGCTACCGCTTGCTGTCTTCATCAGTCGAGTTAAATAAATCAACTGCTATTTATTTTTCCACTTTATACTCGGTTATCATATCCGAATAAGATCGCCCATTTAAATGTAAAGTAATAAAATTATCCCCGGGTGGATAAAGAATAGGGCAACAAAATTCGATGATGTACCACCAAATATAACGTCGTCGGTGATTTTTGGTGTATTATTCATTTACAATTTTTGTTTAGGGCATTTAATTTCCTTTTGTATTTGTTTTCAGTTAAAAATCTTCTCAAATGTTATTTGTTTGTTATTTGAGAAAATAGAGAGATGGGGTGGTGGGGTTTGCATATCCATGTATATAGACACTTTAAAAGTTATTATAGAGCTTATTAAAAGTTAGAGAGAAAATAAGTTTAGTGAGAGAAAAGAAGAAGAATAAGAAATAAGTTGAAATAAAATTTAAGGTTTTTACAATCTAATCCCTTGATTAGATATTTTTGACGTTTTAATCGTGTCTATAAATTTTAAACGATTAGATCCATATTAATATCTTTTTCGAATATTAATTTATTTTATTATCATTGACCTAACCAGCAATTGACAGCCCCCCCAATAACTTAAAATCTTCATTCTTCTTTCTACTTCTCTCCAATTAGCTATTACTCTTGTTTCTTTTCCTTCTCTCCAAAGATTGAATACATACATCAATCTTCCTTGTTTTTTCTTCTCTCCAAGAAGCGAATACATAAAATACATTTACCTCTTACAAGTTTTCTTTTGTTTACCAGCGAATACATCAATTTTAACTAGGGGTGGAAATTTTTGACACGACACAATAATCCGACACGAAGTTAGCGGGTTAGGGTTGACGATTTCTTGACACGAACCCGAATATGACACGACCCGCCAACACGAATAATAAACGAGTTGGGGTAGTGTCAAACACGTATAACTTGAAAATGACACGAATAGACCCGCTTAACTCGTATTTTATGGAGAATATATTAGATAATTTATATATCTTGATAGGCATTCTATAAAATTCATGGAGAATCGGATGATAAATTATTTATGTGTTTAACTTGAAAGAAGTTGAAATTAATTAAATTTAAGTTATTGTAGGCCTATGATTGGTATGATTGGTTAAGAGAGAAGAAAAAGATTATTTTATATTTTACTTAATCGGTTATGCGGGTCAACCCGAACACGACACGATAATAAATAGGTCGGGTTAGTGTTTGCTCATCTGACACGATTAGTTAAATGGGTCGGGTTAGGGTTGACTAATACTTGACACGAACCCGACATGACATGACCCGAACACGACACGACGCACACGAATTGCCATCCCTAATTTTAACTTACGTTTATCTCTGTCATGTAACACCCTGTACTTTTTTAGTCGTAAAAATCTTTGTTAACTAAACAATTTCAAAAAAATAAAAATTTTGGAATCTATTTAATTTTGGTATGTAAAAATATTGGTTTCAATATATAAAAATAAGGTTTGAAGTGTAATTTAAATCGGGATTAAATTTGAAAATTATAACTTTTTATATAAAAAAATCCAGGGAGGATCCGATCTAAGGAAGATAAAAAAAATTAAAAATTCAACTGTTCGATCGAGCTGAATTTTTTTACAGCAGCTCCGTCTCGTTGTCAGCTACAACATACTAAAATTTCAGCCAATTTCGACGGTCCCATCATTCGTAATAAATTTTTGAGTATTTGTATTTGATAAGACTCAAACTCTTTTTGGTATATAAACATAAAGTGACGAATTTAGGACTTTTAAAACATATTTTAACCTTCTGAAAAATCAGTAGCCTCCTCTATTTTCATCTTCTTCCATCTACGAAATCCTAGCCCCATTTAAACCAAGATTTAACCTATGATTTGAAGGCTTATTTGGTGTTTTCTCGAGTTTGCGCTAGAACGAGTTTTTATTGTTTTTGCGTGAGGAACGCAGTGATATGATCAGAATTTTGAGACAAAATTTTATGAGTTTCTTGTGATGATTTTAAGGCATTGGGTTTACGCAATATGCTCCCTGAATCTGTCGAGAGTAATCGTTTTATTCCTCATTTATTTGTACTCATATTATTGATATCATGACATTTATTAGAATCTAAAATATTGATTCGATTTGAGATATTGTATTTGTTGACGGGCTTGTCATGAAATTTTTATATGACACGGAGAATGATCACCCGCCAATAGTCCAACAGCCAGGATGAGGCTTTACGAAGCTTAGGTGAGGTGAAGTGAGGCTTGGTGACCTGGTGATGTGTTATGAAAAAATTATATTGGTATAATGCTCAATTGTCTCATTGGACTTGAATTCAAATTCATATTGTTGCATTTTACTCACCGTTATTGTTTTAAGCATCTATTCTTGTCATATTGTGTATTTTCCCGTATTTTTCTTTTAGTAGCAGGTTAGAGTGGATTTGGACGATACAAATTTTGGCGAATTTTCGAGCACTGCATTTGGAGGATTTATTATTTTTGTATAACTTGGCAGTGTAATTTATTTGGAGAGCTTAGTATTTTTTTTTCGAGTGAAATTTAATTGTAATTATTTTGAAAGTGTAAATTTTGGATTCATTATATTTTTTATGGAATATAGATGTTATACTCTATACTAATTGTTAAGGATTTAGTTTAGTTCTAATCGTAGTAGCGCCTCGTGTTTTGCGCGGAGTGTTAGATGTCATAATTAAATCATTTATAAGTTTATATTTTATCAACAGTTGTTTTGGATATGTCTTTGATTCAGGAGCTTTGTCCACTAATACAAGTCACAGGTTGAATACAAAATTCGAGAATGGGTTGATTGCACTTATACGAGTTGCGAAAGGATTGACTACAGTGATACAAGTAGAGAATGTTTATCATCAACCACTGCAATTGATCTTAGTTGTGGTGTTTAAAATAATTTGTATCTTGGATGTGTGGAGTCGAATACCTCAAAATTTTATGTTTATAATGTTTGGAAGACATATATAAGTCATGAAGAGCAGTGTTTTGAAGGAGGTGTGGTTGAGTTTCGAGATAAACTGCTAAATTATGCTTTTAAGGTTGGGTTCTAGTATGACTATTTAAAGAATGATAAAACTCGGGTGACATTAGAGTGCTCTAAAATGACTACTGAGAATTTTATGTGACGATTTCATGTTTCACTGTCTTCAATAAATTGTTATTTTTATATACGAAGTTTGAATAATGAGCATACTTGTAGAGGTGTCTATCGTATTCAGTCAAACAAAATGATGGACTTTAAGTTGGTTTCAACATTGTCTAATGAGCTTAAGGATAAACCATTGTTGAGGCCAATTAATATAGTCAGAAATATGAAAAAGAACTACGGTCTTGATATAGGTTATCATTATATATAGTGTGGGAAAGAGATGGTTATTGCTGAGTTGCATGGTGATGAAAAGGTTCCATATGCGTTAATCAACGATTATAAGGAATTTCTCTTGCAGTATAATCCGGGATCGCATTGCATTCTTGACATGGAACCGAAGAGTAAATTATTCAAGAAAAATTTTGTAATTTTTGGAGGATCCATTTATGAATTTCAGTATCGTAGGGTTGTTTTGTTTCTTGATGGTGCCTATTTGGAGAGCCACTACCGTGGAACGATTTTGTCGACAACCGGAAGGAATGGGAACAATGGTAAACTCATTCTAAATACGTTATATTTCGCATGTAATTTGGTGTAATGCATATACATTTTTTGTTTATTTCTTTAAAAAATCCCAAAGTGCATGCATAATATTGTAAAGTAAAAACGAATCTGCTATTTACTTCACATTTACTTTACAATATTATGTGCGTACTTTGACATTCGATGTTTGTTATTTGCAAACAATGCCAAGTACATGCATAATATTGTTAGTAAACGTGACCTTCTTTTTACTTTTACATGTACTTTCTAATATTATGCGTGTACTTCAAAATTCTTTATTTGTTCTTTGGATAGAATGGAGAAACACGCATAAATCATAAGGTACATGTGAATCTGCTATTTTGTGTTGCTTGTACTTTGAATTCTTATGCACGTCATTTATTAAATATATGTACTTCTCTAAATTGTTATATAATGCGTGTACTATGTTATGTATTGTGTGTACTCTGTTATATACTACATGTACTCTGTTCTATAGTGCGTGTACTCTATTATATAGTGCACATAGTCTATTATATAGTGCATGTACTCTGTTATCTACTACGTGTACTATGTCATATATTGCGTGTACTTTATTATATAGTGCATATAGTTTACATTGTTTAATCCATAAAACTAAACATTCAAATAATCTGTGTGTACTATGTTAGAATATATTTATTATTTTGTATAGCCTACGTGTTGTATGGTACGTGCCAGCGGCACCATTATTAGAGTGCATCATATATGGAGCTATAATTTATTTATTTTTGATATATTTCATTATGTTTTCATGCCTTTTTCCTCTTGTATGTGGTGTTATTGATTCAGATATGGAGGATAACTAGACGTGGTTTCTCATTAATTTGCCTGATGCACTAGATCATCAAGATCGAAACATCACATTTATATCCTATCAAAATAATAATCTAATTGAAGTCGTTTTAAAGGTCTTCCCGATGTCTACACATTCCTACTGTATACATTATTTACAAGGAAATATAAAGAAGAGAATATGAGGGAATTGTCGAAACTTGTGAAAGAAGATTGTGAAAGATTTTCTGCATTGTGCATATGCTATAATAATCAATGAATTTCACAAGAACATTGATGCCCTGAAGAAGGAAGGTGGAGCTGGTGTTGCAGATTTTCTTGATAGTTTGCCTAAAGAGAATTGGTCATGTGCATATTTCCCCAGTAAATGGTATGGTAACATAGCATCTAGTGTTGCAAAGTCATTCAACTCTTGGACCCTAGAGGAAAAGTTTCAATAATGAATATGCTGGACAAACTGAGGGTTAAGATTATGAATTTCAATGCAAACAAACCTTTTGAATCTAAAATATGGGCAAATGAGTTGTGTCCGGTTTCTTAAAAGTTAGTGACTAATAATTGGAATAAAAATCGACATTGGTATATTAGCCACTCGAGTTAACATGTATTTGAAGTTCATTCAAATGTGCGGGCAACTCTTGACTTTGAACAAGAAATTTCTTCTTGTAAGAGTTGGCAGCTAAGGTGTTTTCCATGTTCTTATGTTGTTTCCATTGTGAAGAGAATAGGGACAAGTATTTATGCGCATACTGAGGATTACTATAAGGTTTCTTTCTACAAATGATTATACTCATTACCTGTACTACATCTTCCTGATTTGATGTCCCTAAACATTCTTATACCTATAAATCCAACCATCCTTCCTCCAATGACAATGAGACCAATAGGAAGGCCAAGATATAAGAGAATAAATTATGTTGGTGACGTCACAGTTACGGAAGTTAATTGCTTTAGGTTTAGTAAAATGGGTCATTACTACATGTAAAGAACCCATTTTGATTAAATTTAATATTGTTCAATTAATTTATTGTAACATTAGTTGTCAATAAAATTATTGAAGAACTCATTTGAATAAATGAATGTAATTTTATTGTTGAGTGTTCATTTCTATTATTTTTGTTTGTGAATGGTATTTATAGAAAGTATACGCATGTGTAAAAAAGTACATGCACATTCTTTACTAATGTTCACATGTATTTTATATAATATTGGGTGTACTTTACATTCGTGTTAGTTATTTTGGATAGAATAAATGAATGCAATTTTATTATTGAGTGTTCATTTCTATTGTTTTTATTTGTGAATGGGATCTATGGAAATTACACAAATGTGTAAAAAAATACACGCACATTTTTAACAAATGTTCATGTGTACTTTATACAATATTGTGTATACTTTAATCAATTACTATCTCACACAATTAAAAAGGTAAACATATAATAATATAATTTTTATGAATATCCTATGTTTAGATTACATACTTGGTTTGAAATTTCTTCATCTTTCACCAGTTTTCAATATTTTCCCGTCCAACCAAGGCCTTCTCTCCCTGATAGAGAAATATCCTGCATTTTAAGACAAAGAATAATATTAGAATAATATTAAAACATATGTGTACTCTATGATCATTATGCATGTACTCTGTGGATTTTTTTTTATTAAAAATGTGTGTACTTTATAAAACTATATATGTACTTCATTAAAAATACGTGTACTTTATTAAACCATTGCGTACTTCAGTACCCAATGCATGTACTTTATAAAAATATGCGTGTATTTTATTGATAATGTGTGTAATTTATTAAACTATGGATGTTTTTCATTACAAAATACGTGTAGTTTATAAAAATATTAGAGTATATAGTATATGGAACTATAATTTATAAAAAAAAGAAGTAGGGTAATATTCGTATATAAAAATAAGTGCATTACACAATAAAAATAAGTGCATTACAACATAAACAAATAGTACACTTTAACCTCGTTCCGTTGTTGTACAAATATTCGTCCAATTTTCTTTTAGCAGTATCATTGAGGTACATTTCAGCAGGGTGAAATTGAAGGTTTAGTGGCTTGTTAGACCATTCATCGGGTGCTATGGTCGTTGCATGTTCTACCACAATATTTGACTTTGATTGCTTGGTTTACTTTGTTTGCCTTCGTTTCTTATTTGGTACATCATCGTGTTATCATTGGGTTTTTTTATCCTCAACAGCTTTTTTTTACAGGCCCTTGATATTCAAAATCTGCATATTTATTCTCCTTCTGGTCCTCTATTTCATATACTCGCTTTGTACATTGAGTTTTAGAGGTGAAACTTTTCAAATTCAGTGTTCAAATTTGATCTTTCATTTTTTTCCTTTTGAAAGAGAGACCTTTAAATCCTGATTTTCTTTCATCAGAATTCCATGAGCACTTTCTTGATAAAAATAAAATTCATGTTTAATTTTTGGATTATTTGATAAACGTATTGTCAAAGTACATGCACTAAAACTCAAAGTACATGAAACAAATACCAAACAGCATGAAAAATTGTGGGTTTACTTTATTGATAATGTGAACTTTATAAAAATATGCGTATAGTTATATAATAAATGTGTGTGTACTTTATTGATAATGCGTGTACTTTATTAAACTATGGATATTCTATATTACAAAATGTGTGTACTTTATAAACTATGCGTGTACTTCATTAAAAAAATGTGTATACTTTATTCCAAAGTGTACTTTATGAAACTATGCATATACTTCAGTACTTAGTGCATATACTTTATAAAAATATGCTTGTACTTAAATAATAAATGCGTGTACTTTATTAAACTAGGGATGTTCTTTATTACAAAATTCACCAAAGTATTGGTTGAGATTCCTTGAGTTTTGCTTCAACAATAATTTTCCTCAAGCACATGTTTTCTTCCTCCAAGGCCTAGTGAGTTTCAGCACTTCGTTTTTTGCGTCTTTCATTGAAATTTATTAAGTACATGTGCATTTGCTCCGACTTTGTAGATTTACTCCTCTCATTTTTTCAGAATCTTTTGCTTCCTAAATCTCTTGCTTTAAGACATTAATAAATTTATTAATGTCTTTGAGTTGGGCATATCCTTCCTCCAACTTCTTGACCCTTGCACGATCATTCTTTTTCGATTTATCCATTTCACTTTTCATATCAATGTTCAACATAATGAGTTGGGCAGATTCTTCCTCCAACTTAGTAACCTCATCTTCGGCTACATGCCTTGCTTCATCAATATCCTAAAGTTGGACATTTTTTTCCTCCAACTTCACTTTCAGTTCAGCGTTTTCTTCGCTCAATTTTCTCACCTGTTAAGGCAAATTTTTCGAATCGTTTGAATATTTTTGTCTCATGGCCTTTCTTTTAAAAAGATTTGGTCATCTCATTCAACAGTATATTCCAATCATCTGAATCAGATTCCTCTAATGATGTATTAGCTGATTCAGGAGTTATCTGTGAAATGTTCAAAGAGAAACTGGGCATGTCATCCTTGTTCCCTTCTTTACTCTTTTTTTGTGTACCCTCTTTCTTCAAATCAATTGAACATAAATCCACCTCACACATCTAGTCTTTTAAAGATGACAGGCTCCATCGAAGAAATTTCAGAGTCTTGTTTTCCTTCACTTCAACGGGTTTAATGACTTCAAATTTCTCACATACCCAATACTGTGATAATGAAAAATAAATAATATAAGTAAATTATAACATTTAAACAAATTGATATGCATGTAATGTTAGTGTTTTGATCATTTCAATATGCATATACTTTTTAAAAATATGCGTTTATTTTAATAAGATGAATAGTAGCATAAAGTAAAGGGGCATGGGTCGAATTTTCTATTGAACATTTTGCATTTGAAGTTTAGTCCAAGACTTTTTATTTATTGCAAAAAGTATCTCAATAATTAAAAAATGGTAGAGGAGCACCGCTAGCACGAATATTAAAAAATAAGAGAGTATTGTATAGATGTGTGTTTGAGGGACTGATTGTGTTACTATGTTTTCTCACCAATAGTAAAATGATTGAAATGCCCCGACCCAAATTTATGAATCACCCGTGATCAATCCGTTCCGACCCGAGCATTAGGTGTGAAGTGCAATGGCACAATCTAAATAATGTTGCTAGTCCAATTTTATTCTAATTACTATTTCACTTTTTTAGCATGCGATTTCAATTTCTAACCAAATTATGTGAGGGACCCGTGGAAAGTATCCCTAGAGTCCAAGCATATAGAGCTATTAATGTAAAATAAAATAGAATACCTACCTGTGTAACGCTCTCTTAAATACAAAACCGCACTAAACCTACCATAACAAAAGGAGAAAGTGAGTGGAATGCTAAGTGAAAAATATACAACAATGCAATATAAAATTGAACGGCATAATGAAAACTCTAACACGTTATACCTACGTGCACATGAAACTACCTTATATATATAAACATATACGTACTTAATGCATGAAATTATTTTTATTCTAAAAACGTTGCTTATTCCAATTAAGTTGCCTTAATCATACAAAGAATCTCCTCTTTCTTGACTTGCAATTTACCCTCTTATGTAATAATCATGATTAAATACTTGAATACCTACACTCTATTTAACCGGAAGCCATTTTTTTACCAAAATCCCCTTTTTTGAACCAAGTCACATTAGTATTTTCATTGAAAATCACCCAATTCAAAACAAGCGAACACCGTGTTAGAAAATACTTATTTAACTTTTGAAAACCTTTCACAATACACCCTCATGTTAATTATGGTTAAACCTTCTTAAGTTGCTTAACTAACCCGTTTAACCACTATACGTTACCATTCCTTTACTTTGTGGACATTAATCAATTTGCATGTTTCTTGTCCATTTTATCCACTACCACAATATTTATTAATTCATTCAAGCTAGGTTGTATTCTTAAATATTCACCACACAACCCATTTCTTGACATGTTTCATTTTTATTATCTTTTTCTCGGAATCTTCCAATAACCGCATACTTTAACGGGCTCCACACCGTCGACGATGCTACCATATGCTCTGGCCAATGATTTTGGGTCTTTTAAACCAGGGCTCTGAGCCCTCCATAATTTTTTCGATGTCATCTGGGTCCTTATTAATGTGTTTTTATATTTTACAAATTAGCACATTCTTCCACTCTTCCTTTACCTGGGCGAAGCCAAAACTGAGGGTTTCACCCCAACTTGTGTTACACTTGAAAATCGTATTTCTTTGTCCTTTACACTTTAGCATTAATTTTATTCAAAAATCATATTCAATTTGGACCATCAAATGAGTCATACCATGACATGGTACCAATATGAGATATTACATACGTTAAAATACCGATCCTTTATTACCAAAATGGAAGAGTACACACAAGAGTCAAAAGGAACAAGCAACCATCCGGATAAAATGTTGCCCCTGCTCGTTAGACTATGATTTACGAAAAGAGAGCCTATGCTATATGCTTGAAGTCTTATCACATATACCAAAAGTTCTCACTGGGTACTATCCTCTCCACATACCCTAGCTTGTATCCCCAACTATGAAGAATCGAATCTCACCCATTCATCCTTGTAAGAGGAAAGTAAAATACGAACCTGACATTCTTTAGAAAGTCAAATGCCCAACTTCCCTCCTTAGAAGTAAGGCCCTCCTGCTCACCTCCTTGACACACGGGAACCACTCTGATTGGAGTATGCCGAATAACCTTGTCCACGCTAACCTTGTCCTTTTACCGATGATGAAGTCACTAATTTACTACACCTAGGTTACTGTCTACCTTATCATATCGTGATCGCAACCCCAAAGTCCCCTAAGGTAGTATTTCGTTCAAGAGAGACATTCACCTTATAATATCCTTTGACTGTACGAGATTGTAACTAACCTTACTTCCAGGTTCTACGCAAACTGAACTCACATAATGGCTACACCGGTCGCCATTGACATTTTAATGGTGGTAAATATCACACAGTATTACATCTTTTAATCCATACTGGCTTGGAAAGACGTGCAAAGAACTAGATCTTGCCTTGCTAAGGATATCTAAACATATACTTTCCACACATGTTAACATTATAATCATGCTTCAATATTACCCCCACCTTGGTTGCCATTTTCAAGTCTCCACATGGAGTTATCAACATAATTCTCGAATACATTTCCTAATACTCCTCAAAATCAAGTGTCACACCATCACTACTAGTTTTTCCATGACACCCGGGCATCATGCCCTGTAAACGACACGAGCTTCTATAGTATCCTTGGAGGATACACCACCTATCTGCGCCGATTTGGTAAACCACACCCGGCAAGTACACTATTCGATAATTTTAAACCTCGAATAGTGGCACGAGATCATCACCTGATCCTCAACACAATCACTATTAATATGCTAAAACTTTGTCATACCGAAATTAACTGATCTCCTAAGGAAACGAAACATATTCCATGTAAAAGTCCTCAAGACCCGGAAAAATTTCATCATCCATGCCTTGATCATTGTGAGTGATCTCTACGAACCTTTCAATACCCACATCGTGATTACTTGGTGCTCGTAAAGGCACTAGGCTACGACCTTTTACATATGGCGTACCTTTACCATTGAATACCTTAAGATATCATAACAAGTCAATTTATATCCCCAAAGACGCCACACACAATTAGTCCTACAGACACTGTAGGATGTCCTTAAACCACCCTCACATTAGGATTACCTCGCACCCAGCCATTACTTCGACAGCTAAAATAAGCCCTGACACTTAGATAATAATTTTATCTTTCTTCCAAATGGTTATGACCATATGCCACGTGCAAACCATAACTGGCGCTAATAAGGATTCTGGTAGGATATAGGACGTCACCTACAACCTATAAACCTTTAAGATCACTAAGGATTCTATTCCTCGAAGTTGCACCATATTTTCCAAAACCCCGACATAGAAAACTACCTAGAGTTCACTCCTAAGTCTCCTTAACCAGCATAGTTGCCTGCGTAACATACTTACCGTAATTTTCCTATAACTCTCATCATACCTCACGAGGTACAACCTTCAATCAAGAATCACCAGGACACTTAAAGCAATATTATCTTATCGACTCAGAGCGAGTACACATTCCCAAGTGTTAACCAATACAGTCCCTCCTATTTACTGAATCATCAATCGCCTTATGATACGATACTACTCCAAGGATCGAATTTTGCCTAATTACCCCATCGGTACTAACTACTCAAAAGTACCTAGTCAAATAACTGAACGCATCCCATCATAAATCAATACTGCTTAGGTATGACACACTAGCCACATAATTGTGACACCCCGTCTAATTAAATACCGGGTAGCTACTCCTTTATTAAATTAATTCAAAATGCCAAGTTGGTTCAGTTACTAGCATCACGGTCGAAAACATTTTAATAATTACTAACCACCTAGTATTTAAAAAAGTAAGTGCCAAATTTACGTTAAGTCTGATTAACATGCAGTAAAAGAATAACAACCATTCGCCATAATGAAGTAATGAATAACCAACAAAATAAATATAAATCCGAAGGAAAACTCCTCACAAGAATCCCACAACTGAAAAATAATACGACAAGTCTGAATCCTGAATAATTACATGCCAAAGGTCTGAATAACTGAAATAAATGAAATGTCTCTAAAAGAAATGGGCGACATGCCCTACAACTGATAACTGATGAATATCGAGTCAAGATAGATGAAGCGTCTACAAGCAAAGTCCTGTAACTTCCACAAACAGCTACAGCTCGTCACCTGAATGAGAATCCTATGCATGGTGTCCTTGTGGCTGGGCACCAAAAATGGTTTTTACAAAAATAGATTTGAAAGCAAATGGGTCAGAGCCCGAAAGTGGAAAACATTTTGAAAACAGCAAGTGTTTTAATAACATTAAAAAATTAAATGCAAAATACATGTTAGGACGTGCACTCACATGAAATTCTCACCTCTCGACTACATGTGCACTCCTAACGTACCGTACCCATCTACATGACATACATAACTAACCAAACCGTAATAAGTTCTACCCCTTACTACTCGATCCCCATATTACATTCTAGCGTTATCAAATAAATAGAGGGTTTTACTTGAACTCAGATTCTCAATTTGTAATACAATTCACTATTGGTTAACCCGTTATGTTTTCTCAAAACATTACCATAATTATATTCACAATATCAACATGAAAGTTCCCATTAATTAAGTGTATATTATTCACATCATAAATATACAATACAAGCACCCCGAGACTAGCTGCGGTGCACACATACTCTGCTATCCATCCCGGTACATCACGTACATAAGGATCACATATTCCGAATCTCTCAGGAATAGTTCTCAGATAACAACATCACAAATAATGGAGGCGAACACAGTCACATCACATGGGTCACGCACATACCTGCGCTCCCACGATCAGCAGACTTATTAACATCCCAATAAGTCCTTCTCTTACCTATGTTCATCGAGGTAACCAGTCTAAATCCGGGCAACACAAGGATTAGAGGTCCCTAAGCGAACGCAAACCTCCCGTGATAGCAAGTATGGTAGGTATGTCATACACATAAAATCAATACATATACTAAGTATTCACACATCTTAGTAGTCACCATAATATAATGGTGGTACACTTCTCATTCTCGTACCGACATATAATACTACACACTTTATATGTTCCTCGTAAATATAATAAATTAGACCGTCAATAGTTCTAACATCGTAATAGACACTCACGTCCCACTTCATATTTCCCTTTAGGTTCAAACTACACTTCTAGGTTTGACTCCTAATTATATCCCAAACATCCCAAATATATCAATTAATCATCAAGGGAAAGCTATCTCTACCTATACACAAGGTTACGGGACACTCGGGATCAAAACAGGCTAAAAAGCCTAAACTGTCAACTCGTTCGAAGTCTCGTTCGAACGAGGCTGTTCGAACGAGAGTTCGTTCGAACGAACTGGACCTTCTAACGAGATCTCGTTCGAACGAAGTGGGCTTTCTAACGAGATCTCGTTCGAACGAAATCATCGAACGAACTTCATCCTCGTTAGAAGTCAAAGGTCAACTCGTTAGAAGCTCGTTCGAACGACCCGGGCAGGTCTTCTAACGAGTGGCCAGTTTCGAGCCCAGATTTTCTTTAACTCGTTTTTCAAACTTTTCTTCCTCTCTAATCCCCTCTAAACATCAATCCAACACTTGTTCAAGGTTCCTAATCATTCCTAAACATATTTAGGTCATATACTAACACGTTTTGTGGGTTTAATTCAACCTAAACATCATCCAATCATCAATTCTCTACACTTTTCCCCAATCTCAAGAACATGAACCCTAGAAATTTCTATGATCATCAATGGGCATGATAAATCCGTTTTTGTTTCATCCAAATATGTAATATCATCAGATAAATCACCTACCTACAATTCTACATGCAATTCTTCATCAAAATACTAGTTTCAAATTCCAATTTAATGGGTTTTCATAAATCTCCAAACAACAATAAAATTTCATAAATTCCTACGCATGGAAGAAGCATTCTTTGCAAGGAAACGAAATTAAATCACTTGCCTTATGTGAATCTCTGATTTCTGATGTCGATCTGAAGAATGGTTCTTTCTCTCTCTGCAGAATTTCCTCTCCTCTCTCTCTACAAGCTTTCTTCTCCAAATGACAATGGTGGCTAGGGTTTTGCCTTAGGAACTCTTTTGGAAATAATTTCAATAACCTCCGTAGCCCCTAAGGTTATTAGTGGGTTAGTGGGTAATTACCAAGTCAGCTTTTTAATTCCCAATTTTCGTAGGTTTTAATTCCCAAAAATCCAAAATTACCAAATTACCCTTATACGTTGCCGGTATGGCCTAAAAATGCCCCGGGACCCAAACCAAACCCCCGGCTAGTGTTTTCTGACTATTTCGACCCTTCCGGATGCGTTGGCGCACTCAAAACGACCATACGGTGGATAGAAATAAAATTCACTTTTTAATTATCATAATTATATTCCGTGACGCGGCGGTCACACGCGTCCCGACAAAATTTCCAAATTGTCGTATTTAAATCTCACGACAAATTTCATAATTCAATATTCATATATAATCATATATGCACATAATAATCAAATACCAACTCGCATCTCGCTAGTATTTTAATCGGATTAATTTCCAATTAATACACATTTAATTTAATTAATCCCATAAAATGAATATCACAAAAATACGGGGTATTACATACTTCCCCCCTAATAACTGAATTTCGTCCCGAAATTCGGAACTAGAAAGTACCTGGTAAGAACAACTCTGGATAACGTTCGCGCATCTCATCCTCGCGCTCCCATGTGGACCCCTCGACATTATGATGTCGCCACTGAACACGTACTAACGGAACTATCTTTGACCGCAGTTTCCGCTCACTTCGATCCAAAATAGTAATCGGCCCCTCCTCGTAGGAGCTATCAGGCTGGAGATCGATGTCCTCCAAAGCAATGTGAGAATGAGCCAAATCGTCTCTAAGATATTTCCTTAGCGAGGAAATATGAAATACATCATGAATCCGATGCAAATGCTCCGATAATCCAAGCCTATACGCAACCGGTCCAATCCGCTCAATAATAGGAAATGGTCCCACATATCTCGGTGCCAACTTCCCTTTCTTCCCGAAACGCATAATCCCCTTCATAGGAGATACTCTTAGCAAAACCTGGTCCCCCACTTGGAACTCCCTGAAGAACCTCTTCGCATCAGCATAGCTCTTCTGCCGATCCTGAGCTACCCGAATGCGACTCCGAATCAATTCTATCCTCGCCGAAGTATCTTGAATTACTTCCGGCCCAAGTAGTTTGTTGTCCCCCACCTCCAACCAACATGCTGGGGAACGACAAGGTCTACCGTACAACGCCTCAAATGGAGCCATGCCAATAGTGAACTGGTAGGAGTTGTTGTAAGCAAACTCCACCAGTGGAAGATACTGCTCCCATCCACCCCCAAAATCAATGATACTCATACGTAGCATGTCCTCCAATATCTGATTCGTACACTCAGTTTGCCCATCGGTCTGCGGGTGATAGGTCGTACTCAACCGCAATTCCGTGCCCATGGCCTCCTGAAAACTCTCCCAAAACCGCGAAATAAATATCTTGTCTTGGTCGGACACGATATTTAGAGGCACACCGTGGAGTCTCACTATCTCTGAAATAAAGAGCTGGGCATACTGTCACGTAGTGTAGTCTGTCCTTACGGGTAGAAAATGAGCGACTTTGGTCAACCTATCCACAATTACCCAGATGGAGTCGTGACCTCTCTGTGACGTAGGCAACCCCATGATAAAGTCCATGGAGATGCTCTCCCACATCCACATCGGGACCTCCAATGGCTGTAAAAGTCCTGCCGGTCTCGGATGATCCACTTTTAGTAGCTGACAAGTGGCGCATTTTGAAACAAACACGGCAATATCTCTCTTCATCCCGCTCCACCAATACTGACGTCTCATGTCTTGGTACATTTTGTCCCCTCCGGGATGTACCGCGAATCGTGAGCCGTGCGACTCTGCCATCACCTCGTGCCGTAATTCCTCCCCTTCCGGAACTACCAATCTCCCATTGAAGCGTAATCCCCCGTCTGAGCTAACGGTATAGGATTCGGCTCCCTCCGCCAATAATCGAACTATCTGCTCCTGACAGAACGAGTCATTTGCCTGTGCCCTTACTACCTTCGTGACAATCTGAGGTGTAACGGTCATCACAGACATGAATGATCGGGCCACTGCATCCTGGTGTCCCAATTCCTTCCACTTGGCCTTCCACACATCTGCCACCTCATCAACCGGTCTACGGCTCAACGCGTCTGCTACCACGTTAGCCTTCCCCGGGTGATATTGGATATCAAATTGATAGTCCTTCACAAACTCAAGCCACCTTCACTGTCGCATATTCAACTCCTTCTGCGTGAATAGGTACTGCGGGAACTTGTGGTCTGTGAACAATCGAAACTTCTCCCCCAAAAGATAATGTCTCCATATCCGAAGGGCAAATACAACTGCCGCCAACTCCAAGTCGTGAGTGGGGTAATTCTTCTCGTGAGGCTTTAGCTTACGGGAAGCATGAGCTATGGCCTGACTCTCCTGCTGCAATACACCTCCAAGTCCTTGTAAGGAAGCATCGGTGTATACTAGATACTCAACTCCCGGTCTCGGCAATGCTAACACAGGTGCTGAGGTCAACTTATCCTTTAACTCATCGAATGCCAACTGACAGGCATCACTCCAGATGAATGGCACACCCTTACGAGTCAGATGTGTCAAAGGACCTGCTATCTTCGAGAATCCCCGAATGAACCTCCTGTAGTATCCTGCTAGACCCAAGAAACTATGGATCTCCGTTGGTGTCGTGGGCTGTCCCCACTCCCTCACCGTGGATACCTTCCCCGGATCAATAGATATTCCCCTGTCGAAAATAATGTGTCCCAAAAACTGGACCTCCTTCAGCCAAAACCCGCACTTCTCATACTTTGCATACAGCTCATTTTGACGTAGCGTCTGCAAAACTTGCCTCAAATGCTCGGCGTGCTCCTCCTATGTCTGGGAGTAAACCAGAATATCATCAATGAAGACAATGACGAACTGATCCAGGAAATCCCTGAACACCCTATTCATCAAGTCCATAAACACGGCTGGAGCATTGGTCAAACCAAAAGGCATAACCCGAAACTCGTAAGAACCATATCTCGATAAGAACGCAGTCTTCGAGACATCCTCCTCCCTGATACGCAACTGATGGTATCCCGATCTCAAATCAATCTTTGAGAAGAATGAAGCTCCTCTCAACTGGTCGAATAAGTCATCGATTCGAGGAAACGGATACTTATTCCGTATCGTGACCTTATTCAACTCTCGGTAGTCCACACACAATCTCAGTGAACCGTCTCTCTTCTTCACGAACAACACAGGGGCACCCCACGGCGAAGTACTCCTTCGAATAAACCCCTGACCCAACAACTGCTCAATCTGATCCCGTAACTCCCTCATCTCAGTTGGAGCCATACGGTACGGTGCGCGTGCTATAGGTCTCGTATCTGGCAATAAGTCTATGACAAAGTCTATCTCTCGACTAGGGGGTAGGCCTGGTATCTCCTGAAACACATCGGAATACTCCCTGACAATTGGGATCGAATCTAAAGGAATCACAACCTCCTTAGAGGTATCCTCCTCTAGGTAATACAAATGAGCGGTCGAGCCTCCCTCTGGGCGAGGCATCGCCACTACAAACATCTCTTGCCCCGGAATGGCAAAAGCAATGCTCCCACCGAAGCAATCAATCATGGCCCTATAATCTGCGAGCCAATCCATACCGATAATCACATCGTGAACATGCATATCTAATACCAACATATCTGCAGGTAATACCAGACTACCAATCTCTACCCCCACTCCCCGGCATATAAAGAAAATAAGTGACCCACTCCCCAATGGTGAGTCTACACACGTCACTGTGCTCTCTGCCGTAGCTAACAATCCTAAGGCTTTCGCAAAATGTGTAGTTATAAAACAATGCGTTGCCCCTGTATCAAATAAAACCCGACCCATAGTACCATGGATAGGAAACATACCCTCAATCGCGGGTGGTGCCTGCGGAGCTGCTGCCTGGTGGACGTTATAGACACGTCCATACTGTAACTGTCCCTGTTGCACAGGAACTGCTGAAATGGCTGGAAGAGCTGGCACCTGGGCTGGAGATGGAAGGGCTGGTGGAAAAAGTGGCCTCTGTGGCTCATGTCGAGCACCCTGCTGCTGCTGCGGGGCCCTTTCCCCTATCAGGACAGTCCTGGCGTTTATGGCCAGTCTTTCCACAAACAAAACACTTCCCCTGGATGTTCCCCCCTCTCGGTCCCTGCTGCCCCTGGCCCAGGTGGCCGTTACCGTTCCTCCACTGGCCCTGCTGGCCCTGCTGAAACTGATGCTGACCATTCTGACCCTGCTGGTTCTGATGGCCGTTCGGACCCTGATGGCCCTGCCGGAAACCTCCCTGTCCGTGCCTGAAATTTCCTGACCTGAACCTCTTGTGGTCCCCCTGCTGGGAACCCTGATCATCCTGTCTCTGCCCCTGAATAGAATGTGCCCCACCGGCACCATTTCCCCCAGTCCTGCCCTGATGGTTGGACTCTCCTGACCTCTTGCCCTCAGTCATGTGAAAGCGATGATCCTGGAAATGGAGCAATGCAGCGTTAACCACATTAGAGTAAGTGGCTAACGAGAGGTTCCCTAACAAGTGTTGACGAATCCTCCATGTCAACCCGTCTGTAAATTTTTGTATCTTCTTCTCCTCGGTCGGTATCTCATCCGGAACAATATTCAGAAGATCAGTAAATTCGGCCTCATATTCAGCCACAGTCTTACCCTCTTGTTTGAGGCTCGTCAACTTCCTACTCATCTCCGTGTGAACAGCTGACGGAAAGTATTTGCGGTCGAACCGCACCCAAAACTCCTGAATAGTAAGAGTATCTCTCTCCTCCACGGTGGTAATAGACTCCCACCACTGCAGTGCTGACCCCACTAGCTTAAAAGTAGCTAGTATCTGCTTCTGGACATCTGTGCACTCATATATCCTCAGGTGCCGCTGAATGTCCTTCCTCCACTGACTCGAAACTACCACATCGGAGCTACCTGCGAACTCCGGAGGGTGTGATTTCTGAAAAGCATCACGTACACGTTCCCAAGCAGACGGGAATGTATGTGCCTGAGCTGGCGCGGCTACTGGCGCCTGCGGTGGTGCCTGCTGAACTACGGCAAGTGCGGCATTTATCGCCTGAGCCACAATGGCTGCAACCTCGGCGGCATTCATCGTGCCCTGAACTGGAGCGGGCTGCGGTTCTGGCGTTGCATCCCTGGGAACCCTTTGTGCACGTCGTGGAGGCATCTGAAATAAGAATGAAGTTTATAAGTTCGCAATTATAAACTTAAAATAGCTGAAGAACGTAGCATATACAAGAGAATACAACAGTCCTAAAATATAGGGCTCTACCTCAAAGAAAGCTCAGCGGAAAACATAATAAGTCGTTCAGATCCTAAAGGACACTAGAACCTGATGCTCTGATACCACCTGTGACACCCCATCTAATTAAATACCGGGTAGCTACTCCTTTATTAAATTAATTCAAAATGCCAAGTTGGTTCAGTTACTAGCATCACTATCGAAAACATTTTAATAATTACTAACCACCTAGTATTTAAAAAGTAAATTCCAAATTTTAAGTTAAGTCTGATTAACATGCAGTAAAAGAATAATTAAAGAATAACAACCATTCGCCATAATGAAGTAATGAATAACCAACAAAATAAATATAAATCCGGAGGAAAACTCCTCACAATAATCCCACAACTAAAAAATAATACGACAAGTCTGAATCCTGAATTATTACATGCCAAAGGTCTGAATAACTGAAATAAATGAAATGTCTCTAAAAGAAATGGGCGACATGCCCTACGACTGATAACTGATGAATATCGAGTCAAGATAGATGAAGCGTCTACAAGCAAAGTCCTGTAACTTCCACAAACATCTACAGCTCGTCACCTGAATGAGAATCCTATGCATGGTATCCTTGTGGCTGGGCACCTAAAATGGTTTTTACAAAAATAGATTTGAAAGCAAATGGGTCAGAGCCCGAAAGTGGAAAACATTTTGAAAACAGCAAGTGTTTTAATAACATTAAAAAATTAAATGCAAAATACATGTTAGGACGTGCACTCACATGAAATTCTCACCTCTCGACTACATGTGCACTCCTAACGTACCGTACCCATCTACATGACATACATAACTAACCAAACCGTAATAAGTTCTACCCCTTACTACTCGATCCCCATATTACATTCTAGCGTTATCAAATAAATAGAGGGTTTTACTTGAACTCAGATTCTCAATTTGTAATACAATTCACTATTGGTTAACCCGTTATGTTTTCTCAAAACATTATCATAATTATATTCACAATATCAACATGAAAGTTCCCATTAATTAAGTGTATATTATTCACATCATAAATATACAATACAAGCACCCCAAGACTAGCTGCGGTGCACACATACTCTGCTATCCATCCCGGTACATCACGTACATAAGGATCACATATTCCGAATCTCTCAGGAATAGTTCTCAGATAACAACATCACAAATAATGGAGGCGAACACAGTCACATCACATGGATCACGCACATACATGCGCTCCCACGATCGGCAGACTTATTAACATCCCAATAAGTCCTTCTCTGACCTATGTTCATCGAGGTAACCAGTCTAAATCCGGGCAACACAAGGATTAGAGGTCCCTAAGCGAACACAAACCTCCCGTGATAGCAAGTATGGTAGGTATGTCATACACATAAAATCAATACATATACTAAGTATTCACACATCTTAGTAGTCACCATAATATATTGGTGGTACACTTCTCATTCTTGTACCGACATATAATACTACACACTTTATATGTTCCCGGTTAATATAATAAATTAGACCGTCAATAGTTCTAACATCGTAATAGACACTCACGTCCCACTTCATATTTCCCTTTAGGTTCAAACCACACTTCTAGGTTTGACTCCTAATTATATCCCAAACATCCCAAATATATCAATTAATCATCAAGGGAAAGCTATCTCTACCTATACACAAGGTTACGGGACACTCGGGATCAAAACAGGCTAAAAAGCCTAAACTGTCAACTCGTTCGAAGTCTCGTTCGAACGAGGCTGTTCGAATGAGAGTTCGTTCGAACGAACTGGACCTTCTAACGAGATCTCGTTCGAACGAAGTGGGCTTTCTAACGAGATCTCGTTCGAACGAAGTCATCGAACGAACTTCATCCTCGTTAGAAGTCAAAGGTCAACTCGTTAGAAGCTCGTTCGAACGACCCGGGCAGGTCTTCTAACGAGTGGCCAGTTTCGAGCCCAGATTTTCCTTAACTCGTTTTTCAAACTTTTCTTCCTCTCTAATCCCCTCTAAACATCAATCCAACACTTGTTCAAGGTTCCTAATCATTCCTAAACATATTTAGGTCATATACTAACACGTTTTGTGGGTTTAATTCAACCTAAACATCATCCAATCATCAATTCTCTACACTTTTCCCCAATCTCAAGAACATGAACCCTAGAAATTTCTATGATCATCAATGGGCATGATAAATCCGTTTTTGTTTCATCCAAATATGTAATATCATCAGATAAATCACCTACCTACAATTCTACATGCAATTCTTCATCAAAATACTAGTTTCAAATTCCAATTTAATGGGTTTTCATAAATCTCCAAACAACAATAAAATTTCATAAATTCCTACGCATGGAAGAATCATTCTTTGCAAGGAAACGAAATTAAATCACTTGCCTTATGTGAATCTCTGATTTCTGATGTCGATCTGAAGAATGGTTCTTTCTCTCTCTGCAGAATTTCCTCTCCTCTCTCTCTACAACCTTTCTTCTCCAAATGACAATGGTGGCTAGGGTTTTGCCTTAGGAACTCTTTTGGAAATAATTTCAATAACCTCCGTAGCCCATAAGGTTATTAGTGGGTTAGTGGGTAATTACCAAGTCAGCTTTTTAATTCCCAATTTTCATAGGTTTTAATTCCCAAAAATCCAAAATTACCAAATTACCCTTATACGTTGCCGGTATGGCCTAAAAATGCCTCGGGACCCAAACCAAACCCCCGGCTAGTGTTTTCTGACTATTTTGACCCTTCCAGACGCGTTGGCGCACTCAAAACGACCATACGGTGGATAGAAATAAAATTCACTTTTAATTATCATAATTATATTCCATGACGCAGCGGTCACACGCGTCCCGACAAAATTTCCAAATTGTCGTATTTAAATCTCACGACAAATTTCATAATTCAATATTCATATATAATCATATATGCACATAATAATCAAATACCAACTCGCATCTCGCTAGTATTTTAATCCAGATTAATTTCCAATTAATACACATTTAATTTAATTAATCCCATAAAATGAATATCACAAAAATACGGGGTATTACAATAATCTCCTTAGTTGACTTTACACGATTCATGTTTCTAATTCGATAAACGTCATTCACCATTATCTTCATCTCAATTGGCTTCTCATTTCATCACGGATTGACACACAAACACCAGACACTAAAAATCTACGGTGTCGCCACCACTATCTTACTCGGACACTCGCTATTTACTAACATATCCAAATCATAAACGCAAAAGCGATTAATGACAACTAACATGGTCGCCTGCCACATGGAAATGAATTCAACCATCGCGATAACCTCTTTTACTTCACCATAAAGGACACAAACTAAACCATCAACAAAACTACCATGACCGACCCAAGCCAATACCAACGTCGAAAGATTCACTACCAACCTCGCCACATCACTATCGAAAAGAACCTTGAACCTAGACCTCTGATACCATTTGTAATGCCCAGACTCGGATTTATGGGTCATCCGTGGTGAACCCAATCCGACCCGAGCATTAGGTGTGAAGTGAATTAGAACAACCTAAATAAAATTACTAGTCTAGTTTTATTTTAATTATCGTTTCACTTGTATATCATGCGATTTCAATTTCAACTAAAATTACGTCAGGGATCCGTGGGAAGCATCCCCAGAGTCCAAACATACAGAGCTACAAACGTAAAATAAAAGAGAGTACTTACATGTGTAATGCTCTCTTAAATACGAAATCCCACTCAACCTGTCGTGACAAAATGAGGGAGTGAGCCGAATGCTCAGAGGGAAATATAAAACAATGCAATATAGAATCGAACGGTAGAAAGAAAACTCTAACGCGGTATACTTACGTGCACATGCAACTACCTTATATATATACACATATATCAAGTTAATACATGAAACTGGTTTTATTCTAAAAATATTCCGATTAAGGTTCCTTAATCTTACAAAGAACTTACTCTTTCTCGAGTAGCAATTTACCCATTTACTTAACACGCGCGGTTAAAGACTTAAACAACTATACTCTGTTTAACCGAAAATCATTTCTTTACCAAAATCCCCTTTTCATTTGAACCAATTCACATTAGTGTTTTCATTTAAATCACCCCTTTCAACACATGCAAACACCGTGTTAGAAAATACTTATTTAAATTTTAAAAATCTTTCACAACACACCCTCGTGTTAATTACGATTAAACCTTCTTAGGTTACTTAATTTACCTGCATAACCACTATAGTTTATCGTTCCTTTACTTTATGAACATTAACTAATTCACACATCTCTTGTCCATTTTATCGTATACCAGAACATTTATTAATTCATTCAAGTTAGGTTGTATTCTTACATATTCACCACACAACCCATTTCTTGACATGTTATATTTTTATTATCTTTTTCTCGGAATCTTCCAATAACCACGTAGCTTAACAGGTTCCACACCACCGGTGACACGAACATATACTATGCCTAGTGATTTTGGGTCTTTTACCCCAGGGCTCTGGGCCCTTCTTAATTTTTTCAATATCATTTGAGTCCTTATTAATGTGTTTTCATATTTTATAAATGTCAACATTCTTCCACTTTTCCTTTACCCGGTCGAAGTTAAAATCGGGGGTTTCACCCCAACTTGTGCTACACTTGAAAAGAGTCTTTCCTCGTCCTTTACATTTTAGCATTGATTTTATTCCAAAATTATATTCATTTAGGACCATCATGTGTAACATATTTTTCAACATTTTTATTTCATAAAAATATTTCACTTTACGTAAAATTTTCATTTTACCCATTTGTTTCTAAACTCATATTTTTCTCTATTTTCACAAGTGTTAATTTTTCAAAACACCATTGAGTTGCCCACACTAACTTCTTAAGCATTTTTAACACCTTAACACCTTTTAACCTTTTGGAGTACCATTCTTATCAATTGGAAATATCTTTATTTCACTACTTTCTTTTTCAATAATCATTGAATATATAAGACCACTTTATAAGAAAAATACCATTTTCTTTATTAACACCTCTAGTCTTGAATTATTACATTTTTAACACATTTCAACACCCATTACAACACCTTAAGAACTGAATTTTCTTATTTCTTCATTTCATATGTAAACCCAATAAAACATTCATTAGACTTGTTTATATGTTCATCATCAAACTACTACAAGTTTATATACATGAGAGGATGGATTTTAACTCCAAAATCATGTTAAAGGGGGTTTAATTCTAGAAAATTCACAACACTTGCAATAATATACCTTTCAAGATAAAATGACATTTTATTTCTCAAAAACTCAAACCAATGTCCCATTTTTATAAATCTTCATTTTTGCGAGAAATCCAACTTAATTTACCAAATATATTTAGCAAGATAAAATGTAAATTTAAAACATTTTTATTCCATAAAAATATTTATCACCCAACTTCTTGAAACATACCATTTACATGAAAATCCCAATTATTTCAAGAAAACCTTAAAATGTTTACTCATCATTTTAATCATATGAATTTTACTCTTAAGTTCTAATAATAAGATTACTAATACACAAAATAGAGTCTTAAACTAAGAGTATATTTTTCCACATCAAATGAAGCTCCAATAATGGAAGGCATGAAATGTACAAAAAGATCGCAACCTTCCACCTCCTAAGGGGGGCTCAAAGAGGTTACCAAGCTCTGCCAATCTTGTTTCCATGAAAGCTCCATCAAAAAACCCTCTTCAAGCTCCATTAATGTCCCATCTTAATCTTCTATAAAATCCCTAACAACACCTCCAAAAATTCTTGGCTATGCCCAACAATGGTGGAAATGGATATCTAGGACTTGGATATGGTGGGATACTAAAAGAATATGGTGTCATAAGGTGGAAGAATGGTGGTGGAAGTATGGCTTGTGGTAGAGAGAGCTGTAGGAGTACATAAAAATGGTGGAAGACCCACCCCCTCTCCCTCTCTTCTTTCACTCAAAATGAACCCAAATAACCCAAACAAACCCTTATAAAATACCCACAAAATTTAAAATCCCATTTTATCCCAATCTGGGCTCCCCATATCTTGATAGCTCAGCCATTAAATGGACTAAAATGAGACAATGCACAAGGACAACCCGATTTAAAAGTTATCCGTAGCCTCGTTCTAATGATAAATGCCCCTTATTCAAATGAGAATGGATTATCATTCGAACTATGCTTCGAACGACCTGGACGTGTTATATAGTGGGATGTCATTCGAACCTCTTTTGATTCCCACTTCGAACGACATGGGAATCTCGTTTGAACCACCCCTACCAAAAAAAAATTCCAAATTGCTACATTGAACCCACAAACTCCCAACAAGACTCCAAAACAGTCCATTATAGATACAAACCCAATCATAAAGATTCAACTCACAAGGTTTTCATATGTTTATAATTTACGCAGGAAAAAATAATAAAATATTGGGCATGGGTATTACATTCTTCCCTCCTTGGAAAATTTTGTCCCCGAGATTATCGATCCATTAATTATTCAAATTCATGGGGTTTACCAATTCTCATCCTAGGTCCTAATAACCCTTTACAATAAAATCATCGAATCCCTCAATGGCTAAGATCACATCGACTACCCTTGCACAGGGATTGTCACCAAAATCTCAACATACAACATGCTCAAATGTTCACCATCTCGCTAACCATCAACGTCACATGACCAACTCCAAGTCTCCACTCACTTGATGATCATGCTCAATTAAGTCCTAGAACTACCTTTTATAATACCCCAAGCATACCGGAGCCTTCACGGGCAACCATTTCTAGTGATCGACACTCACCCAGGACTAACCCACAATACAACCAATCATCATATTCATCACTAAGAACCATTTCCAGTCATAGGACCACTTATCATGACTATGCAATTTTTCTTGAGCTTGACATTAACCATTCATTGTTAATTTCTCACTTCAAGAAGTAATACACCGACCAAATCATCACCGCGCACTCGGCTCACACCTTCCCCTGCGTCACTCTCATGACCCTAGTACTACTATAGGCATCTCACCTTTAAGCACACATTTGAGCATCGCACCAATTACTCATCATGACTAAGTAACACGGTGTGCTAAGTTTAATCGAGTTATAACCCTATACAATGTCCTCGAGTCATCATTCTGTTCTTTACAACCAGAGTCACTAACTGCCATGTCAGCCTATCGAGAGGTTGCTAATCTTAAGAAAAGAAATTACAACAAGAAAACCGTGTGACCAAAAATGCATCCACCCATACACTAAACTTTGTGCAATAACGAGAATGCCTCAGATAGGGCGCACCTAATTACCAAGATGCATTGACCATATCAGGTCCACCCGCGCTCTACCAGGCCCAAGCGCGTCAGTCCATGACATGGTACTAATATGAGCTACCGGGAATGTTGAAATATCAATCCTTTATAACCAAAACTGAAAGGGACATACAAGAGTTAGAAGGAACAAGCAACCATTTCGAGAAAATCCCGTCCATGAGCGTTAGACTATGAATTATGAAAAGCGAACCTACGCTATATGCTTGAATTCTTATCACACATCCCAGACATTCTCACTAGGTACTATCCAATCCACATATCTTGTCTTGGGTCACTAACCGTGACGAATCGGATCTCACCCATTCATCTTTGTAAGAGGAAAGAAATACACGAACCTTTCGTTCTCTAGAAAGTCAAACGCCCGACCTCCCCCCTTAGGAGTAAGCCCTCCCCTCACCTACTTTGCACACAGGAACCACTCTGAATGGCGAACTCCTAATATCCTTGTCCACACTATCCTTATCCATTTACCGATAACGACATCACCAACCTACTACACCTAGGTTACTGTTTGCCTTATCATATTGTGATCCCAATACCAAATCCCCCTTAGGTAGTATTTCGTTCAAGAGAGACATTCACCTTATTGTATCCTTTGACTATACGAGATTGTCACTAAGCTTACTTTCAGGCTCTACCCAAACTGAACTCACGTAACGGCCACACCGGTCTCTATTGACATTCTAAGGGTGGTAAGTATCACACAGGGCTACATATTCTAATTTGTACCGACTTGGCAAGACGTTCCAAGAATTAGTCCTTACCATGCTAAGGATATCCTAATATATACTGTCGACACATGCCAACTGATAATACGCAAATACTGCGTATTTCATCCTCCGAACGGACACATTTTAGTCCCCTCGAGTATCTTATTCCCTATATTTATACTCGTTAACCCGACAACCTCGTATTTCTACGTTAACATATTTTGCAGGGGTTAATTGAGATTTTGTAGGTAATTGGATGCTAAGTGTGAACTTCGGACGCGTTCCGCTCTATTTTCGTACACAATCGCATGTTCAAGGGCATTTTAGTCATTTTAAAGATTGTGCACCTGGCCCAACATCTTCATGGAATTTTTAGCCCTCCTCGCAAGCCTCGCGTGGCCACAAACGGTGCGCAATTCCGATTCAGAACGAAGAAGTTACGACAATTTTAGCGGAGAAGAAATGCAAGCCAAAACAGGGGAAAATGCAGTCAGCCCCTGCTTGATTGATCGATCGACCAAATGGTAGATCGATCGACCCTTCCCATTTTTGCCCCGTCTTATATGATCGATCGATCGACCCCCTATTTTTTAGCAGATATTTTGCATTTCTTTTCTCTTTTCTTTTCTAATTTAATTCCCACTTGGTATATAAGCCAATGTTGATGTAATAAACAGGGGTGAAACGTTTTTAGATAGTTTTAGAAGATAGAATAGTTAGGGTTTGGGTGATTTGCTTAGTTCTTCTTCATTTATTCTTGGATTGACACACTTTTGGGCTTGAATGTTGACTATTCATCATCCTCTCCATTAATATAGTTTGTATTTCGTCATTTCTTGCTTTCTAGTTAATTTATAAGCTTTCTAATTTAGGTTTACATGCTTTATTTACATGCTTTGATTACTTGCTTTGTAGTGTAATTTTACCGCATTTATTTACCGCTTTCCATTTATCGCGTTTTTAACATGCTTTCTAGGTAACTTAAATTAGGTTGTGTTTGAATTGAACTCACTCGAGTTGACGCGTTGCTTTGCTTTGGTGATGGAGTTTACGGGTCTATTTCGGGTGCGTTGTCCTAGTTATTGCGCCTAGGAGATTTGATGGGGCATATCATGTATGTCCCGTGCTTAAGACCTTTCGTGCGCAATTTTCGGGATATTTGTTGACGCCAAAATCTTATTAGGCTTTTATGATGATTTAGGGCGTAACAACCCTTGATTTAATTAACTGTCGAAACGAGACGCACTTGTAATAACTCGTCGACCCATGTAACCATTTTATACTAATTAACTCGGGTGAGGTATATTCGACGCAACCTATAGTTTTACTCACTTTCACAATCTAGTTTCAATACCTTGCCTAGATTAACATTTCCCTTTATGCATATTTTTCCTTTTAGTTTGTAATCATCTTTTACACTTTTATTTCGGAGTATTAAATCACTTAAATTCTAGCAACTTGTCTCTGTGGATTTTCGATACCCGACTTACCGCTATACTCACCCGGTGAGTGTAGTCATAGTTTAGGTTTTTGTATAGTTCAGGTGAGCCGAACATTAAACGATCGGCGCGTAGGTGACTCTCGCGCTGCGGCGAAACCCTGCCTATCACCAACATTCTAATCATGCTTCGATATTACCCTACCTTGGTTGCCATTTTCAATTCTCCACATGACGTCATCAACCTAAGTCTCAAATGCATTTACTAATACTCCTCAAAATCAAGTGTCACACCTCTACTACTAGTCATTCCATGACACCCGAGAATCACGCCCCATAAACAATACAAGCTTATAATTCCTCCTTGGAGGATACACCACCCATTTGTACCGATTCGAGAAACTGCACCCGACACGCGTGTTATTCGACCCTTTATCATTTTAGGTGCGCTCTACAAACCTTTCAATACCCACATCGTGATTACTAGGTGCTCACAAAGACACTGGTCTACGACATTTTATATATGGAGCACCTTGACCATTGAATACCTTAAGACGTCATAACAAGTCAATTTTTATCCCCAATGATGCCACACACAATTAATCCTACGAACACTCCAGGATGTCTTTAAACCACCCTCACGTTAGGATTACCTCGCACCCAGCCATTACTTCAACTGCTAAATGCGCCCTGACACTTAGATAATAAATTTATCTTTCTTCCAAATGGTTTTGGCCATATGCAACGTACAAACCATAACTAACGCTAATAAGGATTCTAGCAGGATACAAAACATCTCCTATAAACCTCTAGGTATGCATCACCGACATAACTAAGTATCATATTCCTTGAATTTGCATTATATTTTTTAAAACCCGGACATAAAAGACTATCAAGAGATCACTCATAAGTCTCCTCAACCAGCATAGTTGCCTACGTAACATACTTACCGCAATATTATCTTATCGACTCAATCCAAGTACGCATTCCCAAGTGTGGACCAACACGATCCCTTTTATTTACTGAATCATCAATCACCTTATGAGGCAATGCTACCCCAAAAATTGAATTCGCCTAATCATCGTATCGGTACTAACTACTCGAAAGTACCTACTCAAAAACTGAATGCATCCCATCAGAAATCAATACCACTTAGGTAAGACTCACTAGCCACATGATTCATGTTTATAATTCGACAGATGTCATTCACCATTCTCTCCATATCAATTGGCTTCTCATTTCATCACGGATTGACACACAAGCACCTCACACTAAAACCAACGGTGTCACCACCACTGGCTTACCCGGACACTCTCTACTTACTAACATATCTAAATCAGAAGAGTGAAAATGATTAATGACAACTAACATGGTCGTCTGCCACTTGGAAATGAATTCAACTGTTGTGCTAACCTATTTGACTTCACCATCGAGGACACAAACTAAATCGTCACCAATACTACCGTAACCAGCCCAAACCAACACCGACGTCAAAAGATTCAATACCAACCTCACCACATCACTCCCGAAAGGAACCTATAACTTAGAGCTCTGATACCATTTGTAACACCTCGACTGGAATTTATGGGTCACTCGTGGATAACCTAGTCCGACCCTAGCATTAGATGTAAAGTGCAATGTAACAACCTAAATAATGTTGCTAGTCCAGCTTTATTTTAATTATCGTTTCACTTATTTAGCATGCAATTTCAATTTCAAATCAAACTACGCGAGGGACCCGTGGGAAACTTCCTCGGAGTCCAAGCATAATGAGCTACTAATGTAAAATAAAAGAGAATATTTACCTGTGTAATGCTCTCTGAAATACGAAACTGCACCCAACCTACTGTAACAAAAATGAAGGAGTGAGTCGAATGCTCAGTGGAAAAAAAAATATGCCATGTAGAATCGAACGGCATAAAGGAAACTCTAACACGTCATACCTACGTGCATATGCAACTAGATTATATAAATACACACATATCTACTTAATGCATGAAACCCTTTCTTATTCTAAAAATGTTACTTATTCCGATTAAGTTGTCGTATTCTTACAAAGAACTTCCTATTTCTTGACTTGCAGTTTACCCATTTACTTAACACACGCGGTTAAATACTTGAACAACTATACTCTGTTTAACCTGAAATCATTTCTTTATCGAAATCCCCTTTTTCATTTGAACCAATTCACATTAGTATTTTCATTGAAAATCACCCCTTTCAACACACGAGATTACCGTGTTAGAAAATACTTATTTAACTTTTGAAAACCATTCACAACACACCCTTGTGTTAATTATGGTAAAACCTTCTTAGGTTTCTTAATTCACCAGTTTAACCACTATACTCTACCATTCCTTAACTTTATGGACATTAATCAATTTACATGTTTATTGTCCATTTTATCCTATACCAAAACATTTAATAATTCATTAAAGTTAGGTTGTATTCTTACGTATTTCACACAACCCATTTCTTGACATGTTCCATTTTTATTATATTTTTCACTGAATCTTCAAATAACTGCGTACCTTAATGAGGTCCACACCATCGGCAACGCCACTATATGCTCTGGCCAGTAATTTTGAGTCTTTCACCCTAGGGCTCAGGGACCTCCTTAATTTTTTTTGGTATCATTTGAGTCCTTATTAAATTGTTTTAACATTTTACAAATGTCTACATTCTTCCACTTTTCCTTTACCCGACCGAATCTAAAACTCAGGATTTCGCCCCCAACTTGTGTTACACTTGAAAAGAGTCTTTCCTTTTCCTTTATACTTTAGCATAAATTTTATTCCAATATTATATTCATTTAGGACCATCATGTGTAACACCCTTTCAAATATTTTTATTTCATAAAAATATTCCACTTTACATCAAAATACCATTTTACCCATTTATTTTCAAACTCGTCTTTTGGTCCATTTTAACAAGTGTTAATTTTCCAAAACACCATTAAGTTACCCACACTAATTCTTAAGTATTTTTAACACCTTTTTAACCTTTAGGAGTACCATTCTTCTCAGTTGGAAATATCGTTATTTTATTGCCTTCTTTTCCAATAATCATTGAACATACTACTTTATAAGAAAAATACCGTTTTCTTTATTAACACTTGTGGTTTTGAAATATTATATTTTTAACACATTTCAACACCCATTACACACACCTTAAGTGTTGAATTTTCTTATTTCTTCATTTCATGTTTAAACCCAATAAAACTTTCAAGAAACTTGTTTATATGTTCATCATCAAACTACTATAAGTTTATATACATGAGAAGATGGATTTTAACTCCAAAATCCTATCAAATGGGTTAAACATATAATTAATTCTAGAAAATTCACAACACTTGCAATAATATACCTTTCAACACTAAAGGACATTTTATTTCTCAAAAACTCAAACCAATGTCCCATTTTTATAAATCTTCATTTATGCAAGAAATCAAACTTAATTTACCAAATATCTTAAGCAAGATAAAATGTAAATTTAAAATATTTTTATTCCATAAAAATATTTATCACCCAACTTCTTGAAACATACCATTTACATGAAAATCTCAATTAATTCAAGAAAACATTAAAATGTTTACTCATCATTTTAATCATATGCATTTTACTCTTAAGTTCTAACAACAAGACTACTAATATACAAAATAGAGTCTTAAACTAAGAATAGATTTTTCACCTCAAATGAAGCTCCAACAATGGAAGGCATGAAATGTCTAAAAAGATGGCAACCTTCCACCTCCTAAGGTGGCCTCAAGGAGTTTGCCCAGCTCCACCAAGATTGGCTCCATGAAAGCTCCATCAAAAACCCAATTTAAGCTCCATTAATGTCCCATCTTTATCTTCTCCAAAATCCCCAACAATAGCTCCAAAAATTTGTGGCTATGCTAAACAATCATGGAAATAGATATCTAGGGCTTGGATAAGGTCGAACATTAGAAGAATATAGTGGCATAAGGTGTAAGAATGGTGGTCGCATGGTGGTTTGTGGTAGAGATAGGAGGAGGAATACATAAAAATGGTGGAAGAACCACTCTCCGTCTCTCTATTTCTTCTTCCACTCAAAATGAACCAATATAACCTAAACAAATCCTTATAAAACACCTCCAAAATCTCAAATCCCATGTTTTCCCAATCTGGGCTCACCAGAGGTCGGTAGCTCATCCATCCAACGGTCCAAAAAGAGACAGCGCACAAGGGCTACCCGATTTAAAAGTTCTGCGTAACCTCGTTTGAACGAGAAACGCCCCTCGCTTGAATGATAATGGCGTCTCGTTCGAAATACACTTCAAACGATCTGGACCTGTTATACAGTGGGATCTCCTTCGAACCTCGTTTGATCCCCACTTCGAACGACATGGAAATATCGTTCTAATGACTATGTTCTCGTTCGAACCAACCCTACCAATTTTTTCTCCAAATTGCTAAATTGAACTCAAAAATTTCCAATAAGACTCCAAAACAGTCCATTACAAATACAAACCCAATCATAAAGACTTAACTCGCAAGGTTTTCATATGTTTACAATTTATGCGGGGAAAATAATAAAATATTTGGCATGAATATTACAATGACACATTCAACTATTGAGATTGGCTTACAGTTTACTATTTTTTTGAGAGAATTGATGAGAAAATCATCTACGACAGAAGTCCTGTCAAATTTCTTCGTTTCATCAATATTATTGATGTATGGAGTCAAAAACTCTCCTAATGTAAAAATTAAAATTCGAGAATAGAAGCATCGTCATGAAATGCAAGGCAACAAGTCGTACAAAATCATTTCTCCCCTCATCAGAGTCCAGTTCAACTAATTTCGTTAAACCATTTGTAAAATCTAGATTTTTTTATTTTTTTATCTTGAGTGAAGTATCGGTTGGGAAATTTAGAATTTAGGGAAGTGTGATCTAATCTATTTGTGAGGTTTATTGACTTCTGTCCCTTCTCTATCGGGATTCCAAATATCTCACTTATATCTTCTGGGTTGATTTGGGCAGGGCTCTTCAAGTTAAAACTCTCCATCTCCTTTTTGTAAAGCTTAACAGTCACAAGAATGTTTTTATTAATTTTCTTGTGTTACAATTCTACTACCTCGTCACTGTAGTAGGCATTTGAAAATCTCCCCAAAAGGTGTTTTCTTCAACATCTCGGTATGCTTCTCATTAACTTTGTTGCGAATATCAGAAAAATCATGGTAAAAACTAAGGACATTTGACCTTTACTGGTTGAATTTATTTGTGAGCAACGTAGATTTCTTCTTAGCATCCTTCATATCACGTCTTCTAGCCCTCTTTGATTTTTCAACAGGTTCGCTTGGATCACTCTCTTTGGCCTTACTTTTTCCATCTTTTGTATATTTACCCCTTTGTGCTTTCATTTTCAACTTTATTTCTACAAAGCAAATGCATAAAGATTAAATTACATGCATAAAATAATAAAGTACGCGCCTAAAACAATAAAGTACACGCAAAAAGAATAAAGTACATGCACATTGTATTGAAGTACAAGTACATTTCCTTACAATACACGCATTTTTAACAAAAGTACATGCACTTTGCATTAAATACATACAATATTCTCTTAACACTTCATACTAATCTTCACAAAGTACAAGGAGAGTTTAGTACGGCATTTCAATAAATAAATTATCTATCGTCTGATTCATGGTAATACCTAACAGTTGTTGTCTTACAAAATATGAACCAAGATTTACTTTTAGTGACATATTAAAAAAATGATACAACAGCTACATGTTAAACACGCCAGTATTTTCAAAACCTCTTAAGTAATACTGTGCAATTTGTTTTGCTAAATCCTTGGCTTCAATTCAGTTACTTGTAACTTTTGTACAGCAAAAGTACACTTAATGTCTTCATAGAAGTTATATAAGCCAAGTAACTTTTTGGCTCTATCATTAGAAGTGCAAAGAAAAAAATGAATTATATCATCATAAGTTGTATTGACTGTCAATGTGAGTGGTTTCGTATTTTAAAGATATTCAAAGGTGCACCCAATAGTTTTGTAGTTGAACATGCTTGATGATTTGATTACTAAGCAATAAGACAATTTAAAAACATCACATAAACATTGTAATATCATTTAAAATGTGCATGTACTTTTTTATTGTAAGATGCATGTGCATTATTAAACTTATTTGCATTACAAAATATGACTTAATCATATTCCTCAACAAATATCAATAGCTCGAACCACAATAATATGGGAGGTTTTAAACATAAAGAGCACGTATATACACTCAAAATAGAAAATGTTTTTATTTTAAACCAAGGCAACAAATGTAGAAGCTATGCATTTTCACATCAACAATAAACAAGATATTATGCTTTCATCACTCCATACATAATGTCTACAAATTTTTACATATGAGAACACATAATATATAAAATAGGGAAAAAGTTATGTAAAACCTATAAACACAAAAATTAGTATATGGAATACACAACAAAGGCTCAAAATACATGCACAAACATGTGATGGGAGAAATATAAACCTAAGGACATAATATATACAAAGTACAAGAAAGTTAGTGGTATAATCTTAAGAACAAAATTATTACATGCAATACACAAAATACACTGTGAAATCATATGTGTACATTTGTGTTTTTTATTTGAGTGAGAACTCAAGTGAAAATGAGGAAAAAATTTGATCAATATAGGCCCCGTTTGGTTGTCCCAGAATTGTAAATTGGCTCATTAATAAATTGGTCCATTTACAAATTTGTCCATTAATTGTGTTTGGTTTTATTAATGAAATAATTGATTAATTGCCCCTTTTTAGCTCGTGTATAAAATCTAAAATTGGATCATTTCACAAAAAATGTACTATGCATCCATTTGAAATTAGAGTTACATAAAGTGTATATTTCTTTCTCTCTTTCCCTCCCTTCCCCCCTCCCCCTCTGTCTTAGTTTTTTTTTCTCATAGAACCTTAACATCAATTTCAAATTACTAAACATTGTGTAAAAATGAATTTAAACTCATTTCAAATCCACTCATTTACACTAATTCACAATGAACCCATTATGTAATAATTTGTGCAACCAAACAGGGTCTTAGGGTTTACAAAACAGAAAAGCTTGAAAAAGTAACAAACATGATTAACATACATTTTTGCATGATTAATACCTGATAAAGTTGTTTAGAATTGTAACTGCGAACGTGAATCGTTTGTTTGATCCTCGATAATTTGAGTATGGAAATGAAATGAATGAATTAAACTAGGGTTTGCTCTGTTTCTGAAGGAGTGGTTTTTGAAGGGGTTTGTTGGCAGTTAATTTTGAAAGAGTGTATATGAAAATCGTTTGTTTGAGAGTTTTGTGTATTTATATGCTAGACTTAATCATTTAAAATTTGTTGGACCTAATTTTTAGTCGGAAGTTATTAATTCAAGTAGAGAATAGTAAAAGCCCCATAAAATTTATAAGTTTGATCATATTGGGTAAGTGGAAGCACCCCTTAAATTATCTCTAATGGCCTAACCAAAATACTAAGACACTTAAAAATAAGAACACTAAGTTAAAATAATAAAAAATAAAAAATGTCAATGTTTAACAACGCCATCTCATTAACCACATTTGTAACCAATTTTAACGTCTCTGAATAACCAAAAACGGGTGCGCGTGGTTGTTAAGTCTAACAACTTATTAAAGTGATGATCTAAAGCTGATGTAACCAAGTCTCTTGCCCTAGTGATATAAGGTTGTCACTGGAACAGTGTTGGAGGTGGGTTGAATTTGATTCCCAGTTCGATTCTCAACACTATCAAAATAATGATTGGCCAGCGGAAGCCACGAACCGCGAATGAGAATTAGTCGAGGTGCACACAAACTGACCCGGACACCTCATGATATGCTACCCAAAAAAAAGGATCAAATACCAAAAAGTCCCCTAAACATTTTTTATTACACATTTAGTCCAACCCTTTTATTTTGTACCAAAAAGTCACTTATTCTCTTGTTTTTAAAGGTCCGCGACAGACGCATGGTAAAGCTTTTTTGACATGGTGAAGGACTTTTTGGTGCAAAATAAAAAGAGTTGGACTAAATGTGTATTAAAAAAAAATTGAGGAACTATTTGGTATATGCCCAAAAAAATAAAAATCTAAAATTGATGTGGCATTATTTAGCCATTTAACTTTAATTACCATGGGAGATACTCTTATCCTTGCCTTCAACTAGGCACGATTGGAAGTCGTTTGTCCACTTTACCCTACCAGGGACAACACTAGACTTTGCTTCACACCTTCACGTAAAATATAGTACTATAACCGCTGCATATTTATTTACCATGGAATTAAATGGCCGCTCATACCTGTAATGAAGAAACAATATGTTCCCATCATCTCTCATGCTATGTAATTGCATGACTCTTCTACTGTATCTGTATCTATGGCCATCACAACTCAAACCACCTCTTAACTCACTGCCCAAATGTCACCAACTCCTCCAAACCTAAACTATAAGAACGCCTTTCCCATTCATCTCTCTCCACCGTTCTCTCTTTTTTTTTTCTCTTTAATCAAAGTTGTAAAAAAATGGCCTACAATACCCCACAATCAACCCTTGTTTTTATTATCATCACCCTCTCTTTAGTGGCACACACATTTGCAGGACGGGAAATCCCACCAAAGTCGAACCCAGACAAGAAACAACCGGAGTCATTCATTGGAACCGATGGTACCATCCTAATTCGGGAATAGGGCGGTGGATTATTCCCAAGATAGCTAAAGGCTTCAACCCTTTTACTTACAATCCCGTTACCGACACCGGAGGTGGATAGGACTCTCAAATTCCAACATATGGTGGGACCGGACCTGGTGGCAACATCTATGTTCCCGATGGTGATGATACGTTTATCCCCAACCCAGGTGTTGAGGTCCCCAGCGGCGGAGGCAGCATTTCTACTCCGCTCGTCACTGAAATAAATGGGATTTAATTCCAAATTTACTCTTGGTGCAAATAAGTGTGTTAGTTTGCAGTGTTGGAGTTTTATTATGGAAAGAACGAAATATATTAATTAATTTCTGCAAGGCACGTTCTTGGAACGCTTTCTTTTAGGCAAAATTTCTCCCAATCCGGTTGAGACAGAACCGCGAGTACACTATGGGTTTTATAGAATCCACCTTCAGGATACAATGCAGTGTACGAACAGTTGTTTAATTCAAACTATGTACTGTTTGATCAAACCGAGAACACTCTCAATTTGAAACTTGATAATTCCAAAATATAGAGGACGGAGAGAGGAGAAACTAGCAATTTTGGTGTCCAAAACAGAGGCCTGGAACTCTTTTTATATCCATTTCTGTGACTGTTCTTCAACAGTCACAGCTCTTCATGGAGTGACTCAGCAACCATTGGATCGTGCCTGTTTGGAACAACTGGAATCTAACGCTCCAGATTAGGCGTCCCATTGTAAGCGAATGGACATCCCCTACACGAAACGTCATGAGTTCATCTAACAGTTTAGATCAAGTCGTTTCGGATCTTAAACCCTTACATCGGATCGTTTAATCACAATCGTTTATCTGTTTTACCTCGTCAAAACTTTAGGCTCCCACGCTCCAAGCGACGATGCACACGTGCGAAGTGCCAAGTGCGCGTCAAAGCGCGCAATGCGCCCTAAGTCGCCCAATCACTCTTTCACGCGCTGCGTGTCGCGATTGGTGGTGCTTAAGCACCACCGCAATGCGTAGGATCATAGCCTCTTATTTGACTTGTCAACTAAGAATCTTAGTTGTCCTTTAGTAGATATACCACTACTTTTTGTAGTATTCTTCCAATGTGGGACAATATGGGATTTTGAGCACCCCCATATCTTTCACACCCATTTGCTCATGTTTCTACCTTCTAAAATAAAACCCAAACTATGTTTAAAATAAAACACCAATAATATAATAAAATATTAACAACTAAAAATTAAAATATCAATAAATATTGGAATTTATCCAACATTCCCCCACCAATTTCAATATACACAAGAGAGCAAAGGAAAAGGACAATAAATAACTTTTGGCATTATTGCTAAAATCTAGTACATAAATGAGAAGTGTCTTTCGGACTTGAACTTCCATATAGTGAAAATAATTCAAAGCTTCATCAAGGTGCTGTGGTGAACGTATCTTGAACCAATGACCTTTTGAGACTAGCCGAAACTATCACACATACCGATTTCTGAGTTTATAAGTATTTTTCTAGCATGCACTTTTATGGCCTTGTGTTAATCCTGATTTCACGAGCGCTTTAGGATCGGTCTTGATTCCATAGAAAGCGACCACACTTTCGATACTCGTATAGGTAAATCAACTTTAGTGATTCTGTGAGTCACACTTATATGATTTATTAAGAAGTAACCTTCATCCTCTAACATGCAGAAAACCAACACTAGGCACATAGGAATGGAACTTTTTGTATAAAATTCTTAGTGTTCCATAACTACAATTTAACTTGTTTGTACCACATTGAACTCTATCTATATTTTCAATATATGAGTTGGGTTCCCATTAAATTTAGTTGTGTTATTTAATTGACCTTAGTCCCATTCCTTTTGAGGTGATATATATCATCTCCCTAACAAGACCTTTAGTCAAAGGATCTGTTAAATTCTCATTCATTTTAATATAGTCGACTGTAATTACTCCTTCCTTGAGTAATTTTCTTATAATTTGATGCCTTAGACTAATGTGTCTAGATTTTCCGTTGTAAGTTTTGTTCGAAACTTTATAAATTGTGGCTTGGTTATCACAACTTATCATAATAGAAGGTGATGGCTTTTTCCATAAAGGAATATCATACAACACATTTCTAAGCCATTATGCTTCTTTACATGCATCTGCTAGGGCTATAAATTCATATTGCATTGTTGAATCTGATACACATGTTTGTTTCTTGGATCCCCTAGAGATAGCTGCTCCTCCTAGCATAAAAATCCAACCAGTAGTTGACTTGGATTTTGATTCAAGATTATTCCAACTTGAATCACTATATCCTTCTAAAACAGATGGATATCCTACATAATGTAAGCCATAATCCAAAGTCCTCTTCAGGTATCTAAGCACCCTAGAGGTTGCATTCCACTGCTCTTGTCCTGGATTACTTGTAAATCTACACAATACACTCACTGCATAAGCAATGTCTGGTCTAGTGCAATGCATGGCATACATTAGACTCTCAATAATACTAGCATATTTAAGTTGGTCCATAGCTTGCCTAGTATTTTTCATTAATTTGATGCTAGGATCCACTGGTGTAGCAGCTGGCTTAAGTTCAAAATGATTATATCTTTTAAGAACTTTTTCTATATAATGAGATTGAGATAAGGCTAAAGAATTATCCTTTCTCACAATTTTGATTCCTAAAATCACATCAGCTTCTCCAAGATCTTTCATATCAAATTTTGATGAAAGAAACCTTTTGGTTTCTTCAACATATTTGAGATTAGACCCAAATATTAACATGTCATCCACATATAAGCAAATAATAACACCAACACCATTTTCAAATTTACTATATATACATTTGTCGGCATCATTAACTTTATATCCATGGGATATAACAATATTATTAAACTTCTCATGCCATTGCATAGGAGCTTGTTTAAGGCCATAAAGATATTTAACCAATTTACACACTTTCTTTTCTTGGCCAGGCAAAACAAACCCTTTGGGTTGTTCCATGTAAATCTCTTCTTCTAAATCACCATTTAAAAATGCAGTTTTAACATCCATTTGATGAATAACTAAATTATGAATAGAAGCAAGAGATATCAATATCCTAATGGAAGTGATTCGAGCAACAGGAGCTTATGTATCAAAGTAATCAATTCCGTGTTTTTGCTTATAGCCTTTAGCAACTAGTCTTGCCTTAAATTTATTTATATAACCATCTGGATTTAATTTTCTTTTAAATATCCATTTGCGCCCAATAGGTTTAGCCCCAGGGGGAAGATCGGAAATAAGCCAAGTTTGATTTGACAAAATTGAGTTCATTTCATCATTTATTGCTTCTTTCCAAAAGACAGCATCCCTAGATGTTACCGCTTCATGAAATGTGGTCGGTTCATCTTCTACATTAAGAACAAATTTAGTTTTATTCTTAGTCACATTTAAATCCCCTTCAACTAAATAAATAACAAAGTCAGGCCCAAATATTTTTTCAGTTCTTTGTCTTTTACTCCTTTGTGGTTCAACGTCATTCGTTGTTTCCGAAGAAGATATAGGTTGTGAATTTTCTTCTAAATTTGAGGAGTCAACAGCCGGATTATTATTTTCTAAACCTTGATTCAAAGTACTAAACTTTGTTAGATGTTCAAAGAATTGCACATCTACCGATTCAATGATTTCTTGAGTTTCAAGGTTTAAAAATCTATAAGTCGTACTGTTACTAGAGTATCCAATAAAGACACATTTGTAAGTCCTATTTCCTAGTTTAGGTCTTTTAGGTTCGGGTTTTCTTACATAAGCAAGACATCCCCAAACTTTAAGACGTCTAAGATTAGGCTTACGATTAAACCATAATTCATATGGTGTAATATCCTTGTTTTTCAATGGAACTCTATTTAAAATATAACATGCGGATAAAACCGCTTCTCCCCACATCGACAAAGGTAAACCAGAACTGATTAACATTGAATTTATCATTTCAACTAAAGTTCTATTTTTCCTTTCCGCCGTTTCATTTTGTTGTGGTGTATATGGCGCCCTAACTTGATGGATCATCCCATGAGTATTACAAAATTGTATAAACTCACTCGGGTAATATTCACCACCCCTATCGGATTTAATTTTCCGATTTTGTTGAGTTTCAACTTCTGCTTTAAAAATTAGGAATTTCTCGAAAACTTCATCTTTACTTTTCAGTAAATATGTATATGCATACTTAGAGTAATCATCAATAAAAGTTAAGAAATATTTATTTCCACCATGAGTCATATTACTCTTCATATCACATACATCACTATGAATAAGATCAAGCATTTCGGATTTCCTCTCAACAGATTTGAACGACTTTCTAGTTATCTTCGATTGAGCAGAAATTTCACATTTAGAAAGGTTATCAAATTTACAATCCGAGATTAAGCCAAGATTAGTCATATTTTTTATACTTTTATAATTCACATGACCTAATCTACTATGCCATAAAGAAATAGACTCAACCATATAAGCAGAACTAATATCATTGATTACATTATTTTTTAGCATGCCGTTACAAGAGTACCCTTTGCCAATAAATTGGCCATTCTTAGACAAAACAAACTTATCAGACTCATACACTAGTTTGAAACCTCTCTTATTGAGAAGGTCCCCAGACACAAGATTTTTACACATATCAGGTACATGAAGTATATCAATTATAGTAAGTGTCTTTCCAGAAGTTAGCTTCAATTCCACTGTGCCTTTTCCAACTACATCGGTGTGAAGATTATTTGCCATCTTCACTTCTTTTCCATCAATTTCTTAATATGTTTTGAATGAAGAGCGGTCTTTGCATATGTGGACCGTTGCGCCGGTATCCAGCCACCATCCACTTTCATTATCAATTGAATTTGCTTCGCATACAGTAGCAATAAGATCTTTAACATTGTTGGTTTCCTTCGACCCTTATTTTTTCTTAAATGCCTTCTTTTTAAGACGACATTCTCGAGAATAATGGCCCGGTTTGTCACAGAAGAAACATTTTCCCATCTTTTTCTTATTTGCACCTTGGTTCTTGAATTTTGAATCATTCTTTGCTTTAAATTTTGAGTCTTTGGTAATCTTGGATTTTTTATCATCAACCATATTAGCTTTTGAATGACCCTCACCTTGTTCATCCTTCTTTTCTCGAATACGAGTATCATCTTTAATACGAAGGTGACGAACAAGGGATTCCACAGTATAAGTCTTTTCATCATGATTAATTTTCTTCTTAAAGCCATTCCAAGTGGATGGAAGTTTTGAAACAATCACCCCTACTTGAAATTCATCTTGAAGATTAATACCAGCGGCTTTAAGGTCACCAACAATTTGTTGGAGTTCATGGGCTTGTACAACGACAGATTTATCATTACTCATTCTAAAATTCATATAGTTTAAAATTAGAAACTTACGGTTGCTCGCTTCCTCGTTTGATATTTTGTTTCCAAATACTTCCATAATTCCTTTGCCGTCGGAATCATTCGATGAGCGCTATAAACAGTTTGAGACAAAGCATTGAGGATGTGTCCTCGACACATAAATTCGTCTTCTTTCCTCTTCACACGTTTTTGCTTTATTTCTTCGATGTCCTCGGGTGTGGGATTGGGAATTTGTTCAAGGTTATCATCTAGAATGTATGCAAGTTTTAGTGATGTGAGGAAGAACATAACTTTCTCTTGCCAACGGATGAAATTTCCGCCATCAAAACGGTCGAGTCGAATTAAGTCTTGAGTCATGACTTGGATAGATTGTGCCACAGTTCCTTCCATTTGAGTAGAGTAATAAGAATAAAATTTTTGCCTAAAACTGTTGGAGTTTTGTTATGGAAAGAACGAAATATATTAATTAATTTCTGCAAGGCACGTTCTTGGAACACTTTCTTTTAGGCAAAATTTCTCCCAATCCGGTTGAGACAGAACTGCGAGTACACTATGGTTTTATAGAATCTGCCTTCAGGATACAATGCAGTGTACGAACAGTTGTTTGATTCAAACTATGTACTATTTGATCAAACTGAGAACACTCTGAATTTGTAACTTGATAATGCCAAAATATAGAGGACGAAGAGAGGAGAAACTAGCAATTTTCGGTGTCCAAAACAGAGGCCTGGAACTCTTTTTATAGCCATTTCTGTGACTGTTCTTCAACAGTCACAGCTCTTCACAGAGTGACTCAGCAACCGTTGGATCGTTCCTGTTTGGAATAGCTACGATCTAACGGTCCAGATTAGGCGACCCATCGTAAGCGAATGGACATCCCCTACACGAAACGTTACGAGTTCATCTAACAGTTTAGATCAAGTCGTTTCGGATCTTAAACCCTTACATCGGATCGTTTAATCACAATCGTTGATCTGTTTTACCTCGTCAAAACTTTAGGCTCCCACGCTCCAAGCGACGATGCGCACGTGCGAAGTTCCAAGTGCGAGTCAAAGGGCGCAATTCGTCCTAAGTCGCTCAATCACCCTTTCGCGCGCCGCGTGTCGCGATTGGTGGTGCTTAAGCACCACCGCGATGCGTAGGATCATAGCCTCTTATTTGACTTGTCAACTAAGAATCTTAGTTGTCCTTTAGTTGATATACCACTACTTTTTGTAGTATTCTTACAATGTGGGACAATATGGGATTTTGAGCACTCCCATATCTTTCACACCCATTTGCTCATGTTTCTACCTTCTAAAATAAAACCCAAACTATGTTTAAAATAAAACACCAATAATATAATAAAATATTAACAACTAAAAATTAAATTATCAATAAATATTGGAATTTATCCAACATGTGTTACGATCGTAATAGAGTCTTACTTTGTAGCATGCTTTGGATGCACAATGATTCTCATAAATAGATCTCGTTTATATATTTGAGTCCCGTTGTTCAACTGAAAATTCAATGCATGAAAGACTGCTTCAAATACTCAAACAAATGAAAACCTGTCTTGATAAATGCGACTATGGCGGAGAGGTAGTCAATCAGCAGTGTCAGGGTTGGTGATAGTAAAATGTAGTACTACGATGACAGTGATACCACGAATTTGCTGGAGCAGTTTTAGGAGCATATTTCATTTCAAAGCCATCACACTACTTTATGGCATGGAGTTGAGTTGCACCAAAATAGATTTTAAAAATAATTATAATTACAAATCACAATATTTGGTTTTCAAGGTTTACCAAACGCCTTGCATATTTATTTTAAAAATACTCCTACCACTACAATTCTTTTCGAGGAAATTTAAAATTTACAAATAACTTTGTAGAGAGAGCTTGATTATATAGAAAAGGGCAAAGATACAAACACCAACTCCCAGTACTAAATCCGTACTGATTCTGTTTTAAATGCATTGTACTATCATGGGACCTACACTTTAATACATGGGACCTAAACTTTTGTACAATCATTTAAAGCACATTCGGTACTTGGTTGATACTCAGAGTAGGTGTACATATCATTATTTTATAGAAAATGTTTAAGATGTGTGCTCATGAGTTCAAATTTATTGACCCAATAATTTAGTGACTCTCAAATTTGTAGATGAGACTAAAGCCAGAAAAGCTAATTAATTGGAATCTTAAGTATTTAATCCTATTTATAAAGATTTACTTGTCATCACTCCCATGTTTTTATTTTTTTAGTTGTTTGTCCTATATGGGACATGTGTCATTCTCTACAAAAAGAAGGATGGGTAGTTACGGAGAAGTTATAAGCAGTTTTGAATGGTTATGGGACTTTTATAATTCTAAAAACACATGAAAGAGAAACCTAAATACATCTTTATAGATGGGACTAAAGTAAAAAAAAAACTATAATTGATTTAATAAAACATTAAGTGACAATTAAATTTTTTTAATTATTATTATTATTATTATTATTATTATTATTATTATTATTATATGTATTTTGGGGCCAGTGATGCCTAATTTTAACCTAGAGTCTAAAGTTTTGCATTGCTTTAAAAGTTGATTTTCACTTCTTGGGGAGGTTTTAAACGCATCAAACAATAAACATGGATACAAAAGGGTAAATATATAACCTTTATTAAACCAAGATTCTTATGCAAGTAATATAAGGTTGTCACTCAGACAGTTTTGGAGTGGCTTAGATTTGGTCCCAGTTCGATCTCCGGCAGTATCAAAAAATACTTGGTCAGCGAAAATCACGAATCGCGAATGAAAATTACTCAAGGTGCGCGTAAACTGGCTCGAACACCTCATGGTATGCTACCAAAAAAAAATATGACCTGTATCATTGATTAAAAGAAATACATAACTATTTGACCCAAAGTGGAAAAAAAATGTTATTATTCAGTAATTAGTGGTTATGCTGCTGAAAGGGGTTTATGAATTAAGCCAAAGGGATATTATAATGTGGTAGTTTGGTAAAATGTCACAGCCATGTGTTAAAAGTACAATTTCTTTATGTAAGTAATAATTTTTTTCAAGACGATTCATAGGCGAAGTTTTTGATACACTAAGAGCAACCCTTACGGGTAGGGTAAACCCGTATATGCGGTATATATGTATGTTATGGGTAGGGTAGAAGTCCAGATTTAGCTGTTGGTAGGGTAAAAAATAACAAAGATAGAATTGGACCAGTTAATTTTTTGTGGGACTCACTCTCAAAACGGAACATCTTGCTCCGCGCAAGGAAGGAAAAAAAATGCTAAAGCGGAATGTTCCGCCCAAGCTTAAACCCATTTCCCCTATGTCTATTTTGACCCCCCAAATTATTGAAACAATTTGAACGGCTATATTTATCCGACGGTTATTTTTTTTTTTTATAAATAGGAGGTTCAAAACACTATCTTCATTTTCATTTTCATTTATATTTTTATTCTAAACACTCTCTATTTTCATTTATATTTTTATTCAAAACACTCTCTAGTATCTTCATTTTAATTATTACCAAAAATTATTTTTTAGGTGCAATAAATATTATTTATTTACCCAAAAATAATTTCGAAAATTTTATATTTGCTTAAAAATATTTTGTGATTATTTTGCAATGGTTCGAGGTCAAAATATGTCTCAACACGACGATGAAGTATTATGCACCGCTTATGTAAATCAAACAAATGATGGTTTACGAGGAACTAATCGACCTAGCACATTATTTTGGGATGCGGTCGCCGAAGAATATAATACAACGACGGGTATCACTGAACGTCAGACGGGAGCCAGCCTACAAACCCGCTACAGCAAAATTTTGAGACACGTAATGTTATATGTTTCTAAATTGAAAGATGCATCGATGACAAATCGTGGTAGTGGGACTGTGAACACAGATTGGGTATAATCACTTATATCTTTTGCAAAAAAAATTTAAATATTATTTCTCCTAAATCTGTTGCTAACGAGTTAATAAAATTACATTGTCGTTTTATTTCAGGTTACTGCAGCTAATCTAGCATTCCAGCGAGAGAACAAGGGAAAATCATTTAATTTTGAATCTTGTTACCAAATTTTAAAAAAACTCCACAAATTTCAAATTTTCCAAACATTTTTAGACTCCCCTCAATTTCATTTTGATTCACTAATGACGAGTGCAACCGAAAGTGAAGAAAGTCTGAATATTGGGTTTCCCCCAGGAAATTCTAAAGATGGGGCAGAAGTTGATATAGAAAGGCCTTATCCGAGGCCACCTGGAAGGAAAAAGATGAAGCAATTGACTAAAGGAAAAGTGAAGGCTACAAACATTGAGGTGAACCGAGAATTATTCAGTAGTTGCTCTTCGTTCAATGAATCATTCGAGTGATCATGTCAGGTTGTTCGTGTACGTGACAAATAGGCCCGTAAGGGGCTTAAACGTTCACTGCAACTTAAGGAGCGAAGTTTGGAGCTCAATGAACGCAGTATATTGGCTGTGGAGAGGAAAGATATGCGTGAACAAATATTGCTTGATCAACAAATTCTGAGCACTGACACCTTAAACATTAATTCATCCCAGAAGGAGTACCATGAATACCTCGTGCTTAATATACTCAACAAATCACGAGGCCAATATGGGCAATCAAACTTTCCAAATTATCCACCACATGGAGGTCATTCTGGATTTTAAAATTTCTATGCTTCTGAGTATGTAACCTGTTATTTATTTTTATCGTTTGTTCTACTTTGTAATATGATTATAAAAATTGTGAAATGAATTTGCTTCAAATTTCCATACATAAACATTAGTTGGGTACAATATTAACGATACAACATTAATAATAAAGATAACAACATAACAACATTACAAAAGAAACATAAATTGGGTAAAATCACACACTGTTATTGGCAAACTTTTCCCAAACATGTTCAACGAGATCTGCACATAGCTGTAAATGCTTCCTCTTGTCATGCATGTGCATTGTTCTAGCCTCGATCGCATAATGTTGCTCGAGAGAGTTTCGAACCATAGGAACCGGGTCGGGCGAGAAGTCATATTCTTCTCTCCAATCACAATCACGCCTCTCGTCTTCAACAATCATGTTGTGCATTATGATGCACGAATGCATAATAGATGACAATTTATCCTTGCTCCAGAGTTTTTTCGGCGTATGAACGAATGTGAACCTAAGTTGCAGGACACCAAACGCTCGTTCCACATCTTTTCTTGCCCCCTCTTGCACTTGAGCGAAAAGTTTTTCCTTTTGGTTGGTTGGCCTTTTAAAAGTTTGCACCAATGATGCGTAAGGCGGATAAATGCCATCCGCTAAAAAATACCCCATATCATAGACGTTGTTATTTATCTGAAATTGGATTGGTGGAGTTTTATCGCGGACAAGATCGGAGAAAACACTTGATCGGTTCAATACATTAATGTCATTACAACTACTCGGCATTCCGAAAAATGACCTCCATATCCAAAGGTCATGTGATGCTACCGCCTCTAGTATAACTGTCGGTGACTTTTTATGTCCAATATATTGCCCATGCCATTCGGTTGGACAATTTTTCCACCCCCAATGCATGCAGTCTATGCTCCCCAGCATTTCGGGGAATCCACGCGCTGCATTTTGTTCGGTAAGCCTTTGCACATCGAGAGCCGTAGGCTTTCTGTTATACTCCGGGCTAAATATCCCCACAATGGCAAGGGATAATCGAACCAATGCCTTATGGGTTGTGGATTCCCCTATAAACAGGTACCCTCCATTTATATCCGCAGAAGACCCATATGCTAACATTCACAGAGGATAAACGATTTTTTGATGCGAGAACAGGCCAAGACGACCAAGTACATCTGATTTTTGTATGAACCAGGAGGCATAACTACATACAGCATCATGAATGCATCCATATAAGGCTCGATTCATTCTAAAACGTCACCGAAAATGGTAGTCTTTGTATACCGATGCTTCACAAAATTTGTCGGTGATTAGTCTATCGTGGCCCACCTCTCTAGTCCGACATATCGTCCTCCTAGTTGATCCTCCTGGGAATCGCATACTATATTATGAAGGGCCATATTTTGAATTTGTTGAATATGGCCCATAGCTATTTTCTTTTCTTTTTCTTTTTGGCTGTATTTGACTGGGCGGTTTGCGTGGCTTGTATTTCTTCGTATTCTTCCATCTCACTACGGTATGACGTTTGATCAGCAAACAGAATTTGGTGCTCTTCCATTTTTAATAGGTTGTAATATGTTGATGAACTTAAAGTATCATATATTAGGTTTTATAAGGTTTACGGCGGAATGTCTAGAGCGAAAGATGTAGCTCGGATCACATTAGGCGAAAGATCGAAGGCGAAATATATAGAGCGGATAATCTAGGGCGGAAGATCTAGTTCGGATCATACTGGGTGGAAGAACAAGGGCGGAATATCTAAGACGGTTTATGTGGTTAATTATATAGCTATAAATGTGAATGGCCACATTGAGTGTTAATGTGCACAATGGCAGCTTACGAAGATGTGATTGATGAGTTTTTAGCTGAAGCCTGGATAGTTGCATTCCCACGTGGTCTTTTTGGTTGTGAGATTAGCCAAATTAATGATCTACGAACCCCTTGGGAAATAATTGTCGATAAATATCATGAGTTACTACCTAGGCACAATTATCAGAGCCCGCGTAACTTGATGGATCGGTGGTTGGAAATTAAAGACGACATCGAGGAATTTGATAACATTTTCAATAGGGTTGAACAAGATTGCAACCATTGGATGAGGACGACGATCCATATGAGGAGGCAGTGAATTCATACATTCGCACGTTTGGTGATAATTTTGAAGGCCTAATGACATGGTGTGCGTTGAGGAGAAATGCTTATTGGAAGGACTTTTACTAGTTTTTCTTTCATCACCTCTAAATAGAGCCAGGGCATCTGCTTTTCATGTTAATTTGAATCATTGCATGTTTATTACTATCTTATTTATCATTAAATTAAATGTAACGGATATAATGTAATGGAATTATATAGTTACAATTATGTTATGAACAATAAACTCATTTGGTATTCAACACATTACAATTTATATTTCATAATTATCGAAATTCCAATCTACATCATCCAAATTTACAGCATCAGACATGTCATAATTTTGCGTTGATGGACCAGGTTGGCTTGTATCTTCTTGGGCACCAATATCATCCATGTGCGGTCGATACACCGTGGTCGCAGGTCGGGGATCTTCTGTGGGGTTGCAAAAGGCCCATGGTGTACCACTAAAAAATTAGGTGGGGGAGCAGTTCGCTCGTGAGAACACTCAACTCTTGAAGCTTCCTTGTAGCTATATACAACTCATGACTCCAATAGTTATTAAGATGCATGGCTGCACCTAGAGCGGTGACTCTCGAGGATTGCCAATAATCTGAAAATTCTCGACTAGTAAGTAGGAGGTCATTGTATGCGGACATTACTTCTTCGTCGACCGCAATCCTGTCCGACTGTGGAACCGAAATCAATATGGGTACACCTGCAGGACTGCAAAACGGTAGATCCCAAGTCATTTGGGGTTGAGTGGGATGTACCCGACCTGTGGGAGTCTCATAAGCACCAGGTGCCTGTGAAGGGACAGTCGGTATTTGGATGTGGTATGGCAGTGCGCTGGGACTTATGACATCCGTGTTGACTGCTCGGTAGAGGGCTGGCATTACAAGGCCTAGGTATACTTGCTTCCAGTAACGGTCATACATGGGTTGAGAAATAATAGATACGCTAGGGTCTGTCTCGTCAATAATAATCCCATGCCTATCATGGTGAAAGGGTATCCTCGTCATTTGCGAGGGAGGGTCATTTGGTATTCAAATTTCACCGGTGATCTGTCGGCGGCATCGATCACCCAAGTAATATATCCCCCCATATTAAGGATCCATAAGAACACATCGTTTCAATTATATGTACTTCGCATGTTGAACGTAGGCATTCATCTCCACAGTAGACCCTGAGTAAGGTAGCCAATTGATTGAACCTGGTGATTGCATTTCAATCTGACTCTGGGCGGTGAGAAAATTATATTGGATTGAGCCCTTTGTCTCCTTATGATTTAACCAATTTTCCTTCTTCCATCGATTAATCCTATGCCAGCAGTCATCGGTATCTTCCCTCAATAAGGGAAACACCCGATGTATTATTCAAACCCGAAAAACTGCAATACAAAAATGAGTATTATAAAACCATAATAATTTTATTAATTATATATTAAATACAGGTAATTTCACTTTTTAACACTTACCAAAATGAGTTGCCAAAAACAATTCATAGAGTCTACTCGACATCTTGACAAAAGATTGAGAGAGTAGTATATGCAAGCTAGAATTGTCGAACCCCAATCGTATGATCCCACAATCTCCAAATCCTCCAAAGCAACCAACCAATCAATAGGAACGATATCTCTTGCGATCGGAAAGAAAATATGTCCCATACAAAAAAATAAAAATGCCCTAGCAGTGTCCTCAGGGCCAACAATCACAGTATTTAACTTTATGGCCTCAAACCACTTATTTAAGCTCGACACTTTCACCCCACAAGAATCACTGCAATTTGGTTCAATGCAGGGAAAGTATTTATGTATAATGTCACCCCGGATTTGAGTTTTTCCGTCAAGTACGATCAAGTATTTTCTATCATCCATCGGTACCATAGGGCCGCTTCTGATGGGAATACATGCAAGATGGGAAGGATAACAATCAATTGTAAATTTAATTATTGTACTAATCAATGAAGTAATTTTTTATATACAAAAATTAACCAATCAAAATCGTAAAATCATAAGGAGTAATGGTCAGCTCCCCGGTAGGTAGTTGGAACGTGTTGGTTGTGTCCCACCAACGCTCACCGAGCGCTTGTACCAACCCCAACTTGTCTTGACAATTTGAGCGTCCAACAATTCTCTCCAACCGCTACGGTGTATAAAATGCATGACCTCGAGAGATGTCTTAAAATGTTTGTATGTGGCTCTAAGACTATGCCAATTGCTACGCATTTTTATTGTATTGCCGTTTGTGGCCGTGTCCGGCGAAGGTTTAATGTGATCTCCGTCGTCCACAATACGCCTATAGTTTTCAAAAACTATAGGTCGCTCGGCAGTAGTAATTTCGAGCTCTCGCCTTCCTTCTCCAATTTTTCAAGACTTTCTAGCTCCAGCAGCCCTTCTAATTTTTTTTTCAATTTGTTCCATTATCAACACTGCAATGTCAACAAAAAAGTTATTAATTTTCTAGCATATTGGGTAATGAATAAATAAATATTATGTAATATTTTATTTGGTAAAAAAAATTAAAATATATAGACTTTTGGCCAATCAAGAAATTTTTAGTCACTTTCGCTATAAAAAATCACGTCTATATAATTATAATTTTTTTGTCTAAATATTTGGCTAAAATTTGATTTTTTTTAACTAATAACTAAATATAACATTAACATAACATAAATTTACATGAAAATTACTAAATACCTAATAAATACCTCACTTACAAAAACAGTACAGATAATTATTTAAGAAACATAACATAACAGATAATTTTTTAAATAATTTATTATAAACATTCACTTAATTAATTTCTTATAAACAGAACAGAACAAAAATAGAATAGTTAATTAAACAGTTACTAATTAATAAAAACAGAAAAGATAATTAAATATTTAGTAATTAACAAAAACAAAACAGATAATTTAACATTTACTATAATAAGAAATTATTTAAGGAAAATAATTGCTGATATTATGTACATAAAGATTACTCTAATTAAATAAATAAAACATTAAATAATACGTAATTAAAAAAACATTAAGATTAACAAATAAAAAATTTACAAGAACACAAAAATGGAGAGGATTTACCTACTAGTATATACTGGATGTTTTCTTGAAGTGATAAACAACATTTACGATGGGATGATTTAAATAGGGATATTGCATTTAATTTTGTTGTTGGATGGTAAGTTGGATAGTTGAGGTAATTAATTCAGGGGTAAAACACAATAGACGAAGATATTTGGAGGGTAAAATAAAAAATCAAAGAAACCTTAAGCGGAACATGATGTTCCACCCAAGGCTCCAATAAATCCATCCAAAACGACAGCGTTCTCCCTTCTTTTCAAACCAATATTCTATATTTGCCCTAGCCAATTGTTGCCCAAAGTAAATTCGTTCAGTTTCATAGTTTGTTTTTAGCCTAGTTTATTCTTAATATGAACAAGCCCTAAGGGTTGCTCTAAACAAATAATAGATAGTGGGTCAACATAATCAGGTGTTCAATCACATGCAACAACTCCAACCTAAAACAATCAACATAACATGATTAAGACCCCACTTAATTAAATGCATGTGTTGCATCTCTAGACAAATAAGACCATACACAAAAGACAGCGCTAGGAAACAGGAATAATACACCACTGAAAGAAGAATGTGTTGTGTTCTTTATAATGTCATTTTCTCCACAAATAAGACAACACATCAGCCATAAGACAGTTTAATTAAATGCAGATGTCTCACGTCCCTAAAAGTCATTATCTCTATAGAATACATAAACATAATTCTATATCATCTGCGTTAATAATATTTGCTGCTTGCTGTCATCATCACATCCATAAACTTCACTTGACCTATACTTCAATGAATCAACTTCTGTATGTCTGTCCTCTCTTCATTAACCAAATCCAACCACCAAATAATATTAATCGGGTAAATAAAAGGGCATTATCCTTTCCCTGCATTGGACAATAAAATTAGCCCCGGGTGGATAAGTCAACAATATATATATATATATATATATATATATATATAGAGAGAGAGAGAGAGAGAGAGAGAGAGAGAGAGAGAGAGGCTCCTGTCGTGTGCACACGTGCTGGCGCACACCAATTTTTTTAAAATATTAAAAAAAAATTGAGTTTATTTTTCTTATGTGATATTTAAACATTTCAATAGACCCATATAAAAAAAAATAACTCAAAAAAAAAATTTTGCTATTTTTAAAAAATTGGTCAAACTTTCGCAGCTTTAAAAATGCTTAAAAGCAGCGGAAGTTTGACCAATTTTTTAAAAATAGCAAAAAAAAAATTCTTTGAACTGATTTATTTTATATATGTTACTTGAAATGTTAAAAAAATCAGCTCAAGAATATTTTTTTTACTATTTTAAAAAAATGATGTGCAAACTTAATATGCACAGAAACATATATATATATATATAAGTTTGCTTTTGTGCAGACTATCCCGCACTTTAACAGTACGAACTGAACATGTGTCACCTGACGGTGAATCCAGTAAAAAGAGAAAGAGAGTGCCTATAATTTAACCGATAATTTTTAGACTCACCGTCAAGTGATGACACGTGTCAATAATTCCAGTGTAAAAATGCGGAATATTACAGTGCGAAATGTGTGTGTGTGCGCGCGCGCGCGCGCCGCGCCGCGCAAGAGAGAGAGATGGAATAATAATAATGACAAAAAAAATATTAAAAAATTATAATTATAATATTAAACCATAATTTATTATTTTTGTTTATTTTTCCTTTCCTTCACGTTTTTCTCTATAGTTTCTCGGATCCAATATAGCGTTAGAAAACATTTTATATGTTCTGTCATGGGATTATAATTGCCATATCAGGTTTATTTAGTAGATATAATTTGAGGACAAAAAATATAATTTGCAATATGTCTCTTTAGGAAGTGGGCCATACATCCATTTCGAGGAAACGGACATCTCCTTACCACTCCTACCTGTGGAGCTTTGGAATAGTACAGGCAGGGCAGGGCCATCTGATTATTAGGGGTCTAATCAAAACTAAAAATAATCGGTGCAATAAAGGTCTCCCACTCAACAATAGAAAATTTAGGAACTCATTGAAAAAAAAAATAGAAGAACAGGCGCATGCACACATTAAATTACTCGCCAATATATGGAAGTCAAGCGCTTGGCATGTCTATCATCTAATTCCATGAAATTATCGGATTTCATCTTCACAATATTAAGAGGAAAAAAATCAAATTATCAAAAAGCATTTTAAGCTCAGTGAATACCCTTTCGTAAAATATTTAACAGAGTAGGCAGGTAGGCAAGCCCCTATCATAATAAAAATTGCATTAAATGGGCATATAGGTGGACAATAAATGAACCTGGTAAATTGCCTACCCAACTCAGGCCTTTCACATTTAGAGGAACACAAGTTAAATCACGTGCGACGCTAAAGAAACTAAAAGTATTAGGTCATACAAAATCCAATGTTCATTGATAATGATAAGAAATCAATTCAATGAACTTTGGCTTCTGTCCTAAAAAATATGGTTTAACTTTCAGTTCTTGCAAGAAAGTAGAAACCCCCCTAAACTTTTTTTAATACAAGAAACCCTATGTGTCACTAAAAAGTCCTCGTAGAGGGATATTTCCAACAATATGCGCAGTTAGGTGGTTAGGACATTCATTGGGACATCGGAAAAAATTTGAATGTTCAAGGGGTCTTTTTGCACCTTAGCCTAACAATGACAAGTGGTTATCAGTCGTAATCTACTTACAAATCAACAAAGGACATAAAGGTTAATGTAACCAAACATAGATGCTGCCCCTAATCTACATCACTGCCTAGCCAACACTTCATTCAGTCCAGCTACCTCATGAGTTAATGATACCAAATGTATGGTGCCTGTGAGTTCCATCACCAACATTAGAATCAAATCACAAGATATTGAGTCCGATAAGTTAGTCTTATATGTTCCACACCCACCATTCTTCCAGCTAAAATTGTACTTTGGCCCCCATTTTTTTTTCAACTCAGGGTATAAACGTCTCTTTATAGCGCCAGACTAAGCTCTAATTCCCAAGGGTACTTTTTGACCCAAGTGGCGGGCTTGTTTAGCCATATTATGATTTAGTAGTCAAAGTTTATGATAATATATATACCTTTGGTAACCAAAATTAAAAGTTTTGGTTCATCAAAGCATTCAATTGCTATATTATGTTTAAATTTGATTATCTAAACCCCAAAGTGCCCCTCAAATATGACTAAAATATTTAACTCCATTATTTTCTTTTAATTTTCATTTATCCTATCCAAGATTTGTGGTTCATCCCAACCGGGAGTCCAAGTGCACAACCCCTCTCATCATACGCAGTAAAACCAACATCACTTTTATTCACTCCTGCTGATAACACAACCACCGAAGACCACATTGTCGTCATACGGATCTTACATTTTATCTTTTGGTCATTGTCTAGTTCCCATCTTAAAATTTCACTCATACGGGAGTCTTGAATCTAAACCTAACCCAAGACGATCCTACAGCTTGACTACACTTGCTGGCAATGACATCCGACCAGGAGAAACAATGGTCAACGCTGGGATGCCGCCGAAGTTTTGAATTATCATTTTGCCATTTGCATTTCGCCATACCAACTCAAACCCACACATCAAAAAGTCTTCTTCAATTGGTTTTTAGTCCTCAAACAATGACGTTGACTAATTTATAGTACACGAGGCACAATTTCGACACCCAAAAGCAAAAAAGACCAAGAAGTTAGGGATGGGTTTGTAGGCGTTTCGTGCAAGACTCAAAATCACATATAATGTAAATGAATGTAATTTCCCTATTCGTACCATAGAAAACTAATGAAGATTTTAAAATCCTAAATCCAGGATAAAAGTATGAAATTGGTAGATTAGTAAGCGATGGAATGCAAATGGACTGTTGTTGTTTGGAATATCTATGCATGCCATTAGGGGAAATTCAAGCAACATAGCATTTTGAAAGTATTTAAATAGTTGATGGTACGAATGAGGGCGGGGCAGTAAATGCAAGGTCAGCGATCACGGTAGACTCCACTGGCCTACTTGATTATAATTTATATATTCAAGGCCTATTTAAATAATGTAAAATGCATAAAGTGTCCAATTTGCAAATTCTTCACAAAGCCGTATGCAATCAATTCTAGGCAGAATCCTCTTTAACTCGTTTCTTTTAAAAATTCTGTCAAAGTTGCAAAAAGGCTAGAAAAATCAATGAGAGAATTTTTGGGGAGGATTAAGAGAAACATAATCTCACTTGGAAGGTTGTGTTAGACAAAAAAAAGGGTGGCTTGGGATGAGAAATTTAATTGATAGATTGTTATCTCTTTCAGATAAATGGGTATCGTGTTTTCCCATTGAACAAGAGAATCATGCAAATAAGTGGGCTTTTAAAGTTTTTAAAAGGGTTTCCTCTCGATGTCCTTAAAAATTTATTTCTGAAGGTTTGGGTTTTTATCTAAAACATATTCCGACTCAACGTTAGGGAAGGAATCTGATATTTGGATGATATTTGGTTTTGAGGGGGGGGAGGGGGGGGTCTCTCTACTGAGATGTCTTGTCATAGTCGTGCATCTATCGCTTCATTGAGCTATTGAAATTCATCTCTTTATTACTCATTTAATCGAAATTTTAGAAGAGATCACAAGGATAGAGAGTTTGAAGAGTTTGTCTCCCTTCTAGGTCTTGTGGATGGTTTCTCTCTTATCTCAAGGCTCTTTAAAGAGAAGGATTTGAACGAGAAAATCTTCAGTAATTTTTCGAGTAAATATTTTTTTCGTTTCTTTTTTTGAAATCTTGGTGAACTCTCTTTTTTTTCCTTCTTTAAGTCATGTAAATTGATTTGGGAAGTCACGCTTCTTTCAAAAGTAGTCTTTATACAGTTGGCCGCCAGGTAATGAATGAACACCCGTGACCTTATCCAAAAGATGAAGCCAAATTCTTATCTTTCCCCATCATGGTGTATTGTTATAAGGAAGAAGAAAACATTGGTCACGTTTTGCTTCATTGCAAATTTTTTAGATTCTTTTGGATCAAGAGCTTTAAGGAACTAGGAGTTGAAAGGAGCTTTCCCAATTCATGGAATTTCAGGATTAACTTGCTTCAAATGAGCATCATATAAATTCCTACAGCATGACAGAGAGATTAAAAAAAAAGAAAAGGAAAAATAAGGGGAGAGAGAGAGAGAAGCAAAGTTTTCTAATATGAATCTTCTATTTATTGCAGGGATGTAGTGTGGTGGTTTATGTTGAATGAGATATAAGAATGTGTCAAAAGGTTAGGGCGAAGCTTTGCATAAATTATAAGCCTACAAATTCTCGTTATAAGCTCTGTGACCTAATTGTCAAATTAAAAATAGTGCAGCATGTTGATGGTGGAGTATATAGAAAATTTTGATAAATCAAATGTTTTAAAGTCAATTAGGCAATTCCCAATGAAGAGTCACGGGACTGGAGGTTGGTTTGAGAGATGGCATAAGATTAGAATCATGACTGCTGCTCTATAGAGTGCATACATTATAAGTCGCAATATGGAAAAGTACCTTAGATACATAAGCGAGGGTTAAATCATTTTATTCTCAAACTAAAGAGATAATTTCTAAGAGTCTTAACAATGCAATTCATCGTACAAGTGCAACACCTTTACAAGTTACTATTAAAAGTGAAGGAGCTAGAATTTAAATTATTGTTAGAATTGGGAATGACCAAAGGGGAGTTCAAAAAATAATACGATATCGAATGCGATTACAAGATCGATTACCATTGCAATGCATGTTATTAATCAACTCAATGATGTATTTTTACCCCAGTTGCTCAAGCAATTAAGTGACCGAGCCAGAATGTAGCAGTCAAAAAGTACAAAACATTCTTATTCCTATTTTCTGTTTTTTAACTTTGAAATCATGTCTAGACATTACTCACTTTAATCCTAAAATTTGATTTTGCGAAGACAATCGTTTATTCCCTCAAAAGGTTATAAACCTAGTAAACCTAATAACCCAAAACAGTAACATAGTAAATGACACAAAAGGAGCACAATCAATATAAGACCAAAACACGACCCCAATAACTACTACTAAAGCTTGAAAAATAAAATGGGAAAGTAAGAGAGTTTCAACTATAAAAATATTAAAATTCAAAATTACTCTCTAATCACATCACCCCTTCCACCCATGAAAACGTCCAACCTTGAACACATAGTGGGCCCTCGTCCGTATCGGGATAGAGTGAAATGATGCGGGTGAAAAATAACTCTAATGCACGTCCTCTATAGGCTCCTCAGGGTTACACCATCAGCCACTAGCACACGCCATTTCTTTTTCTTACGACAGTTAGTCGTCCAGTGCCCAAACTAGCCATGATTAAAGCATTTCATCACAGCAGGTGCACGATTAACTGCCTTAGCTGTTGGAGAAGTAGAAGTAGCAGTGTTGCTAAACTGATACTCCTTGAACTTAAGAACATACTCAATGACCTCAACAAACGTAGGAATATATCTAGGGGTGTTCACAAAAACTGAGGGACCAAGAAACCTGAAAAAAAATAACAGAACCGGTCCGAAAAAACCCGATTTTTTCAATACGATAAGGTCCTCGGTCCAAGAAAGTTGGACCGACCTGAACCAGTCTGGTCCTCGATTTGCTAATAAATAAATAAAAATTGTCTAAGACTGAAATGGATCGATTGAGAGGCAGCTCTATTTGTTTTATAGTTTATACCAATATATTTTGTACACACGGCCCAGCCCCAAGTCACCAACACAAACACGGTCAAAACCTACCCCTCTCTCTTTATATGTAAATCCCTAATCTCATCAAATGACTTCTACGATGTTCTCCCTCCCTCCTACTTTATCTATTTTACCCCTAAATTGCCAAATTCTTTAGATATATCATATGTGATCTTCGAAGGTTGGTTACATGGTTCTGAAATCTGCAATCTCCGAAGACTGTTGTATTCAAATCCATAGTTGGATCTCAAAACGATGGGTAGTGGGTGGAAATCGAAAACTATGCGTTGGAATCGACCATGGTGTGTAATTAATACCTCTCTATTTTGATTGTGTATGATTCCCAAACTGGGGAGAAAATTATGCTTCCACCATGGTTGCCCCACCCAAACCTAGTGATAATTCAGCCCCTCTCCCCCAATAAAGTGCTCTGAGTGTGGCCAATTCGGCCATGAGATGAAGGATTGTCCTATGCAGAAGAAGGTGGTTTTGCTCCCAACGGAGGACTACGGCGAGGAAGAGCCTACCGAAGAGCCACGGGAGATCCATAATGCACTTGTCATCAAGATTGGCCACGATACAGAAGGAACTCCTTTGAATTCGAGAACGAACTCTTTCAAAGGAAGGGAGAATGACGTACATAGTTTATAGCTGTTGTTAATTGCTAGTATTAAATGTAATAAAAGAGGTTTACTCCTCTTTGGGAAATATTAGAGCAAGTGAAGGGCATTCTGGTCTTTTCATATTTTTCTAGTTGGAGAAGGATTACTTCAAGTATAATAGGAGATGATGTAAAGAGATAATTCGTTCATTGTCTTTCTAATACAATTTTTCAATCTGTGCTTGTGCTTCTTCGCTTCTTTGGACCCAATTTTTGGTGTTTGCATTATAGATTTTTTCTTTACCTCTGTAAAGCACAATGCTTGTTCTGCCTAACCCAACGCCCGATGATCCGTCAAACTCCATTTGTGGCTCCTCTTCTTAATGATAATAGTTGTTGGCTTGCAAGTCATCTCCCGACGGTTGCTCAGTCAATGGCTCGTATGTTCCAATCAGAAATTGAACGAGCACATTAACTAATGCCTCGAATTTTAATTTCTAGTAGCTTGATGCAAATTAGTTCACACTCTGAAATTATAATGAACCATTGACCAACTCTTCCAATGAGCACGTTCTAGCAATGAGGAACTTAATGGGATCACATTTTGGGATGACGAGAATTGTAATTTGTAAAGGCAAGCAAATAGATTCAGCTTGTACTACAAATACAAGTGTCGAGGAGTGTCGGTGTCGTCGAGTAACACAATTCCGTTCATGTGATGACTCTAATTAGGTAACAGGGTGCTAATGTCCATCATTCTCTAGGGTGAGTAATGCTACAATAGACCTCTCAATAAACGTGTAGGAGCAACAACAAGCCAACCTTTGGGAGGGAGAGAGAGGAGGGGGGAATCTTAACTTGCTGGAACGCTTTGTTGTGCTCTTACTCCATTTGAATGGGCGGAACTCTCGAGCAACTTGATCATATGGTGAGCAACTTCTGCTAAAGCCGAAATAGATCTTCTCAAGTAAGATGCTTTCCTGAGGAAACTCTTTCATTGCTTCATTGTCTTTAGGGGAGACCTGTTGAGAATTGAAGTCTGCTTTTCCATGTTAATCTACACCCCTTGGCTGTTGACCACGGACCTAAGAAATTTTCGTTGATTTACTCCAAATACACATTTTAGCCGATTCATTTTGAGTTTGAACTTACGGCATCGATCATACACGCCTTGAGGTCACTCAAATGTTTCTCTTTCTCAGATTTGACTACCAAGTAGTCTACACCAAACTTAAAGATTTTATAGAACAGATCATGGAATATTGTCATCATTCGTTCTCCAGCCCAATAGCATAACGGTGCAATGAAAATTTCTGACGGTGTTCTGAATACGGTCTTCTCTGCATCGACAAGGACCATCTTTAATTGATTATACCCCACGTAATTATCCATGAAACTATACATTCCATGACCGGTAGTGGTGTCCACCAAAGCATCAATGCTAAGGAGTGGGAATTCATCCTTTGGACATCTTTGATTTAGATCCCTGAAGTCTACATATAACTTTGTCGCTCAGTTCTTCTTAGTCACATGCACAATGCTCGAAAGCCATATTAGGTGTTGGGTGTCAGCAGCGAGCAACCTCTGTATCTCTGTCTCAATTTGCAATTCTAACTCAGACCTTAAGTTCCTTGTTGCCTGTTTCACTGAAAAAGTTGTGGCTTCAACATTCAGTCTGTGTGCACTTACGCTTGGGTCTAGGCCTGGCAACTGTGTGTGTATTTATACGTCGCGGAATTTGTGCAATAGGTGTAAGAACTCTTCATTTTTCTCAGTCGGCAAATCCTTTGATAAGTAGATCGAGCAAGAATCCATCCCTTCTTCTCCGAGATCAGATTGAGCGAGGATCCATCCCTTCTTTCATGTGATCTACTTCTTTGAGGTCCTACAATTGAGGTCTTGGTTCCTCCTGCATGCCTTGCCTTCTAGAGCAACATCATCAGGTTCCTTGACGTATTATGTTACTTGGGAGTTGCCAACAACAGAACATTCAATCTCTTCCCAGAAGTTGCCTGCTTACACTGTTATAAGATATAATTCGTTCACCCCTCTGGCCCCATAATTTTTTTTTACTTCCTTGGTGGTGCTCCTTCCAATTTCTTCTTCTCTCCTTTGAATATGATCTTTGGTGCCTTTCCCTTGGTTGGAGCGGGCGTGTTAATTAGTTCAGAGGCTTCATTCCTCGAAAACAGGTGTGCGGTGACTGGAATTGTCATCTCTCTTATTTAACTAAGCCCTTTGCACATTGATCATGCGTGAATAGCACATTAACTAAAGTATTTACATTTTTTAGGTTCGCGTTCGATGCGCAAAGATTCCAACCTTACTTGGTGATCAACAATCTTTCTTCACGCGTAAAAGTCTTGTGTGGGGTGCCCTACACCCTTATACACCTTGTGATACTTTGGATGTGCCTTGTCTTTCGTACAAGGAATAGAGGACTGGCAGAAAAAGTTGATCTGTTTTAATAACTTGATCTCCAACCACCGTGTTTTATACATCATTGTCTTTTGGAACATGCAAGGGAGCTCAAGAACTTTATTTTTGTTCCTCGTGCGCAGCGGTGTTGAACTATCTGTCTTCGCTGAAACGTTCTGCTCCCCGAGTTGTCCACTTTTCCCCACAGGTAAAGCGATGGCATTCAATGGCACTAGTTCAACCATTGCAGCTATGTTTCTCCTCATCTCCAAGAAACATTTGAACGTTACGTGTGTTTGGTAAATAAAGTGCATCTTAAACTCGTCTGATAGTCCTTTCAATACAAACCTTGATGATATATACTTTGGAGAAGTTTTCGTGAATATCCAATGAGCGCTTACGAAACCTTTTGATGTATGTCATTACAAAGCTCCTCCGTAGTCCGAAAGTCACAAGAACTTGTGACATAATAGGCATTCCATTTCTTCCCATGTATGCACACTCCCAGAAGCTAAGTGCGAGTACCAAGTATAAGCCTTGTCCGTGAGTGACTTAGAGAATTCCCTATGACGAAGTCTTTTGTGATTCAAGCGAGTACCTAAATGCTTGATGATACACTTGAAATGCTCCCAAGGGTTAACCTCCTTTCCATCGAACAATCAAAACTTTGGGGTGTATCCAACTGGATAAGGAGCATCACTGATCTCCTCAAACATAGGCATGCAAAACTCGCCATCCAACGTGCTACTCCTTACTCCTTGCCAAAAGAGGTTGGGTTTGCACACCCAGGGCTAACAAGACGGGCCCATGTGTTGTAGCCGTTGGAGATGGTGTTGTTGACATGTTTATGACAGTGGGTTGCTCGATGGTGGGAATCTCCTAGCGTTCCGAGGCACCAGTGCAGCAAGTAGTGTGAGTACAGCGGTTAACGATTTGCATAGGTGGTATGCGAGAGCCATGAACAGCCTAATATTCCCTCGTGTGGACGATTGGTGGACTAGTGAAAAAACTAGGCGGTGAGAGGCCTCCTTAAATACGACTGACATGGTGGCAGAGACTGTGGATGGAGTTCGGTGGCATGGTGGCAAAGATTGTGGACGAAGTTTGGAGGGTGACAGTAGCAATGTTTTCAGCGGGTGGAGAATGGTCATTTTCTCGATTTGGAGTTAAATCAGTGATGAAAGTTGTATTTATTATTTGGTAAGACTTCCCCGATGGAGTTGCCAAATGCAAGAGGGTGGTTGAGGTTGAGAGTGGTTTAAGAGAATGAACTTGGGTTGCTCGAGGAGCGTGAGGCATAAGCCACAAGTCGGTCCCATGGTAATTATTGTTAACAAGCAATAATGAAGTCGATCCAAGAGGGTTCTTCAGACTGAGGGTGAGAAAACAAGTTGTGCCAGTAACTCTAATGAGATGCAAATAAACGTGAGATGCAATAAATGAGAGTGGTTATGTGGTAATGAATGTGTGTAATAAATAAAGAACAAATGTGTTATTCTCCAATTATTCGTGATAAATGCACTGAGTTGTCGAGAGAGAGAGAGAGAGAGAGTGAGTTATGAATATGTGGTATGTGTAGAGGGGGCTTGAAGGTAATCCTGAGATTAGGGATAATTCCCTAATTGGCAATAGTGTTTAAGATTAAGCAACCAAGGTAGCTCAAGCGTGGCAACTCAAGCGTGGCAACTCAGCGAGGCAGCTTGGCGTGGCAACTCATACTTTAGCTTGTTGTGTTAGTCATATTGTATCTTTGTTTATATTGACTGTAAGCTATAGCGGTTGTAATCTTGTGACAAGAATGATAATGAGTTTGTGTAAGGTCAAACGGTACTCGCGAGAGACCAGGCTTGGCAGGGCCTGGGAGAGCTTTCATGCTCTATCAAATGACCTTGCCGTGGGAACTTTAGAGGGACTTGGTTTAGAGGATTGAGAAGTGAGGCACCGTTGGGGCTTGTCCTGACCATCTTAGATACACCTGGTAAAACGCCGAAGGACCCTGACCGTGGAAGCTCGGGCGGAGCAGCTTTGAGTTCCATCGGGTGTTGAGTTGTGAACCAAACAACCCTCAACTTAATATCACATCTACTGAAGGTAATGTCACTAGCCAGCTAAACAATGTTAGACCTGCACTTGAGTAAACCACCGTGGTATTTGGGGTTGTCAGGCAGTTGGTGAGCTACCTCTGTGACAACAGCACCCTGACGCACAGTGGTTAGGCAAAAGGCATGTCTTGGCATTTAATGTTTATGACGTGGAGACAACTAGTGCATCAGGCATTTAATGTTGTGACAAAGTATGAGGGATGTCTTTAATAGTCTTTAATGACTGAGTTGCCTCGGGGGTAGTGTGGGGGGCTATTTAAGGACCCAACCACCTTTGAGGAAAGGATGATCTTTTGAGAGTTCAGGAGTTATTGCTAGAGAGAATACACATCAGAGAGAGTTATTGAAAACCAGAGGGTTTACTCACTCACCATTTTTATTTATTACGAAGCTTTCAATACTTGACAGAGATTCTTGAGGGTGTTTTGGGGAGTTTTCTGCCTGCCTACCAGAGTGTATCTAGGGTGCTTACTTCTCTCTCCCTCTAGCTAAGTTATTTCTAAGTTCATCACTATATTTTGAGTTATACACAAGAGACTTGTGAGTTTAAACTGGGTTTCATATTCTTCAAGCTGTGTTTGTATGTCTGGTGGATAATCCAAGGTCTTGGCTAATTAACTTATCATTACCATACTCAAAAGGGGTTACGCCTCCATCTTATCTAAACTACCCTCTTACAGTATGGATATCTTAAGCATCCTATTTATAGTGGGATGTTCATTTAATGCTTTGTCCCACCTTTTAATGCATCTTGGCATCGCATGCGCCGAGCAACTACAGTCTACAACAGAGCCAGTGTTTTAGGGGGCTAAATTGTCAATTTTGCACCAAACACAAGGTTAAGCCATGCTAGTGATGTGATATGTGAAATAGAAGCATATGTACAATTTGTTCCCTCAAAGACCCTTTGTTCGAGGTACATTATGGCTAGTTGAACTTAGTTCCTCGCGAGTAAAGCGACATTCGAGTGTTCTTAATGGTGTTGCTCTTAGATCATTAAGTGACGTGTCCCGAGATTTATTTATATTTTTGTTATTTTTATTTTCATGTTTTATTAGGTTATTTCTCTCTTTTAGTTTCTAGATTAGATTAGAGGGCGACATTGTCTTTTGATGCCTTTAGTGTGACCTCTTTAGTCCTTTTACACTTTAGGGTTATTTGTCTAGCAAGGTATCTCCGTCTATAAATAAGGTCATTTGTCACTCTTTGTACTCACTTTACTTTTGGATATGAATGAGAATTAGAGAGAGAAATTGGGCATATAAAAGCTAAACAAATGTTGTCGTCGTGGAGAAATGCATCAAATTTGTATCAAATCCGAATTCCCTAGTGGTCGCCAAAGTTTTTGGGCAAAGCCATGGCAAGGCCCGTAGGAACCGGCGGACAACTCCACCACACCAAGCCCCTGCCGCCAGCGGTCTAGTGGCACTACCCATCATTCAACTCCCAAACCCTATTTCTAAAGCCCCCACACCCCATTCCACTAGATTTGGTTTCCATATCCCAAAAAAAACCAACCAAGCAAAGCCATCACCGGAACTCTACTGACCCTAGCCCCACCTCCAATGACCTCTAGCCATGGCAATATAATGATCAACCAAGTTGCAAACCCCAACCAACCCATCGCAGCCGCTGAAAACCCAAAAGAACTAGGCCTAAAACCCTAACCCCTTAACCAGTCACCATCACCGACACTAGTGTTTTGTCAATTGCCCGTGTCCTTATTCCTTGGTCGTGATGTTCTAGTAACCCCTTTAGTCAGGCTAAAGCAATTTTTCTTTGAAGAAACAATTTTTCTTAACAAGTGTCGATCTACTACAGGTTATGTGTTCACTATAGCAGGAGGACCAGTGAGTTGGAGATCAACTTTACAGTCGACAGTGGCTTTGTCTATTACAGAGGCAGAGTATATGGCTGTAACAAAAGCTTTTAAGGAAGCCATTTTTTGGCTTCGTGGTTTGATTGATGACTTGGGTATTGTTCAGGAAAACGTGGAGGTTTTCTGTGATAGTCAGAGTGCCATTTGTTTGGCAAAGAATCAGGTTCATCATTCTCGCACCAAGCATATTGATGTCTGCTTTCACTTCCTTCGAGAAATTATAGATGAAGCGGATATTCTACTCCAGAAAATCGGAACTGCAGATAATCCTGCAGATATGCTGACAAAGTGATTACAGGGATCAAGTTCCAACACTGTTTGGACTTGATCAACATCTCTCGAGCTCGTGGCGCCTAATTGCGCATGTGGGGCAGCGTTGAATGGTGGACTCTTGCCGAGGTGGAGATTGTTGGGTTATGACAAGACTCCACCATTTGGTGGAGTATATTGGTTTATGACAAAGCTCTCACCCATTTGGTGGTGGAGTCTTCTTCTCCACAAAATGTGCTCTAAGTGGACACTGAACTAAGTCATTTTATATGGCTTTAATTCTCCTTGCTCACCTATAAATAAGCTCTATGTATTAAGAGATAAAACACACCAGAAATAAGAAAAAGAACATATGGAGAGTCGTGTTCGAGAGAGAATCAAAACAGCAAAAGTGTTTGTAATTCTCCTCTTTTGATAATACAATTCCGTTGCCCCCGTGGACGTAGGCAAATTGCCGAACCACATAAATCTCTTGTTATTGCGTGTGAGTTTGATTTCTAAATTATTATTGGGCACAACAATGACATGGTTTGGTTGCTTAAATTTTTTATTTAGAAAATCAGAATTAAATCCATTTCAAATTAATGGCCTGCGATTGAAATGGGTTGGGGATATTTTATTACACAACGTTGAATATATATAAAGGAAATGGGTATTTTAAAAGAAAAGAAAATGAAGAAAAATGGGTATAAGGAAAAGTACCTGGGGGGATTAAATGGTGATAATGTTGTAGAGAATGAAGCAGAGGAAAGCAAAGAATATGAATAGGAAAAGGTAATCAACAAAAATGAAGAATTTAGTAGAGCCATGGTTCCTCCTAATCTTCTGAGCCTGTTTGGGTACTTCATCCACTGCTTCTATCTTAGCCATTTGTTGTTTGGTGAGGATACAGATCTCGATCTCGATCTCTTTACTAGGCACACAACACAACACAAGGCTTGTCGTTTCCCGCTCCGCGCGCAATCTGATTACTCACGTGCACTCCATGTCATATCCAAAACTCCCTCTATTTTTCTTTTAAATATTTTGGGAAGAAAAAATGTCAAAAGTTACTCCCTCAACTATCAAAACTTACTTAAAATAACTTTTTCGTCCGTTAACTTTGACGGAAAATTATCACGTGCGATTTATTTTAAGGGCAAACTAGTAGTTCCAACAATATTAATGGGTACAAATATAATTGCCACTAGTTTTAAAACCCGCGCGATGCGCGAGCGTGGTATAATTTTATTCGTAAAATATATGCCACATAAATAATATTATCATTACATTTAAACTAATGTTAATATGAGATGAAAAAATGAATAAAAAATTTGGGAGATATGAACATGCCTCTACTTTAAAATTACAAATCAACTACATATTTATATTTTTTAGTAGAGATGGTAGTTCTATGATTAGTATACACTAAACACCGAGATACTTTTTTTATTTAAGACATAATTATATTTTTATGTCTATTTGACACATTATATAAGTATTAATTAACAATAGATGGAGAGAAAATGGACACTCATATATAATCACGATAATTACTATTATATATATATATATATATATATTTCAAAATATTTTACTTAGGCACTTAATCAACTTTACATAAATTATACTTTAACCCCTAAATTTTGAAAAATATAATGAATAGTATCATAAACATGATAGACATAAATGACAAACAATTAGAACTTGTGTGTTAAGAAAATAAAGCATAAAGGTTATAATTTGTATAAAAAAATCTGAAAATGAGTTAAAATAAATATAGCAAACCTTATAACAAAGCACAAAAATAATTGTCCAGTCACAATATAAAAAGAGAAAAATCCAAAAAGGAATATTATATATTTTATTTAAAAAACAATGTTATTAAACATGGAAGCATACCTCACTTCCTTTAAAATAGAGCAACATACACCATATGTTTCTAACTAACTAAATTCACATAATATGCTTATAACTAATTAAACTCACATTTTTATATAAAGATTCAATCAAAATTATCTTAAAAAAAACATTATTTCAATCCTCACATAACACATTCTACTTAAACAAAATCAGAATCTATTCTATGGCTCCTTGTCAATTTTGTAAGGATCTTTTAATATTTGAGGGCCAATAGATATTTAGAGTTTTATTCCATTTGTTTACATTCTACTCGTTTAGGATTCAAAATCGACAAAAAACGTTAGTTAGCTAGTTTGATGGTCAGTTGACTCACTTTCCAATCAAAAAGACTATTTTACGCATTAGTATAAGTATTTATTAGTGTATTAAAATAAATTTTACATTATATTTTATTGTTTTAAATAGTAAAACTTTTTTTACTAAAGGTCCGTTTGATAGCATTATTTGCCATGGCAAGTGACAAATAAGTTGACAAATATGACATTTGCCTACAATTTGGTGTGTTTGATAGCAAAATTTGCCTACAAGCTATTTGCCAATGTACAACACCTCTTATGCATAACATGTTGGCAAATTTTGCTTTGCTATATGGGCGAGAAATATTTGCCAACAAATTTGCTAACTTCTTAAACGCTTTTAATATTTTAAAAAACAATTTAAAAACTAATTTAAATAATTAAAAAAAACTGTTATGAATATTTTAAAAATTATTATGAATATTTTAAAAATTGTTTTAAATAGTTAAAAAAACTGTTTTAAATTAAAATCTCTTTAAAAACTGTTTTTTCGTAAAAAACGTTTTAATGTAAAAAACTGTTTTAATGTAAAAATTGTTTTAATGTAAAAAATATTTTAATGTAAAAAATTAAAAATTGTTTTGATGTGAAAACTGTTTTAATATAAAAAATTGTTTTAATGTAAAAATTGTTTTAATGTAAAAAATTATTTTAATGTAAAAACTCTTTTTTCGTAAAAACTGTTTTAATGTAAAAAATTGTTTTAATGTAAAAATTGTTTTAATGTAAAAAATTTAAAAATGTTTTAATGTAAAAACTGTTTTAATGCAAAAAATTATTTTAATATAAAAACTGTTTTATTGTAAAAAAAATTAAAAACTGTTTTAACGTAAAAACTGTTTTAATGTAAAAATTAAAAATTGTTTTAATGTAAAAACTGTTTTTAGTAAGTAGTTTTGGTGTAAAATACTTTTTTTTTATATATAGTTTGTTACTTTTTTAATAAATAAAAACGGGAAGTAAAAAAGAAAAGAAAAAACTGTTTTTTTATTAAATAAGACTTGGGACGAAAATTAAAAAAAAAACATATTTTTTATTATTATATATGTTAATATGGACGAAAAATGTGTTATTAAAATGTTTTGCCTAAAAAACTTGTTTTACATTATTTGGTGTTTGATAGTCTAATGTGAGAAAAAAATATTTGTCTAGACAAAATTTGCCTAGGCAAAATTTGTCCTAGCAAATTTTGCCATGCCAACACTTTTGCCCAATATGTATCAAACGGACCCTAACACTTTTTTATAAAATGAGAAAGTTTTATAAAATGAAAAAGTTTTATACACTTTTTTTATTAAGTATTTTTTTTTTAAAATCAAAAAGTTTTACAAAATCAAAAGGTTTTTTTATAAAAAAAATTTAGCACTTTTTTTTACAAACATTAAAAAATATTGTTTTTAACTGTTTTTATAAACGTTGAAAAAACTTTATATAAAAACAATCTTATAAAAAACGGTTTATGAATGTCAAAAGTTTTTTTGTAAATTGTTTTCAACTTTTTTCATAAAACCAATTCTATATATGAATAGATTAAAAACGTAAAAAACACTTAATATAAAAACATTAAAAACACTGTTTTTTTAGGAGTTTTTTGTATAAACGTTAAAAAAAATTATGTAAAAACGCTGTTCTTAAAAAAAAAGAACTCTTTTAAAAAAATATTAAAAAATGGTTTATATGAAAACAACATTTTTTTAAAGAGAATTATAAAACTGTTTTTGAATGTTTATAAAAAACAGTTAAAAATTCAGTGTTTTGTAACGTTTTTTAAAAACAGTGTTTTTTCCTTAAAAAATAGTGGTTTATATAAACAGTTTTTTAAAATTTATAAAAAATAGTGTTTTTAACATTTTTATATCAACTGTTTTTGAATGTTTTACGTAAAAAAATAATTTTATAAAAAAAGTTAAAAAGCTAAATATAGTGTTTTGAACGTTTTTATATCAACTTTGTTTTAATGTTTTTAACGTTTTATGTAAAAAAATAATTTTATAGAAAAGTTAAAAAAACAGTTTATAAAAGAACCTTTTAACAATTATAAACTGTTTTTTTTTTAGAAAAACATTGCTTTTATATAATTTAATGGTTATAAAAAACAGTGTTAAAGAAATAACCCAAAAAAGAGAGAAAGCAAATGGTTTATGAATAGTGGGGAACGTCCAAAGCTTACTAATCTTAATTAACAAATTAATCAACGAAAGAAAAGAAGGAAATTACCTGCTGAGAACTTTGGCGGCGATTTAACATACGTGCAACCCTTTGTTCAGGAGAAGGTTTGGGGTCTTTGGAGAAGTCTATGGTGATGATCATGGTGGTTGGCAGGAGTTAAAAATAATATTTATATATTGGGACGAAAAAATGTATCATTCTTAATTACTTTTGACTTGGTCTCGTAGTTGGATTAAATTGAAGGAGAGAGAGAGAAAACTCAATAGTTCAATGCATCTATTAAATTGCTTGTATAGTATTTTATAGAAATGTAAAATATAGAGTGCCACGTGGACACTCTCAATGAGGAGGAGTCTTAAATGCTTATAAATGCCTTGTTTTGCATTTTATAGTATATAGAGATGTGTTAATTAATTATATATATATATAGGCATATACCAAATAGTCTCTCAAACATTTTTGAATACACGTTTAGTCCAAGCCTCCAAAAAGTCATTTACTATGCCGCTGCCGCGGACCTTTACAAGTAAGAGAATAAGGGACTTTTTGGTACAAAATAAAAGGCTTGGACTAAATGTGTATTTAAAATTGTTTGAATGACTTTTTGGTATTTGATCCATATATATATATATATATATATATATATATATATATAGGGAAATGATCAAGTGAGGTCCCAGTTTGAGGACCTGAATGAGGACCATTTTTTTAAAATACTAAAAAAATATTTTTGGACTAATTTTTTTTTATGATTTTTACACAATTCAATAGGACCATAAAAAAATAATCAACTCAAAATGGATTTTTTTGCTATTTTGAAAAAATCGATCAAACTTTATCAGTTTTTAAGTTGTTAAAACGGACAAAGTTTGACCGATTTTTTTAAAATAGTAAAAAAATTCATTTTTAGTTGATTTTTTTTACGCCCTACTGAAATGTTTGAAAACTATATGAAAAAATTATCTCAAAAATATTTTTTTACTATTTTATCAAAATTGGTCCGCGCCAGCGGTATGGAAACAAAGGTCCTCATGAGATTCCCCCCCTCTCTCTCTCTCTCTCTCTCTCTCTCTCTCTATATATATATATATATATATATATATATATATACATATCAAACGGTGCATATCGCTGGCGCGGATCCATTTTATAAATGATTTTGAGTTGAGTTATTTTATGTGGTATTTAAACATTTTGGGGGCGCCATATAAAAAAATCAGGCCAAAAAACTTTTTTTGCTATTTTAAAAAAATCGGTCAAATTTTTGCACCTTTTAAAGTGCTTTAAAAGTTGCGAAAGTTTGACCGATTTTTTTAAAATAGCAAAAAATATTATTCTGGCTTGATTTTTTTTATATGGGTCTATTGAAATGTTTAAACATCATATAAAAAAATTCAGTCAAAAAATAATTCTTTTACTATTTTAAAAAATTGGTATGTACAGTTTGGTATATATAGGAGACTCTCACTATATATATATATATATATATATATATAGAGAGAGAGAGAGAGAGAGAGAGAAGGCATGTGCGATTTGTGTGGTGGTGGTGGTGGATGGGTAGGTGGGCAGTGTGACAACCCGCGATCCGAGATAAGGGGTGGTCAGCCCGATACCCAAATGTAACAGGAATCATGGATGGATATCATCCTCAGCATCACAAAAATAAACTGAGTATAAGGGAAAACCACCCAATAAATCAGAAAACGGGTTGCCAAAAAGTTTAGAAATTTTAAAATGCAATTAAGAAATTTAAATTTAAACAACCCAATCTGATAAGCAAGTGGAATTCCAAATGATGTATATGTAATACGACTAAGACGAAAGTATACAAAAGGACCGAATAGGCTGACGATCCACAGCTACATACAACGAAGTACAACAATTTAAATATCTTACATAGTACATTCATTAATCAAATATAAAGGTTTGGGCCACAAGCCCGAGTGTAAGACCCGATCATATCTAGAACACAAAGATGAAAGCGTCTAGTACAATGACCTGTAATAACCCACAAAATCCTACAGCTCGTCGAAAGCAAAGGAATGAAAATGTCAAAACGGGAGTCCTTGCGGGGGAGCACCTGAGCGAATACAATCATATATACAACAAGGAAAGTAAACCGGTCAGGGCCGGGTTCTATATGATCACCAGAAGAATAAAAAGCATGATAGAAATGAACAGTTATGCATGAATGATAAGGATGATAATATGGAATGTTATCTAACATGTTAAGCCTAAATTACAATTTAAGACAATTTAACTAAATGATGAAATGAAATGTCATTTACATAAAAGGAAGAAAAGTAAATAACTTAAATTTAAAAACCTTTTTTCATTTATCAAATTTCCATTATCTTTTGTATTTCTTAATAGGAATAAAACCATTTATTAACTTCCATAGTTAATTATCTTACCATTTCATCTTTCCATTCCTTAATAAGAATATCATTAATATCAAGTGCTCTTTATGGCACATATCTCATTAATCTCATTCCCGTGCTCTTTATGGCACGTATCCATGCTCTTTATGGCATATAACCATCAAGTCCCACTTGATGCAGAAAAGTTATATTCATATACATATAACGATTCTAAGACCGCCCCTCCGAGTTTCCCCACTGGGCGCGCCCCTAAATGACAATCATCTTCCAGGGCCTATCTATACAAGACAACCTGGGATCATAACGCAACGTCGGGAAGCGGCCATATGTCTCCGGGAAAGTCAGGACCACACCCGAAATCTCCTAACCAGCGCAGAAAAATATATAAAAACCCCGCATGTGGCCTAGGACTATATCCACCCTGCATTCACTAGCCAGGGGGCATCACCAAGCGCGCGAACTTCCCTTATGATGTCATTTAGAGAGGTGTGTTTAAGTAAATTAACATTTACCATATTATATCTCATTTTCATTTCAATTTACCATTACCAATATCCATGTGTCTGGTTCTTTTTATTCGAACCTATCATCATTAAACAACTGGGTTCATTTTATTTGAACCAATCATCATTAACATAGTTTGGGTTCATTTTAGTTGAAACTATCATCTTTAAGCAATTTGGGTTCATTTTATTCGAACCTATTCCCGTTGAATATTATCATCGATATTCCTCAAATTGCAAGTTCCAACTAAATCTCCAAATGATCATTATGATCCTACAAATTCCCAAAGTTCATATAACTTTTATAATCCCTTAAGTCTCCAAGTTAGGGCATTTAACTTCCTAACTTTTAAAAATTTTAATAAAAGAAGTAATGCCTTAACATTACTTTAAACCTCCCCGGAATAAACCCCAGATGAACCTATTTCTAGTCTAGGGTAGCGACCAAACTCAATAACTACTCTAGGACTCTAAGTTTACTTCTTTGAAGAAGGTTCCTAGGTCCTAACCCTAAAGGAAAAGTTTGAAATTTCAAAAAGGAAAACAAAAGAAAAATGCAGGATTTTCGAATCGATTCGGCCAGGAAAATGGGGAGTCTAAATAATTTTCGAATCGATTCGGACGAGACGAATCGATTCGGTCGACTCAGGCTTGGAAACTGCCTCAAGGCGAATCGATTCGGCCAGGCCGAATCGATTCGATTCTGCAAATTTGCCAAGTTTTGGCTATGGAGTTCTAAACTCAAAATTTCTCCTTAAACCAACACCAACCCAACCAAGATCATTTAAGGGAACTAATACACCCCAAATGCATCTAACTACCATCAATTACCATATGTATCATCCAAATCCATTTCCAAGGGTTAATACCCAAATAATCAAATAAACCCTTAAAATGACAATTCATAACAATTCATAAATATCAATACTAATTATTCTCCTTAAATCATACAATAGCAAGTAGATAACTTGCCTTGATCTTGCAAATGCAGATTTGATTTGGTGGAGGCAATGATCCAAGCTCAAATCTCCAAATTTCTCTCTTTCTCCAAAGCTCTCTTCTTTCCCTCTTAGTTAACAATTTAGTCTTAAGAGGAATAGTGAGTTTTAGCAAGACTAAATCGGGCCATAAGTCTTAAAATGCCCCACTTAAATGACTAATACGCGATAAAATAAATCGCAACTACACATTTAAGCCATAACCAGTCAAAAGTGCCCGAAATACCAAAATGCAATATGGCACTTATTTTGACTGTCTCGCACCTACCGGGACTAACTACACCCTCCAAATTATCATTTGGAAATTTTATAACTCATTTTTAGTTCCGGTTTTTCATTAAACCAAAATGTCATTTTATATCTTATGACACCATAAATCACCACATGGATATTTTTACCTACTCATCAGGAAATCCTACAACATTTCAGTAAATATTAACCTTTTTCATATTAAATTAATATTTACTCAACATCCATCATTTTATAATTAATTACTACACCTAGTAAATAAATATAAAATATGCTATCAAACGTGAAGGTTGTTACAGGCAGGTTCAGGAGGAAGTATTTCAGTCGGGGTTAGAGTTATTTGGGGCGGAATGAGGGAAGAGATGGTTATCGGAGGGCTGGGAGCTTGATCGTAGGAATAGGAATGTACTATGTTTGAGTTATACTAGTTAGTGAACGCATGTGTGATATTGTGTTATAAAATGAAGGAACTTACAAAATCAAATTCTTATTCTCAAATTGCATATCTTAAATTCTCATGGGATTCCATATTTTAATCACTACATTGTCATAGGTTTAGTATATGTACAAAATAAACTCATAACATTTGGTCTCAAACTTATATTGAATTTAGGGTCTAATAAAGTCAGTTACAGAGAGGTTGATTTGATGAATTGTAAAGATTTATGTTCTAAATTTCTAGAAATTTATGTTTAAACGTTTAAATAGTTACTATACTTGTTGGATTTTAAATCGTTGTCATAATTTTTAGCGCAAAGGCATGCCAATGAACATTATAGAAACTGATGGAATGAAATATAATTTCACAAACCATTTCATCAACCCTCTATTTAAGAACAAAAATTAATTATTTCTCAAACACCATGTCAAAAACAATAATAAAACAATATATGTATATATATACTTCCAAGTCCTATTCTTCTTTGCCTGTCCTACCTCCATATAAATATAATAAATAAAAGTTATATTTAGTTACATGTGTAAAATGAAAAGACAAAAGGTTTAATTAATGAAAATAAATACATTATAACTCAGTTTGAATTTAATACATTATAACCTGAGCACATCGCGAAGAGGGATTCTTCAAACGAAAAAAATGTGGAGCACAATATAAGATCAATGACATCTTGTCCTCATCCAAATTAATGTATATTTCTCGTTTTTTAACATTTACTTTTGCAATTAAATAAAATTATGGCCAATTAAATGTTGGATCCACGTTATTTAAAGACCAGCCCCAGATCCCTTTTAAGCTCCGTTGATCTAATTCATAGCATCTCACTCCACATACTTACTACCAAACAAGCCCACTGATACAAGTTCAAATTCAACCTATAAGGGGCCAATAAATATGACAATGTGTTTGTTAGATATTCCTAGAATAAAGAATTGCTAATATAAAAGTTAGTATTTAGTAAATGGTTTATTAACAATTTCTCTATGTGATATGAGTTGCAACTTGAAATAAGTTTAACTATCTGAATCCATTTCATGCAACTATAAAGGTAATTATAATTGTATAAAATAGTCATTACAACTATAATGACCAATTATACATTGTTCACTCTACTATTCACTTAGGCAAAGTGTTTTTTTCTAGAAGTAAATCAAATGTATAAAAAAATGCAAAAAAGGCTCACTACTCAAATGACATTCATCATCCACTTATAGGTAGGATTGCTAGTTATGTAAGTGTGCATTAAGTTGTGCCCACACTACCTCATTTGTATGAGTATCATCAAATAATAGAAATTTATCCTAAGTGCAAAATCTAACATAAATGTTATTGTCGGCAAAATGTTAAATTTTAGTATTATTAGGACTCCATTAATGAACTTTCTCAAAAAATACCTTACCTTACTCACTTATTACTTGTACCAAGTAAAGAGATGAACTGAATAATACACACAAAACATAGAATAAAGCATAATTTTTTTTTACTACTACTACTATACCGTTGCCAAACAAATACTAATCTTCATTAGATTTGTACCTCACATTTAATTTAATGAAGAATATATAACTAAAATTCTTATAGCACATCTATCTCTGAAATATAATCCCCCTGTTGATGCAAAAAACTAGACTATGCCTAATTAATTGATCACGGATAAAATAAGTAAAACAAACAAGACACAAGAAATTTTAAAGTGGTTTGGCTCAATGGAATAGCCTACGTCCACTATTATGCATTGATTGCCTTGAGTTGTTTTTTTAGTCCATTGCAATGAGGGTGATGCAATGTATTTATAGCCCAAGAGGGGTATTGATAGTTATCGTGTGAAATGATGGAATGCCTTCATTCGTTAGACATTTACATCAATACATAATGAGCATTAAATATATGAATATTGTCGCTTCATTGGCAATACAGGTTGTAAGACTGCTGTCTTTTTATTGGCAATACAGGTTGTTAGTCGGGCTTTTCAGTTGGTCGGGTTTCCCTATTGTTTGGGCTTCCTTGTTGGTCGGACTTTCTTGCTCGTCGGGCTTTTGTATCATGCTGATTTGGACTTGTGCCGCATTGGATGACACGTGCTGGCTTGTATTTGGTCCATGTAGGATAGTAAATTTTGGTATCAACAGAAGCACCCAATGTTTCATACTTGGAGTTGATGCAAAAGTGTGAAATATTATGCTTCAACAGTAGTTCGGGCTATTTGGTCGGCTGCAGACCTTCCAGACTTGTGAAATTTATTCACTTAGACAGTTTTTTAGTGCGAATGGCAATTTTGTAAATATTTCAAATTTTAGCGAACATTTCTGGGGTATCTTCGTCTTTTCCTTTGTTAGTCGCTGTAAACTCAACCGTCGTTCACTTTAATCATTACTTTTTCCAGTTTCAGAGGTGACTTATAAAAAGGGCGGTAAAACTTCGATCATCTTTTACCTCTCACTTCTGATCCTGCTGCTGTGTTATTTGAACATTCGTGCGATCGTTTTCTTTTCTCTCTTCAGTTCTTGCGGAATCCTTAAACTCTTCTAAGAATTTTTCTTCTCTTCTTCTTTGTTTTCTTCGTCATGGTTTATTTTATCGAGTTACTTGATAAATTCAGAATTGACTTTAACATTCTGTAATACCCCATATTTTTATGGCCTTTAAATTATGGAATTAATTAAATTAAATCACGATAAATTAATTTGATATTAATCCAGATTTTAAAATAAATATTTACTAACATGACGAGAGTTAGTAATTATTGGTAAGAATCGTGTTGAATATTACTAGATGAGTAAAGTAATATATGAGATTTAATTTATTAAAATTGTCGCGAGTGAATAATACGATAATCATAGAAATTAAGTCGGGACGTGCATGTGTCGTGTCGGGACTAAATTACTGGAACATAAAGTAAATTAATTCTAAGTCACCGGTATGGTCATTTTAAGTGCGTCAATGTGTCCGTAAGGGTCGAGACAGTCAGAAAAGTGTACCCAGGGATTTAGTTTGAGTCTCGGGATGTTTTTAGTCCTAACCGGTAACCCGGGAGGGCGTTTTGGTAATTTTCAATTTTAGGCCTTAATTATGGACGAAAATTGAAGGCTTATATTAGATGAAAGTAGGAGTCCTCGAGGGTTAAAAACTTTGGAGTTGCAGAGAGGCTAAGGAAGAGAGAAGAGGGAAGGCTTCCAAGGGAGAGAAACACCTAGCCAACACCATCCTCACCAATTCCACCACCAATGCGTAGTTCGGGGAACGAGGAATGAAATCATACCCATCATCATCAATGATTCAGACTTTCATCTCTAAGGCAAGTATCTAACTTGTTGTTCTTTAGTTGATAACACATCCATGCTAGTGTATGAGATAATAATTTCATGTTTTCATAAAAGATAAAAGATATTTTGGAGATTCATATTGAAATTCTGAATATAAGTCATGTTAGGACAATCCTATTGTTATATGTAGATGATTAACCACGAAATTGATGTCCAATAGATGTTAAATTCTAGAATAATTAGGAAGGTATTAATCATGAGGATAAAAATAGGGTTATTGATGTATTAATTTGAATTAACCCTTTAATTGATGGCCTTTGATGAATTCGTATATGTTTTACGTTAGAAATCATGTATTTAGGATGGTACAACTGTTGGATTAATTGTTTGGGAGTTTGGGACAAATTAACAGAGGTTTTTACGATTTATATTAAGGAAACCCGTAGGTAAAGAATTGCAGAAACTGGGCAATGAACTGCTCGATCGATCAATCGACTCAAGAATGTCGATCAATCGACCCCTTTTCATCGATCGATCGACCCCTCCTGGAAACTGAAACTTTTTCTCCTTTTAAATGTTAATTCAATCCCAATGTGTAAGGACCCTTGGACTTAATTTAAATATCATAATGGGACTTGAGGACGACCAGTAGGGTATAAGTAGGGTTCGGGTAAGACAACTTTATATGAGATTTAACCGTGGGATTTTGGGAGTATGAATTGAGTGGAAAATCGTGTGTACGTTAAATTAGACCCTGTGAGAATTAAGGACTTAAACCAGTAGGGTAGAGAGTGTACACCTACTGGTTTTATGCTTATCAATATGAAACACTTCTAGAGACGATAAGTACTCGAGAACTTATGGTAATTGAGAAAATGAAAGAATGATTTAATTATACGTAGGACTCGGGTATTATGTGCCACATATGGTTAAAATATTATGGGTCGTCGGCGCACCTAGCTGAATAATGTGAATATATATGGGTGCATGTATATATATATATATAATATCGAATATCTGTATGTAATCATACCCGCGCTACTTGCTATCACGGAGGTTTTTGCGCCGGGACAGTCTTATCTCGATGGGACCTTTATGGGGGATATTGACTTGTACCCTAGAGCATAGGATCCTTGATACAGGGCTATCTGAGAACGACAATCAGAAGGTCCTAAGAGACGTGAGGTTATGTGCTGGCCTCTTAGTGACTGGGAACTATGCTTCGCCTCCAATATGTGTGTTTTGTGTTAATATAGTTCGAGAGTGATTCCGGACTAGTATTTACCTTTGTACGAGAGATACGGGGACTTGATAGCAGAGCATGCCGGCATCATAGATTTATGTGTGGTGCCCTATTAGTATATATATTACGGGTGATAAATATATGTACCTGTGTTTAATCTACTGTGCTTTAAGTAGATATGAATTGAGTAATTAATATTAAATGAGTTAAGTGGTTGAGAACTTAAGTCTGAATTGAGATAAATATAATTAGCATGGCAAATTCATAAGAAAAGGTTATCAGATATAAACTACAGTCATGCGATCACTTGGATTAGGCTTGATGAATGAAAATTGGGATAGACTAGTTAACTGGGTTAGATTTAACTGGGTTAATTCGGTAGTACGTTAGGCGTGCACACTAGTTGAGAGGTGAGGATTCTCACGTGAGTGTCAAAGTACTAACATGTATGTAATATCAACTGGTAAGCATTTTAAATACTCGATAAGCTATTTTAAAACTATTTAACACTCGGGATCTGATCCGTTTTCTGTCATTTTTTCTTCCTCTTGTATGTGTATATATATATTACAGGTGTCCGGCCACAGGGGGGCAGGCGCAGTTCATTGGTTAGTGGATGTGCTGCAGCTTGTGTGGGAGTTGTAGGTCCTTGCAGTAGACGATTCCTCCTCTGACTTCTCAGCTTTCTATTTAGTCTTTTTTTTATTTAGGGCATGTGTCGCCCATTTCCAGATTCTCTTTAGACTTGGTAGAGATTTTGTACTCTTTTCTTGTTTTAGTATTCAGTTTTTACTTTGGATTGTTTCATCTATTATGTTGGCCTTAGATGTGGATACTTACTTGGATTGATTAATTTAGTTGGCTCATTGCACTTGAACGGTTTGATTTTTATCGTTAGCAGTATTCATAAATGGGTTTTTGCATATAAGATTTTAACAATTGAGTTTAATGAATAAAATTAAATGTTTTGACAGTTAGCTTAATTATTTTTAAGTGATTAATAAATAAAATGGTTTTATGACAGTGATGCTAAGAATGAACCAACCGGACACTTTAATTTAATTTAATTTAATAAAGGACTGATCACCCGGTATTTAATTAGGCGGGGTGTCACAGGTGGTATCAGAGCATCAGGTTCTAGAGTTCTTTAGGATTTGTGCAGCTTATTATGCTTCCAGCGTTGCTTTGTTTGATATAGAGCCTTATGTTTAGGATTGTTGAATGATATTTCGTTCTACTGCTATAACGTATATATATATATTAGTGAATCTTATTTACATTCAGGCGTGTTCGAATAATAAATTATAACAGGCGAGGGTCGCTGGGCAGACAGCAGGAGACAGGGCTTAGTTGATGTTGTAGAGTATATTCAAGGATGATGATCGTAGTCGAGGTCACCCCTATTATGTCATGAGAAGTCAGGGCTGTAAAGACGGCTAGGGCACAACAAATGATTTTCAAGTGCTGCTATAGTCAAAGGTGGTGCTAAATTAAACTCACCCAACTTGGTAGGACCGAGAGAGAGTCAAACGAAAAATTGAGGAGAGCCATCAGTGGAAGTTCTAGAAATGCGAGAATTGTATGTGTTAATATATCCAAAGGCTTGGGTATATGGCGGAGTGTGGTTAACCGAAAGTGAAAATTTGGGGTAAAATTTTTCTTGACTCATTGGAGCAAAGTTATAATGGTGGGAGTCAACCACCACATTTTGTAGAGGAATGTTGTGTCAATGGAAAGATCTTAGGTACAGTTTGACCACACGTTCCTTTATCAGATGTTTAGAATAAGATGTGAACGTTGTTCTGAACTCATCATGGGAGGGCCGAACAGGGTTCCATTTGTGAAAATGAATTTAAACTTTCAGCGAATTTTGTATCGGCGGAAGTAGATACAAATGGAGGAGAGGATTTCAAGTGGGAGATCGACTTGTAAGGAAAATTAACAATACTTAAAAGGAATTCTGTTGGACAGTCGATCCATATGGTGACAATGTCATGCATTGTTCGTAGAGATGTTAACGCTTCTATGTGAAGGGAGCTGAAGGAATCGAAAGATTTATTTGGGGAGCAAGACTGGATGAAACGCAGTTAGCGGAGTGCCACAAGGGGGAGACCCATCAGGGGACCCATTTAAATGATTCGAGTAGATGAATTCTTACCAAGCGATGGTGAATTTAGTAAGGGCTATTGAAGTCAGTAGCACGTTCCTTAGGGCCAAAAAATCTAAGGGAACGATGGGGGTAGCCATCAGGATAGAGACTACCCAAGTCCGAGAGAAGGAGAACCTTAATATGGTCAGTATGACAGGAGATAAGTGGATTATGTGTAGAGGAATTTTATGGAGAGTAAAACCACATGCGTTAATTTTTCCCGAAGTGAGTTAAGGGACAAGGGTATGGTGCTTGCAAGGGAAATGGTTAATGTAGTTTTCGATTTGGTTCGGACAGGCGTGTTATGTTCGAGAAACCATTTGACCAACCAAGGCGATTGGCAAGGTAGAAGTATGAGTTTTACCCTCGGAGGATGAGGTGTGTTTTATATGACACGAACAAGTCACTATATTTTGATTATTGCTAGATTTGCACGTGAGACAAGTTTAATGCGTATATCAATAATTTTATTATTATGTAAATGTTTTCCCTAGTATAACGGGGTTATCTTTAGTGTTATCCGCAAATGATGAATGTGTGTAATGATAGTGGTATATACCTTATTGAGGTTACTCGATTTAGTGATGTGTTATACGAGTATGATATTATCTTGGTTATGGTTTTTATAGTAATAATTAGACCGATAGTGGGCGGATATCACAAGGCTATCGGGGTTGCTGTCGTAGTGCATGATGTTTTGTTCTGGCGAAGCCTCACCTATGAGAGGGTAGGGATCACATTTATATCATATATTGTAGAGACTTCGAAGGGTATAGTGGTATCAAAATGCTTAGTCCCGGGGTGTGTAAGGACTTTATTGTCATGACTCGGTGTGTATTTGGTTTACCATTAAGCGAAAATATATAACTCATTATTATGTTTAGTGATCAGGACTTGGTGATAGGAAGAGTGCATTATTATATCTATCCTTTAGAGACGCGGGAGTTAAGATTTATATTCATACATAAGGGGACAGGATTTTGAGAGTCCCGATTGTATGTGTACGAGGTTTATGGAATGTGATTACCACCAATATTGAGTGATAGTGTAATTGGCAAAAAGTTCTTTGCCTAAGTGTAATTGCGGGAGGAGATGTAGCTTTTATGCCAAGAGACGGGAATATAGGGGTACATGTTATGGACGAAGGCCCTAGTGGATTTCGATAATCGGCAATGCTAGGTAGTAGTGTATCGAGGGGGTTCCTTATTTGAATTTCGCTTTGCGATACATCCCACGCATGAAACTTAGCGTAAGGTTGGAAGTAAGGAGATGTTTGGTCATTAGTCCATGAGTCCGATACCTCGATCATTATAGGAGCAGGTGGTTATAACTGTAAATTGGAAGTTAAATTAGGATTTAAGGCCAGAGGAGCCGGTTGTGTGGTAAGGAAGCATTGAAAATTTTGTTTTACCACCACGAGTTGAAGGGTGGAACGATGTTAAGGAGGATTTAAAATTTCGATTTCTGGGGTGATTGGGAATACCCAAGTGATATAGCCACGTTGTGAATACAGGGGCAATAAAAATTGAGTGTTATGTGTGAAGATATGTGGTGTTTCTGCCAGTATGCACGGTTTATAGGGTATGTGGGTACCCTGGTTAGCTGATGTCAGAATCATTTAGGTTGAAGGGACGTGGGAATAAATGTTTGTGGGACTAATATAACGAAGTGGAAGTGGTAGAGTGGATTAAGCGCCGTCTGAGAAGGACGATAATCCATATATACGTGTGCAATCAAAATAACACACCCGAATTTGGTTGAAAGACTGTGGGAAGCCATTTAAAAAGGGGTATTTCTTGAGAAGGGTAAGATTTAACTATTATGGAAAATAATTAGAGTGGAGCTTACCTAGTCAAGTGTTGAGAGCGACTTGCGCGTAGGTAGAATGATGATGTTAGTAAGGTATAAAAGGTCCAGAAGTGCACATCATGGAGAAAAGTGCACGGGTCGGAACTTTCGATATACGCAGAGGAAAAAAAGGGGAGTATTAAGTGTTGAGACATTACAAGTAGAAGTCGATGTTGAGCGGGACATAGTGAGTAGTCTCTGCATGCACCACTCATAGATAGAAATCGGTTGGAGCAAGAGGATCAGCCAGAGAATTTTGTAATAAGCCGACGATTCCTGTAATGGAAGAGGGCAATCCATTTGGTAAATTTCTTTAATGGGTTGCCAACCTCAAGATAAGGTCACGAGTCCCTTCGAATGTGTGGAACAAGTTTACCTAAAAGAAAGTAATTGTTATTCTTTTGGGTGAGTTACACTATTAGACAGTATGCCCCAGTTTTTATTTGAAAAGAAGGATCGCACCGGTAAGTGGTCTTGTCCGGTATTGTTCTGAACTAGGATGAGATATTTAACCCCACCTCCAATACAGAATTTTAGGAAGCAGTGGGGATGACATTTCGTTTTGAGTAGGCTGTATCACCTATAGCCCAAGGAGTAGGCCAAAGGTGATAAACGACTAGTAGAGCTGTATGAAAGTAATTTTGGATTCATTGTGATCATTTCATTTTCATAACGGATATAGTTAGTAAGTGAAGTATAGTACAGTAATTGGGAGAGGATATTACCTAATGGTAGGGTTCTGTGGAAACACTCGTACCTGTTTATTGTGAACAAGGTGCTTATTGAGGTTTTGGTGTGGGAAAAACCTTAACTATTCTCCCTCTGGATGGTTAGAGGTGAGCGGATAAACAGAATTTTTGATTGGTCGAGAGTTATAATCCGATGACTAAAATGGAATAACCACATACTGACTTAGGTAACCTTTTAACTAACGTAAGAGTTACCTCGCCAGGAATTGATATTTGAAGAACTGACAAGAGTAGTCAAATGTTCATCTGGTTTCTCCCAGGACGGGGGTTTTCTGTTTAGATAAATACGGGAGTTGGTACGAGGTGAGGTGCAGCCTCCCAATAATATCGAGACAATGGGGCCAATGATATATAGGCTAGTCTTATTAGAATGTTGCGTGGCAGGAGCACAATTGAGGTGCCGTTATTGAGGTGTGACCCTATACTGATAAAGTGTCGAGAGTGTTAAACAAGCTTGTTATGAAGCGGGAGCTATAGTTATTGAGCCTTACTTTGAAGTTGGTATTGAGTACTAGAGGAAACCTGTTTTTATCAGGTATTCCTTACTTTTTCGAATTTGGGGACGAAATTCCTTTATTATGGGGTGTTGATGTAAAAAATTAGATTCGATCTAATTGATTAATCACAGATAAATATAAGTAAAGAAATAAGACAAAAGATTTTTACAGTGGTTCAGCCTTAATGAAATGGCTTACGTCCACTATCTTGTATTACTGGTGTCTTGTCTCAATTTCAATTTTATTTGCTTATGGTAGTTTACCCAGGCCATGAGGGTATTACAATGTATTTATAGCCCTTGGGTTGTTAGCTTGAATAGATAATACGCCATTATTAAAGAGGCGTATACATCTGTACATGGTAAGGAATAATCACTGAATCTGTCTTGGTCATTTAATATTCCCAACAAGTTGCTCGGTATGCTAGTAGCTCGGTACACTGAGTATCCCAGTACTCTAAGTATCTCGGTACATGTGCTTATACCATCTTGGATGACACGTGTCTTTACATAATTGTCCGTGCCAGTTGACTAATTTTTGTATCAACAGAACCCCCAATGTTTCACAGTTGAGGTTGGATGCGAGAGTGTGGAACATTATACCCAAAATATGCTCGGGCACATTTCTCATATCTTGTTTGATTACAGACCTTTAACACCTGTAAAATTTTCCACTTAGTATAACAGTTTTGAGCGTAAAATGGCAAACTTGTAAATATTTCAAATTTTTGGCAAACGCTTGGGTACTTGCGTCTTTTTCCCTTGATTAGCCGCCGAAAACACAATCGTCGCCATTTGTGATCATTACTTTTCTTGTTTTCCAAAGCAGCGTACATAATAAGGCGGTAAAATCAGATTGTCTTCTACCTTTTGCTATCTAGATTCCTAAACTCTTTATTTTCTCGCTTTTCATTTTACGATCATTCTTTCTGTCGTCTTCCTGTGCTGATTTCTAATTAATCGTCTGTAAGAACGTCTTCCTTCCTTCTTCTTTCTTTATTTTAGCCATCACGGTTTACCTTATCGAGTCGTTGGATAAGTTTAGGGTCGGCTTTGGGATCCCTTCTTGGGTTGTTTTGGAAGAACCTCCTTGCCCTTCTGATTTATTTTCTCTAGCCGATGGACATTGGTTTCCCTCTATTTTTATAGTATAATGTGGTTTTTCTTTCCTGCCTAATCCCCTGTGTTTGGAATTTTGCCAATATTTTGATATTGTACCTGCAAAAGTAGTTCCAAATACATGGAGGGTAGTTAATGGCGTACATAGGCTGAATTAAATTTATGGAACTCGTCTAGGAATTCCTAAAATTATGTACTGTTATAAATGGGTCACCAGCGACACCACCTTTTATTTAAAAACTAGGTTTTCTAACAGAGCTTTAGTGGTCAATCTCCCTGATTCTAATATGATTATTTTGAACACGGGATTGTGATGAAAAATTGGCAACACCCCCCACTAAAGGGGAAAGACGTGTACCAAGGCCCCATATGTCCACTTTATGGCAGTGGGATAGGTTGTTTTGTTTTTCAAACTAGCTTTGTTTTTATTTGATAAAATGTGTCACTGAATTTTACTTTTTATTTTGAAGTTGATAGTAAAAGAAAAACCTCAAAAGAGAGTGATATTAATATAAAAGATTTGAAACTCATATGGGGTTTGCATCAATCAATTGTTGGGGAGCACGTGAGGTCTGCTTCCTATTTGCTGAGATATAAGAACACCACTTCCTATTTTATTGCTCGATTTCTTGCTCCTCCTTTGGGGATTGACCTTGAACAGGCTCCAGCATCTTCTTCAATTGTTAAAGAATCTTCCTCTGCTTTGGGCACTTCTATTGCTGACCCGATGACGAAGAAGAGGAGAATGCCTGATCTCTTTGCCAAGGTTATTCATGGCACTGATGGGGAAAAAAAGAGCAAAGAAAATGTCCCAGCCGAAGGGACTAAGAAAAAGGATGTTGATCCATCTGGGAGAGCAGTTATAGCTGTCAAGAAGATCGACAAGAATCCCCCTGTTACTCCAAAAGAGGCAGCACCTTTGATTGAAGGGGTTGTTGTTGTTCGAGAAGAGACAACACCTTTAATTAAAAAGACAACACCTTCGATTGAAAAGGCTGCTCCTTTGAAAAGATTGAAAAGGAGTCTTGATGAGGAGACCGTTGATGTTGATGTTCAACCTACTGGGGTTAAAGTTCCTTCTTTGAGGGCTAGTTCTCTAGCACTCATTACTCCTGGTTTGGCTAAGAAATTGATCTGGTGTAGAACTCCTCCTGACTGTCGAGTTGCTGAGACTTTCACTCCTCGGGGGAAAGTCACTGACTTGGCAGCCCAACACCTTGCATCAGGAAGTGTCATTATACCTGTCATTTCAATTATGCATGCAATCTTCATGTTCTGATTTAAGTTTCTCTTCTTTTTGTAGTTTTTGGTGTATTTCAATAATATCCTGGAGAATAACGAAGTTATTAAAGTTGCTTACTCTTCTAGTAAAATAGAAGAAGCCCTTACTGGGTTATCAAAATCTTTGAAGGATTCCCGATAGAAGCATAAGGATGACAAAGTTACCTGGGAGAATAAAATTAATGTTGTTGAGACAGCTCAACAATAAGCTGTGGGTGCTGCAAATGATGCTGATTTAGCTCGGCAGAGATCTGTGGATGCTGCACAAAAGGTTGATCTAGTCTGACAACAAGCTATAAATGCTTCCAAGGAGGCAAAGGAGAAATTGAAGGTGACCATTTCTAGCAAGAAGGAAGCTGAGGGCAAGCTTGAAGAGGCTGAACGGCGTAAGAAAGAGATTGAACAGAAAATTAAATCTGTTGAAGATCAATTCAGAGAGAGTGTTTCCTCGGGGAGGGCGAAGAGAAAAGTTGTTGTGAAGAAGTCCTTTAGCTATGGCTGGGACAAAGGGTGGAACAAAGCTGTAACTGTTGCCTCTACTCAAATGGAGTATGCAAGTTTGAAGTTCTTTAGGGATGGATGGGTTACAACATTGAAGGAGCTGAACGTCACTGAGGACTCTGAACTATTTCAGAGATATGTTCATGACCCTCCCTCTGCTATTGAAGAAGAAGAAGAAGTTGGGTCTGATGAATCTTCTTTGATGATGGTAGAACAAACTCCTACTATGACTATCCCTCAATCCTTCGAGCAAGTTCAGTAGACAACAACTTCTACCGAACAACATCAGCTACCCACCGAGCAACCAATCCCTTCTTCAAAATCTGCTGAGGATGTTGTAGGGAACAAGGAGAAGGTGTAATGTTGTTCGGCAAATTTTTTTGCTTTCCTCTGTTTTCCTTTTATTTTATAATTTTGATTGTACTTTCCTCCATTATGATCAATAAAACAGACTTGTTACTTATTTTGAATTTCTCATTTACTGTTCAATATAGCTGTGCCGTTGTTGATCTATTTTTACTTGTCTCTGCTAGTTTATTGCCATAATGGAACTATTATCAGCTCAAGATACAGAGTTGATGAAGAAATGTATAGATTACTTCAAAGCTGGTCGTGCAGATTTTACTGAAGCATAAATAATTGATATTCTTGGATCTGATGCCTCTGAACGAATAATTGAAGCTTACCAGTATTTAAAATGTCTACTTGATCAGGCTATAGCAAATAACGTAGCTTACTATGAAATGATTGAAGAACTTTAACTTCAACACAAGGAAGCCACTGCTCTTCTGCATGAAGGTTATGAGAAGAAGTACCAATAGTTGAGCATTGATCAGGGTTATAATAAATTTATCTCAACTCATAATAAGAGAGAAAGTGTGCTAAAACTTGAAGTTGAGGAACACAAAAACATTGTTAAGCTACTGGAGGAAGAAAATATTGCTTTAAGAGAAGAACTGAGAAAACTAAACTCTGCTTCTTCCTCTGGAGCTCTGGTTCCAGTTAATGATGAAGGTTTTTCCTTTTTGGAGAGTGAGAATGCCTTATTAAGAGAAAAAATAAAAGCTTTGAAAAGAGTCAGACCTGCATCCACTTCCTGAGGTAGAACAAGTGCTGGTTGGAGCAGTATTGAAGAGACTAGAACTCAACAGGCTTTAAAAAATCAAGCTGCTCAACTGAAGGTAAAAAATCAAGCTCTAACTGAGATGTCCCAGAAAATTCAAACTCTTACCGAGCAACTTTCTAACCAGAGTTTTGCGTTGCAGAATAACGAAAGTTTGGTGAAAAGGCTTCATCAACATATTTAACGATTAACTTATCAATTTCACAAGCAGCCCAGAGAGTTCTGGATGAGGGGATACAATGAAGCTTTATATCATCTTGATGCCAGGTTAAAGCAATCAAATAATGAGGGATACAAACAGGGGTGGTTGAATGCTTTAACTATGATGAAGGTTGAGTAAGGAATCGAGCCGTGGGATTGGTATGATCCTTGATTACTTGATCTACCGGTACCTCCTTTTAAACTAGATGTCAACTGGATTCTAGTTAGCTATATTCCTCATTGTTTGATTTCTAAATATCTTGGTGATTACAGTCTCCATGAAGAATTTGAGATATCTAGACCTCCTTATTTATAAGATTGACCAAGCTCAAGCAGCACCAGAATGCTGCAGAACCTCAACTTTATCAATTCTTCTTTTGCTTTAAATGATCCTCCAACTGGAATGGATCCCGTGCCTAAATCTGAAGGAAAGAAACCAGTAGAATAGGCTATTTGTATTTCGTTAGTAATTGTTAATGAAGAAAAATCATCTCTATATAATTTTATTTCCTTGGAGATAAAACAATCGCATGATGTTTATTTTATCAATCTTTATATATTATGGTAGTGCTGTACTTTACTTTTCAGTCATTGATATATATATATATTTGAATGGACAATTTACCCTTTTTTTAATTTGATTGCCTAGACAATGGAACTTTTTCCCCATGTATTTGTCTAGTTGTAGTGACTTATCACCCATAAGTGCCTAAGCAATGGAATTTTATCCCATGTTCTTGCTTAGTTGTGACAATCATTTAAGTAAATAATTGCCCTGGTGCCTAGGCAGTGGATAGTTTACCCATCTTCTTGCCTAGTTTAGATGTCTCTTGGGTCATCCATAGTCAAGCAGGCCTTGCCTTGGTCGATTGTTTTATCAACATTGTTGGTGTTTATAGTGATGTCGACCAAATTTTAGTTGATGGTTGTTGATGTCGACCAACTTTGTTGGTGATTGCTAATGCCGACCAACTTTGTTAGTGATTGTTGATGCTGAGCAACTTTGTTGGTAGATATTGATGCCGACCAACTTTGTTGGTAAAAAAAATTATGTGTTGTGTTTATTGCAAGGTAGTGTGCATCACCAGTACTCCGAAAAAAAATAAATGGGGAAATTATCGTTTTCATTCATACTGAAATAATGTGTACATGGGCAATTACATTACTGGTAGCATTTGCGCAGGTGCTCTGCGTTCCAGGCATTTTTGAATTCTTTCCCTTCAAGAGTTTCTATTCAAAACATATCGCGCAGGCTTATACTTCAATCTCTTGGCTACAAGTAGGTCAACTGGTAAAGTACCTTCTTCAATATAAGCCCTTATGGGGTCCATCCAGGATGGTCCCATATCCAAGGTGATAAAATTCACTATTAAGTCTTCATTAATACTTATACTTGCAAGTACTTCAATGGGTATTGTTCTTCGTAGCTCGGTACGCGTAGCTGAGGCTAACCGAGCAAGTGCATTTACCCTTGCATTCTTCAGTCTTGGTATTCTAATCACTTGAACAACTACAAAACTGGATACAATCTCCATAACCTTAGCTAAATACCTTGACACGAACTCCCATTTTGCTGCGTAAAGACTTAGTATTTGGTTTACCACTAATTGGGAATCACTGAACACTAAACCTTGCTCTGCATGCAACGATTTAGCTAAGTTAAGGCCTACAATCACGACTTCGTACTCAACTTCATTATTATTGGAAGCCTGGAATTGGAAATGCAAAGCATATTCTATGTTTATCCCATTTGGACTGTTGAGAATAATTCCAGCTCCGCAACCTGTTGAACACGAGGATCCATCGACATATAAATTCCATACAAGAATATTATCATTAAACGCTTAGTTTGAAAAAATACCTTAATGAAATATCCTGTCCTTCCTTTTTTCATACTTCTTCTTTAGCTCTCGCACCTTACTAGAAGATTCTGGTTGATCGGTGGCCATCCTTTCTGGAAATTCTGCTGCTGGGAGTTGCTCGGGGATATTTTTAGCTGTTCTTCCAATATCTTGGAGTTGTTTTACGTTAGCCCCTTTTGATCGGAGACATCTGGGTAGGTAAATTCAGTAATGAAATCTGCCACTACTTGTCCTTTGAGAGAGGATCTTGGCTCATAGACAATGTTGTACTCCTCTAATTCCACTGCCCAATACATCAATCTTCCAGACTTTTCTGGCTTATATAAATCTTGTCTGAGCGGCATGTCAGTATATACCACTATTGTATGGGATTGAAAATATGGTTTCATCCTCCTGCTCGCTTCAATCAATGCCAATGCTAAATTCTCCAGTTTTGAATACCTGATCTCTTCTCCCCTAAATGCCTTGCTCGTATAATAAACTGTTTTTTGCACTCCAGCTTCTATTCTTATCAAAGCCGAACTGGCTGCACTTTCTAAAATAGTTAAGTATAAGCATAATTTTTCTCCCATCACTGGCCTGGATAATAAAGGAGGTGTCCCCAAGTATTTCTTCAACTTTAAGAATGCCTTCTCACATTTTCGTTCCACTCAAAGGTCTTTCTGAACACCTTAAAGATTGGAAGACATCTGTCAGTTGCTCGGGAGACAAATCGATTGAGAGTTGCAACACGCCCAGTAAGGCTCTGCACTTCCTTCTTGGTGGTCGGAGATTGTAACTCCAATAAGGCTTTGATCTTGTCGGGGAATGCTTCAATACCTCTTTGATTCATAATGTACCCGAGGAACAAGCCTTCTTGTATGCCAAAAATGCACTTGGTCGGGTTCAACTTCATCTGGTACTTTTTCAACTGATCAAATATTTGGCTCAAATTAGTTATATGGTCTACAACTTTCTTACTTTTGGTCAACATGTCGTCGATGTACACCTCTATATTTTTGCCAATTTGCTCCGTAAAGACCTTGTTCATCAGTCACTGATATGTAGCACCTGCATTTTTAAGACCAAAATGCTTAACATTATAATAATATATTCCTCGTGGGGTAATGAAAGAGGTACTTTCCCTATCTTCTGGTTTCATTTTAATTTGATTATAGCCAGAATAGGCATCCATGAAGCTCAACAGCTCATGCCCCGAAGTTTCATCTACCAGCTGATTTATTCTGAGCAGAGGAAAATGATCTTTTGGGCGCTTTATTCAGGTCTGTGAAGTCCACACATATTCTCCATTTATTCTTCTTCTTCTTAACCATCACGACATTAGCTAACCAATCGGAATATTTCACGTCTTCGATGAAAGAATCTTTTTGCAGGTTTTCCACTTCCTCTTGAATAGCCTGATTCTTCTTCGGACTAAAAACTCTTCTTTTTTGCTTTACTGGTTTGATCTCCTTGTTGACATTGAGCTCGTGACATAAGAAAGTTGGGTCTATCCCCGGAATATCCTCATGGATCCAAGCAAATACTTATTTTCTTTGTTTTAAAAATGCCACCAACTCTTGCTTCAATACTGGATCAAGTAAAGCACCAATCTGAGTTGTTCTTTCTGGTTGCTCGTCATCCAGAATAACGCTTTCTGTTTCCTCCATGACCTGGCCTTTAACGAGTTCTGTTTCATCTCTTGGGTCTAAGGTTTCAATTTCAGACTCATAAGATTCATCCTTTTGATAAGTGGTAGTTTTCTTCCTAGCATTATCTAATTCTTCTTGCTCGGCAGATGAGTAGTAGCATTCTCGAGCTACTTTTTGATCGCCCTTCACAATTCTAACCCCAAAGTTGGTCGGGAACTTTAAACACTGATGTATAGTGGATGGAATTATTTTAAACTTTTTCAAGCCTACTATCTCCATGATTATGTTGTAGGTTGACTGGATATTTTTATCCATCACGAAGAAATGCACATTCTCTGTTCTGCAAGCAGGCCAGGTACCAATCAACATGTATAACGTGATCGTTCCAAGTGGAAAAACTTTTTCCCTAGAGAACCCGATAAGGGGCCTGTCATACGGATCCAACTGGCCAAGCTTCAAGTTCAAACTATCAAAATAAGGTTAGAACATGATGTCTATCGAGCTACCATTTTCTACCAGTACTCTTAAAATAATTACATCCTTCATCCTCATTTTGACCACTAGAGGATCATCACGAGGATACAAAACACCTTCCAGGTCATTTTTAGAAAAACCAATGACCAGCTTATCTTTATTAACTTTTTTGGGGCGATCTTCTTCTGCCTGATTTATTCGCTGTATATAGGAACAAGCTTGAGCCTCATTGAGGTAAGATTTCCTTTCAGCAGTATGATCACCCCCTCCTGTGTCTCCACCTATAATCATGTTACAATAGAATGAACCAAAATGAATTAAAAATACCTCATGCTCAGGCTGTCTTGGCTTTTTTGGGAGAACGAAGTCATTTTCAAGGTCATCTGCATGGTCCCTTTTCTTATCGTCTCTTGGTCGACAAGGAGATTTGGACCTCTATCGAGTTCTATTGTTGGTCCTCCCACCATTCTGGCAATCAACATACCTATTCAACTTTCCTTATCTAATGAGTGCCTCTATCTCATTTTGGAGAGCCACACACTGCTTGGTCATGTGACCATAATCTTTATGGAACTCGCAATACTTAAATTTATCCCTTTTTTCGGGAATTGATCTCAGTTTGTCTGGCTAATTTAGTTCCTCGTTGTTCTTAATTTCCTTTAGAATATGGTTTATATCCACCTTCAAGGGAGTATAATTTGTATACTTCCTCAAATGTTCCAACATTTCCTTACCTTTCGAATGCTTGCTCCCACTGTTATGCTTGTGATCTTTCCTCTCCGACTTGCCTTCAGCTTTAGCTTTTGCCTTTGACTCGGCATTTTTTTTCGCAGCCATTGCCTCCCCTACATTTATAATTTTGGCTGCTTTAGCTATCAATTCAGCCATGGATTTGGGGGGATCCTTGGCTAAAGTGTAATACAACTTGTCTGGAAAAAGACTACTCATGAAAGTTGTGATGGCTGTCTTTTCCTCATAGTCTATGACCTCCAGTTTCTCATTGTTAAAATGAGTGATATAATCCCTAATAGTTTCTCCCGCCTTTTGTCTAACACTCAACAGATGTGCTACCCTTTTAACTGGATTTGCACCAAAATAGAAATTACCTATAAAGAGCTCTGCCAGTTGATGGAAGGTCGCAATCTTCCCCCGAGGAAGGCTGTTGTACCATATCTGAGCAAATCCAGTAATGGTTCTTGAGAATGCTCTGTACCTCATTTCATCTGGGACTGCATAGATATCTGTTGTAGCTTGGTAATGCTCTATGTGAAGAACATGATCGATTTTTTCATCGTACTTAGGTGTGACCACATGAGCTATGAACTTTGATGGTGTGGAAAAGTCCACGATTGCTTGTACAAATGGAGATCCTTTGATAAAGGTTCTTTGGAGAGGGTTTTTGGCCTTAACCATTTCCCCTAACCTGTATTCCAATCTCTGAATAGATCCCCTCCATGCATCATTATCAGCCTCTGATTTGTTTATGTTCTAAATCGCGCAGAATTCTCCTCTTGGGATCTTTTTGTACGAGCTGCAGGCCTGGTGTTGGGATGTGATTGGGCTGAGCCTTCCCTTAAATAAGTTAGTCGTTGAGAATTTTACGACGCAATCTGAGGGGGATTTTTATTCCTCCTCGGGACCAAACGATCGAAAGGTGAAACTCTGCTCAACCTTTCCAGGGTGCTTGTTCGTTCTGGAATTAAAGTGACATTTTCTTGAGAATCCAAAATTCTTATAGTAGAAGTTAGACCAGGGTGATAGGATGGATCACTTGAATTCTGGGTATGATGAAGTTCAGTGCATCTGGAGCGTGAATATGGTGGACGCATGCTTCTATGAGTGCTTCACTGGCATGACTGGGCAAATGCTCCAATTTGAACAGTTTGAATGAACTGTCGCATGGTTTCCTGCATAGCTATTTGTCCCCTGGCTAAATTTGCCAGGATCCCTGTGATATTGTTTGCATTTGGAGGAGCATAAGGGTTTGGAGGATTCCCGTCATTGTTCCTATTGCTAAATTCTGAGATATCCGCCATGTATAATAAGTTTTTAGTGAAAAACGCTACGTATAGTCTTTCCCACAGATGACGTCAATCTGTTGATGTAAAAAACTAGATTCGATCTAAATGATTAATCACAGATAAATATGAGTAAAGAAATAAGACAAAAGATTTTTAAAATGGTTCATCCTTAATGAAATGACCTACATCCACTATCTTATATTACTCGTATCTTGTCTCAATCTCAATTTTGTTTGCTTATGGTAGCTTACCCTTCCATGAGGGTATTACAATGCATTTATAGCCCTTGGGCTGTTAGTGTGAATAGATAATACGCCATTATTAAATAGGCGTATACATATGTACATGGTAAGGAATAATCATTGAATCTGTCTTGGTCGTTTAATCTTCCCAATAAGTTGCTCGGTATGCTGAGTAGCTCGGTACGCTGAGTAGCCCGGTACTCTAAGTAGCTCGATACATGTGCTTATGCCATACTGGATGACACGTGTCTTTACATAATTGGTCCATGCCAGTTGACTAATTTTTGTATCAACGGGGGGAAGTATGTAATACCATGTATTTTTATGGCCTTTAAATTATGGGATTAATTAAATTAAATTGGGATAAATTAATTTGTTATTAATTCGAATTTTAAAATAAATATTTACTAGCGTGACGAGTGTTAGTAATTATTGGTAAGAATTGTGTTGAATATTACTAAATGAGTAAAGTAATATATGAGATTTAATTTATTAAAATTATCGCGAGTGAATACACCGACAATCATAGAAATTAAGTCGGGACGCGCATGTGTCGTGTTGGGACTAAATTAATGGAATAAAAAGTAAATTAATTCTAAGTCACCCGTGTGGTCATTTCGAGTGCGTCAATGTGTCCGGAAGGGTCGAGACAGTCAAAAAAGTGTACCCAGGGGTTTAGTTTGAACGTTTTTAGGCCTAACCGGTAACCCGGGAGGGCATTTTGGTAATTTTGAATTTTAGGCCTTAATTATGGACGAAAATTGAAGGCTTATATTAGATGAAAGTAGGAGTCCTCGGGGGTTATAAACTTTGGAGTTGCAGAGAGTCTAACGAAGAGAGAAGAGGGAAGGCTTCCAAGGGAGAGAACCACCTAGCCAACACCATCCTCACCAATTCCACCACCAATGCGTAGATCGGGGAACGAGGAACGAAATCATACCCATCATCATCAATGATTCAGACTTCCATCTCTAAGGCAAGTATCTAACTTGTTGTTCTTTAGTTGATAACACATCCATGCCCGTGTAGGAGATGATTGTAAGGACATAAATTTCCAATTGAGTCCATGTATTGTTTTGACTTAATTCCGTGAACAAAACTGTGTTTGTAATATGTCATAGGGAGAATTTTAATTTGTCATGATCCCACTTGGTCTATGACGTATTGAAGAAATTTAAAACGTTGCGGCAAAGCTTCAAAGAAATAATCATGCCGATGTTTATTTGGTGCAAGTTTAATCGTCTTCAAAGTTAATTTCATTCCGAGATCACTCAGGTATGAATGCGTATAATTAATGGTGCTCGGAATTATTTTATAAAAAATAAGGATGTAATTTTTATATAGAAAAATGATTTTAAATGTTTTAAAAGTGTTTTAAAGGTTTAAACTTCGTTTTATGATGATAAGATAGAAATAGAGTTTGACTAATTTGAATCTCTTTGTTAAGAGACGTTTTTATCTGAAAGTCAAACTTTCGTGAGGTCGCTCGAACGACATTGGATCTCGTTCGAACGAGATACAATGTCGCGCGAACGACACGTTTTTCAATGCGGCATTTAAATCCTATTTAAACAGTGTTTGCTTCATAATTTCGTAAATGTGCTTTCTGGAAAAACGTTTTACGAACCAGAACCTTGTTTGCACATGTTTTCTAAGGTTTAAAAGTCTTAAACACATCCTTAGAGTTTGTAAAGATCCGAGTTATCATTCTTATATGTTTACGTGATCTTGCTGCACCAAAGTTGTCTGTTCTACACATTGAACATAAAGGGTTTTGCGGTGAAGAAGCGACGGACATCGAGTTCGACATCGTAGACGTATCAAAGCCATATCGGTGGACACCGATGTGACACCCCGCCTAATTAAATACCGGGCGATCACTCCTTTATTAAATTAAAATCAAGGTGAACAGTTGGTTCATTCTCAGCATCACTGTCGTTAATGAAAATCTTTTCCAATTAAACACCCTGAATAATTAAGCTAAGTGTCAAAACCATTTAAAATCTTATTTCCATACTATTAAATCCAATTATAAAACCTTCAACCATTTACATTTTTAAGAGTCACACATTAAGAATGAGAATAGAAATGAACATTCACAAATTTAATCATCAATAATAAATCCCAACATTTAAAACACTAAAGGAAAACATCCTGCCAGTAACAAATCCCGAAATAAAGATACCGAAAGTAAAAATTTCAATCTCTGACAATACCAACTAAATAATAGAAAGAGGGTGACACATGCCCCTGCTGGATAAAACTGGACTAGGAGTAGAATCAAATGGATGAAGTCGTCTAAACAACAGGCCTGCAACTCCCACCTAAGCTGCAACACGTTCCTTCCAAAGGATCCTAAGTAAGACACCCCTGTGGCTGGGCACCTGTAATACATATATATATACACAAGAGAGAAGAAGTAACAGCAAACGGGTCAGAGCCCGAATGTAGAACCGTTTTAAAAATAGTTTAGCAAGTATTTAAATTGATTACAGGCCAATGCAACAACATATTAGTGCGACACTCTCTTGAGAAATTCTCACCTCTCTTCTAATGTGCACACCTATCGCACTAACCTTCCCAATGGTCTATCTCGTCATATACCACACTATCTTTCCTCAATGATTTAACTTATCTTAGGTTATTCGCAGGATTTAAATTAGAACGATACAATTATTTAAAACGTAAGATTTCAATTTGTAACCAAGGTTCTCTTTTTAACTTTATTAATCAATAAAGTTTTCCAGTGTCATATTATACTTTCTCAAAGCAATTATTTATAATTTGAGTCATCAACCATGTCCTACATATCAAATCACATTAGGCAGTTCCAGATTTCAGAATTTCATATATATATTAACTACTCGTAAAATATATATATCATAACAGTAAAAACTATGGTGCGGGCATACTTTGCTATCCAATCCCCGTATCAATCGCACTAAAGGGAATACAAGTTCGGAATCACTCTCAAACTGTATCAATACATACACAAACAATATTGAGGCGAAGCATAATTTCCAAGTCCAAGAGGTCAGTGCATACCCTCACGTCTCTTAGGACCGTCCGACTATCGATCCGATAGCCCGTACCTAGGATTTCTATCTTCTAGGGTACGAGTCAATATCCCCCATAAGGCAACACAGGATAAGATCGTCCCAGCGCGGAAACCTCAGGGATAGCAAGTAGCGTGGGCATGATTTTCACAAGTATATAATATATGCATACACAATCATATAAATATACCACTTTTATTATATCAATTTAGGTTTATCCCATAACCCATATTCACAACATTTATCCTTATTTTTCCATTATTAGTCATCACGTATAATGGTTCGTTTCTCACTTTAATTCGAAGGGTTTCTCCAACTTACTACGTAGCCCTCATGGACTTTATCCTTCCAAAGGTACAATTCAGTAGGTATTCATTTATGTTCCAACGTAACCCTCTTACTTGTCTCTCCCCTTTAACATATACTTACATTGTCCCTCATGTAAGATATCCCAAAAATATAGATTTCGCCTTACATTAAAGGATTTTGAATTTTATTTTCAAAGATGAGAATTTCAAATGGTTTCGAAATCGGAATTAAAATGGAGTTTTAATTGAATTTTTTTTTTATTATTTAGAAGAGTCCTCAAAACATAAAACTCTCTAAGAGTACTCAAAATATAAAACTCTCTAAGAGTCCTCAAAACATAAAACTCTCTAGTAAAAATAATATTTTTAGAAATCCGACCGTTCGATCAAGTTGAATTTTTGTCAGCAATCCTGTCTCGTCGTTCGCTACAACATAGTAAAATTTCAAGCGATTCCAGTGGTCCGATCATCCGGAATAAAAATTTTAGTATTTGTATCTAATTAGAATTCTTTTCTTAATCAAACTCTTAATCCTTTACATGACAAAGAGTTTCCAGAATATCATTTAAGTCATCACTACATGCAATTTCCTATCTCAAATTGGGTTTTTCTTCCATACAATTCATCCTAATCATTCCTAAACCAATATGAAAGATGCATCAATGAAATAAGCAAGATAAACACTTGCCTGGAATTTTCAGAAATCTGGTTTGGTGCCGAAATTGATGTGGTTGCGTTCCCCGTCTCGCGATCTACGCGTTGGTGGTGACGACGGTGCAATAGGAGGTGTTCTTGGCCTAGAACTCCTTGGAGAGCTTCTCCTCTTCCTCTCCAATGGCCGTCATTTATCTTTGGTTGTTCTAACCCTAGAATACAACCTAGATATCTTATATAACCCTTTTAATTTTCGTAGGTTTAATTACCCATAATTGCAAAATGTCCAAAACGCCCTCCCGGGGTACTAATTGGGCCTAAAAACGCCCCGAGACCCAAACTAAACCCCCAGGTACACTTTTCTGACTATCTCGACCCTTCCGGACACGTTGGCGCACTCAAAATGACTATATGAGCAACTTATAATTTATTCACTTTTATAAATCAACATTTAGTCCCGACACGACACAGGCGCGTCCCGACTTAAATTTCCATAATTGTCATTTTATTCACACGTGACAATATTATAAAAATAAATCTCATATATTACTATACTCATCCAGTAACATTCAACAAATAACAAATTTTCAATAATTACTAACTCTCGTCACGCTAGTAAATATTTAAAACAACATTCCGGATTAAAATTAAATTAATTTATCTCAATTAAATTTAATAAATCCTTAAATTTAAAAGCCATGAAAATACGGGGTATTACATACTTCCCCCCTAATAACGGAATTTCGTCCCGAAATTCGAAAAATAAGGCCTACCAGGTAGCACAATTCTGGATATCCTTGTCAGTACGCAAACTATCTACATAGTACGACATTCAATCACTTTAGTCCTTTCCTCACAATAAGTTTGTTTAGCATTCTCATTGGAGACACTTCACATTGCACTCTCAACCGACAACATTTGCATAAGTCACGTCTATACGCTATAAATTCCATTATCTCACTATCATTAGAAGGCCGCACCTCACTACATGACAACTACTCGGATTTATTCATATACAAAACTCCCATCCTGAGAAAATGATACGAGCATTTGACCACTTGTTCGCCTAAAACAGTCGTGGAATTCTACCATAGTTATCGGGTATTTTCTCGATCGATCCAAAATTTTGATTATCTACTCTCCTCTAAACATACGGAAGGAGAATAGTCGAGGTTCTTCCATAACAAAACCTTAATAAGTACCTCGTACGCAACAAACAGGTACGAGTGCTTCTACAGAGCATTCTTGAAATCATCGTATCAAGATTCCAAAATCTCCTTCACGTGGCTCCACAAATCTTTAATCACCGTGCGCCCATTCCCTGGCTACGGGTGATACATCCTACTCAAAATGAAACCTTATCTCCGCTGGTTCCTGAAATCCCATATCAAAGGTGGGATTTACCAATCTTATCCTGATTCAGAAGTTTATACTGCGCCGGACCATGCACTGGCGCGATCCTTCCTTTCAAAGGAAGTCTGAGGCATACTAGTTAATATTGCAAACGATCCCAAAGGAATATCAATCACTTCCTTCTCAGCGGCTTAATTCACATGTTAGGGATGAACCCTTGATCTTGTTTTGAGGATGGCAACCCATCCAAGAACTTTACCGACTTTACCAACCTCTGCCAATTTCAGGAATTTTTGATAAACACAAAATTCTTTGGTTGATTCTCCTCTTTCAACCAAACCTTACCTATGGGCGGTGCATGTAGAGACTACTCACTACGTCCCGCTAAACATCGATTTTTCCTTTAAATGTCTCACATTAAGTGACACGTAATACTCCCCTTCCTTCCTTGGAGTATGCCAAAAGTTTCGACCCGTGCTCTTCTCTCCACAAAGCGCACTTCTGGATCTCTTATACTATACTAACATCATTACTCTTTGTATGCGCAAGTCGCTCTCACACTTGACTAATAACAACTCTGCTCCGAGTGTGTTTCATAACAATTAAATTCTACTCTATTCAAGGAATACCAATTCTTGATTGGCTTCCCACAGCCTTCCAATCAAGTTAGGGCGTGTTATTCTAATTGCACACTTACGTATGGATTTTCGCCCCTCATGTGACGTTTAATCCACTCTATCACTTCCACTTCGTTATACTAGTCTCACAAACATATATTTCACACGTCTATTACCACGTCCCTTCGACTCGAACGATTTTAACTGCAGTTAACCAAGATGACCACATTTTGCAATACCCCGACCGCCCTAGGAGAGCGAACGGCGTGCTACTCATCTATAGAACGAACTAAATTCAACAAAATAGAAGGAATAGGGCATTCAAAATCCATGACAATAAAAGAGGAATAATAATTCTCAACCTTCCTCAGATAAGTACAACAATTTTCCCAAATAGGTACAACAACCAAAATAAATCACTAACGCTCTATTCATCAAAATAATTACAGGTCATCTCTTTTGTATAATATAAAGTTCTTTCCAGATAATCCATGCTAAAAATCATTCCAACTCTTTATTCACCTCGCGTTCTGAACGCGGTTACAACATTTGGGTACTCTCAATTACCCTAGAAATTAAAATTCTTAAATTCTCTTTATCATCGTTCCACCCCTCAAACCGTGGGGATAACTTCTAATGCTTTCTTACCACAAAAAAAAAAAATCCGGCTCCAATGGCTTTAACACAAAATTCAACTTCCAACTTACATACATAATTACTTGATCCCATTTCGTCCAGGGTACCGAACTCATGGAATAGTGACCAAACGTCTCTCTATTTCCAACCTTACGCTAAGTTTCATGCGTGGTATGTCTCGCAAAGCGAAATCCAAACAAGGAACCCCCCCGATACACTACTACCTAGCATTGTCGGTTATCAAAATCCGTTAGGTCCTCCGTCCATAGCATATACCCCTTTATTCCGTCCCTTGACAGAAAAGTTACAATTTCTCCCGTAATTATGCTTAACAAAGAACGTTTCACTAATTGTACTATTGTTCAGTATAGGTTGGTGGTAATAGCATTCCATAAACCTCGAATACATACAATCGGAATTCTCGAAATTCCTTTCCCTAATAATAGGGGTATAAACATTAACTCCCACATCTCTAAAGGATAAATATAACAATGCACTCTTCCCATCACTAAGTCCGGAGTGCTAAACATAATACTGAGTCAAATCTTTTTTGCCCAACGATAAATCCCGATACATACGGAATTATACTGACAAAGTCTATACATACTTTGGCATCGAATATCTCGAGCCCACTATCTCCTCCGAAGTCTCTAGGATAGATAATATAAGTGCGAGTCCAACCTTCTCACAGGTAAAGCCTCGCCAAAACAAACATAAAACATGTTGCACTAATGCAACCACTCCGATAGTCTTGCAATAAATTCCCACTATCGTACTAACCATTTCTAGAACGTTTTAACAAAGATAATATCATACTCGTATATCGCATCACTACAACGAGTAGCCTCAATAAAGTACAAAACACTGTTAATATACTCATTCATCCTCCGCGGATAGCACTAAAGAAAAATCCCGCTACACTAGGGAAAAATATTCACATTTTAATAACGTTTATAATGATATGCAATAAGCTCGTCTCACATGCTAATCTAGCAAGGAACAAAATATAGTGAGTCGCTCGTGTCACATAAACACGCCTCATCCTCTAAGGATACAACTTATACTTCCACCTTGCCAATCGTCTTGACTGCGCAAGTGGTTTCTGGACGTAACACGTCTACTCAAACCAAACAAAATTACTTTAATCGTTGTCTTTTACTAGGCACCGTATTCTTGTCCTTTTACTCACTTTGAACATATTATCGTGAGCGATTTCACTCCGCACCAAAATACCTCAACACATAATCCACTTATCACCTGTCCTACTAACCAGGTTAGGATTGTCCTTCTCTCGGACTTTAGTAGACTCGATTCCTGTTAGCCATCCCGGTTGTTCCCTTAGATTTTTAGGCCATAAAGATCATGTTACTATCTATAATAGTACTTACTGAATTTACCATCACTTGGTAAGAATTTAACTATCTGAAGCATTTAAATGGTTTTCCTGATGTGTATCCACATCCTTTTGTGGTGCTATACCACCACCGTTGTATTCAGTCTTATTCTCGACTAAATTCTTCGATTCCTTTAACTTCCCCCACAAAGAAGCGTTATCATCTATATTGACAAAATATGACATTGTCAACCTCTGAATCGGTCGTCCATCAGAATTACCTCTTTGAGTGTTATAAACTATTACTACGTGTCGATCTCCCACTCGGAGTTGTTTCCCCCACTTGTATCTACCTCTTTCGATACAAAATTTGCTAACTATTTGGATTCATATCCACAATTGGACTTCTGTCATGCCCTCCTGCGATGAGTTCAGAACCACGTTTGCTTCTCATCCTGAACAGTTGAGGAAGGAACATACGGTTAACACTGTAACTAAGGTTCTCCTATAGGCATAGCATTCCATTACTAAATTTGGTGGTTGACTCCAACCATTATAATTTAGTCTCGAAAGCCAAGAAAATTTTCTCTAAATTTTCACTTTCAGTTTGCCACACTCCGTCCTATATCTAAACCTTTGGATACTTTACCTCCTTCGGTAAACACATACAATTTTCGCATTTCTAAAATTTTCCACTGACAGTCTCTACAAGTTTTTGTAATACGTTGGGTAAGTTTACCCTCGCACCTCATTTGACTATAACAGCATTTGAAAATCATTGTTGCACCTTAGTCGCCTTTCTAGTCGTGGCTTCTCGTGCCATAATGGAGGTGACCTCGACTACAGTCATCATCCTCGGATATATTTCATAATTTCAACTGAGACCTGCCTCCGGATGTACGATTAACGGTCCTCTTCTGACATCCGTCATCGCTCGGCACACGCACACATCCGAATGAAATTAGAATTCACTAGTGTATACACATTATAGCAGGATAACGAAATCTCGTCAAAGGAATCGACAATCCTAAACATAGGGCTCTATAACAAACAAAGCAACGCTGAAAGCATAATAAGAGGTACAGATCCTACGGACACTAGAACATGATGCTCTGATACCACCTGTGACACCCCGCCTAATTAAATACCGGGCGATCACTCCTTTATTAAATTAAAATCAAGGTGAACAGTTGGTTCATTCTCAGCATCACTGTCGTTAATGAAAATCTTTAAACACCCTAAATAATTAAGCTAAGTGTCAAAACCATTTAAAACCTTATTTCCATACTATTAAATCCAATTATAAAACCTTCAACCATTTACATTTTTAAGAATCACACATTAAGAATGAGAATAGAAATGAACATTCACAAATTTAATCATCAATAATAAATCCCAACATTTAAAACACTAAAGGAAAACATCCTGCCAGTAACAAATCCCGAAATAAAGATACCGAAAGTAAAAATTTCAATCTCTGACAATACTAACTAAATAATAGAAAGAGGGTGACACATGCCCTTGCTGGATAAAACTGGACTAGGAGTAGAATCAAATGGATGAAGTCGTCTAAACAACAAGCCTGCAACTCCCACCTAAGCTGCAGCACGTTCCTTCCAAAGGATCCTAAGTAAGACACCCCTGTGGCTGGGCACCTGTAATAGATATATATACACACAAGAGAGAAGAAGTAACAGCAAACGGGTCAGAGCCCGAATGCAGAACCGTTTTAAAAATAGTTTAGCAAGTATTTAAATTGATTACAGGCCAATGCAACAACATATTAGTGCGACACTCTCTTGAGAAATTCTCACCTCTCTTCTAATGTGCACACCTATCGCACTAACCTTCCCAATGGTCTATCTCGTCATATACCACACTATCTTTCCCCAATGATTTAACTTATCTTAGGTTATTCGCAGGATTTAAATTAGAACGATACAATTATTTAAAACGTAAGATTTCAATTTGTAACCAAGGTTCTCCTTTTAACTTTATTAATCAATAAAGTTTTCCAGTGTCATATTATACTTTCTCAAAGCAATTATTTATAATTTGAGTCATCAACCATGTCCTACATATCAAATCACATTAGGCAGTTTCAGATTTCAAAATTTCATATATATATTAACTACTCGTAAAATATATATATATCATAACAGTAAAAACTATGGTGCGGGCATACTTTGCTATCCAATCCCCGTAACAATCGCACTAAAGGGAATACAAGTTCGGAATCACTCTCGAACTGTATCAATACATACACAAACAATATTGAGGCGAAGCATAATTTCCAAGTCCAAGAGGTCAGTACATACCCTCACGTCTCTTAGGACCGTCCGACTATCGATCCGATAGCCCGTACCTAGGATTTCTATCTTCTAGGGTACGAGTCAATATCCCCCATAAGGCAACACAGGATAAGATCGTCCCAGCGCGGAAACCTCAGGGATAGCAAGTAGCGCGGGCATGATTTTCACAAGTATATAATATATGCATACACAATCATATAAATATACCACTTTTATTATATCAATTTAGGTTTATCCCATAACCCATATTCACAACATTTATCCTTATTTTCCCATTATTAGTCATCACGTATAATGGTTCGTTTCTCACTTTAATTCGAAGGGTTTCTCCAACTTACTACGTAGCCCTCATGGACTTTATCCTTCCAAAGGTACAATTCAGTAGGTATTCATTTATGTTCCAACGTAACCCTCTTACTTGTCTCTCCCCTTTAACATATACTTACATTGTCCCTCATGTAAGATATCCCAAAAATATAGATTTCGCCTTACATTAAAGGATTTTGAATTTTATTTTCAAAGATGAGAATTTCAAATGGTTTCGAAATCGGAATTAAAATGGAGTTTTAATTGAATTTTTTTTTTATTATTTAGAAGAGTCCTCAAAACATAAAACTCTCTAAGAGTACTCAAAATATAAAACTCTCTAAGAGTCCTCAAAACATAAAACTCTCTAGTAAAAATAATATTTTTAGAAATCCGACCGTTCGATCAAGCTGAATTTTTGTCAGCAATCCTGTCTCGCCGTTCGCTACAACATAGTAAAATTTCAAGCGATTCCAATGGTCCGATCATCCGGAATAAAATTTTTAGTATTTGTATCTAATTAGAACTCTTTTCTTAATCAAACTCTTAATCCTTTACATGACAAAGGGTTTCCAGAATATCATTTAAGTCATCACTACATGCAATTTCCTATCTCAAATTGGGTTTTTCTTCCATACAATTCATCCTAATCATTCCTAAACCAATATGAAAGATGCATCAATGAAATAAGCAAGATAAACACTTGCCTGGAATTTTCAGAAATCTGGTTTGGTGCCGAAATTGATGTGGTTGCGTTCCCCGTCTCGCGATCTACGCGTTGGTGGTGACGACGGTGCAATGGGAGGTGTTCTTGGCCTAGAACTCCTTGGAGAGCTTCTCCTCTTCCTCTCCAATGGCCGTCATTTGTCTTTGGTTGTTCTAACCCTAGAATACAACCTAGATATCTTATATAACCCTTTTAATTTTCGTAGGTTTAATTACCCATAATTGCAAAATGTCCAAAACGCCCTCCCGGGGTACTAATTGGGCCTAAAAACGCCCCGAGACCCAAACTAAACCCCCAGGTACACTTTTCTGACTATCTCGACCCTTCCGGACACGTTGGCGCACTCAAAATGACTATACGAGCAACTTATAATTTATTCACTTTTATAAATCAACATTTAGTCCCGACACGACACAGGCGCGTCCCGACTTAAATTTCCATAATTGTCATTTTATTCACACGTGACAATATTATAAAAATAAATCTCATATATTACTATACTCATCCAGTAACATTCAACAAATAACAAATTTTCAATAATTACTAACTCTCGTCACGCTAGTAAATATTTAAAACAACATTCCGGATTAAAATTAAATTAATTTATCTCAATTAAATTTAATAAATCCTTAAATTTAAAAGCCATGAAAATACGGGGTATTACAACCGAGACATACGTGGATGCGTGTGTTGTGGACAAAGATCGTGGAAGACGGAATTTCTGCGTGGGCACTATTGAAGAACGGTTGAAGATCAAAAGGAGCGTCAAGACCCGTGGGGATCGAGTCTTAGTGTAAGGCTAATCTGTCTTTGTAAAACCATTATTCATAGTGATTGTCTGGCTTGGGCCATCCGAGGTTGTTTTTCCGTTTTGGGTTTTTTTCTCGTACATCCGGCGTTGTGAGTATTCTTTACTTTACTTTACTTTACTTTACTTGCTTTAATCACTAGATGCATGTTTAGGATTAATCAAGATAAAATTGGTTTAAAGTGAGAATTGAGATTTCACAACTTGGTTTGGTGCATAATTAAAAGTTGGATCTTTTTCGAAGAAAAAATGGTTTTGTTTAAAACACACATATTGGGCACTCCACAAATTGGTATCAGAGATAGAAAACATTTTTATTTGTTTTGTGATCCCGTGTGTTTTCAAAAATGAATTCTGGATATAATGAATTTTCTCGAACTCCTGTTTTTCATGGCACTAATTACACTTATTGAAAGATGAGAACGAGATGTGCTTCAAAATCTATTGATGAGAGTGTTTGGCTTGCAGTTGAGAAAGGTTGGACACCCCCTGTCACTATTGTAGGTGAGGTCACTAGTTTAAAGCCTGTTGAGTCTTGGACCGAAACTGAATAATGACTTGCACAATATAATTCTAAGGGTCTGCACGTTATTTCTTCACATCTCATACTGGAAGAATATAATAGAATTATGACTTGTGAAACATCAAAAGAGGCTTGGGATATTTTGGCACTCACTCACGAGGGCACTAGCACGGTTAGGGCATCAAAACTTCAAAATCTCATTACACAGTTTGAGACCATTAGGATGTTAGAGAGTGAAACCTTTGATGAGTTTTATGCTAGGTTGTCCAATATTGTTAACTCATCGTTTAACCTAGGTGAGAAAATTTCCGACAACTGTGTCATTAAGAAAATCCTTAGGTCATTGCCTAGTAGGTTTGATGCAAAAGTGACCATTTTAAACTCCTTGGGTAGGTTAGAATCAACTAAACTAGAAGAGATTGTAGCTGATTTACAAACCTACGAAATCGACATGATTACCTCCAAGCAAGTGCCTAAGAAAGAAAAGGGTATTTCTTTGAAAACTCGGAAGGAGGAAATTAAAGTTTTTGATTCCGATTCTGATTCTGATTTTGAGGATGTTGCTTTATTGGCAGAGAAATTTAAAAAATTTATTAAGTTTCAAAAGCAATCGAAAGATGCCAAGAAATTTGAAAAATTCAAGAACAACAAAGTAGATCCCACCTCTAAGGATATGTTTTAAAAGCCTAAGAGATATGAATCGGATAAGTGTTTTGGGTGTGAGGGGTACGGTCACAAGGTTAAGGAGTGTCCCACTAGACTTAAGAAAGAGGTCAAGCAACCCATTGTCTATAGTGCCACCTTAAGTGATAGTGAACCGGAAGAGGGAGAGAGTTCCCCCATTGAGCGTAACTTTACTGCATTTATAGCATGTCATATGAGCGACGACGACAATTCTCATGTGAATAACTCTTCCAAGGAGGTTTTGAGTGTATCGCATGTTAGTGAGGGTGAAGAGAGTGACAAGGAGGAGATAGATGTGAAAGAATTGCAAAATGCGTTTAATGAGTTGTATGCCGAAATGGTGAAGGTAAAAAAGGCTAACCCAAAATTGCAATCTAAGTTGAATGAGCGTGCCATAGAAAATAATGATAGTTTGATTGAGGATCTTAGGGCACGAGAGAAGAAGTTTAGGGAGAAACTAAAGTTTGTGGAAAAAGACAGAGACAATCTCTGTGGTTTGATGGAGTCCTTGAAAAGGGAGATTTTAGAGTTTGAGGAGACTAAGTGTTTACTTGAGTCTAGGATTATTGAGTTGGAGGAAAGGTTGAAAGAATCTTCCAGAGTCAAGTTTGATTTGGATGCTAGGTCGGAGAAGTTAGATAAGATCCTAGACACCGTCCAAATTAAGGGAGATAGGGGAAGTATTGGTTTTGGTGAGAGAGTTGTTCCCATTCCCCCCGCACGTGTGAGAAACACTAGGATGGTTAGAAAAGGTCCACATAAAGGTAATCACTCCCACCACCGCTACACTTGATCGTTTTGTGGTAGGGAAGGTCACCTTAGACGTTATTATTACGACCTTAGACAAGCTCCTAGGAAGTTTAGGAATAAAGTTACCCCGGTTCCCAACCCCCCCATGCATCGTTTTACACCTACTTGGGTTAGGAAATCGGATTTAGTGGCTTTAGGAATTAAACTTCATGATTCTCGTTTGGGTGCACTTGATTCTTCTGATGTTAAATCTAAAGGATGATAGTGTTTCCATGTTTGTCATATGCTAGTTTGCTTCATGATATATTCGTTGCTAGTATTATGACATGTGTATCATTTTGTATTATAGTTTTCATTTGTTGAGTCCTATTTGAAAAATCCAAAAAGATTTTGCTTTTCTTTGAGTCAAAATATGTTTGAAAAGCCAAAAAGATTTTGTTTTTGAAGAAAACTTTTGAAAAACCGAAAATAGTTTTGTTTTCTTGCTGTTTTTGAGTTTACATGTTTGATGTAGCATATTGGTGTGCTTGGACCCCCCATTATTTCATTATCCATGTGGCTAGGACATTTGGTCATTATTATCTATGCTTAGAATGATCTTAACCATTGTTTATATGGGGTTGTTTCGAAGTTGATATGCATCTTGATTCGACTTTGAATATATGCCAACATTGCACACATGCACGAGTTTATATGGATGTTTGACTTCTCTTGCATATTTGAATTTGATGAGGCGTTCTTATCTCAATCTTGTCATATATGCGTAAGTAAACTTAAGGAGAAGTGTGCAAGTAACAACCGTTTATCGTGAGGATTTAAAATTGAAAAAATAATGGGTGATTCACGGGAAAGGACTGCGAGAGTTCAAAATTAACTCGTCGTGAAAGCCACCGTTTAAAAGAGCCCAAAAGAAAATGCAATATGCTAAGAAAAGGGCCAATAAGATTTTCTCTAAGTTAAGGATGCTAGAAACTTCAAAAGAACTTGAAAAAGTATGTTTATATGAGGGTGTTTGGTTGGAGAAAATATAAACGGGTTTGCACAACTAATCCAAATGTTGAAACATTGCAATTTGACGCTATTGTTTGTGGAATCGTCAAAATTCTGGATTTGTGTGCATGTAGTATGTTTAGTTCATTAAGCTCACACTTTTATTGTCATATGGCTATAATAAAGTTTGATGATTTATCGCTATCAATTAGAGCTTCTTGATCGTTTCGATGTGTTGGAATTGTGACTCATTTGTTGTAGTTTCACGCCCATTCATTCCATGTCCAGGTTTGAGCACATCGGTACTATGTTTGCATGTAACTCACATTTTTAGTTTTTATGAGTTTTTGCGTTTTGTGTTAAAAGCCTACTGTTTTAGCACTGTTTTGTATCTGTCAGGCCCTTCCAGGAATATTTTTGTGGAAATTTTTTCACCGGACAATACTTTATAATATTTCTGGGAAACTGGGAAATTTTGGCAGGTCGTGCAAAGTCGTTCTAACGACATTGCATCTCGCCCGAATGACTTATGTACTTCGTTCGAGCGACTTCCTCATCTCGTTTGAGCGAAGTCCCTGGCTCGTTCGAACGACAGGGTGTCAAATGGCTTCTGATTGGTTTGCAGGCCTCAGGTTTAAATTGATATATTTTTGGTACTGCGGGAAGCATTTCTGATCTGTTTGGTTTATATGCAGGTTCTTTTATGTTCCGAATTTTTTTTGGATATGGTTTATCACACTCGATTTGTTTGGTATACTTTTTGTGTGATTCCTTGGTTTACTAGCTACTGATTTATTATTGCTTGATCATATTTAGCTGGTGGTTTCATGATTATCTAACGGTTTTCAATTCTCAAATTGGTATCAACTTGATTCAATTTGGTTTCATATTCTCATGCTAGATATTTCATATTGGTTTATCTTTTCACCGGATTGTCTATTCGAGACAAAAAGGGGGAGACATGTATGTGATGTAGGGGGAGATTTGTTGAGCGTTTCTATTGATATCTGAGTTTTCACATTGTTTGATTATATTTGTTTCAAAATTGGTATCAAATAATTGCTCACATGTTTCAAATGATTTGTGCTTATTTAGAAATATAAATTGGTATCATTTGTTCCTCCATACTTCACTGGGTATCTGTTTGTCTGTTTCATGTGTGTAGGTATACTTCAGTAATTAGAGATTTCAATACTACATCACATTCAGACAGTTCATGCTTGCCGATGCTACATATTCTAGTCCGTGTCCTGTATCCTTGTTTTTGGGTTTATGGGATGGGATTTAGGCGTCATACGACTTGACGTCCCGGTTAGGCATTTCACTGGTTTAGTTTTGTCCCAGAATAGTCAAAGAGGGAGATTTGTAAGGACATAAATTTCCAATTGATTCCATGTATTGTTTTGACTTAATTCCGTGAACAAAACTGTGTTTATAATATGTCATAGGGAGAATTTTAATTTGTCACGATCTCACTTGGTCTATGACGTATTGAAGAAATTGAAGATGTTGCGAAAAAACTTCAAAGAAATAATCATGCCGATGTTTATTTGGTGCAAGTTTAATCGTCTTCAAAGTTAATTTCATTCCGAGATCACTCAGGTATGAATGCGTATAATTAATGGTGCTCGGAATTATTTTATAAAAAATAAGGATGTAATTTTTATATAGAAAAATGATTTTAAATGTTTTAAAAGTGTTTTAAAGGTTTAAACTTCGTTTTATGATGATAAGATAGAAATAGAGTTTGACTAATTTGAATCTCTTTGTTAAGAGACGTTTTTATCTAAAAGTCAAAGAAAGTCAAACTTTCGCGAGGTCGCTCGAACGACATGCTTAAGTCGTTAGAATGACACGTTTGTCGAGGCGGCATTTAAATCCTATTTAAACAGTGTTTGCTTCATAATTTCGTAAGTGTGCTTTCTGGAAAAAAGTTTTACGAACCAAAACCTTGTTTGCACATGTTTTCTAAGGTTTAAAAGTCTTAAACACATCCTTAGAGTTTGCAAAGATCCGAGTTATCATTCTTATATGTTTACGTGATCTTGCTGCACCAAAGTTGTTTGTTCTACACATTGAACATAAAGGGTTTTGCGGTGAAGAAGCGACGGACATCGTGTTCGACATCGTAGACGTATCAAAGCCATATCGGTGGACACCGAGACATACGTGGACGCGTGTGTTATGGACAAAGATCGTGGAAGACGTAATTTTTGCGTGGACACCATTGAAGAACGGTTGAAGATCAGAAGGAGCGTCAAGACCCGTGGGGATCGAGTCTTAGTGTAAGGCTAATCTGTCTTTGTAAAACCATTATTCATAGTGATTGTCTGGCTTGGGCCATCCGAGGTTGTTTCCCGTTTTGGATTTTTTCCTCGTACATCCGGCGTTGTGAGTATTCTTTACTTTACTTTACTTTACTTGCTTTAATCACTAGATGCATGTTTAGGATTAATCAAGATAAAATTGGTTAAAAGTGAGAATTGGGATTTCACAACTTGGTTTGGTGCATAATTAAAAGTTGGATCTTTTTCGAAGAAAAAATGGTTTTGTTTAAAACACACATATTGGGCACTCCACAATGATAATATCATGTTTTCATAAAAGATAAAAGATATATGGGAGATTCATATTGAAATTCTGAATAGAAGTCATGTTAGGACAACCCTATTGTTATATGTAGATGACTAACCACGAAATTGATGTCCAGTAGAGGTTAAATTCTGGAAGAATTTGGAAAATATTAATCATGAGGATAAAAATAGGGTTCTTGATGTATTAATTTGAATTACCCCTTTAATTTATGGCCTTTGATGAATTCGTATACGTTTTACGTTAGAAATCATATATGTAGGATGATACGGCTGTTGGATTAATTATTTGGGAGTTTGGAACGAATTAATAGAGGTTTTGAGTATTTGTATTAAGGAAACCCGTAGGTAAAGAATTGCATAAATTGGGCCATGAACTGCTCGATCGACTCAAGAATGCCTATCAATCGACTGGATCGATCGATTGATCCCTTTTCATCGATCGATAGACCCCTCCTGGAAACTGAAACTTTTTATCCTTTTAAATGTTAATTCAATCCCAATGTGTAAGGACCCTTGGACTTAATTTAAATATCATAATGGGACTTGAGGATGACCAATAGGGTATAAGTAGGGTTCGGGTAAGACAACTTTATATGAGATTTAACCGTGGGATTTCGGGGGTATGAATTGAGTGGGAAATCGTGCGTACATTGAATTAGACCTTGCGAGAATTAAGAAGGACTTAGACCAGTAGGGTAGAGAGTGTTCACCTACTAATTTTATGCTTATCAATATGAAACACTTCGAGAGACGAGAAGTACTTAAGAACTTGCAATAATTGAGAAAATGAAATAATGATTTAATTATACGTAGGACTCGGGTATTATGTGCCACGTATGGTTAAAATATTATGGGTCGTGGGCGTACCTAGCAGAATAATGTGAATATTTATGGGTGCATGTATATAGATATATAATATCGAATATCTTTGTGTAATCATAGCCGCGCTATTTGCTATCACGGAGGTTTTGACAGTCTTATCTCGATGGGACCTTTATGGGGAATATTGACTTGTACCCTAGAACATAGGATCCTTGATAGAGGCTATTTGAGTACGATAGTCAGATGGTCCGAAGAGACGTAAGGGTATGTGCTGACCACTTAGTGACTAGGAATTATGCTTCGCCTCCAATATGTGTGTTTTATTTTAATACTGTTCGAGAGTGATTCCATACTAGTATTTCCCTTTGTACGAGAGATACGTGGACTTGATAGCAAAGTATGCCGGCACCATAGATTTGTGTGGGGTGCCCTATTTGTATATATATTATGGGTGATAAATATATGTACATGTGATTAATCTACTGTGCTTATAAGTAGATACGAATTGAATAATTAATATTAAATGAGTTAATTGGTTGAGAACTTAAGTCTGAATTGAGATAAATATAATTGGCTTGGCAAATTCATAAGAAAAGGTTATCAGATACAAACTATAGTTAGGCGATCACTTGGATTAGGCTTGGTGAATGAAAATTGGGATAGACTAGTTAACTGGGTTAATTCGGTAGTACGTTAGGCGTGCACACTATTTGAGAGGTGATGATTCTCAAGTGAGTGTCGAAGTACTAACATGTACATAATATCAACTTGTAAGCATTTAAATTCTTGTTAAACTATTTCAAAGCTATTTTAAACTCGGGCTCTGACCCATTTCCTGTCATGTTTTCTTCCTCCTATATATATATATATAGATATTATAGGTGCCCAGCCACAGGGGCATCAGGCGTAGTTCATTGGTCAGTGGATATGCTGCAGCTTATGTGGGAGTTGCAGGTCCTTGCAGTAAATGATTCCTCCTTTGACTTCTCAGCTTTCTATTTAGTCTTTTTTTTAGTTAGGACATGTGTCACCCATTTACAGATTCTGTTTAGACTTGATAGAGATTTTGTACTCTTTTATTGTTTTAGTATTCAGTTTTTACTTGGAATTGTTTGATCTATTACGTTGGCCTTATATGTGGATACTTACTTGGATTGATTAATTTAGTTGGTTAATTTCACTTGAACGGTTTGATTTTTATCGTTAGCAATATTCATAAATGGGTTTTTGCATATAAGATTTTAATAATGGAGTTTAATTAATAAAATTAAATGTTTGACACTTAGCTTAATTATTTTTAGGTGATTAATAAAGAAAATGATTTTACAACAGTGATGCTAAGAGTGAACCAACCGGACACTTTGATTTAATTTAATAAAGAACTGATCACCCGGTATTTAATTGGGCGGGGTGTCACACATTCCATCATGGGTTGTCCTGGAACATCCCACCTTTCCTTATGATTTTTTCTCTCTTGCTAAAGTCCATTGGTTCCCTTCTATCTTTATTGCTGAATGTGGGTTCACATTTCCTCCCAATCCATTGTGTTTGGAGTTTTGTCAATATTTTTACATTGTTCCTGTAAGGTTGACTCCTAACACATGGAGAGTAGTGAATGGAGTATATAGGTTAAATCAAATCTATGGAACCCATCTAGGGATTCCAGAAATAATGTTCTGTTATAAATGGGTAACTAGTGATACTACTTATTTTTTGAAAACTAGGGCAGTTAGTAAAGATTTAGTAGTTAATCTCCCTGATTCTAATAGGAATTAATTTGATCCTGGGGTAGTTGTAAAAAATTGGCAACACGCCCCTTTAGTTAGAGGTGCTAAATATCAAGGACCTAGATGTCCGCTCTTTGGCAATGGAATATGCTGTTTTGTGTTTTAGTAGTTTTTCCCTGTTTATATTTGATAAAATGTCATACTGACTGTTACTTTGTAAATTGAATTGCAGTTGATCAAAAAGGATAAATCCCTCAAAGAGAGTGAAGTAAATTTGAAAGAGTTGAAATTTATCTGGGGGCTCCACAAGGTAGTTGCTGAGGAGCACGTTAGGTCCGACTCCTATTTGTTTCAATACAAAAATATTATTTCTTCCTTTATTTCTAGACCAGTTACTTCTCATGTTCTGGTAATTGATCTTGATCAAGAGGTTGTTGCTGATTCAGACACTCCTCTATCTGAAATTATGAAGAAGAGAAAGTTTCCTGATCTTCTCAGTGGTAGCACTTATGGTTCCCAAGTACCTATTGAAGGAGCCAAGAAGAAAACAGGGGATACTATGAAGCCCTCAGCTCCCAAGGACCCAGCCCCCAAAGTCCCAACCCTCAAAGATGTAACTCCCAAAGATGCTGAAGTTCCTTTGAGGATACTTAGGAGAGGGCTTGTAGAGAAGCATGTCGACCAGGTGACTGATTAACTGTCCTTGGTTGAATTGCCCTCTTCTGATGTTGTTCATCCAGTAGCTATTACTCCTGGTTTGGCCAGGAAGTTGATCAAGTCTAGTACTCTTTCAGACCAAAAGGGGGTGGATGTTATGCTCCCTCGAGCGAGGGTTTCTGAATTGGCTGCTCAGAGCCTTGCATCAGTAAGTGGTTTCCATTTTCTTAGTTTGGTTGTCTTTTATATTTCTCATATACTCATATTGATCTTCATTTCTTACAGTTCTTGGTACACTTTAATAATATGCTAGAGAAGGATGATGCAATTAGGGCTTCTTTTTCAAATGATGTAGAGGAAGCCTTGGATGGTTTGAAAAAGTCTTTGCTCGAATCTCAGTAGGACTTGGAGACTGAGAAGTGTTCTTTGGCAGATAATCTGAAGATAGTTGAAACTACTCGGCAGACATCTGATGAGAATGCCCTTGAAGCTAAGCACAGGACCAAGGAAGCTGAGTGCAAGGGGAAGGAGGCTGAGTGTAAGACAGAGGAAGTTGAGCGCAGGGCAGAGGAAGCTGAGCGCAGGGATAAGGCTGCTAAAGATCTTATATACTCTACCAAATCTAAAAGAAAGTCTATTGTGAAGGCCTCCTTCAGTGATGGTTGGGACAAAGGTTGGAACAAAGTCATTTCTGCTGCTTCTGCTCAAACTGAGTATGCAAAACAAAATGCTTCAGAGATGCCTGGGTTGCTGCCCTTATGGAGTTGAACACAGATGAAGGCTCTAAACTTTTTTAGAGATATACTCATGGTCTTCCTGTTATTGAGGATGAGGTTGAAGATAAAGCTGGTTTTGGAGAGTCTTCCCTAGTCGTTGAATTTGCTGAAGACCAACCTAAAATTTCTGAGTCTTCTCTTCCTCCAACCGAGCAAACCAAGCAATTCCAACCGATAGGGAGAAGGTGTAAAGTTATTCGGCATTTTCCCTTTTGCTTTTTCGTTTCTTTTTTCTTTCTTTTAATTGTATTTGAACTCTTTGTTATCAATAAAAGAACCTTTTGTTCCTTTTTGTTTCTTATTGATTATACCTGTTCTCCATTCTTGTTGTTGATTGGTGGTCATTTCTTCTTTCTAGTTTATAGCGAAGATGGAACAACTGTCTTACAATAATACCGAGTTATTGAGGAAGTGCAATGCTTTTTTTAAAGCAGGTCATACGGACTTGTCCGAAGAAGAACTTGTTCAGTTGCTCGGTGATGATGTATCAGAGCAGACTAAAGAAGCCTACAAGTATTTGAAGTACTTACTTGATCGGGTGGTAGCAAACAATGTTGCCTACTATGATATGATAAAAGAACTTCAAGAACAGTATAAAGAATGTGCTGCACTGTTGCACCAGAGCTATGAGCAAAAATATCAAAGCTTAAGTGTAGGTCGGGGTTTTGATAATTTTGTTTCTGTTTATAATAAAAAGGAAGATTTTCTTAAGATTGAAGTTGAAGAAACCAGAACTGTTGCCAAACTTCTGGAAGAGGAGAATAATAATTTGAGAAATGAAGTGAATCTTTTGAAGTCTTCATCTGGAGCTGTTGTTGCTACTACTAATGAGGGTTACTCCTTTTTAGAGGCTAAAAATGAAACATTAAGAGATGAATTGGAAGCCTTAAAAAATATTAAGCCTACATCTTCCTCCCGAGCAAGAAGTAATCCTGGTCGAGGAACCACAGAAGAAATTAAGACCCAGCAGGCCCTTGCCAATCAAGCTGTGCAGTTAAAAGTAAAAGACCGAGCTATTGCTGAGATGTCCTAGAAGCTGTAGAGCTTGTCTGAATAATTATCCACTTAATCTTCCCAATTAGAGGTTAAGGATGGAGTATTAAAAAAACTGCAGTCTAAGGTTGATAAATTACCTTTTAATTCCATAAGCAGCCAAGAGAAGTATGGATGGATGTGTAATGAAGCTTTGGGACATTTTGACGATAGACTTCAACAGGCCAAGAATGAATCCTATAAATGGGATTGGATGAATGCTTTAACCGTGATGAAGGTGGATCGAAAAAACTCTTTGTGGGATTGGTATGATCCAGGTTTGCTGGAGCTTGACAATCCTCCATTCAAGTTGTTGTTAACTCGATTCTATAATAACCCGTAATTTTATTGATTTTATTTAATGGGATTAATTAAATTAAATGGGATAAATAATTGGAAATTAATTCGGATTTAAATACTAGCGATACGTGACTAGGTATTTGATTATGTTGATAATATTGAATATTATTGGGTGAATATGGTAAATATGATTATTGAATTTATTAAAATTATCGCGAGTCACAAATACAATAATTCGAGAAATTAAGCTGGGACGCGCATGTTAGTCGCGTCAGGAATACATTTAATTAGATTTAAAAGTAAATTATAATTTTATCATCTGTATGGTCATTTTGAGCGCGCCAACGTGTCTGGAGGGGTCGAAATAGTCAGAAAACACCGGCCAGTGGTTTAGTTTGGGTCCCGGGTATTTTTAGGCAAAACCGGCAACCCAGGAGGGTATCTTAGTCATTTTAATTTGTAAAGGATTTTGACCCATGAATTTTAGGCTTTATTTGTCAGCCAATATTAGGGCCATTATCTGTCAAAAAGCAAGGAGTGGGCAACGTGAGAAAGAGGAGAAGTTACAAGAAGTTCTCAAGGCCATAACCAACACACACCACCACTATTCGCCGGAATTGTGACCAGAGAGAGGAAGAGAACCAACCCTTAACATCACCAACGGATCAGAACATTAATTCCCAAGCAAGTGATTTTATTTCATTAAGTTTCAGCGAATAATTTATCCATGATAGTGTAGGATTTGATGATAGCTATGAACAATGATTGAAACTCATGAAATTTGGAGAAGAAACCTAAATTTTGGATAGGATTTGCATGTAGTTTAATGCTAAAAGTTTTCATTAACAAAATCATAACCCTTGATGAATTAAAAAAGAATTTAGAAAGAGAAATACGATGGTTCTTGAAGAAAATAGAAAAATAGGGTTTTTATGATAATATGATGATCTGATCCAGGAAAAGTCTATTTGATAATGATTTGAGAGTTATGGAACGTTAAGAATCATGTAATTAGGAAGTATAATGACCCAATATGTTTACTTTAGGATTTAACATCATGTAATGAAGATTTGGGACAAAAATTGGGACTGAAAACGAAGGAAACCGTAGCCTGCACCTGCTTGATCAATCGATCGACATTCATAGGTCGATCGATCGACTGGGCTCGATCGATCAATACTCAAGGTCGATCGATCGATCTCCCCATAAACTGAGACCTTTTTCCCTTTTTGATTTTAAGTGTTTCCGACCATTGAACGTTATAGTTGGGGATCATGTGAATACATTAGGCCTTGAAGGAGACCAGTAGGGATATATATATTTGAAGCCCAGAAGATATTAGAATTTGGTTGGAAGGTAGTGTTGAATTTACGAGGGTTCGATGAGTAATTTCCTATTTTATGATGCGAGAACATGATTTAAATTCTTAGGAGTGATAGGTTAGAATTTGGGAAATAAACAAGGACATCGGAGTACTGAATTGTTATGTGAGAAAAATAGGAGACTTAGTAACCTCTTCGGCTAGGTTTTAAGTACTCGAAACTATACGAAGTGAGACATATCGACGAAATATATTATATATAATCCGGAATAATCATAGTGTATGAATTAGACTAATGGTATAGGGCGGAGAATATACCTTTAATAATATAACAAGTTATCTAAGTTGTGTGAATGATTAGTATATGGATTATTGTGTGTATGACATACCTACCATACTTGCTATCACGGGAGGTCGGCTTTCAGAATAGGACCATCTAATCTTTGTGTGCCTACTGATTAAGGTGCGAAAAGTAGCACGTGTAAAGACGCTAGTCGTTGTTTTTGTTTCGCCAACTCAATAAAAAACCTAAATTACGACTACACTTGCGAGGCAAGCACAGCGTTAAGTCGGGTATCGAAAATCCACAGAGACGAGTTGCTATAATTTATAGGATTTAATACTCCTAAAAAAAGTGTAAAAGATGATTATAAACTAAAAGGAAAAATATGCATAAAGGAAAATGATTAACTAGGCAATGTATTGAAACTAGATTATGAAAGCGAGTAAAACTATAGGTTGCGTCGAATATCCCTCACCCGAGTTAATTAGTATAAAATAGTTGCATGGGTCGACGAGTTATTACAAGTGCGTCTCGTTTCGACAGGTAATTAAATCAAGGGTTGTTACGCCCTAAATCATCATAAAAGCCTAATAAGATTTTGGCGTCAACAAATATCCCGGAAATTGCGCACAAAAGGTCGTAAGCACGGGACATACATGATATGCCCCGTCAAATCTCCTAGGCATAATAACTAGGACAACGCACTCGAAATAGACCCGTAAACTCCATCACCAATTCAAAGCAATGCGTCAACCCGAGTGAGTTCAATTCAAACACAACCTAACTTAAGTTACCTAGAAAGCATCGTAAAAATGCGGTAAATGGAAAGCGATAAATAAATGCGGTAAATCTATACTAGAAAGCGTGTAAATCAAAGCATGTAAATAAAGAAAGAAAACCTAAATTAGAAATCTTGTAAATTAGACTACAACAATGGAAACAAAGGAAATACAACTTAAATAAAATGGAGAGGATGATGAATAGTCAACTTACACAACAAATGGGGTGTCAAACCAAGTATAAATGAAGAAGAACCATCCAAAACCACCCAAACCCTAACTACCACTCTCTAAAATCTATTCTAACTAATTATATATGAATTAAAACCAAAAATGGGGTTTTATAGTAAGTGGGAAAAAGTAAGGGAAAAAGGAAAGAAAGAGGAAAGAGCCTAAAATATCTGGCACAACCGGTCGACCGGTCGCAGGGGTGCGGTCGACCGGCCCCTTAGGCAAAAGCATACAGTCTCCTTCCCACAGCAAAAGTTGAAATCGTGGTCGACCGGTCCCAGGGACGCGGTCGACCGGTACTCTGTTTTCAGGCTGCATTTGGTCCATGATGAGGGGGAAAAGATCCATTACGGAAACGAGCCTAGGTTCTTCGTCCGAACTTCAAACGATGCACCATTTGCGGCCACGCAATGCTAACTCAATGAACTACGTATCCGTGGAATTTCCATGAGCCGGATAATAAATGTGAATTAACTAAAATGCCCTTGAAGTAGCGTCCATCGATGGAACTTCTCCGAAATGCAACCGAACCTCACTTTTAGCGTTCCAATACCTACAAAAGCACAAATAACCCCTACAAAGCATGTATATATCCAAATCCAAGTTTGTCTAGTTAATGAGCATAATTATAGGCATTTAGGATCGTAAAAGCGCTAGAATGCACAAAGATAATGGGCGGAAATATGCAATATTTTATACGAATCACCTACGGGGGGATTTAGATTGTTACCTTAAGGACATAGGGTTGTGAAAGGCTTATTTGTGAGTTAATAAGTCAGCTAACCATGGGAGCGTAGGTATGTGCGTGACCCATGGGTATGTGAACTATGTTCGCCTCCAATATGTGTGGTTTTGCTTAATGAAACGGTTCTTGAGAGATTCGAAACGCGTAGTCCTTATGTACGTGATGTACCGGGATTCGATAGCAGAGTATGTGTGCACCGTAGCTTAGCCTAAGGGTGACCTATCTGTATATCTGTGCTGAGAATAATATACTTGTGATTATAACAGACTCTTTGTTAAAGTGTGAATATAAATAATTGAGACATCTTGAATGGGAGTAAAAATGAGAATTTCCTATCGTAATTGTTATCAATTAATCTTATCAATGAAAAGGTGAGTTACATGTAGGATATGTTAGAACGATGTGAATAAACCCCTATATTATTATGCGAGGAAAGGTAGTGGTACAAACTAGTTAGTTAACGGCATAACTGTGGCGGGTTAAGGATATACGTTAAGCGTGCACATTAATTGAGGGGTGAGGAACTCATGTGAGAGCACGTAACTAACATGTATATAATATTCAATGTTTAATGCAATTGAACACTTGCTATATTTTTAAACTGTCTTCACCTCGAGCTCTAACCCTTTTGCTTTCAAATCTATTTTTCTTGTAAAACCTTTTTAGGTGCCCAGCTACCGGGACGCCAAGCATAGGAGTTCCATTCCATTGACGTGCTATAGCTGTTATGGAAGTTACAGGATCTCGGTAGTAGACGCCTCCACATTCTGCATTTGATTCTATTCAGGGTCATTTACCAGTTAGGTCATGTCACCCCTTTCCATTTAGAGATAACATTCTCAGACTTTCAGTTTCATTTCAGTTTTGGATTTATTTATTTATTCAGACTTTGTATTGGGATTTATTCAGTATTTGGATTATTCAGGGGAGTGTTACTCCAGACTCATTTTAATTGTTCCATTATTATTCTATTGTGATGGTGATGATGATGTGGTATAGTTAGCTTATAATTTAATTGGCTGCATGTTAATTTAATTTAATAAAATTTGGAAACTCACTTTTTAAATATTAGGTGGCTAGTAATTGTTTAAAAATGTTTTCGACAGTGATGCTACGTACTAAACCAACTTGAAATTTTGTATTAATTTGAATAAAGGAGTAGCTACCCGGTATTTAATTAGTTGGGGTGTCTGTTTATCATATTCCTCAATGCTTGATTTCGAAATACTTAGGAGATTATGAGCTACATGATGAACTAGAGATCGTCCGACCTCCTCATCTGCTTGATCGTCCTAGTAGCAGTAATACCAGGATGCTTCAGAACTTTAACTTCATCAACTCTCCTTTTACTTTGGATGATCATCCAGCTGACATGGACCCTGTTTCTAAGGCTGAAGGAAAACGTCCTGTAGAATAAGGCTTTGTATGTTGTTTTGGCATATCTAAGCAACAATATGTAATCATTTAATTTAATGAAAAGCGTATTTTACGAATGGATAAACTTTTAGTCAATCTTTGCATATATGAATGTTTCTTTAGTCTTTGACTATGAATGGATCAACTTTTAGTTAATCTCTAGTTTTTCACTGTATCTATTGATATCTTTAGGATTATCCTAAGTATTATATCAATTTCCAATGCATCACCATTGTTCTACTAATGTACCTAAAGTTTTTAGGTAATTGTATTAGTTACCTCGATTCCCAGGCGTGAGTGGAACATTTTTCCATCTTTTAGCCCAGTTTAGATGAAAATTATTTATGCGGGTCTTCGTTAACCAAGCATTTGGGACCTATAATTTTGCTGTAACAACCCGCGTAATTTATGGGGTATTTTCAAAATAAAGAGGAAAAATAAATTTTGAGATAAAATTATTTTTATTGCTAAATCTTGTTGTTTATTATTTTTAAAGGCGAGAATTTCAAACGGTTTCAAAAACGGAGTTAAAACGGATTTTATATTGATTTTATAATAGTTTGCCTTATAAGCATTTTTTTAGGCGAACTGCCAGTTTTCCTGGGCGATCGATCGATCGACGCCTGGGGGTCGATCGATCGACCCCAACAGAAAACGTGCGCAACAAACAGTTTTTAGAGTTTTGTTTCTTTACAACTCTTATTCTTTGCCTTATAAAATAAGGTCGTGGGTGACCCCTTTTGGTACAACTTTTTGGCAGCAAACATATTTTTAATTCCCCTCTTTTATACACAAACAAGCCCTTTGATTTATGCATTCAACCTTAGGTTTTTGTGGTGTTCTTGGGGGCTGTTTTGAGGATGATCTTGGAGGAGTTTTTGTGGATGTTTGAGGACTGATTTTTGTTGGCGATTTCTGCGTTTCTGGGCAGATTTATGGTTGGTTTCTCATCGTGGTTTGAGGTATGGGGTTTTACACAATATGCTCCTAAATCTCGCGAGTATTTATTCCGTTGAATTCTTGTTAATTGAACTCATATTTTGAATTGTTAAATTCATGGAAATCTGAAAAAATAATTGTTGGAATTATTTTGATTCATGTGGTATTATTCATGTTGTCGTTGAGCACGTTGTCATGAGATTTTAATATGGCACGGACGTTGGGCACCCGTCAAAATTTTTGCTTCCAAGGGCTATGACTTGATAAAGCATATGCGGATGTGGTGAGGACTGGTGACCCGGTTAATGTGTTGTTGAGAAATTATATTGATATAATTGCTTATGAGATACGTATTTGATTTGAAAATTCGTATTCGTATTGTGACGTTTTATTCACCGCTAATATTTATTGAGCATCTTCCTGTCGTATTGTGTACTTCCCCATATTTTCTTTTAGTGGCAGGTTAGCGCGGATTTTGGGGCGCTGTGGAGATTGATTTTTAGCGTGGATGATTTGAGAAGGATTTTTACTGCAAGATGAGAAGACTTGTATTTATTTTGATGTATAGAGCATTGGAGATTTATTTTTTTTGAGTTAGTTGTTGTATGTAATTCGAGAGACTTGGTATTTATTTGAAGAGATTGAGATTTGTAGTTCTCTTTTTATATTGTGGAATTTATTTAGATGCTTTATACCTTGTTTATATTGTGGATTTAGTTTAGTTTTATCGATAGTAGTGCTCCGTTCGCTCTCCCCGGGCGGGAGGGGTGTTATATTTTCCTTGCGTGTTTTTTTAATATGTTTGACAACCAACTTTGTTGGTGCCTTTACTGATACCGACTATTATTTCGCTGGTGGTTTATGTTAACGACCAACATTGTTGGTATTTTTGTGTTGACGACCAACTTTGTTGGTGCCTTTGTTGTTGTCGACCAACATTGTTGGTATTTTTATGTTGACGACCAACTTTGTTGGTGCCTTTGTTGTTGCCGACCAACATTGTTAGTATTTTTGTAGATGCATAATGTAGTGCATAGCACTAGTACTCCGATTTTTTTTTGGGAAATCGCATTCTCATTAATATTGAAATGAACTTAATATAGCATGATTACATCACTGATAGTATTTCCTCAAGTGTTCTGCATTCCACGGGTTCTTGAATTCTTCACCTTCCAAAGTCTCAATTCGAAATGTGCCTAGTCGGATGACTGTAGTAATACGATAAGGCCCATGTCAATTGGCTTCCAGCTTATTACTTTTCTGAATCATTTTTTTCAAAACATAATCACCATATTTTAAGTTGCTTGGCTTTACCCTCTTGTTGTAGAAACGTGCAGTTCGCTGTTGATAGGTTGCATTCCTTAAAGTCGCATCTTCACGTACCTCTTCCAGCATGTCTAAGTCCATCCTTCTCATGAAATCACTGACTGGGGTATTGAATTTAAGAACTCTGTGCGTATGTAAACCTAGCTCGACAAGAATTACAGCTTCAGTACCAAATGCTAACATGTAAGGGGTTTCTTCAGTAGCTATTCTAGGAATTGTTCGGTAAGCCCACAAGACAAATTGCAGTTCATTGATCCAATTCCCTTTAGTATTTTCTAACCTTTCCTTCAACCCATTCAACAAAGTTCTATTAGTTACCTCTGTTTGGCCGTTGCTTTGAGGATGACCAGGAGCAAAGTGGATTTTTTGGATGTTGGATTCGACATAATAAGCAACAAATTCGTCATTGTCGAATTATGTGTCATGATCAGTGATAAAGGCGTAGGGCAAGCCATACCTGCATATGATATTCTTCCAAATAAACTAATAAACCTTTTTATAGGATATATCGATCAATGGTTCAGCTTCCACCCATTTAGTAAAGTAATCAACAGCTACAACCAAGTACTTGAATCTTCCTCCGGTGGTCGGCAGAGGCTCGACCAAGTCAATTCCCCACATATCAAAGGTCCAAGGTGAAGTGATTGGTGTTATGAGAGCTTGTGGAGCCTTACATATGCTGGAAAACCTCTGGCACTTATCACACTTCTTGGCAAAATCTGCACAATCTGTTCGCATAGTTGGCCAGTAGTACCCCTGTGTGTGGATTCTTTGCAATAATGTTCTTTCTGCTACATGGTCCCCACAGAACGCTTCATGGACTTCTTCAATCAAATCCTTCACTTCGACTGAATGCACACACCGTTGTAGACTAGGAGTTAATCCTTTTCTATATAATACACCACCATCTAGCACATATATGTCGAATTTTTATTTCAATTTCTTAGCTTCAAGTAGGTCGGCTGGAAGAATCCATTCTTCAATATATGCTCTTATGGGATCCATCCAAGATGGTACCATATCAACTGCAATAAAATTGATCATCAAATCTTCATTTATGCTCCTATTAGCAAGTAGCTCAATAGGAATAGTTCTTCACAGCTCAATTCTGGTTGCTGAAGCTAGTCGAGCCAGTGTGTTTGCTCGGGCGTTTTCTAATCTTAAAATTTTGACCATCTGAATAACTAGCAAAGTGGAAATTATCTCTAATGCTTTGGCTAAGTATCTGGCATCAGTTCTCCTTTAGCTGTATATAAGTTCAACACCTAATTTACCACCAACTTTGAGTCACTGCATACCACAACTTGCTCAATATTTAATGATTTAGCTCGATTTAACCCAACAATCACAGCTTCATACTCTGCCTCATTATTGGAGGCTTGAAATTGGAATTGTAGAGAGTACTTTATATCTAATTCGTCTGGAATATTGAGAATGATTCCAGATCCACATCCAGTTGCACAGGATGACCCATCAATATACAAGCTCCATATGGGAATATCATTGTCAAACGCTTGGTTTGTCAAGATTCTTTTATGGAAGATTTTATCCTTTACCTCTTCATATTTCTTTTTTATCTCCTGTACTCCACTGGAGGGTTCTGGTTGGTCGGTGGTAAATTTTTCTGCAGTTTCCCTTGCTTGGAGTTGGTCGGTTGTATCTTCAGAAGGTCTGCTGACTCCTTGATATTGCTCGTCTAGAATTCCTTATTTCCCGGGGACCTCTATGTAAGTGAATTCTATAATGAAATCAGCCACAACTTGGCCTTTTAAAGCAGTCCTTGGTTCATATACAAGGTCATATTATCCCAACTCCACAGCCCAGTACATCAATCTCTCGGACTTATCTAGCTTATGCAAAGCTTGCCTCAATGGCATGTCAGTGTATACCACTATGGTGTGAGCTTGAAAAATGGATTTATTCATCTACTAGCCTCAATTAAGGCAATGTTAATTTCTCCAGTTTGGGATATCTAACTTTTGCTACCCAAATTTTTTTACTAGTGTAATAAACTGGCTTTTGGATTCTATTCTCCTCCCCGATTAAGGCAGAACTAACAGCTGACTCAGAAATTGCCAAATATAGATACTACTTTTCTCCCAACACTGGTTGGGAGAGTAGTGGTGGTGTTACCAGGTACCTCTTCAACTCTAGAAAGGCTTTTTCACATTCATCGTTCCATTTAAAGGTTTTTTTGAGTACATTAAAAAATGTCAAACATCTGTCTGTTGCTCGGGACACAAACTTGTTGAGTGCTGCTACATACCATGTTAGCCTTTGAACATACTTTTTACAGGTCGGGGATTGTATTTTTATCAAAGCTTTGATTTTATCTGGATTAGCCTCAATGCCTCTTTGATTTACTATATACCCGGGGAACATACCCTCCTGAACTCCGAAGACGCATTTGGTGGGATTTAACTTTATCTGGTAAACGTCTGACCGAAGTCGACAATATGATCAACGACCTTTTTGCTCTTATTGAGCATATCATCAACGTACAACTCCATATTCTTGCCTATCTGTTCCTCAAATACTCTGTTCACCAGTCTCTGATAGGTAGCACCTGTATTTTTTAGACCAAACGTCATAACATTATAACAATAAGTTCCTCGGGGAGTAATAAAGGAAGTACTTTCTCTGTCTTCTGGCTTCATTTTAATCTGGTTATAACCAGAATACGCATCTATGAAACTCAATAGCTCGTACCCCGAAGTAGCATCCACCAGTTGATCAATTCGTGGTAAAAGAAAGTGATCCTTTGGACATGCTTTGTTCAAGTTAGTAAAATCCACACACATCCTCCATTTATTATTTTTCTTCTTGATCATAACTACGTTGACCAACTAATCCAGGTACTTCACCTCTTCAATAAAGGAAGCTTTTTGAAGCTTCTCCACTTCTTCCTGTATAGCCTGGTTCTTCTCCGGGCTAAAAACTCTTCTTCACTGCTTCACAGGTTTAATCTCCTTATTAATATTAAGCTCATGGCATAGGAAATTTGGGTATTATCCAGGCATATCTTCATGGCTTCACGCGGACACCTACTTTCTTTCTCTCAAGAAAGTCACCAACTCCTGTTTGAGAACCGGTTCCAATGATGCTCTTATTTGAGTTCTTCGTTCTGGTTTATCATCATCCAGAATAATGCTTTTTGTAGCCTCCATCACTTGGTCTTTTAAAAGTTCAGATTCGTCTCTTGGATATAAGGTTTCAACCTCTGATTCGTTATTCGGCTTAGATATATCCACTTGATAGGTGGTTATTTTCCTCTTTATTTCTGACATACCTTCCTCCTCGGTAGAGGAATAGTAGCATTCCCGAGCTACTTATGATCTCCTTTTACTACTCTAACTCTAAAGTTGGTCGGGAACTTCAGGCATTGATTAACTGTAGAGGGTAGAACTTCAAATTTCTTCAGACCAACTCTTTCCATGATCATGTTATAGGCAGAATGAACATTTTTGTCCATTACAAATAATCTCACTTTTCGTGTCCTGCTCGCCGACCATGTCCTGATCAACACGTCTAGTTTGATTTTCCCCAAGGGAAATACTTTCTCGCCAGAGAATCTAATGAGTGGCCTGGGGTAAGGCCCCATTTGGATAAGTTTTAATCCCAAACTATCAAAACAAGGATAAACCATGATGTCTTCCGAACTACCGTTATCCACTAATGTTCTTGCCACCAGTACTTCTTTCATCCTGACTCTGATCACTAAAGGATCATTATGAGGATACAACACTCCAGATAGATCGTTCTTGGAAAACCCAATTATGAGCTTATCCTTGTTAACTTTTCTTGGTCGATCTTCTTTGGCAAGGTTGATTCACTGGATAAAGGAACAAACTTGAGCCTCATTGAGGTAAGACTTCCTTTCATCTGTATAATCTCCTGCTCCTGCATCCCCACCTGTAATCATGTGGAAATTAAAAGATCCAAAATTGAGGGTGAATGCCTCGCGTTCCGATAGTCTAGGCTTCTTTGGAAGATCAGGATCGTCTTTTGGATCATTGTCATGGTTCCTCTTCTTATCTTCTTCGGGCTTAACTGATAATTTAGATCTCTGTCGACCTCTACCTCCAGTTTTTCCACCAGCTTATCGATCAACAAATCTATCCAATTTTCCTCTTCGGATGAGTGCTTCTATATCATTATGGATAGCAATACACCAGTTAGTCAAATGACCATGATCTTTGTGAAATTCACAATACTTGAACTTATCCCACTTATCAGCAGGTGACCTTAACTTTTTGAGCCAACTCAAATCATTATTGTGCTTGATTTCTTCCAAAACACGATGCATATCCACCGTTAAGGGAATGTAATTGGTAATTTTCTGACCCGATCTAGGCTTTCTTTTACTTTTGAATTCTTGCACTCATTGTGATTTTTGTGCTCCTTTCTGATTTCCCTTCTATATTTGCTTTCGGCTTTGCATATGAATTCTTTTTAGCTACAATAGCTTCCTTGGCATTCATAATCTTCGATGCTTTGTCCATTAACTCTGTCATCATCTTTGGATGATCTTTTGCCGAAGTATAATATAGTTTGTCGCGGAGCAAACCACTCATGAGGGATGTGATTGCAGTCTTCTCCTCGTAATTAATGACTTCCAATTTCTCGTTGTTAAAATGAGTGATGTAATCTCTGGTACTTTCTCCCACCTTCTGTCTCACCAATGAATAGCTCTACGAGTTGTTGGAAGCAAGAAATTTCCCCCCGAGGAAGACTATTATACCAGATTTGAGCAGATCCAGTGATTATTCTTGAAAATGCCCTGCACCTCATTTCATCAGGAACAACATAAATATCATCTATTGCTTGGTATTGTCAATATGTAGAATTAGATCAGTCTTCCCATCATACTTGGGAGTGACCACTGGACTTTAAACTTTATCGGCGTAGGTAAGTCTACGATGGTTTGCACAAAGGGAGATCCCTTAACAAAACTTATGTGGAGGGGATTCTTGGCCTTGTCTATTTCTCCCAACCTGACTTCTAAGCGTTGAGTAGAACCTTTCCAAGCATCACTGCTAACACTAGATCTATGGGTGGCGGGCTTTCTTCTTGCAAGCCTTCTTTTTGGCTGGATCGAGCAGTTCATCGGGTGTTCAATCTGGATTGGGCTGAGCCTTCCCTTAGATCGCTTGGTCGTTGAGTATTTCTCGATGCAACCCATAAGGCATTTCCCTGGGGTCCTAAACGATCAAAAGGTGAGTCCCTACTTAGCCTTTATAAGGCACTTAATCTTTGTGGAATGAGGGACTATCCATCAGAGGAATTGGCAATCTTGATAGAAGAAGTTGCTCCAGGAAGGTACAAAAGATCCCTTGAAGTTAGAGAGTGGCTATGACCAATACTCCTTATTGGTGGTGGTGGCATATTCCTTTGATTTAATTGTGTAGGAACTATAGCTTGCAGAGTTTGGGCCAACTGTCGTATCATATCTTGCATAGCCTCTTGACCCTTGGCCAAGCTAGCCAAAATCCCAGTTAAATCATTGTTGTTTGGAGGGGCAGAGGGATTAAGAGGAATTCCATCATTTCTGGTACTTGTTTCAGGAATTTTAGCCATGGATGATGAATTAGTGAAAACGTTTAGCAATACGTTCCCACAGACGACGCCAATCTGTTGATGCAAAAAACTAGACTAAGCCTAATTAATTGATAATAGATAAAATAAGTAAAATAAACAAGACACAAGAAATTTTGAAGTGGTTCGGCTCAAGGGAATAACCTACATCCACTGTTATGTATTGATTGCCTCGAGTTATTTTTTCGATCCCTTATAATGAGGGTGATACAATGTATTTATAGCCCAAGAGGGGTATTAATAGTTGTCGTGTGAAAGGATGGAATGCCTTCATGCAGTAGGCATTTACATCAATACATAATTCACATTAAATATATGAATGCTATCGCTTCATTGGCAATACAGGCTGTAAGATTGCTGTCATTTTGTTGGCAATACAGGCTGTTAGTCGGGCTTCCCTGTTGATCAATGCATTAGGCTTCCCTGTTTACCAGGCTTCCTTGTTGATCAAGCTTCCTTGCTCGTCGGGCTTTTGTATCATGCTGACTTGGACTTGTGCCACATTGGATGACACATGCTAGCTTGTAATTGGTCCATGTAGGATAGTAAATTTTGGTATCAACACCCCCATTCTCCATATACCCGAAATAAATTCCAGGGTAGCAAACCCGTTCTTAAACATCACGAAATATTTCACATATACTTTTTGCATGTAAAAGTAATTACCCATAAACCCCCATCCACCAAAGTAAACATAAAAATTAATTTAAAATGTTCTAATGTTTTCAAAAGGTACTAAAGAAAAATAAAGAGGGAGGTTAACATGCGCTGAAAACTTTTAATTTATTTACTACACATATCACTATGGGGATGTTGTAAAAAAAATGTGTGGATACATTATTCTAATAAAATAATCAGGAATATCATATAACACGAGATATGATAAAGGAAACACGAGTTTTATAGAGCTATGCCAATCTACTTGATCTCGAATTGATATTGTCCTGAAGGTAAGATTGCATATCCAAATACACGAGTGTTGTTTTATTTGTACTATTGAGTTTGATGAAATTTGGTGATAGAGCGAAGTGTGCAAACGATGAAGAAAACAAAATCCTTCAACAAATTTCTTACCAACTAAACTCGTAATCATGTAATAGCTAGAGAATACCCGTAACATGTTGAATATATGCTAAAAAAATTAGCCAATGTCAAACACCAAGTGCCTAATATGCAAGATCATGCTACCCTTTTGCAGTACAATTAAATAAATTAATTCGAGGTTGATTGCACCATTCATATTTTTAAGTCTCCCCAGACATATTATTATTTCCATAACAAGTATAAGAATATGTTTACAAGTTTCAATTTGAAATGGTAAACGTGGATGTTCCATTAAAACTAAATCCCATCCAAATATATGTACCACACTACATAAGCATATACATGGCTTGAATTGAGATTGGGTTTCGCTTTATTTGACAGAAATCTGATTTTTATTCAATATCAATTTCAAAATCAAATCATTATCAATTATAGGTTCCATTGGATGACGAAAAATTAATGGAGTTTTAGCTTCAAGTCAACAGATGAATGATAGTTCCATGAATATAAAATCAAAATATTAGGAGATGGGTTATTATTGAATTTCAGCTTTAATCAAAATGAAACCAACGAAACTTAGGGTAACAAATAAAGGGGAGATAAATGAAAAGAAGAACAACTGATGTAGAGGATGGTGTGATTTATTGCACAAACTCATGGTCTAGTCCATAGTTATAAATACAAGAATGAGCACATAAATTAAATGAAAGAAAATCAACTATACATGCACGTACAAAAAAATATATATCAAAAAGTTAAAATTTTAAATTTTATTACACATGATAGAAATACCTAAAGCACTGATTCGATGCCCTTTGTGAGGGATGCTTTTAAGTGTAGAAGATGGAGACATACGAATGTGTTATTCGCTATTTTGGGATGCGACTATTGATAGACAATGTTGTATCGTATAGTGAGAGGAAAAGTTTTTCCTTTGTTGTTGTTGTCCCCTAGAGAGGGAGGGTTTAAGGAGTAAAATAGATTATAGGGTAATAATGGAACTGTTAAAGAGAGGGGGTGATGGAATAATGGGATTTTTTATTTTTATCCCAACCGGTATGGTTTCGTGCGTAAGAGTGATAGATAGTAAAGGTTATTAATTGAGTTGTTGGTATTTGTGTTGTTTAAGGTAGAAGTAGGGGTGAAATAGTCAAATGAGTTTCATCCATGGGAGGACCATAAATGGGTTCATGGAGTTTGGAAGGGTCAATTCTTGAGTGATGGTTAATTCGTAATTTTTGGGTTTGAAGGGTTATAATGGTCTAAAGGTATATATTATGTTTAAGACACATTTTAAGTTTGTGTGTGTGTGTGTGTATAATGGTCTAAAGGTATATATTATGTTTAAGACACATTTGAAGTTTGTGTGTGTGTATATATATATACGTGTGTGTGTGTGTGTGTGTGTGTATGTAGGTACAATGATCCCACAATGAATAATAATCCCAAACAACTAAAACCAAATAGAATGAATAAGTCACACAATTAAACAATGCAAGTATTTACGTGGTTCGACAATGGCCTATGGCCACGGGATGTTTTTCACTTTCTTATTATTCTATTCTCAATAATTAAAATTACACGCCCTTTTTTTTTCCAGGGGTGTGGGTTTTATAGAGATTACGAGGAGATTTTGTCGTGTAGGACTCTCGGAGCTATTAGTTATTGTCGTAATTGATTTTTGTTGATCAACTCCGAGATTCTAACTGATTGAGTTTTCCATCGTGTTAATTCCAAATTGTGAATGCCTATTTCATGACGCTTAAACAAATGTCATTTGCTCGTAACAACTCAGAATGCTCAAATTATTCCCTCATAATTTCCCCTAAAGATTTGTAGCCTGAATGGGGTGGAGAGGTTTTCTCGTTGATGGAATTGACCATGGTCGGTTGAGACTTGGTCATAATACTGAGATGTGGAGGTACACTGGCACTTGTGAGATTTTTGAAATAAAAATTGCTGTGTTCTGCTTGTTAAACCTGGAAGGGTATGCTCATAATTTTTTAAATTAGTCGAGGCTACGCTGGTAAAAAGGTACATCGGGGAACCAGAAGTGGAGGCGCTACTTTCAAATGTTGCCTTGGGTCCTGTTTCAAATGATGAAGTGACTTGGGAGTTGAACCAAACCTTTTCTAAGACTGTATACCGTTGTTTGCCTCGTCACCTCAATTATTCAATTATTCTAGAGTTTCCATTTCCTATAAGTACTTTCTCTCTCTAACGCTCTTGAGTTTTTTATAATGATTTTTCATTTTCCCTTCGCATTTAGTTTTTTTTTTCTTTATGAGTTGAGAAAAATGGTGTATGCCATGAATAATAGAATTGTGGGGTAGTCTAGGAAGCGATATTCAATTCCTGATTGGGTAAAAATAGAGTGTATCACCATACCCACCGATTTTTACAATGTTAGGGGTGGTCACTGGGTCCATACTATCTCAGTCGTTGAGGGAGGTATGACATTTCCCCCTAATTAACTCTTTATGGATTTTTGCGAGTTTTTTAAAGTAGTTCCTTCCTAGTGTTCTCCAAACACATGGAGGATCGTGAACGGAGTTCACTAGTTAAATGAATTATATGGTACTCGAATAGGTATACCAGAAATTATATATTGTTATTCATGGTAAAAAAAATGAATGATGTCTTTTACTTAAAGGAAGATAAGGTGGATAGGTTTTTGATTGTTAATCTCCCTGACTCCAATAAAGGATACTGGGGTTATGAATTTATTGCTGGAAATTAGCAGCACCCACCCATCCCTCAGAGTGGTGAACCATACAGATGGTTTATGTGCCCTGACAGGGGCAAAGAATAGGTTGATGTTATTTTCTCTTTGAATTTTATTGTTGCGAATCGATTATCCTATGAGATTGTCATTAACATTTGGTTTCTTATTTATTTTATGCAACCGGGTCAAAGAAACGGGAGCTTATCGTTTCCCACTTTAATAATGAATAGATCATCAAGGTCTAGAATCTTAAAAGTCCTTTGACTCGAAGTATCGAACATCCAATGTCGGCATCCTTTTTGGTTGAGTAAACTAACACCATGTCCAACATTACTGTTGATGTAAAAAATTAGGTCACTCTAATTATTCAATCACAGATAAATAAAATGAGACAAAGATTTTTAAAGTGGTTCAGCCTTATAGGAATGGCCTACGTCCACTGTTATGTTATTGCTGAGTGTTTGGGAATTCTCGATTACAAGTTCTATCAAGAAATTCCGGTCTCTTTGAATGAGGATGATACAAGGTATTTATAGCCTTTAGGCTGTACATGAAAGGGTTGATACATTAAATGATATACATATGAAAGGGTAATACATTTAATGTAGCGTGTGCGTCAAGATGATAATCATTCAATGAATGGTTGAACTGTTGATTATCTGAAAATTAATGGTACGACCGAGATGCAGTTCGGACCGCCTTAGTTGCTCGTTGCTCTGGAGTTCCTCGGAGCGCTGGAATACCGCGGAATGCTAAAGTTCCTCGGTGTATCCTCATTGCTCGGAGAGAACATGAGTTGGTCGGGGAAATGAACTTCCTCGTTGCTATTGTGCCACGTAGATTGACACGTGTCTTCGTATTATTCGTCCATATCAGCATATTAATTTTGGTATCAACAGAATCCCCCAATGTTTCATATTTAGAACTTTGAGGAGTATGGAACATTCTTTCTCGGTATATGGCAATATTAAATGACTTTCCTGGATTTTAGGAGTATTTTCTTTGTATTTGAATTTCCTTCAATATTCGCAGAATCCGCCTTTTTGAATTTTCATAAGCGCTTCGATCTTCGTGCAGTTTTTATCCTTTTAGCCGCCGGTAATACAATAGTTTCTTTTTCGTAATCATTTCTTTCGCCGCTTCCCAAGGTAAAGTATTTAAACTTCTTAGGTAACCATACCGTCTTCTACCTTTTCCAATTTTCTGCATTCAGGCTTTCTATTCTCTCTTTCTCTCTTGTGCGTTCATCCTTGTTTTCGTTCGTTGTTGATAGCTCTCCTTTCTTCCTGTAAGCTTTTCTTCCTTCTTCTTTTATTCACCATGGTTTATATTATTGAATCTATTGAAAAATTCCGTTCTGATTTTTCCATTTTTAGAGGAGTTGTCTGAACCTCAAAATTACTTTCGTTTGGCTGAGGGACATTGGTTTCCCAGTCTTTTTATTGCTGAATGTGGGTTTTCCTTTCCACCAAATCCATTATGTTTAGAATTTTGTCAGTACTTCGATGTTGTCCCTGCAAAAATAGCCCCCAATACATGGAGAATAGTTAATGGGGTGCATAAGTTAAATCAAACTCATGGAACTCGTTTAGGAATTCCTGAGATTATGTTTTGCTATAGATGGGCTATTCTAGACGATGTTTATTATTTAAAAACTAGATTTTTGAATAGGGCTCTGGTGGTCAACCTCCCTGATGCCAACAGGGATTATTTTGAAAATGGGGTCATTATAAAAAATTGGCAACATGCCCCTTTGCCCGGAGATGAAGTATATGATGGTCCCAAATGCCCCCCCTATGGCAATGGGATAGGTTATTTCTGTTTTATTGACTTTCTGAAATTTTGATTTCATCTTGTTTGTGTAAATGCGTGATTGACATTTCAACTTATTTTTGTTTGTAGTTGACAGCAAGAGAAAAACTCCCAAGGAATCAGAGGTAAATATAAGGCAATTGAAACATATCTGGAGTTTGCATCAGAAGGTCGCAGACGAGCATATCAGGTTTGCCTCATATTTGTTGCAGTATAGGAGCTATACGTCGTCCTTTACTGCTCGCCCTGTGGTCAGCACCAGTGATCCAGTGCAAATTCCTGAAGACTCTGATCCAGAATCTCATATCCCTTTGAGCCAAAAAAGGGGCAAGAGAAGAGTACCCACTCTCTTTGAGGAGAGTTCCTCTGCTGGTGATGGGAAGAAAACCAAGGTTAATGTCCCAAAGGGGACAAAGAAAATTGATGATGCTCCTTCTGTTGCTGTTCAGAAGGTTGCCGAGAAGCCCCCAGTGGCTCCTGTGCAGAAAGATGCACCTGTTGAGGTAATCACTATCTCACCAACCAAAAGTTCCTCGTTGGTTGAAGTTGCTGAGAAGGCACCAAGGAGATTGAGGAAATCCTCCTCGGTCAGCATTTCTGGAACCAATCCCCAGCTCCTAGCTGGTGGAGATGGTGTTCCAATTATTGTTCCTCCAAGCTCTACGACGATCTTGGCAAAATTTTCACCTATCCCCGAGGTGCAAGGTACTGAAGAAGACCTTACTCGAGATATGGTTACTTCTCTGGCTGCTCGTCATTTGGCTTCAGTAAGTATGCATACTCTGAGCTTTTTATATTTTCCTTTGTTGTTTCCCAATTTTATTTCTAATTTCATTTTTCTCTTTTTATTGCAGTTGACGAGCTGTTTCAATTTAATCCTTAAAAAGGATGAAGCGATCAAGGCTTCTTGCTCCTCGTCCACTGTAGAGGGAGCACTGGAGAAAGCTATTAAATCTGTGAGTGAGTCCCGTCAGAAGTATGACGAGGATAAAACTGAATGGGAAAAGAAATTGGCTGCGTCTGATGCAGAGAAGGTACAACTGGGTAATAAGGTGAAGGATTTGGAGAGAGAGAATAAAGACTATGCCGAGAAACTTTCAGGCTTTGGGGAGCTTAAAAATAAAATGAAATCAGCTGAAGAGGATCTGACCCTTCTACGAGAGGTAAATCGTCAGAAAGAGGAGGTGGAAAACAAATTGAAGGCCGCCGAGAATCTTATTTCCGAGAAACTATCCTCGGAGAAGATGAAGAGAAAAACAGCTGTGAAGACATCCTTTAAAACTGGTTGGGACAAAGGATGGGACAGGGGGGTGGCAGCCATGACGACCCAAGTGAAATATGGAAGTGTAAAATATTTTCATGATGGTTGGGTTGCAGCACTGCAGGAGTTGAAGGTGAACGAGGACTCCGAACTATTTCAACAACATCTCCCTGGTCCTCCTCCAGTTATTGAGGATGAGTCTTCAGACGAAGCTGCATCTGAAGAATCTTCAATGACAGTGGGTGATCAAGTCCTTGTTCCACCACCCAACCAGATAGCCACCGAGGAGATTTCGTCGTTGCCTGCTCCTCTAGAACAAGTCCCAACTTCTAATAATCAGACCATTGTTCCTACCGAGCAACATAGCTCCTCGTCCCAACCTCCCGAGAAAGTCTTGGGAGACAAGGAAAAGGTGTGAAGTTGTTCGGTACTCTTTTTATGTTCCTCTTTGACTTATCCTCTGTACTCAAAACGATGTAATCTTGTTTGATGATGTAATAAAATCACATCTTTCTGCATTTTGTCTTCTTTTTGATGATTGCTTTTTCTTTCTTTGTTAGTTTGTGGCTAGAATGGAATTGATATCTGCTCATGATACAAAGCTGATGCGGCAATGCCGTGAATATTATAAAGCTGGTCATACAAATTTGAGTGTATCAGAAATTACTGACATCCTTGGTCATGATGCTTCAGAACAAGCAATTGAGGCTTATCAGTACCTGAAGGATTTACTTGACCGAGCTGTGGCCAACAACGTGGCCTACTAAGACTTGATTGAAGAGCTTCATTATTCTTTAGAAGATCTACAACATAAACATAATGAATCAACTGCTTTGCTGCACAAGGAGTATGAAAGTAGATATCAACAGCTTTTTTCTGAAACAGGCCATAAAAAGATCCTTGCTGGATACGATATTAGGGAGAGAACCCTAAAAGGTGAAATTGAAGCCTGTAGGCAGATTGCTGAGTTGCTGGAACAAGAGAACAATAATTTGCGGAACAAGTTGGCACAGTATGAGTCTGCAGCTTCATCTTCCACTGCTTTAATACCGGTTACCAATGAGGGTTTCTCGTTTTTAGAGGTTGAGAATGCCAAATTAAGGCAAGAGTTGGATGCTCTGAGAAGATCTGGTATTTCCACTACTGCTCGGGGACGAGGAAGAGGGTCTCGTGGGCGAGGAAGAGCTGTTCAAAATGTTGTCGAGGAGCAAAATTCTCCACCTGCTCGGAGTCGATCAAGAGTTCTCAGCCATAATGTTGAAGAATCTCGTACTCTGTCAACATTGGAAACTCAAGCATACTAATTGAACGCCGAAGATCGGGCTTTATCTGAAATGTCCAAGAGAAATCTATCTTTGGAAGATCAACTTACTGCAACGAAGTCTGCTTTGAATGATAAAGATGTTTTTGCCAGGAACCTTCACGAACAATTGGATAGATTAACCTTCCAATTCCATAAACAGCCCAGGGAATTTTGGATGGCAGGATACAATGAAGCCCTTGTTCATTTAGATGCTCGTATTGAACATGCCAATAATGAAGGTTATAAGCAGGGGTGGTTGAATGCCCTGGGTGTACTAAAATTGGAGCAAGGTCATTTTTTATGGGACTATCATGCTCCAGGGTTACTAGACTTGCCTGTGCCACCTTTCAAATTGGACATGGAATGGATCCCAGCTCGTTCCATTCCTCGGAGTTTAATTTCAAAATATCTTGGTGACTATAGTCTTCATTCTCAGATTGAATTATCTCGTCCCGAGCATCTCTTGGATACACCTTCTGTGATGAACGTCAGAATGCTCAGAGATGTTAATTTCATTAATTCTCCTCTTTGCTTGGAAGGCGAGGAACCTGTTTCAAAAGCTAAAGGAAAGAAACCAATAGAATAGTTTTTCAATGTAACAGTTAGCACATATATGTAGCTTGTAATATATTTTGACCTTAATGAAAGAATTTCATTTTTTGTTTGCAAATCTTTATTGCTATTGTTCTGCGTTAAACACTAAGTATGTATCTGTTAAAAAGATAACAATTTTGTGCTATTCATTGACCAACTTAGTAATAAATATGAGAAATGTTGCTCAATAAAGTAATGAGTATAAAGATGTTTAAAATTTGGCCAACCAACCAAGGTTGTTAAATTGTGCTCGTCGACCAATTATAGTTAGTGAGAGCTTATCCCCGACTAACCATACTTGGTAAGTTTTTTTCTTTTTTATAAAATGTGTCCGACCAACTAAGGTCGATAAATTCTTCTTGTCGACCAACTACAGTTAGTGGGTTTTTATCCCCGACCAACCATACTTGGTACAGTTTGGAATATTTTGTTCTTCGAAGAACTTTTGTAATAATCTTACCTCTCGACCAACATAAATTGGAATGTGAGAGCATATTTTCAAAGCAAATAATATTGTTCTTCCCTCAACCGTAGTTGATTATTGAACTATCAGGTTCTTTCAAACTATCTTGTCCACTAGTTATCTTACCAACCTTAGTTGATCACGCTAGTGTACGCCTCCTAACCAAAGGAGTATATTTTTTGGTTCTTTCGAACTATCTGTCCACTAGTTATCTTACCAACCTTAGTTGGTCACGCTAGTGTACGCCTCCTAACCAAAGGAGTATATTTTTTGGTTCTTTCGAACTATCTGTCCACTAGTTATCTTACCAACCTTAGTTGGTCACGCTAGTGTACGCCTCCTAACCAAAGGAGTATATTTTTTAGTTCTTTCGAACTATCTGTCCACTAGTTATCTTACCAACCTTAGTTGGTCACGCTAGTGTACGCCTCCTAACCAAAGGAGTATATTTTTTGGTCTCGCCCTTTTACCAACCGGAGTTGGTCGTGGGTCTGAACTATCGTCTTCTTTTTGCTGTCAAGCAGCGTAGTGTACAACACTAGTATTCCCCGAAAAACTTTCAAACAAAGGAGAGGAAAATGGTGAAAACATCATCGTTTTATTCATATTGATGGAACCGTTGTACATTTTACATCATTGATAATACTTGCGAAGGTGTTCAGCATTCCAAGCATTCTTGAATTCTTCTCCTTCTAGAGTTGCTATTCGGTAAGTTCCTGGTCGAACAACTTCTGTAACTCGGTAAGGCCCATGCCAGTTTGCCTCCAATTTATTGTGATTCTGAATTACCTTCTTTAGCACATAATCTCCTTCCTTTAAATCGCATTTCCTCACCCTTTTGTTGTAGAAAAGAGCTGTTCGTTGTTGATAAGCAGCATTCCTAATGGCTGCCTCTTCTCTGACCTCCTCGAGCATATCCAAATCCAGTCTTCTTATCAAGTCACTGACAGGAGAATTGAAATTCAGTACTCTATGCGTTGGAAGACCCAACTCGGCAGGTATTACAGCCTCACTTCCAAATGCCAGCATATATGGTGATTCTCCAGTCGCTGCTCGGGGAGTTGTTCGGTAAGCCCACAATACTGATTATAGTTCATTAATCCAGTTAACTTTAGCTTCACTTAGCCTTTTTTTTAAACCATTTAGCAGTGTTCTATTCGTCACTTCAGTCTGTCCATTGCTTTGAGGATGGCCTGGTGCTGAATGAACCTTCAAAATGTTCGACTGATGACAATAGGCAGCAAATTCCTCGTTATCAAATTGGGTTCCATGGTCTGTGATGAAGGCATGAGGGAGACCATATCGACAGATGATATTCTTCCAAACGAACTGGTATACCTTCTCGTATGTCATATCAATAAGCGTCTCAACTTCTACCCACTTAGTAAAATAGTCCACTGCAACGACGAGGTACTTGAATCTTCCTCGGGTGATCGGCAGTGGTCCAACCAGATCAATTCCCCACATGGCAAATGGCCAAGGGGAAGTTATTGGTGTCAACAATTCTTGTGGAGTTCGTCGGATAGAGGAAAAACGTTGGCACTTGTCACATTTCTTGGTCTATACAATCAACCCTCATCGTCGGCCAATAGTATCCTTGAGTCATTACCCTTTGTAAAAGTGTTCGACCTGCTACATGAGCTCCACAAGACCCTTCATGGATTTCTTCAATCAATTCCTTCACCTCGGAGGGATGTACACATCTCTGCAAACCTACCATAATTCCTCGTCTATATAAAATACCATTAGTTAATACATACCGAGCAACTTTATACTTTAATTTTTTGGCAGCGAACTTACCCTCTGGCAATTCTCCCTCTTCAATATATACCCTGATGGGATCCATCCAATATGGTCCTAAATCAAGGGTAATAACATTCATCGTCAGGTTTTCATCTATGCTCCGACTTTCCAGTACTTCAATTGGTATCGTTCTCCGCAGCTCGGTACGAGTAGCTGATGCTAGTCGGGCCAGTGCGTTTGCTTGTACATTCTCCATCCTCGGTATTCTCACCAATTGAATGGCATCAAATTCTGTCAGTAACTCCATCACCTTTGCATGATACTTCGCCATTAAGTCTCCTTTAACTGCATATGTTCCTATCATCTGATTTACAATTAATTGAGAATCAGTGAATACAATTACTTGCCGTGCTTCCATAACTTTTGCTAAGTTTAAACTTGCTATCATGGCCTCATACTCAGCCTCATTATTGGAGGCTTTGAATTGTAATCGTAAAGCATATTCCATGTCAATATCGTCTGGAGTGTTCAAAACAATTCCTGCCCCGCAACCTGCTGTGCAAGATGAGCCATCTACATATAATCTCCATATGGGCAACCCGTCTTCAAATTCCTTATCTGACAGGGTTCCTCGGTGAAATATTTGTTGCTTCTTTTCATCCTCCCCTGACACTTTTCGCTCCTCGTCGACCATCTCTTCTTGCTCTTTTACCAACCGGAGCTGGTCTGAGCTCGAAGTTGATGATCTTTCTTCATCCATAAGCCCTTTTACCAACCGGAGTTGGTCTGGATTTATGTCTGTTGATCCTGTAACATCCATAGGTTGGTCAGCGAGCACCTTTTTCTCCTCGGGGGTATCAGGGTATGTAAACTCTGCTATAAAATTTACTGCAGCTTGCCCTTTTAATGATGATCTAGGTTCATACACAATATCATATTCACCGAGTTCTATTGCCCAGTACATCAGTCTTCCTGATTTTTCTGGCTTGTGAAGGGCTTGTCTCAATGGCATGTCGGTATATACGACGATTGTATGGGCTTGGAAATATGGCCTCATTCTTCTACTTGCTTCAATTAATGCCAATGCTAATTTTTCTAGCTTTGGGTATCTGATTTCTGCACCTCGAAAAGCCTTACTTGTGTAATAGATGGGTTTTTGAACTCCATTCTCCAATCTAATCAATGCTGAGCTAACTGCATTCTCTGATACCGCCAGATACAAGTACAACTTCTCTCCTGTTATTGGCCTGGACAACAATGGAGGTGCTCCCAAATATTTCTTCAAGTCTTGAAAAGCCTTTTCACATTAATCAGTCCATTCAAAAGTTTTTCGAAGTGTTTTGAAGAATGGGAGGCATTTATCAGTTGCTCGGGACACAAATCTATTGAGCGCCGCAACTCGTCCTGTAAGACTCTCTACTTCTTTCTTCGTCGTTGGGGATCGCAGCCCTAAAAGAGCTTTGATCTTTTCTGGATTTGCCTCAATACCTCGTTGGTTGACGATGTATTCGAGGAACATTCCTTCTCGTACTCCAAAGGTGCACTTCGTCGGGTTGAGCTTCATTTGGTATTTATCTAGTTGATCAAAGGTCTGACCTAAGTCAACTAGATGATCAACAACTTTATTGCTCTTTGTTAGCATATCGTCGACATAGACTTCCATGTTGCAACTGATTTGTTCGGCAAAAACCTTGTTCATCAGCCGCTGATATGTTGCACCTGCATTTTTTAAACCAAAAGGCATGACATTATAACAATAAGTTCCCCTTGGGGTAATAAAAGAAGTACTTTCCCTGTCTTCAGGTTTCATTTTGATCTGGTTGTAGCCAGAATATGCATCCATGAAGCTGAGCAGCTCATGTCCCGAAGTAGCATCCACTAGCTGGTCTATTCTGGGCAATGGAAAATGATCTTTCGGGCATGCTTTGTTGAGATCAGTGAAATCAACACACATTCTCCATTTATTATTCTTCTTCTTTACCATCACCACATTTGCTAACCAGTCTGGATATTTCACATCTTCAATGAATTGGGCTTTCTGGAGCTTCTCGACCTCCTCTTGTATGGCCTGATTCTTCTCCGGACTAAACACTCTTCTTCTCTGCTTCACAGGCTTGATCTCCTTATTCACATTGAGTTCATGACATAAGAAGTTTGGATCTATTCCTGGCATGTCTTCGTGACTCCATGCAAAAGTATTCTTCCTATTTCTCAAGAAAGTTATCAACTCTTGTTTTATTGAAGCATCTAACGACGAACCTATCTGGGTTACTCGTTCAGGGTGCTCCTCATCCAGAATAACATTTTCTGTAGATTCTACCACCTGTCCTTTTACAAGTTGGGATTCATCCCTGGGATCAAGAGTTTCAATTTCTGTACCTTCCTCCACCTGGTAGGTAGTAGTCTTTTTCCTTGATTCCTCAAGCTCCTCTTGCTCGGCAGATGAATAATAGCATTCCCGAGCTATTTTTTGATCACCTTTCACAACTCTTACTCCGAAGTTTGTTGGGAATTTTAAGCATTGATGCACTGTAGATGGAACTGCTTCGAACTTCTCCAAACTAACTCTTCCCATGATGATGTTGTAGGCTGACTGCACATTCTTTTCCATCACAAAGAAGCGTATTCTTTCTGTTCGACAAGCAGGCCAAGTTCCAATGAATATATCCAACTTGATCGTCCCAAGTGGAAAAACTTTCTCGCCAGCAAAACCCAGAAGGGTTCTGTGATAAGGTTCCAATTGAGATAATTTCAAATTCAAGCTATCAAAGCATGAATAGTACATGATGTCTGCCGAACTACCATTTTCCACCAACACCCTTGAAATCACCACATATTTCATCCTCATTTTGATCACCAAAGGATCGTCGTGAGGGTAAAGAACACCTGCCAAATCGTTTTTTGAAAAACCAATAACTAGATTCTCTTTATTTACCTTCCTCGGACGATCATCCTCGGTAAGATTTATTCGTTGAATATATGAGCAGGCTTGAGCCTCTCCGAGATAAGCCTTTCTTTCTGCAGTAAGGTCTCCTCCTCCAGCATCTCCTCCTGTAATAACATTACAATCAAATGACCCAAAACGTATGGAAAATACCTCTCATTCAGGCTGCCTTGGCTTTTTTGGAAGATCGGGGTCTTCATCTGGATCATCTTCATGATCTCTTTTCTTTTTTTCCTCCGTCCGACGAGGAGATCTGGAATGATCTCTAGTTCTATCATCATTCTTCCTTTCACCTCTGCGATCTACACACTTTGACAACTTTCCTCTTCGGATGAGCGTTTCAATCTCGTTCTGAAGGGCTATGCAATTTTTGGTCGTATGGCCATGATCTTTATGGAATTCACAATATTTGGCCCTATTCCTCAGGTCAGGATTGGTCCTCAGTTTATCTGGCCACTTGGTTTCTTCGTTATTCTTGATTTCTTCCAAAACATGATTAATACCCATTTTCAATGGAGTATAATTATCGTATTTCTTCAGGACTTCCCATGACGTCCTATTATTCTTGGAGTGCTTGTCACCACCAGTACCTTTTTGTTCTTTCTTCTTAGATTTGTCAACCTCCACCTTGGTTTCTTTATCCATATTCTTCTTCGCAGCCATAACCTCCTCGGCATTCATGATTTTGGCCGCTTTTGCCATCAACTCCGACATAGTTTTAGGTGGATCTTTGGCCAAAGTGTAGTATAACTTGTTAGGCAGCAATCCACTCATCAAAGCAGTGATCGCTGTCTTTTCTTCGTAATCTATGACTTCCAACTTCTCGTTATTGAAACGAGTTATGTAATCTCTAGTACTCTCACCTGATTTTTGTCTAACACTTAACAAGTGCGCTACTCGCTTTACCGGCTTTGCTCCAAAACAGAAATTGCCAATGAACAACTCGGCTAACTGAATAAAAGTCGAAATCTTACCCCGAGGAAGATTGTTGTACCATATCTGTGCAGTTCCTGTAAGAGTTCCCGAGAATGCTCTACACCTCATCTCGTCGGGGACGGCATATATGTCGGCAGCAGCTTGGTATTGTTCTATATGAAGAACAGGATCTGTCTTTCCATCATACTTAGGGGTCACTACAGGTGCTTTGAATTTCGATGGTGTAGGAAAATTCACAATGGCCTGCACAAAAGGTGTCCCTTGAACAAAAGTTCTCTGTAAGGGATTCCTTTCTTTAGCCATTTCTCCAAGTCTATCCTCCAATCGCTGAATGGAACCTTTCCATACTTCATTTCCTTCATCGGGCCGCTTAGTCCGAGCAATTGATTGTTCTGACGTAGCTTCCTGATATCTATCTCGACGAGTAGCTGGTCGTGATTGTGCTGATCCTTCTCTCAAACCTGATGGTGGTCGAAAGCTTCTCGATGGGGCTCTAGGTGGACTCAAATTTCTCCTTGGTCCTAACCGACTGAAAGAAGACACCCTGCTTAATCTTTCCAGGGCGCTGGTTCTCTCCGGAGAGAGAGTGATATGTTGATCTGTATCCGTAGCCCGTATCGATGAAGTTCGCCCAGGTTGATAAGAAAAATCATTAGATTCTTCATTACGATATGACCCAGTACGCCTGGATCGCGATTGCCCACGATCACTCCTATGCCTTGAATGGGTAGGTGCACCGCCGTGAAGAGTTTGAATGAGTTGCCTCATTATTTCTTGCATGGCGGTTTGTCCTTCAGCCAGATTCGTCATAATTCCAGCCAGATCTGGAGGTGCAGATGGATTTGGAGGATTTCCAGCATTTCCAGCATTTCGATTACTGGATTTTGGATTATCTGCCATTGATGATAAATGATTTTTGGTGAAAAACGATAGCAACAGTCGTTTCCCACAGACGACGCCAATCTGTTGATGTAAAAAATTAGGTCGCTCTAATTATTTAATCACAGATAAATAAAATGAGACAAAGATTTTTAAAGTGGTTCAGCCTTATAGGAATGGCCTACGTCCACTGTTATGTTATTGCTGAGTGTTTGGGAATTCTCGATTACAAGTTCTATCAAGAAATTCCGGTCTCTTTTAATGAGGATGATACAAGGTATTTATAGCCTTTAGGCTGTACATGAAAGGGCTGATACATTAAATGATATACATATGAAAGGGTAATACATTTAATGTAGCGTGTGTGTCAAGATGATAATCATTCAATGAATGGTTGAACTGTTGATTATCTGGAAATTAATGGTACGACCGAGATGCAGTTCGGACCGCCTTAGTTGCTCGTTGCTCTGGAGTTCCTCGGAGCGCTGGAATACCTCGGAATGCTAAAGTTCCTCGGTGTATCCTCATTGCTCGGAGAGAACATGAGTTGGTCGGGGAAATGAACTTCCTCGTTGCTATTGTGCCACGTAGATTGACACGTGTCTTCGTATTATTCGTCCATATCAGCATATTAATTTTGGTATCAACAATTACAACTTGGCATATGGATTTTGTTCTTAAGATAACAACCCCTTCAACTAATGAGGGGTATTCTAGTGCATCTACCTCGTCCTCTTTTGAACTTGTGAATATAAATGCCATCCTTGCTGTTGAAGAAGATATACCTCTATGAAATAGAAATCTTACTCTGGTGGATGACTCCAACCTTCCCACCTCTCCAAATGTCAAAACTTACAAAGAGAAGGAGATCTAAGGTCCCTCCGAGTTCATCACTATTAGGTATTCTCCTGATAAGGAGAAAAAAAGGACAAAGTCCCTCCCTCCACTTCAATCACTATTCCCAACAAGAGGGTGTATGTCTTTGACATGAGGAAATGCCACCAATCCGTATTTGGCCCCTGATCTATTGAGGGGAGGCATTTCTATAATTGGACCGAGAGCAGATCGATGGGCTTACCTCTAACCAGCTCACTTCTCACATCGAATCGAGATAGATGTCTATCTGAGATAGACCAGCAACGACATAGGAAGAATGTGATCCAGTAATTAGTGTAAAGATGATTAGGCAGGTGGCCTAGCTAACACAACTATGAAAGTTCAATTCTTCCTTGATTTATTTTTCGGTATGCCGCTCCCCTTATCAAATAAAAGAGGAGCGAATGAACCTGATGAAAATATTGACTATGCATTGTAGTTTTCGTCAAGCATTTATAAACTTTTAGGTCTAATTACTCCCTTATTTGGATTTTTGTGTTAAGTAATACTCGTCTTGTTTTTGTAGTTTGTAAACTTTGTTGTCATGATCAATAGGGAGATAAACAGGTCAAAACAAATAACAACCTAGAGAGGGCCTTGAATAAATCCCAAGAGTCTCTTACTGATATTAAGAAGGATATGATTATGAGAAGAGATCTATCGATTTAGAGATGTCCAAATTAAAGTCAGTTCTCGATAAATTAAAGAGGCCTATCGAGGATCATCCTTGGATTTTGGAAACTTCAAAAAATGAGCCCTATGATTAGGGGTATGTGTAAAGCACCTTATACTCTTGACTCACTTGTCTACATTGTATAAGTGCTCATCTAGTTTGGAAATAGTGACAAAATTAGTGTCCCATTGCCTAGAATCCAAAAAGCCTCAGACACTACTCTTCATTCCTCTTGATTGATTGATTAAAGGTATATTAACAATAATCCACACACTCTAGGATTGCATTCATTGTTCACATATTGCTTAATTTGATTATGTGTGAGTTAAATCCCCTTTAAATTGATTTTTACAATTTTTGGGATTTCAAATGATTTTTTAGAAATTAAAATTTGGATTATAAAAGTTTTGGGGTAATTCTGCTATTTCTAGTTTTACCTTTTCACACCTGAAAGTTGGTTTGGGTATGATTCAAAAGCGCTTGAGAACTCAGGGTGCTCTTGTAATTATTTTAGAACACGCATGTAAGCCTTGATCGCAGCCCTATACCTGTCATCCATATATCAGGCTGATTTATGTTTCTTTGAAGACACATAACCGTTGTCCATTATCAGTCCTTGGATCATTATTATCAACGCTCTGCATTCATTTGAGGCCAATCCATGTGAAACCTCCCTTCGCCAACCAGAGACTGTATAATCCACCGCTTTTATTTCACCGTTAGATCGAAGTCAATTTGGCAAGACTAAATCTCTGCCCTTGATTTTGAAAAACCTTCTCGAATCTTCGCCCCTCAGTATAAAAGGAGGCTTAGCCTTTGCATCTGAGAACTTTTGCCACTTCGTCTAACCAGAGAGAGAGAGAAGAGAGGAGAGAGAGAGAGGAGAAAAACCAGAGAGAGAGAGAGAGAGAGAGATACCCTAACTCGTTTTCAAACCCTAATCTTCCTTATCCTAAAACAGTTTATACCAAACACCATCCTTATGTTTGAGAGTGTTGTTGGTAGGGGATTGAAGGTCATTGATAGAGTTTTATCCTCTCGAGTTTAAGATCTTGTGTCCAACTTAAACATTTAGGTTAGATTTGTATTTCTTGTTCATAAAAATTATTGATTTGGTCATTTTATGTTATATTTCACGTAGATCTGCATTTTTAGTTTCTCATCTTGAGAAATAAGTTTGTTGATTTATTTTCTGTAAATGTTTTTCAACTCTAGAATCAACAAATTATTTTCTATTTCTAGTTCTTTTGAAACAAGACTTTTGACTTAGTTGGAATCACAATTGGTGGTTTCCAATTTCAAAATCATTTTTAAAACCCTCTGAAATTGGATATGACCTTGGCAGTCTTACGAGTAAGGTAACCTTGGATTCCGGGATTGATTAAAAGGTCAAACAAAGTTCTTTTCTTCCCTAAGAAGAGAGAAACTGAAAATCACAGCATTTAGATCTGATTTGTCATTAATTAGGACTGTTTGTATAAAATAAGCGTGTGTGTGTTCATGCATGTGTTAGAGCACCATCACAAACACTTGACACACTACAGTACATAAGTGTTGGTTATAAGATCTTGAATAAAAAAGTGTCGACGTAAAGACTGGAACAAAACTGGAGAAGTTAGCAAACTGGAAAAGCCACATTAACAATCAGAACTGCAGAGAAGTTAGAAGTAAAACAAGTGGGTACATTTCTAAACTTGTATAGGACTGATTTGTGTGCATGTGTGTTATATAGTTTGTAACTTGGATATTTTGTTTTAGTGGATTTTTGGTTTGTGACTTAGAAGTCACCGTGGATGTTTCCTCAGTTGGGTGAGGTTTTACCACGTTAAAAATCTCTTGTACTTAATCTTTCTACATCTCCTCATCTCATTCTCATGGTTGTGCCGAGTTTAATTGTTTTAAACTCATTTACTAAACTTGTTATAAAATCTTGAACAGATCTCGTGCATGTTTTATTAAACACATCTTGTGATTAAACTGATTTGATTTAAAGAAAAGAGTTTTTTCAAAAAATAGTTCGGAGTTACTTCAATAGTTTAATCTTGTATTAAACGGCCTAAGTAACAGCTTTTTCAATTGGTATCAGATATTGGGAAATTTCTTTTCAAAAGATCTTGTGTTTCTGAAATTGTTTTCTTAAAATCAAACCATGGACGAGAAAAATGAAAGATTTGGTAACTTGACCAGACCTCCTCTCTTTGATGGAAACAACTTTGATTACTGGAAAGTAAGGATGGTTGCTTTCATTCAAGGAACCTTGGGAGATGATGTGTGGGATATTGTTGAAAATGGATATACTTATCCTACAAAACCAACCACTGAAGGAAGTAATGAGAGGATTAAGAAAGTGTTAAGTGAATTCACTCAAGAAGAGAAGCAAGTTTCTCGAAACAATAACAAAGGAAAGAATGCCATTTTTATGTCTATAAATGAACATGAGTTCAAAAGTATCTCATCTTGTGCCACTTCTAAGGAAGCTTGGGATACACTGATTACTGCACATGAAGGTGACACTAGAGTTAAACTGCTAAAACACAGATGCTTGTCCAGCAGTATAATTCTTTAATTATGTCAGACTCTAAATCTTTTGATGATTTCTACTTAAAATTGACTGACATTATGACCAAATTGCATGCTAATGGGATAACTTATGACAGACACGAAATTGTCTCTAAAATTCTAAGATCATTACCACAGAAATTTGATAATAAAAGATATGCTATTGAGGAAATAAGTGATCAAAATCTCACTCCTGAATTACTCAGTAGTAAACTTAGAACTGTGGAAATGGAACTATAATTTAAGAAACAATTAACCCAGTTCCATAGAAAACAACTAGTTCCAATTTGAGTTTTACCTCTAAGCTGATGAAACATGAGCTTACTATTCCCAATGATAACTCTGATGAGGAATGTGATATAGATAGTTTGGATAATCAAATTGCCTTGATGTCAAAACAGTTTAAGAAAATTGTCAAATTTAGAAATAAAATGGCAAACAGACAAGGCAAGACAAATTATCTACCTCAATCTAATTACAAACCTCATGAGAAAGGTCAAGACAAACATCACAAGGACACTCATACGAGACCTAACAAAGACTTCAAGAACATTGAATGTTTTAGATGTGGAAAATTGGGTCATATAGCACAAGACTGTAGAGTGAAATTGATCACGACCAATAAACATACTAGGGCCAACATTTGCAAAACATGGGATGATTCAAGTGATTCTGAAAATGAGGAACCTGAATCATCTAATGTTTTTGATCCTTGCATGTCCTTATTTGCTAATATAATCTATAATGATGATATGCCTTTGCCTATGTATGAGAATGATGATAACAACTCTACTTCTGTTGTTATAAATCATGCTGCTACTGGTTTAGATGCTTGAATTTCTGAGAACATTGCTAGTTCTACTGCGGGGTGTGTGAGTCAAAGGGAAAGCGATAATGATGATGTCAATGTGTGTGTGAGTTCAAGAATTGAATCCTTAGGGGTCACTTCACACACAACACTTAATCACTCGGACACTGAAGACCTCCCTGATATACACACACTTTATGCTAAGACTCTTAAGAAAAGCACTAGACTAAAAAAGACTGTGAAATAGCTCACTAAGAAACTAGAAGACCTTAGTCTAATGGTTAAACTTAACGCTGAAGAGTATACTACCCAATGTCTAACTTATGAAAATGAAGTCAAAATTTTTGATAAAAAATTGAAGAACTTGATTGAAGTAAATGAAACTTTGGAGAAAAAATATAAAGGAACATTATTAGAATTGGAACAATCTAAAGAAAAGACAACAACTGTTTTAAATTTTTTTGCAAAATTTGCAAATAATTCCAATTGTTTTGATGGTTTTGTTGCTGACTCAAAAACCAATTATGATAATCGAACTGGAATAGGGTTTTGCCCAAATTTGAAGACACAAACTAAAAGTTTTGAACCAATCAAGTTTGTGTCAGGAGGCAAAAGACCTATAGAAACTTGTCCAGACGTTCATTCCCTAAAAATTGAGTTCGATGAAAAACAACAAAAGTTTGATAGTGGGGAATCAAGTAACTCTAAGTGTGAAATTTTACCTAAGGCTAAATACATCTACCCTCGGATTAGGAAGAGTGATTATATTTTTCAAACTGTACTCCCTAGGAATAAGGTTCAACATCAAAATTCCATGAAACCTATGTTTAGAGACTTTCCTAACGAGATCCCCTCATCCACTAATCTATATTGCTCCTACTGTGATCTATATGGTCATTCTTTTATACTAGAACTTTAATTACTATAGGAGAAGTCGAAATAATTATGTCCTACCTAGACAACCTGATAAAAACTCTAACTATAGAAAGAGAAAGACCAAACTTAAAAGATCATTTCCAAGAAGGATAACAAGGAACTTTCCTAAACCAAATGCTCATACTATCCATAAAATTCAAACTCATGTGCAAAACATTTTTCAACAAAAATCTAATGCTTGTAAATTTTATCAAATGAGAGCAAATAAGCGTAAAACGAAAACAAGAGCTATTTGGGTTAGAAAAGATGAGTTATTTCCCCAGATGAAGTGTAATATTGTGATTACTGCTTTAAAAGCTGAACACACTCCCTCTGGTTGGTATTTAGACTCAGGGTGTTCAAAGCACATGAATGGGGATGATACCAAACTTTTAAACAAAACCAGCTTTGCTGGAGGAAAAGTTATTTTTGATGATGGTGTATCATCTCAAATCATTGGTAAAGGAACACTCCAAGAAGAAGGATTACCTTCACTTGAAAATGTTCTTCTAGTAAAAGGTCTTAAGGCTAATCTACTTAGTATGTCGCAATTTTATGACTCAAATTATACTGTCACATTTTTAAAAAATAATTGCAAAATTTTAAATGATAAAGGTGAGTGCATAATTACAGGACTCAGGACTCCTGACAATTGTTATACTGTCCAGAACAGTACTGAGGTCTGTAACATTGCCAGAATGAATGACAATGAGATATGGCATAATCTAATGGGTCACATAAATTACGAAAATCTTAGTAGGTTATCTTCACAAGAAATAGTTAGAGGTATTCCTAAGTTCAAACCTATTTTTAATATTGTCTGTGGATCTTGTCAGGAAGGAAAAATTATTAAGGCACCTCATAAAAAAGTTAAAGATATCCTTACCTCTAAACCCTTGGAGCACATCCATATGGACCTAATGGGTCCCTCTCGATCTGTTAGTCTCTGTGGACACAGTTACATTCTTGTTATGATTGATGACTTCACTAGATTTACTTGGGTAGATTTCTTAAAACACAAGTCTGATACTTTCCAAACTTTTTTGAAAATTTTACTTTGAATTGAAAATAAGAAGGACACTCAAGTAAATAGAATTCGTAGTGATAGAGGTGGAGAATTCATAGACACCGGTATTATAGAGTATTGTGACTATAATGGTTACAAACATGAATTCAGTGCTATTAAAACTCCTCAACAAAATGGAGTCGCTGAGCGCAAGAATCGTACTCTGCAAGAGATGGCACGTGTTATGATTCATGCCAAGTGCCTACCTAAATACTTTTGGGTGGAATCTATTAGAACTGCATGTCACATCATCAATAGGGTCTATCTTAGGAATAATTCTAAACAAACTCCTTACAAACTATGGTGTGGGAAAAAGCCCAATCTTAAATACCTTAGAACCTTTGGTAGTAATTGTTATGTCTGCAAAGACAGAGAACACCTATCCAAATTTGAGTCTCGTGGAGATAAAGCTATTTTTCTAGGATATTCTCCTAATAGTAGAGCATACCATATTTATAATCTTCGCACTCAGACCTTAATGGAATCCATAAATGTAATTGTGAGTGACACTTCAGTTGAGAGTAAGACTGGAGAACAAACTATTATGGAAGAGTCTGAAAATATTTTAGAAATTGACTCTCCATAAATAGATGATTCTTTACCAATTGAGACACCTGAAGTACCTAAGTGGGTTTTTAAAGATTATCCCATGGATAATGTTGTTGGTAACCTAAGTGAGCCTGTACATACAAGATCTCAATTAAGAAACTATGCTCATTATGCATGTTTTGTTTCCCCTGTGGAACCAAATAATGTAAATGAGGCATTGAATGATTCTCATCGAATTTCTGCCATGCAGGAAGAACTTCTTAAATTTGTCATTCATGATGTTTGATATCTTGTACCTAGACTTGATCATAAAAAAGTTATTGGCACACGTTGGATATTTTAAAATAAATCTGATAAAAGTGGGATAATCATTAGAAACAAATCAAGATTAGTTGCTCAAGGACACTCTTAAATTTAAGGAATAGATTTTAACGAGACTTTTGCCCCTGTTACTCGCTTAGAATCTGTTCGTCTTCTCTTTGCAATAGCTTGTTATTTGCATTTTACACTTTACCAAATGGGTGTTAAATCTACCTTTCTGAATGGAATATTGACTGAAGAGACCTATGTTGAACAACCCAAAGGGTTCATTACCCTCAGTATCCTAATCATGTTTATCGTCTTAGAAAGGCTTTATATGGTTTAAAACAAGCACCAAGAGCTTGGTATGAGCGCCTTTCCAACTTTCTCTTAGACAAAGGTTTTAAGAGAGGTGGAAATGATCAAACCCTTTTTGTCAAACATTTTGACAAACATATTATTATAGCTCAAGTTTATGTTGACGATATCATTTTTGGATCCACTTCTCCCTCAGAAGTCAAATCTTTTTCTGCAATTATGCATATAGAATTTCTAATGTCTCTTATGGGGGAGTTATAATTTTTCTTGGGTCTTCAAGTCAAACAGAATACAAAAGGATTATTTGTTTCACAATCTAAATATGATTTAGAGATTGTCAAAAAATTCGGTCTTGAAAGTGCCAAAGATTCTAAAACTCCCATGAGTACTACGGTAAAACTCTCTAAGGATGAGAACGGTAATTCCATAGATCCAACTCTATATCATAGTATGATAGAAACCTTAATATACCTTACTGCTTCACGTCCTGATATTATTTACGCTGTTTGCGTGTGTGCCCGTTATCAAAACAATCCTAAAGAGAGCCATTTAGTGTGTGTTAAAAGAATTATAAAATACATAAAAGGCACTCTGAATTTAGGACTTTGGTACACCAATGATACTTTTAGTACCATAACCGGATACATTGATGCCGACTGGGCAGGGTGTACTGATGATAGTAAGAGCACATCAGGATCGTGTTACTATATTGGTAATAATTTGGTAGGATGGAGTAGTAAGAAACTAAATTGCACTTCTTTATCCGCAGCAGAATCTGAATATATAGCCGCTAGAAGTTGCTGTGCCCAATTACTGTGGCTTAAGCAAATGCTAAGCGATTATGGAATTTAAGAAGATCAATTACATGTAACACCCCGTATTTTTGTGCATTTAATATTTAATTAATTCGAGAATTTTAAATTACTTGTGTGTCATAATTTTAATTGAATTAATTATGGTAATATATAATTAAATATTAACCGGGGAGTGAATGATTAATATTTAGGGAAATTTAATTACTAAGTGAATAGTGATAATTTATTTACGTCATTTCGGGTATTAATGACGGGGTATGTACTTATCTCAGCCGACAGTCGGTATAGACTAATTTGGGTGTGAGATAAGGATTTTTTATAAATTAATTCGGATGCCAATTATGAAGGTACGGTTGAGTCCGGATGGACCGATATAGTTGAGAAAGTGTACCCGGGAGTAGTAAACGGGTCACGGGATGTTTTTAGGCCTAGTCAGGCCCATACGGGGGCATTTGGATCACTTGGGCTTGGCCCATTAGGCAAAAAATGAGATTTAGCCTAATTAATTAATTATAAGGAAAAGGGGGACGGCTGATTAGAGTTTAAAAAATACTTAGTGGGAGAGGAAACCCTAAAAGGCAGTTAAAGGCAAATTAAGGGACAAAGGAAAGAACCAAAAAGAAGGGATTTCCTCTTCAACTTCGGGAATTCACAACTCCAAATCAGACTCTACGAATCATAAGGCAAGTGATTAACTTGCTGTAGCATTTAATTTGTATTTTTATTCATATTTATGTGATGTGAGAAATCAAAATTCGTTTTGGGATTTAAAGGGTACAATATAAGATTGATGTAGAAATTGATATATAATATGAGATTGTATATATACCTGGCAAGATGTGTAAACCCAGACGAATTAGAAACGAATTTGAGATAAGGAATTGATGTTGAGATGGGTTAACGAATAAAATAAATTTTCCCCTAATTTATGAAAACAGTAGAGAACGGAAATTAAATGGTGTTTGTGGACTTTACGGGGGTCCCTTATGAGGTTCTTGGTGTATTTTGTTGAATAAAGGACTTGATTTAGAATGTAGAAGAAGTTAGGATTTTGAGTTTTTGTCCATGGCTGAAACAGACAACCTGTGGAAGACGATGACCTGTACGATCGATCGATCGAGGGTTGGGGATCGATCGATCGATGGTCGGTAAATTCTGGCAGTTCGGCCAGTTTATTTATATAAAGGGAATTTAAATTAAATTTTCTTCCTATACCTTATGTAATGAGAAATAAACATAGGGATATAATCTAATCAATTATGAAGGAAAATTAATTGGGAATTGGAGGAAATTTATGTGTGTAACACTACAGTTAAATTTTGGAAAGAATATTTCGAAATAATTAAATACGAATCGAGTGGGCGAGTCCGGGTATGTGGGTTGAGTGATACCAAGGCATTATATTTATTTAGAGTGAAAGCTAAATAATTTGGAGTCGGAAATTTAGACTCGGGTATTATTTTATTTCGGGGCACGAGAGTAAGTCCGAATATATTGGTTGGGGCGACACCAAAAGTAATTTAATTAATTAATGTGCGAATTAATTAATAATTAGAGTTGGGCCATAAACTCATAATAATTTGAATAAGCTTGTGTTACGTACTTAGTACACGGTATAGCCGCGATAGTTTATTTTATATATATATATATATATATATATATATAGGGTGTGCAATAGTATATATATATATGGTGTGTGCATTAATATCAGTGGCTAGATATTATTATTATATCGACTCTAGTGCTATAGGAGGGAGGTTGGTGTAGTGGATGAATCCCCTATCTTGAGGAGTATGGCGAGTATATTCCCAGGTCATAGCGTCCATTATATGGGTGAGGGGCATCTCACTTTCAGGGAAGGAATATGACCGCCTCCAATTTTTATGTATTATCCAAGTTAGTGAGCGATTCTGACTTGTGGTAACTAGGTTATGTGAATATGCCTAGTGGGATAGCACTTTAGAGAATTTACATCCGGTGAGTTATTACTCCGGAGGATGTTTAGTATTAATTATTATTTCAACATGTTTGTGAATATTGTAATATAACTATACGTATATAATGAGGTAAATAATTATATACGGGTACATTAATACAGGTCGTGAATTGTATTACATGTATAATGGGTGTGAAAGTTATATGAATTTAAAAAGGGAAATGATTAATTAAGTTAATGTTGTTAATAACTTAGAAATCATAATTATGATACACTCGGTTAGAGTAGGGTGGTTGCAGGGGGATTATATCAGTTATCTAGTCATGAGATAAATAACTAGGTAAACTAATCAAGGCATTAGTAGTGCACATTAGAGGATGAGTGAGGATGTCCTCAAGGGAGTGCGACACTAATTAAAATATGGAGAGCATGCATATTTACTTATTACTGCAAGTAATCATTTGCTAAATGTTTTTCAAATGTTTTGGGTACTAACCCTTGCTATAAAAACTTTTAAAAACCTTTTAGGTGTCCAGCCACAGGGACGCAAAGCTTGACTCATTCCAGGGATCCTATGCTGCAGCATGTGTGGATGTTGCGGGAGTTTGATAGGCGGCTCATTATTTTCATTCTTAGTGTAGAGAGTTCCTATCAGTTATTCGAGCATGTTGCTCACAGTTTTATTCAGTACTTATGTTAGACCTGTTGAGATTTATTACTTGTCTTTACTTTTGTTGGATTTTGAACCGATGCTTTATTCGGCTAACCACCTAATTGTGAATGGTCGATTTCAGTTCATTGTGATTGTTTATATTTTCTGTTTCCTCTTGAGTATTTAATTTTAGTTAATGAAAGATAAAACTTGGTACCAGTCTAATTTTCTCACTTAGGTGGTTAGTAATTAAAAAGGCGACAGTGATGCAAGAATGAACCAACTGAGAAACCTATTCTAATTTAATTTAGGACTGATCACCTGGGGTTAATTAGGCGGGGTGTCACATTACATCTCTATTGTGATAATCAAAGCTCGATCAATATCTCTAAAAATCCTGTTCAACACTCGCAAACTAAACATATAAAAATTAGACATCACTTTATATGCGAATTAGTTGAGACTAAGGAATTAGAAATGAATTATCTTCCTACTGATTTGGAACTGGCAGATATGTTTACCAAACCTTTGGATTATAATATATTTATTGCTTTGCGTAAATCGATAAGAATGTTTTGTGCTGAATAAACTCCTGTGACTTGAGTAATATTCCCTTTGTCCATTTGAGACAAAATTGGGGAGAAATTTCAGTTTTATGAGTCAATTTTTTGTACATATTTCTGATAAGCTTGATCTTAGTGATTATTTACAGGAATCTATATGGTTGTATTCAATAGATGTGAGTAGAGTATTGATTTGTAATTAGTTGAGTTATGTAATTTTCTGTTTCTAGGAAATGGGTAGATAGAATTTTTGTATAGGAATAGGTTTTTCCTTATTTCTTTGTAGCCCTACGAGTCCTAGTTGACTCAAAGGAGATTTTGTCTCATATTTCCAAAGGGGGAGATTGAAGCACCTTATGCTCTTGACTCACTTGAGTCTACATTGTATAAGTGCTCATCTAGTTTGGAAATAGTGACAAAATTAGTGTCCCATTCCCTAGAATCCAAAAAGCCTCAGACACTACTCTTCATTCCTCTTGATTGATTTATTAGAGGTATATTCACAATAATCCACACACTTTAGGATTGCATTCATTGTTCACATATTGCTTCATTTGATTATGTGTGAGTTAAATCCCCTTTAAATTAATTTTTATAATTTTTGGGAATTTTTAATGATTTTCAAATGATTTTTTAGAAATTAAAATTTGATTATAAAAGTTTTGGATTCTGCTATTTCTGGTTTTACCTTTTCACACCTGAAAGTTGGTTTGGGTAGGATCCGAAAGCGCTTGAGAACTCAGGGTGCTCTTGTAATTATCTTGGAACACACGTGTGAGCCTTGATCACAACCCTACACCTGTCATCCATATATCGGGCTGATTTGTGTTTCTTTGAAGACACATAACCGTTGTCCATTATCAGTCCTTGGATCGTTGTTATCAACGCTCTGCATGCGTTTGAGGCCAATCCATGTGAAACCTCTCTTCGCCAATCAGAGACTGTTTAATCCACCGCTTTTATTTCACAGTTAGATCAAAGTCAATTTGGCAAGACTAAATCTCTGCCCTTGATTTTGAACACCCTTCTCGAATCTTCGCCCCTCAGTATAAAAGGAGGCTTAGCCTTTGCATTTGAGAACTTTTGCCACTTCGTCTAACCAGAGAGAGAGAGATAAGAGAGGAGAGAGAGAAGAGAAAAACCAGAGAGAGAGAGAGAAACCCTAACCCGTTTTCAAACCCTAATCTTCCTTATCCAAAAACTATTTATACCAAACACTATCCTTGTGTTTGAGAGTGTTGTTGGTAGGGGTTTGAAGGTCATTGATAGAGTTTTATCCTCTCGAGTTTAAGATCTTGTGTCCAACTTAAACATTTAGGTTATATCTGTATTTCTTGTTCATAGAAATTATAGATCTGGTTATTTTATGTTATATTACACGTAGATCTGTATTTTTAGTTTCTCATCTTGAGGAATAAGTTTATTGATTTATTTTCTGTAAATATTTTTCAACTCTAGAATCAACAAATTATTTTCTATTTCTAGTTCTTTTGAAACAAGAATTTTGACCTAGTTGGAATCGCAATTGGTGGTTTCCAATTTCAAAATCATTTTCAAATTCCTCTGAAATTGGATATGACCTTGGTATTATTACGAGCAAGATAACCTTGGATTCCGGGATTGATTAAAAGGTCAAACAAAGTTCTTTTATTTCCTAAGAAGAGAGAAATTGAAAATCACAGCATCTAGATCTGATTTGTAATTAATTATGACTGTTTGTATAAAATAAGCGTGTGTGTGTGCATGCATGTGCTAGAGCACCATCACAAACACTTGATACACTACCACACAGAAGTTTTGGTTATAAGATCTTGAATAAAAAAGAGTCAACGTAAAGACTGGAACAAAACTGGAGAAGTTAGCAAACTGGAAAGCCACATCAACAATCAAAACTGCAGAGAATTTAGAAGTAAAACCAGTGGGTACATTTCTAAACTTGTATAGGACTGATTTTTGTTCATATGTGTTATATAGTTTGTAACTTGGATATTTTGTTTTAGTGGACTTTTGATTTGTGACTTAGAAGTCACCGTGGATGTTTCCTCAATTGGGTGAGGTTTTACCACGTTAAAAATCTCTTGTACTTAATCTTTCTACATCTCCTCATCTCATTCTCGTGGTTGTGCTGAGTTTAATTATTTTAAACTGATTTACTAAACCTGTTATGAAATCTTAAACAGATCTCGTGCATGTCTTATTAAACACATCTTGTGATTGAACTAATTTGATTTAAAGAAAAAAGTTTCTTCAAAAAATAGTTCGGAGTTACTTCAATAGTTTAATCTTGTATTAAACGGCCTAATGTAATAACCCGCGTAATTTTTGGGGTATTTTCAAAATAAAGAGGAAAAATAAAGTTTTTGATAAAATTATTTTTATTGCTCAAATATGTTGGTTATTATTTTCAATGGCGAGAATTTCAAACGGTTTCGAAATCGGAAGTAAAACGGATTTTAAAATGATTTTAAAATGTTTTTAACTCTTGGAGTTGTTTTGACTTCCAACTCTTCATTTCTTTGCCTTATTTAAAGGAGTCTTTTGGCTTCCAACTCTTCATTTCTTTGCATTATAAAAGGAAGTCGTGGGCAAGCCTTTTAACCTACTTTTGGCAGCAAATATATTTTATATCCCTTTTCTTTTTATATACACATTGGCCCTTGAGATTTGTGAGTTTAAACCTTATATTAGAGGTGTTCTTGGGACTATTTTGTTGGATGTTCTTGGAGGAGATTTTGTAGATCTTTTGAGTTGATCTTGAGGATGTGATCATTGGTTTCTCATCATGGTTTGAGGTATGGGGTTTTACACAATATGCTCCTTAAATCTCGCGAGTGTCATTCTCTTTGAATTCTTATTAATTGAACTCATATTTGAATTGTTAAATTCATTGAAATCTGGAAAATAATTGTTGAAATTATTTTGATTCATGTGGTATCATTATATTGTTGATGAGTACATTGTCATGAGATTTTAATATGGCACGGATGTTGGTCACCCGCCAAAATTCCTGTTTCTCGGGCTATGGCTTGATAAAGCATATACGGATGTGGTGAGGCCTGGTGACCCGGTTAAAGTGTTGTTGAGAAATTATATTGATAAATGCTTTGAGATTTGCATTTTGATTTGAATATTCGTACTCGTGTTGTTACGTTTTATTCATCGCTAATATATATTTGTTGAGCATCTTTCTTGTCGTATTGTGTACTTCCCCATATTTTCTTTTAGTGGCAGGTTAGCACGGGTTTTGAGGCGCTATGGAGATTGATTTTAGCGAGGATTGTTTGGGAAAGATTTGTATTATTTTATTGTATAGAGCATTGGAGATTTGCATTTTATTTTCGAGTTAGTTGTTGTATGTAATTCGAGAGACTTTTTGTAATTGAAGAGATTGAGATTAGTGGATTTATATTATTATGGGTTTATTTAGATGCTCTATACCTTGTCACTTGTGGATTTCGATTTATTTTATCGCATTAGTGATCCGTTCGCTCTCCCCGGGCGGGCGTGGTGTTACACCTAAGTAACAGCTTTTTCAACGTGAAGGCCTAGTTCGAGGCTAAAAAGAAGTTATCTTTTATTCGAAAGTCAAACTTCACGAATGACTAGGATACAACCGTGGTCAAGATGGATGTACCCTCTGAATTTGAGATTTTTGGGGAGCACGATTCGGGTTCTCCACCAAGGCTAGAGGTAGAAGACAAGGCCTCAGGTAGAGGCCAAGAAAAGAGTGTGGACGACCAAGAGATGGTGACTCATAAGACCAAACTAAGTTGTAAATGTTATATATGTTACACGAGACCAAACTAAGTTGTAAATAATCAATAACCAAACTTTCCTAAAAGAGATAGTGATCTCGATAATTAATAACCAATCTTTCCTAAAAGAGGCACGAACATGTTACACGGGACCAAACTAAGTTATTTATGTGACCCGTGTAATCACGTGACTCATGGGTTGAGACTTGGGTCAAAACTTAAATTTTTTAAAGTTTAAGGTTAGTATAGAGTGTTGGAGGGGAAACTGTAATTTAATAACCAAGCTGCCTAAAAAGAGATATGAACACATCACATATGACCAAAACAACTTTAAAAAATAATCCATATAAATATGTGATTTACGGGTTAAGACTTGGGTTAAAATTTGAAAATTCTAAAGTTTGAGCTTGAAAATAGGGCGTTAGAGGGTAAAAACATAATTTAACAACCAAACTGCCTGAAAATTGTCACGAACATATCATACGGGAACAAAATGACTCGAGCAATTATGGGACACACGGGTTGAGACTTGAGTCAAAACTTGAAAATTCTAAGATTTAAGCTTGAAAATAGGGTGTTGGAGGTGATAATATAATTTAACAACCAAACTTCTTGAAAAGAGGTACGAACACATCACACAGGATCAAATTCACTTGTAGAAATAATTTGTGCAATCAAGTGACTCATGGGTTAAGACTTGTGTCAAAACTTGAAACTTCTAAGGTTTACTCTTGAAAATAGGATGTTTGAATTCGAAAATGTAATTTAACACCCAAATTATTAGAAAAGAGACACTAACACACGACACAAGACCAAACTAATCGGGAAAAATAACCCATGAAGTCATGTAACTCATGAGTTGAGACTCAAGTCGAAACTTAAAATAGGATGTTAGAGGATGAAAACATAATATAACAACAAAACGGAATGAAAATAGGCATGAACACGTAACATGAAACCCTAGGGTGATATCTCACTGAGGGTATCTTTAGTTACCCCTACTTTTTATGCTACTAATATAATAAACACGATCATGATTTAGATGGTTACCCCCATCTCATACTTTTTCATTTGCAAAGTATGAGTCTAAGGTTTCGAGTGAGGGTTATGAGACGTGATTGTAGTTAGATCTTCACTTATCGTGCCTGGTGAGTTGTGAAAGTAATTCATGGACACAAAAATGTTCGGATTAAAAATCTCTTTTAAATATTTGTTAAAAACTCTTTAAACTTCAATGGTTGAATACACACAAATAAGAACATTTTAGACTAGTGTGATGCTAAAAGTCCAACAAAATAAAAATTATAGACAAAATGAGATGAGGAGAAGAGAGATGAACACAATAATTTATTGACCAGGAACCTAACGTACTGGTAAATCCCGGGTCTTTTAGTTCTAATACCATACACACCACAAATTCACTATGACAATAATTTAGGTACAAATTATAGTTTACAATGTGTAAATAAACTAGTACCCTCAATACACCCAGTATTCTAAGGCAATCGCTAAACAATCGCATAAATACTGAATCAGACCAAACAATAAATAATAGCCAAGTAGTAAAAACACAACTTCACACTCAAAGCAAGAGTATCAAGTAAAGAGATAACAAAAAAACTTTATTTCTCTAAATATTTTGAAAATGTTTAGAAAGAAAAAGTTGAGAAAATTTTGGTAGAGCTTCGCTTAGGTTGTGAAATTTTTTCTCGCTTAAAAATAATGACACTAAGCTCTCTATTTATAGAGACGTTGGAATGCCTCTGGTAAACATGAAATTGCCCAAACAATAAGGCATAAGAGTAATCATCCAAGGGCACAAATGGCATCACATAAAAAATAGTCAATGAGGGTACATGCATAATAAACCAGGACACTGAGAGAGGCATAAGGGTTAATTAAACATCGATAGACCTGCAGTCGATCATTTAGCTACAGAGCTCACGCGCGATGAAATCACATGGGCTAAGTTAATTGGCCAAAACCATTAAACCATTAAACACGTGAGCTCTGTAGCTACACGTGTCGCTAACTCAGAGTCCCAAAGTTAATTGGCCAAAACCATTAAACACGGGTCGCTAACTCAAAAACCTTTCTAAACACAAAACACTTCCATTTTATATTTTGTTGATTTTAATTTAAGAAACAAAAAAATGATTGGATTCTTTTTCTTTTAGATAAATTAACAAGATTTAGAAAATTCCAAAAAATGATATAAATATGAAAATTAATTTTTAAATTTTAGAAAATTATTAAACTAATTAAAATATAATATAAAAAATATTTAATTATAAAATACATATAAGATGTATAAATAAAAAAAATATGGAATATATTACACGAATTCAAATTAGGATTTTATAAAATAGAAAATTTGATTTCAAAATTTCTTAAAGTTATTTTTAGGACCATTTTAGTGTGCGCAATGAAACCTAGTATATTTGGGATTGTTGTTATAAAATTGAGCCAATACTAAATCGAGGGATAAGAGAATGTACTTTCAATCTCCCACTTTAGTCAATTTTGGGACAAACGAAATTGAGGCTCAGAAAGATAAGTCTTACACACATAAATACATAACTCAACTATACACATGTTTCCTAAAAAAAAAGAGTACATAACTCGATTAAACACATATGTCCTAAAAAAGGGTACATAACTCAACTAAATACATATGTCGTAAAAGACTAACATCCTCCAATATTAAAACTAGTAGTTTTACATTATCTCCTTATAAAGGGACAAAAGGAAAATCCTACAAAGATATTAGTACCGAAAAGATATTATGATTGATAAGGTACTAATATACAATCCTAACACATTAAATAGGACAGACATAAACACAAATAGATATTCTAACAGTTTCAAAACATTGATTATCTATTGGTTTTATGAAAAGGTTTTACAATTGATCAGTAGTGTTAAGATATTTAATTTCAATTTCCTTTTATTAATTAATTTTCTAATAAAATGTTCTCTCATTTTAATATATTTTGTTCGAGAATGGAAAACAGGATTCATGGAGATACTAATGGCAATTTGATTGTCACATAAGATTAAAACAAATGTTTCATTTAAATCATAATCAGTTAACATTTATTTCATCCATAGAAGATAAGTACAACAACTTTCGGTAGCTAAGTATTCAGCTTCTGCTGATGAAAGACCAGATTGTGTCCTAAGTAAAAATAGCCACCGTGTGCTTTTATTATCATCGGCACAACCACCCCAGTCAGCATTTGTATACCTAATTATTTTATAGTTTGTGTCAAAAGTGTGCATGATACCATAGTTTACAGTTCCACTTACGTATTTTATAATACGTTTTACAGCAAGCAAATGGCATTCTTTAGGATCACATTAGAATCTAGCATGCACGGGTGCGCGCACACACACACACACTATGCATTATATCGGGTCTACTCGCAGCTAAGTATTGTAAGTTGCCTATCATACTACGATACAAAGTGACATCAATATTTTTCCAGATAAGTCTTTTGACAGTTTAATAAAAGAACTCATAGGTGTTTTAGAAATATTTAAACCAAAATGTTTGATTAAATTAGTGGTATATTTTGATTGATAAATTAATACATGATCATGTTTTTAATCTACTTGAAGACTTAAACAAAATTGGAGTTCTCTAATAAGAGATATTTAAAACTCAGATTTCATTATGTTAGCAAATTTTCCAGCTCCTGTGGGAGAAGTGAACCTAAAAATGATGTCGTCACTGTAAAGTTAAGCAATTAACAAATAATTTTTGTTACTTTTGAGGAAAGTTATTAGGTCGACTCCCTCACGGTTGAAACCATTTTTCATTAAGAAATTTATTTATCTCTCATACCAGGTACGAGGGGCCCGTTTTAAACCATGGAGGTTTTTTTTTAATTCTGAAAACAAAATTTAGAAATAAGGGATCTAAAAAACCTTTAGGTTTTTCAGCATAAATTTTCGCATTTAAGATTACATTTAGAAAAGCAGATTTTACATCCATTTAATAGAGTTTGAATTTTAAATGACAAGATACAGGAAATAAGAGTATAACAAATTCAAGTCTAGCAACAAAAGAATTTTTTTTATCAATATGTATACCATCTGTTTAAGAATAACCTTGAGCTACTAATCTAGCCTTATTTAAAAAAAAAATCAGATTCATCACACTTATTCTTAAAAATCTATTTTGTTCCTATTATATTAGTGTGACTAAATACTAAATATTTTGAAGTTTAAATTATCCTAATATTTCTTGCATAGCTAATAACCAAGATTCATCTATCAAAGATTCTTTCACATGTTTAGGTTCAATTAGAGACGCGTGAGAAGAAAATAGGGTCTTTAACATTTTCTACAATATTTTTCTTAGAGTGATTTGCCTTAACCCAATTAAGAACATCAGGTTCATCAGGTGGTAGAGAGTTGAAATCACTATCCGTTGATTGTTTAATTAAATTTATTTCATTTTCATTTTCAGATTTCTCAACAGGTATAGGATTTTTACTTTCATCCATACGATAGACAATACTATCATTCATAACAACATTTATAGATTTCATTATGGATTTTGTTTTTAGATTAAACACGTGATATGCACAGTTTTTTCATGAATATCCTAAAAAGATAGTCTTATCACCTCTAGTGTCAAATTTTGATAAATGTTCTCTATCTTTACAAACATATCATTCACCACTGAACACTCTAAAATATTTTAAATTAGGTTATTTGTCATACCAAATATCATTTGAAGTTTGTTTGGGATTTTTCTTTAAATACACATGATTGATTATATGACATGCAGTTTGTGTAGCCTCAACCCAAAAATATTTTGATAAATTTTTAGAGTAAAGCAAGAGACTAGCCATTTCTTGTATGATTCGGTTCTTTCATTCACATTTTTCATTTTGTTTAGGTGTTTTGGGTGAATAAAATCATGTTTATAATATTTTCTACATAACATTCTACGATTACATTATCTCTAAACTCTTCACCACTGTCACTTCGAATCCTAGTTACTCGGATATCCTTTTCATTTTCAATCCTTAAAAGTATTCTCAAACAAATTTAAAAAGTGAGATATTTATCTTTCATAAAAGAAACATAACTAAATCTAGAAAAATCATATACAATGATAAGAATGTAGGAGTTTCACATAAGCTAGTAGTCTTAGAGGGTCCCATTAAATCCATGTGTTAAAATTCTAAAGGATGAGATGTTAAAACGTCATTGATTTTCTTATGAGGGGCTTTGCTCATCTTTTCTATTTGACATGGTCCACAAATATAATGTTTGATTTTTAAAATCTTAGTTAGACCAAGACCTATTTGTTGACTAGTTAATCTAGAAAGATTATTATAGTTAATATAACCAAGCGTCTCATGCCATAAGAAGTCTTAAGTCTAGCAGATAAATAATATTAAACATATATGTTTTGAATAACATCATAACAATTATCTGGTGTTCTTTAACCACAAAGGATTGTTTTCCATCTTCACTTAAAATTTTGCAATCAGTTTTTTAAAAATCAACTGTATGATTAGTATCTCAAAAATGAATTATACTTAGCAAATTAGATTTAAGACCTTCAACCAATAAAACTTCATCTAAGCTAGGTATTACTTCACCATGAATTGCTCCTTCTATGATTTGGGACATTTTTCCATCTCCAAAAGTGACATTTCCTGCAACAAAAGTTTTTAAAGAGGAAAATTTTGTTTTGTCCTAAGTCATATGTCTGGAAACCAAGAATCAAGGTAGCACTGAGAGTTTTTATAAGAAGCATTTAACACTGATACAATAACATTTCATCTTAGTTGATAAATTTATTCATCCTTCCTAATCTAAATTCCCTTACTTTTTAGAAAATAATTTTTAGATTTGTAAAGCACTAGCTTAGGTGGTGTAGGTTTCTAAACAGGTTTAGCCTTAATAGATCTCCTAGGTATATTAATTTTCCCATTTTGATTTATTCCTTTATAAAAGAAAACCTCCAAATGTCTAATTTGACCACAAAAATTACAATGATAAATCTGCCTAGTAGGATACGGAACTTGAGTCTGTTTTTTAAAATGTAGATCAAGCATACAAATATTTGAGGATTCTGGACAGTCTATATTTGAGGATACAAAATTTATTTCAAAAACTTATTTTTATTTAAAACGAATTCCTTCTTTGTCATCATAAGAAGACTTTCCAATACTCACAATTTGTTTTACAATGATTCCAGATTTACTGAAAGTATTATGTTTGTTTAAAGCTTCTTTTAATCTATTTTGTGATTCATCAAAATTAGTTACAATAACTTTGTGTTTTTTATCTAATGAAGAACAACTTTCATTCATTTTGAAAATATTTTTATCTAACATTAGTTTTTTAGCCTCAAGCTCTTCTACTTATATAAAAGATTCACTAGATATAAAGCAAATTTGATTATTGATAGCATTAATTTTAGATAACAGTCTATCATTAACTTTGCCTAAGTGAATACACTTTTTTATGGTAGACTTATACAGTTTCTTAAAATGCTGGTCATCATCATTACAATCACTATCAAAGGATTCTCTCCTAAGGGAACACACATTATAATCATCATTTTCATCATCCCAATTAAAAGTATATTAATCATCAAGAATTTTACTAGCAATGGGAGGAGTATGGTCATGTATAAGGACGTTTTCAAGTAAAGAGTCATTTGCAGGAGGTATATCATAATTATCAATAAATAATTTAGAATTATCATATTTAACAAACAAGTTATCAATACCATCATCAGATTCATTCAAACATATAGAAGTCAAATCAATAAGATTGTTATAACTATCACTACAATCACTATTAGAGTTAAAATTTTCATCCCAAGTTTTAGATAACTATGCATTTTGAAAAGACTGTCATTTAGGTTTTGAAAAATATCTGTTAGGATAATGACCAAACTCATTACATTTTTTGTATTAAATGAGACTTAAGTCTTTATTATGGTCATATTTTTTAAAAGATTTCTTTTCAAAATATTTTTCATATGGCCTATTATAGTAATTAGGTTGTCCTTCTCTAGAAGCAAATTTATTTCTAAATCTAACAAATTTATTGAAGTGTTTAAACAAAAATCAATTTCAAGATCTAGTGACTCAAGAGACATAGAGGAATCATCAATATCAGATAAAGAAGATATAAAATAAAGACTGTTAACGAAAGATTTAGACACTAAGAAGGTTGTGAAGTATGTGCCTTTTCTTTTCCTATTTGATTACTACTCCAAACAATTTCAAGTTCAAAAGTCCTCAATTTGCTACATAACAATTCATGTGTCATGTTAGGATCATCCATTTCTTATAAGATTTTTTCGTTAGAGCTCAAATAATGGTGGCTTAACTTTTTTTTAATTAGAGAAGAACTTCTTCGCGTGGGCGGTGTACGTACAAGGCTGGTCGGACTCCATCGCTCTTGTATGAGGTGCGTTGCCATCGTCTCTTTTCCAGGTTACACGTCATAGATTTATCGATTGACGAATCAAATCTTGGCTTGTTTTCCCACCGACGAATAAGTCTAGAAGATAATAGAAAGAGGTCTCCCTTCTTTCCTCTATTTGTCTTTTTCTCATCGCTTTTCTTATCCATCTGCCATGTCGCCTCTACTCTCGTTCGGGCCCCGAGAATCCCTTAGTTTTGGCTACGGTCTTTATTTATCTTTTTAAAGGCCATTCCATTTCGACAAAAGACCCACACCCCAATTCCATATCTTTTGGTTCGTTATCCCGATCATGATTTTCCTACCCCCGGAGGAAAGGTCCTTCCCTTTTGGGCCGATTATGGGAAAGGAGGGATTCGAACCACCGATAACGTGGTTCGTAGACACGTGCTCTAATCCTCTGATCGAGAGCCCCCACCCCGTCTCCATTGGATATGTTCTCGGGAATACCCCAAAAAAAGGCGCTTACTCCTGGTAATTATATTGAAATACATAATTGGTTAACGATCACGAAGCATTTCGAATAAAAGAAGACACATTTTTTATTATTTTGAATTTTTCTGTATTTTTGATTTGTTCTAATTTCTTTTTTGTCGGTACCATCATTGGTGCCATCAGTCAAATACAATGGGTCATTCCTCTGGGAAGAACTAATAAAAGAATTTCATTATATCTCTTCTAAGTGTTCCCATAATGTATCCTAATTTTTGGCCTAATTCTTCTTTTGATGATCGATTAAACCTCTAATAAAAAAGATATACCTTGGTTATATTTCATCTCTTCAACAAGTTTAGTAATGAACACAACGACCCTCTTGTTCCGATGGAGAGAAGAACCTATGATTAGCTTTTCGAGAAATTTCCAAACAAATAATTTCAACGAAATCTTTTAATTTCTTATTTTACCATGTTCAACTCTTTGTATTCGGCCTTTAGCTACTATTTTTGAGAAATGACCCGGTCCGACCCATTCTTCAGAAGAAATTTTTATGTGATCTCTATCTACCAAAATTTTGACTTCTTATTTCGGCGAATGAATAATCATTGAGTCCTCGTCTTTCTAGACAATACATACAAAGAGACCCGACAACATTAGTGAATCTATGAGGGATATTTAATTTATATAATTAATATTAGTTTCTTTCCCTTCTATTTTCCTATCATCCATCTATCTATTTTCTTTAGTTATTCACTGAAGAAATTATGATCTGGAAGTCGATCCGGGGTATTTGTTAGAATCTATTATTTCAGTAAAACCCAGTGGCATACCTTATGATTTAGGGATTAGACTCTGGTATACCCACGGAAGCTCTGGTTGAGTGCCTAGTTTTTATTATTTGAGTGCCTAGTTTTTATTGCTACATACGCATGACTGCCATTCTAGTTAGTGTGCCTAGTTGATTACTTTCTCCAAATATTTTGGGTCGATGATCTAAAGGTTTTGGATGATATTATAAGAGTTGCTACGCAGTTGAAGCCTCTATAACTGATAATTATGGGTTATCCTGATATAGTCCGAACCCTTATCTTTATGACTCAATAACTATTATTCAGTTATAAATCACCATATTGTTCTTATAAATATTAAAAGACTCATGAATGCCCCAATTCGTTAATGTTGATATCTTATTGGTTCAGACCATTATAGTTGTGACATACCTTTCGATATTTAAATAGACTCATGTATCTACAATTGTTATAGAAATGAAATTATCTTCTCGATAAACTTTTGCTTCATTATTTTTCTTAAAGTGAACTCAAAGAAGGATAAATATCACCTGCACCTATGGACTTTTACTCAATTTTTCCAAAGAAATTATTTCCAGTTGCATATGTGTGGGAGGTAACAAGAAAAGATCGTAGCACCCATTGGAATACTTTGACCACAATGTACCAACATATGTGATCGTTTTCTATGTTATAACAACTCTGAAAGATCATTTTTATTTCTGTTTATGAAGACTAAAAGTATGTAATAAGATGTTATGCACCCATATAAATAAAGTTTTACTTTCTTCTTATTAATTTATTATTATTATTATTAATTTAGTACCACCAGACATAGAAACGCGGGTGTGGTAATATGGTATCTGAGTGAGCACCAGGGTTTTATGCCTATACGGGACCGAGATAGAGACCATCCACGTCTAAAAAAAAGAAGGAAACTCATGATAAATATAGTATTCATTTAGACTTTCCTTGTTACATCCTATAACTGATATTGTTTTGCAGTTATGAACATATGGGATGCGATTTACATATATATATGCGGTTCCACACATGAGAAGTTTGAGCAGGCTATCAAGATTAAGGATACTCCAAGATGTACCAAACTTTCTGAAGCATTGACTGAGACTGGGCCATAGCCACTCCTGAGATTAAGAACAATTAACTGATGGGAGAGGCCCAAGCTTCACGATAAACAAAGAGGTTCTCTAAAAACCTTGATGTGCTCCAACAAGCCATCCACCTTTCTTGGGACATGGCTCCACCTGAGGAACTCATCATCACTCCTCCAGATTCCCCATAGACTACGACCCGATATTAGTAAACCCCAGTTGTGTCACCTCCATTGCCTCTGGCACTACCTCAAATAACTCTGACCCTTGTGAACCCTAATCTGAATTTTATAGCATCGTATCTCAGCCCATTTAGAGAACACTAAGGAGAGGAATATAGTAATACATAAATAGACCCACGAGGTATCTAATATCTTTCGTTGATCTTGTGTGTGTGTGTGTGAGAGTAATCACTGTATTCTTTATTATGGCATAGTTGACTTGAGTGACCATTCGTACTCCTAAGAGTTGTAAAATAGTAACCTATAAGAGTGTACTTTATTTTTGCAAGTTTTGAACTGTAATATATTCCCTTGTTACATAGTGCGATATCAATATGATAAGTTTGTTTGATTACATTTGTTGTCATTTTATCCATTAGTATGAGATGGTTAATGCATGCACATCTGCCAGTGGAGGCCAAGAGGAATAACAAATCCCCCACGTGCCAAATCCACCTACGACCAATAAAGGTATACTACATTATTTATAAGAACTGACATTTATGATCTGGATGCAACAAAATATACCACCACTGAGCTCGGTTAATAATGAGATTCAGGATGAGACTCGAAGAAATATGGTGCTACTGAAGTGGAGAAATGGATACGTTAAACACTTAAGGTTAAAAAAGGAGTAGGTATAATTCCCGAACTTAGGTTGAAATTGGACATAAATCTATTTGCAAGAGAAATGAATTTTTAGTGGCAGCCTGTTCTTCGCTCCCGAGAGATTGATAACGTGACTTCGGATTAAAACTACTTTTCGAAATCAGTAACAGGCCAAATGACCTTGGAATTTTTAAGCTTGTAACAGTTACAACTAATGATAGCCCAATATAAGGCCAAGTTCATGGAACTGTCTCGACATGCACAAGAATATATCGATACAGAGGTCAAAAAGTTTAAACAATTTGAATGAGGATTACGAGCAAACATTAAAGCTTCTATCATCCCATTCCAAATTTGTGAATTTTACCAAATGATAGAGGTTTCTTCCCTTATTGAAAGAAACCCAATATTCGATGAAATTAATCGAATGTCAACTTTACCCCCTAGAAGCTCATATGTCATTATGAACTAATCCAGTCAATGAGACCATCCTCACACCAAACCAAAGGATGGTTGATTTTTTGCCAAATCCATCATAGCAACAGTGAATTTGTAATTAGTACGATGTCATGAATGTAACCAAATAGGACACCTCAGGTCACAATACCCACATCTACATCCATCCCATCACCGAAAATTTTCTTCCCTATCAACCACTAAATCTACTAACTTTATCAAACCTCCATTTGTAATCCCAACTGCTAACTCTAGCAACCAACCACCGTAATAAAGGTTTCGCGCGAAAAGGCAATAACTAGTGATTAGAACCCGAGGTCGAAGCTTTTCTATTCTCCCAGTGAAAAATGCAAACTACCATGGCGTGGTAAAAGGTAACCTCTTTTCATAACATCTCGGCATATATATTATTTGACTTTAATTCATTACATTCTTTCATTAGTTGTACCTGCATGAATTGATTATAATTATTCACTGGTCCACTAGCATATCCGTTATCCATAAGAATGCCAACTGGAAAAGTCACTGTCACTAATAGAGTATATAAACATCATACTCTACGACTCAAGAAGGGAATGTTAAAAGTAGATTTAATCACCCTCGATTTAAAAAAGTTTGACTTAATCATAGGAATGAATGTTTTGTCACCCAACTTTTCCCATATTAATTTTTGTAAAAAGATGATAACATTCGAAAGATCGCATCAAGTTTTATTTTACTTTCAAGGAGAAAATCACAACAAACCAATACTTTCTCAACTTCAGAAAAGGAATCCTCATCTCCTCCTACTATTAGAAAGGTACGACGAGGTGTTTCTAGAAGATTTTTCCGGACTATCCCACCATGAGAACTTATATTATCATCAAATTGTTACCTGACATCTCTCTCATTTCAATATCTCCTTATCGTATGGACCTATTAGAACTATGAGAATTTGGGACTTAACTTGACGATTTACTAAAGAAAAGATTCATATGACCCAACACGTCTCCTTAGAGAGTATCGATTCTATTTGTGAAAAAGATGGATGGAGCATTTTGACTATGTATCGACTATCAAAAACTGAATCAAGTGACCATCAAGAATAAATATCCTTTGCCTAGGATATGATGCATATTTGACCAATTACGAGGGTTAAAGGTGTTTTCAAAAATCGATTTACGATCCGGATATCATCAACTCCATGTTAAAGAAGAAGATATACCCAAAACTGCCTTTCGAACCAAATACAATCATTTTGAATTTTTGGTTATTTTTTTTGGATTGACAAATGCCCCCGCAACTTTCATGGACTTGATGCATAGAGTTTTTCGACCTTACCTAGATCAATTTGTAATTATCTTCATAGATGATATACTGATATACTCTAAGACTAGAGAGGACCACGAAGAACACTTGCACATAATACTAGTAACCTTATGCCAACATCAACTTTATGCAAACAACAATAAATGTGACTTTATTATGAAGGAGGTAAAGTTTCTCGGGCACGTGATCGCCGAAACTTTCAGGTAAACCCAACAAAAAACACGGTAGTACTTGAATGGATACAACCTATAAAATTATGAAAGTGCGCAGCTTTCTTGGACTCCCAGGTTATTATCTACACTTCATAGAAGAATTTTTAAAAATTGCCTTACCCCTGATGAAACTAACCCGAAAGGACATCCAGTTTGTGTGGACTTCCGACTGCGTAAAAGCCTTCCTGATATTGAAAGAAAAGTTAACCACTACCCCAGTCCTCAATATTCCTTCCAGTAATATTGGTTGTGACGTATATATATGCCTTATTACAAGGATTGAGATATGTGTTAGTGCAACAAGGAAAAGTAATCGAGTATGGATCACGACTATATGAGAGTGGTTGTACCGGGGACTTTCTACTATCCCTCAAATGCAGAAGTCGTTCCTTCCTGCCCACATATCGCTATGATGACCATGTTACTACCAGGTACTCTGCCTTCCTTGACTAAGCTAGGTCAATGTGTTGAATTTTATCATTTCAAGAGAGTTAGGAGACAAGTTAGGTATGACCAAGACGTTCGTTCCCCCTCATATCCCTCGAGCACATCTCCCTCAGAGTTATACTTTGAGGCTTATAAATTTTTACTTTAGAGGGGATGTTCCACAGGTTGATCCACTTAGGAGGGTTATTTGTGCCTCCTCACGATTAACTACCATCCTTTACCCGCTCTTTGTTCGCTCTATGGCAGAGGCAAGTGCTTCTTATCCAGAATTACGTGCTGGATATTCCACATGAGACTATCCCCACTAAAATCTATAGTGATAAATTATTGGTCAAGATAACCCAAAAAGAGTTATGGCATCACAACACAATTGCTAATCCCCCTCGAGCAAGTCACTCTAGTGCTAGTGAGGCCCCTGCTTTACGAATCCATCTATTACAAGCATACTGAGCCACAACCAGTTAAGGCTAAGGGGAAGGCTAAGGCCAAATCCCAAGACGCTTCCAAGAGGAAGAACCCTAACACTAATGAGTCAAATTTCATTCCTGCTCCCGCTCCCGCTGCTGCTCCTGCTTCTCCTCTTTCACTAGTGAGGACCAGGGTAAGAAAAAAGAAGAAGAAAGTTGGTGGTGAAGCTGCTTCTCATTATCCTATACCAGATTAGGAGTCTGAAACTGACGACCTTGGGGTGGAGGAGACTTATAGAACTATTCATGAGCAAGGCTATGAAACCTTAGGGTTGTCTTCTCAAGAGCCTCCTATCTCTTCTATTCCTACTGCTGAAGGTACTATAGCTAACTTCTCTTTACTTAGCAAAACTGGCTTTCATGAGGTTTCACTTACTGGTTCCCCTTCTTGCTCATTTTAAAAAGAAATAATTGACTATATAAGCACTCATTCCTATGATGATAATAGTTCTTCTTCGAATGACGTGAGTGGCATTGACATTCATGGTAAACATCATCCTGACGCTTGTTTTTTACTACTAGTTTCGAGGGACTCTTCCAACAAAGATACCATGTGTGGCCATCCTTCCTTTATCTCTTTCCTCCCGTCTCGTGGGCTTTCGACGCTCTCATGCACGCACTTGGATCATGCCCTTTTCTAGGAGCCCTTCGGCCGTCGTCGATGTGGGGTGATGTAAAGAGATGGAGTCGCCAACCTATTTTGCACAAAACAGGCAAAAGAACATGTCTCCGCCTTGAGAGAGCAACATCAAAGACAAACTGATGCTTACGAAACCAATAGTTCAAAGGTTCGAGGGATAACTCATGGAATGGGAAGGTGTTAGGCACCTATCCCGCCCTTTCGGTCTCTCATGGGCTTATATTACTATTTTCCTTAATTTCTCCATGAAATGTGTATGCGTGTATATATATAAATGGTGATAGGAATTGTTCGACTCATATCATGGAAAAGATAGAGTGAGGTCATCCAAAAGAATGTTTTTAAAATAATAATTAGAATATATGATGTATGCACTTATCGAGATATTGATCAACATATTGGAACGATAATATTTTTTAGACAAAATGAAAAATGAATCACAAGTATGATATATTTGGATAATATATTGATAAAACAAAAAGTGTGAAAACATGATAATTGAAAAATTTAAAAATTGGACTGAAGTCTTGGGTTTTAGCTCTAAACGCCTACGTAGCCTATAAAGGCATCAAAGTCCACATAGTTCGCATACGGCACAAGGGCGGGGTTTATCCCATAGATTTAAAAGGGAGTTTATTATATGTGTATGTGTAGAAAAGATATTTTTTAGTTTTGAGAAAAAGTGGTGAATGATCTCGTTGGAATTTATAAGTGCAACCCCCTTTTTCTTTGTTTTGAATTTTCTATAGAAAATAAATTATGTGAAATATAACTAATATAGGATGAGATATTAATGTGTATGATATAAAGTAAGAACTAAATTGAGAATTTATATAACTAATGTGAAAATAAAGAAATTTAGAGAGAAAAAGGTATTTGGACCTTCTTTGAAGACTCCAAGCTTGATCTTTATCCTTGATGAGCTTCCTTGCAAGTTGAGATGAATGTTGGATGAGAGAGAAAGAGATATTTTCTCAATTGGGTATGATAGTGATGGGAATGAAAGATGGAAAGGAATTTCACACAAGGGAACTTCGCTGATTGCAAGAGAATGTTGCTGAGATCACTGATATTGATGGATCTGAGGTGTCTCTTGGAAGTGATATCATTCCCTCCTTATATAGGGTAGGGGGACTACCGATCGAGATACCCCTAGCACTTCTAATCGGAAGGTTACCCTAGACACACTATCGATTGGCAGAAAAATGGACCTGCCAATTGGCATTCTCATGCAGATTTTTTCGAAAAGACGGTAGTAGAACACAATCTATAAATCCAAAATCATGCACGGGGCATACCGTAATAAAGATAATTCAGAGACCTTCAAGAGTCCTTGAGCCACTCCCGGTTTCGGGAGTTGACTTGGGGTAAAACGGGGATCAAAAGAGTCCGTTGGTCCTTTGGACGAAAGATCGTCAGATAATAATGGATCGTTCATCCGAATCGTAAGTAATAAATCATGCAATGGGTAGACCGTTGGAAATATTATGCAAGGCAATTCGACGTTCCAAAGAGATTTGCTTAGTTCTGAGAGTTGACTTTGGTCGACTGGGGCCCGAAAGCGCCCGATGACCTTTCGGAGTAAAATGGGTCATTCGTACGTATCGTAAGGATGATTTGTGCATGGGGTGGACCGTTGGAAAGGGTATTCAGTGATCTTTGAAGATTTATTCAGTCTTGTTCGAGCTGAAGAGTTGACTTTAGTTAAATAGAGATTGGGAGCGCTCGGTGGCCTCCGAATCAATTTTTTGGGGGAAAATAGTTCATTCGTCCGAAAGATTATATAATTTTGTGCACGGGGTAGATCATTGGAAAGGGGTTTAAGTGACTTTCAAAGATTCATTTATCTTTCACTCCGATGATGGAGTTGATTGGGGTTAAAATGGGGCTCGGGAGTCCCAATGGCCTCTAGATTGATTTTTAGTAGTAAAATGGACCGTTTGTCTGAGCCGTTATGCCGATTCATGCATGGGCGAACTGTTGAAAAGGAGATTCATAGCCCTTCAAATATTCATTGAGCTTTCACTTTGACAATGAAGTTGACCGCAGTCAAATGGGGTTCGGGAGCGCCTGATGGCCTCTAGATCAATACTCAGAGTATGACCTAGGGTTGTAGTAAAATGGAGAGGTGATAGGGACATAAGGAGAGACTTGGGGGGGAGGGTCCTAGAATGTAGTGTCTACATATCCCCTTGACGGATGAGCTTAGAACAAGTGAAAGCAGTCTAATAGACACCACATGATATTTTGGAAAGAGATCGATTCTGAGGACCAAGAAGGGGCGAGGATGACCGATTCAGAGAGTCGAGCTTAATTCTAAGGTAATGCTAGGGATAGCCACTTCTGAGGGCCGAGGTCAATTCTGAGGCCCTAAAGTGGGAGCGACCCATTCTGAGGATCGAGGTCAATTATGAGGACCTTAAGTGGGAGCGACCGATTCTGAGGGTCGAGGTCAATTTTGAGGACCTTAAGTGGGAGAGACCAATTCTGAGGGCCGAGGTCAATTCTGAGGACCTTAAGGTAGGAGAGACCAATTCTGAGGGTCGAGGTCAATTCTGAGGACCTTAAGTAGAATCGACTAATTCTGAGGGTCGAGGTCAATTATGAGGACCTTAACCGTGAGCGACCAATTCTGAGGGACGAGGTCAATTCTAAGGACCTTAAAGTGGGAGCGACTAATTCTGAGGGTCGAGGTCAATTTTAAAGACCTTAAGTAGAGGTGAGCAATTATGAGGGTCGAGGTTAATTATAAGGACCTTAAAGTGGGAGAGACCAATTCTAAGGGCTGAGGTCAATTCTTAAGACCTTAAGTAAAGGCGACCAATTTTGAGGGTCGAGGTCAATTCTGAGGACCTTAAGTAGAGGCGACCAATTCTGAGGGCCGAGGTTAATTATAAGGACCTTAAAGTGGGAGAAACGAATTCTCAGGGTCGAGGTCAATTCTGAGGACCTTAAAGTGGGAGTGAGCAATTCTAAGGGTTGAGGTCAATTATAAGGACCTTAAAGTGGGAGTGAGAAATTCTAAGGGTTGAGGTCAATTCCGAGGACCTTAAAGTGGGAGCGAGCAGTTTTGAGGGTCGAGGTCAATTATGAGGATCCGAAGTAGAGGTGGCTAATTCTAAGGGTCGAGGTCAATTATGAGGATCCGAAGTAGAGGTGGCTAATTCTAAGGGTCGAGGTCAATTATGAGGACCTTAAGTAGAGGCGACTAATTCTGAGGGTCGAGGTCAACTCTGAGGACCTTAAAGTGGAGGTGACCAATTTTGAGGACCTTAAGTAAAGGTGATAAATTCTGAGGGTCGAAGCCAATTCTGAGGACCTTAAGTAAGAGATAACTCCCCTACGGAATTTCTTGTTTGAGACGCTACTGGGAAGGAGACATCTATATGGAGATTATGTCCTTTTGAAAAGGGCTTAAAATCTTATTCCAGTTGATAACTTGAGGTTTTAGGATACCACTGGGGAATGTGTTGCTGGGGAGAGATGCCCGGTTAAGCCTTTTTAGAAGGGCTTAAAATCTTATTCCAGTTGATCACTTGAGGTTTTAGGATACCACTGGGGAATGTGTTGCTGGGGAGAGATGCCCGGTTAAGGCTTCTAACTATACTTGGGAAATTTTTGAATTTTTTCTGGGGAAAAGTTTAATTCGAGAATTCAATCTGGAAAATGGGTAGCTCTGCTGAGGAGCTTTTGATTTTTAATGAGTTTGAGGTTTTGGGGATTTTTCTAGGGAAATGGGTAGCTCTGCTGAGGAAACACTTGATTTTTGCTGAAGATGAAGTTCTCAGGATTCCGTCGAGTAGTGGTAATGGGTGCGCTGATTTTTAGGACTTTAATAAAAATGTGTTATTAATTCGGCTGGGGAATTGGGGAATTTTAAAAATGATTTTCTTGGTGAAGAAATGTTCCAATATTTATTGGGTAATTTTAGGAATTTTTTTATGAAGTTTTAGGGGGTTGGCGATCGGTAGGTTGTAGTAGTTTCTAAACGGAAGTGACACGGTATTTTGGACAGCCTAGGGAAGGTGAAGGGATAACGCCGACCGACGAGTGTCAAGGGATTGCCGATTGGCATACCCCTTAACCTCCTATTAAAAGGGCGGGTTCTCTTCATTTTTCACAGCTTTCTGCTTTCTTATCTTTAGCTCCTTTATTTTGTGATCTGTTCCTGCATTCTTTCCTCATTTTAGTTTAGAAAATGACGAAAATTTCAAGCAGCGAGACTCACATGGTGTGGCTAGGTGTTTACGATTGGGCGCACTTGGAGTGGCGAGCCAGGGTGCCTTTATCATTGAGCAACGAGAATGCATTTGATCCGTTTGAGCCTATTACTGACAAGAAGCATTCTTCTGCATGAGCCTGTACACCATCGATCGTCTAGGGTGAGGAACTTTGAGGGTTATGTAGGTATTGCGCGAATTTCGGTATTCCTTTTTGTATTTTTCTTTTGCATTTTGTGGTTTCTCTAAATTTTAACCAAAGTTCTTTCTTTGTTTTAATAGACTGATATCGATGCGATGAGTCTTCGATCACGGGGGACAATGGGGTTTAGAGATGCGTGGAAGCACCTTCCTGGAGCGGTGCGTAGTTTGGCGTCGGCGTTGGATGAGACGTACCGCTCGATGGCCGTCCTATGCCCTATGGGGAAGAGGTATATGATACTACCCACACCATATGTTTGGGTTTTGGGGAGATGATAGTGACTCCCGTTGATGTACAACAACGGTTAGGGATAGACTGCGAGGGGATGCAGATAGAGGTGGACCAGTCCCTGAGAGTTTCACCGGAGGTGGTGGAGGTGGCGCTAGGTGATGTTGGACAAATAGTCTCGGGGGACTCAATACGTATATCTCTTCTTTTAAAGGTTTTGCTAAGTCGGCAGATCGACTAGAATAACGGGGTGCAAAATTTTCAGATGTCCCGTTTGTTTATTCTTTTACTGGTGGGAGGATTTTTGGTGGCATTGAGTGGCGATGATGTCCATTTATGTTTTTTACCATACTTGAGGGTATTTTTGAATATTCATCTTTTTGACTGGGAAAGCCTGACTTTAGCGACCCTTTATTCATCTTTGGATTCTTTCGGCTGGTGCTGTCGGTAGACTTTTACTGGAGCCACGTATCTTCCGGAGGTATTTTTCTTTTTGCATTTTCCTTTATGCATTTTCTTATATTTCCTTTTTTATTTTTGATTGCTGACTTTTGTCCTTTTACAGACATGGTTCTACGAGGTGATTGATCTCAATGGCCGCTTGATTAGTTTACGTGATGAGTCAGTGGGGGGCTTCTTCTTAATGTATCGATAGCGAAAGTCCAACTGATAGTCTAAGCAGTCTCTCTCTTTGGTTACGGTGAGTCAGGTCTTGAATGCTCTCACGAGTGACCAGGTTATTTCTTCTTTTTATCTTTTGAATCCTTTTCTTCATTTCCTTTGTGCAAGTATTGACTTTATCCTGACAAAATGTAGGTGACCTTCTATCCCCGGGGGATGGCCATCCAGTACACAGGGGTGACCGTAGGGAATGTGCAGATGCGCTGATTGTTGGCGCATGAGTTTGGCTACTCCTGGTATCTAGGAGAGAGAGTAGTCTAGTAGATTATGTAGGATGAGGCGGTGGTCCCACCAATAATTCTCCCGACATATATGAGGCAGGTCTGAGAGATGTCAAAGGAGGCCCGGGCGACAACGATGATTGGCGAACTCTATTCGTCGTACATGGACACGACAGTGACTTACGACTATCTTGATTTCGTGACAAGTTAGATGATGCCGTCATACATCTATGACGTGGTAAATATCTTCACCTCCTACATCTTCAGTCAGGGATACGAGTCGGCCAGTAGGGTATGCCCAGAGTGCTGGTGCTACGTCGATGTCAGTAGTGATGAAGACGTCAGAGGTTCCATTTCTTCAGCTTGCTCCTCCCTTTTACAGCATCATACTGCCTGTGGAGGATCGGTGAGTATGCTACACCGCTCCAACGCGATGGACATGGAGGTGTCTGGTTGAATGAGGATGTTATTCAGTCAGAGGTATAACTTTGTTCTCTGTCTATAATTTTTATGATTTCTTCATTCCTTCAGACTGACTAATTTGCTTTTTTTATTTTTCTTGCAGCATGTTCGGGTTTCGACTACCTGGCTGAGGGACATCCGGACTGGGTGGCTTCCTCGATAGCTCATATCAGGGATTCAATTTCGGTGCCATCCTATTTTGTGTCATCTGCCTCGTCTGAGGGGGGATCTGGATCAGGTAGAGGAGGCTCCACAGCTCATCGCCAGGGGAAGCTTGCGCGTCACAGGGACGGGGGATCCTAAGGATAGCGAGAAATCAGAGGGAAAAGAAAGAGAGAGAAAGTTTTGGGGGTATCGGGCTGAGTCCCGTTATTTTTCTTCTTCTTTTTCTGCAAAAGAAATGTAATGATGGCAACACATATCTATGAAATGAATGGGGTATTATTTATTTATCTTAGCTTTAAATGACTTAATCTACATGCACTTTTTACTTTGTGTGATGAGACCGTAAAAATGATCAAAATTACTTAAAAAGATAATTTATTTTGAAATAGGATGAGTTAAAAATATAACGAGAGAAAAATTTAGAATTCTTTTTGAATAAAAATTATTTTTATTGAATTTTTTGGTTTTGACAAAAGAGGAAAAATGGGTTTTTCTAAAAATGGGGGGATGTCGATCGGCATACCCATTATCCTGCCTATCGATAAGTCAATCTAGTCAAATAACCCTAAGGCTTTTATTGCACTTTCTTCAGTTACTTTGTCCTTGATGGGGTAGGGTTCCCTCCGGATTTTGCAGGATCTTTACCTTTAGCCAAGTTTTTCAGGTATAAAAGGGGAAGGTGGAGAGTTTTTCTTCACCCATTCACATTTTCCTTCTCTTGCTTATTTCTTGCTTTGTGTCTTGTTATTTTCCAAAACGGCCCTTCCCACAAGTGCTGAATTTGCCTCTTATCTTGAGAATTTAAAGGCTACGTGTTCGTACAATGTAGACTATGACACCTTTGACCTCCATCGAGTTTCTTTGTGGCACAACCAACCCATCGACTGGAACATGCTAGCTGAGGTTGTAAAATTTTGGTACCCCGAGGATCATATTTTTCGTTTTGGCTTGGACGAGGCCTTCCCGACTTATGAGGAATTTTCTGCTATGTTGGGGGTAAACCCCAGTGTGGCGGCGTTCATGCCTCACTATTGGATGAATGTATTCATATATCACCCTCAGCGGTTCGGTCATTGGTCACTGGAGAATGATCCTAGTTGTGCTGTATTCCGTGCGTCTGTGGGATGCCAATGATGCGGGGTATGTCGGATTCGTTGCCCTTGACTTAACTTCGAAGCTATTGTTGGTGATTGGGGACTTGCTGGTGGACCCTCAACTTGCTGCCATTACTGTGTGGATTGCATATCGTCGCAATCTTGCGGCGGTGATACTGGTAGAGACCCTGAATGGTCTAGATGATTGGCAGGAAGGCCGTTCTGATTTTTTGAGAGGTAGCACGATCATGCTATTCATGTAGCTGTCTGAGAGATTCTGTTTAGTGATCCCCCTAAATATCCCTTGGCAGCTATGTCAAATTTGTTTGCTCGCTATTTTATTAGCTTTGGCCCGAACATAGAGAACTGGGTAAATTGGTTTATGGAGAATGGAGCTCGATGTCTGCACTGGTCAGTGCCGTAGTAGGGGAGTTGTAACCTATTCTAGAACTGGGGGAATGCTAGTATGTTCGGTTAGTTGACCTCTAGTAGACCTCATTTTATTTTCCTTGGAGGCTCTTATGTTAAGTTGGATGGGAGCAAACTGTGCCTTCCTGTATTATGAACTTCTTTACTGTGGAGGATTTGATGGAAGGCATGTGCATGCAGTTGGTCTCTTTATGGGAGAGTCATCGGCCTTCGACTCGTCCTTCCCGATCTGTTGGAAGAGTTTGGCATATTTCTGGAGACTACATGAATTAGTTATGGTGGCTAAGATGTTGATCGAGGAGACTAGGCAGATATGGCTTGCCATGTTTGACACCATGTAGGGAGGTGTAGTTATTTTTCCTAGGCTGGTCCGGGCTTACCATTCCATGGAGTGCCTTCGACATATTATCTAGGCAGGAAAAGTTTGGGGGCCTCAAGATCTAGATGATGATGGGGTTGGATCTTCTGGTAGCTGCGGGTAGGGTCTTTTATGTAGCTGGTCATATTTGTGAAGCTGGTTATGTGTGGGAATAAATTTAGGAAGTTTAGGAGTAGCTTGATTAGGGTTAGTTAGGTTTGGTTTAGTTTTTAAAACAATTAGGTTAGTGGGGGGATAGTTGTTTGAATCCCTACGCTGATATTTCCTGTAATCGTATCGAATTTTCCCAATAATGGAATAAAAAGTATTTTATTATATTGTTGTGCCTCTTGATGAGTTTTACATTTAAATTATCTATACTAATTGTTAATGCATACATAATCCTTTTGTTCATGTAAATGATAAAATGAATTTTCGTTCTCTGAGGTAATATCATTTTTGTGAAAAAGAAGGGGACCACACCCATGTAAAGATTATGAGCTACCTACATACCTCTCGTGGTTTGAAAATTTTCTAACTTTCATTTTTTGAAAGCAAAAGGATTTTTAGAGGATCAGGCCCCACGTAGTTCTGAGTAGAGAGAAATGCAGATTTGTTAAAGAATAGAAGGGAGATGAGAGGAGTCTTGCGCGTCGAGATTTAGGACTAGGGTAGAATGCTTTGAGACGGTCCAGGTTAACTGAACGGGCTATGTCTTTTCCATCAAGGTCAGTGAGCATAGCGGCGCCACCGGACATGATCTTCTTCATGATGTAGGGGCCACTCTAGTTTGGCTTGAATTTCCCTCTAGGGTCCTAGATGGGTTCTATGATTTCTTTGAGGGCTAATTCCTCTTCTCGGACACCACGATCCTTAACTCTCTTGTTGAATGGCAATGGGAGTGTGAGAATCATTAGGGGGGGATTAGGAGTATCCCAATGCCATATGCTTTCTGGTTGGTAATTCCATCAAAGAACATTTTCCATTGGAGGTCTTCTTGGGAGGTACAAAGGATGTCTTCGTCTGGGAATTTAGATATTTAGACGTCGACTTCTTCCACAGGGTAGTCAACAAGGTAGTCAGATATAGCTCTCCCTTTCATGGCTTTCTGTATGACATACACAATATTGAACTCGATTAGCAGCATCAACAATCGGGCCATTCGACTAAACTAGGCAGGTTTCTTGAATGTGTATCTAATAGGATTCATTCGCAATACAAGTCTAATGGGAAAAGTGAGCATGTAATGTCATAATTTTTGGGTGACCCAGACAAGGGCGACACATGCTTTTTCCATGGAAGTGTAGTTGACTTAGTATCCATCCAATTTGAGACCGACATAATATATGCCCCCTCTTTATGGGATTCTTTAATGTACGGGGATAGCAAAGCCCCAACTGCGGTGTCTGTCACGGTCAAGTGTAGGAGTAAGGGTAGACTAGGTTGCGGTGGTATGAGTACCTCAGGCCGGGTTATATATTGTTTGATTCGGTTAAAGGCTTCCTGACAAGTTTTGTTCTAGACTTTGGTAGAATCTTTTCAGAGGAGTTTAAAGATGGGTTCACAAATAGAAGTCAACTGGCTGATGAACTGACTAATATACTGTAATTTTACCATGAATCCTCGGATTTCCTTCCCCGTTCGAGGTGGTGTCATCTCGAGTATGGCTTTCAGTTTGGCATGATCTGCTTCAACCCCTTTCTCGCTAACCATGAATCCCAAAGGGTTTCCTTTGGTGACGCCAAAAACACATTTATGTGGCTTAAGTCGCATCTGGTATCGCCGCAGTCGTTTAAAGAACTTTCGGAGAGCGAGAACACGACTTTCTCGAGGTTTAGACTTGATTATCATATCATCCACATAAACCTCAACTTTTTTTGTGTATCAGATCATACAATATGGTTGTGGCAGCCCTTTGGTAGGTAGCCCCTGCATTTTTGAGACCGAATGGCATAATTAAGCAACAAAAGGTTCCTAGGTGGTGATGAATGCAGTTTTTTCTTGATGATAAGGGATCATATTGATTTTATTGTATCTGACAAACCCATCAATGAATGACTTGAGAGCGTGACTAGTCGCGTTATCCATAATCACGTGGATATTAGGTAGCGGGTAATCATATTTCGAAGAAGCCTTGTTCAAATCTCGATAATCGATGCACATGCGAACCTTTCCCTTTGATGTTGGCATGGTCACGATATTAGCTAACTATGTGGGATATTCGATCACCCAAATGAAACCTACAGTCAACTGTTTGACCCCCTCTTCCTTAACCTTGAGTGACCATTCAATGTTGAGCTTTCAGAGTTTTTATTTTACCGATTTACATTTTGGGGGCGTTGGAATCTCGTGTTGAGTTATGTCGAGATCAAAACCGGGCATGCCGTTGTAGGACCATGCAAAGACGCCCATAAATTCCTTCAGTAGTTCTTCGAGTTGCGCGCGCTTATCGTCATCAAGGGTGGACCCTATCCTAATCTCACACAATTGGTTACTAGAACCGAGATTAATAACAACAGTTTCATCTTCATTAATTTGAACGCATTTATGTTGTTTTTTATTAACCTTATTAAGATCAGTTAAGAATTGTTCATCAGCAAAATCATCATGATGAAGAGTTTGATTAGAATCAAGACAATTAATGTAAGGCACAACAAGATACTCAAAATCTTTGTTTATTTTACTCTTGGAAAAAATAGCATTGAGAACCTCATCGAAGGAGGTCTTGATTACATTATGATCCGAATAATGAGGAACAACAAAAGTAGAAGAAATAGGATAAACATCTGGGTTGGGTTCATTTTAGCAAGTGGAACTGGTCCAGCATTCCAATTGAGGAGAGGTGTATCAGCTGATTTGATCAAGATGGATGGATCCGATGATGTAGAATCTGAGTGGATCATGCAGAGTGTTAGCCCCAGTGTCTTCGAGTCGAATATTGGACTAATCAATTCCTGACTCAGTTCCTCATATGAGTTGTCAAATTCATCCCCCATCTGATGGCAATGATGTCATCCTTCCACGAGAAGTCAATGCATTCTTTAACCTCCACGACTTCTTCATATAAATCCTCCCACTCAACGAGGAGATGCAGAAGCGAAGGGACCAACCTACCCCGTAGTTTTAAATTATCGATTATCTTGGACATACTGTAAATTTCATTAGATAATTGGGACAAGTCTGCCATAATCTGGACAACATCATTTAAACTAGGGTTGTGTTTCGGCCGGATCGGATCGGAAAATGCCTATTCGGAAAAAATTCCGATTTTTTCGGAAATAAAATAACTATTCCGATTTCCGATCCGATTTTTTCGGAAAATTAAAAAAAAATTCGAATTCGGAAAAATCGAAAAATCGGAAAAATCGGAAATTCACAAAATATATTAAAAATCCAGAAATTTCGAAAATTTCAAAATTTCAAAAAAATAAATTATGGATTTTCGATTACTCGAAATTCTCATTTTAAAGAAACAATGAAAATAGCTTAACCCAACATGTAAACACATGAGGATTTGGCTCATTTTTCATTTGTGTAGAAGTTAGGAGGATACTCTCCTTTTATAGAGCATATTTTGGAGCCTTCTCCCTCTCCCAACCGATGTGGGATGTGGGAAACTTTTAAAAAATCGGAAAAATCGGAAATCGGAAAATAATTCCGAAAAAATCGGAAAAAAATCGGATCGGCATAGTTTCGGAAAAATCGGATCGAAAAAATTGGAAAATCGGAAATTCAGAATTATTTCCGATTTCCGATCCGATTTTTTTCGGAAAAATCGGAAAATCGAAAATCGGCAAACTAAAATTTCATTCCAAATTCGGAAAAAATCGGATCGGAAATCGAAAAAATCAGAAAGTTCGGAAAAAAAACACAGCCCTAATTTAAACTGACTTCGTCAGCAGTACCATCCAATTATCTGACTTGTAAGCCCACTTTCGGGCTTCTATGAACAATGCGCTGAGGCGCTAAGTTTGAGGTGTTAAATCTTTAGATAATCTCAAAACATTTAATGGTATTGTGTATCCAACCTTCAAAGCGGCATGCATTGCATGAGGATTAGTTGACAATGACAACGAATGGGACGAAGCACTTAATGAAGCTTCAATATGGGCTACAAGTTACTAATTTATGAACATATTTTGTTCCATACTCATGTTTTTTGAGATTTCAGATCCAACATTATTGTGGGAGAAACATTGGTGTAACCTTACCGATAGCTTACAAAATCGGATAAGAAGGGAGGTTCTTGACCTTGATACACCTCTCAATAATGACGACTTAAAAAATTTGGGCTTACTAGAGATCGAACACATATTGAACAAGAATGGAAGATCCCTATCTGAATTACCTCCCATGCCGCTACTATCTTCACGTGCAGTTAAGTTTATTACCAACAGGGTTCTAAGAGAAGAGCTTGATTATGACAGTTCTAATGAGTTACAACTGCTCCAGTCGTTGCATGCCGGATTAAATGACGATCAACTCATAATTTTTACCATAATTATAGAATTGTCCTTACGTTAATGTGGTGGACTTCTTTTCATTTACGGTAGTGGAGGAACAGGGAAAACTTATATGTGGAAAACATTAATATTGAAATTCAGATTTGACATGGATATAGTTCTTTCTATTGCATCATCGGGCATTGCTTCTTTACTCATGCCAGGAGGACAAACCGATCATTCCTGTTTCAAAATTCCTCTTAATCCAGATGAATCATCAAGTTATTCCATTAGTTTGAGGACGAATTTAGCATCGTTGATACAAGAAACGTCATTAATCATCTGGGATGAGGCACCAATGATAAGTCGTTACACTATCAAGGCAGTCAATCGTACATTTAAAGATATTTTAAAAAATATGGTTAACTTCTCTATCGATTGACTGTTTGGTGGTAATTTATTTGTGCAGGTGGTGATTTCAGGTGAATATTACCAGTTTTACCTAGATATGGACGTGAACATATTGTTGGGCCTTCGTTGCCAAGGTCATAGATTTGGAAGCATTACAAAGTTCTGCACCTTAAGAAAATATGCGTGTCTCATCGAACTTCATGAATGTAGAATCACGACAAACTCTACTCGATTTCACATAATGGATTAAACTGGTTGGCGACAGAAAGATACCTTTAAAATCGTTCGGTATAGACATTGAGCCAAATTGGATACAAATCCCGAATAATTTCTTATAAAAATAGTGAAACGGGAGTAAGAGAATTAATTTTGAAAACATATCCTGATCTTCATACAAAGTTTAACGATCTAACATACCTGAATGATCATGGAATTCTAGCCCCCAAAAATACCGATGTGGATGAGTTGAACTTCATTATGCTGTCAATGCTTTCTGAATCACTTAAGGTATGAAATAACGTGGATAAATTTTGTCCTTTATAAGAGGATGGTACTGACCCCACCAAATATCCTCCTGAGTTTTTTAATTAATTACAATTCCTCGGGCTTTCAAATCATATATTGTAACTCAAAGTTGGTGCTCCTATAATTCTCTTTCGAAACCTTAACTAATCTTCAGGGTTGTGTAACGAAACTCGATTAGTGATCACCAAGATGGGGAAAAGGTCATAGAAGATAAGGTGATCATGGGGTCCAGGATGGACTAAGTTGTGTTCATTAACCGTGTCGACTTATCACCTACAGTTGGTAGTTCACCCTTCATGATGAAATGACGACAATTTCCAATCAAGTTGGCTTTTTGCTATGACTATCAACAAAAGTCAAGGTCAAACGCTCCATTAAGTTAGCCTTATCTAGAGTTAGTTATCCAACATGATTGAAGATTTTGATAAATAATCCACAAGAAGTTCCTGCAGATTTCACAAAAAACATTGTGTACAAAGAAGTTTTCAATCGCATTTTTACATAAGCAAGTTTGTTGCTGAACGAATGCGAATGTGTTCCTATGAAAAATCTAATAAAATTACTATTGCATTTCCTATACTTTTTTACTTACCGGTTGCTTTTTCTTTTCAAAACACATGTTGAGTAATTGTCAACTTAAAATTTTATATCCTTTAAATACTTTGACATCCAATGTTATAATAAATCATTAGTATATCGAGTCCTCCAAATTATAAAAACTTCTCCTATACTCTTCACAGGTTATTATGGAATGAATGCCTATTAATCGATATCCAATGCATTTTTACAATATTCTAATTGCCAAACACGAATTCTATAACTGTAACATATTAGTCAAGGGAACTTCTATTCACAAGCACACAATAAAAATAGTTGTATTGGGTTACAAAATATAGGCTTTCGAACGATCCGTATCTGAACAACTAATTATGGATAAATAATAGAGACACAACCACCATCGTGGAAGACTGCAATGGATAGTATTCTTCAATAAAATAAGCCAAGCTATTCAGGTGTACTGATTAAACTACTATAAGAGGTTGAGAGAGATATCAACCCGTTATGGATACAGTTTGAACAAGGAGAAATAGATCCAAATTTGTGAGTTCGTCGCCATATTTATGGAAAAAAACAAATACAAGGCGAACTATACAAAAAGGGTTTCTTCCCATGAACTGATATTATAATATATGCTATAGTAAACACTCTTCCACCGACATGGCCACTACAAACTATCAAGATAAGGCAACGAAAGAGTCATTACCTATTGAGGAATTAGCCCACTATTTAACGGACATAGAATATAACGTCATATGCATGAAAGCATTCAAGATTTGGGAGGATCAACAAATGCGACAGCATACAGACAACATACCGTATAGTGATTCTTAGGTACTAACACGATATGGTTATACAAAAGTATGGCCAAACAATACATACCTAACGAGTACTGTTTTTTAGATTGTATACAAATAAGAAATGATTTTAAATGTTTATTACACAACTATAATCATTTTTGTTTATATATGTATTTTTCGAATATTAGCTTTGGTAAAAAAGTTTTCTTTCGTAACTAAATACTCAACAACAATGTTCTTGGTCTTTATTTTGAGACGCTTGAAGAAGGGGAGGTTATTGGCTTTGACATGAATGATATTCTTAAACTCGGGTCTGTTCCACCAGACCCGGTTATATTTAATAGGATAAATGTTTCTTCGAGGCAAAAAAAATGGCGGAACAAGGAGTCACATTTGTTCAAACTAGCTTGGGCATCTGACAGTGAGGAGTTAGAGAATTTTGCTCCAAGTAATAAAGAACAACAGGAAGATTTTTCTATTATAATTGGAGTCAAGTATAAAAAATTATTTAAACTGGGAAGAAATAAAGTGACTCTATCTGGAGGTCCCTGGAAACTTTGGGTCCGAACCAAAGAATAAACTACCAGGTCGGCTGGTAAGTCCTCACATAATTCATTCTCAAAGGTATTAAATGATTAGCTGTCTTTTTTGGAATATCCATGGTGTGGGAAATGCTCTGTCAGTTCGAAGACTTAAAAAATTAATTCAGAATTATAACTCGTGTGTAGTTTGTTTAATGGAGCCTAAAATTGATAATGGGAATATCTCATCTCTTTGTAGACGGATTCATTTTCAGGAAGGGGTGTCTAATGATTCAAACAAAATTTGGGTGCTTTGGAAACATGAATGGACCTTAGATGTTATAAGTGATAAAAAGCAAATCTTGTCTATTTAAGCGGAACATGTGAATTTCCCCAAACCTTTTTTCCTCTCGTGAGTTTATGCTGAATGTAAACTTGATGGTCGAAGGGTATTATGGGTGGAGTTAGAAAATTTAGCAAATTCTATTCAAGGGCAATGGGTAGTTGGTGGTGATTTCAATGTTATTCGATCTCAATTAGAGAAAGCGAGTGGGAGAGGAATTAATAATTTGGCGGTTGAAGAATTTAATGGTAGTTTCACTCATTTCGATATTTTTGAACTGGATTTTAAAGGGTCGCAGTTTACTTGGTGCAACAATAGAGAAGGTGGTTCTCGTATATTGGCTTGGCATGATAGAATTTTTGTAACAACTTCATTTTTTCAGTTAAGCATCTTCACCGTACCAATTCTGATCATTCTCCTTTAATTCTTAATGTTAAATCGGATATGGATGGGATTCCTAAACCTTTTAGGTTCATAAATGCTTGGACAAAGCATAAAGATTTTCTTATGCTCGTTTCGTCCTCTTGGAATGGGGAGTTGCATACTGAATTTCTATACTATTTGCTTCCAAGCTTAGGAGGCTGAAATATATTCTTAGATCTTGGAATGCAAATGTATTTAGAAATATATATAAGAGAGTTAAATCAGTGAAAGATTTCTTAATCTGTAAGGAAAGTTCCTATGATAATGATCTTAATCTGGTAAATAGAATGGAATTTTTCAAAGCCAAAGCCTTGTTCAATAAAGAATTAAGTATAGAGGAGGAGTTTTGGAGTGAAAAGGCTGGGGTAAAATTGGCCACTGAAGGGGATTTTAAAACTGGATTTTTTCATACTATGTATAAAGCAAAAAAATCCAAGCTTGTTATTCATAGTATAAAAACTGAAGAGGGTGACACTGTTAGTGACCAGTTTAACTTAGAGGAGGAGATTGTTAAGAATTTTGAAGCGATAATCACAAAGACAACATAAATTCCGTTGGACTTTAATCTTTTGGATGTCATTCCATCAATTATAACTCAAGAGGAAAGTGATATGCTCACAAGGTTCTTGGACTTGGAAGAAATTAGAGCTACTATTTTTGGGAGGGATAAAAATAGTGCAGCGGGCTCGTATGGATTTAATGGATGGTTCTTTCAACATTGTTGGGAAATCATTAAATTTGATTTTCATAATGCTACAGTTTCTTTTGTTACAGGTAATGTCCTTCCAAGGAGATAGTTCGCTACAAATGTTATTCTCATATTAAAAAATGCAAAGCCTACTTTTTGCCACTATTATAGGCCTATTATTTTATGAAACTTTTGTAATAAAATTATTACAAAAATCACGAATAATAGGCTTTGCAGGTTGCTTCCAAAAATTATCTCCAAATCTCAAGCGAGTTTCGTCAAAGGTCGTAATACCATGGATAATATTTTGATGGCGTAAGAACTTATGTCCAACTTCAACAATAAAGTGCAAGGATTAAATGTCTTAATTAAAATGGATATGTCAAAGGCGTATGATAAGGTCTCTTGGCTTTATATCACCAAATTTCTTTGTGCTTTTAGTTTCTCGAAAACTTGGATTGATTTGGTATGACGTGCTATCTCAAATTGTTGGTACTCTATATTTGTAAATGGCAAAGCTTTTGGGTTCTTCAAGTACAATTGTGGTGTTCGTCAAGGTGACCCGCTCTCACCAAGTTTATTCATCATAATTACTAAAATTCTTTCAAGGGGTCTTCACAATCTTATGTTTTAAGGTCGGGTGAAAATCTTCTCAATTCCTCCGAGTTGTGATCTTATTTCTTCTCTTTCCTTTGCTGATGATTGTCTTATTTTTACAAAAGGGGATAAAAGGAGTCTTAATTTTTAAATTTTTTTTGAACCAATATACGGTAACAACTGGGCAGCTTATTGACAATCTAAAATCCTCCTTTTCTTGTCTGGGTTCAACAACTTCTGCTCGGTGTCAAATTATCAGGTCTGCTACAGGTTTTGTGCAAAAAACTCTGAAGATAAAGTACTTAGGCGTGCCGTTATTCGCAGGCCGCAAATCAGCTAGTTTGTTTGCTTCTTTGGAGCACTCTATGTCGTAGAAAGTGATGAGCTGGTCGGGGAAATTACAGTCTCATAATGGACGCAACACTTTGCTTCATTTAGCTCTGTAATCTATGACATTTCTTATCTTTTGTGTTCTCGATCCTCCGATCAGTGTTGTTTAGTTGTTAGAAAGGAATTTTTCTACATTTATTTGGGTCGCTCATGGAGATAATTTGAAACACAAATGGGTGCAATGGCATCAAATGTGCCTTCCTTATTTAGAAGGTGGAGTGGGCGTTAAAAACTTATCTGATATTATAAAAGAGTACTCTTATAAGCTTTGGGCTTCATTTCATAAAGGAGGTAATATATGGGCAGATTATGTGCATAAGCGGTATAGATATCTAGCAGGGGATAATTATTATGGGACTCCTTATTTTTCAAGTTTAATTTGGCGCAGAATGAAAAGATGTGGCTAATTTACCATGCTAATATGGACGATGATAATCTGGTTGTTTAGAGGCCAAATTCACACGGGAATTTCACACTAAAATCTGCATGGGATTTTTTCGTCATAGAGACTGCAATCTCTTTTCTTTCTCAGTTATTTGGAATCCCCAGAATTCATCTTAAATTATCTTTCTTTAAGTGACACCTTCTTCTTCAGGCAATTCCTTTGGATTCGTGTTTGAAGAATCTTTATATTTTTCTTGCTTCAAGATGTAGATGTTGCTTCAATCCAGTTGAGTAAGGTTTTGATCATCTTTTTGGCACAAGTCTCCTTACTCAAGAAGTGTGGAATCATTTTTCGAGTCTTATGGGGTATAGATTTAATTTTTCCTCTCTCAAAATATTGCTCATGTCTTGGTGGTTAAATTTTAGAGGAAAAAATATCAAATCTTTGCTCTCTATTATCCTTCAGTGTTCTATTTTTTTTGGAGGATTTGGTGTTTGAGAAATAAAATGGAATATGAAGGTGAGGATATGAAAGCTTCCAAGATTTTCGATCTTATCCATGAAGATGTGAGAATTTCTTTTAAAGCTAGACCATACAAAGGTGCTAAATCCATATATTTATTAGGATTCATTTCAGATTTTTCGATCTCTTGTACTCCTTTGTAAGCCGTTAGTGAAGGGATTTCTTCACTCTCCTTTTAATAAAGTGTGTATTTTTTATTAAAAAACAACAACAATGTTCTTATAACTTATGAACATATTTTAACAATAATTACTGCAACTAATTTCATTATTTTCCTTTTTATAACGTTTCTTGATGATGAACGTTAGGCAAAAGTACATAACAATTTATGGCCAAGTATTCAACCATTACATGTATTCAAATATTGCAATTTATTACTAGCATGCCTTTCATCTGACAATTTATAGCTGGAATGTAGATCGACTTGGACCTTGCAAACACTGTAAGTATTAAATGACATATTTATTACTACTTAACACAAATTATTTCACATTTATCATCTAAAAAATTTACTACAAATTTGATTGTAGATTCATTTCCTACAAAATCAAGGGGTGAAGGTTAATTTACGATCTGCTAAGGTGTGTGTGAAATAATATTGAGTTCATATTTTATTTACCATTAGATTTCATTAAATGTGAAAATCTAACTTATTTTCTTCATTCCCAAATCTATAAAATAGACTGATACACTCCCAGTCATGAAGAATGAGGTATGTAGTGTACATATTTTATAACATATGTTATAATATATGGTGCACTAATATTTATTTCTCATTAAAATCTACTATTGTCTTCTCAACTTTCTATGACATACCAGATTGCAGTTTTCATCCCGCAACTCAGGAGATGCGTTTACATCATCAAGACATTGGAATTTTGGAAGGCTATGTTCTGGAAATATGGATTTATCCACTATGAGTACGCTGAAAATCCATATTTGGAGTGATCCAAAGAAAATGAATATCGCTGTCATTTATGCAAAAAGCAGTTGTCGCCCGTTTTAACTTGCAATGTAGTTTTTTTTTCTAACTTGGATTTTCTGATTATGGTTCGTTCTACGACATTGTGGTTCTTATCATTCATTTCCTCTTACTCATTTTAAGTCGTAGTCTTTATTCACCACATTACTTATATTTACATACTCATGGCTATGTCTACGATCTTCTTTTGAAATACAAATAATAATTACATTTTAATTTATATATTTGAATAGAATATTTTAAAATGCGTTACACATGCCCGTGTCACCACTAGTATAAATATATATGTATATATATGTATGTAAATATATCATAGCATGTTAATAGATCAACATGAAAAAAATATTTTTATAGTATGATTTGTAAGACATTTTAAAACTAGTCTAAGTCATTGAAACAAAGCAAAACAGGTTTTACATGAAAGTAAAAAGGTTTAAAAAGTATATCCACAAAGATCTCAAAATCAAGGCATGGGTTCGAGACATAAAATCTTCAAAAACGAACTCCGAGTACCGCATCATATCACACTAAAAAGCTCCCAAACTCTAAAATCAGCAGCTAAACACTCACCCTCACACAAAATATATGTGGTAAGTATATGATGAAATCGTTTTTAGAAAACTCTCGAAACAGATGAAACATTTTGAAAATGTTTAGAGAGAGAAAATAGAAAAAATTTTAGCAGATCTTCGCTTAGGTTTTGAAATTTTTTCTCACTCAAAAATAATGACCCTAAGCTCTTTATTTATAGAAATGGTGACGTGCCTTTGGTAAACATGTAATTACCCGAACAATACGGGTGTAAGAGTAATTAGTCAAGGGAATCTAAGGGCACAAATGGAATCACATAAAAACCAGTCAGTTTGGGTACATGCGTAATAAGCTTGCGCATTGAGAGGGGCATAAGGGTCAATTAAACATCGACAAGCCTACAGTTGATCAGTCAGCCACAGAGCTTGATGAAATTGCGTGGGCTAAACCCTTAATACGGATTGGCCAAAACCATTAAACACGGATCTCCAACTAAAAAACCAGTAGAGATACAAAACACTTTTTTTTTTATTTTGCGGATTTTAATTTTTGAAATAAAAAATGATTTGATTTTGTTTCTTTTAAATTAATAAACCAACTTTAGAAAATGAAATAAAATATGAAAATTAATTTTAAATTTTGGAAAATTATAAAACTAAGGAAAATATAATATAACAAATATTTAATTATAAAATACATATAAGATGTATAAATACAAAAATATGGAATATATTACTCAAATTCAAATTAGGGTCTTATAAAATAAAAAATTTGATCTTAAAATTTCTTGAAAATCTTTTTAGTGTCATATTTAGCATGTGAAATGGAAGCTAATGTATGTGGGAATGTTGTTACAAATTTGAGCCAACACTAAACCGAGGTACAAAAGAATGTACTTTCAATCTCCCCCTTTGTCATATTTTGGGAAACACCAAATTGAGACTCAAAAGGATAAGTCTCACACACACAAATACACAACTAAACTATACAAATGTTTCCTAAAATGAAGAGTACATAATTCAACTAAACACATATGTCCTAAAAAAAGAAAAATACATAACTTAACTAAACACATATGTCCTACAAGACTCAGATTCTCCAATAATAAAACTAGGTGTCACACATTTTCCCCCTGTTTGTCATAAAGGGACAAAGAAAGATCCTACAAAGATGTTAGCACCAAAAATATATTATAATCGAAGATGTTTTAACATACAATCATACCACATTAAATAGGGAAGGCACAAAGACCAATAGACTACGAGTTTTAAAACTTTGACTGTCTAATGGTTTTGTGAAAAGGTCTGCTAATTGATCAGTAGTGTTAAGATATTTAATTTTAATTTCCTTTTTATTAATTAATTATCTAATAAAATGTTCTCTCATTTTAATATATATATTTTTTGAGAATGGAAAACAGGATTTTTGGAAATACTAATGGCGTTTTGATTGTCACATAAGATTAAAACAAAATTTTCATTTAAATCATAATCACTTAACATTTGTGTCATCCACAGAAACTGAGTGCAACAACTGCCGACAGTTATGTATTCAGCTTCTGCTGATGAAAGTGAGATGCAATTTTGTTTTTTAGATGACCAAGAGACCAGATTGCGTCTTAAGTAAAAATATCCACCAGAGGTTTTTTTCGTATCATCGGCACAACCAGCCTACTCAACGTCCCTATACCCAAATATTTTAGAGTTTATGTCCAAAGTTTACATGATACCATAGCTTACCGTTCCATTTATGTATTTTAGAATACGTTTTACATCACGCAAGTGGTATTCTTTAGGATCACATTGATATCTAGCACATACACACATAAACACACACAATGCATTATATCGGGTCTACTTGCAGTTAATTATTAAAAGCTTCTTATCATGTTACGATATAAAGTGACATAAATCTTTTTCACAAATAAGTATTTTGAGAGTTTAATAGAAGAACTCATAGGTGTTCTAGCCGTTTAGAAGTATTTAAACCAAAAGGTTTAACAGTTAAAAACAATTAAAACCATTCCTAACAATCATAACATTTGGAATAACGTTAACTATTAAAAATAGAATAAATATTGGGCCAGATATAAATAAAATACACAAAAAAAATTGGACTTAGAAATTTAAAAGCCCAATAAAATTTGGTCCAAAAAGTTAATAATTTGTCCAATTCAAAGCCCACAGTCCACGACCCATGCCCAACCACGTGCTGAGCCAAATTGGACCAGACTGGGTCCGGTCGGTCGGGCGGGTGACGACGCACACGTGTGGACTTGGAAGTCCATTTTAAGACCATTTACTTTCTCCCTCCTTTAAAGCGTTGGGATATCCCAAGGGTACCAAACCCAAAATACAAATGAGCTATATTATACTACACCCATTTTTTTTTATATTTTATCTATGTGGGACTTTGGATTTATTAATACATTTTAACCAAACTCCATATTCAAATTGGGCGCTTCGAACAACAATTTCTCATTCAATGATTTAGGGTTTCATACATGTGAGTATTTATACCCATCGCGGAGGAGAACGTGTTACCACTTCAAACCATCCTGAACGACATATGGGTCCCATAATAAATGGACCCTAAAATTAAACAAATTAATACTTGTAAACACATAAAACCCATAAATTTCAACCCTCCACATGAATGAAATTTGATTGGATGACATAAAAAGACTATGCAGACACAAAGAGAGTTCTAATGAAAAATTCTTACATCATAAGAGATAACTTTTGGCCTTGAATCTTCCTATAATACCCCATATTCTCACGGACTATAATTATTATTTATTAAGTAATTAATTAATTAATAAATGCGATTAATTACTACTTGCATGACTTAATAATAATAATTTGGCATAAATCAGATGGTAATTGAAACTGTGTACGCATAGAAAAATAAAGTGTGTTGTTTTATTGACATCTTGAGGTATTACTGTGTATTGCGGGAAGTATCATTTAGACTAGACTTTGATGGAGTTCATTCGATGTGGCGGAAGTATTATTTAGACTAGACATCGATCAAATGACTCATTTTCTAATTGTCGGAAGGTTTGAATTCGAGCCTTGATGGAGTTCGTTCGATGTGGGGGAAAGAATTTCTTGAGGAATTTAAATTGCAACTCGTTCCATGATGCAATCGAGTTTGGAGGTAAAGATCATAGACATGTCTTAGCCTTGTCCTTTAGCTAGAATGGAGAGAGTTTGAGGCGGATCACAAATTTTGTGCAAGTTTGACCGCTGAGGGTCTTGCACGCCTCCTCAAATTCCCGGATGTGGAGATATGGCTTTTTTGACTCCATTCTATGGTAGTTGGGAAATATATGGATCATCCCATTCCTAAAGCGAAATTGCCCTGCATTATATAGGAGTAAAATGCATCCCGGAGTGACAGTTCGTTCGGGATATAAGATTTTCTCAAAGGGCGGTACTGGGCCTCTTCCTCACCTGCGGCTACACTACCATGTTGTGACATGTCTCTCTCACTTGATGACTCTGTATCCTCACTTGGTATGCTCGGAGCGTGCTCTAAAGAGTGTCCTAAGAGGGATGTCAGATTGTTACTTGCAATTGAGTGTGGAGGCGTGGAAGGTGGAACCCATAATTGTGGAGCATTTGGAGTGTGAGGGCTATCGGGGTCGTACTCAACTATCGGGTTTTCGTGAATGTTGGTTGGAGTATTTTGGGGAGTTAGAGTGAGTTCAGGATTTTGGATTAAAAGGCTTTTGAGAGATAAAGTATCTTTTCTTGTGATTTTTGATTTCTTTTTTTGGTCGAAGTTTTATATTAACGGAATCTAACCTATGTCTACCTAAATCCTCGACAACGGTGCCCAAAACTTGATGCGACTAAGAATGTGTCTCTAAAGTGCGTACTCTCTAGGCTCAAGTGCAAGCCTGTCGCATTAGTAATGAACCCAATAAGTCGGGATCATCTCCACAGGGAAATAGGACTAGAAAATCATGACGATGGAAGGACAAACGGTTAACCTAAAATCAACTCTAAAAAAAATGAAAAGATGATTAATTTGCGAATAATACTACTAAGTAAAAGGAAACTAGATTAAAACTATGGAACTAATAATTAGGCAAGGATTAATAACTAAGAATGAAGTAATAAATATGAAGAGAAAAACAGGCCGGGAATACAATCCCTCAACCCCTAGTGGGTTGCTAGTATAAAATTAATCGTAAATTTAAGTGATTAAGACTTTCGTACTCCCAAGCATTCGATATATGAGGTTCAAGCCCGCACCATACATAATCAGAGTACGAGTAAAGCGGTATCACAATAGCTACACTCGCATTGCATTCTGAAGCATCCCGATTACCAAGAAGAAAACAAGATCCAAAGATCTACAATGGTTGTGCTCGCTACGCAACACAGTCTAATAAACCCTTAAGTTTAGAGGATTAATTTTATACACATGCAACTCTCACATCGGGTTGAGTTCATGCATCCCAACCCTAAAAAATCTAGCTGGACATGTTGAACCTAACTATGCATAAATTAACTACAATGCATGTGAAAGAAATCATGATGAAAGTATACTGAAACATGCAAGGAAATATTATAAACCTAGAAACCGTTTGAATTATGCAAGAAAAATAAACATGCAAGAACAATAATAGAGAGAATGAAAATTGAATTAAAGCTTGCAATCCGACCCGGAAATAATTGATCTTGAAGCACCAAATCAAAGCTATGTTCCTATAGTATTCTCCTCCTTTTATATAAAAAACTATTTAGAACTCTCTTTTCTAAGTCAATACAAAGATACAAATACGTTTTAGAAGAGTTTGTAACCTATTAGAACTCTTTGGATCAATCCGCATTTAAGAAGAAATTCGCGTCTCAGACACCTCGAACCTGTTCGCCATGTACCCAGAACCGGTTCGCCCTGTGGTTCGGGGAAACGCACTGGTTTGGGCCTTCCTTCATTTCCAAAATTTGGAATATTCTAATGTTTTCTTCCTTTCTTCTGTGGATTTTTCTTCAACTTCAAGGGGTCATAACTCTTTCACCGTAGCTCGGATTTGGGTGACATTTTTTCCAGTATTCTCATTGTTCTATGATCTTCAACTTTACAGTTGGCTCCTCCTCAGGTATTAGGCTACAAAATTACGAAATTACCCTTGAACTTGCCTTCCTAGCCTTTCTTTCATTGTTTCGATTTCTCTTTCGCACCGCTTGCATAATTTACATGTAAAACACACAAGAGAAACACAAAACATGAACTACTTGATAACGAAGGTTAGTAGCATAATTACCAGTTAAATCTATATCAATTGCACCACTCGGGTTCACAAAGGTACCGACATTAAGGGGATAAGTATATAATCTTTATTCCCGATCAAATCCCCTTGACTTAGAACTTTGCGCGTCCCGAGCAATGTAAAAGAAAAGGAATAACGTCACAACTCTTCTAAACACTTTATTAGGATATAATACCTTTTTCGCGGGCAAGCGATTGCATTTAGCGTATACAACAAACCGTTAAACCCCTAGGTTACCCTAGTAGGACAAGTGTTGTCGCCTGAGGGTTTGCAGTAAATATACCCACCAAATTCGACTTAGACTCAATTAAAAATCAAAATGCTTAAAAATTGTACAATTTAAATTTTTTGAAATATAATCACCATAAATTCATATTTAAAAGAGTCTCAATTTGTCGTGTGTGTGTTCGAAGCCGAAAATTAACCTCAAATTTCCACTTATTGATCACTACGTTGCTTTTCGAAAAATCGTTTTGATTTTAAAATCTCACGGGATGCACTCACAAACGAATCACTCAGAAATATGGCTTTTCTCTCGGTATGCGTGATAAAAAGAGTAAATATAATGGATACAAATTCAAGCACACAATTATAAAGACGAACTATTTGAGGTGAAAAGATATCATCATCGGAGTACGGTTATAAGGAAACAAAATTATCGCCTCTAGTTCACACCATTTAATCTCTCATATTATCTTTTGATATTTTATCTCTCCACGCGATAATTGATTTCGTAATTCGGACTTGGGGACCTTTTTTTTTGGGTTATATGGTGTGTTGGGTAAAATTGGAAACGGCTAAGAATTTCGGAATTGGAAAATTTTGCTTATGATGTTTGTTAGTGCTTTTTCGGGCTCTTGCTCAATTTTCTCTCCTTTTTCTATATATATATATTTTTTCTTATTTTTTTTTCTTGTTATTTTTGTTGAGCATTCTTCTATTTTTTTTCTTGCCGCTTCTTATGCACTTTTTGGACTTTATTTGATGAATATTCGATTTTCACAATTCCGGGCTAATTGGGTTTTTTCGGGTTATCAAACGAAAAGGAAAAAAATTATTAGGCTCAAATTGGGTTGCAAAGGGATGAATTTTGCACGACTCTTTATGGATAATCTTTTTGGGTAACAAACGATGGCCTACTTCATTGTCTGAATTACTTATTAATTTACCATATGCGTCTCGAGATTAATTTAGTCTATAGAGATATTTTAGTGCGCATTATTCAAGACAATATCTCACATATTTCCTATAACTGATCAAAACAATAAAATAGAGATCATCAACAACTTTTTAAAACGCTTACATGAACTTTGAGTTAATCATTAACTCGAATTGATTTAAAATACTCTAAAAAAAATATAGGCTCGAAATCTCACTGGGTTAATAATCTCCACACTTATTCGTTAAGTCGTCAATTTTCTCCCAATTTCCATCTTTGGTCAATTTCGTCTTAGTGCAATTGAGATTTAACAATTTGAGACTTCAAATAGAATAAATGTGATATTTTTGAAACATTTAAATTCCAATTTTTATTTATTTTGAAGAAAAATATTTTTTTCTTTTTACTTTTTCAATTTTTTTTCAAATTTTCAATTTTTAGAGTAAATATTTTTGGGCATTTTGAAAATTTTACGAAGTTTTAGTAAAACGCACTTATCACCCCCCTAACTTAGACTTTTGCATTGTCCTCAATCAAAAGGACTAAAATCTAAAGAAGACGAAATAATGAGTGCAAGAAGCAAAACAAGCAAATAAAGAAAAATGAAGATTTTTCATTATATAGGCACTGGTTACAATGAGGAAACAAAGAAAGAGATGCACACATCATAATCATGCGAAAAACAAGAGCTTTACAACACGGGCTTAAGGTGATGGAGGTGGGTACGAGCTACTGAGCGCATCAGGATCATAGGGACCATAGAAGTATCTAGGGAGAGCAGCGTTCAGACCCACTTGAAGGCGGTAGAGGTCAGCTTGTAGATGCGCCATCATGCTAGTGTTGCGCCGGCACTCAATCATGAAGCCGTTAAAACTTGACTCCAGGGAGGTGATACGATTTGCAAGGTCATCATTTTTCGGCGTGTAATCGGAATCCTCATCTTCATTATACTCTTCTTCGTCCCCCACATCCATCATTGGGGCGTCATTTCCCTCCTCCTCCACACCCTCATTGGAATCACCATCGAGAATAGGACGATCGGGGTGGGCCACCCTCATTTATCGTGCACTACGGGTGGTGGAAGTACCTCCAATTGGGCGGTGGAGTTTGACTTGCTTCTCCGGATCTTCCACCCCTGCATCAATCATAATTTCAATAATAAGGCGGGCGTAGGGGAGCGCTGCTTTTCCCCACTCATCACAGGCTGCATGGAGGATGTCCGCGTAGAAAAGGTGGCCAGATTAATAGTGCTCTCAGGGTCGAGGAAATGATACAAAAAGTTACCGTGACGCAGCCTGACCACCGAATTGTTGGTGGTTTGGTGGATTGCTCCACATGCAATGAGGTGCGTGAATCACACCTTGTCCGAAAGACTTCCTACTGGAAATGAATCACGCAGCCATTCCTCCCCGGGTGCCATTCGGGCGACACATTCAACTTTGGTGCGGGGGGCACCATTGGTGGGATAAATGAAAGGAACGGGGAGGACAACCCCTTTTTCTCGCATTTTTCGCGCAATGATGGCGACGGAGAAAGGAATCTGAATGCCTACAACATATGGCTCATGGAGAGTGGAGGATTTGCGCACGAGCGTCACGTAGAAACGGCGAATTTTTGATTCGAAGAATTTGTTGCTCGTAGGGGAGAGAAATGAACACCACCCCCAGCGGTGGAAAAGGGCGGTGACTTCACCGGGCAGCTTCTCCCAATTAACAAATCACTCAATATGAATGGTGCGATTGGCCGAGAAATAGCGTTCGACCCAATGACATTGTTGGATGGATCGAAATTCTCGCGCACCCTCATCATCGAGTATGGTTGTGTCGTTGTATTTTCGAGGATGGAGGTTTGCTTGGCGGGGGTGCGACATGGTGAGAGAGAGATAGATAGATATAAAGGTGATATGGTATTGAAGAGAGATAGTGAAATGGAGTGGTGAAAGTGTGAGAGATGGAGGGGGTTGAGGGTGAATTTATAGGTGTGTGGGGATGACTTTTGGTGGTAAATGGGAATAGGTATGGAGGGAGATGAAGGTGGGAATGAATTTGGAGTTGAAAGTGGTAGGGGGAAGTTTTTAGAGGGTAAAAAATCGTGGGAAAAATGAATGGAGGGAAAGAGGAGAAGAGAATGGATTTTGAAAAGAGGGGGGAAGAACCTGACAGACACCTCGAACCGGTTCGCCATGTACCCAGAACCGATTCGCCCCCGAACTGGTTCACTCTACGGTTCGGGGGATCTTGTAGTCTTGGAAACCTTGTTTCTCTCATCTCTCAAAATCTAAGTTCTCACCCATTCCTCAACACTTGTGTACGGTCCCTTAAGATATCCTAGACCCTCGGGTTCCCAAAAAATCCTAAACCACGCCCTCGAAATGTGTGCAAGCTCTCTCAAAAAGTGTGCTACCTGGATCCCTATCATGAACTGTGCCTTCGAACTCGTAAATATCCTAACTCATACACTACTACTGTACACAAGAATTCACCCCATACGCATCGGGGGTGTGATGACCTCTCATTTTCAGCTCAATCTACCCCGTAAATGGGGTCCAACAACCAAATGGTGTCGACTTCTTCCACACACGCCTCAAGATATGGATTTAGCCATTGTCCATTCTCCTTGAACGTATTCCCCCTTTTAATTCTTTTAATTCCACAACTCCGTAAGGGAATACATTCTTCACAACGAACGGGCCAGTTCATCGAGACCGTAACTTTCCCAAAAATAGATGAAGCCGAGAGTTATAGAGAAGCACTTTTTTTCCCGGGAAGAAACTCTTTACGTTGAATAATCTTATTGTGGGCGAGTTTCATCTTTTCTTTGGAAATTTTTTCGTTCTCATACGCGTCATTGCATATCTCTATAACTCATTTAATTGAAGCTTGCGAGCTTCACCGACTTTATCCATGTCATAATTCACCTTCTTAATTGCCCAATATGCCTTGTCCTCTAATTCAACAGGAAGATCGCAAGATTTGCAATACACAAAGCGAAATGGGGACATGTCGAGTGGATTTTTATATGCGGTACGATAGGCCCATAGTGAATCATTCAATCGAAGTGACCAATCTTTCCGATTGGTATTGACGGACTTTTCGAGGATGTGTTTGATTTCTCGATTCGCTAATTCGTCCTGCCCATTCGACTGTGGGTGATAGGTCGTTCAAACTTTGTGAATGACGCCATACTTTCTCATGAGCTTCTCAAATGGCCTGTTGAAAAAGTGCGTACCATTATCACTAATTATCATTTTCGGAGCACCGAAGTGGGAAAGTATGTGTTCCTATAGGAATCTAATCACCACTTTTTGGTCATTTGTCTTGGTAGCTATCACTTCCACCCATTTAGAAATGTAGTCTACCGCGACAAGGATGTATATGAAACCAAAAGATGGGGGAAAAGGGCCCATGAAATCAATAACCCAGTAGTCAAAGATCTCAATAATAAGTATCGGGGTTAATGGCATTATGTCTCGTTGGGTAATCGCTCCCATCCTTTGACACCTATCGCAAGATTTGCAAGAATTTCTCACAACTCGGAATATTATGGGCCAATAAAGGCCGCTTTGAAGAATCTTAGCGACCGCCTTTTTCATCAATTAGTGACCTCTAAAAGCTTTCGAATGACATAATTGGATGAATTTTGGTATCTCGTCATCCGGTACACACCGTTGGATGATTTGGTCAGGGCAATATTTAAATAGGAAGGGATCGTCATAGAAAAATATGCGCGACCAGGTAATGAACCTCTTCTTCTCTTGCGGTGTATACTCGGGAGGGACTGCTCCCGTGACAAGATAATTCACTATATCCACAAACCAGGGCAAAGAAGAGGTAGCAAAGAGTAGCTCATCTAGAAAATATTTTTCTATGAGTATCGGATCGCTAGGTACGTCGGACGAAAGTCGAGATAGATGATCGACGATGATGTTTTTTACACCTTTTTTTATATCTAATGGAGAGATTAAATTCTCGTAGGAGTAGGATCCACCTAATGAGGCGCGACATTGCGTCTTTCTTAGCAAGGAGGTATTTTAAAGTCGCGTGGTCAGTGAAAAAAGTGATGGGTGACCCAATGAGATAGGATTGAAATTTTTCTAGAGCAAATACTACGGCTAGCACTTCCTTCTCTGTAGTTGAGTAATTGAGTTGTGGTTCGGTAAGAGTCTGGCTAGCATAGTAGATGACATGAGCCTTTTTATCCTTCCGTTGGCCCAAAACAGCCCCTACACATAAGCTCGAATGGTAAGGACCAATTCGACGCTTGCATGGTGGGAGAAAAAACAAGTATGCTTTTTAACTTTTCAAAAGAACTTTGGCATGCTTCATTCCACTCGAATGGGGTATCCTTCATAAGGAGGTTGCTTAAGGGCCTATTGATGGCGCTAAAGTCCTTAATGAACCTTCGATAAAACCCCGCGTGGCTCAAGAAGGAGCGCACGTCTTTGAGCGATTTT